>CM051463.1:19652421-20917921 GCA_028095005.1 Rhynchospora pubera
TAAAATGTTGTACCCTTCTTTGGTGGTACAATAACCCGACTTTGATTTAGACCAAATTAATCTATCTTCACTCTTCAGTCAATGCATTTTGTTTTGGTTTTGGTGCATTATCTGAGATTGACTTACATTGTTTTGAATTAAATAAGAAATGTAAAGTATGTTCATTCCAGGAGCTAGTGGTTTCATCATAAAGATCACTTACAAGCCAACTTTGGAGTTGAGGCCGTCTTGTCTTCAGGTTCCAGTGTCTGTGCCAAGGTTGGTTTTGTGCTGTAATTAATTTGCCATTCTGTACATCCCAGAAGATATCTGGCTTGAAGAAACCTTTTAATTCTTGGATGTCTCTCCAAAGCTGACTACAACCTTTTTTTGTATTTGTGCCCCAGAGTCCTTTTTCTGAGCAGTATTTGGAAGAGACTTGCTGAACCCAGACAGAAGGCTTGTTTGTAGCAAGAGCCCATACATTTTTCAACATTAAGGCCTTGTTGAAGGTATGTAAATCTCTTATTCCTAAACCTCCATTCTCTAAATTGGTTGTTATTTTTTTCCATGAGATAGGGTTTAGAAAATTGTCTTGATTTTTTCCCCAGAAAAACTTCCTCAAGACTTTGTTCAGGGAATTAATCATACCTTTGTTGAATAGGCTGATTGAAAAGAAGTGAACAGGAATAGAGCAAAGAGTTGATTTAATCAAGGTCAGCCTGCCTGCATGAGAGAGAAGATCTCGTTTCCAGCCCCCTAATTTGGATTGTAATTTTTGTAAAATTAAATCATTTGTATGTAGGGGGTTGGGCAATGCAAATGCCAAGGTAAATATCCTCATCCTTTCCTTGTGTTGCTTGCCATGTTTTGAGTAATCTAGTTTGTGTATAAACGATAGTATATCGTTTCTAAACGATACAGACAGAATTCAAACAGAACTCAATTAAGTTCCTTGATTTTGTTTAATCGGTAAAAATTAATTCGCACCCTTTTATAAAAGGATCTCAGCCATTAATTATATACACTTTTGATTTGCATCTATTAAGTGATTGAGACATCTTTATATACTCAATAATTCTGATGAAAAATTTTTGAAGTATCATTTCTCTCTGTCTCAAA
This sequence comes from Rhynchospora pubera, assembly GCA_028095005.1. Taxonomy (NCBI): domain Eukaryota; kingdom Viridiplantae; phylum Streptophyta; class Magnoliopsida; order Poales; family Cyperaceae; genus Rhynchospora; species Rhynchospora pubera. Next base: position 19,653,523 of record CM051463.1, read on the forward strand.
ACTGAAGGCACCATTTGAGAGGAATAGAGAGAGGATAAGGGAGACGAGGTCAAGACCGATATTCCAGAGTTCACCATCAAGACAAGAGAAGGAGTTCGGTTTTGTAGTGCTCTTTTCGGTGTTGTTCTCTATAGGAATTATATCATTCATAAGTAAAAGAATGGCTGGAGATAATCAATTGATTTTGATTTATTCCGCATTCAAGTTCTTTAAATAGCTAATATAATATTATATACAAATAAAAAAAGAGAGAAATATCTCCATAAAAGCAGGTACTTGTCCATGCCATCTGGCCTCCCTTCACAGCCAGTGGCCTAAGTAAAAACCAACCCCTCTCAAAACACACACACACACACACACAATGCAGGATTTACATTTACATAACATTATAAAAAATGTATAAATGCAAGGATCTCCAGCAACAGTTTAAAAATCAACAACCTGAAAGGTCAACAAAAGAGGGGTGGGGGGGACACAGTTAAAAAGAGTTATGGATGTCAAAATAACCTCAGATAACAAAATGCAAAATTGTGCACAATACGCATTGAAGTGCGAATCAGATCACAACATTCATAACCATTCCCTTCCCTTACCTTCTTTCACTATTTCTCAATCGAAATGAGTTCTGGATCCAATCAAACTCTGGTAACTGCTACTAGAAGCTAGAAACAGTGCATTGCTGTTACCATGGTTTAGAAAAATCAATCGGAAGACCATGATTCGATTTTTTCGTGATTCTCCAAATCAAATGGCTACGATTTGTGCGAAAAAACATTTGAATTGGAGAAAACGGACACCATGTCCTAATGCCTATATCCGAGATGGTACTGAATCATTACAAATAACAGTTCATTAACTCAATACCATTTGAGGTTATGTACAGACTTCAAGCACCATCAAGAGTCTCTCCTCCATGCTTAATTGGTTAATATCAGGACACGGTTGCTTTGTGTCTATTAAATTTTGACATGATGGACCAATTGTCTTCCTGTAAAAAAAAAGGTTCCTTTTTGTTCTTCACCTTGCTACGAGTAAAGGGGGAAAAAGGAATTCTCAATAGTGTGAATTACGTGTCATCAATTATTGCCCCGATATTTAAGTTTCGTCAAGGGAATAAAAAGGGGGATTGGGTGACCATTTCATCATCTGAAGCTAATTAAAAACATCTTTCTTTTTACTGGCAGGTTGAAGCTTGCTTGACATCAATGACATGTGTAAGGGTCTCTGAGTGACTAAAAACTATTTAAATATTTTGTGCATCTGTGTTACTCTTAGTAAAGGTTTCAAATATTGTTGTACTTAGTCATGTTGTATTAACGAATGCCGATTGTCTTCTGTTTTAAACAAAACAAAAAAGAAAGAGTGTTAATAAGATGTTCAAAATGAAAAGATCGTTGTTGTTTTTGTTGGTTCTTGGAATCTTGGTTGTGAATGGAAGTATGGAAAGGGTTATTTATGGCCCAATTTTTGTAATATTAGGCTTTGTAAGTTTTTCTTAATTTGTGGTGACTGGGCTCGCCAGGCTTTGAAAGTTGAAACAAACTTGAGAGAGGAATATGTGTTTGATTTAGGAAATTGATTACTGTCATCTGCAGTTTTGTCATTCCTAACATCGTTAAATATAAAGTGAACATATACAGCAAACAAAGTGAACATATAGACAATCTAATTGAACACATACAAACAAATAAGTTCAATGGAAATAAGTTGAATATGCATGTAAACTTCTGAACAAGTGATGAAAACACTTATTTATTTGAAAGTGTTCACTTAGATTGTCTATATGTTTACCTTATTTGCTGTATATGTTCACTTTGTATTTAGCGATGGTTGGAATGGTATATTTGCCGATGACACTTATAATTTCTGTTTAATTTAAGTTTTAGCTGGTTTGCCGTTTGTAGAGGAAAGAATTTGGGTAATACGCATGGTTTTCCTTTCCAACATTCAATTTTCATGATCGGAGGAAGAAATACGCAATGGGAAACGAATTATACATGCTCTTGTAGTCTTGTTGTGGTATAAAATTGTTGTTCAACTACCAAAATTAGCACTAGCTATGGGTTGCTCAGTGGACAGTGGGGAAGTAGGTAGTGCGTTATAGTGGCGGCGCATGGTGATAAGAAGATAAAAGGGTGTAAGAAAATAATAAAGAGTTTGTTAGGACCATGTCATAAATTCAATGAGAAAAATTTACTACAAGCTGCCGCTAAGTTTGCCCAAATTTTCGTCCGGAGGACTGGGGAGGTCGGAATAATATTTGTTTGAAATGGGACTCGGTCATGACAGTGGAGTCTGTCTTTGGATAATAATATATAAAAATAAGAAGGTATGCAACATAATGATATTAGAAACATATACATTTTGTCTGGCGTGAGATGCACGTGACACACTGTGGAAAGAACAGTTCTGCAATTCTGGCCGTTCAGCTGCGTCTCTTTTATCTTCGCCGTTCAATCCGTGTGGCATGTCGCTGTTGATCCTCTGTGCTTCTCACCTCCATCGGACGGTTCAGCGCCTTTTTCGGGAGTTGTTTGACTATGGTGGCGACTGGCGAGCGTGAATTTCCTATTCCCCTGTCGCCGAGCGCTTACTCAGTACGATCGCCCATTCCTCCCTTTAGGCTTTAGCTCACCTGCTCTTTCGCTTTCCTCAATCGATTGCACCCTTTCGCTTTTCTCACCTGCTCACCTTAATACCTTCACCCCTCTTCACTGCCTCGCTCATAGCCGAACCCCTCTTCTCTTACATGGTCACACCTCACACTCAGTCTCTCTCTTTCTCTCTATCTGTTCTTGAGCTCGATCGATACTGGAGAAGGCAGACGACACTGTGGACGAAGCTCTTCAAAAATCCTTCCTATTTTGGTTTGGTATTTTCACCTTCGTTTTTCCCTTTTTGTTGTGGATGGATGGAAATTGATTGGCTTTTGCTTGCTTTCAAAACTGAACTGTCAACGATTTAATTCTCTGCCTCTGTTCTCATTTTTTTATGAACTCGCGTCTCTCAAGAAGAAAGAGGAAAAAAACGCAGGGTGAGCTTCTTCGCCGGAAATTTGGGACCTTCGGCCTTCGATATCAGTGCCAGCTATGTAGATGTGTAGATCCTTTATTTCTCTTTCAAACACGTTCTGATTTGAGCAAAGAATCTAATTCAACAAGTATGTGCTGGTTAGATTTTTCTTGCCTTGCTTTTCTTTGTTACTTCCCTGATTTTTTTTTTGTTTTTTCATCAATTTCTTCTAATTTCATTTCTTGCTCGCCTTTGTTTGGTTCCGTACTTATAATAAATATATATTTTGTTTCTAATTGTTTCGGTATCTTTCCTTTCAGTGATGATTTCTAGCATCTCTATGTGGATTGGTGAGAAAAGCCCCTATTTCTTCAATGCTATTAAATATAAATAGCTTCAGTTTAGAGGTTTCCTCCTTTTGTTTTCCTTTGATTTTATTTTTGTTCTACATTAATTGTCTTCTTTTTTTTTTTATAAACAGCTTTAGTTCGACAGGGCATATGTGTTTACATTTTACAATTGCTACGTTGTAAATATCTGGATCTTTGTGATTTTATTTTTTCCTCAAAAGGCTTTAACCTGAAAACGTGATGCAATGAGTGAGATTGTTTATGGAAGTGGGTGTCTTTTACAAGTTTTAATTAGATCAATGTATTCTTCTAGCTGATGGATGTATATAAATTTTGAGGTCTTATTTGATAAAGTTGTATGAGTTAGTTAAATTTGTGCTTTTATTGAGTTTGTACATTGATGAAGCTTAGGTCGAAAACAAATAATTGGACCGTCTTGAATAAATTGTGTAAATGGTCAGCACTTTAGCTCAAATAACTATGCAATTTGTCATTAAGCTTGTAATTAGACCTTCAGGTGTCTGAAACTTGAACAAATTAGTACCATAAGCATTCTAGATGGTAACTGCATATGATATAACTTGATTTAATATGACACTGAAATTGAAGATGTGATCTACTTTATTTATTTTTGGTCAATAGATAGAAGTAAAAGCTTGTAGCTATATTTTTCTAATTAGTTATGGTTTCTTCCTTATCAGTTGGAGAGGTTGATCTGAGTATGATGAAGGCACGACATTTAAAGAGTAAAGAGGTATTAGCTTCATAGCTTGGGTCTGTAATGGTTAAGCTATCATTGAAAGGTTATCAAACTTCTATTTATAATAATGGAGCATGTATGCATTTGTTTCTTCAGACTATGTATTCAATAATTCATATATTCATTTTCTCTCTTTGTTTGTTTATTCTAAGGAGTATGTATGCATTCTGTCATCAGAGTTCTCTTTTTTTCTTAATACATTCAACATTTTTATTAAAATTATTTACATGGTGCCTGAATGAGAAAAAAATTGGGTTTTCTTGGGAAAATATCCACCAAAATTTGTAATTGTTCCTTCAATTGAGATTATGGCTTGGATAGTCGTGCATAGAAATGTATTGAATTGAGACTTTGTCAAATTGCATTACATTTTTTTTCCCCTTACATACATTCTGATATTTTCTTTTTTATGAATTCAGGTACAACTGAGTCGTACTTCCATGGTGTTTGCCCTCAATGTAGAGTGAGGATAAGCAAGAAAATAAGGTAGTTTTTTTATATATTCTTTTTTCTTCTGTCATTTTTCCTCCACTGTTGATGGGTTTCTTTCCCCTCTTTCTTTCTTCATACCGTAGCCAAGTGGCAAGAATTTTAAATGTTGAGAATTATTTCATGGTTTGTTTGTATTTTTTTTATAAAATCAAATGATCGATGGATGCAACAGTGTAGATAACTTCACAAGTGTTTGATTCTGCGAGGATCATACCAGTAAGTGATTATGATTATAGATTATACTGGGAAGGATAATTATAATAGTAAGCACGTTTGTTCTTCATTAGATCCTCATTTTTGTCATAATGAAATAAAAATTATTATTGATTGTAATCAAAGTCCAATAGTCTAGAATAAATTGCTGATATTATATCTCATTATTCGGTGTTCGTTCATCATTAAATATTATATATCTTACTTTAATCAAATTATTTATAAACCATGGCTTGAATAGCCTGAGTGTCTTGCTCTTCTGTTTTGATTTTTGAATTCCATTTTTTAGTATTTGGATTTGCGATAAAATTTTAATAGCTGAGAGGGGAAGATGTTATGCTGTGTTCTTTCTTTAGCGTAGGCTATTGATATGGGGCAAAGATATTCTATTAGTCTAGCTGGTGTTGAGGTGCTGGAAATCAAGTTTCTTGAATTCGAGGAGAGACTACCTATAAGTAAACTTACCATATGAGATTTAAATAATGGTTTAATAGTGCAAACTGTAAACATTATGAAAAGCTTGCTAAAGGCCAAGATCCAAAGGTTAATCACTGTGCTTTTTTTCCCCTTATAGTTTCTTTCCCGAATCAATCCTAATGTTTTTTTTTAATATAAATTGCTTTTTGTTTCAGCTATATGTAATGTCAGTGAATAAGCTAAACTAAGATTTCAATCAATTGCACATTTTAATGATTTGTTTTGTTGTATTCTTCTACTGACATATCAATATAACTTACTCTTTAGTCTTTGCATATTTTTTTCAATATAACTTACTCTTTAGTCTTTGCATATTTTTTTCAATATAACTTACTCTTTAGTCTTTGCATATTTTTTTCAATATAACTTACTCTTTAGTCTTTGCATATTTTATTTAAACAATTTAGTTTTTGTATTAATATTTAGCTCAATATTAGTTTCAATAATTTTGTTCTTTTGCTGATATTTTTCTGATGTTGTAACAAGTGTTTTTGGGTCTTTTTGTCCAACAAAAGTCTTATATATCCTGGTTATTTATTGGGTATATGATTGTATATATTTAGAAATGCTATAAGGTTTGCAAAATTTAAATAGTGAAGACTAAAGCGTCTTGGCATAAAAAAGTTAACATATTTTTTTCTGTCATTTATGTTGCACTAAATTTATATTGATTTTATTACGATTGATGGAATTTTTACAACAATGGCTTTATTCATACTATCAAATTATTTAATTGTTCTTAATAATACCCGCACCCTTTATTTAAACGCAGTTGTTATAGTGATAACATGCTATTAGCAATCAACATAAATAAAGAGCTACACATTTCCTTTTGCTGCTCGCTGTCTGTTCTCTTTATTTTTCTTCTTTTGTTTGGTGATTTTTCCTTGGTAGGTTGTTTCTTCTCTTCAGCCTTATTAGTGTCTTCGTTGTTCTACTAATTCCTTTTCATTTTTTTTCTTTAGATTTCAAATCTTTCCTTTTGTTCGGATTTAGTGCTGCTTAATTCGATTGTACAAGGAGGTTCTGAAAATTAGAGGAATTTATTGATGTTTGTCATGTTCATGCCAGCACCAGTCCTTTATGTGCACTATGATTAAAGAAAAGAGTCATTGTTGTATGGTTATTTCTTTTTCATTATAATAATTTACTGTCAGTTTGGACTACTGACTCATTTTTATTGAATATGTCATGCTCTGTACACCTACTGTATGTATACAATATGGCTAATGTTAATCTCTCTATTTGTAGGCTTGCAATGATCGTGGGATATTTTTGACTCCCAGATGTGATGCAATTAATTTGGTTATCTTCCTCCGATCTAAATTTATTGCCAATAATATCTGTGTAGTTTGTTATTCATATGGAATTTTACATGGGCAATATATATTTTTTTCAAAACGTGAAATAGATACATGGCAATTGAAAGTGGTACTATGGTACTGTTAAACCATTGTGTTTGGAGATGACCATGCGGCTCTTACTTAATGCACCTCTCCGAAGATACAACCCATGATCATGGGCTGCCTCAATAGGATAACAGTCCATAGAAATATTTTACACCACTGTTTGCAAACCAACAACAGCAACGCAAAATTTCACCAACAGGTTAATGATCATGGTCATTTTAGTGTAAATAATGACAATCAACTCTTTATAAATACGCAATTAATGACGATTGTCCATTGTAACAGTGATCGTAAATCTTACGCGTTTGTTTGCAAAAATTTTAATAAAGTATCCGCATTCATTAAGAAACTGTTTCATAATACTTTCGAATTGGGATGTATGAATCGCGCAACGCTCGAGATTAGAACTAGTTTGTATAGATATTACTCAATTAAATCGTAGCCTACGATTCGTAGGTGCTCTTTTCCCAATAATAATAATAATAATAAAAAATCGTGTCATATATACTACAATAACATTTATCGAAATTGTTTGAAATTTGATAATAATTAGAATTCTCATTGATACGGTAACAATTTTTCCAATTAAAGGTTTCTTTGGATTGCTTTGGAACAAGAGGAATAACTTATTTCTAGGTGGAATGTATTAGAGGGGTCGTTTGGATCACTTAGGAATTTGGGAAATTTGGGAAAGTTACAATTCTTAGGAATAAATTTATTAGAAAGTGTGTAACTTTGTGAAGAGTTTGGATTGTTTATAATAAATTTATGGTAGAAAGATGAAATTCCCCAAATTCCTTGGGGCATCCAAACAGCCCCAGAAAATATATAATTTTGTGAAGAGTTTGGATTGTTTATAATAAATTTACGTCTAAAAAGAAGCTATTCATTCTATTCCCATACGATCCAAACGAGTCCAAAAAAGTTAAATTCACAGTTATAGAGTTCTAGAAACATAATAAGTACGAGACCTCGAATTTCATTTCATATGCTTGGTTCGGAAAAAATATCGAATCCCAATCTATTCAAGATGGAAAATAAAACTCCGCTGCAGTCTGGGACAAAACTTGAAGAATATATTCTATAATAATTTCTTACATAATTAGCTCTGGCATTAACTTATATTAATTACAAGACATTTCAGGACATCATATTAAAATAGGAAAAATAAGCATCTGGTAGGTGGTTCGGCCGTTATCTTAGATGTAACACGTTCAATTTTCACTAGACATGGAAGAAGGATAAACTCTATTTCGCAGAGTGGACTATGGCCTCTATAAATAAGTAGTCTCTTATTTAAAAAAAAAATACATCTGGTAATTTATTATTTTTCAATTAATTTTGTAATACATCAAAATAGAAGTATTATAAGCAATGTTCGATAGAGCAATCGATATATTTATTTATATAATCACATTACAATAATATAAACAAGTCAATTTAGTATGATTTAAAAATAACAAATCAGAGAGAAAAAGGCAGATACCAACCTTCATAAATTAGTTAATATATAATAATTAAAACTTTTACTAATGTAGGCATTAAAGTTTTAACCAATTTAGTTTTTCTTATACTTTTAATCATTTACACACACAATCACTAATCTCTCAGACATTCTAGAACTTCATAGGTAAAGAATGGACGTCCAACCAAATTATATATTGTGTTAGTTTGCTCAAGAAATAGCTTGTTTTTGGTAAAATATTGGGGTCCCTGAAATTTTTATTTGGCAACCGAATAAAATTTTCTTTACCCCTCACAAACCCATGATTCCCATAATTTCCCTTGCAGCCGAACACCATCATAGCATTGATTGCTTTGGGTTTAAATATGTCAAGAACCGTGAAATTTTTATCTGAAAGCGAACACATCTATAGAAAACATTTTCTTTACCTCACAATGACGCAAACCCATTGACTCCAATAAATTTTCTTTGCTCTCCAACCGAACACTCCTAAGGCTTCTCTTGTTTTCTAAAATAGATGCATCTCTCAGTTTGCACTTCTCAAGTACAGAGGTTGACCAGAAATATATTATATACCCACATATTTTCGTCTTATAATTTAATTTAAAAAGTTCTTCAAGAGTCACATTAAGTTACCTACATATATATTTAGCATTAATGAAAAGTTGTGCATCATGAAATTATTAGTTAACATTCAATTTTGGACTGTATTGCGGGTAAAGAGATGATACATTTATTCAAGGTGTAAATTTTAGAAATAGATAAATAATTAACTCTTTTGAAGGCGCCATTTTTTGCTAGTCATAATAGTTGGGACTTTTAAGTTTCATACTTTCATGACGAAGAAAAATAATCCAAACAATCAAATACGTATTTTAGTTTTATTTAAGTATTTACCATCGGAAAATTTTCATTTGAATTTTAGAACTTTAATTTACAAAATTGTGCGAATACTTAATTTCAGGATAATTATTGAAGTGCTTTGTAAGTTTTTAATTGAATCTTTACAGATCTTAATAATGTTTTGGCATTGGTTTTCAGTTATATGAAACTAGCTGTGAGTACGTAGGTCCTCCGTAGGATACAGGGAGATTATAGAGGAGATCTGGAGATACTATTTGGTCAATTTAACTTTGATCTTCGTTCAGTTGTTTCTGAGTAGTACTTTGAGATTTTAATAAAAAAAAAAACTTTCAACTTCCAAAAAAAAAAAAAGAACAAGAAAAAGAAAAAAGGAAAACTTTGCTCTAAATTTTGAGTAGACAAATATTTTTCAGCTGGTTTCAACTGTTCTATTAATTAAAGAAAAAAGAAATATGTATTTAGATTTTCTTTGACGAACTTAGAATTATTAGCGTCCTTCTAACAGAACTTTTAGTCTTCTAGGGCTCGTTTGGATGTTATGGAAATAAGGAAAGAATAAGAATTGTAGGAAGAAAATATTGGAAAGTGTGTAACTTTGGAAAGAGTGAGAAGAAACTATTCCTAGGAAGAAGAAATGTTGTTTGGATGGTGTGTTAAGAATAAACAAATTAATATTAATTTAAATAAATTGTTAAAAATTATTATTTTAATATTAAATAAAGTACTAATTAAAGAGCACACAAAATTTCATTTAGCTTTTAATATTTAGCTAATTTTGTTGAAATTATGTATATATAATTGTTGGAAGAAACTATTCCTAGGGGCCGTTTGGATCGCTTAGGAAGAATTTAGGGGCTGTTTGGATTCCCCAAGGAATTTGGGGAATTTCATCTTCTTTCTGGAGCTGTTTGGATTCATAAGGAATTTGGGGAATTTCATCTTCCTACCATAAATTTATTATAAACAATCCAAACTCTTCACAAAATTACACACTTTCCAATAAATTTATTCCTAAGAATTGCAACTTTCCCAAATTCTCCAAATTTCTAAGCGATCCAAACGGCCCCTTAGGGAATTTGGGGAATTTTCAATTTCTAGGCATAAATTTATTGGGAAGTGTGTAACTTTGTGAAGAGTTTAGATTGTGTTGTCCCTAAGGGGGCGGCTAAATCAAGGTTTAGCGGAAGCGATTTAAGATTTTGGACCGGTTTGGTATGAACTATCCTAACACAATTCAATTGGTACCCAATACAAGCAAGAACACAAGCAATTCACAATGCAAGGAAATAAAGAGAGAAAGAGAGAGAGAAAATGAACACGCGATGTGATTACGGAGTTCCGACCCGCTAGAAGAAGCTAGCCTTAGTCGTACGTCTCCGGGAGTTTCGCTACCACCAAAGGGCGCGCTCCGTTCAATTCCACAACGAACGGGACTACAACTTCGAACCGAATCACCTCGTCACAAGGACACTCGAGGCGGATCGGCCTAACTCGAATGGCACAACGGCCTCAAAGGAGAAGAGCTCTCAACCTATTCCAACCTACACCTAGCGACAATGTCGGGGCGGTGGTGTTTGAGGCTACTAAATCTCTCAAGATGGTCTAGCTATGAAAAGCTCAAGTGAGAGAGTTTGCACGCTCTAATCTCAAAGATTTTGCTAAGTTAATGCTCAAACATAAGAGAGAGTAATGTCTAACTGGTTGGAGCTCAAAAGGGAGGAATTTCAAAGGTTTCAAAAGTGTCTAAACAGTTCCAAGAGGCCCCATATAAATAGAGGGCGCCAACAGCTCCAAAGACCAGTCAAAACAGACTCTGGCGTTATACAACGCTATATGGCGTTGTACAACGCTGAATTAGCCGTTGAAAAATCAAACGGTCACAGACAATAACGTTGTGAGTTGTCAGAGCGTTGTGTAACGCTGTATAGCGTTGCACAACGCTTCAGCAAAATCCAAAGCAGAACCTCGACAGTTCCGTTGGAACTTGTCAGAGCGTTGTGTAACGCTAGGTAGCGTCGCACAACGAAGTCAAGAAGAGAACAAGGCAGAACTGACAAACTCACACAATATTGTCAGAACGTCATACGACGCTGACTGCCGTCACACAACGACGCCGTTGCACAACGCTATTCAGCGTTGCTCTACGCAACCAGAGCAACTGAGCGAAGTCTGAGCGAAGTTTAGAGCGTCACACAACGCTGTCGTTGCACAACGCTGAATAGCGTTACACAACATAGGAGCGGAAATGTCGTGTAACGTTGCTTAGCGTTGCACAACGTTCTGACAAGGGGAAATAATGGATTTAACTGGTTTAAAAGCAAATGAACTAACGTTGCACAACGCTACTAAGCGTTGTGTAACGCTGTTCCAACCTTGTCAGAAGTTTGGCAAATTAGGAGCGAATTAACACAGCATTGTGTAACGGCAACTAGCGTTGTATGACGCTGGACACAAAAACTGAGCATTTTACCAGCAAATTGATTGAGATTAGTTTAGAGATTAAATAAACCTTAACTACTGAATCTAACTAGACCAAAGCAATCTCTTGAAGCTCCCAACTCAGTGCCACACTTGCTTTAATACATTCTTCAATAAATTGCGTCTTCTTCCTATAAAACTCAAAGAAGATTGTTAAATGCCAAATGATATTGTTTTGCAATCGACAAACTTAGAGACGTTTAGTACAACAATCTTCCCCTTTTGACGATTTGCAAAACAATATCATTAGTAAAGCGATTAAAATTTGGCATTGCACGAGCTTTACTACAATTCTCCCCCTTTTTGTAAATCGACAAAAAGTGAAAATTGTAGCAAGCTCCCCCTAAATTTATGGCTCCCCCGTAATTTTGGAGAAAAGGAATTGGAGAACCAATTTAGAGCACTACACACAGTAGTGTGACCAAATTTAACCTCTCAAACCAAAATAAGATGGAATTAAAAAGGCTCCCCCTAAAGATTTGGCTTATAAGACCGGGGGTTAACTTGGTATTTAGACCACATTGGTTACTATACCACTAGTTGTACCACTAGAGGTACAAGCTTTTGGAACCCACTTACCTTTGGACTCACCATTTGGTTTCCTAAGTTTGCATTCCAACGAGATATGACCATTTTGACAACAATAGTTGCAATATGCATTGGTTGGCTTAGGCATGGTAGAACCCTTAACAAAATGAGAATAGTAATGGGCTCTAAGGTATTCGGCCTTCTTCTTAGGATCATTGGATGAGACATTAAAATTCTTTTTGCGATCCTTTTGGAAATGTTGGGAAACATTCTTTTTATGCTCATTGGATTGAGCTTTGTGGTTTTGAGAAGAGTGTTGCTCTTTAAATTCATAAAACCATCCATCGGGTCCTTTAAAATAAATTTTATTGGACGCCTTTGGAACAAAAACCTTCTTTTCTTGATTTTGCAAATTCTTTTCATTTTGCACTCTAGTGTTTCTAGGTTTCCTTTGGTACATATGTGCATGACCACGAGAATTCCTAGGTTTTTGAAATTGTGTGTTGTGTGCAACTTGTTTCCCATTTTTGTATGACAAGTTCTTGTTCTTGATTTGATAAGGCTTTTGGTAACCAAGACCGGACTTGTCATGAGGCTTTTGACCTTTGAAAAGGTTTTTCAAATCCGTTTTAGGAGCTTGAGCTAAAATCGGTTTTTCAAGTTGTTTTTCAAGCTCCTTAATTTTAGTCTCATACTCACCCATCTTAGAAGTAAGCTCATCTAACTTGGTTTTTAAAGTTTCTATGGTATCGGCTTTCCTAACCAAGGCATCATGGGTAGCATCAAGAATAGAGTTCAACCTATCACAATCAACACATGGAGTTGAACTAGTTGGTTCATCATCACTCTCACTATCACTACTACTAAGAGATTCATTGAGAGGAATATATACCTTTGGAGAGCATGCCTTTGGCGAAGGTGGTGGAGATGGAGGTGGTGTTGCCTTACGCGCTTGAAGTAGCGGATGAACAAATCTTGTCCCTTGATTGAACTCATTGAGGATGTCCTTCACGAAGTCATCCTCCACATCATCCGTTGAGAATACCACCTCTTCCACATTTGCCACCAAAGCATACACCTCATGAGAATCCGAATCGGATGAGCTTGTTTCGGATTCAACATCCCACAAGGCATGCATGGCTTGAGCCTTTTTCTTTTCCTTCTTGTGCTTAGGCTTTGGCTTGTCGGTTTGCACTTGAGGGAAAAGCTTATAACACTTGTGCATTGAATGCCCCTCTTTATTGCACACAAAACACAACTCCCGTTCATCATTGGCTAACCTCTCATTGTTGAACTTCTTCTCATGCTTGAGCAACCCACGAAACATCTTCTCAATCACCACCTCTTGCTTTGTCTCATCAAGCTCGTAGAGGTTTAATGGTGTTTGATGTGGGTATCGGCGATGAGAGGATCGAGATGATGATGTGGAGGCGGGATTGCTTGTGGAGGTCATGGCTAAGGTTCTTGGATGAGGCTCTAGTTTGGCGAGTTGCTTGAGTTTCTCCTCAACACATCGAAGCTCGGTGTACATTTGTTCCGGGGTGTACGCATGGTCCATCCGGATAATGGTCTCAAGCGACGTGATGTGAGCATCCCATTCGTGCCGTCCACTCATAGCCCGCATCATCTTCCCTACAATCTTGCCATTTGTTAGGGGCTCACCTCCTTCGGTGAATTCATTTTGGAGTTGTACAAGACGAGTGTACATATCCTCAATGGATTCACCATCCTTTATGTGGAAATTCTCAAATTGGGAGTACAACTCATACAATTTAGAATGCCTAATTTGAGAATTTCCCTCATAACGGGTGAGGAGAGCCATCCACATATCGTGTGCTAGATCAAAACGACTAAGGGTCACACCAATTGATTCATGAACCGAGGCTAATATGGCATTAACCGCACAATCATTGTCCATTCGGTTGTCACGGGACTTCTTGGTCAATTCTACCGAATTTGGTTTAAGTTCGGGGGTATACCGATTTTCTACTACATGCCAATATCCCAAGATATTGAGGTAGTTCACCATGCATCTCTTCCAAAAAGAGAAATTTCTACAATTTTGGCCTAATTTATCCGGTCTCTCTACAAACCGAGCCGCCATGACCGAAAACCGAGATTAAGAATAGCTTAATCGAGGTTCCCGCTCTGATACCACTTTGTTGTCCCTAAGGGGGCGGCTAAATCAAGGTTTAGCGGAAGCGATTTAAGATTTTGGACCGGTTTGGTATGAACTATCCTAACACAATTCAATTGGTACCCAATACAAGCAAGAACACAAGCAATTCACAATGCAAGGAAATAAAGAGAGAAAGAGAGAGAGAAAATGAACACGCGATGTGATTACGGAGTTCCGACCCGCTAGAAGAAGCTAGCCTTAGTCGTACGTCTCCGGGAGTTTCGCTACCACCAAAGGGCGCGCTCCGTTCAATTCCACAACGAACTGGACTACAACTTCGAACCGAATCACCTCGTCACAAGGACACTCGAGGCGGATCGGCCTAACTCGAATGACACAACGGCCTCAAAGGAGAAGAGCTCTCAACCTATTCCAACCTACACCTAGCGACAATGTCGGGGCGGTGGTGTTTGAGGCTACTAAATCTCTCAAGATGGTCTAGCTATGAAAAGCTCAAGTGAGAGAGTTTGCACGCTCTAATCTCAAAGATTTTGCTAAGTTAATGCTCAAACATAAGAGAGAGTAATGTCTAACTGGTTGGAGCTCAAAAGGGAGGAATTTCAAAGGTTTCAAAAGTGTCTAAACAGTTCCAAGAGGCCCCATATAAATAGAGGGCGCCAACAGCTCCAAAGACCAGTCAAAACAGACTCTGGCGTTATACAACGCTATATGGCGTTGTACAACGCTGAATTAGCCGTTGAAAAATCAAACGGTCACAGACAATAACGTTGTGAGTTGTCATAGCGTTGTGTAACGCTGTATAGCGTTGCACAACGCTTCAGCAAAATCCAAAGCAGAACCTCGACAGTTCCGTTGGAACTTGTCAGAGCGTTGTGTAACGCTAGGTAGCGTCGCACAACGAAGTCAAGAAGAGAACAAGGCAGAACTGACAAACTCACACAATATTGTCAGAACGTCATACGACGCTGACTGCCGTCACACAACGACGCCGTTGCACAACGCTATTCAGCGTTGCTCTACGCAACCAGAGCAACTGAGCGAAGTCTGAGCGAAGTTTAGAGCGTCACACAACGCTGTCGTTGCACAACGCTGAATAGCGTTACACAACATAGGAGCGGAAATGTCGTGTAACGTTGCTTAGCGTTGCACAACGTTCTGACAAGGGGAAATAATGGATTTAACTGGTTTAAAAGCAAATGAACTAACGTTGCACAACGCTACTAAGCGTTGTGTAACGCTGTTCCAACCTTGTCAGAAGTTTGGCAAATTAGGAGCGAATTAACACAGCATTGTGTAACGGCAACTAGCGTTGTATGACGCTGGACACAAAAACTGAGCATTTTACCAGCAAATTGATTGAGATTAGTTTAGAGATTAAATAAACCTTAACTACTGAATCTAACTAGACCAAAGCAATCTCTTGAAGCTCCCAACTCAGTGCCACACTTGCTTTAATACATTCTTCAATAAATTGCGTCTTCTTCCTATAAAACTCAAAGAAGATTGTTAAATGCCAAATGATATTGTTTTGCAATCGACAAACTTAGAGACGTTTAGTACAACAGATTGTTTATAATAAATTTATGCTAGGAAGATGAAATTCTCCAAATTCCTTATGAATCCAAACAGCTCCAGAAAGAAGATATTCTTAAGAAGCTATTTTTCTTTTTACTGAAGTTCTGTCTGTGTCGGAAGTCTGAACCATTGAATTGGCTTTAAGATTGGTGATGATAGTGGACATTTAAAACATGGAGAGGGGATGGTGTGAGATAAACTTCCATTATACATTTATACTGCAAATAACACGAGGCGTGAAAGTGGTACTTAGATGATTGACATTGAAATTAAAGTTGTAATTGACAATTATTTATTTGAGTAATGGTAGAATCAAATATATAGGACATCAAATACGATCTAAATTTCAAACAATAAAATTTCAAACGGTCGATCCAAACTGCTCAATATGATCTCTATATTAAAATACCCTTAAAAATCAAATTTTGTATTTTTTTTCATATTTTCTAACTATTTTTTCCGAATTTTCAAAATAGAAGGGTTCAGAACTTTTTAGATTGAGCATATTGAAAAATTCTTAAAAAATAGTAAAATATTTGAAAAAAATATAAAATTTGGTCTCCATGAAGATTTTATAACATAGAACAATTTGAGCTGTTTGGATTGACCATTCCAATTTTAAAAATTAAAATTTTATCGTGTTAGACAAGTGTACGTGTCCTATATGTTTGACACTAGCCACTCTCTTATTATTTGCTTTATTATGAAATTTGATGTAATTTTTACTATTCATTACAGTTTAGCTTTAGTGACATTCGATGGAGTAGAAAATCATTTGATACACAACCAATCTATATGATCAATTATACATATTCTATAAATTTTTATTTTTGCATCTGTTTTTTTAGAAAATTGTTTTGCTCAATTAATCATTGTCCATGGATTTCTATCCTTAAAAAAAAAAAAGTTCATAACCCTTACAGATAAGTATTAATGCTTTGCGCTTTGACTGTTCTTTTAGCTTTCAGCCGCCACAAAAACTTAAACCTACAGTTTTACCATATTCCTGCTACTAATTAATATCATTCTATTAGACATATCATTTTTTTTTTCTTTATTCAAAGATTTCAAAGTATATACTCAGACGTAATAATTTAATCAGTTTCGAAATTTCATTTTCATTTAAACAGAATATAGGCTGTGTTTGGATGAGGTGTGGGAATAAGGAAATAAATTTATTATAAATAATCCAAACTCTTCATAAAGTTATACACTTTCCAATACTTCTTCTCACTTCTTTCCTTATTCCTCTGTTATTCCCACACCATTCAAACGGAGCCATATAATAGCTTAACCGCTTAATTTTAAGAGTTGGTTTTGACTATGGTTACAGTCAGATTCTTGATCGATGTCATCCAACCAAACCAGAGAAAGAACCCAATTGAGAGGGTTTTAAAATTTTGTTTTTTCTGGATCGTTTTTCAACTTTATTTCCTTAAAAAAATGGATCATGAGTGTCAGGTATGATCTCAGAGTCAGAATTCGTAGAAGTTGGTAGCATTGCGTATGCATTAATCATTTTGTGTTTTTCAAAATTCAGTTGATGCTGATGTACATTAATTTATGTAACTTGGTTTTTCTATTTGGATGAGTTGTGACTTCTGACCTGTGAGTGCGATGTCTAGAATGAAAAGAACTTACAAGCAACACAGTTTAATTCACCAAATTTTCGTCAAGGTTCTGGAAAACAAAACTTGGTCTTTGGAATATGACTAGGAGTCTAGGAGGATCAAAATCACAAGTTTGAAAGCGCTATACGCTGATTGATGGACTTTTAACAAGATAAAACCCAAAATTATTATTTAAGAAAAAGGGGGAAATATATATGAAGAGTATGTTCTAAGTAGCTTCGTATCTCAGAATACAGATAAAAGAAATAAAATAGTACAACGTCATTTATTGAAACGGCTAGGTCTAAAGGAATAATAGTAGGACCATTAGTACCTCATCAAAAGGTCTCATGTCATACAATTTGCATAGGCTGTAGGGAAAAACAAACAAAACGGCCAGTTGTGGTGGCACATGCACGCCGCATGGGCTTTTCACCTATATGCTCATAAAGTCATAATGGTGAATTTTTTTTCTTCATTTTAATTTTTTTAATTTTTTTTTGGCGGCAATCGGATCCATTATTCAATTTGTTCCCAAATCCTAAACCTACCTATTAGTTTCACTATACAAAGCACTGCATGCTTGTATAAACAAAACCGTGTTTAGTTTAATTAAGTACGCCTATGGGTCTTTTCTAAAAAAAAAAAGAGGCTACATGAATTAAAGATCTTGCAAAGATTGCATCATTATATTAAATAGATGTTACTAATTAGTTTAATGGGAGAAAAGTCCAAGATGTCTTTCTTTACTTTCTGATGATCAACTTGACTCATATTCTTTTTTATAAAAGCAAGGAAGTATTGTTTTAGATGTTTTTCAAAATAAGAAAACTCATAAAATAACTATATATATATGTTGTCATGGATTTTGTATTAGTTTTTCTATGAACTTTTCTTGTAGGAATTATAAAACACAAATTTGTTTACATCTTCTAAGCCGGCTAACTGGAAATATGAGAAAAATAGAGTCGGCATGCATGAGAGCGTCATGATTAAAAAAATAAACCACAAATAAACAAATTGTATTTAAACAAAACATGTAATTTATTGGATTAAATACTAGTCCTTGAAACAGTACTTTGAAAGTTTGAAGATAATTATTTGGTTTAATTAACAAAAAAGGCTTATTGTTATTCATCAACATGAATAAATATTGGATTGAGTGGAAGAAGGGATTTTTTTTCTTTAAAAAAAACATTTAATAAGGATAGCCTTTACAAAATTCGTTCAAGAAAATAAGGGAGAAAAAAAGAGAGAAACTTCTTTTCAGAATAAGTGCATTATACACTGTGTGTGTGTACACACACACATCTACAGTACATACTCTCTCTCTCTCTCTCCATATATATATATATATATATATATATATATATATATATATATATATATATATATAATTGAGAAGAAAGACCTTTGCCCTTTTCTATTAAATGAAACAACCACAAGTTCACAAGTTTTATCCATTTTTCTTTTTTAAGAAAAAAAGAGTTTCCTCAAATGCAAAAACCGGAAGTCCCTGAAAATTAAAATCCAGACTTGACTTAATTCACTATGCACCAGTCTCTTCCTTGGTCGGACATTTTTGCATAATTCCCCAAGTTTTTGGACACAAGAAAAAAAAATAATATAGTAAACAACTAAACACCAAGCCACCTATAATAAATTCACAAAGTTTTGCTTGGAATACTGTTTATATCTAGATAAGAAAGTAAATATCAAGTGGAACGACCAAGAATATAAATTTTATTAATTTTGCATATCCTGAGGAGGTTGCAGCTGGACCCAGTCCGGCCTATTCTCCAATAGAATGTTAATTTTTTTTTTCAAAATTTATATTACTGTTTGACTGTTTCATATGTCCAGGGTTGTTATTATTAATTGAAGGTTATTTAATTAGTTCTGTTCGTTTCGTTTCGTTTTATTTCGGTAGTTTTTCTTGAAATTTTTTCGATTTTTATTTAAATAAAATTATCCGCATTTGTCCCCCCCCCACTCAGCGAAGGGTCTGTTGCTTTTTTTTTAAAAAAAATATTCACAATCCATTCCTTTTGAAATCCTACATATTTGTTTTTTGAATTCTTATATGAACTCAATATATATAATTTATAATTAGTTTAAATCGTAAGAATAATTTTATAACATATTGTTAAAACGATCGTAAATATAGTCTTCAACAAGCAAATTATGCTATGGATAAAATTTTATAACTTAATTTAAATCTAGATTTTTGATTTAAAATTATGAACAGAGATGAATGATCATATTCAAATCTGATTTAAAATTTCTATCCACCATAAAATTACCTTTTTACAATATTTTTGGATCATGCGGCAAGTACTACAATATGAAATTCTGTTTCAAGTTTCAACCAATCTTGTATTTGTCAAATATGGCTAAATAATTGTATTTATCCGAAAAGGAATATATTAATTTTACCTCCACTATGGAGGATTCGGCCATGTCGAAAATAATTTAAAACTTCTAGTCCAAGTTGCAATAAGATTAAAAACTTTTAAAAAAAAATAGAATAAAGATACAAAATATCTAATAGATAAATTTTATAACATTTGGGTGGATTTGCAAAAAAGAACCCGTCCCCACCGAAAACTTACCTTTATACACGCTTCCGCCGTTTCGTCTCTCCTCATACATGCAGACATCACCAACCTGCAGCCAAACTCCAAACAGCGTAGAAGCACCAGCAATGAAGTCCACGTCAGACAATTCTGTGGAGAAATGACGCGTGTTCTGATTAGAGAGGCAAAAGTTTGTGCCGTGTGAGTCAATTTGAGCGTCCGATTTTTTGGATGAAAAAGTGCGCTTTAGAAGACTCCGTTTTGGCAATTATTGGAAGTTTCCATGTGAAATTTTACTGGAAATGGTCTTAGATTAAGTATTTGAACCGGAAGTTTATTCGTTGCTGACAACGGACCCCACATTTACTGTAGTTCGTATCAATGTTTGTTGGTACATTAAGCAAAGTGGGGTTCAGTACAATAATCTCGTTAATTCTTCTCCCTTTTTGCTACAGAACTCCCATGTAGTACCAGGAGATGTGGCACGGATGACAGATATGCATATTATCACCTTAGATAAGCAGTATAAATTTACACTTGAATTGAAAAATAGTTTCTCTTATGCACAACATAATTATTTCCGGGACGAATTTTCTTACATAAATTCTGTAATTATTCATAAAAAAATCTGTAAAATGACAAAGTAAGCTTGTGTTAGAAGCGATTTAAATAAACATTAAAATGTTATTCCATTCCTTCAAAGTTAACTTCACCAAATATGACTTATTCTTCCATAATTTTAATTATGTATACATGATAAACTCAAGTATATTATTTTATTGTAAGTATATCAACTTCAGAATAAGTAATAATAAAAGTGCGACAAACTTTTGCAAGAAATGTGTTAGGATACATCCATACGATGCCATATGGAATTTAGAAACACAATTTTATTTTTTTTCTGAAGGTACATTTCAAAAGTATTGTTACAACAGTTATGTTTATTTGTGGTTGAAGTTTCATATGACTTTAGGTATTAGAGTTGATGATGCTTATCTATTATGTAATCTTAGTTAAGTGCATGTATATTAGTATTTTACAACTATATCTACAGTGATGTGAAAATAATAGAAATGAAAAATGACACATTGATATTGAAAATTTAGTAATCTTTGAACGGAAGTAGTTGTTTTTCTACTCATATATATGAGTCTTTTCAACAAAAGAGAATGACATTGAGTAGAGAAATACTACGGCCAAAGCGAAATGGATTGAGACCTAGAGAGTTCCGTCAAATTCGACCTTATGTCAGACGATCGATCCAAATCATTCAATGTGATTTCGTATTGAAATCTCCTTACCAACTAATTTTTTTATATATATTTTAAATTTTTTTATTATTTATTTTGAATTTTAGAAAGTTCTCGATCTATTAGTTCTAGATCCTATAATAACAACTGCTTTTAAAAATATCAAAAATACCTTAAAAACTTAAAAAATATAAATTTTTGTAAGCAATGAGATTCAATATGAAGAACACTCGAGTGATTTGGATTGATCATTTGTAATTTGAACTTGAGATCTAATCAAGTTTGACAGAGCGATTTGTCAAATCGCTTTGGCCGTAGCTAAACTCTACACACACAAAAAAAAAATTTATCTATCTAAAATATAACCATATTATACTTTTAAGTTCCAACAGTTAGACAAAGAATAATAATTCCATCCTATTTCTATTGTCATCAAGGGACTACCGTGTACAAATTCTGGGGCGGAAAAACAGAGCAACCAGGCTACCAAACTACGAAATTAAATAAACAAATTAGTTAAAATTTAAAAACCAAAACAAACTTCGCTGTCGGGAAACCAAAATCAACCACCGCTGACATCCTCTCTCTCTCCCGCTAAAAACTGTGTGTCGTTAATGGCGACCATTTCTATTTCTCTCCCCATTCAATAAAGAAGCAAATCTACTCTCCCATAAAAAAAAGCTACCTCTCCTCTAAATTCGCGCTTGGAAGGATAAGGCAACGTCATCCCTCGAGTTGCATTTCCCTTGTTCCAACAAAGCCCCATTAATTGCGCCCCTAAAGCGTATGTGAGAGAAAAGTCAGGGGCTTCGTTGAATGATTGCAATTCTCTATTGGATGCACTGAATTTTTGTTGATTAAGTTTTCTTGGAATGTTGGGCGTGGTTCTATGCTCGTTTGGATTGGGTTTGAGCTGTTGTACATCTCTCCAATGCCTGTTTTCCCCTGATTTGTTGTGATTAGGTCTAAATTTTGTTCTATGGCTTTGTTTTATTAAATTATGAAAACTTTTAGTGGGTTTTTTTTTGGGAAATGCTGTAATATTTTCAGGAACGTTTAAATTGTTGTTTAATGCTGGTTCTTTTTTTTTTTTTTCCAGGTTGATTCTTGGTTAATGGAAGAAGAATTAGGATGGGGACGGAAGAAAGGCACTTTTTCCCTCTTACCAGTTTGCAAATCGGGTATGCATTTTTTGTTTTTCTTGTCACCTTTTCATTTTTAATCTTTGGTAAAACTTGTTTTGTTCAATTCTGTCTTCTAAATCAGCCCTCAATCTGCATTTAGGATCAGTATCTGTCTGGTTGATATAGCGAGGTGAATATGAAATACTATGTTGTTAAAACCACAATAAATTTAAACAATCATGCAACTTCTGTAGCATGATTGATGGTGATATTAATTTGGAATATATTCTTAGTGTTTCCTTTTTAGTTTTTCTTTAATTACCTTTGCTTCGGGATAAAGGCACTTGTAATTAGTTCTGGATTCTAGAATTTGATGCTGCAACTTTATTAGTTTGGTATTAGATATTTTGAGAAAGCCAGTAGAGACAACTTGAGGTGAATTGCTGGTTTATTTTTATTATTCAAAGTTAGTTCACACATGCCTTGTCTGGTTCAGAACTTGTTCGATTGATACTTGCCTGCTTGAATACCATACATTTTGAACCTGATGATTTGAGAGTTCTCATATTTAAACTATCGAGATTTTTTTAATTGTTGTCAGTCATAATTATTTGAAATTACAAATATAGAAATAACAACAGTAACAATTAATCTGTGTTAATAATCATCTCTCCTTGCAGGGATTTGCAATCTTATCTTTCACGATTGACTCTTTTTCTGGTGCCAAAAAGCCAAAAGTTCCTTATCCTTGTAGACAACCGACCATGGCTTGATAAGCTGGATGCACGGGCAACTCATTTCTGGCAATTTATGGTCACCAAGGTCCCACAGTTTTTTCATACAAATTATTCTAGTTTTATTGATGCCTAGGACCTCAAGATTTTTTTTTTTTTTTAAATAAAACTTGATGTTAGTACCCTCAAGCTTCATTACCTTAATTTGGAGAATAACATAGGACTCTGTACTTACATTTTAAACACTAATAATCATAACCATGAGGTTTCTGGTATTGTAAGTTGAAACCAGTAAACTTCCTTTTCTTTGTTTATTGAAGTTATATAATGTGGGAATTTATGTTTTGTTATCCAAGATACGTTGGCAGGGGCAGATCTACCACTGGGGCGGCTGGGGCTAGAGCCCCACCTACTTTAAGTTTTTTAGAGTTAATAGTGGTCAAAATTGAATAAAGTAATGTTCAGATATGGCTTTAAACTATATCTTTTGAGTGTTTCATTTAATTTTTTTTTATAATATGGCTTTAAACTATATCTTTAGTTTTGTATGAGATGGATGTATGATGAACTTATGTTGGTCCAATGTTCTTATAAACTCAGCCCCACCTAAATTTTTTTCCTAGATCTGCCACTGTTCGTTGGATTTTATTTAACTGAAGGTCAGACAGAAGGACTGTACAGTATGTCTGTACCCATTAGAGTTACAAATACTGGCTGCCGTGCTAAATTTTCCACTTCCTGTTTATCAGTCTAGGTTATCCCCTTTTGCAAACACCCGAGGACGGAAAAAGAAGAACGGTGAATCTGTTAAAGTGCTGGACCTTTCAAACGAGTACAAGTGGTATACTCTCATCGATGCAGCTGTACGCCAGAAGAAAATCCTATTTCCCGTGGAGAAATTGAAGGATTCTTTTCTTTTGCATGATGAACTGCACCATGTCTTGTATGGATTTATCGTATTTGAGGTGGAGTGGGCTCATGTGCGTGGTATGAATTACCTCAACGAGCTTCAGGTACAACTTGCTAAGTTGCTATATGTACGTCTACATACTGATTTGTATGTAATATGCAAATAATCTTGCACCAAACTAGTATGAAGCATCTGTCTTCTTTCTAATGATTAATTGTCTTCACGAGCATGTATTGTTACTTTGTTATTAAACTTGATTGGTGGGGAAGTATGGCTATATTTTATATTGATATGCATAACTTGGAGACTTGGATTGCAATAAAGACCATCCTACCAGATGATATCCACTGGTGCAAGTAATGCTTTGTAGTTTGTACTGTACATTCCCGTTCAAGTTCAGACTGTACCCCAAAATGGTCAAACAGAAAAATGCAATTGTGCTACAGTTATGTAATAACTATCTGCATAGGGGCATAATCATGAACTGGCAATTTTATTTTAACAGACAGATACATCAATGGCAATGGAGGTTCGGTGGATGAAAAGATGGGAATTTGACAGTATTGAGCAGGCCTCAAACTTTGTATTCTTTTGGTACAAGTCGAATGCTAGCTCCGACCGCAAACTTTTGCAAGAGTACCTGGACAGCCTATGTAATACAGGTTTGTTCCTTTATCTAAAACTTTTTTTAAAAAGAATACAGAGAACATAATCTCTTAAAGAATTGTTCTTGTTGCTGATGTAAAAATCACGTTCAAGGCAATAATGTTGCTATTTTAGCATGGATTCTGAATTAGACGTCAAGTCAAAACCTGGCATAAGGACGCTATGGGTAGCGACTTTCAGGACAACATAGGGACCAGTTTGTGAATCAAAAGTGTCTCTTATACTTTTTCTGTAGTACTATTCTGGCGTTTTGCATCTGAATTAAAGTGATCTGTGTCAGATCAGTCAAAATGCAATTTACCTTCAAGGAAAGATTTGTCGTGTGTTTTAATAGACCTCAAATGTATCGAGCAACACATGATGCATCATACATATCTTGAAAGCAGGGAATATGTGATCTTCTAGACCACATCGATCCTCTTCATTTAGAAGTATATCAATTATCAACTGCTCCGTTAGCAGTGAAGGTCAAGAAAATAAGGGTGATTAAATGTAGAGGGCTTCAGTCCTATACCCATAGTTGTGACATTGCAGCTTAGACCCACAATTTTTAAGCCAGCTGAATGATTTTCCTTGTTTAATTTGGGCTTTTTTAGTCTGAAATTGGTTAGGTAAATTAGCCCCCTGAGCCCATAGCTGAAATTACTAGGAGGCTAGTTAGTTTCTGTTGTAAAGTGTCACATTTCTTAGAGAGAGTGGAAGGACACATACTATTGCTTTATGCCTCTCATGATCTCTTCTCGGTACTGTAAAATTTGTTTTTTGTTTTTTGTTTTTGTTTTTTTTTCCCTCCGAGTGCAGTTGCTTTTTCTGAATTAATTTATAAGCAGCTTGTTGGGTGGATAACATTAGCATTACACAAATATGTGTTGTCTTTCCGTTCAGGGTTACCAAATAAACAGCCTTTGCTAATTTATTTACTAATTTATCTGACGTGAAACTGTAATATCATTTTCAGTCTTTCCCTTCAGCCTCCAAATGAAACTAATATAGTACTAAAACCAGCTTTATAAGTTGAATGCTGCTTTGTTGACAAGCAGAACTTGCTATGTTGTATTTATTTACTTTAATTTGAGTTTCATACAGGCACTTTTCAAAATTATTTGCACAGATAAGTATAATATTTTCTTTAAATTAATTACACGCAAAAAATAATAATATGGTTTACATAAACTTCTCATTATAAAATATTAAGAATCTTCCATGGCAGGGGATATATTTTATGATGCTGAGGAAGAATTGTCAACCTCTTCTGATGTAGAGATGGAGAATACACAGATTGAGGATCTAAAGGACATATCACAATCAACTTCTGGAGCTGGCAAGAGGAGAGAATTTACAAGGATGAATAGTGAAATTGTCAGCGCCCCCTCCAACTTTGAACCAGCAATTTACAAAGATGTCTTCATAGTTTTCCGATTTAGCGATCATGACCTCCCATTTAACATGAAAAATGTGATCATGACAGATTTAAGGCTCCTAAGGTTGTTAGAATACGGTCTCCCTTCATGGGCCATGTTTCTGCAATCTTACCCAGTATTTTGCAAAATTTACCGTCCATGGATGTGCCCAATGGCAAGAGTCCTTTATGTCATGATATCCACCGTAACTGTGCTTATTGGCTTTTATGACCTTTATAAAAATGTACCTGTTCTAAAGGCAACCGCTTTGCACCTTTTCGGCCCATTTTCAGACTGGATGGAAAATTGGGAAATGGTATCAAGAATCCAGTACCTTGGTACTATGCTATTTCTACAAAATTTCGAGAAGGCAGTCCGGTGGTTCCTCGTAGTGACACGTGGCGTCAGGTCGGTGCTGTCAATCCTGACAAAGCCTTTTGCAGGGCCCTTTTTGGAATTAATGCAATTTCTTTCCCCCTTGTGGAATTTATGTATGGATTTTGGAGAGGACGTGCTATCAGTGGCATTTAGTATTTTGGGGTCATTGCTGGGTATTTGTGCGTTTATTCTGGATGTTCTTATCTGGCCATTCTGGTTTATAGGTATGACTTTGAATATGGTCTTTTATGCATTCAGCACAATAATTACTTATGTCAGTAATTTTGTCTCTACTGGTTGTTTTTCTCATTTGTGATAGTAGATCCAACTGGATTGGTACCAGAGGTAATGATGGACTCTAGGTTGGAACTTTGTTTTTGGCTAATTTGTTTGTCCTAAAGCTGTTAAGATTAAGTACCATTCAGTTCGGTTCAGATACTGACAACTTTGTACTGATAGCACACTAAAACTAGATTGAATCTGTACAATACGACTGAAATCCCAGATCTTTATAGTTGGTATGTTTGACCAGTTACGTTGACCTGGATTCCTGCCCAATTTCTAGATTAAATTAGTTAAAATTAATAATATTTGATTTTTTTTTTCTATATAGTTTAGGCAAGGTCTAATTGTTTATTTAATATCTTGAACCTTTTTCATGAGCAGCGAATGGTATAGTCTACCCTATGTTGTGGCTCACTTGGGAGATTGTGGCAACTCCAGCTCGTGTTGTCTTCACAATATCCGGTTTGTTGGGGGTGTTGGTTGTCAGACTCTATTACCTTATAAGGCAGTCATGGTGGTCCCTGAGTGTCCTATTGCAATTTGCATCTGCAACAGAGGTGACAATTGGTGGTGCATATCAAGAGGCTTCCATGTGGAAGTCACTTTGGAATGACATTTTCTCTCAGGTAAAAAGCATTAATTAAAAGGTCAATGCTCTCTGCATACTTGTTAAATGTGAAAGAAATACACACCACACTACAGAGTATAAGATAGCATAAGAAGTTTAATCTGCACTGCTTAGTTTATAGGCACGGTCTTTCTACCTCTTTGCTTCTCGCTTCTAAAACGAGGGCATAGGAGTTACAGTATGAATGTTAGAATGGCATCGCTAGACAACTATAATTATTTGGCAGTACTGATAATATTTCTTGAATCAAATTCAAAATTGCTTGGAAAGAAAGAAAAAGGGTTTATAGGTATGCTGAAGGGTGTATAAATACCTCACTGAATTTTATACAATAACTGTTGATTCATAATAATACATCAAGGATTGTTGAATTCCGATGGTTCAAAGTTGAAACCAGAATGGTGAACGTGTATAGATCATTGTTGAAAATGCTGGATTTCAAATTTAAGCTTGGTTTATGATAATTGTGAAGGTTCTCAAGATTATTTTAAGGTTACTTGTGATGTTTTGAGGCTTTCTAGAGCACACCATAAAATTTTCTGATGATTTCATAAAATCGTTGTTAGGTATTCCGTGCAATCAGAAGTATTCTAAATGGGTTTGTGGCCTTTTTTGTCATATGCAACAGGCATCGCCTAAGGTACTTGCCCCCCCCCCCCCCCCCCAACACACACACTCACAACCACCCCTACCACATACACAATCTCTCTTTTTCTCCCTGAGAGCCCACGAGCTTACTACACTTATTCGTTGTGCACACTAAAAGTTTTGCGCGCACAGAAGAGCAAAAGAAAAAAACATGCTCCACACATGCTAAGTTTATTATTGTTATTATTTTTTGTTATTTATGGGTTTGTTTGTTTACTTCTATTATAGTACCTATAACCATACGCAAGAATTCTTCATGCGCCTGTCTCTTGCTGCTCGTGGAAATACAAATTCAGATATAGCCAAAAGAAGGAGAAATTGCCTAAATCAAAAACCTGTAAGCTTTTGTATTTTTTTATTTTAAATTAAAGTAGAGGTTTCTGTCAAGCTCTTGTGTAGCTTCCTCAACTCGCTTTTTATAGATAGTAGGGGGGATGTCTAGTAAGAAATTATTCTGGAAAGCTCCCTTAAACTATTATAATGTCAAATAGTAGTTGGCTATGTTCTTGGCCTATAAACTAACATTCTTCTCTTGTGTGCTTGCCTACTTTTTTGTGATCCAATTCAAACATGATGCAGATACAAGAATGTGAAAGATCTCTTCTCAAGAGAAGCTATGTATATAGTTAGCTCCCAGTTGGATCAAAGGGAAAGCTAGGTATCAGGCTGATTTATAGATCGTTGCAACTCGTAAGGGTTATAATTTCTTGTATGAGCTTGTTATTTAGATAAATTAAGATAACATAAGCTGGATGAAGAAAATATAGAGCGAGACTTGCAGTCTGGGACTGAAAAGGCATAGTGCTTTCTTTTCCTTTTTTCCTTTTTGTAAATTTTGTTCTTCGATCTATGTAAATTCATCTTTTTGTAAATAAAATAGACTGATGGACTTAAGTTGTCCTGTATAGTCATTATAATACCTTTTGTATTTATTGCCCTCGTCTCGTGTACAAATTTTGAATAATGCATAAATAACACAAATTGCGGAATAATGGAAAAGGACAAATAAACATAAACTGATGCACGATTGATAGAGAAAGACAATGAAAAACAACGAACAAGAGAGATTTTGATTGAGATCACACAGATTCTCAAATTAAATAAATGGCTATTGCTGACTAAAAAATCAATATTCTATTTTTTTTTTCATTACAAGAGGGTCTAGGCCCTTTATATAATCTAGAATAACTTAGGGGCGAAGAAACAATCTACCACAAGATATTTTTTTTACAATCAAGAAACATATTAAAACTTGGAAATAAATAATATGGAAATAAATAGAAATAGGCTAATTCTTTTGGTTTTCTTTCTTTTTTTGCATCATTCTCCCTCTTTAAGAAAAAAATTCGTCCTCGAATCTGCCACTTCATCAAATTGGATTGCGAGACTAGAATCGAGTGGTGTAATCCACAAACAGGTAATCTCGCACACAATTCTTCTATTTGATAAAAAACAATACAAAATTGAGTATTGCAACCGCTCAAGAATGTAATATATCTTGCATTTGCTTTCAAGGGGATCGGTTGCAAGAATGGGTCATTAAATTGTGAACTCATGATCTCGCTGTTAACTAAATGCAAAATTTCCAGCTCAAACATTATACTCATTAATTCCAAAGAATTACTCTCCAAGGTTGAACTCTTTGCAAGGACAGTAGGACAGATTGGGGGCAACGATAAGTTATGTAAATCATCTTCATCAAAGATTATGGGACTATCAAAAAGCACCACATTTGTCTCGATTTCACTCGTCCCAATAAATACATCGTAAGGATACTTATCAAAGATCGGTGGCGAATCAAATGATACACTTTCATTCGCAACACATTTAGAAAAGTCAATTAAACTCGATGAATCGTGCCTCGTTCGGCGATCTCGACTCACACGAGTGTTACTTGTGGAATAATCGTGCCTCGATCGGCGATCTCGATTCCCACAAGATATGCTTGTAGAGCTCATCCTTGCTTCTGCGAGTTGACGCTCTAACTCTCGAATTCGTCTTCCCATAACAGCAATTTTCCACTCAACTTTGATTCAATTCTAACAAAGTTTTAGTTGTTGTACCCTACCTTGACGACAACTCTTATTTATGATAAATTTCAACAAGTACGAACACGATTTCAAATTGAATGTGCTTAATACATGGATTTGCACAGGGCACTTGAGCTTCTCAACTCAACTACTGATCGAGCAAACTACCTAATGACAAAGAAAGCCAAGATCATGGCTGTGATGTGCACCCGCACCCGTGTAGCCTTAAAAAGAAGAGACTTTCATACTCATATGTTATTCCAGCCACAAGAGGTGCACGCCTGACAAGGTACATTCTAATTGGGGATCACCACCAGCTATCCCCCATTTGTGAAAAACGTAGCATTCCAAAAGTACAGCCACATGGACAAATTCTTATATGCTCGCTTTGTTAGCGCTGGTCTACCATACATTGAGCTGATTTCAGGGTAGGGCCGTCCAAGCATTGTGCAATTGACCAATTGGCGGTCTGGAGCTCTGTGTGCATGTGAAAAGCTAATATTTCACAAGGACAATGCAAGGTTCTCTTATGAGTGTCAACTGGTGGATGTGTGCCGGATTAGATAGGGAGAGGTGAGACAGCACCATCCCCATAATTTAACCAGTTTTTAAACCAAGGGGAGGCTGAGTATGTAGTCAGTGTCTACATGTACATGCACTCAATTGGTTACCCTGCAGGAAGGATTTCTATTCCGAATACCTATAATGGGCAGAAGCTGATCATATGTAATGTTGTCAACAGACAGTGCAAAGCTTTTGGAATTGAACCTAGCAAGGTACACCAAGCACACTTACTTTATACTTGATATTTGTTTTGATTTTAATTGGCCTTGCAAGAAAAAAATTAAAGCTTTTGGTTGGCACTGAATCTTTACGCCTTTTATCTTGTTAGAGTCTTGAGATATTTCTCCTAATTTTGACTAAATTAACTGTTTAGGTATAAGTGCACTGTTAGAAATTCTTAATTCAAAGATATGATAAATATGCGAAAACTTACATGTGAAATAGTTAAAAATCACTAGCTTGCATCTGCCACCATACTGGTATTTTTATTAGGATGAGCTGACCTAATACTGCAATTTCTATTGGTATAATTTTGGCGCTGTTTTTTGTATATCTTTTAGTTATCTTAAGGTGATTCAATTTCACTTCTGAATGTCAATTGTTGAAATTTGAGCCAATCATTTTAATTTAGTCATTATTTCAGTTTTAAAGGTTTAATAACAAAATGGGCTTTATTGGAGGTTTAGTTGCATCGAGGGCTGATCAGGGCTTATTGGGCTCATATGTCATATTCCGACATTGTAATGCTTGGTTTATATTGTGTCATGCCTCTGCAAACCAAAATCAGTGTTAAGTTTGAATTATTTGATACCAGATAACAACTGTAGACAAGTTTGAGGGGAAGCAAAATGATTTCATGGCGCGCAGATGGTTGCTGGAGCATGATTTGCCGCAGGCTGTACGTCTTTCTGCTGTCAGGCCCTGTCTGAACCGTGCTTGAAATTGCAGCCTACCTTCTGGCTCCTGTTGCAGAGGCCTGATAAGCTTGCTTTGGACTTGCAAAAATCCATACCTTTCAAAGACCGGTCTCTGGGAATAACTAGCATGGTATGTTTTGTGGAGGGGGTTGAGGATATGGAACAACATGTCAGTTTTAGGATGCATGAGCTATATTAGCTCTAGTAGGTAATTTCTTATGTTTTTTAAAAAAAAAAAATTATTAAGGGAGATGATGCTTCAGCAGATGATAGCAAAACGGAAGAATGAATGGACATTTCTTTTTAATTTATGAGTCCAGTTTGAGTCCCCTGAAACTCGAAAGACTTGTGCTTGTATTTTAGCTCCAGCTTCAGAGATTTTTAATATTTTTATTCCATTTTTCGTTGTGACATTACGGCCAGACGAGCAAAAATGCTCCGAGTGCGGAGAACAGAAAAGGCATCAACCCTTCAATTATTATTATTATTTTTTTAATAATAATCACGTAAATACCTGTAAGCGAAATTGTTCATAAAGAGTTCTGCGTTGAGCTATTGCATGATTGGTAATTATAATTATGAGAACTTAAAATATGAAATCCGTCGTCATTATTGCTAACTTCATACGAGATAGTTGATAGACATTAAGAAGCAAAAACATAATTATATATATAAGGACAGACGTTATAAGTCTTTTCAAAATTTGCAATATGTGCCTAAAGATTATCTTATTTTTATGTTAATGATATCTCCTAGATGTTAACAATAGGCACCGTAGCGGAATCAAGATGTGGACATATAAGTTTGTTTTTTTCTTACTAATTTCATAAAGGGTAGGAAATTTTCAGTAAGCAATGTTATATTTGATTTTAAATCTGCAATTATGACTCCATTGTATATTGGATTTTAAATAAACATGTGTATTGATCTGAGTCGGACCAAACCAGAACCATGCTGGAACCAGACTGACAGTGTGGTAATCCAGAATCATGCTGGAGCCGATAAAGGGTCGCTCCAAAGCAGCAACAACAAAAAATAATATAGGTATTGTGATTGATTTAACAAAAATTAAGGCAGACACAAATCAGACCCAATATACTGTTCAAATAATACCCTGCATAAATGTACTCTATCAAATGCTATTTCCTTTAGATGAAATCTCGTGAGCTACTAAGTTGCTAACCTTTTACTAGGATATTTGTTACAATTTAATTCACTTGGGACATTTCTTTAGGGCTATTGGCGAATATAAGTCCCTAATTATCCTCTTAATGCAGCTTTTGATTCCTATTCAAGAGTTTCAAAACATACACTCGCAACTGCAGTATGATACCAAACCTGATGCGGAGATTATAGAGGTCTTTGACACTACATTTGGAACAAAAGAGGTATCTCTAACTAAGCTAACCAATAATTAAGGATATTTTTTCTCAACTTGAATGGTTTTTGACAAGTATTACCAACAATTTCATCTTTTAAATCTTACATCTTATATAATAATTATTATAAACATGTCAAAGTTATCTCCACTCTTAATTTTTTTTTTCTGAGAGTTAATTGAAACTTGTCTTTTAGAATTATACAGAAAAGCTCTAAACACATACTTCTCTCATTCTTATTCAAAAAATACATTAATTTATAAAATATATTAAGTACCGGTTCCGTACCGATTTTGTAAATCCTCCCTTTTCGCCCCTTCAAACTCGTACGAAGCGATCACATCACACTAGTGTATGAGCCGACTTCACACATCTCCGCCTGCTCGACTCTAATTTTCTTGCCCCCATTGCCTCTCCCTCTCTCACCTCCGCTCAACCCCTCTCCGCTCGACCCCTCTCCCTCTCCCTCTCTCACCTCCCGCTCTCACAGCATCAGACGGAAATGTGACGGAGAAAGAATCGCTCTCTCTCCTCTGGGAAATAAAGCGCACTGGTTAGTATCTTTCTATTCTCTCCTTCTTCAAATCAATGGCGTTAGGGTTTATAAATGTAGAAAGAAAAGAGGACAAAGAAAGGGGAAAGGGGAAAGAACGGACGGGTCTAAACCCTAAATTTAGAGACTTATTAACTACATGACATCATCCCTTGTGTGGGCCCACCGCCTGCTGTCTGTAGCTATTTTAATATTTTATTATTAAAATGTATAGGTAGGAAACACTTTGGATCCCCAGTTTGTACTCTCATATACAGTGATGAATGAAAGATTATGTAATTTAGACTCTTGAGATCTCTAAATGCAATAAAATTTCATACTTCGCGTATAAACGCTGTACAAGAATTATATTCGATGCCTTATGTGTGAAAATATTTTATTTATATTATAAGCATGATATTCTAGATGTTGCTTATTTGCATTGTTTAACTGTTCATCGTTTCTTCTCTCCAAAAACTGTTCATCGTTTCTTCAATTAACGTTCTTATTTTGAATTCTATGATTTTATAGAGAAATTGTGATTCTACCTAGGTTATCTCGGTACATGGAAACATTAGGGGTACCCGATACGTACCACGGTCAACGTTTTGATATTAGAGTTTATGTCATTTATTTGTGTAAACTCCAAGCCTTAGATAAACAAAATTATGTTATATACAATTACACATTATATTTTATAATATAATTTAATTATAGATTAATAAAATATTCAAATAATATATATAACATTAGGGATATGGTTGGGGTTGCACCCACAGAGGAGAAGTTGATCTAACATCGTTTGAGATGGTCTGGACATATCCAACGTAGGCCTCCTGAGACACCAGTACGTAGTGAAATTCTCAATCGTTTCGAAAACACAAGGAGAGTCAAAGGTAGACCAAGATTAACAGGGAGAAAGTAGTAAAAATGACCTTAATAGAGTGTCCCGAAGGAGTTAGCGTTTGATAGGAGCGCATGGAAATTAGCAATTCACGTACGAGAGCCATGACATAGGAATTTAGAGTAGGAGTGATGTCATAGTTTTTTAGGCCACAATATTATTATTAGTATTGTTAGCATTTTTTTTTTTACTTTTTTGCTGAGGTTTTTTCTAGCCTATCCTAACTTGTTTGGAACAAAAGGCTTAGTTGTTGTTGTTATTGTTGTTGAAGGAGAAAGTTGTTCGATGAGAGAAGAGAGAGGGTTGAGTGCCGTCTTATGACTCTAATACCATGTGGTTTAGAGAAGAATTAGGGTAAAATTAGGCATTATGGCCTTGCCATAGGCTCCCTTTTATATTAATAAAAAAATTATATTTTATAAATAAAACTCTAGACTTCTATAAATAGCACACAATTTCTATAAATAATATAATAACTAATACATCTCAACATATATAAGATTCCCATCTATGACAAATTACAAATTAGTTCAAAAATTTGTTAGAATTACATAGAGATTATTGTATAGCTCAAATAATACCATCTCTTGTTCCATTTACTGAGCAGCTTGATTGTTGTACTATTTCATGCCGTTAATTGACTTTTTTTTTATAACAGGTACGATGACCA
Organism: Rhynchospora pubera; assembly: GCA_028095005.1. NCBI lineage: Eukaryota > Viridiplantae > Streptophyta > Magnoliopsida > Poales > Cyperaceae > Rhynchospora > Rhynchospora pubera. The sequence goes on from CM051463.1 coordinate 19,688,491, forward strand.
TTGTGATTTGTGAGAAGTTTAACGTAGATAAGACCGACTATGGGAATTATCGAAAGAATGTATTGGATAAGATAAATAAAGCGCGTCCCAAAATATCTGGCATCCCGGTTGTGGGTCCTCAAAACAAAGAGGACATCAACTGGATGTTGGTTGAATTGAAGTCAGGAGAGCTTAAGTTGGTTTTGGCGATTTGTGCTGATACCTTGTACTTCTATGCCTTTAGAAGAGGAGGATTTTGGGATGATCAAAAAGATGATTCTAAATGGATTTTAACAAAAGGGGAGGAGGTTGAATTACCAGGTGAAAATGGCATTGAGAGATTACCATTTACAGGGAATTACTCTCATATTGGTGACCCGGACACCTTGTTGATAAAAAGATCCACATTGCATGATGCAGTCAAATCACTTCATGGTTGCACTGATGCTAATCATCCTCCAGCAGACGCTGAAAAATCATTTCTGATGTTTGTGACAATTTTTTGTGCTGGTGTGAGACTTATACCAGTATGCAAATGTGTGTATTATGGGCTACGGGGGAAGGAGAACCGTTACCATCGTCTTTCACAAGGGGATACATTGAAAGAGAAGCATTGGAGGATAGCATCTGGAGATTACTTGAAAGGCTATTACCATGTTGATGATAAACCAACGGTGGTTACCGGATATGGGCAAATCTCCACTGATTGCATAAAAGCAAATTTATCAGTGTTGTTGTGCTCTACAAAAGGTGAGTTTGAATTTCCTCCATGTCAAGGATGGGAGAGAGTGATTCCACCTAAAAGACGTGATAGGTCAAATAAAGGCGATGTGGATGATTTCAGCGGTAATATGAGTTTTCCGAGCGGCTCAAGGAGAAAAAGAAATTCGAGCGGGTCTGCTAGTTCTTCGAAAACATCAAGTGATGTAAATTCAAAAACAAACATGATGAGGGGTTTGCCTGGTATTTTGGAAAATTTTGTTGTAGGTTTACTTATGACCTTGAATCTGCCTGAGTCTGCTTCAGTTCCAATTCTTGAGGTAATATTAAAGAATCTATTTCATTACACCATAAGGCTTTGTTTGATGAGAGAATAAGAAGTGGAGGTTTTGGGATATCTCTTATTACCACCCTCAATATTTCGAGTTATCCAGTTATCTCCACCTTTTATGTCTCTACCGTACAGTAAATAAATAAAGCATGGACTAGATGGCAGTACCATAGGCTTGAGCCGAAATAATGGAGCCTTTAATAAAAGTGAATTACTTCTTTCTATTTGTTTATTATATTGCCTTTTCATTTTTTTTCTAGGTTATGTGTTTATTGCTACTTCAAAACACTGGTTTGAAATCCAAGGACATATCAGCTCGGTGCCTTGCTATAGATCTCCTACGCAACATAGCCGCTCGACTTAAACATGATGCTGTCATGTGGGACCACAACAAAAATTGGATCCTTGAAGAGTTACATGCAAAAAACACTGACCAGGTCAACCAGAAAGGGACCTATGCTGTGTGTCAGGATCATAGAGGCATAAATGTCTCCTGCAGCACTTGCAGAAGGTGTTTCCACTGGGACTGCATGGGTATTGGCAGCTTAGGAGATGATTGGTCGTGCCACTTATGCTTGTCTAAGGAGCAGCTCGGGGTGCAATCCTACCACAAGTTGCAGGGAAGTGCTGGGCCAAAGAGAAAAAGGGAAAGCTATAAGTGGGGAGGATACTGTCCAAGATTTGAGGCCGTGCAGCAGATTTTATTGAGCTATTTGCAGGAAGCAGGTCAACAGGATGATGAGAATTTGTTCACTAGATGGTATGTTATTTGTGATACTTGTTTGTACGTTACTAGTTTCTTTTAATGTTGCTTATGTTTCTTTATAAAAATGTGTTTCTATGAATGCCACCTTGTTCATTGAAGATCCACCAGATGTTTTTGTCATCTTTTGTGAGATTGGCTCTAATAGGCATTGGACCATGTCTATTTGACAAACTAATTTTGGAACTCAATTCTCAATGTATTACTGACTGTATTCTTTTTTCTGGTCTACATTTATTGGGTTCAGTGTTCAAAATAAAAAAAAAAGATGCCTCTGGGTGCCAGGTAGTAAATGACAAGCTTGATTGTTTTCTATGCAAACTATGCAAACAGATAGTTATTCTTCATATATATATTGTAAAAACTTTTCAAGTTCTATCAGAGTTTGACCTTTCTTGTTGTTGCAGGTTCTACCTATGCATATGGTACAAAGATGATCCTCAGTCTCAAGAGAAGATTATCTGCTACCTACCTAGGCTGAAAGCAAAGGTGATATTGGAGGACCCAGGGGGCATATTAACTTTATCTAGAGAATCTTCCAGAAAAATCTGCCTGGCACTTTGCCAGAATAACTCTTTCTCTCGAGGATTCGATAAAATTCTCACGCTTCTTTTGGTATAGCCTTTTTTTCTCTTTCATACTCGTTTCTGGGAAGTCCCAATACATGCACAAAAGTAAGATAGAAAATAAGCTGCCTATGGAGTTGGGTAGGCCTTTAACTATTCATCGAGCTTCTTTGCAAAATTACTATTACCATACCTTTCTGTAAAGCCTGATACAACACTATCTTGTTTTTATCCCTTCATATCATTCTTATTCCAGGCGAACTTGAGGGAGAACTCTCAGCCAAAGCCTTACGGGCGTTGAGATATCGAAACATTGATTTTGTTTCTTTAGCACTTCTTCAATTATTCATTGTTCCATACCATTTTTTCATGTATCAGGTGAGTGGTATTGTCAAGGCTGATCATGAAGTGTTAAGTGACGAGCATGTGCAAGCAGCAGTTGAAGGGCGGTTTTGTCACTCAGCCATCTCTGTTAGAGTAGCTGCATTAGAGCTTGTTGGCCGACTTATCGCTTCCCATTCTGTTGTTGCCTTACAGGTACGTAAATTATTAGGTATAACAAAATATGCTATCACCATGCTCGATAAGTTATGCTAGTTGATGCTGGTATTTATTGTTTGGAACTGAATTGCTTTTGTTCTTTGATATGGGCAGTATTTTAATGGCATCTGATCTTCTTGTTCTATTGTATTGACATGGTATTATACCAACTACCAAGCCTTTTGTCTGGCTAGACTGAATGAAGCAAGCACCTGATGGATCTCTATTTTAGTCTTAAAATATTTTTGGTTCAGATAATCGTGTTTTTGCTAGTTTTTTATGATTTGTCTATATTTGGATAGTGTGTAGGTCTGTAGGTATGTGTTTATACTTCTAATATAAACAAATATAATAACATCAACTTCAAACTTCGATGTTAGATGATAGAGAGGATAATAGATACCTCAAGGCATCAGATCAACATCTGCATCGGTGCCTTTAATCCTCAGCACCGCAATCTTAATAAGGCGACTGAAAACATGGATGGTAAGCAAATAAAATCCTTGCTGTGCATGAATCATTATTCTTTTATTTATTTATTTATTTATTTATTTTTGATAAATGTTTGAGTAAACTGATACAAAGTGGCTTTAGGCTATGAAGATGAGGACGATGATTTTGATATTGATGGTTCTGCAAGCAAAAAGAGGCGTACCAACCGTAGTGGTGGTGCAAGAAAGTCTTATGGGAGCAGGTTTGTTTACTATCCATCAATTCCTTTAGAAACTACCCAGTCAGATAATTTCCTTCTTGTTGATAAGAATGATTATAGCCTCTTCAGATGCACTTAACTGGTTTGCTGAGCAGCTGTTTTGTTTCTTTACCTTTGAAAGAACCATATATTAGTGAGATTTCTAATGTAGCAATGTTTTTTTTTGTAATGCAGTTTAAGTTATCTTCTTTTTCTCACTATGTAATTCATTTTAAACTAGGGTCTCTCAAGCTGTTCACTCCTTGCTGCAAAAGCTATGCTTGATTTTAGGGTTTCTCAGAGATCTCTTGCCTGTGATTCGACTTTCGGATAGCTGTGTCATGCAGCTTGCGAGAACTAGCTTTTCCACTTTCCTTGTAGATAACGTTCAGCTCCTTCAGTTGAAATCCATCGATTTAGCTTGCAGGGTACATCTATTTTAACTTCTAATATACTGTGTATTTGCAGTTATGGAGATGGTATTTTCAATTTCATCTCTAAAAGCTTGGTCCTTTCTATTTGACTTCTTAAGCAGAGAGAAATGAAATTAAGACACTAACAATTAGGTAACTGAAATTAACAGAAATATGAGTTTTACAAAAACTGTAAGCTGTATTATAGCAATGGAAAGACAATATTTTGACCCGTAATTTAGATGAGGTTTACAAAGCTTTATGAAACCACTCAGCTCTAGGTTTTTCATACCCTGGATTTTAGTTTACCATCATACTGTATTTTCAGGTATTTGCATTTTATACACAACACAGAGGCTTTCTAATAGATGAGACGCTCCAGCTTCTCCGCAAAATCCAGTTTTCCAAACGTGCCATCAGGACATACCACCTGCCAGATGAAGAGCAAAAACAAATACAAATGATAACTGCTATACTGCTACATCTGGTACAGTTTAGTGCCACTGTTCCAGACAGCTTAAAATCACTAAATGTGAGTTGGAGCACACTTGTTGATGCCACTGTGGATCCAAGCTATCCAATCAAATGCCTTAATGATGCAACTGAGGCATCATGTCATTTCTGGACTGGTGTATTGCAAAGAGTAACTGGTTCAAAAACACAGGATTTGTCTGAGGCAAAGGGTATTTTGGAAAATCTTGTTGCAGATTTACTTGTGACCTTGAATCTGCCTGAGTATCCTGCTTCTGCTCCAATTCTCGAGGTAATATTAAAGAATCCATTTCATTATAGCATAAGGCTTTGTTTGATATGATAATAGAAAGTGGAGATTTTGGGATATCTCTTATTAATACTCTCAAGTGGTAAGAGTTATCCAGTTATCTCCACCTTTTATCTCTCTACCGTACAGTAAATAAATATAGCGTGGACTAGATGGCAGTAGCATATTATTAACTTGAGCCTAGATAATGGAGCTTTGCTTCCAGAGTGAATGCAATGGTATTAAATAAGTTCTGCCTGCTACTGGATTTAACCATAAATGGATACTAGATGCCAGTAGCATATTATGGACTCAAGCCTTGATAATATTCAATCTCCAGCAGAAAATCCCAGACAAAGCTGCATTAGAGCTTGTTGGCCGACATATCGCTTCCCATCCTGATGTTGGCTTACAGGTATGTAAAATGTATTAGGTATAACAAATATTCTATCACCATGCTCCATAAGTTATGCTAATTGATGCTGGTATTTATTTTTTGGAACTAAATTGTTTTTTTCTTTAATATCGGTAGTATATTGAGAAGGTAGCAGAGAGGATAAAGGACATGGGAGTGAGTGTTCGCAAAAGAGCAATAAAGATAATTCGTGACCTCTTTACTTCTAACCCTGACTTCACTGGCACCACTCATGCTTTTATTGAGATCATATCTCGGGTCAACGATGATGAATCAAGTGTACAGGTAGCTTTGTGTAGATACATCAACTGTTTAATATATTATTTTTCTTTTAATGAGATCATATCTGAGGTCAACAACAATGAATTGAGTGTACAGGTAGCTTTTTGTAGACACATAAACTGTTTAATATATTATTGATCTTTTTTTTGTCCATATACTCCTTATTTGTTCTATGACTATGAAAAGGTTAAGGAAAGATGAATTAGGTAATCAAATAAACTAAATGAAACTTACATCAGAAATAGTAAACTTGGTCTGCGACAATGTTTAGCAGGACCTAGTACCATTTGTTATTCAGCTTGCACTCTTTGCGATTGGTACTGTCACTATCGCTGTATATGTTTTTCTGGTTTTGAAAGACTAATAAGACCCTGTAACCTCAATTATTAGTAGCTTTCATTAACCAATAATACAAATGTAATGCTTATAATAGGATTTGGTATGCAAAACATTTTTTGAGCTTTGGTTTGAAGAACCCTCTGGAAGTGACAAGCACTATGTGGCTGATGGGAGCTCTGTACCTATGGAGGTGGCAAACAAGACAGAGCAGATTGATGACATGTTGCGGCTTATGCCTAATCACCAGCCTCTTATCACCATTGTTAAACGTAATTTAGCACTTGATTTTCTACCCCAGTCCGCTAAGGCAACTGGGGTTAATCATGCTGCTCTAGCTTCCATACGCAAAAGGTGTGAGCTCATTTGTAAGCGCTTGCTTGAAAGAATCCTCCAGGTACAGTTGTATTCTTTTTTCCTATTTGTATTTCAATACAATTGTTTTTTTTATATAAAATATTAAAGCAAAGGCCCAGATATGGTTTCTTTTGGATTTTTGCACTTAACGCCCAGATATGTGTTTCAAGTTGGAACTCAATATGTTGCTTTTATATGTAAAACATAAGGGCAGTCTATTTGTTTTGGCTTTACTTGACCATAAGGGCATGTGGTCTAGTATCTCAGGTGGTAAGAGCACTGGGCTGACTTCCAAGAGGTCCAGGGTTCAAGCCCGCATGCTTGCGATAGGCTTGGCGAGCCAGTGTAAAAACTCAGCCATATATACTAGAAAAACTCTGTCCAGGGTTCAAGCCCGCATGCTTGCGATAGGCTTGGCGAGCCAGCGTAAAAACTCAAGCCATATATACAAGAAATGACCAGGGTCGGGGTGTCATTTCTAGCCTACTCCAACTTGTTTGGGATAAAAGGCTCTGACCTTATTCTTTGCAAATAATCCAAAATATGTGAATGTGGGAAAACTATAGTGGCAAAAGTGGGAGTAATTGCACAAATTAAACTCAAAATTTAGGATGTTAGTTGCATCAGATGTTGTTTGATTTGGCATGGAACATGTCGTTTGCCAGGTCAATGAGGGAATAGGTGATGAAGAAGAGGTTCCAGCACTTCCTTATGTGCTCGCTTTGCATGCTTTTTGTGTTGTGGACCCTACTCTCTGTGTTCCAGCTACAGATCAATCCCAATTTGTAGTTACCCTTCAACCCTACCTAAAGAATCAGGTGATGTTTATACTTTATATTTATTCCCTTTTCAGTTTTACCTTGAATGAGATTGATCTAACATATCTTTGTACAGTTTTACCTTTGTAGTAGCAAATCATGGTGATTGGGATTGATCTAACATATCTTTGTACAGGTTGATGACAAGGCAATTGCAAAGTTGCTTGAAAGTATAATATTTGTAATTGATGCGGTTCTACCACTGATAAGAAAGCCACAACAGAGTCTGATAGTAGAGCTGGAGCAGGACCTCAAGCACATGATAGTTCGCCATTCTTTCTTGACTGTTGTTCACGCTTGCATCAGGTATTCTTTATGTCACCCCATCTTTGTTCACTTTATTGTATTTCCTCCTTGTAATATCGTAATCTGATGGCTCCACAAACAGTATTCCTTATTGAAATCAAACAAGATTTCTTAATAATTTCCTATTATGACAATTAATTTTCACTAAAAAAAAATTTGTTTTCCTTATGCTTTGTCTTAAAAAATTGTCTGCATGTACATCTGAGTCGCTTTCTATAATTTACCTATTTGATTGTAATATCAGAAGTTCGTGATATTCTCTTGCAAGCTGCAGGAAAAGGGCATATTACTGAACTAAATTTTGAATACTATTTAGGATGATTTATGTAATGATGAAGGAATTGTAAGGTTCTCATCCATCATATGTTTTTATTTTTCCCCCTTTCTGGAAGTCATGCGCATTGCTGAAGGCGCACGTCATATTGTTGCCTATTATAGGAAACCAAAAGATGAAATGAGAAAGACCCTTGTATTAGTTCTTTGGTCATATTACACTTGTCTGTTTCATGCTAGTTGTTGGACTTCCATTTACTTATATGTGGGTTCCTTTTTCCTTGTGTGCTTTGAATAGTAAATTTCTGACAAGCAACTGAAGTGAAGTTGTTTCAGATAAGCTGTCCTTTGAAAAAGATAAATAACTACTTAACGATTTCACCAAGTTGTCATATTCTCAGAACCTCAGTTACTGACATGTATCTTTGTTTTCTTGCTCATGTAAAACAAAACAAAACGAGAAGTGACTGATACACAAGTTACTTTTGACCAGGTGCCTATGTTCACTCAATGAGACGGCTGCAAGAGGTGCAAAACAAGTTGACTTTCTGGTCCATGTCTTCTACAAGCATCTCCGGGGGCCCACCTCTGATAATAATCAGGTTAGCAATAGATTTGCCATAAGATATTTATTAGTTGTTTTTACTAAAAAGCTGTTAGACTTTGGCGGACTACCAAGTTTGTTTTTATTTATATCTTGCATGTGGAATGCAGATGTTGGGCCGGTCATTGTTCAGTCTTGGGTTGCTACTTAGGTATGGATATGAATTGATGATTTCATGTGATACTTGTGTTGAAATCTCCAAGATTCTTGAATTGCTTAAAAGGTTTCTTCTCATGGAGGATTGCAGCTTGAAGGTTCGAGCTTTACAGGTATCTTTGTTCTCTTTCTTATTTGATTTATTTTCCTGTAAGATTACCATGAAAAATTCTAATTCATACAACTATAGTACCAGCATGATACCATGTGCTACAGCAGACCCTTTCCCTTAGCACAGGTTGGAGTAAAATTTTACTTTTTTTAAAAAAAATTTACTTGCTGAAGTCCTTTCTGTGTTGAACATCAAACTTTGTGAAAGGGAGTTATACCAGTTATATAATTTATATTGTTGTTGAACAATTTTTTGCCTTTTGTTTTCCCAAGAATTTGGAGTGTGGTTTAAGATTCAAATTATGCTTCTCATAATGTAGGCATTGGGTAATGTGCTAATTGCTAAGCCGGAATATATGTTAGAGAAGGATATTATGAGACTCTTAGAGGCATCCCTATCTTCTGATGTTGACACTCGGTTGAAGGTATCACAAATGTTCTATTAATTTCACTAATGAAGTGTGTTTTTTCTTTATTACTGTCTGGATTTTGGGTATATAGTGGTCAGCCTCTCCAATTTACATTTGTTACCAAGGGTTAACATTGGTCTCAAACATTGTTACTTGTATATGTCATAATTATTTAAACTTTGTACGTCTTTTTCTTTTTTAAACTAAATTTTGTACATTGACACCAGTATTGCACTGCCAGGGTGTATGGAAAATTCTGCCAAATCCTATCAGAGTTTGAGCTCTGTTATTAATGAGAAATTACAATGCTTTATTAGATCAAATACACTTTTCACCTCCTGCAGATGAAATATATGTCAAACATCAGAAATTAATAATAAAAAATTGTCAAACAGATACAGTCATTGCAAAACATGTACGAGTATCTTCTAGATGCAGAAAGTCAGCTTAGTGGTGAAAGTGCTAACAAGGCATTGCAGAATGAGTATGGCATAAATGGTACTGGTGTAAGTCCAGTTCCTGTAGCTGCTGGTGCAGGAGATACCAACATTTGTGGTGGTATTATCCAGCTGTACTGGAATAGTGTTCTGGAAAGGTGTGTTGACTCAGTTGACAAAGTTCGTCAGAATTCTCTTAAGGTAACTGAAAGATTCTATATATACGTTTGTAACTTTGTATTGGTTTAAATCTCTTAAGGTAACTGGTGCTTATAAACATCACCAAATTTTCCCAAAAAAATGATATAGTACTATTGCCATGGTTACATGCCATTCCATAGAGGCGAAATCTCATTTTCATCAGTGTTTTTATCTTTTTCTATGTTGAATTTGCAAGTCTTTTTCTATGTTGAATTTGCAAGTCTTAAGGTAACATCACCAAATTCTATATATACGTTTGTAACTTTGTATTGGTTTAAATCTCTTAAGGTAACTGGTGCTTATAAACATCACCAAATTTTCCCAAAAAAATGATATAGTACTATGTGGCTGATGGGAGCTCTGTACCAATGGAGGTAGCAAACATGACAGAGCAGATTGTCAACATGTTGTTGATAATGCCCAAGGACCAGCCTCTTATCACCATTGTTAAACGTAATTTTGCACTTGATTTTCTATCCCAGTCAGCTAAGGCAACTGGGGTTAATCATGCTGCTCTAGCTTCCATACGCAAGATGTGTGAGCTCAATTGTAAGAGCTTTCTTGAAAGAATCCTCCAGGTACAGAAATTCCCCAGACATGGTACCTTCTGGATTTTTGTCCTTAAATACCTAATGTTTTTATTAAAAAAAAAAATTAGTTGCAAAAACACTTTGCTAATTGTTGTAGGAAGAGTTGGCTCAATTAAACATTACATTGCCTTGTTTTTCTGCGAAATAAAACTGAGTTAAAAACTCAAACCAAGCAGATTTACATGTGTTTCAGGTTGAAAGTAATGTGTTGCTTTTATATATAAAACATAAGGGAAGTCTCTTTGTTTTGGCTTGACTTGACCTTGATTTTTTTGTCTATCATTCTTTGCAAATAATTCAAAATTTGTAGAAGTGGGAAACTATAGTGGAAAAAATGGGAGTAATTGCACAAATTGAACTCAAAATTTTGGATGCATTAGTTGCATCATATGTTGTTTGATTTGACGTGGAGCATGTTGTTTGCCAGGTCAATGAGGGAATAGATGATGAAGAAGAAGTCCCAGCATCTACTTATGTGCTCTCTTTGCATGTTTTTTGTGTTGTGGACCCTACTGTCTGTGTTCCAGCTACTGATCAATCCCAATTTGTAGTTACCCTTCAACCCTACCTTAAGAATCAGGTGATGTTTATATTTTTATTTATTCCCCTTTTCATTTTGACCTTTGCAGTAGCAAAATCATGGTGAATTGGATTGATTTAACATATCTTTGTACAGGTTGATGACAAGGCAATTGCAAAGTTGCTTGAAAGTATAATATTTGTAATCGATGCGGCTATAAGAAAGCCACAACAGAGTCTGATAGTAGAGCTGGAGCAGGACCTCAAGCACATGATAGTTCGCCATTCTTTCTTGACTGTTGTCCTTGCTTGCATCAGGTATTCCTCCATGTCACCCCATCTTTGTTCACTATATTGTATTTCCTCCTTGTAATATTGTAATCAGATAGCTCCACAAGCAGTGTGAATAATTTGGAGGTTTTGAATATTCTATCCACTAATGTTTCCCCTATTGAAATCAAACAGGATTTCTTAATTTCTTAGTCTGACAATTCATTTTCACTAAAAGATTTTAGTTTTCCTTGTGCTATATGTTTTAAAAATTTGTCTGGATTTTAGAAATCAAGCTGGGTTGTTTGGCCCGGTGGTTTCGCTCTATTCCGCCAACCAAATGGTCCTTGGTTCGATTCACGGAGGGAGCATTTATTTTCAAATTTCTTATAACAAACTCGTTGGTTTCAACCAACCTTCAAACAAAAAAAAATAAAAATTGTTTGGATTTATGTCTGAGTAGCCTTCTATAACTTACCTATTTTATTGTAATATCAGAAGTCAATGATATTCTCTTGCAAGCCACGGCAAAAGAGAGTATTACTGAACTTACTTTTGATTGCTATATAGGATCTTTTTTTATGTAATGATAAAAAAATTCTCATCCATCATTTTTTTTTTCTTTTTGGAAGTCATGTGCATTGCTGTAGGCGCACATCATATTTGTTCCCTATTACATAAGAAACCAAAAGATGAAATGAAAAAAATCCCTGTATTAGTTCTTTGGTTATATTACACTCGTCTATTTCATTCTAGTAGTTGGACTTCCATTTACTTTTATGCAAGTTCTTTTTCCTTTTGTACTTTGAATAGTAAATTTCTGATAAGTAGCTGGAGTGAAGTTGTTTAGATGAGCTGTCCTTTACTTTGATGACATTAAATAAATGACTTAACCTTTTCACTCAAGTTGTCATATTCTCAGAGCCTCAATCATCGACATGTTTCTTTTTTTTTTTCCTTGCTCGTCGAAAACAAAACAAAACAAAAAGTGACTGATACACATGTTACTTTTGACTAGGTGCCTATGTTCACTCGGTAAGACAGCTACAAGAGGTGCAAAACAAGTTGACAATCTGGTTCATGTCTTGTACAAGCATCTCCATGGGGCCAGCTCTGATAATAATCAGGTTAACAATAGATTTCCCGTAGATACTTATTAGTTGTTTTTACTAAGAGGCTGTTAGACTTTGGCTGACTGCCAAGCTCGTTTATATTTATATCTTGCATGTGGAATGCAGATGTTGGGCCGGTCATTGTTCCGTCTTGGGATGCTACGTAGATACGGATATGAGTTGATGGCTTCATGTGATACTTGTATTGAAATCTCCAAGATTCTTGGATTGCTAAAAAGGCTTCTTCTCATGGAGGATTTCAGCTTGAAGTTTCGAGCTTTACAGGTATCTTTGTTCTCTTTCTTATTTTATTTTGTTTTTCCTGTAAGGTTCTCATAAAAAAATTCTAATCAGACAACTATTGTACCAGCATGGCACCATGTGCTACAGCAGACCCGTCCCCTTAGCACAGGTTGGAGTTGGATTTATTTATTTTTTAAAATATAAAAAACCTTTACTTGCAGTCTTTTTTTGTCTTGAACATCAAACTCTGTGAAAGAGAATGATATTAGTTATATAATTTATATTGTTGTTCAACAATATTTTTTCTTTTTGTTTTCCCAAGAATTTGGAGTGTGGTACCACATTTAAATTATGATTATCATAAATGTAGGCATTGGGTAATGTGCTAATTGCTAAACCGAAATATATGTTAGAGAAGGATATTATGAGACTCTTAGAGGCATCCCGATCTTCCAATGTTGACACTCGATTGAAGGTATCACAAATGTTCTATTATCTTTACTGATGAAGTGATCCACTCCAATCTACATTTGCCACCGAGCATTAACATCGGTCTCAAACGTTATTACTTATATATGTCCGATTATTTGAATTTTGTATGTTGACACCAGTATTGCACTGTCAGAATGTATGGAAAATTCTGCCAATCTCCGTTTTCCTTTCTTTGGATCACTGTTTATTATTAATGAGAAGTTAAAATACTTTTATTATATCAAATATACTTTTTCAGAAAAGTTCACCTCCTACAGATCAAATATATGTTAAAAATCAGAAATAAATAACGAAAATATTGTCAAACAGATACAATCATTGCAAAACATGTATGAGTATCTGCTAGATGCAGAAAGTCAGCTTAGTGGTGAAAGTGCTAGCAAGGCACTGGACAATGAGTATGGAACAAATGGTACTGGTGCAAGTCCAGTTGCTGTAGCTGCTGGTGCAGGAAATACCAACATTTGCTGTGGTATTGTCCAGCCATGCTGGGATAGTGTTCTGGCAAGGTGTGTTCACTCAGTTGACCAAGTTCATTAAAGTTCTCTTAAGGTAACTGAAAGATTCCATACCTTTGTATTGGTTTAAATGTGTTTATTCAATTAACTGGAATCTATTTTATTACCTAATCTTAGTTGAGGTCATCTTATGTCTTTACCGGTGCTTATGGACATCACCATATTTTCTCCAAAAAACGCGAGTCTTAATTCTGTGTCGAAATCTCATTTCATCAGTAGTTCCTTCTTTTTCTGTGTTGAATTTGCAAGTCTTAATTCTGCTTGAATATCTGTAAATGCTTCTATGGGATGCATGCAGGCTGGGGTCCTATATATTGTGCCTTCTTCATTTTCAGACATTGCCTTCTATGTTTCTTAGATTTGTTCATGGATGATCTGAATTTTCATTGTTTCTTAGAGAATGGAAGTTGTGCTATGCCAAGGTCTAGTACATGCTGTCATGTGTGATCCCCACCTGATTGCACTCGAAACTGATTTATTGGAGGCAAACTCAAAGCTGGCTCACCATCTTCTCATGAATATGAATGAGAGGTATATTTTTATCTTAATTGTCTTTCAACTTATCTACAATTTTAATATTTCATTATTTCAGTTTCTTATCTTACCGTACAGCATGACCTGCCAACAAACTGGTTTTGATCTTGAAACAGGGTTGCTGAATTGGTTCCAATGGCTTAAATTATAGCATGATTAATGAATGAAAACAAATGTTAACTATGTTACACTTATTTTAATGCGACAGCTCAGTTTTAGTTGGGTCAGGTATATAATTGCCCCCCAAATGTGCTTTAATTAAGACAATCCAATTGAACACAAGCAAGCCCACAAAAGAACAGAGTATATTAAATTAATCAGCCTTGGGTTTAGTACTGGTATGTGTTTGTACTGGACATCGGAAGTCATCCAAATTGTGTTTGGATTGACTGAGGTTCGGTCAATAAAACCAGTGAAGGTAGCCTTCAAAGTTGCGTAGATAAGCATCTTTATCCATGCCAATATCGGCTTAAGTTTGCGTCATGTTATATAAACAGATTTCTCATGTCAAATGTTCGGTTTCTATGTTCCAATAATCAGATTGCTGACATCATGATAAAACTTCTCTCAGCTCGTTTTCAATTTCTTTGCAGCAAGCTCACTCTGACTTGGTGGGGGTGTATTACAGATCACACAGATCATGCCACAAAGGATCCAATTACTAGTTAATCAATTAGCCGTTGTACCGTCTCAGTTGAGCTTTTCCTGAGGCGCCGGATATTTTCTGGTCTACTGTACTTTGTCTATATATATGTCTCATGTCCGTACAATTAGCTCAAGATTGTTTCAATGCATACATGTGTGCGTGTATTTACATCATTGCATATGTTTGACTCACAAGCTCGTTAAAAATACGCATGACTTTGTACTCAAAAAGTTCTGTACGGCGCGTTATATAACGTATATTATTAAAACTCTGTGAATTTTTTTAGGGCCCTGGACCATCTCAACAATTCGTTTGATTTTTGGGTATCTATGAAAAAAATTCCCATGTATGAATTATGATAGGTTGATAATAATAATAACACTATATTGGAAAACACAATTTATTTAATTTTTTTCGAGCTTTACAATTTACAAGAGGGCTATGATCTGCTTGACAAAATGTCCCATAGAAATGCTGCATGTTTCAACTCTGTTATTAGTTCCAAAACCTGCCTTGGCCTCATCCTTTTCTCTGGTCCCGGTTCTTTCCTCTCCATCGCTTTCTGTACACCATGCCAACCATCTTCATCCCTTGCAATCTCAAATCAGGTCCGAATCGTTCTCTTTTGTCAGTCTTAATAGTAGATCGACGATACCATGCATTGGTCTGTTTGATGAAATGCCGATGAGAGCTGTAGTTACGAGGAGCTCATATTACTTGTTTTGCACAAACGGGTTTTGTAGAAGATTAGCTGTACTATCACTATGCATAAAAACACGCACTGATGGGTTTTTACCAACAACTGTCTGATCTAATTATTGATCGGATAGTCAGAAATCAAAGACTTGCAGTTCGTGTTTTAAAAAAACATGCTAAAAAAGAACTAATGTTATTTGTGTTCCAACTTAAACAGTAAAACAAACATTTACAGCAAAATTCATCTTAAAAAAAAACAAGCTCTTAATAAAAGGAAAAATGAAAGAGAAAGAACAAAGTAGCTTCTATGCACAAATGTGCGCAAGTAATGTTGTCAAGAAACTCTACAAAAATCAATCGTAATGCTTTCTATGTCAGCGAATCATTTTCATAATCTGTCGCTAATTCATAGGCCAGGTCATTCGGCTTTCCCCAACCTACGGTACTCTTCAATATTCGCTTTAGCACATTGCCTCGCTTCAGCACATACCTGGGGAGGGTCGCACGTTTCACCTTCTTGTGCAGCTTATCGGCCCTCTGCGCCTCAGTGTGGAATGAGAATCGCAAGCAGGATGGAATCGACATGTTGATTTAGTTATAGCCTTATAGGAGCTTTTTAAGAATTGTTTGGAAACGATTGATCATTTATATTTCAGATGTAATCAGAATACTAAAATATGGAAATGGTTGCATCACCATTTATATCCTAAGAAAATTCCTAATAAGTTGGAAGATCTGTTTGAGATTGCAGAAAAAATCAAGTGTGAGAATGCATATAGTTATTATTGTGCTGCCATTTTATGGTCACTCTGGACACACAATAATGCTTGCAGCTTTCAAGATATGAAAGCCTTCTCACATAGGCAGTGTGTTGCAGAAGTTAAAAGATTGCTTACTTATTGGTCAGGGAAATGGAAGATAGCAGTGAAAGAGGAGGTGTGGATCAACTGGTCTGCAGAGGAAGGGATTCTAGATCAATTGGAAGATGGAGGGTTGGTAGAAGAAGATGGCATTGCAGGGAGACAGCTGGTGGCTTATGTGGATTGATCTTCATATACTAACTTGCTACGTGGTTTCAGATTGGTTTTTGCATTTCTGGTTTTGTAATAAGCACAAATCTTTTGGGGAGCATTTAGTAGTTGTGAAATGGTGTTTGAATTTCTGGTTTTGTAATAATCAGGTTACTTCTTGGGTACATTTAGTAGAGAGATGGAGATAATGAGGGAGGCACTGGTACATGATAAAATGTTGCTGGTACCAGTACCGTTTTCCTTCTTTTTGATATGTTGAGAACGTTTGTATACTTTGATGCTTTTCATGTAATGGAAAGTGGTGGGCGTAAAAGGCCCACTTATTTCAAAAAAAAAAAAAAAAAAGACTTGTTTGAGAAGCAATGGGTTTGTTTGTGGGTCTATGGCTGATTGACTGTTGCCCAGTTGTTTGAGTCGCGCTCTATTTATAAGACGAACTGAAGAAGTGCTTTATTAGACAAGTCTTCTTTCCCAAGATTCTTAAAGCCATTTGAGTTAGCTACTTAGCTCGATCAACTGAGAATTAAATAAGCATCAATGTAAGACTTTTTCTCTGTTTTTTTTTTTTTTTTGCCACATTGCATGATGATGAAATTTGTCGTTTAGCCAATTTAGAGTACAGACAGATTTAATCATGAAAGAAGTATAGACAGATTTAATCGCATTGAATATCATGTTGAACTTTTTAATGATTTCTTCACCCACCGGCACCACAACGGATGATGAGTGTTTTAGTTTCAATAATTTTGAAACCTCGTTCAAAAAAAAAAAAAAAGAAAAGAAGATAAAATAACATGAGTTAGTTTCTTTACTAACTCATGTTTAACACGTCTTTTACGTTTTTATTATTAGATACTGCAAAAAGTTTAACAAAACTTTTACTTTAATTATCAGCCATCATAATAACTCATGTTTAATTTATCTTTATTATTCAAATTAATACTGAAATTTTATTATCTGTTAAAAATAATAATTATTATTTAATTTAACATATATTGATTTGAAATTTGGCGATTAATTAACTTGAGTGATTTATATTAATCTTTAGAATTAAATAAAATCGAAACCAATAGTAAATTTATAGTTGCATATTAGTTGGATTATAAGAATTATACAACTTAAATATCAATTATAAAATAATTTAATGAATGATAAATTAACTTGTAATGGGTTCAATTAATTTTTATATACATGAAATATAGAATGTAATTCAGTATCGGATTTAAATTTAAATTTTGTTATGAGGATTTGATTTACTGAAGTACTAAGATAATATAATATAATATAATTAGTAGATCATAAACTCGTATATTTCTTAAAACAGAATGCAATTTTTTGTTGGGTTAAATGTATTTGTATTTATATAATAATATTTTGTTCATCCGTTTCAATAATAAGCTCAAAACAGAAGGGAATATAGCGCCTACAAGTTTTCTGGGGCCGTTTGGATCGCTTAGAAATTTGGAGAATTTGTTATTCCTAGGCATAAATTTATTGGGAAGTGTGTAATTTTATGAAGAATTTGAATTGTTTATAATAAATTTATGCTTAGGAATATGAAATTCTCCAAATTCCTCAAATTTCCACTTTCATCCAAACAAGTCCATAAAGATTGTTCATTCTCATTGTTTCATCCGAAGAATGGGTTACCATGATTGTTTTCCCATAATTGTTCCCCAAATTTTTGCCAAAACATCTTTGAATTGCATCTATGTACAATTAAGAAAGATAACGGTTAAACACAGAGCCTGAACATCTCCTTGTCTCTTTGACTTAGCTTCCCCTGAGTGTGGGTTCCAGATGTCAATCTAATGTATAATTGTATGCCTTCCCGCGTTTGGTGGCTTGTGCGTTGTGCAGTTGGGCGAGAGAGTACATCGGGTTGAAAGTTGAAACTGGCTCTGGATTCTCCGGGGAGAATGGGTCTGGTTTGATTCCTTGGGTCAACTTTATAGTAGCCTTCTTATAAAAATAAATATAAATGCTAAATAGAGAAATGCTAAAATAATATTAATATATGCATAGCACAGATGGTTTTCGTGCTACTGATTCTGCGGTTCGTTCTTAATTTCATATTTTATACAATTGATCTAAACCGTTCATCACATTCTACACATTGAAATCTCAATAGAAATCAAATTTTATATATTTTTTAATTTTTTCTATTTTTCTCAAATTTTTGAAAACTAGTATTATTGAAGGGTCTAGAATTAATTACATTAAGGATTTTTTAAAAATGTAAAGAGAAAAATAAAAAAAGGATTTTGAAAAAAATGTAAAATTTGATTTTTAATGAGATTTCAATGTGGAGAAGATAATGAACGATTAAGATCGATTGTTTGAAGCATGAAATTCAAAAACGAATTCATAACACGCGAAGGTCATTCATGCTATTCATAACATTTTAGCAATCCTCATGCAAAACAATAAATTAATAAATGTAAGCATCTAATAAGAGGTTCTCATTAAAACCTAGTAAAGTTGGGTTGGATGATAACGTGAATTCTAGAGTGGCCAAAAAACCAGCCATTAAGTTTATAACAACGTTTAATGTAATAGTTTGTAGGTAGAGGCTACCTAGTGAAATGTAATAGTTTGTGTTGTTTGTATTCTTTTGTGATTCTTGATGCTTTACTTCCCCCACTAAACAATAATAGTCATTTATTAAAAATAAAATTGACTTTAATGGCTTATGACGCGTAATTCTTTGATTATTCCGATCTAGAGGTGCTCTTGGCCAATTTTTAACTAAGTCCGGAAATAATTAATAGTAGGGGGCTTGCGCCTACTGAAAAGAAAGGAAGCACAACAAACGATCAACTCTTGAAGAACTTGGAACCGCGTTAGTGCCCTTCGTCCGTTTTGGATGGATAGTAATGTTCGGATCTTGAGATGCTCGAGAGATATCTGATTCACATTCCTTTTCTCCATCTCCATGGAGGAATTATTGATCCGTGGTCGGCAAAAAGTGCGAAATACTTAGTTTGTCAAAAAGAAACTATATCATATCAACCGTTAAAATGAAAATGTGTACATTCTGTATCAAGAAATATAATTAGTTCCACTGTCACTGAATTTTGTTTTAACACAAAACAATCTACTACAATATAAAGAGTTATATTTTAATTATATTTCGTTATGTTGAAAAGCTATGCTTAAATTAGTAATAATTATAATAGGTTTTTTTTTTACCTAGGATTATGAATTAATATGAAATCTGTATGTTAAAAATTGTTGCTGACCGAGTGCAAAACGTACGTTAGCATGACGACTTCATATAAGAAACGGTCCTTAAAAAATAATTATTGTTGGGTTTTGGATTTCAAATACTCTTTACTTTTATAGTTTTAGATGATATCAAACCATTGACATTTCTTATAGATATTGAGATTTCAAATACTCTTTTACAAAATGTTCAATCATGCATAGGGAGTTCCCGCATGAGGTACTATCGTAACTTTGGATTAATATGAACTAGGGCATTCTTACGTTGTGCAATCTATTTTTTTTTATAAATTATAGCACATAGGAACTAAAATAATTTTTTTGGCGCAAAGTAAAGATTGAGAAGATGATCAATAGAATTAAGAGTGCAAATTATTGTGCAACAAAAGATCATAAAATTAGTACATTCTTTAATTTGTACAAACAAAATTATGTGCTTTAAATTTGGCAAAGCCCTCAACCAATCAAAAATTTAAATACATTCTTTAATTTATAATATGAAAAATATTATGTGCTTTCAATTTGGCAAAGACCTCAACCAATAAAAAATGTAAATACATTCTTTAACCTAAATATCTTTATATCCTTCATTTGTTTTTCAATATCATTTTCACCAACGAAATCTGCAAAGACTCGTGGTAAACACATGGGCCTCTTTAGATGCGCTGTGAATAAGGAATATTCCGGAAGAGGCTTATTCTTGGATGAAAGATACGCTCGGGAATAAGATGGGAAGGTCTCTTTCGCGAATATCTTCTTCCATCAAAAGGCTCAAATAAGTGATTTCGGAAGAAGGAAAGACAATAAAAAATTGTCCCATGTGTCCCGTACTATTTTTTTTTAATCCAATTTCCTTGTAGTCCTTTTTTTTTTTTATTACTTCTAGTGCCTCCTTCTTCATCAGAGGGAGAGAGAAAATAAAAGATTTGATTAGGTGATAATTTCTACCAATTGCTACAAATTTGAATGCCACCAACCATACCACTGCACTCTTCTCATTCTAAGCAATCAATAGAGATTCCACATTCCCATGTTTCTTGAACTGCTTTGACATCCGTTTTAGGATAGCTTTGCTGAGCAATAACGGAGAAAGCCAAACGTAATGTCCCTTTTAACTATTGCAATAAATATATAGAGTAAGATTATGGTGCCACAAATGCCACACTTTTTTTTTAAATGTCAAAAATTTAAAATATAATCATCCAATCCAAAACTTTGATCTTATTTATTTTAATGACAGATGTGTTGTCATACAATATTATAATTTTTGAAGCTTATTTGATGCTTGATCAAAAGGTGAAAAATGAACGGATCAAAATAACTGTGGAGTTATATTAGTTATTATGTTATTTGTGGTATTTATGTTATTTGTAGAAGTCTAGGGTCCTATTTGTAAAAGTACGATTCTTGATTAATATAAAAAGGGAGCCTCTGTACAGAGGCTATAATCCCTAATTTTAACCTAAATCTCTCTCTAAACAACATGGTATCAGAGCCGCTTCTGTGCGGCGCCTGATCTCCTCTCTTCCGTCAACATCTTCTCTTGTCCCTTCTCTCTTTTTTTCTTTGTGAACCACGTAAAGACAAGTCCTTCCTGGACCTTGTGAGCCACGCAAAGACCAAGTGTCTCCCTAGACTTGTGGACCACGCAAGGACCAGCAGAGAGAGCCAGTCCTGAGCCACGACAAGACCGAGCGTGTGCGACTCAAGCTGTGCACCACGTGTGGACCGAACTGCTCTCCTCTCATCTCTGCACCGCGCGTGGACCAGCAGGTAGAGGAGCTTGTTGCACACGTGCAGACGAGGCATGGCTTCTATCATTAGGTGTTATCTTTCTTTCTCTCTGTGCAAGATTTGTTTTTGGTAAATATTGAACCGTGATCGTGTGTGTCCGCACGGTTTGTGTTTGAAATTGTGGATCTCGTCCTCTAGTTGTGATTGTGTTTGAAATACAGATCTAATTGTGAAAATGAGTGAATTTGTGACTAATAAGGAGTTGCAGGCCGTTATGGAAGGAATGGCTAAATTATTAAATGTGAAGTTTGAAGAGTCTAGTAAGAAGATTGGATCTGTGTCAGAGTCACAGATGATACAAAAAATAGAGTTGTTGCCTAATGATATCAAGCTTGAGGGGACGAGGAATTATCTGAGCTGATCTCGGAGGGCGTTACTTAACCTTCACATGAAAGGACTCGAAGGATATGTGAAAGGTGAGTGCATTGAACCTATTGACAAATCGAGTGCTGAGTGGACAAGATGGAGTCACATGAATTCTCTGGTGGTTTCTTGGTTGTTGACATCTGTGTCTCTAGCCATAGCTGGAATGGTGGAGTCGATTAGAAGTGCAACAGATATCTGGAACACTCTGGCTAAGATGTACTCAGGAGCTGGGAGTGTGATGATGATGCTAGATGTGGAAGAAAGGATCGATGCCACTGTCCAAGGAGAGAAATCAGTTCTCGAGTATGCGGCAGAGTTGCGCAGTTTGTGGGCTGATTTGGATCACTATGACCCCTTGTCACTGAAAGATCCAGCAGATGTTCTTTGTGGAATGCAGTATCTTGAACGGAGGCGTGTGGCTCGCTTCCTGAAAGGTCTGAACTCGAAATTTGAGACGAGAAGGGCGGCAATATGTCATTTGCCATCACTTCCATCATTGAATGAGGTTATTGCTTCGATGGAGGAAGAAGAGGTCAGACAAAAAGTGATGGCATCTCAAGCCTTGCCCATTGTTCGCTCAGCAATGGCGGTGCCTGGAACCCAAGTCAGAGATGACAGGGACTGCTTTAATTGTGGACTGAAAGGTCATCTCAGTTTCAATTGTCCTGCGCCTCGCAAATCTATTGGTGGCCGAGGAGGTGGAGGACAGAGAGGTGGAAATGGTGGTCGTGGACGTGGAAATGGATATAGAGGGCGAGGAACCCGAGGACGTGGAGGTCGAGGTGTTGCTCATTTTGCCACGACAGAGGAACCCCAGGCTGCAACAGAAACAACTGGCGGAGAACTGACAGAGCTGGAAGAACTGAGACTTTTCAAAGCCCAAGTTGAGAGCTCTAGAGGCAAGGGAAAGGTCTCGGAGGAATGTGATGACAGTGCTTACTTCGGTAATGTTGGTTATTATGCTCATGTGACTAAAGGTATTCAGGCACAGGCTTTTGCATCCACTAAATCTCATGTAGATTGGATTATAGATTCAGGTGCATCTAGTCATATAATAGGATCATCTAATGAATTTGTGGAATATTGTCCTAGTCAACAAATCCAACCAGATACAGTCCAAACTGCTGATGGTACATCTCAACCTGTCAAGGGTATTGGTTCAGTCAATTGTAATTCTTATATTACTCTACCATCAGTGTTGCATGTTCCTTCTTTTCCTGTTAATTTACTCTCTGTTAGCTCACTAATTGATCAATTGAATTGCACTGTTCTTTTTGATCAAAATACATGTTTGATTCAGGAAAAGGAAACGGGGAGGAGACTTGGGAATGGCAACAGGCGTGATGGACTTTGGTATCTGGATAAGGAAGCTGCTATGCTCGTTGCTGCTATGGAAAAAGGAGCAGAAGCAGAGGCTATGTTGCAACATAATAGATTAGGGCACTTATCTTTTGATAGTCTGAATAAATTGGATCCTGATTTGATGAATAAAGTAGATAGGGATAAATTATTTTGTGATGCTTGTGAACTTGGAAAACATACTCGTTCTAGTTATAAAATGATTGGTTTAAGAAGTTTGGAGCCTTTTGCACTTGTTCATTCTGATGTTTGGGGACCATGTCCTATTACTTCTGTTAGTGGATTTAGATGGTTTGTTACCTTTATTGATTGTTACTCACGCATGACTTGGGTATACATGATGAAACAGAAATCTGAAGTTCTCAAATGCTTTAAAGATTTCTGTGCTTGTGTAAAAACTCAATTTGGAATACAGGTGAAGGTCCTTCGAACAGATAATGGAACTGAGTATGTCAACAAAGAATTTGCCAATTTTGTGTCTGAGCAAGGGGTCCTCCATCAAACTACTTGTCCAGATACTCCAGCACAAAATGGAGTAGCTGAGCGCAAGAACAGACATCTATTGGAGGTGACACGTTCATTAATGCTGAGAATGAACGTACCGAAGTTCCTGTGGAGTGAGGCAGTTTTGACAGCAACCTATCTGATCAATAGGATGCCATCAAGAGTGTTAGGAATGAAAACACCACGTGAGGTACTATTTGGATCTAATGATTTTGTTGTTCCACCCAGGGTGTTTGGATGTGTGTGCTATGTGAGAGATCACAGATTGACAGTAGGAAAGCTAGACCCGAGGGCAGTTAAATGCATCTTCATAGGTTATCCCTCAAATCAGAAAGGATACAGGTGTTGGAGTCCTATTGAAAGAAAGATCTTTGTTAGTATGGATGTGACTTTCCGAGAATCTGAACCATACTATGGAGAAAAGACAGAGTTAGACTTATTGTTTGAATATGACTCTACCAGTGCTGGTAGAGAGGGGGAGAAGGAGAATGGAGTTATAATTGGTGATTATCCATGTCCTTTGTCGGGACTGAGTGGTGATAGTAATCTAAGTAATGATGGAAATGGTGATGATCTGAGTGGTAAAAATAAGAAACAGGGGGAGCTAATGGTGTATAAGAGGAGGCCAAAACAACCTGAGCAGCATGAGCAGCCTGAGCAATATGAGCAGCATGAGCAACCTGAGCAGCATGAGCATGAGCAACCTGAGCAGCATGAGCAGCATGTTCCTTTAAATGCCAATGTCCCAAGTAGCTCCTCCCCAAGTCCTTCCCCAAGTGCTCCATCAGATTCTCACTCAGAGTTGATAGGTAACAATTCTCCTCAAATTTCCCTTCGTAGAACATCTAGGGTTAATGCTGGGAAACCTCCTGTTAAGTATGGTAATTGGGGAAATGATATTGCAAATTACGTTTCATATGCATCTGTTCCACCTGCATATAAGTCCTTCCTTGCATCTTTAGATTCTGTGCCTGTACCTAACACATGGCAGGTAGCTAAGCAAGATCCTAGATGGTTTGGTGCCATGCAGGAAGAACTTCAGGCGTTGAAGAAGAATGACACATGGGAGTTGGTACCTTTACCAGCTGGAAAACGTGCTGTTGGATGCAAATGGGTGTACACTGTCAAGCAAACTCCAGAAGGCAAGGTTGATAGGTACAAAGCCCGACTGGTTGCAAAAGGATACAGTCAGACTTATGGTATTGACTATGATGAGACCTTTGCCCCTGTTGCAAAAATGAGCACTGTGAGAATGTTGGTGTCGTGTGCTGCCAATTTCAATTGGCCATTACACCAGTTGGATGTCAAGAATGCTTTCTTGCATGGAGATCTCCAAGAAGAGGTCTACATGGAGATTCCACCAGGATTTGCTACTCCACAATCAGCTGGGAAGGTATGCAAACTCAAGAAGTCATTGTATGGGCTGAAACAGTCTCCGAGAGCATGGTTTGATAGGTTCAGACTCGCAGTCTGTGGCATGGGATACAAGCAATGCAATGGAGATCATACTGTATTCTACAGACATCTGAAAGGTCGTATCACCATCCTGGCTGTTTTTGTTGATGATATTGTGATTACTGGAGACAATGTTGAGGAGATCAGGCGGCTAAAGGAAAATCTTGGAAAGGAATTTGAGGTCAAGGATTTGGGATATTTGAAGTATTTTCTGGGAATTGAAATTGCCAGATCAAAAACTGGTATAGTGCTTTCTCAGCGAAAGTATGCACTAGATCTTCTTTCAGAAACAGGGATGCTAGGTTGTAGGGTTGCCCCTACTCCTATTGAGCCGAATCAGAAGCTGTGTGCTGAGGGAGGTGACTCAGTGGACAAGGAGCAGTACCAAAGGCTAGTTGGTAAGCTCATTTATCTATGCCATACTAGACCTGATATTTCTCATGCAGTGAGTGTGGTGAGTAGATACATGCATGATCCTAGAGAGCAACACTTGGATGCTGTTCACAGGATCCTTAGATATATCAAAGGAAGTCCTGGAAAAGGACTGTGGTTCAGAAGCCATGGGCATCTGAGAGTTGAAGGCTATTGTGATGCTGACTGGGCAGGTTGTGTGGATGATCGTAGATCCACCACAGGATATTGTGTGTTTGTTGGAGGCAATCTTGTGTCTTGGCGGAGCAAGAAACAAGATGTGGTGGCCAGATCTACAGCTGAGGCTGAGTATAGGGCTATGGCACTTAGCCTATGTGAGTTGATGTGGGTGAGGAATCTCCTGTCTGAGTTGCGCGTGTTTCGACGAGAACCTTTACAACTTCGATGTGACAACAAGTCAGCAATCAACATTGCAAACAATCCAGTTCAGCATGATCGTACCAAACATGTGGAGATTGACCGTTTCTTCATCAAAGAACAATTGAATAATGGAGTGTTGATGTTGAACTATGTCAAATCAGAGGACCAGTTGGCTGATTGTCTAACTAAGGGTTTGGGTTGTAAACAGTTTGAGAGTTCTTGTAACAAGATGGGGATGATTGATATCTATCGCCCATCTTGAGGGGGAGTGTGGAGTTATATTAGTTATTATGTTATTTGTGGTATTTATGTTATTTGTAGAAGTCTAGGGTCCTATTTGTAAAAGTACGATTCTTGATTAATATAAAAAGGGAGCCTCTGTACAGAGGCTATAATCCCTAATTTTAACCTAAATCTCTCTCTAAACAACAATAACTAAAATAGATTCATTCTAATATGTCCATTTTTCAACCTGTGGATCAAGTATCAAATAAACTTTAAAAATTATGAAATTTTAGGACAACGCATCCGTCGTTAAAATGAACAAGATCAACGGTTTGGATCGGACGATTATAATTTAAAATTTTGACATTTAAAATAAAAAAGGAAAGTGTGGCATTTGTGGCACCAAAAAAGTGTGGCACCGGAACATTGCTCTAAAAATAAATAGTGTTGATAAGGATTATTCCCAAAATCCACCATTTCATCATCCCATCATCTCCAGAGACGAGCATGGAGTGGGCACTGCTGCTGGTATATCTAATTATTTTAATTTCAGAACCTAATTGTTCTAGTTTTAGAACCTAGTTGTTATAGAAAATAAGAAAGAGAAAGCTAATTGTCTTAGTTCAGATCCTAATTATTTTGGATAAATTGTTTCATTTTTTTTTAAAAAAAGAGTTCTTGATGAAAACGAATGGAAACACAAGACAGCGACAAAGGAAAAGGAGATGAGAATGAGAACAAAGGCACTTGATGCGAACAAAAAGAAAAGAGACACTGGATTAATTGCATTAATGAGGCAGTTAATGGGGCGCAGTTGGGGATGAGAGATGCGATAGTTATTAGCGTGTTTTTAAAAAAAATTAGAATTAAACGGAAAGAAATAAAATGTTTGGAGATGCATTATTTGTAGAGATGATAGAAGAATATTGGGGACGATTTAAAACAATTCCGTAAAAATAAATGAAAAGATTTTATTTCTATACAAATTAGGATGATTAGAGGGGTTTGTATATGAATAGAGAAAATTAGAGGGTTTACATCTGATTTCGACTATTTCTAAAATCCGATGACTAACCGTATCCTCTGGATGGTCATTCAATGGATGATTTTCGATATCAACCGTTCGATTTAATTTTAACGGATATAGATGTTCCGTGCGTAATACTAAAATTGATAGGCCCGAAAAAAATCTAACCAATGGGGCTGTTTGGATAGATACGGAATAAGCAAGAATAATAAATTTTGGGCAGAAATTTATTTCTAACCA
The DNA here is from genome assembly GCA_028095005.1 of Rhynchospora pubera. Classification (NCBI taxonomy): domain Eukaryota; kingdom Viridiplantae; phylum Streptophyta; class Magnoliopsida; order Poales; family Cyperaceae; genus Rhynchospora; species Rhynchospora pubera. The sequence goes on from CM051463.1 coordinate 19,715,598, forward strand.
TTCAAACTCTTCATAAAATTACACACTTTTCAATATTTTCCGTCGTTTATTTCTACTTATTCCTAAGCGATTCAAACGGCCCTGAAATTAAATCAGACGGCTCGGATAAAAGAAACTGGATGGTTTTATTAACCATCCAACTCCGATGTTAGTCATTCACGACTCACGATTGGCCTTTGATTAGGTTGCTTCTGAAGCGTTGATGTATCGCAGGATTATGGCAAAAGGAGACAGCAGCGTTGCTTCCGGAGAAAACGAACCGGCGAAAACCCTAGGAGGAGGAGGGAAGATGGGTCTTGGGTCTCGCGAAATACAAGAAATGGGCTCAGATGAGAAATCCAATCCCATGGAGACGACTCAAGCATACGACGGCACTTCTACTTCTGCATCGAAGAATCATCTACGAGAGGATTCTCCTCTGACGCCTCTCGATTTCGAATTCCTTCAGTATCAAGAGAATATTTCTTCCAGGTATCAGCCCTCTCTACCCTCTGTTCTGTCTCGTCCAAGATGGTTTTCTCTGTGAATTTCTCCCAATAAAATCTCGACTATTGTGGAACTAATTCAGAACAATACATGTAATTTCTTCTTTTGCAGATGTGCCATAGATCCAAAGCGTATTTTATTGGAGATCTTTTCAGTTGAAATTTTTGAAAGAGAGAATTTACTTGATATCAACCAAATTCTCGATGAAAATTTAGTCTTGACTACTCATCCTAATCGATCTAACCATATCCTTTATGATGTCTCATGTAACAAAAATGTGAAAATCAATTCGGTGGGCCATTTAATGCTCCAGTGGCCTAAACGAGCCATAGAAGTCAAGGATATGGTCACCATGCACCCTTTTTATGATCCCGACTGGGGCAATAAAATGTCACTAGACCTCTGGAGCAGGTGTGACTTCCCCGACTGTAACAACTCTCCATACTGTCCTGAAAAATCAGACTGCTTCATTTCTGAGGTGTTGGAAACTAGACATGGCTTCATGGCAGTGAATTATGCTGTGTACAGCGATGGTGTGGAGGCTTGTATCGATGTCACACTTTCTGATTTGGAATTACCAAGCACAGTAGGCACGCCATTGAAAGTTTATGGGATAGTGACAACCTCTAACAGTGCTATCACCCACTCTCAAGCTAAAAGTGTACTGTTTGATCAGAGAACATGCACAGGCGGGGTCGATCTTGTGCGTCCTTCAGCTGATGAGGCTGAGATATCTCTCCCATTATCACGAATGGTGACGGCTATTCCCCGCCAGTCAAACTTAACTGTTGATATCAATCTCTTTGTTCGAGACAAATCGATTGCCAACAGTTCTATCATTTTTCATGCCAACACAAAGCCCAACACCACTGTTGAAGAGCATATTATATCTGGTAACCATGGCAAAGTCAAAGTCAAGGTAACTTGGATGCAGGCTGTGGATGATGGTGGGTCTGCCAAAGAAAAGGAAGATGGGGTTGTGGGTTGGGTCGAAGAGGAGAATGATACAGAAAATGAAGATGATGAAGAAGTAGAATCAGAATCAGACTCCGTCTACTCCAGCAGGTCTCAGAAGATGCAACGTCTTGATACTCAAGAAGACTTGTCCCACAGGTATTACATGTTATTATATACTAGGTTTCCTGTAGTTTACCTTCCATAATCCATATGCCTCGACTGAATTTGAGCTATCCCCAAATTAATTTTGCAAATGTGTTATTATGCTCCAGTAAATTCTAAGTTATTGTTCAACCTCAGTTAACTGTCCATCATGCAATTATGTGCACTAATATTATAAAAAGAAGGTTGATAAATGTTTCAAATCTTTGATCAGACCTTCTGTTACTCTAGTGGCATAGAAATTTGACCTAAGGGAACAATGAATGAATGCGACTAAACTGCACTATAGTTTTTAAGAAATCACTGCAAAGAATACTGGATTGTTGTTCAATTGACACTCCATTAAACTTTTCCTGATGTCTTATTCACAATAAAGCATGCTACCAAATGTTTTTTAAAAACAATTTATTTCCAAATTCAGTAAGAACTTGTGGGCTTTTACTTGCTGATACCAGTTACAAATAAATTCAGTAAGAATTTATATTTCCATGGTCCTTTTATTGTAAGATAGTAGTAAATATTGAGCAATTTAGCCATTTCCATCTTCTTAAGGGCATTAGATTAAGCTGAAAGATACACGAACTTTCTGTTGTTTATATTTGTTGTGCAGATCTTCTGATTACACTATGAATGAGATGACGATGACAGAGGACAAATATGGTAATCCAGAGGCGAGTGTAGTCAGTAAGTCATACGGGAGGTACAAACAGTCTTTTTTGGAGATTTTCTCTATAAAAATTGGTGGTTCTGGAAATGTTAATCTGGATGAAATATACGGTTTAATTATGATTGATGCTGCTACACCTGATCGCCTTCTCTTTAGGCGTTTGCATGGAGATTCCTCCAAAATAAATTCTCAGGTATCTAAGGGAAGCATATAATCAAATAATGCACGTATTTTCTTTATTCACCAGCTTGTATGACCTGTGTCATTTATGTATAGGGGTTTGCTCTTGAAGGCCCTAGACGGCTTGCATGGTCCGTATTTGGGGAAGTGTTAATCATACCATTCCTCTTTAAGTATCAGAATTTTAATTTCAAAAATGAGAAAACTTATGCTGATTACCTTTGGCACGATTCTGAGTTCAATAAAGTATTGCGCAAGGTTTTCAATCTTGAAGTGGGTCACATTGAAGTAAATTTTGCTGTCTATGAGGATGGTTTAGAGGCTCACTTAGAGATTAAGCTATTGGATTGCTCATTCTCCTCAGCTCAAGTGCACGGGACCATAATGGCAACAAATTCAATGCTTGGAGACAGTGGAGCTTCGATTATTGAATTTGAAAAGGAGATTAAGGATGTTGATGTGAGGCCTATCAAAGAGGTAGCTCTACCTCTATCTAAGCCTATACTTGCAGTTCCATTTGGTTCCATCCTCACGCTTATTTTCAATATTAATTTGGGAGGAAAAACAATCGACTGCCCAAAATTTCAATGTCCAGTTGAATTGGGCAAGTCAAAACAGATTTTGGCAGCAAAGGGTTGTTCTGTTGAAGTAAAGGTCAAGTTTTTTAATCGGCAACCGACTCGGCTAGTGGATTATGAAGATTACTTCTAGAACTCATGTAAATTTTCCAATCCTGTTTGCATTTTTCTCTGGATGTTGTTGTTCTTCTGTATCTTTATTTTGACTTCCTGTTACTCTTTTCTTATTACTGACTGCTAGTATAATGATTGTTTTTTTTATGGTACTTATTTTATTCATCAAACCCATTTTAGATTGGTAATTTGTTCCCAAAATCCCATTTTCAGCAGCTTATGTTGTTTTGTGATGGATATTTGATGTATAGGGTGTGTATATCTATTTATTTGGGAAAACTAGGAGAATTCTTGGGACTCTCTGTCTGCGGTAAATTAACTTGATCCTTAAAAAAAAGGAAAAGTCGAGATGAAAGTAATGGCAAACATGAATGATGCTTGATTAAAGTTAGAAAGGATTTTGTCCTCTACTTCAGCCTGCTGAGTAGATAAAGGTACTTCACTGGCTGATAACAATAGTGTAAGCTGATGAATAAATCCCTTTTGCCATTTGATTCAAATTCAAAGCAAAAAACTCAGAACTGGTTAATGATGCGCTATTCTCAGGGGAAGCTTGATTGGCTGGTGCATGCAGGTCCAATATTGTCCCATCAGTATGAAACTAGTGTATGAACTTCTTTTCATAATGTTACACTTTGGATGTTGTGTCGTATGAAATTGACAGCAGTTTGTACTTTTAGATTAGAGATCATGCCACTGTTGATGTTCTTGCTATTAGATTGGACTTCTTCTTTTATTATTTTTTACTTCCTCTGTGCCCAGTGGTACCTGCAATGGTACCTATACCAGTGAAATACATAGGTATATCATGCCACTGAAATGCATCGTCTTTTTCAATCTCAATGGTCATTGTTAATAAAAAAATAATAATAATTACTTATTGGGCATGGCCTTTTTCAATCCTTGTTTATCTTGGTACAGTTCATTCTTTTCTTTAAGTTATAAGAGAGTTGTAAACAAATGTCATTAAAAGCTGAGCAGGGAATAGTACTGAAAAAGTAGTTTGTAAACAGTTTCTTTACAAGTGCAAAAAAATGTTAAACATTGGCGCATTGAAACCATAAAGTTGGTTGTTAATTGCTGGAACCATAACAAATGCGGTTTTCATTTTGAATACATTACATTGAAACACAAGCATATTAACACAAAATCAGAATTTCATATTAACACGTCAGTGTGCTATACCAGGCCAGTGTACCTGTATTTTTTCTCACTTTGAGAACCACGTATAGTTACGTATATAATGTCATACATTAAGTCGAAGATTTATCTTATTTGGTCTGTGCAGTATGCTTGCCAGAGAAGAACAATGATGATATAAAATTTACAAAAGAATCCAATAAAAGTTCCTTGCTTACAAAATCATCACTACACATAAAAGTAAAAGACAGAAAAAAAAAGGTTACAAAATAAAAGTTAAAAGTACCTAAACCAATGCTCTCAACAAATCAACACCCACCGAAATTACTAAGTTAAAAGAAATAAAACCTGCAAGCCCATGTGAAACAGGCAGCCTTTGTACATATAGTAATATACTAAATTAGAATTTGCTGCTCAAGATAGTGTGGACACCGTACCAGTCCTTGGTCACAAATGATGTGCGACTGTGCATACTAGCCAAGTACCACATATTTGTGTCAATATGCATACATGTATGCATATCGGTACCGGTCTATCCCTCTGAACCCGCAACTGCATTCATTGCTGGTTGGTACCATAACAGTGGCCTTGAAAGCGGTAGTACAGTAGCCATTTGATAAACTGATGGAAGCTGATATCCCATTATTTCAAGAATTTAAGTATTAAATGAGCTATTGGGGTCAGCATTATACATCGGTAACAGCCATGGACTATCTTTACAAACTATATTGCACAAATTCCCTTAGCCAAAATATGATTCTAGTACTCAATTCCTTAACTCGCACATGCTGTAATATTCCTTTCCTGCACATATCAAAGTTTCAGTTTCTTTTCTTAGTTTGAAAGACAAGCACATAAATAGTATGAAATTTGGCAAAAAAAAAAAAACCTAGCTTACCGGTAAATGTTCTAATATAAACCAAGCCGAGACACTAGCTTATACTAGTAACCATTACTAACAATATAAACTTGGTCATTGATTTTGTTGGTTCGGATTACAATGCAAATTATTTCTAGTCCTTGAACTATTGACCATAAGCAATCTGGTGTTACAAGCTGAAATTGAAGTGAAAACAATCCTGAATTTCAAAAGAAAATCTTGTATGGTATGTTAAATCCCAGCAATAAAGGAAAGGCATCCCAACCGAGTTTGACAAAAACGGTCTGAGTTCTCCAATTATGCCTTCATCCTCAATCACAACTAAACTTTATGCATCTAACTAGTGCATACCAAAATAAAAAGTTTAAAACATATATTACAACCATAAGTCATTCTACACATAAAAAGTATCACTAAACAGTACTTGTGTAGCTTTAGGAGCCGTGATTTTTTTAAACAAAAAAACTCAAATTTTTATTTTAATAATAAAACCTGCGACAGAGTATTTAGAGGAGCAAACATGTCAATCCTATCAGAGAGGCAAATACAATTTTTTAAACACGATTTTCAGAAGAAAGTATTACCCACGCAGCCACCTGCGCATTGACATGTTTGTTTCTCAAATTTCAGAAGTCACATGTTTTTTTTATTAAAATAAAATATTGGGTTTTTTTTGTTTAAAAAAATCATGGCTGTAGGAGCATTTACCAGTACCTTTGCCATCAAATAACATGAATAATAATAAGCAACATACATACAATCTTTCCAAGAAATCAAAGAAAACAATACAGTAAACAAGTTTAGAACAATAAATGTCCAAAAGAAGGTAATAAAATACTGAACCATAACTCTTCTGGTCAATGAGGAAATCGAGATTGAAAGGAAAAATAAAGAATGGAAATCAGTGTATACCAAAAGATTGTGCGTGAAGGAGGACGAGAGAGGGAGAGAGGGATCTAGGTTTACATTGCTATGGAACTATCGCCTCCACCACGCCTTGCCTCTTTCTCTCGCTTCTCGTCCATCGGAGGCTCGATATAGGTTTATGTAGCTTCTCGTCAGGAGGAGCCTGAGAGCAGGATTTTTATTTTTAGGGAAAACTTTTTCGGTGTCACCTAACTAAGAAAATTGAGCATTTGTCATCCAAAATCTAAATCTTCTGTTTTTGTCACTTTAAAATTCAAATTTCTTCTCTATTTACCACTTTATCATATTAAATAATATAAATAAATAATGGTTAAATAATAAAACTGAAAATTCCCAATCGAGTCTAAACTAGTCTCTGAGAAACAAATCGAACCCAGTCTCGACTAAACCCACTTGATCTCTCCTCTTCAACTATTCTTCTTCTTCTTCTTCTTCTCTCTCTCACGGATGATGAACCCTCGATTACTCTCTCAATGCACCTATCTCGCACGCACCTATCTCAATCCTCTCTCACTTCTCCTTTCTCCCCAATTTCTTTTCCCTAGATTCCTCTATCGATAGATCGATCTTCCTCTCTCGACTCTGATACAATTGTGGTTAGCACTGACTTCTCCTTTTTCCCCAATTTCTTTTCTATGAAGCGGTGAGACTAGAAGCAAAGACGAAAAACAACTCCATCGGCTGTTTCTGGCAATGGGTACCAGCATATATGCTGTATTGATGGGTCTCATAAGGAAGATCGTGGGGTTAGGCATATAATCTTTTCTTGAATGAAAGCTTGCTTGATTATATGCTTGATCATGAAATTGCAATCTGTCATTTAAACTTAGAATTGAAATATTGAATGCTGATCATTAATATTGAATGCTGATCATGGCTATGAAGGTATTATATTTAGCGAAACTAGCTAATGTAAAATTATCAACGATACTATAAATTTTCATTCATGATGATATTTCTCAATAAAACCCAACAACAACAACAACTAAATCTTTTGTCCCATACAAATGCCAATAAAGACCATGGACAAATAATAACAAACATGTTTAATTTACCGCATCAAACAACAAAACATATGAGCCCGCATCACAATTACTTAAAAAAAAAAAAAGGAGATGTTGTCGCGATCCTAGTTCTCTCTAAATTTAGAAAGTTCAAAAAAGAGAGGTTCAAAAGAGAGAATAATATGCTTCCAGTTTCACGCAAATCTGGTAATCCATAAAGAGCTAGAGAGCAGGAAAAGCTAATAGTGGGAGTTCAATTCGCATGTGCACTAGATGGAATTTCTATAGCAGAAGATACAAAATTGGTATCACATGGAACCTAATCACAACATTCCTGCTAAATTTGCAAAGAGTTATTCACAGATTATCACGTGATTTGTCCGTCAATATTTCAGCAAGTACAGAATGACTGAAATTAGTAGAGCATTTAAGAGATGAAATTAAATCAAAGAAAAAGACTTAAACTGCATTTAAATAAGTCTCACAGATTAATAATAAGTAACAAGAGTCTAGCATAAACAATTCTTAAATAAGAAAAACAAGAAAAGAGGATAAGACAAAATGTATCAGTGGAAAATTCTTCAGGTTGACCAATGAACTTTCACTTTGACCTTGGCACGTGCACCGTAGATAATCTTCTCTTCAACAGTGCTGCTTGACCTTGAGCTCGCATCAAATCTCGCTGAACCAACGACAATGGAAATAGATTTGCCAAGAGGAATACAATGCAAAGAGAGATCCGCATCAACTATAAGGCTTGATTCACGTGGAATCACTGTTATGCTTCTTGTCAATGGGACATGGAACTCTGCCTCACCAGATGGCCAATAGGAGAGTTTGGTGCACTCTTGACTTTTGATGTTATCCAATATGGTACTTCTAGCGTTATACTCACGGATAATGAAACTGTTGGAAGCCTTCACTATACCATGAATCTCAACAGATTTTTCTATTGGTAGCAACCCTTCTTTCACATCTAGAAGAAAAATCTCTATGCGAGCCTCCACAGCATCACTATACACAGCAAAATCTATCTTCACTACCCCAAGTTTTGTTCTAAAACCCTTCCTTATCACCTGGTCTGTTCTTGGCGACTGAGGATCCCTTATCCAAATAACTTTTTCTTTACTCTTTTCACACGATGTAGTCATATTATCAAATAACCAAGGATAAATACCAAGCTTATCCTTTACATGCACACCACATTCTGGACCAATGAGTGTGAAATAACCCTCTGAATCGAGCTGATGACATCCTTTACCAAAATGATTTTGATAAAGAACATAATTTCTTTCAGAATTCCTGAGCAAGATAAGTCCACCAAGACGTTCAAGGTCATTTGGTCTAACTCCAGCCATTTTCACAGAAAAAACTTCCACAAGAGCACGTTCGGTTGTCCTCTCATATCTGCAAAAACACAAGCATACAGTGCATGATCAAGGACTTTGATATAGAAACCTATACCAAAATGCATCATAAGTTTATTCAACTGCACAAGAGCCGAAATTTGCAAGGACATGAGTTCATCAACATAGGGTTTAGCAGAAAAAAAGAACAGCAATATTAGTCAACTTTAGGAGGTTAATGGCTAACATCCATACAGTCTTGTAATGTAACTAGGATAGAAGTCTATCTCTGGTTTTGCAAATTTCACTGGTTGATTTGTTCAGTCCAGTCACAGCCTCCATAAAAGGGCTTCCAATTAACACACGAAACCATAAATAAAATGTAAGGAGAAGAGAAAGTCAGGCGCAGACCTGGGGGACACTTGCATTACATCATCCTCGGCATGAGATGATTCTCCTGGGGTTTCCATCTCCTAACTTGAATCACGACACACAAATTCTGAAATTCACAAATTTGCATCACTAAAACCACTTTAAAGCACCTGAATTCATCACTAAAACCACTCTAGGACCTTCTACGGTCTACTGTTGCTATTATGGTTTGAAATCTAACGGCAGCCTACGTTTTGGGGGAAAACAAATATCGGAAAAGACTTACCTCTGTCAATTGATTCTCCTTTAATTTCGCGATTCAGACGTGAACGAGGATCGGAAGAGAAATTGGGCGTGAGGAAAGGAAAGAGGTTAGGTTAATGAAAAATTAGGTCCGTCGGCTGAGAGAAGGTTGGTTGCCTCTTGGGCCGGATAACGAAAGCTGCGTTTGGGTATTCGGTCTTGGTATAAGCTCCTCATTGACCGTTATACCCTCGGTTATTTGCACATACATAGAAAATATAAAATAAAAATTACTTTCTAAAACTGAGGTTTGTTTGGTTATTAATGTAAAATTAGGAGTGAATTGCTCAACGAGGGAGTGCAAAAAGCAATTCCCATATTTTGGACTCTCATTTTCCAAACTGAGAGGTGTATTTTCGATTCAGTCTATATATGTGAAGTGTGTTTGGATATTTGAAGAGCCTATATTTTATTTTGAAAGACTAATCGATCCAATAAAATCAGAATATTTATATTTCTGTTTCTTTACTCTTCCTAACAACATTTATTAGTATTACATCAATTTAATTATAATTACTAATATAGTAAACAATGGTAATTGGTATTTACCACCCTATTTATTTCCATCCAAACCATCCAACCACCGATAAAATCACCTTTTCGCACAATTCAGACCACCTCTTCGCACCTCTTGCCAAGTCATCGATCCATGGCTGGATCATGTTCTTTTCTCCCACCATATCTGATCCATCTCCTTTATAAATCCTCTTCATCCCTTCCAATTTCAAACTTTTATCTGTCCCAATTTATCACGAAACTCTAGTTTTGAATCTCTCTTCAAATCCGTGGCTCGTACCAAGCAAATCGCTTGCAAGTCCACAGGAGGCTCAACATTGAGTCCACCTCTCCCGCCACAGCGTCCATGGGAGAGCTGATGGACGTGGAGGCATTCGCCGCGATGTACTTCGAACGCATTAAGATTCTGCAACTCCTCTTCATCGCTAACAAGTGCGAAAACGAGGCAATGAAACTAGAGGCGTTGCGCATGGCCTGTGACGAGATCAAGAAAGGAGATGATACAAGTCTTCATCAGGCTCAATTTTTTTTTCTCCTCTCAAATCTTTCTTTTTTAAAAAAAAATTCGTATATGATCTCTCTTTACTTTCCAAATCTAGGGTTTCTAATCAAGTTTTGTTTTCAAAAAAGGAGAGGATTAAGTATTCATGTATTGTTTTACATTTTATATTCAAGGATTTTGTTGTGAACATAAAAGATCATATTGTTATATGTAGGGATACTTATGTTTGGATAAGGGATCATAACGTTGACACGAGATATAAAAATAAGAGATCATATTGTTATATCTAGGGATACTTATGTTCTGATAAGGGATCATATTGTTGACACAAGATAAAATAAGACTGAAATCATGTAGTTGACTTGTTTTGTATTTATTAAGGTTATCTTACCAATGATGTTTAGTTACAAGAAATAAGTGTTCAATTTAGCTAGTGAAGTGTTCATCATGCATAACAAAGATTGATGTGTACTTGAATAAGATTAGGTCTAGTTGAAATTAATGAGAAGTTAGTTTTGTGTTCAGTTACGTGTTATAAATGTTCATTTAGTTTATGTAATGAAGTAGTTAGTTATTATATGCGTTCAATTAGTTTTTGTAATGGAGAAGTTAGTGTTGACACATATTTTGTTATATACCTATGTTTGTTTGTAATGCAACAGTTATAATGTTGTTAACATTTCGTATTTGTCAATTTTTGTTCTTAATTTTAACAGGTTTGCACTCTATTGATGTTATGGTTGGAGTCGTCGGGTTGTTCTCCTCAGAAATTTATTTTAATTTGATGAAAACTGAATTGTAGTTGCATATCTGTGTTTTTAGTTTTTTTTTAGTTATCTAATTGGTAAAAATTGTGCTTGTCTATGGTTGTTAAAATTTATGTGTTATGAAGTTGTGGTATGAACAGATGTAAGTTGTAGTTTTTTGGATTGTGATTGAATTTGGTATGATTGCTATTTGAAAAACGGGTAGCTTTGTTGTTACAATTGTTTACTTCTTTTATGCATGTGATTGGATTATAGTCAGAATTTAGTATGATATTTTATCGTTTTATAGTTAGTGAAATGTCAAATTCTGAATACATTTAATTGAACACATAACTACAAAGAACTCAACCCTTGAATGATTTAATTGAACACGAGACTTATTTATCTTTTTTTCATAAGACATCTAACAAAACACTTAACTGGAATTAAATGATCCCTTGAGTTATTTAACTGAACACAAAAATCTCTCATTTTGACAACGTCAGCGTGTGATTTTTTCAGAAAATCATGATGATGTCAGCGAGCCCAAATCCATGATTATTTCAGCGAAAATTGGTGTATGCTGGATTTTTGCACTCAGATCATCCAAAATGGTCCAATTGGATGGTTTAGATGGTTTTTTAATGGATGGTGTATATCACACTCGGTAAACAATACTAACAAGACATTCTGCCATGGACTAATAATTATATAGTTTCCGTGTACCATGATCATTTGATCAGTGATTTTGCAAATTGACAAATCTAAATTTACCAATTCAATTTATATATTGAAATCTTGTAGCAAAATTTTATAATTTTTGAGACTTTTTTACTATTTTTTCGATTTTTTTTAAAAGCTTGTCATTTCTGGAATATTCTTACACTAAGCTAAATTTCAAAAACCATAGATCATCAAATTGTCTTTATGCTATGAATTTAACTTACGAGCCAAGCGTCCAAATTCCAGATTTCACTCTTTGGGTTTATCGTGTATAAGATCAAGAGGATTTAAAATAAATTACTTTGGTGTTTTCCAATGATTATTGATCTCTTCGTCTATAAAAAAGATAAAAAAAAAGAAATTTATATTGTAAATTCCAGACTTTTCATGCATTGAGTTTCTCATTACTTAGGTTTATTCATTTCTCATTACTTGTTTACTTCTCTATTTTTTTTAAGATAAATTGGGGTCAAGTCTCCCAACTTATTTTTAAATTAAATGTCTATAAAAGACCTCCCAACCGGGTTTCGAACATGCGACCTCTCACTTGAGATGCATTGCTCTTTGCCACTGGTTCTCTACTTCTCTATCTTTTGCAAATTAAAAAAGGTACATCAAATGAAAAGTTTAGAATATATGTTAAATTACTTAGCTTATCAACTACATATGACCAATGGTTTTAACTAGTTGTTTGAAATGGAAGTCATGGCTTTTGATGTTTAAGCTCAGGAACCTCTGTGGTGAGCTTAAGCTCAGTCAGAATATCATTATTATCATATTTCATTTTCTATTCTTTATTTATTTGTACAATTAGATGTGCTTCTTATTGTTGGCATATGTAGAAAACTGGTCAGCATGTGCAGGGCGTGTTGAACCTAATCGACTTAGCTGGAAGCAAGCGCCTTGCCAAGTGTGGAGCTACTGGTGACCGGCTCAAGGAGACGCAGGTTTTATTATTTTGCAATTTGTCCCAGCTTGTATTTTGTTTTGATAATATCATAACTTTTAAGTAATGTATATAAATTCTGATTACATGCTTGCCCCTAACTTAAAGCTCGATAGTTTTTAGTTATTACTGCTTCATTGGCCTAGCTTCTAATCTATTACTTCTAATATGTATTGTATTTTTTTTGTTGCATAGTCCATCAATAAGAGCTTATCAGCATTGAAAATTAAAACATGAAAGAGAAAGCATACTACTTGGCCTAGCTTCTAATCTATTACTTTTGATTTTATTTAGTCTGATGCCAAGTAGTATGCTTTCTATTTCATGTTTTAATTTTCAATTTGTTCTTTTTTAGGTTTATTTGGTTGTTTTTTCGTATTTTCTGGTAATCTCAGGTAGACCTTTTGTGGCACCAGTTTGTAATGTTAACTCGAGCAACACTAGTTTGTAATGTTATGTTCAATTAATGATTATAGGTCCATGGGCAATCATAAAAAAAATAAATAAATAAAATAAAATATAGGGTCGCCACAATAATGATGCTATAGTGTGGAAGCACAAAAAATCTAACCGAACAATAGTGGGACCACCGACCTCATGCTGTCATGCAGACTTTTGAAATGGCAGCACCAGTGCACCACCCGCGTTTAATAAGGGCCGGCAAACGAGTCGAATTCTAGCGAGCTAATCTTAGCTCAAGCTTGATTTAAAATTAATTCGAATTTTGTCGAATCGAATCGAATTTGTATCGAGTTTCTTAACGAGCTCGTCGAGTTAAATTGTAGTACTTTTTATATATATTTTCAAGCAACTAATAATATTTTTATTCATAAACTAGTATTTTATTCATTTTATAATAATATTTTAAATAAAAATAGCATTTATATGTAATAAATAAATATATTATATATCAAATTATGTACTAATATATATAAATTAGTTAACAAAATTATATTTCGAGTTAATTTCGAGCGAGTCGAATTTTGCTTGCAGCCCAAATGTATCGAGTCAATGTCGAATCGAGTCGAATTTTTCTCGAGCGAGCCACGTATTTTTTTGCCACCCCTAGTTTAATAACAACCCGTCAACCCGTTATAAATACATTTTAGCGTGGAATAGAATTTCGATATATATAAAAATATCAATTTGAGTGCGGATTGGAATTGGTACTTTCGGGAATTTTTTTATTTAATCACAGATATTTTTCTGATTACAATTTATAATTGACAATAACTCAAATTGCAAGTAGTATGGTCTTAAACCAATCTGTATAAATTTAATTTCACTACAAGAGAGATGATCTTTAAATAAATTTTTCTAGATAGATCTTTTTTCATTAATGTTGCGCCTTGTTTTATACTTCTATTGCTAGATTTAATTGATGCACTAAATCTAACAATTTTTTTAGCAAGACTCAATTTTTTATTAATAGATCATTAAAAATCTAACAATTTGTTTGTAAGATTTAATGCATCATTTAAATTTAACAATAGAATAAAGTCCAACACTAATTAAAAAAAAATCTATCTAGAAAAATTTTTGTAAAGACCATCTCTCTTGGAGTTTAAATTTGATCCGAACTCAATTGATCCGATGACTGGTGCACACAAGTTGATCCGAACTCAATTGATCCGATTCTTTAATTGACTGGAATCCAAAATGATCGAAATCTGAAACCAAACTACAACCAGACACGATTGAAAATCTTAAGCCAATGAAAAAAGCCTTCACCAGGGAATTTTTTTTTTTTTTTTGACAACAAAGAACTTTTGTTTGAAGCCTATAACTGAAAAAGAACTCTGGAATTGAAATAGTCTCCGAAACAATGATAATGGCAGTGTACGGATAAACTTTTCTGCTGTTTTGTCATTCTGAAATCTTAGTCCAGGATGTACATAGGATAGCTCACTGTGCCTGCACTGCTTTTCTTTTAGTGGAGCGTCAGATTAGTGCCAGTGCCCAGTTTATCAGGCCAGCACACCCCCACCCATGCAGTCACGCACAGTTGTGCGCTCAAATATACACAACACGTCAACACAAATGCAGAAGATGTTAAGAGAATACTCCAAACAAATCCAAATGACCCCACTCTGTCAATTATTGGGCCCGGGATTGGCATTCCTGAGTTCGATTGGATTATAAAAGAAACTTGCACAAACCCAAAACCCAAATACAAAACCTGGTACTTGGAAGTAATTTTATGGGCCAGACTCACTCCCAAAAATTTTACTTGTAAATTTGGACTCAGTAAGTTAGCGTCAATATGACAATATCTAATTTGATTCTAAATAATTCTCATCAGATCTAATCCCCATGTAAAACATAATCTTCCCGGGATGAAGAAAAGACATAAAAAGAGTATAATAAGTCCTAAAGTGGGATTAAGTGGTGGCATGCATGCTCTTGCATGTATTCTGAATCTCTGGTTTATGAGCTCAATGTACTTGACGCCTTTCTCTGCAGTTAAATAGTAAAAAGTAATTACATGTCAATTATCTAATTATTTCTTTTAAGGATCCGCCTCCACTAACACAGAGTCACATTGTTCGAAATTAGTGACTTTAAACCATCACTACTTCAGCTATAAAGTAAGTCAATGTTTGTAGAGTAGATGGAAATTATTTCTGGGGTGTGTACTGTTCTATATAACTTTGTTTTGTTGTGGAATCATTTATATTTTTCTTCTCTCCTCCTTTGGTCTATTGCAAAAATTGCAAATAAAGAAAAGTGTGGACAGAATTTCTTACCGCTTTGATTTATATTTTATAGCAATGTAATCTTTTCGGCCGGTGCATAATGCCTGTACGACTATAATAATATATTTTTATTTAGTAACTCGAAGAACTCTAAACATTTTGAGAAAAGATAGCGTGCAATATATTGGACGGATGGATCCGTCCAATATGATCGGTTTCACGTTTTTAAATTTCAAGAATGACCGATCAACATTTTTTTACATTTTTTACATTTTGTCTATATTAAAAACTTACAAGAAACCAATTTTTTACATTTTTTCGAATTTTTTTACTATTTTTTTGGTATTTTTCAAAATTCATGATATAATCATTATGGATCGTCCAATAACAACGATTTTCTAAAATACTAAAAAAATTGTAAAATACTTCAAAAAAATATAGAAAAATTGATTTCTTATATGTTTTCAATATATTGAAAGGACCTCATCCATCCAATATATTAGATTCTAGCATTTCTCAAATATTTTTTAATTGTTTTTCTCAATTCATCCTGTGATTAGTAGAGCTTTACGAATAAAATTCTACTTTTCCCTTTTTTGGGGAGACACTCCAATTATAGTATGGATAGTTGGATACATTAAATTCAACGACTGATAGATTTTAGTACGTGTACTGTTTTTATAGATCATCACAATTAAAAGTGAAACTAATTACACAAAACCTAGCTAAATTCATGGATTCTAGCAATTAGTTTCTTCTACTTTACAACATCAAAGCTAGCTATATACAAATTTGCAAAATCGTATGCACACTTAAAGGCGACTAATTAAGAGATTAAAAGTTAGCTAGAACCAAAATTTTTCTTATCTTGTATAAAAATTGAGTGGAAATATGAAGCAAGTACCTTATCTTTAAACTCTTGTTTCGACAATAATCCTTCACATTAATTTTTCCATATAATAAAATATTAAAAAGTTGACATTAAATTAATTTGTATCTTGACTGTAGTTTTCAATCAACTAAAATTTATTTCAAAATGGAAAGGTTAAGGTTATGACAGAATTGTTAGATAGGTAATTAAATCGCTTATGAATGTTGAAAATTTGTATCATTTTTTACATTGCACAATAAGTTATTAAATATTTTCCATGAAAAAAAATTCAAATCATTAAATGAAATATCCGTCAACTATAAAATATCATTAGCTTTCCCAGACAAGATGTACAATCTATTGTATTTTTTTTTGTAAAAAAATGCAAATGCTAACTTCAATTATTGAATCCTTACCCATATAATAACTACTAACGCATGATATAGTATAGTTTGGTTCTGAACTTTTTATTTTATTTTTTAATAAATTTCTATTTATGTTTTTAGTCTAGTGGCTAAGGTAACTCCTCGAGTGAAAAAGACTATGTATTTCAACTCTGACCAGAAGATTTTCGTGAATATTTTAAGTTGTGAGGTTTAATTGCATCTTTATCTAGAAAAACTTTTTGAGTCATTTGTAATATGCTGTTATCCTTATCCCAATAAAGAGGGGAAAAAACAAACAAACGTGTGTTTCAAATTAATGAAAATTGGCGTAATCTATCTTTATTTTAATCAGGAGAAGGATAAATTCATTTAATTAACATTTGTTGTTGTATCAAAAAGACAAGATGAAGTATATGAAAATTTAAAATCCCGAGTTGAAATGTTATTAAGTTTAGCCATTTCATATAAAAATTTGATTGTAAATTGATTTTAAATTTTGAGATGGGCAACCTATCCCATATTTAAAAATTTCGGTGAAATGTGAATTTTGGATCTCGAAAAACGATTCGATGGTAAATAGATGGCACAAAGTTGATCACCATATTGAAATATCATTGGTCATTTTTCAAGATCTAAAATTCACCAAGTTGATCACCATATTGAAATATCTTTGGAGACCAAATTTTATATATTTTTTAATTTTATTTGGTATTTATTATGATATTTAAAAAATGTTATAATTGGAGTAGTATTTCAGGCCCTCTAATTTAAAAAATATCATAATAAATAGCAAAAAAATTGAAAAAAAAAGTAAAATTTGATCTCCAATAGTGTTTCAATATGGTGATCAATTTGAACGGTTTGGATTGATCATTTGAATTTTGAATTTCGAAAACAGATTCAATGGAAAATGGATGGCACGCTGGCGCCTTCCTTTCTCTATATATATAGAGTTAAAATATTGATCATTTTCCAACATTTAAATATAATAATGACATTTTAGACATCATTCAAATTTAAAATTGATGGCATGAGATACATTTTCAGTTCAGTAAATTATGTACAACCGGAGGGAAAGCCGACAAACCAACATTTAAAAACGGAACACCAAAATTTATGCTTGAGAGTTGAGATACTCTGGCATAAATTAAATCTAGGTAGTTGAGATACTCTGTTGTACTCTGTACCAATGTGGTACAAATACAAATTCAAAGCTTTAGAAGGACACGCTATGCAACTTGTATTTGCTTGTTTTAGAGTGGCGTGTACAAATAACTTGATTTTAATTGACCTTTGACCATGTGAACGCCGTTCGAGCTGAGTGCACAATTTTTTTACGCCAGAGGTAAAAATTTAAGAGCAGAGCCTCAGGGGCCGCCACAAATAAAACCATTGTCGTAGAAGTTTATTGGAATCTTCCTTTTTTTTTTCACTTTTCCCTTTTGTACTCTTTTTGAACCTACCAATTTCAAGTTTCAAAGTCTGTTTTATTACTTTATTTTACCTACCACATTTTGTTGATTTTAAGTATAGATGATGTGTTGGAATAACATGAAAACAAATTAATACTATTTATTTACTTATTTTTAGGATTTTTTTTTGTGGTGGACTAAACGTGTGAAACTCCACGGCATTGACAGCCCTAACTGCTAACAGTTAAAGGGGATAATTTATTCTCATTTTCTAATGCTAATGCAAGCAAAAAGAAGCTAAAATATTATTCCATTTTACAGATACTCTAATTACATTTAAAACTTAATAGCAATACATGAAGAACAAAAGAATATATTCCCTCAGACGGTCAGACCACATGAAGAGTATTTATTCTCGTGTTCTTATAATGGTAATTGTGCCTTTTCCCCTGGTGTAAATCCGAATAAGGCTAACAACAGTTTTTCCTGACAATCCGGGTCCACTTGTAGAGACACGAGGCACACATGCAAACTCTCCAACTGGGTGGCGCACTGGTTTGGCTGGTCTTGTTAGGAGCTTTCTGTTTATTTCATCTAGTGTAACACATCCTTCCATTCCTCCTGGTTTTACCACAACAAATGGAGATATGATTCCAACTTTGAGTTTCCTTTTTTGATTATTACCTCTCTCGTTTTCAATTTCTACGAAAAGAAATGATACTAATGTTATCATTTTATAAATTTACTGCGATGACTACTAATTATTAATGCAAGATGAATGCTGAATTGTTTACCTTTGAATGGAAAGGAAGGGGAAATAGGGGCTTGAGGTATTGACCAACTTGCTTGATTTGGTGCTTGGTCCATTGTCAGAGACTCAATTTGAGAGGAGTCAGAAGAGAGAGATTCTTCTTGAAATTGTTGGGTTGTTGTTGGTTGAATAGTGGGGCCCTCTGCAAGCGATTAAAAAGGAAGCTGTTGTCAGGTAATGGACTGCATACTCTCTGGTTTCAACCAATTGCATGCATTTACAATTATTAAATGGCTTCTAAGAAAGGTCATATGTTTCAAACCCCAAAAATTTTATATTTCAAATATACTTTCCTAAGATGGGGCCAGGTGGAAATTTAAATTTCCGCCGAGCATATGCACTTTTTCCCCCCTACTCTCATCACTCATGCATATATCTGAGAAAGAATATAAGTACATTTAACTTTTATTGTTAATTAATTTTAAATTGACATAATCATGTGCGTTCTAAGAATAGAAGCTAACTTTATAAATACATTTGATATGAAATTTTGGAAATCATTGCACTGATCATGATGTATTGCCGACAGGACTTAAAGAGGCGTTTAGGGGCGTAATTATGCGCAAATCATGCTTGGTTTACTAATCTATTTTAAATTTTAGAATAAGTAGGTCCTACAAAAGACACAAGGGAAATGACAGGCGACCTATTTAACCCATCAATTACTTTAGTCTAGCGATAATTTATTCAGCACTTTTTTGTCTTTTAGTTCCAAGTAGGCTTCCATAAAGAAGATGCACCTTCTAAGAATACCACTAATCAGACAAGCAGAAAAAACATTGCAAAAAAGAATCAACTCAAACTGTACCTAAGAGCAAGCTTCTTCCTTGGTTGGTGCCATTGGTACCGTTTGAAATATCACCACACCCACTTGCATCCCAGAAACTCTGAAATGAAGAAAATAGTGAGATTTATTGTGTACATTTTCTACTATATATAACAAAACACATTCCTTATATTAGTATTTTTTTTTTCCGAATTAGCAATACCTAGCTAGCTACTTCGAACCACTGGTACGTCTGAAAGTTAGCAGATATATATATGTTTTTATTTCTTCTAAAGGTTGGTTAGAAAATTAGCTACCAAGAAATATATGAATATTCATGATTTTGACTTTTTGAGTTAAACTTGAAGTAAAAGAAGAGAAATAAACAAGAAATTGATAATGTGCAAAATTGACTAATAAACAAAAAGTTGTCATTTTTTTTTTTTAAATATGACTCATATATAGATCTTACAAGTATTCTATTGGATGCCTTGAGGAAGAAAAGAGAAAATTTTTTTTAAGGAGAACTCATCCTTATCAGAAACCAGCTGTGTGCTCAGGATTTCTGTTTCACATTTTCAGGACACAACCACAAGTTGAATCTTTATAATACATTTACTTAGGAAGTGAACTAATTAAAGCACCACTAGTTATAACTTTGAGCAAATGCACTAAAAACTTTTGCTCACCTGAAGAAGCTCATGTAAATCCTCTCCTGTCAGAAATGAATCGTTAAATTGAGATGGAGATATCCTTCTTCTCTTGTTAGTATTAGCCCAAGATAAACTATCATCTTCTAAGAAGCCCCCTAATGGAAACTCCATTTCTACGACCAACAAGAAGGCAAATTTCAAAACAGAATACAAATGCAAAATGCATTCAACGATAATTAAGAAATCTGTAGTATGAAAATTACCAGGGGGGGTTAGCAGTTCATTGGCATCTCCAAGTCCAAAGGGTTGGGTTGAAAATAGAAAAGTGTTATCTAAGGCCATCATGTCTGTGTCTCTTCTCTCTTGGTAAAGTGTTTGATTGTGTCGCGAGTTTACATAATTACATGGCTTGTCTGAATTTGAGTGCTTAAATAAGGGGCTTTTGCCAAAGGGAGATTGCAGTCCAGGATTCTGCTTCTCTGTTATACGAAAATAATTGCAACATATAGAATTTACACATGAACTTACAAAGAATTTCTCAAACATTGTCCCAATATTTAAAATATTAAATTTACTCGCCGGCGTTTGTGGGTGTTACAAAGTCGACCTTGCTTTGTGAGCATAATAAACCAAACAGAACAAAATTTGTTATTCTATTTATTGCAATAGTGGAATATAACAGAGGACATTGACTCTTCCGTAGAGATGATTGGAAGCACTCAGTCAATGAGGAAAAAGGTAAAAAAGAAAATTGAAAGAATAATCTCAATTCAAAGAGAACCAACCAAACGGAAAAGCTAAGGGGGTTGTTACGGCTCTTTCTCGTGATTCGTTACTGCGTTAGCCTTTTCTTTTTTCATTCATTTGATTTTAAAAAACTCTCTGGCATAAATTCAACCTTTAAATTTTTGTTCCCTTTGTTGTTTGCTATATGTTGTGAGTTATGGTAATTTACTTTATTCCTTTTGTTAAAGGATGGTATCAATGCTAACATGATAATACTGACAATTGTATAACATCTTTAGTAATTTTAAAATTTAAATTTGAGTATGATCTATATTATATTATATATTTAATATTATTCATATAACAAAAAAAATGAAATTTAAAGTTTTATCATTTACCAAAAAACTTGAATTTAAATTTGAGTATGATCTCTATTATATTTAATATTATTCATATATAAAAAAAATGAAATTTAAAGTTTTATCATTTATCAAAAAACTTGAATTTATAATGGTTTGGATTTAATGGCTTTTAATTAAATATCAAATTACATATAAATTTTAGTACACGTACAATATATGCATTTAATTTTTTTTTAATTAATTTAATCGTATTGTCGAAATTATTTGAGTCAATTAATGTCAATAGATAAATGCCTAATCTTCGAACAATAAAAGTTTTGTCGTGCATCTTTAGTCATCATTAAATATTGATGTTGAGGTAGAGGTGTAAACTGGCTATGGTATAAATTAGTCATGTCTTTTCGTATATGTATCAGTTAAGAATTAGCTTTACCAGCATGTTATTTTTATCAATTAATATTTGTCTTATCCATATCTCTATATTATCTTTTAAGGTTAACAAATGAAGAACGACAATATATATATATATATATATATATATATATATATATATATGATTATTGAATAAAATTATTATTTTTTGGGGCAACAAGTAGCAAACAAGTAAAAAAAAAACAAAAAACAAAAAAAAAAACCTACTACTTTGTGTACAACATCAACATCATTTCATAAAATACATGCAAAATTATATATATTTCTAATATCTTTATCTAAATAAATGTGAATTATATCTTATTGAATATGGTACGGTAATCAGATAAACGGGATTCATCCACACCGTATGATGACGAACTGTGGCAAATTTTCTTTTATAAGATAGAACATTACATTGTAGTCTAGTTATTTACGAGTTCTTTTTGTTTTTCCGCCCCACATACGTGATATCTCAAATCTTACGCAGGTCTAATATTGTTGATCGATTTTATGTCAAAACTTCCTTTTGGAATTTCAACGACAAGCAGCGTGCCGATATACTTTAAAATTAGTATGACATCATAGTCAACGAGTGAGGTAGACAAACTTTAGCAAGGAGCATGGAGCACAAATTCAACTTTTTCCATGGAAAGAATAAATATAAATTTAGTTCGGATATTGAAATAAGAAATTTCCCATAAACTACCTGATAAATGGCTAGCTATAATTTATATGTAATTAACAATTCATTATTTGATGATACCCAATTAACTTATCTATTTAATCTTGGACATTTAATGTGATAGTAGATATTCGGTAATTGCGACCTTCAATTTTGTTTTTCTCAGTTTTTCCTTAAATAATCTTGTAAGCCTCCTGCCTTCTAGTCCCATATTTAAGGGAATTGATTCGGACACCCCATAACTTAGTCCAAACACTCCTTAAGACGAATATACCCCTATGTATTTAAATATAATTACGTAGCTTATCATAGGATAAAGAAAAAAAAAACAAAGAGTCCAAAACACAGCGTTTCTCATAGGTCCCATAATATGATAATTCTAAAATTTTCTTTATAATGTTCGAAAATTTTATAAATAGATTCATGAATTTAGATTATTAGTGGATGCAAATAAATAAGTTATTGACTAAATCTAGAATTGAAGATATTTAGTCTCGTACATGGTTAGATTTGGAAAAATTCAATAACTGATTATAAATTGAGTCCCTTTCTTAAATTTCTGAATCGTTTTGTCATTTTGAAGAGATTCATGGAGCTGAGATTTTTGGAGAAAGAAATCAGACATTTCAAACCAGAAAAGTGTGTTCGGAGAAAAGGGTGAACATGTCATTTCCAAAATACAAGGGTGCTCGGACCAAACGGTGGGGTGTCCGAATCAATTCCCCATATTTAACTGTCAAATTATCTCCGTATTTCATGGAAAAGAGGTTCTGAACTCGAATAGAGAAAATCTGGAGTCTGTAAAAATAAAATTTAAATGCTACAATTTTACACACATACATATATAGAGTTTAGCTACGGTGAGTCGCGACTCACGGACTCTCCGGTGAGTCGCGACCAAAACTCGTAGATCTAGATCAAAATGACCGATCCAAACCGTCCAATATGATCTTCCTATTGAAATCTCCATGTAGACCGAATTTTTTATTTTTTCGAAATTTTTAAATATTTTTTTAAAAATTTTAGAAAATCGTTAATCTAATTGGTTCTGAACCATTCAAAAACATCAGTTTTTTAAAATCCGAAAAAAATACTTAAAAATTTCGAAAAAATAAAAAATTTGGTTTGCACGGAGATTTCAATAGAGAGATCATATTGGACGGTTTGGATCGGTCATTTTGATCTAGATCTAGGAGTTTTGATCGCGACTCACCGGAGGGTCCGTGAGTCGCGACTCACCGTAGCTAAACTCTACATATATATATATATATATATATATATATATATATGTGGATTGCATAATATTTATCGTTAATGATTTTAATTATTTCATCATTTTGGCTCTCATTTTTTGTTATTTTATTGTTACCTTTTTCGGAGGCATTTTGCAAATATGAACGCCAGAATTGACTTGGTTTTGAATAGATTAATTCGATTAGTCTAAGATGTACTCTCTGAATAAATGAGTCGGACACTTAATTTAAAATTTCTGACTTGAGTTGTACCAAATCATGTCATCATGATTCTTTTATCCGTACGTATATGATTCTTATAATACCACTGCAAATTATTTTTAATTGTGTAAATAGTTGGTCTTTTTTTTTACTAGGAGACGAAATTAAGATATATTTTCAAGAATACATTGTGTTCCAATTATGAAAAACTACACGGGTGAAAGTATTGGGGCCCAAGAACTTATAAATCAATCCGCATGACAGTTAACTCAAGGCAAAACAGTCTTCTTTATACACGCCGACAGGCGATGTGAATAAAGTGCTTTCCTTTTTGCTTTAACAATGGTGAGAAATAAGCAACTGTCGGAAATTGAAAATTTTTGGCTTTTACCAAAAGTTAAAAATTATCAGCGCATGATATAGTACTGACTATGGCATAATAAGCTAATGTGGTTATTGGAATAATAAATCGTAGCTTTTAGCAGAGCTTCAAATTTATCAACGCATGATAGATTACTGAAATTTTTCCTTGATTGCAAGGAATTCAATATTTGTACCTATTCTAAATTTCAATCAACTTATTAATTTAAAAATAGTTGAATATCAATGCGAGTCAACAATACTCCTAATTAGACTCAATTGCTTTCCAGTTAATGAAGGGAAGGAATATAAATATTCAAATCCAAATAATTTTGGCACCAAGAAATTTTCATTGATTTCATGTCAAAAGTCTTCGAGATTGAAATATAAAATTACAAATGTACACAAATAAACCGAGTTTTTGAGACACAATCACTGCCAAATGCACACTAGAGAGTAGGGAATCCGTCGGAGCAGCAAGCCACAGCAAAATCTCGAGTCTACCCCCAGTCCAAGTCGCACCCGCCAAGAGAAAAGAGCCAAAAACTGGATCTGGATCTGCTGGAGAGAGAAGAGAAAAGAATGGAATGAAAGATGGCCCTCTCCCAAGATGGAAGGCGCCTATATCTCCTCCAGCAGCTGTCAGACACGTTTTCCTCAATTTCAGGCGGAAATGGGGGCTTCCAGATGGAGAAAACGCCTCCATAATGCTGCCAGAACACTTTCCATGTATAGCAATTCAGACCGAATTCAGGGGAATTCGGACCGAATTGATGTCACTGGATTTTCAGGACAGAGGTCTGCGCAGGAATTCGGTCCGAATTCATGGGAATTCGGTCCGAATTGAAGGGCCTGGCTGAGAAACGCCTTGATTCGAGCGGGACTGCTTCATTGGGCTGAGTCGGGGCTTTGTCTAGGCTAGGCATGAGTCATCTAGCACCTGAATTGCTGCTTTCCTTGCTGATTTCCTTGGATTCCTACAAATAAGAACAGAGTGCAAAAGGCAGTGCCAAATCTGGCAAAGAAAGGCAAAAATAGCAATAAATCAAAGCTTTAGTCACGATTTTGTTAGAGTTATGTCCTAGAAGTCAATAATTTAATGACTTAATTATTAGTTTATGTGTAGGATGATATTTTATCATCTGTTCCTAGGTTTATTATTGACAGATTATTCAGGTTGAGGATCTGAATAGTAGATCTCTGTTGATCATTCTTTAGAATGACAATAATAAATCTAAACGGTCCATAATCTTGATAATTAACAAGGAACATTAATTATCATATAAGATTAGTATGCAAGTTAAGTGATGATTAAGTTCTACTAATCATATGTTATGGAACATAGCACAGGACTTGACCCATCGAAATAAACATATGGATTGTGTTATGTGTCATTGTTTATTTCGTTATGATTTTGGTTCTAAATTTGAGATGTTTATCTTTTCCACATGAGGATATGTTCAATAAATACTGTCTACCGCTGATTCCCGATAAGGGCTGCTATACGGACTTTATTTATGTTCTCTTGAATTGTGCGGGGAAAAGCTAATCATCAAGAAAACCGTATGTCCCTCATTAATTAACTTAGTGAGTGACGATATCTGTTTGGGCCCCTTGATGGAGATAGATTGTTTGCATGCAACTTTATACAATTATCTCTAGATCAAGAAACGTATAATCTGCAAGAATGACACATTCCTATCTTGGATTATACGATCATATCGTGTGACATAAGAATCAAAATAGGGAAATACATATATTCTCTTATACAGGATTTAAATACTGTAGCAGTACATTATTTATGCGAATTGGGAATCATAACGTGTTGCTAGATACCGCTTATGATTATTGGAATTAAATAACGATTTAATTCCATGTCCAACATAGCATAAATCCTCAAAGGGTCACACAAATAGGACTTTAACCATACAGTGCATTATTTATTTATTCGCAACAGTGTGTATTGCGAAAATATGATAGTTTGATTAATTAATTGTATAGCGTTGTGGACCGTTATAATTAATTAAGTCAAAGGGATCATATAGAAATAAATTCATGCATATGCTAATCCCAAATTAATTATTAATGAGTTAATAATTAATTATGTTCAACTCATTTAAATTAATTGAGCTATTGGGTCTTTATTTAATTAGTTAAATAAAAGTCCAATTTGAGGTTAGTTGAAAGAGCAATTAAAAGGTTTGAATTAATGGGCTTGTAATACACTTGGTGTAGCCCACAAAAGCCTCCAATAGGGGCCGGCCATGTGAGGGCAATTTTGTCCATAATTAGTTGTGGTAGGTAGGTCAAGAGAGCACTATATAAAGGGGTCAAGTTTTGGGGAAACCCTAGCCTCCACACCTTTCTCTCTCACCTCCTCTATGGCCGAAAATTCACCAAGGGAGAAAATTTCAGAATTTTCTCCATGCTCTCTCTTCTCTTCTCTCCTTTCTAGCTCATGGGTTGAGCACTCCTCTCCACAAATTAATATAGTTAATTGCTAAATGAGAGAGGAAACCTAGAGGGATTAGCTTGTTTCTTTCTCTTGCTAGCACAAGAGTTGAAGATTATGGTTAACCTCCTTGGTGGACTCGAGGCCGATCAACCGACGAAGGAGGAGGCGCATGGAGGCTCGCCACCAACTCCCATGCCATGGTCGAGCCCCGCGAATACAATTTCGCGGGAGGTACAAATATCCACCCTTTTCTCTTTGTGTTAATTTGGCTTTTGTGCATGATCCGTTTTGTGTGTTGTTTCTATGGCTAAATTAATGGTAATTAGCTCTAAAATTGAAAATTACACACTTCCTAACAGATTTCGATGTAAAGTCTGATCAAAATAGCAATATAAATATGAGATATCAAGTGAAACAATTCCCTATTCATGATACAATCTTAAAATATTTCTCAAAAAATAAGCACATACTCTGGGACGTATATAGCTATAAATATTAAAAATTACTTACCATCATTTCATAGATTTTATTATCCCATCATCCACATATCTTCATTAATTATCTAACATCCTCATTAATTATAAAATGTGTTCAAAGCTGGTCAGATCTTTGTACCCGTTTATAAAACGCGTTCGGAGCCTTCGAGCGCGTTTTATAAACGTGTTATTAGTTTTTCATATTTTTCATTCAAGCCGCAACATTTAACTTATTAAAAATAATAATTTGCAACAAGGTCCCTGCATGTTTCATATTTACAAAATTCTGAAAATTTTATTTTCAATTAAAGATGTATTAAATAGATATAACAAATATATCACACATATTTTATATGCATTTAATTGCACATATTTTTTTTTTAACATGTGTATAATATCATTTTGTTTGAATAATTATTCGCCGATGACCCTGTATTTTTACTATTTAATTTTACAAACTTATCTTTTGCATTGTAGTCTCTCCTTTTTTTTATTTTATGTTAGCCATATATAATTAAATAATATATAATATGGAAATAATTAAAATATAATTTTTTTAAAAAATTTTGAATATTAAAACTTTAAACAGGCTTAACTTTTGATAGGAAGGTCCGTTTGGGGCGATCGAGCACAATCCGGAAAGCTGGCGACGAGATCTACACATGTTACAGGGGTGATGGGATAATGAATGAAGATACGTTCCCGTAACGACCATTTTCGAATATCTACTTCATTAATTATCTAACATCCACATATCTGCATTTCTCTTCTGTTACGTTTGAGGCGTAACATCCACATATCTGCATTTTTCTGAATTAGTATGAATTTATTGTGAATAAAACGGCGACAGTGCGCAGAACCAGTTTCTGCTCGTACTGTCCTGTTTGAATGGCTTGAAAGATTTATATTTTGAAT
This sequence comes from Rhynchospora pubera, assembly GCA_028095005.1. Classification (NCBI taxonomy): domain Eukaryota; kingdom Viridiplantae; phylum Streptophyta; class Magnoliopsida; order Poales; family Cyperaceae; genus Rhynchospora; species Rhynchospora pubera. Next base: position 19,743,586 of record CM051463.1, read on the forward strand.
ATAAGTACCAGTGTTCTATGGCTAGAATCAAAGAGGACTTGAAACTCTTTCTAAGCATGTGTAGATTGTTGCATGACTCGGATTAATTTGTGGGTTTTCAAGTATGAAAAGGAAGATCTTGTCAGATCCAGTTTATTGAGCAAATCGATTGTTCTAATAAACTGTACCAACTGAGAACTCCTTTAAAAATTCTGTTTAAATGGAGTTGTTCTATTTTGAGTTAGGATTCCAGGAAAATTAGTTTCATAATTTTTTATGGAAGTTTGAACCTTCAACTGGGTTAAAACATTTCGATCGACAGTCTGTTCCAGTACAAAATTTGTTGATTGTTTAGTATGTAACTCGAATTTTTTGAACTGAACTTGGTTATTTTCTTTTCATGGATGATTAGCCTATAGTCTAAACTAGTTTTTCTATATATATTGTATATATAAAAACTGAATAGAAGGTGGTCTAACAGACTAAATGGTTGAGAGGATAAGCTGAAAATCTCATAACGGTGTTTCGTGCACTTGTAAGAGATTTGTCTTTTTTGATTCTCCCAGATGGTTTAATATCTCTTCTTGAATTTTTTACTGGTAATCACAATTACGATAAGGAGCTTAAGTAATTTATTTGAGATTTTTTGGAGACCAAAAACTATTGATTTTGTTGGATTCCATTAGTTACGTTTTTTGCTAAATTACTGTTTTTCTAAGTATTCAAACTAGTTGAAAATAATTAGAAAACTCCTTGTTTGATCTCCTTTCAGTTATGACATGTTGAAAGAACTTTCTAAATGAATTTAAACAAGTTTTGTTGTTTAAAATTGAGAATTTGTACACAGAATTTACTTATGGCAAACGATATACAAAGATGCTTGAAAATCGTTAATTGGAAACAAAGTGCTTGTATGTGCTAACTTTGTTTTGTAGGTGGATCGTGGGTTTAGTATGGCTCATGACTCAATGCCTTGTGGTTGTAAATTGAATGCATGTGTGAATGTTTGTAATGCGGCCTTTGGTGCCATTAATTAATTAATTGGTTGATTAATTTTTTATGTAACTTGTGTGGCTTGCATGCCCCTAAGGCTAGGACGAGGATAGAATATTTTCATATGTATTTTTGTTCCTTTATTTTATATAGGATTTAGATCCTTATAGAATTTAGTGGGAGGGAAAATGATTAGATTAGTTTTGCTTCATGGACGATGTGGCGAAACTAATGCAAGCAGGAGCCATACAAACCCACAACTATGGATGAGATGCTTATATGTGATTGCTTGTGATTGCTATGAATTGTCATAGGCTAGGTATGGGTGTATGCTTACACGACCACCAAACAAGTGTCATATGATTGTTAGTCCCAACTAAACTTGATTAAGTTAAATCGCCCTCCTTCTCTCTATCCCCTTCTAACGTGTATGATCGTTCATTGATGCATTCTCGCCGACGCGGGACATCGTGTTCCATCATCCGTGTCGGGGTGTAAATCGGATTTACTAGGAGCAAATAGAGAAAGGTTACTTAACGATGTTTTCTAATCGGATTGGACATCGGGGCAAAGTTTGTGGATGTACATGTGATATTTCACAAACCAAGAATCATTTGGAATGATTGGTTGGAGAACCTACTCTATCTAGTTATTTTTGGTGTCACACCGACGCTAGCACCATCTCAACGAAAATAGGGATCTTGGAAAACCTACTACATTAGGGACATTAAATAAATGTAGTGGGAGTTTTATTTGTTATAAATAAAACAATTGCATAAACTAAATAACCGTAAATTGATTTTGTTATAGATGTTTAAATTGTTAATTTTGTTGCGTTTAATCTTTGAAAATTAACAAACTCGTTTATAAAAGTATTTACTTAAAGAAGTAATACCGATTCCTAAGACACGATCTTAATAAGAAGAAACTTGAGTATGTCAATTCCCAAAAACTTTCCTCAAACTACCCGAACGTAGCAACGCGATGATTGATTGACTTTTGGCGAAAAGTTATTCAATAAAGCGTATGGCTAATATCCTCATTTGAAATCTCTAGACCTTTGAATTAGAGAATTCATATGGACTAGATTTAACTCGTACGTTCTCATCCGCTTACTCAAGAAAGTGTTCTTGGAGAAAGTAGATATTAACTCCATCATTTATGATCGAGTATAAAGAATATGAGTTGACCAAGAGATTCTTCTTTTATAAAAAGTTATATGAATGTTTCATTGGCTTATAAATCGAAAGATTTAAGTAGCTAATTGACAACTAGAGATATTAATCTCCGATATCAAGGATTGTTGATATTGTCATACGATCTCTTTGGAATTATGAAGGATATAATATTACCTTTATGCACGTTCGTTGATGCAAAAAGGTGATTGGTTAAGTATTCAAGAAATACTTCACCAAGGTATGAGTTGAAATTTCGAGACTCTCATTGATGACCATGTGTCACATGAGATGTTTCATTTGCCGTTTATGGGAGGCATTTGAAAGGTTGTCCGAAATACCATGATTGTGACGATTAGAAATATTCTAATCCTAAGAAGTATTTGTCGTTCAAAATATCTCACTATCTCTAATTCACACTAGTAACTTGATACTAGTTCATATGCTCGCGTTTAACGAAATGTGTTAGCAATGAAGAATAAGAGAATGTTCGAGAGATGTAAAGTAAACTCCGTATAGGAAATGACCTATTCGTTTAAGTCATTACCATTGAATACATAGAGTTATCTTTATTAAGAGTTTATTTAGGAATTGAAGGTTGCATACCTTAATCCTAACCTCTCAAAACGTCTCCATTTCATATTCGATGATGGATGACTATGTTTATTAAAAGACAAGTTCTTTTATTATGGATTTGTTTATATGATTTCATGCATCTTGATTGAATTTGCTTGAAATAGATAAACAATTTTTGAATGACAAATAGGATGCGTAAGACTTGACATAAAGTATTTGACTTTCATGTTATATATAACCGCTTAGTCACATACATAAACGAGAATCGCATTACGAGAGTCTCCGTAACGTAGAGCTCGTAATTCAATTCGATCTCAAATCGATTGATATGCGAATCATGTTTGTTAAATGACAAAAGCACCTTTAACCTATGAAGGTTTAAGGACAAGTGAATTAAATAGGACTTATACATATCGATGTATAAAGACCTATGAGTACTTGTGCAATGAAAGGTTGTTGATACTTTACTACTTAACCAACGATCATTGTAGATATTAACATATCTATTTGATAAGGTATAAGTATGAACTTTTTGACTAGTTCAAAGGAGTTCAAGAGTGAAGTTTAAAAGACCGTTCAAGAAAAATGGAAGTCTTACAATTAATCATGGTAAATAAGTAGCTAAGTCATATGATTTGAAATATTATCTAAAGAGTATGAAAGTAGTTTCACAACTCGCTCCATGAGAAATAATATGTCCAAGGATGGAGGTATCGAATAATATTTTGTATAGTTCGATCGGTAATAAATCAAATGGACTTATTCGACTCGTACTAGGAAATTATGTTTGAGGACAATATTGTTTACACTGAATGATTTCCATCGAAGTCTATTGAAGAAGATATCTTACGAGATTTTGATCTCTAAGTATAATACTTCTCAAGATTTGGTGTTGAGAAGCTTATTTCAAGTATTGTCGACTTGTAAGCTTAAACCAAATAAGACACTATAAGTTTGTAGGATATCTTAACTTAACCGAAAGGTACTACTTCTACAAACATGATAAGAACAAAGTAGTTGTTGCTAATCATAACGTAATCTTGTAGAATGATATTCTCAAGAAGAAGTAGTGGGAGTAAAGTGAGCATTAAAACAGTTTATGCGTCACTACAAGAAGTACTCTTATGGGAAACTTGTCACTCCATACATGGTACTTAGTGGGAGTTGAGCGGAACTTCATTCACAAGTTGTTTTGAAAGAAGTTTAATAGTACGCTCCTTCTAATGAGGACTCAACCATCTCACGAGTTGATGATGTTCGAGAAACTCATTGAATATATGAGGAGTCAAGAACTCGTTCGACAAATCATTGTGGAAGTAGTTCATGAATCTCAAGTACCAATCCTACAAAAAGATCAACGAGAGTTGATTGCCTAAGCCGTTTGGTGCATTGGCTTCACGACATTCTCAAACTTAGCATATGAGAATCCGTTGATAAACAAGAAAACGATGGAACGATCCGATTCCACATATATGGTTTGAATTCATATGATCTTTAAAGAGCAATTCATGTATAACAACAAGGTATAGACCTTGGTTGATGTTCATGAAGGAGCAATCCATCAAGAACGCTTAGATCTTCAAAAGGAAAGATCGACATGGATAACAAATCGACTATGTACAAAGCGCGGCTTCTCGCTTGTAGCTATGTCAAAGTCAATGGCTAGTTGACTATGTACAAAGCACAACTTCTTGCTTGTGGCTATGTATAAGTCAATAAAGATCATTCTAGCAATAATTGTATTTCATATATGTTGATATATGGAAAAACACATAAAACCGCCTTCTTCGTATGAATGAAGGAAGATGTTGTGCATTTGACACAAATCGAGATTTTATGTATTGCTAAAACATACGCATGCTTCAAGGATCCATAAATGGATTAAAGCAAGTGTTGTGGAGATTGGAATAAAAGTTTTGACAATGAAGTCAAGGAGTTGAACTTCGTCAAAAGTATCTTGTATAAACAAGATATTCAGTGGGAGCATAATTGTATTACTTGTATTGTTCAAGATAACAATTCATTAATTGGGAATAACATTAAGAAAATGAGTATTGTCAAGATCTCTTTGGAGAATGCTTTCTCAAATGAGAACTTGGACGAAATCACCTAATCCTAGGAAACAAAATCTATAAAGATAGATTATGATGGATGTTAGGTTTGAGCAAATATGCATATATTGACGAAGTGTTCTAGAAACACGAAAGTTACACTCCATGAAAGAATGTCTAACTGTACGTCACATGGCATGACTTGAGTGTTTAACTCGGTCTATTGCAACTCAATTCAAGAAAGTGCATGAAATAGTTCAAGCATTCTTTCATTATAAGTTTCATTTTGTACGCCATATTTATGCATATGCCCCAATGTGTAGTACCCAAAGGATATGACAAACAGTTGTCAAATGGATACAAGAAAGACACATTTGGACGATAATCAAGGATATCCTCGAGTACCTTATGAGAAAGAGTGATGTTTCATCTTTTACGATGAAAGAGGTGTAAATTAATTACACCAATGCTAGTTTTTCGAAAGATTGATATAATCACAGATGAGCTACATATTTTGCTAAAAGGTGGTGTTGTAAGTTTAGAAGGTGTTCTAAATGGAATATTACAACCGTTTCCGTCACCAAAGCAAAATACATTGCAACTTGTGAAGCAATAAAAGAAGTTTATTTCGGATCGAGTTCTTAGTTGAGTTATTATGGTTCTAAGCATCTCGAACCATAAATTACTCCTAAAGAACCCAATGTTACATTGGAGATTCAAATATGATCTATAACGATATCACTTGATATCATATGATGGTGATCAAGAATATATATAGGAGTATATATATATATATAGGGTCGAACAATTTTTGGATAGGTTCGCGAACACAGCGAACACTCTAGCATGACCTCTACCTTGAGCAGTATAGGAGACATGTATATATGTAGATATATGATATTGTTCTCAATTCTTCGTTGGCTAGAAGTCACTACTTATTGACTCTAGGCCAAGTGGGAGATTGTTAGAGTTATGTCCTAGAAGTCAATAATTTAATGACTTAATTATTAGTTTATGTGTAGGATGATATTTTATCATCTGTTCCTAGGTTTATTATTGACAAATTATTCAGGTTGAGGATCTGAATAGTAGATCTCTGTTGATCATTCTTTAGAATGACAATAATAAATCTAAACGGTCCATAATCTTGATAATTAACAAGGAACATTAATTATCATATAAGATAAGTATGCAAGTTAAGTGATGATTAAGTTCTACTAATCATAGGTAAAGAGTTACCAACTTAATTGCATATGTGTATGTTATGGAACATAGCACAGGACTTGACCCATCGAAATAAACATATAAATTGTGTTATGTGTCATTGTTTATTTCGTTATGATTTTGGTTCTAAGTTTGAGATGTTTATCTTTTCCACATGAGGATAGGTTCAATAAATACTGTCTACCGCTGATTCCCGATAAGGGCTGCTATACAGACTTTATTATGTTCTCTTGAATTGTGCGGGGAAAAGCTAATCATCAAGAAAACCGTATGTCCCTCATTAATTAACTTAGTGAGTGACGATATCTGTTTGGGCCCCTTGATGGAGATAGATTGTTTGCATGCAACTTTATACAATTATCTCTAGATTAAGAAACGTATAATCTGCAAGAATGACACATTCCTATCTTGGATTATACGATGATATCGTGTGACATAAGAATCAAAATAGGGAAATACATATATTCTCTTATGCAGGATTTAAATACTGTAGCAGTACATTATTTATGCGAATTGGGAATCATAACGTGTTGCTAGATACCGCTTATGATTATTGGAATTAAATAACGATTTAATTCCATGTCCAACATAGCATAAATCCTCAAAGGGTCACACAAATAGGACTTTAACCATACAGTGCATTATTTATTTATTCGCAACAGTGTGTATTGCGAAAATATGATTGTTTGATTAATTAATTGTATAGCGTTGTGGACCGTTATAATTAATTAAGTCAAAGGGATCATATAGAAATAAATTCATGCATATGCTAATCCCAAATTAATTATTAATGAGTTAAAAATTAATTATGTTCAACTCATTTAAATTAATTGAGCTATTGGGTCTTTATTTAATTAGTTAAATAAAAGTCCAATTTGAGGTTAGTTGAAAGAGCAATTAAAAGGTTTGAATTAATGGGCTTGTAATACACTTGGTGTAGCCCACAAAAGCCTCCAATAGGGGCCGGCCATGTGAGGGCAATTTTGTCCACAATTAGTTGTGGTAGGTAGGTCAAGAGAGCACTATATAAAGGGGTCAAGTTTTGGGGAAACCCTAGCCTCCACACCTTTCTCTCTCACCTCCTCTATGGCCGAAATTTCACCAAGGGAGAAAATTTCAGAATTTTCTCCATGCTCTCTCTTCTCTTCTGTTTGCCTCTAAAAAATGCTACAAAAAAATGGAACAAATATTCATGAAACAATCACGTCCCACCATAGCATGCAGTTCTGGGGAGCTGAATCCTCCTCTATTACACCAACAGCGCGCCATAACCAGGACAAGGCACAGCGAAACCCATACGGTGGGTCTGACTTATATGAAAAATATATATATCAAAATTCATACTGTACGGCCCAGCCCAGCCCAAAAAAAAAAACAAAACAAAAAACAATCAGGCCACCCAACGTATGGGCCCTGATTTAAACAAGCGGCCCAGCCCAAATTGATAAAGGCATACGGATCTGGAGCATAACGGGTCCAAACCAGGCAAACCCAATAACCCTAAACCCGTTTAGCTAAATCAAAAAAAAAAAGAGAAACAGACAGGTGGCACCTCCCCCATTGGTCCGTCTCCGTGGGCCCCGTCCAATCTGTTAACAAAAGAAGGAGACAGTACAGACCTGAAGGGAGAACGCGACGGCCAGCCAAGGTTTCGCCTCTATCCGGCGCTGCACGTCGCCGCAACTTCAATGAAGCGCACCGCTGTATAGAGGACTCCATCACGAACCTGTCGATATCAAACACGGGAGATGTCAGGCAGCAAATTTGACAAATGACGAGCGCGACATTGAAATTAGGAAAGATAGAAATGCGAAATTACTTGGCGAAACAACCAATTGAAGTACTTGGGGCGTCGCAGTGGCTTCGCGAATAGAGAAATTATGCGCCAATTGGATCAATTACAGGAGGAGAAGGGGTTTACTGGGGTATTGACTGACGAAAGCTCAAAACCTGGCGAAACTCGCACCAGACGATGTTGTTAGTGTTTATAGAAGATGGGAAAGCTTTACAGAGCTTATAGGTGATGTAATGGAACCTCAGGAGAAGATAAATGCGTGCACAAGTTAATAGAAATTCGAAATTCCCATCACTGGAGAGAGCCAGTGGAGAAAGGAACAAAAAAGGCATAAAAAGTAAAACACTGGAGAGCATAATCCCTCTCCCTGCAGCCTATAACCTGAATAAAGAACACCTAGTACTGTGGGGATTCTTTTGACAGAAGGAGGTGAGCTTACCACTTCGGTTGTAGCCGTTAGATGCATCAAGGCGTGATCACTTTGCCTCCCACAGTACAAAGCCATCAATGATACACAGGACATGACAAAAGCATGGAGTAAAAAAAAAAGGGGCTGGCTGGAGTATACTTTCCAAGATAATCATGCATCCCACCGTATGTCACCTAATGGATGGACAGAGATGGAATTGAAACGCCTCTTTTGAGCATTGGATAGAATCAGACGTCACCAAAAGGAAACAAGAAAGTCAGGAAATGCAAATTATTGGGATGCAGCGCATGAGCTCTCTCCCTGGTGGGCCCAAGGGCAAATCAGTAACAAATGCAAAGGACAAAAGAATGTAACGCATAACCAACAAAGGAACAAACGTGATATCCCAACTTTGCCCCTCCAGCATATTACATGGGTATTTGTGAGATTACATGCCAGCCATGGGTGGCTCCAATGCAAAATCTATATGACTACTCAAATGGAGAAAGAAAGAAGAGACTGTCACCTAGCTGCAGCTAGGAACTCAAAGCTTGATACCCCCACAAGAACATCAAAACCATCCACTGCCTAGGGATGCATGGATGAGTGCCACCTGTCCCTACTCCACAAATGGCGCCATATGCCCCCTCCTCAAGAGAAACCAGTGGATAAGGAAGAGGCAAACATGGCCTGGTCCCACCAAATGCCAAATGGCATGAGGACCCATCCACCATACATATCCTACATGGCAAGTAAAAAAACGTAAAATGCAAAACAATTACCCCCTCCTGTAAATGCCAAGTGTTCAAAGGAGATTGGAGGGTGCAATTGAATAGTAGAAAAGAAGAAGTGAAGACAAGTTTATTAAAGCAAGGCGGCAGATTATCCTACTATCTCAGCCCTTGATCAAGATGGGGAATTGGAGAAGCTGCCACATGTCCAGAAAATGAAGTCACCAAACCCTGGAAATCTCCTATAAAAGAAGCACTCCTGAAGAAGAAAGGGGAGGCCAATTAGTTAGTCGAAACTCTGTCACTTTAGGAAGTCAAGTTTGTTTTTGCAATCAAGGTAATAGATGTAATCTGTAATGGCCTCCAAAAAAAAATATGAATAAAATGATTTTAAATGCATATGTTGAGTTGATTTTCTTTTTTATTTCCTGGTTCTTTCCTTGGAGTTTACACTGATGCTAGTGAGGAGCGTGACATAGATTCCACACTCATGAACATCAGTTGTGCCTCCAAAAGATCATGCATATAGGAGTAATTTGCATTAGCATAAGTTTTTTTTTCTTTACTGTCAGTATGTGTGGTTGGAAACTGTTGGTTTCATGGAGAGCGTGACTTAGATTCCACTTCCATGGATGCCATGCTAGTTTTTGGCTTTTAGGTTTGTCTCAAAGTTCATGTCATGGTTATCATCATGTTTTTTATTTGTCATATACACAGTTCATAATTAGGGGTCAATAGATTAAGTTCTAGTCATAATAAATGTCCAGTTTTAAAGTTGAAATGGGGGTATTCTGTCCAAAAATGTAAGAGTCAGGTCTATGTAAAGGCATAAATATTAAAAATGTATATTTTAAATTGCGTATAAGTTTCCTTTTTTTTATCAAAAAGGTCCAGAAGTAAGAAATTTCCAAATAATCAAGTTTCCTTTTATGCCTATCAGATTTCAAACCAAAGGATGATCTAATTTCCATATTTTCAAATGCAAAAAGATACTTGAACCCTTACCTACTGTCCAAAATCAGGAAATGACTTGGTTATGAGGAGCGTGACATAGATTCCACCCTCATGATATGGTTCAAATCCTGATTTATACAGTAAGCTAGGCCACAAGTTGATTGAAGCAATAAAAAAAATAATAAATAAAAGATAAATAAATATAATTAAGTTCAAGGTTTAAAGTGAAATGTCATCTTTTTATGGATACATAAATTTGGGTCCAATAAAATAGAAGCATGATAGTATTAGAAGTTTATTTTCATTCTGAAAGTATACTTATGGGTCTCTTTTTTAAAAAAAATGCTTTTTCTGTTCATGGTCAGTTGTAATCCTAAGTCCTTCCAAATAGTACATGATAAAACATTCCAATTTTGGCTTAAAGCAGACTTTAACCTATGTCTTCACTTGTGTCAGTACCTCATGTTAAAAGCATTTATATATGTAATAGTATAATTCTTCTCTCCATTTCTTTTCAGGGATAGGTCAGGGGTCAAAGTTCATGTCCTTAAAATAAAAGTCTAAGTTTCATGTAGTGAAAAGTGGGTATTATAGTTTCATGCTAAAAGAAGAAGTTGCCTCTAAAACCAGATTTTAAAGTCATGCATAAAAAAAAAATGAAGGTACAATAGGTCTGCACCTGAATAAAAGATAATAAATGATAAAAGTGAAGTCAGTAGATTTTAAGATTTACCTTACTGTGGCGTTTCCTTCTTTTATAATCAACATGTTAAAAAGGTGTGGAGTTGTATTCCTTAAGCCAAAACATCAATGATCTGAATCCATGTTACCCAGCAATAATAACTGCTTAAGTTTGCTTTGGCATAGCCATACAAGAAGTGTCAGGAGATTAGGTCCAGTGCACATGCAAAACAATGTTCATATCAACAAGGGAGAGTAAAGTGAACTGGTCTCAGCATAAAATTGACATGAAAAGTTAGGCTGCATAAGATTGTTTAAATTCCAGAATGATAAAAAAAAAAACCCTCAGTTGAGAAGTTTCTGTAAAACGAAAAGATATCAGGGTCCAGAATGAATAAGATGGTCCAATAGGTGATCATTAGTAAGTGCTAGCAAAGGTAGGAGCCATGAGTCCAAGTTTCATTTCAGTTATCTAAATGAATGGATGTTGAAATCTTTGTTTAAAAACGTCGGAGGAGTATACACATGCACAGCCAGCGATTAAAGTGAAGATGAAAGTGAAATTAAAAGTTTAGAATCTAAATGCTGATTGCCTTGAGCAACGCAACAAACAGAAATGTGCAGAAGGAAATGAATAATAAGCATAAGGAAAGTTACATGTAGAAAATTGCACTTCGTAAGTCTGTCAGACCAAAGGCAAGGTCAAAGCACATTATCTCAAAATTAGAAGATACCATATGAAATTGAATGTGCATATGACTTCATAATGTTCACGAGAAGCCTCACAGTACCCTCATCGAAACAATTCGTCACTGCTTCCCGTCGATCAAACTGCTGTTCACCATGGTTACGGACCCAAATCAAGTCAAAGCCATAACTCTCTGAATCAATCAATGCAACGGCCACGAACGGCGGAAACAACCTCAGGAGCCTCCTACAAAGTCTATCAACCTGGTCGCAGACGCTATGGCTGCCGAAATCCCCCGCTGGCGTCGTCAATGGAGATGTCCGGTCCAACGGGAAAACGTCTGAAATTATGCCAACGAAGAAAAGGGGGAGATGCATCGGGATTTCGCGTGAACCTGTCGTGCCTGAGAAGCCAACACCGGCACATGAAAGATGAAACCAATGGTTCGAATCCAGATCCAACCTCGGCTCACTCGGTGCATGGACGCGGACGTAAACCAAACGGCTTGATCAAGCCCCAGCCCACAACGCCTCTTCCTGATCTTCTGTGGCGGCCACCCCATAGCTAGTCCCTGACGACAAAACATACACAGCAAAGTTCAGCCAATCAGAAAATTTGTGAAGCAGAAAACTCCAAAATGCATTAAAAATAGCTAGATTGCCGGAAAAATTCCCATAAAATATCAAAATGTCAAGGAAGATATGAGAAATATTTTGATGTATTATGCTAAAACACCAAAGTACAAAATATTTTTCTAAAAATTAATAAGTTTAAGGGATAATAATAAATTTATATTTATATGGTTAAATAAAAAAAGAGGTAAAGCAAAAGAAAATCATTTTCGAATATTCTATGTTCTGGACAGCAGGTACATCTGGACATGTTATGTTCTGGACAACAGGTACGCTTGAACATTTTATGTTCTGGACAGCAGGTACATCTGACATTCCTTGTTCAGAACAACAGGCATAGTCAAGTATTAAAATCCGCAAACAAAAAATGAAAGGGGAAAATATCACCAAAAAGGTCGAAAGCTCGAAACTCAAAAGGTCACAACTGAAAAGTCTAAAGTCCAGAATGTTAAAGCTCAAAAGCTCAAACCATGTTCAAATCTTAAATCAATATCAAAAAAAGAGAGAGGGAAAACCAAACTCAAAAGTCAAACTCAAAAGTCCAAAATCCTAAAGTGAAAATTAAAAGTCCGAACCTGAAACTGACACAAAGTCAAAATGACACAAAGTCAAAATAACACAAAGTCTAAAAATGATACAAAATCTAAAAGTGACACAAAGTCAAAATGGCACAAAGCTTAAAAGTGACTTAAAAGACACAAAGTCTAAAGTGACATAAAGTCTTAAAAGTCAAAAGTTCGTCCCTTCAAGACTGCATCGCGTTTCGCCCTGAAGGAGACACCCTCCCGATGTTCAGATTGAGAAAAAGGAAAAGTCAATTCTGAATTATCACTGAAGTTCCTGTCAAGAGAAGGCATAGCGCATCTGTACTCGCGACTTGAACGAAAACCCCAAAAATCCCTAAATTCCTCAAAACGATTGAGAACTGACCTAGAATACCCTATTTTCTAGCGTTGGACTCAAATCTAACAGCCTGTTTCTACAAGTTCGCAGCATGTTTAACCAGAAGCAGCCTGAAACCTGATGCCCAAGTGACTAGAAGAAAAGTCAACCAGTGGCCATCACCTAAGTTCCTGTCAAGAGAAGGCATAGCGCATCTGTACTCAAGGCTTGAACGAAATCCCAAAATCTCTCAATCTCCAAACGATTGAGGATTGATCTAGGATACTAAATTTCCTAGTATCGAACTCGAAAATCTCTGTAAAGGCACTAAGCCTGACACAACAAAGTATAAACAACCTAAATATCTGAAAAATGTGAAACTAAAGAATTAAATCACATCATTCATGTTTGTATGGCACTGTTCAAATGCTGTCCCTCTGCTTCGCTTTCACCCTGAAATTCTTTACCAAGACACAATCCTTTTATTAAAATGGACTTCATCCACTTACGACATTTAAACTTTGATTATCCCGATCTAGAGGTGCTCTTGGCTCAGTTCGTGACTGGGTTCGGAGGTAATTAACAGTAGGGGCTTGCGCCTACTGGAAAAAAAGGACCTACGACAAACAATCAACTCTCGAGGTACTTAGAACCGCATTAGTGCCCTTCGCTCGTTTGGAATGGGCAGTAACGACGGGTCTCAAGATGCTCGAGGGGTATCTGATCCGCATTTTCTTCGCCCCATAGAGGACTATCTGATCTTCCGTGGTCGGACTGAAAAAGTGCGAGACAGATTCTGGCACGCCCGGTGGGACTTTTTTCTCCTCTCATCAGGGCATAATCAAAGTTTAAATGTGAATGTGGAATTAAGTCCATCATATCAAAAAATATACTAATGATTGACTCTGAGTTCTCTCCATTGTAGGAATCATGTTTACCTGGAGTCAAATCGTGAAAGGCGAGCGTCTTCGCAGCAGGAAGGCAGCAGCAACCGGGACTCTCTATGTGCCCGTCCAAGCTGTTGTGCAAATCTCCCCTGTGATGCTTGCTGATGAAGCATCGGTGAAAGTCTCTGAAAAGCCTGCCCTTAACACCAAAATGGGTCGGGCGGCAAACACCCACATCAAGGGGGCAACAGCCCCAAAACTCAAAAAAGAGAAGAGGACTAGGATCTCGAGGGCTCAAGCTCTCCACCTGGTCCAACAACCCGATACCATCACTGATCTGTCCCTCAGCAACACCTTCGCCCCCCTGCATGTGCTCAAAAAGGGAGGTGAAGTAATGCGCCTTAGAGAGGATTGGGAGCTCCCCATGTACGCCCCAGTCTCCGAGACAGAGAAGGTGACCCACCCAAAACACAAGGCAGTAGAGGCCATTCACGCGGCCTTCAGAATTGTCAAAAGATCCCGCAAATCCCGCAGGATTGTCACTGCAATCCCTGCCAACCCCGACAAGCCGTCCATCAAGGACAGGCTCAAGTTTCCGGCGCATCAAAGGCTCCGCTTTCCCTACCGCGAAGACAACCGAGAGGGAGATGCGGACTATAGTGCGTCCGAAAAAAGGACTGTGGCCCACCCGCCTTCAGTCTTTGACCGGCTTACCTTCCCACCACTCCAGCCCAACGCCCGCTCAATGAAGGCCAAAGGGCAAGTGAAGCAGGTTTGGAGGCCCAAACAACCGAAACCCATCCCCGCTCCCAAGCAAAATACAGGGGGCACCAAGCGATGGGTGCCAAAAGAAAAAGATACCTCTCTGGCTAGCCAGGTGGCGAGTCAGATGATAAAAAACAAAACCAAGAAGAAATATGTGATGAGAAAGAGGCGGAATGCCGATTCTGTCTCAGTATATCATGTGTCAATTGATAGTGACGATGATGATGGTGAGGAAACGGCGGAGGTCCGTATGGTCGGGACAGGTTCCCAGGAGCCGCCTCACTCTGAAAGTGTCCCCGTAGAAACACGAGGGCAGAAAGGAAAAGCTTCAGCATCCAAACCTCCCAAACGGGTAGGGCGGCCCAGGAACCGTAGCCCAGTAGTGGAGGAAATTGTCCAACAAACCACTGATAACATCGCAAGCGATGAGGAGGATCCAAATCCGGACCATGGAAGCTCGTCTGAAGATGTTGATGAGGAGATTGAAATCCTCGAAGAAATATCTGATGAGATGGCCCAGCTTCGCAAGGAGCTGGAAGAGAAAACAAAGCAACTTGAGCAACTCCAAGCGGAGAATGCTCGAGTAACCGCGGCGTGCGCGGAAGTTCAGAAACACATAGCCAAAAAGGGGGCACGCCCAAGCTATGTTGTTTCAAACAACGACACACCCAAATCAACCGAAACACAAGGAATGGCTCCTAAACCAAAATCCAAAAACAAAAAGAAAACCAAGAAATCCCACTCTAAAATAGTGCGGGAAAAAGATAGCAGCTCCAGTGAAACCTCTGAAGAGGAGTTGCTTGAAAGAAAAGAAACCAGTGTCATTGACCCTGAGGATATGATGGAAAGGATGCAAAGAGCCATGGAACAGAAACTGCAATCTTTAGGGATTGGGGGCACTCAACTGCCCGTCAATTTCACAGGTCGACCCTACCCTGCAAAGTTTGACCAGCTGGATTACCCGAAGGGACATGTAGTACCAAAATTCAAAGTATTTGATGGGGTTGGAAACAAAATCACCCCAAGTCAACACCTATCACACTTCATAACCTCCTGTGGAAACACTGCTCGAAGGGAGGAATGGCTACTAAGGCAATTTTCACAAAGTCTGTCTGGAGTAGCATTCGACTGGTATGCCTCTCTTGAGGCAGACAGCATCAAAAGTTGGAAAGAAATGGCAAATGCCTTTTGTGCGAGGTTTAGGACGACCCCGCATCGGGTCTCTGTTACCAACCTAGTCAATGCCAGACAAAAACAAGGCGAGTCTGTCTCCGACTATGTGTCAAGGTGGGAAACCATGTACACAGGATGTCAGTCTAACATAAGTGAATCTGAGGCGGTGCGCATGCTTCTGAATAGCATCCATGCGCCCATGAAAGTATGGATGGTAGGACACAATGTCACCACCTTTGAACATTTGGTGGCCATGGTTGCACGATATGAGGAAGTAGAACCTGAAATGAACCAGCTGTACTATTCCGCTAAGGAAAAGGACAAAGAAAAGGGAAAGAAATTGGAAGTCAAAACCACAAAGGCAGTCAAAGCCATTACTAACCAGGCTGAAGGCACTGGTAGTGCCCAATGGGGAAAGAATGGTGAAGCCAAAGACGGGAATTCACAGTCCAGGCCTCAAAGGCCAACACTCAGGGAGCTGAAAAGCAAGCCCTACTCATTCAAAAAGGAGAAAACTCTGAAGCTGTTCAGACAAGCTATGGAAGTTCTCGAGGTTCGGTTGCCCCAATGCAAAAGGCCCGAGGAAGAGGACAAAGTGAACCACCCTAACTACTGTGTGTATCACAGGGTGCTGGGTCACAGCATAGAGGATTGTTATGTCTTCAAGGATTGGCTCGAACAGAAAATCCAAGAAGGGGCAATCTCTCTTCATGATGATGCCAGGCAAGAACCGGCTCCTCATGCCGTCTCAAACGGAACCCCAAGTGCCAGCTCTCGTCGTGTCTCGGTCTCTACTGACGGAAAACCGCCCACGACATGGAGCGTATATTTGAACAAAAACACCAGAAAGAAGTTGAGAGCCTTGCAGGCCGAACCTCAACTCAAATGGAAAAGCCCTATTATACCAGTGGTCCCAAAGAGACTCAAACTAATGAAAACACAACCAAAACCGATGACCCATAACACAACAACGGGTAACGCGGGATCTAGACAGGCATTCTGGAGGAAAACCTCTCCTGAAACCGTCAAAGATCCCTATGTTCAAGAAAAACCAACACAAGCAACCCTCGCCGATTTCATCTCCCCCAAAGTCGCAGCTCAAATTAGCGGACAAGTGTGGCAGGAGTTGAAAGGCGAAGGAAAAGAAAAGAAAGAAGAGGAGTTCTGGACAGCCGCATGCCACCATGTCTCAGGCGATGAGGAAGAACATGAAGGACCCTCTGACCAACAGGAGCCGGCACAGGCAGACGCCAGACCTCCCGAAACCTCAACAACAAATGAACAAAACCTCACTGAGTCGTCATCCAACTCAGTCCCAACCCAACATACCTGGTCGACGGTCACTGTTCAACCCATGACCCAATCAGGAAAGAAAAAGAAAGAGATCCTTGAGATAAAGAAATTGGATAAGGCCCTTATCCGCAAAGGAAAGAAGCCGGACCGAATGACCCTGCCATTTAAGATCAATGGCCAAGATCGTAAAGTGTTTGTAGACATTCATGATGAGTGTCTAGATTCAGAAGGTATCCCAAGCCTAAAGAATCTGGGGTTTAACCTTGTCATACCAAAGAAGAAGGGAGAATCCGGAATTCCACCAGAAACCATTGCAATACTAGCAGAGCATGTGTCTGAACTGATGAAACAAACCATTGCTGTGACTAGTTTTGTAAGAAACCAAGTAAACAAAGAGGCCTCCACCTCCACCAATACCCAAAATGCCCAAAATGATCCTGATTTCACTGACGAGGAATATGAATGGTCTGATCCGGACCCTCCTAGCCAAGACGAAAGCTACGATTTTGGTAGCAACTTTGACAGTGATGAAGAAAGAGGAGGTGGTGACTCTGGTAGGATCTCCTGCAACGCCATTTCAACATCGGCAACAAATGCAGACCCGGAGGATAACTCGGGAGAAAAAGGGGAAAAGCTCACTAGAGAAGAGGAAATGGAAATGATCGCGCAAATAGAAGAAGCCACACAGGCTATTCTCTCTTCCGCGGTCACAAACCAAAACCCACAAGAAGATGATGATGCCTTCTACAAGGAGCTGGAGGGGTGCCAACCTGCCAGTTACAGGAGGATAAAAATATACATGAAAGCAAGGGAACAATGGAGAAACCTCTCCTACTGGTGCGGTCAAACCAACCTTCATCCCATCTTGGAGGCAGAAATCGCCTTAAACCCATCCTGGTGGATCCAAGAGCTTATACATGGTGATGATGTGGACCAATTGCTAGCGTCATGGCTGGCAAATAAGTTCTGGATCAAGGAAATACCCCTTAACATCCCTAAGCGAAAAGATCAAGGACCCACAGAACACTGCAGATATCTGAGTGATGCTGGGGAATCTGAAGAAGAAGCCGAGGAAGAAGGTGATGATTCGCTACCACATATCTCTTTCAATGCTGTGGCAGAGTATGTGGACTTCCTAATGCAATTAAAAATCCAAGAGCCTGACTTGTTCCAACAGGAGCTAAGGGTTGACGAGGAGATAGAAGACATGTCAGACTCGGATACCTATGAGCAACAAATTGAAAATATGGCCATAAAGAAAGCCGCAGTGGATATTGTGGTGCAAAATGGATGGGACAAGAAAGACCCAGACCCAAACCACCCCACAGATTTTGAAATCATGCGTGCACATCTGGAAAGCACGGAGGACTCACACCTCTGGGAAAACATCGAGGTTACTGAAACTGACCTCGCAGAATATGAAAACAACATGGGTAACCAAGCCCGCCTCAACCAAAACAACCAAACTTTCCCGGCTGAGGAGGACCGGGCGGATGAATTCTCTCAGTACTTGAGAAACCTGAGAATTTCAGACCCGGTAGGCTATCATGGTGTGCTGAACCCTGAAAACCCTCAACAATATCGAGGATATGAAAGGCAAGCCATAACCAGGACTGTAAGAGAAATAGCTGATGAGACGGGGCGCGAGGAAGGAGAAATAAGTCCAGAAGCGACCCCACCAAGAACCGCTCGACGTCGTAGATCCAGAAGGATTCGGCGCTCCAGGCATATATCAAATCCCAGGGCCGAGGTGACACTCCCCACCCAAATAGAAGCAGTCGAGACTTCCAACCAAATCGATACCGCTCAGGGTGAGTCATCCCAGCAAGCCCCGGAGGAAGAAGAATACAATGAACATGACAGCCTGGTAGAATGGTATGTGTCTGAGCTCAGGGAACTGAGAATCACAGACCCAAGGGCCTTCCGCCGAGCTACCCACCCCAAAGATCCAGACTTTACGGAGGAATTTGAAAGAGAAGCCATAGCAACCGTCCTAAAAGAGGTTAACAAAGGCAAAACTCCCCGGTGCTCTGACTCTGAGGATAGCGGAGGTTCTCCGCGATTCTTCTTCTGCGGAAAAACATCTGATGGAAACGCCCAAAATAGCGAATCCGATAGCGATGAAGAAGAGACAGAAAGGGAGCCTGAGGTGGAATCTGACCACGAAGAACCTCAACCAAGCACCCTCCAAGGAAGTTCAATCCTGATGGCATCTGGGTCTGGTCCCCCAGCCGACATAACCTCAGCATTCGACAGACTAAGCATCTCACAAGCAACCAGGATCCTCTCATACATGGAACATCTGAGGCGAGAAGACCCTGCATTCCTAAACTTTATAGCTCAGCATGCTGAGATGTTACAACAACCAGGAGCCAGTTATGAAAGGCTCAGGAGAACTCATCCCCGGGAAACCGCTCGTTTTCGGGCACAAATAGAAAGGTTGTACAAAATCTCAAATGACATTGACAATGATAGCAGCGACGATGACGATTCCGAAGCTGGAAATTGTCGTTACATCAGCGGGTCAGGCTCTGATGATTCTGAGTCTGAAAATTATGATCACCGCTCCGCCCGAATTGCAGCATGGACGGACGATGATGAGCCTTCCTTGAAACCATGTAATAAAAGAAGACAACAAGGAAGGAACGCTCGCATGACCGTCCGGCCTCAACCCGAGTGGGATGAAAATGTGCGGCGTGAGCTGGAGCAAGCCATCGCCGAAACCGAGGCCATGACAACCAGCGAACTCATGAGAAACTTAAGGGTAAACAGTGATGATGATACTTATTGTCCCACTGAGGATGATGAGGAAGAAGTCAAGAGTCCTAAAGCCCTTAGAGTATACCAAAGGAGAAAGAAGCCAGCAAACGAGAAGGAAATAATAACATATCAAAGAAGAAACAAAGGAACTAATAAAGGAAAGAACAAATTGCTCAAAGGCGAGTCCTCTCGTGATGATGCTACCTGTCATCGAGTTGGCCATCATGACTCTGACAAAGGAGAGTCCTCCGAAGTGCCACGACCGCAGGCTGAGACCGCAGAAGAAAATCAAACTAACCCTGAGGAGATAGCATATGACTATGAGATCGTGCTAGATCCTGCTGAACAAATGGACCCTGCCGATCTGCAAGGGCGGCAACCAAGAATGGTAAATTTGGATATCCATATCCCTAACATCCCAGGCCAACCTGACCTCACTCTTGAGGAATTGGGAGAAATAGTGCGGCAAATGGTCAACCAGATCTGGGAAGCCACGACCACTGAAGAAGCGGATGTAGAAAATGAATCCGCTGAACCAGAGACAAAGGAAAATGCCAGCACTGAACAGGGGGCAGCCGCTACCTCTACTGATGACCAAACTGAAAACACCGCCTCTTCAAACCAAAGCCAAGGAGAAAACCAAGACCAAAGCTCTGGATCATGCCAAATGATAACCATTGATGATGACTCAGGCTCGGAAGAACCTGAACAAGAAGAATTTCCTGAAGGAGAATACCTATCCCTCGCTGACCCTGTTGGATGGATGAATCACCTGGTCAACCGGGTGGAAGAACCCAATAAAAGAGTTGGATGGCAGGGTAGTGATGATGAGTTGGAACCAGAACATCCTTACCTGGTCGACCTGCAACCCTTTGTCCTAGATCCTTGGCCAAAAAATCGACTGCCCACAAGTTCTAAGCGAACCGGTGAAATACAAGCCTCTTCTTTACCATGGGTAGAAAGGATAAGGCATAACAGATCACGGAGGGAGATATGCTCGCTGGAATACGGCCGAATCAGAAAACTGGTATTCCCTACCACCAATCAAAATTTGGAAACGGAAGCGGAAATCACCCAACAGTTCCGGCAAGCGCCAATCGTGGAGGGTATAGAAAGTTGTGAGCCATCTCCTCACTACCCCATCCCCAATACATGGCCCAGACATTATGCAGATGACACAATAAAAGGGTATTATGATCCCGAAGTGTTCATCAACATCCAAAAGGAAACCATCGCCGATGCGCAAAAATTAAAGAATGCCGCCAAGGGGCAAGGTACTTCTGAAAGCTGTCGGGCAATCACTGTGAGCGAGTCTGACACAGATAGTGAAGAGGAGGAACCTCCAACAACCCAAGGCGACAGCTTGCAAAGTGAACCAAAACTCACTCAAAAGAAAACAGCCAAGCCAAAAGAAAGTCCGCTTGAATCACGCGCGGCGGACAGCTCAAGGAAAGCAACTCATGTAGGCCAAGGTCTAACCCAAGGAGTCATAACAGATGGCCCCGCCCACCACACGAGGTCAAAGCAAGCACAATCAAGCACTGCTTTAGACAGGGGGCAAGCCCAACAACCATTTGAAGAAAATGGCGCTACCTTCACTTCAAGGGAAAAGCGTCAACTTCTGATAGATCTGGATTTCTGCACAAATGCTCTGAGAAGGATGACTAGACAAAACATTGAGATACAAACCTTGGTCGAAACCCTGATAGCTAGGCTAAAGACTGAGCGGAAGGAAAGGATCTCAATAGAGGCAGAACTCAAAGCATTGAAAGACCGTACCCAGAAACAGGGGGCAGGGCGGAAAAAGGCCATGGAACCCGGCTATGCTACCTCAGGCAACTCAGGAGATCTCCCACAAAGAAGGAGAGAGGCCGGCATTGTCATCCAAGAAGGACAAAGGCCAAAACCCAAAACTAATCATCCCCCAGGAAAAGGAAAAGAGAAAGTCAGTACAGAAAATCGTTACCATAAACCAAAATACCTTCGGTTCCATAACAACTCATTTGAGAGTCTTGAAACAAGCCGGCGAGAAAAAGGTGAGAGCTCACGCGCGTGGGTATGTCCTCCCATGAGGAGTGAGTCTGGCCATCTGGGACACAGAAATGCCGAAACCAATTCAACCCAACAAGCGAGGAATAAACAAAACCAAGCAGGGCAATACCACATGAAAATGAAATTGGTTAAGCTCGATAACACCTCTCCTTGCAACAAATTACCACATAAAATCAAGATAACAGGGAAACTAAAACCAAAACATGGAGGTTCTGAGGGGCACTTCAGACACAAGAACCGTGTAAGCCCCTGGGAGATGCCAGAAGCTGAAAATGGGGCGCTTCGGGCGCAAACCATAAATAGGCAGCCAAAACCACATAAAGCAAAAAAAGAAAATGATGCCGGAAGAAAGGCGTACTGCCGATACCACCAAGTCTGGGGGCACTCCAGAGAGGAATGCCTGACATGGCCTTGGAATGACAATGACCCGTCAGATGAAGAAACAGACGACGAGGTGTGCCGCGCCATAACCCGGGGTGCAAACTCTCAAGCCTCTGACGAGGAAACCGCCTCTGAATATGAACATGATACTGAGGGGGAATTACAGTACGGTAGCTCAGAAGAGGAGCCTGTTGTGCTGGCAATCAACTTCGCTGCAGTCAGACCACTGGGGAGTGATACTGACCAAAGCGAGACGGAGGAAAGAGAAATCAAATCACCACCAAAGCCAAATAAGGTGTCCGACCTGGTTCGGCAGGTCTCTGCTAGAATCCGACCAAACATGAAAAATCACTGCAATGTCAGTCTAAGATCGGGCACTAGAACACCTGAAAGACAACCTCCTAGAGAAACAACCAACAACGAAGCAAGGAACAGAAATAATACAACAGCAGAGGGTGAGACAAGGTCCGATGGCAGACCCAGGATGTCTGTGGGAGACTACAATGTGGTTGCTCATTTGCGGAAAATTCCCTCACTGCTCAGTGTCTTCGATGCTTTAATGGTATCTCAGGAACTGCGTGATGCCTTGATCTATGCACTGCAGAACCCTGCCAGCTTCCAGGCCTATTTTGCCCAAGAAACCCGTGAGGAGGTGATGCAGATTGACCAGGAACCATACATTACCTTCACGGATGAGGACCTGATGGCGGGCACGGCCGATCACAATCGACCCCTGTATACCACAGGCACCATCTATGGCAGAAAAATCAACAAAGTCCTTATTGATCCTGGATCCTCGATCAGCATCATGCCACTAAAAACGCTGGTGCAGCTGTCACTCAGCATTAAAGAGACAAAGAAGGATAAAATCCGGATCCACGGGTTTAACCACCAATACCAAAAGGCTCTTGGTTCCACAGTGATCGATATTACCTTTGGGAACCTGGTCACTCCAGTCAAATTCTTCATCATCGAAGCTGATACCACATACAAGGCACTGCTAGGGAGACCATGGCTCCACGCCAATGGATTGGTTCCCTCCACTCTACACCAGTGCATTAAATATGTCAAAGACGGAAAACAATATGTGATCAAAGGGGATGATCAGCCATTTGAGGCACACGAAGCCGAATTGGATGATGCCAAATACTACAGACCCAAGTCTAGAAAGGGGGCAGCTACCAAACAAGAAAAACCCTCTCCTGAAATCGTGAAAGAAGCAGTCAAAAATGCTGTGCTCAAAGTGGCCATAAAATCACAAATGCTCTTGGGTAGTGATAGTGAGACGGGATCGTCGGAAGGCACGGCCGAAGACATTAATTTACCCACTCGAATGCAGTCAAATTATTCCAGTGAGGGCGAGGAGCAAAATACTCTATCCATAGAAATCCTACCCCTAGAACACTGTAAAGACCTAACACCTCGGGAAAGTGAAGAGGTCATCCCGTTCAAAACCTTCACTGTCCCACCCAAAATAGAAAAGCTTGAAACAGGGCACATTGTTCATCCCAGTATACAATTTGTCAAAATGGGGGAAATGGAACACCAGAATGAAGTGCCAAACTCTGAAAACTGGGAACAATGGCTTGTAGAGGAAACCAGGAAAACGGGGATTCCTCCTCAGCTTCAAGACACCACCAGCGCCCGGTTGATTGAACTGTTCCGTAAAGCACAATGCCTAGAGCCCATTCCCGAAAAGCGGGCAAGAATGTTCCGAGACATGTGGAATGGCTACTCTAATGAAGTCACAAAGCTCAATGGGAAGGTTGCTAACACAAGGGGTCTAGGATTCAAAGCTCAAGCCAAGAGCTCAGGGTCAAATATTCCTCAAAGACCACGACAGCACTCTTGCCACCGCATAACAATCACTGAAATCAAGGAGGGCGAAACAACCCCAGATGAAGGGGAACCCCCAGAAACAGAACAGTTCATTTTGGCAGCCAAAAATGCATCAAAGGAGTTAGAAGAAGGTGGTCAAAACACCATCGACAAATTGAAGGAAATCAACCTAGGTACAGAAGAAAACCCAAAGCCTACATTCATTAGCACCTCCCTCCCTCAGGAGATGCAAGATGAATTGACCAAATTGCTAAAGGAATACCAAGATTGCTTCGCATGGAGCTACAGTGAAATGCCCGGGCTAGATCCAGCAATAGCAGTCCACAAACTCAAAATTGACAAGGAACTCAAGCCGGTCAAACAGGGACCTCGAAGGATGAGGGTCGAGCTGGAGGAAAAGGTGACAGCCGAAGTCAAAAAGCTCATCAGTGCCGGGTTCATAAGGGAAGAAGAAACCCCCGACTGGGTGGCTAACATTGTCCCGGTTAAGAAAAAGAACGGACAAATCAGAGTCTGTGTTGATTTCAGGGATTTAAACAAGGCTTGCCCCAAGGATGATTTCCCACTACCAGTGACAGAAATCATAATAGACCACACCTCGTCCCACGGGGTATATTCCTTTGTAGACGGATACTCGGGATACAACCAAATCAAAATGGATGAGAGTGACCAAAAGCACACTGCCTTCCGTACCCCAATTGGTATCTACTGCTACAAAGTCATGCCTTTCGGCCTTAAAAATGCAGGAGCCACATACCAAAGAGCCATGACCAAAATTTTTGACGATCTCATACACAAGGTAGTAGAGTGCTATGTAGATGACCTTGTTGTAAAGTCCCATACCCATGAACAACACTTAGAGAACCTGAGGCTGATGTTTGATCGGCTAAGACAACACACTCTGAAACTCAACCCCCTAAAGTGCGCCTTCATGGTGTCATCAGGAAAATTTCTAGGCTTCGTAGTGCGGCACCGAGGCATTGAAATTGATCCCGATAAAATCAAAGCCATCCAAGAACTGTCCCCTCCACGGACACTCAAACAACTCCGGTCTCTCCAAGGGCGCTTGGCATACATTAGAAGGTTCATAGCCAACCTGTCAGGCAAAATCAAGCCTTTTACCAGGCTCACCAAAAAGGATGTCCCCTTCAAATGGGATGAGGAGTGCCAGAGATCTTTTGATGATATCAAGCAATATCTGCAAAAACCTCCTGTATTGGCGGCACCCATCCAGGGAAAACCTCTTATTCTCTATACCACCGCCTTGGACGGATCTCTGGGGGCATTACTTGCCCAAGAAAATGAACAAGGAAAAGAAAATGCCCTGTATTACCTCAGCAGAATGCTCGTGGGGGCAGAACATGCATACACACCAATCGAAAAGCATTGCCTAGCCTTGATCTTTGCAGTAAAAAAGCTCAGGCATTACATGTTGGCCCATAAAGTCACGTTAATCTCCAAAACTGACCCATTGAAGTACCTCATGACCCGACCTATGCTTACTGGAAGGCTGGCAAGGTGGGCCGTGGCCCTGATGGAATTTGATATAACATATGCACCCCAAAAGGCTATTAAAGGACAAGCACTAGCTGACTTCCTAGCTGCTCATCCTATACCTGATGACTCCCCGCTAGCATGCGATTTCCCTGATGAGGAGGCTATGCAGGTAGAGGAAAACAAAACTTGCTGGAAGCTATACTTTGATGGATCATCCTCCATCCAGCCAGCAGTCAAACCAAACTTACCAAAACGACAAGCCGGTGTGGGGCTGGTGTTTGTCACCCCAGAGAAAGGCATTCTCCGACATGCTCTGAGCTTGACCGAACCATGCACAAACAATGAAGCTGAATATGAGGCCCTAATAGCTGGACTTGAAATTGCCCTTCAAATGGGTATTGGGCAGTTGGAAGTTTATGGAGACTCTCAGCTCATCCTGAGTCAGATCGAAGGCCTCTTCAAAATAAGAAAACCAGAATTGGTCAAATACCATGAAAAGGCCCTTGAGTTGATGGCCAAATTCACATATATTACCTTCCAGAAAGTTCCAAGGTCACTGAATGGTAAAGCAGATGCATTGGCTAGATTGGCTAATGAACTCAGTGACCCGAGTCAGGAAGAAATCCAAGTCCTCGTCCATCGCAGGAGATCCCTGTCCCCTTGCCTCCCGCAGGAAAGAAACGAGGAAGAAAGAACCCTGTTTACTGATATCCAAGCACTCGAAAGAGAACATGAAAAAGAATGGAGGGAAATCACACAAGTCATGATAATCGAGGGTTCAAACCAAGAGGACTGGAGACAACCCTTTCTCGACTACTTCCAACAAGGAAAATTACCTGTGAACAAGGCCATTAGGGAACAAATCAGAAAGAGGGCCCTAAGGTTCGTACATGTGAACAACACACTCTATTGGAGATCCTATGAAGGATCATGGCTTAGATGCATATCGAAAACCGAAGCCCACCAAGTTATGCAAGAAATTCACTCGGGAGTATGCGGAGCCCACCAATCGGGCTCTCGGATGCGAGTGCAAATCAAACTGATGGGCTATTTTTGGCCCACCATGATTAATGACTGCGAAAACTTCTCCAGACGATGCCATATGTGCCAGATTCACGGAGATTTTATACACCAACACCCAAATGTGCTACATCCAACAGTGGTATCATGGCCTTTCGAGATCTGGGGAACAGATATCATAGGTCCCATTGACCCACCAGCCTCAAATGGACACCGCTTCATACTGGCCGCTACGGATTACTTCTCCAAATGGGCCGAAGCCAGGTCATACCGTGAAATCAAAGCCTCAGACGTGGTTAAGTTCTTTACCACTCAGGTGCTTTATAGATATGGAAATCCAAGGAAAATAATTTCTGACAACGGGACAGCCTTCAAGAATACCAAAATTGATGCCTTCGCCAACAAACACAAAATCGAATGGAGATATTCCTCTGTCTACAACTCAAGAGCCAATGGACTAGCGGAGGCCTTCAACAAAACACTGATCAAGATCCTTCGCAAAACCATTGGAAATAATCAAAGAAACTGGCATGAGAAACTGCATGAAGCATTGTGGGCATACCGCATCACTCATAAAACAGCAACCCAAGCCACACCCTATTCTTTAGTGTATGGGGCAGAAGCAGTCCTACCAATTGAGGTGGAACTCCCGTCATTGAGAGTAGCCATGGCAGCACAAATCCCTCTGACTAAACAGATGCAACTAAGGTTGCAAGAGTTGGACGGAATGGATGAAAGGAGACTGGCAGCCCAACAAAACTTGGAGTTATATCAAGCCAGAATGACGCGAGCTTATGAGAAACTATCAAGACCTAGAACATTCAAGAAAGGAGAGCTAGTATTGGTTTTGAGGCGACCTATCCTTGGCCGACACCATGGTCCTAAATTTGCACCAAATTGGGAAGGCCCCTATGTCATAGAGCAAGCATATGAAGGCGGAGCTTACCTACTCGCAGATTCGAATGGAAAACACCCTGTCTCCTCCATAAATGGGAGATACCTGAAGAAGTATTATGGACAAAACTACCCCGACATTTCCACAACTCACCAAAATCAAAGGAGGGGACATCAACAAACTGACTGGGCAGACAATTGCGAGGCAGTCAACCACCTCTTCGCTTAGGTAAAAAAAAAAAAAAAAAAAAAAAAAAAAATCTCTCTCTCACGTCCCACCGGGTCAAAGCTCGACAGGGTACTCCGTTCTTTTGAACACTATGGGGTATCCCTGAGCCAAAACCCTAAAGTAATAAATTAACCTTTAACTAAAATAAACCCTTCAAAATTCCCTAAAATGACCCTAAGTCGAAATCCTAAATAAAATCCAAGTCCAACAAAAATGCATCTTATTCCAAAGCATAAAAGCATGTGACCAAAAGAAACTAGACCAAGCTAAAAATATAGCTCAAATAAAAGATTAAAACCAAATCTCCCTAAATATTCTCAAATCTCTAAATAAAAAGGCAAATTCCAAAGCCCAAAATCTAAAACTGTACACAAAATGCTCTGTCCCACCGGGCCAAAGATAAAAGGAGTGTTCTGTCCTTATGGACATTCATAGAACATTTCCTTTACAAATGGCCTACACCCCAAAATACGACCCTGAAAAGTCTTGTGCTTTGTCCCTAGAACAAAGTACTAGGTGCCTGTTCATCTCACCGAACTAAAGGATGAACAAAAGTTCTGTGTCTTGAACTCTAAATTAAGACACAAACGGTGAAACTTACCAAGGGATTAGTCAAAACCACATCCTCAACAGCTACAGATTGAAAAGACAACCTGTCTGCTCTCGCCGAAACCTACCTCAAAAAATTTAAGACCAAACCAAACCTGAAAGCCCCTTTGAAAACGGAGAATACCACGGCTGATGTCCGCCAACCATGTCAAGGAATAGGCCTCATAAATCCTAATACCCAGAGGGGCCCATGGTCGTGTTGGGCCTTAAACCACCGACTACGGTATGTTCCTAGCTGCCGTACCCAAAGAGCCAGGAGAAAGCCCCATCTCACCACATCAAAAGAGTGATATGGAACAGACAAGTCCCGATGGTACGTTTCTCATTACCGTGCTGAAAACAACCAACAGAAAATGATGCACAAAGTCCCACTGCGTGCCATACCCAGAATGTCTATTCTACATGTCGGAGCGGTAATATGGAGCAAACAAGTCCCACCGGAATGGTCCTAGCTACCGAAGCAACAATGTAGAATAGACAAGTCCCACCGGTATGTTCCTTGCTGCCGTAACCAAAGAGCAGGGAGAATAACAAAAAAATACCTGTCCCACTAGCGATATCTGATGTCGCTATCTATGACAATCTAAACCAAATCACTAATAAACCTCAACAGATGTCCATAAACCAAGATCAATAGACCAAGAGTTATTAGGCTTCCAAATTGCCCTAATCAAATCATAAAATCAAAATACCAAACATAAACCATCCAAAATTACCACAGTTTGAACAACAACAAAAAATACGAAACGAAGCAATGAAGCAACAAAACCAAATGATCAAACATCCGAGACTTCTTCATATCGGAGGCACTGGAGGCGCCTGAGCTGCGGCCATCGCCCCTGCAAAGGTCTCTAAGGTGTTATGAATTGACTGAAGCACCGTCTCAACATTCTCCAATCGCTGATCCAGCTCCTTAAAACGCTGGTCTATGTGTTCCTGGAGTGGAAAAGATTCTTCAATGGCTGAGCCGTCTGGAGAAGGGGGAGAAGCCTCTCTTACCGGACTATACTGATTCACAGCAGCAAACCTATGAAGGATGTGACTGTTCACCAGGTAGTTGGGGTCAGGGACCAGAGTGCCATGAGCCATCTCCACCCACCCAAACGAAGTCAAATCCAAGAGCAGGTTGCGCGGATACAGGATAAGCCGCTCAGTGATCGGATTCCCCCACAGCATCTCAGGCAATGGAATCTGAGCCCGCTCCATCAAGGCCTCGATTAAATTCCCATAAGGCAAATGGCCCTTGGGAAACCTCGTGACATGATGCATGTTTTGGAGGATGAGGCTGGGAAGATTAGCTTTCCCGCGTTTGAGGAGCAATAAGCGAAGGTAGAACAAAGTCCCTGGGCGAGTCAAATCTGATAACTCACCCTGAGGAAAGAGGATGTAGTTGATTGATCGAGGTGTAAACCAGGGTCAAACAAATTAACCTTGTACTCGACTAGTCGTTTATAGCAAAGTAAAGGTATCGATCCCACATAGATGGGTATGATTACTATTCTTATTGGTTCGTTAAATCTAGACAGTAAAAGTTTAGAAAGGTTTTTGAGTCACAAATAGAATAAATAAAAGAGAAATAAAGAAATGCGATTGCAAGTAAGGAAATAATGCAAAACAATGCGAGTAAATATTTTTGGGGTTTTCTAACAGTTTAATATATGATGCGAAAAGTGCCTTAGGGTTCGATTTCGCTTAGGTTTGGTCGCAGGGTTGCGAAACATACCACTTTCGTGTCTCTGTTTCACTAATCCGGTCCGGATCGTGGCCAATCCGGTCCGGATTCCACTGCGTGAATGCTGTGATTTACTCAATTGCTGATTTATTCAAGTCAAGGGTCCATCTAGCCATACCTAAACTCCCTAACCCTTTGCTGTCACTTATTGGGTACGGTATTTGGTATAGAACCTAGTGTTAACCATCATCGAATGCATTGCACCCTCAACTTTCGTTTGCCGGTGGACCTATTCGAGTTTACAATTGGTTTACTGCGAGATATCTAACTTAGACTTTCGCCTAATTAGAAGTGTTTACTTTTGGTTACTAACTGGTCGACTTTCGCCATTGACCTACCTCGAAATACTAGTGAAAGGTTCAGTTATTATAATGAGTTGATGTCTCAAACAAGTGCGGCCGTACACAAGCAGAGCAACACAAGTAATAATAAACACAAAACACAAGCAAATCAATAAAACTCCCAAAGGTAATTGACTTCTTCCATCAATCAAAAGAGTAAATCAAGCAATCCAAACCCTAAGCTACATCTACCCCTAAAGCATCAAGAGTTTAGCCTAACATAACTTCAAACAACAAGCAAATAGCAAGAGATAAAGTCACACAAGCCATAAAAACAGAATTTAGAGAGAAAGTATGAGAGAAACAACAAATATCCAAGTTTCTTAGGTTGTAAACCGCTGCCGTCGCGCTAGAGAACACCTTAGATCCTTTAGAACTCGTTGTCACAGCAAGGAATGGCTCCAAAACGTCCTAGCCTCTGCCCTAGTCGCACCAAGAAGAGAGAAAAGCACCCTCAAACCCTAGATCTGCTGCTGGAGAGAGAGAGAGAGAAAGTTGTGGAATGAGGAATCATCCTTTCCAAAGATGGAGCACGCCTAAATTGCCTCCTCTGCCTGCCTGGACGTCCAGCTACCTTCCCTCAATCACACACACGAAATTACCTCCCTTTCCATAAAAGAAATCGCCTTTAATTTCTGATCAGAACCTTCTTTATATGGCAATCCGGACCGGACAGGATGCAATCCGGACCGGATTAGAGCCACTGGATTGAGTTTGCATAAGGATCGGGTCCGGATTAGGAGGAATCCGGGCTGGATTGTAGATGTTGAGTGAGATAGGCTGTGGAGTGGTTGGCTTTGTGCGTAGGCGGTGCATCGGGCTGAGTCGAGACTTGATCTAAGCTAGGAATGAGTCGTCTAGCTATCCAATTCATTGCTTCTTTGCTGCTTTCTTCGAGTTCCTATAAAAATAAAACAAAACGCAACGGCAGTGCCAAATCTGGCAAACAAAAGCGAAAAACAAGATAAAATCACAGTTTTAGTTATAATTTCGATGTGAAGTCTGGTCAAAATATCGATATAAATATGAGATATCAAATCCCCATTTTGATCGAGGTGTAAACCAGGGTCAAACAAATTAACCTTGTACTCGACTAGTCGTTTATAGCAAAGTAAAGGTATCGATCCCACAGAGATGGGTATGATTACTATTCTTATTGGTTCGTTAAATCTAGACAGTAAAAGTTTAGAAAGGTTTTTGAGTCACAAATAGAATAAATAAAAGAGAAATAAAGAAATGCGATTGCAAGTAAGGAAATAATGCAAAACAATGCGAGTAAATATTTTTGGGGTTTTCTAACAGTTTAATATATGATGCGAAAAGTGCCTTAGGGTTCGATTTCGCTTAGGTTTGGTCGCAGGGTTGCGAAACATACCACTTTCGTGTCTCTGTTTCACTAATCCGGTCCGGATCGTGGCCAATCCGGTCCGGATTCCACTGCGTGAATGCTGTGATTTACTCAATTGCTGATTTATTCAAGTCAAGGGTCCATCTAGCCATACCTAAACTCCCTAACCCTTTGCTGTCACTTATTGGGTACGGTATTTGGTATAGAACCTAGTGTTAACCCTCATCGAATGCATTGCACCCTCAACTTTCGTTTGCCGGTGGACCTATTCGAGTTTACAATTGGTTTACTGCGAGATATCTAACTTAGACTTTCGCCTAATTAGAAGTGTTTACTTTTGGTTACTAACTGGTCGACTTTCGCCATTGACCTACCTCGAAATACTAGTGAAAGGTTCAGTTATTATAATGAGTTGATGTCTCAAACAAGTGCGGCCGTACACAAGCAGAGCAACACAAGTAATAATAAACACAAAACACAAGCAAATCAATAAAACTCCCAAAGGTAATTGACTTCTTCCATCAATCAAAAGAGTAAATCAAGCAATCCAAACCCTAAGCTACATCTACCCCTAAAGCATCAAGAGTTTAGCCTAACATAACTTCAAACAACAAGCAAATAGCAAGAGATAAAGTCACACAAGCCATAAAAACAGAATTTAGAGAGAAAGTATGAGAGAAACAACAAATATCCAAGTTTCTTAGGTTGTAAACCGCTGCCGTCGCGCTAGAGAACACCTTAGATCCTTTAGAACTCGTTGTCACAGCAAGGAATGGCTCCAAAACGTCCTAGCCTCTGCCCTAGTCGCACCAAGAAGAGAGAAAAGCACCCTCAAACCCTAGATCTGCTGCTGGAGAGAGAGAGAGAAAGTTGTGGAATGAGGAATCATCCTTTCCAAAGATGGAGCACGCCTAAATTGCCTCCTCTGCCTGCCTGGACGTCCAGCTACCTTCCCTCAATCACACACACGAAATTACCTCCCTTTCCATAAAAGAAATCGCCTTTAATTTCTGATCAGAACCTTCTTTATATGGCAATCCGGACCGGACAGGATGCAATCCGGACCGGATTAGAGCCACTGGATTGAGTTTGCATAAGGATCGGGTCCGGATTAGGAGGAATCCGGGCTGGATTGTAGATGTTGAGTGAGATAGGCTGTGGAGTGGTTGGCTTTGTGCGTAGGCGGTGCATCGGGCTGAGTCGAGACTTGATCTAAGCTAGGAATGAGTCGTCTAGCTATCCAATTCATTGCTTCTTTGCTGCTTTCTTCGAGTTCCTATAAAAATAAAACAAAACGCAACGGCAGTGCCAAATCTGGCAAACAAAAGCGAAAAACAAGATAAAATCACAGTTTTAGTTATAATTTCGATGTGAAGTCTGGTCAAAATATCGATATAAATATGAGATATCAAATCCCCCCAAACTTAAAACTTGCTTGTCCCCAAGCAAAAATCTAAACTTAGAAGAAATGACAGGACTTAGACTTAATATCGAAATTAACTTAGGATTAGAAATTTAATCAAGTGCACAGTTCAAATCAAGTTCAATTCACGTTTTTCAACAGTTGTTCAATTGAAATCCTCAAACAAGGGTTAAGTTTGTTTCATTCCAATTCATGCAGCTCTTGGCCCTTAGAAAGTTTTGATTGACAAGTATGGATCCTAGCTTTTCTTTATTTAATCACAATGCAAACCCAAGTTTATCTGCCCGTTCATTTTCATGATTCGCAAAAATTTGTAAAAGAATTTTGCCGAAGCTAGAAATTTTATAATGAACTATTCTCAAAAACAATTTCGATTTTCACCAATTTGGATTGTGCAAGTCGAGTCGTGGGGCTTTACACCCTAGAGGATTTGATGTGTATCATTGACCTTGAAAATGCTACTGGTACATGTCGCACCAGTGAGGTTGGTCCAGTTTTTTTATGCAATTTTGTTACGGTCCACTATGAAACTAGTTGGAGCTACCCAATCGTCCTCGAGTGCTTTGAGGTACAGATTCCTGACAACTCGCAACTAGTTCCACCCTCCAAGTTTTGCTACTGGTACATGTCGCACCAGGGAGGTCGGTCCGGATTTTATACAATTTCGCAACTAGCTCCGCCCTCAAATTTTGTGGTTGAGTTGGTGGAAAAAGGTCTCAACACTCCTCGTTTTCACAACTATTTAGATTTCAGTCAATTTAGGTTTGCTCGTTGGTGATTCAAGCATTAAAAGCAATTTCAAACCAGAAAAAGTTCATCTTATAATTTCAAAAGTCGGCAAATCTCTTTTTTGAACAAAAGTTTACTACTCACAAATCCGTTCACTCGGCAAAAAGTTTTGGTTTTGACTAACTTGTATTTAAACAATTTTAAGCAACCAATTTTCAGATCCAGACAAGTACAATTTCGAAATTCTTCAGTCTATTGGTACACAAATTAGCCTAAAACGTCTTAACAAACAAGAGTTTTTGAAATTCAAATGAACCTTTGTGAAAAGAAAAGAACCACAGGGTTTTTAGCGTGAAATTCCATCGAGAAAAGTTGATCAATGCACTAAATTAAATCTCCAAGCCTCGCAAAACTACTGTGATAAAATATCAAACACCAGAGGAGAATCCGGGCCGGATTGGCTTGAATCCGGACCGGATGTTAAAAAAAAACGTGTTGGACAGAGAGAAGAATCCGGTCCGAATTCAAGGGAATCCGGTCCGGATTAGAGATCCAGAAGACAAAACAAGTCAAAAAATTCAGATTTTTCGAGTTTTCCACAAGTTTTTCGGACGGTTAAAAAATTTGCAAGTGAAATCACGTCTGTTTCATTTTTCCTTCCCCCCCAAACTTAGAGCAGTGCATTGTCCTCAATGCAACACAGAGAAAAATAAATAGGAGGAAAAAGGAAACTTATCGGATCAAGGTATGAAGAAGTAGTGCAGGCTCGTCGTTGGAGTGTGGGCCTTCTCGCCCTTTTCTTGACTGCACGTTTTAATTGATTCGCATGAGGTCGTGCGCGGGCGCGTGATGCCAATTTTTGCGTCCCTTTTGGTGCTCTAGCACGAATCAACCATGTCTCTTTCCTACACATATCAAGAAAAATAATGCTAAAATTGAAAATCCTAAGAAAAAATCTAAAGTCCTAATTAAATTTTTTTGTTTTTATTGTTTTATAATTTTTTTTGTGATTTTCAAGTATCTTTTGGAACATTAAATAACAAATGAAATAAAATAAAATAAAGCAAAGAGAGAAGAATTCTTGGGTTGCCTCCCAAGAAGCGCTTGTTTTAGGTCTTTAGCTTGACCATCATTTTACTCATGTCGCGACGGGCGGATCGAGAAGTGAAACAACCATCACTTCTCCGATGTCATGATTTGCAACGTAATGCTTTAGGCGCTGCCCATTGACTTTAAATGGCTCCGAGTCCTTGTCACAAATGTCCACCGCTCCAAAAGGATAGACTTTCATGACTCGAAATGGCCCGGACCATCTTGACTTGAGTTTCCCTGGAAAGAGCTTGAGCCTCGAGTTGAATAGCAACACCAAGTCGCCTTCTTTGAATTCTCGCCTCGAGATATTCCTATCATGCAACAATTTTGTTTTTTCTTTATATAATTTTGCATTTTCATAGGAATGAAAACGTACCTCATCCATCTCATGCAAGTCAAGAATCCTCTTTTGACCCGCTGCATGCAAGTCCATGTTGAGTGTGCGAATCGCCCAAAGCGCCTTATGTTCAATCTCAACGGGTAAGTGACAAGGCTTGCCATACACCAATTTGAAGGGGCTCATGCCGATTGGCGTCTTGAATGCGGTCCTGTATGCCCAAAGTGCATCATCAAGTTTCATGGCCCAGTCTTTGCGTGTTCGGGCCACCGTCTTTTCGAGAATGCTCTTGATCTCTCTGTTTGAGAATTCGACTTGACCACTTGTTTGAGGGTGGTAAGGATTTGTCACCTTGTGTGTGACACCGTGCTTCTTCAAGAGGTTGTCGAATTGGCGGTTGATGAAGTGCTTGCCTCCATCGCTTATCACTGCCCTGGGAACACCAAAACGAGGAAATATTATCTTTGAAAAGAGCTTGATTACCGAATTTGCATCGGCCGCCTTGCATGCGATTGCCTCGACCCACTTAGACACGTAATCAACCGCCACCAAGATATACTCGTTCCCATAGGAGGATGGGAATGGGCCCATGAAGTCGACATCCCAAACATCAAAGATCTCCACTTCAAGAATTGGGTTGAGGGGCATCTCGCTCCGCTTGGATATGTTTCCCGTCCTTTGGCACTGATCACAAGACAAAACAAAAGAACGAGCATCTTTAAATAAGGTGGGCCAATAAAAATCAGATTGTAATACCTTAGCGGCCGTTTTGGAGAAGGATGCGTGCCCGCCATAGGCTGAGGAGTGGCAATGAGCAAGAACGAGTCGAACTTCTTCATAAGGGATGCATCGGCGATAGACATCATCTATGCCAAGTTTAAACAAGTAGGGCTCCTCCCAAAAGTAGTACTTGGCATCTGACTTGAGCTTCTTCTTTTCTTGGTAACTCATCTCGGGAGGTAATACACCGCTTGCCAAGTAGTTTGCCAAGTCTGCGTACCAGGGCGCCTGCAATCCGGACCGAATAGGTTGGGATCCGGACCGGATTGCCTCATGACAATGCACTTCGTCGATTCCAGAGGCTTGAATCCGGTCTGGATTGGATGGAATCCGGTCCGGATTACGTGTCACTGCCATGAGTTGCTCATCTGGGAATGATTCATTGATTGGCAATCCTTCCCCTTCACTTTCTTCATTGTGTAGCCTTGACAAATGGTCTGCTACTGAGTTTTCGGATCCCTTTTTGTCTCTTATTTCAAGGTCGAATTCTTGGAGAAGTAGAATCCACCTTAAGAGTCTTGGTTTAGCATCCTTTTTGGCCAAGAGATACCAAATCGCCGCATGATCGGTGAACACTATGACCTTAGACCCCACGAGATAGGATCTAAATTTGTCAAG
This sequence comes from Rhynchospora pubera, assembly GCA_028095005.1. Lineage (NCBI taxonomy): Eukaryota > Viridiplantae > Streptophyta > Magnoliopsida > Poales > Cyperaceae > Rhynchospora > Rhynchospora pubera. Next base: position 19,780,155 of record CM051463.1, read on the forward strand.
GGCAAAGACAATGGCAAGCAACTCCTTCTCCGTGGTCGTGTAATTCATTTGAGCTGGGTCTAGCACTTTGCTTGCGTAGTAAATAGCCACGGGTTTCTTATCTCGTCTTTGACCAAGCACTGCTCCCACCGCATAGTCGCTCGCATCGCACATGAGCTCAAAGGGCATGGACCAGTCCGGCGGTTTCAAGATTGGTGCGGTGACAAGAGCTTTCTTTAATTCCTGAAAAGCACGCAGGCAATCATCATTAACAACAAAGTCAATGTCCTTAATCAAGAGATTAGTGAGAGGTTTAGCAATTTTTGAAAAATCTTTAATAAAGCGACGGTAAAAGCCGGCATGTCCTAAGAAGCTTCGCACGTCTTTGACATTTGATGGCATCCCTAACTTCTCAATCACTTGCACTTTCGCTCGATCAACTTTAATTCCATTAGCCGTGACCACGTGTCCCAATACAACCCCCGTTTGCACCATGAAGTGGCATTTCTCCCAATTCAAGACAAGGTTGACCTCTTCACAACGCTGCAAAACTTTCGAAAGATTAGTCAAACAAGTGTCAAATGAAGTACCATAAACAGAAAAATCGTCCATGAATACTTCCATCACATTTTCGATCAAATCAGAGAAAATGGCCATGATGGCACGTTGGAAGGTTGCTGGTGCATTACATAACCCAAAAGGCATTCTCCTATAAGCAAAAGTACCATATGGACATGTAAAGGTGGTCTTTTCTTGGTCATCTGGGTGAATGGGAATTTGAAAGAAACCAGAATAACCATCTAGATAACAAAAATAAGAATGAGAAGCAAGTCTTTCAAGAAGTTGATCAACAAATGGCAATGGAAAGTGATCCTTGCGGGTTGCCGCGTTGAGTTTTCGATAATCGATGCACATGCGCCAACCAGTTACCACGCGTGTTTGGATCAACTCATTCTTCTCATTTTTCACCACGGTTGTGCCACCTTTCTTGGGAACCACATGGACTGGGCTAACCCATTTGCTGTCCGAGATCGGGTAGATGACACCCGCGTCAAGAAGCTTGAGTATCTCCTTCTTGACAACTTCCTTCAAGTTTGGGTTGAGCCTCCTTTGTGCCTCAATGGAAGGTTTGTGGTCATCTTCCATCAATATGCGATGCGTGCAGAACGAGGGGTGGATTCCCTTTAAGTCGCTTATTGAATACCCGATTGCCTTCTTATGTGCCCTAAGTTCCTCCAAGAGTTTTCCTGTTTGCTTATCATCCAAAGCAGAGTTAATAATAACAGGGTATGTTTGATTGGGTCCAAGAAACTCATACCTTAATGTGGCGGGTAGAGGTTTAAGTTCGACTTGAGGTGGCTTTTCTGGATCTGGAATCCGATCCGGATTGGAGTCGATCTGGTCTGGATTGTCGCATGAGAAAACTTCTGTAATTCCAGAGCCTCGAATCCGGTCTGGATCAGGGAGAATCTGGTCCGGATTATTGGTGCTTTCAGGGCTTGCCTCGTCGGTGATCTCCTGGACGGGTTCCTCTACCGCGATTGCTTCCTGTACATCACAAAGAAACTCATGATAGCTCCTGAGAGCATCCGAGTATTGGTCCTCAAGCGGTTGTTCGATCGGTGTCTCCTTAGCTTCGATTTTGTAGCACGAGTTGAGTTGGTTTGGGCACTTCATTGCTTGACTAATTGAATATTCCCACTGTTCGCCACCAACTCTCACCAGAATGGTCCCATCTCTCGTGTCCATCAATATCCCTGCAGTTCTAAGGAAGGGACGCCCCAGAATGATGGGAACGTCCTTATCTTCCTCCATATCCATTATCACAAAATCACCAGGGATAAAGAATTTACCAAGTTTAACTGGAATGTCCTCAATTACACCAATAGGGAGCCGAACCGATGAATCCGCGAGTTGCAAAGTCATGTTTGATGGCTTCAACCTCCCAACACCAATACGGTCGAAGACGGACTTAGGCATGAGACTCACGCTTGCTCCATTGTCACACAAAGCCCTTCCGATTATCGTCTTGCCAATGGTGCAAGGTATGGTGAATTTGCCCGGATCATCCATCTTGGGAGGCATCTTATTTTGGATCACCGCGCTGCATTGCTCAGTCAATTCTGCAGTTTTGATTTCTTCCAAAAGAAATTTGGGAGTAATGAGATCTTTCAAGAATTTTGCATAGGAAGGAATTTGAGTAATCGCATCAGTAAAAGGAATAGTGATTTGCAAACCCTTGATTACCTCTAAGAAACTCCTAAACTGAGAGTTTACCTTTGTCTTGGCCAACCTTTGAGGAAAAGGAGCCTTTACCAGTTGTACGGGTGCCTTCAACAAGGGATTCGGAGGAGATATGCGCTTGTCGCCTATTAATCCGGTCCAGATTGAAGGTGATTCGGACCGGATTACTTCCACTGGAATTTCCTGCGCAGAAGTCCGGTCCGGATTAAGGAGAATCCGGTCTGGATTTTCTGGCAATTCAGCTGCTGGTGGATTGGTTGGTGTCGTTTCTTCAGGCATAAGCGGGTCTTTGTACTGGGTGCCGCTCCTGAGCGTGTGCACCGCCTTCATCTCTGCCCGAGGGTTTGGTTCGGGTTGACTTGGAAGCTTCCCTTGTGGGCGGATGTTTTGAGAAGCAAAGAATCCTTCCATCATCTTTTCTACCCGCGAGGCGGCTCCAGATTCTTTTTGAAGTTTGGTCATTCCCTCAAGAATTTGCTCATTTAGGACTTTTTGAGTCTCTATGAACTGCTCAACTTCAGGTGCAATATAGGGCTTCCTTTGAAAGTTTTGCCCACGATCATTGTTGAACGGGACACCTCGATTTTGATTGGGTTGATGTGGGTTACCAGCGCGGTTGGTGTATATCTTTCTTGGGACAAACGCGCGGTTTTGGTAGTTGCCTTGGCTACCCCCTGCTTCGTTATTCCCCGTTATGCCTTGGTACCAGTTGTGAACATCCTCGAAGGACTTAACCTCCTCGGGTTCTCCATCGCCATATTGGAGAGGGCAATCAGGAGATTTGTGCCCTTCTTCTCCACACACTCCACATTCATTGGAGAGTAGGTGTGTGCCACTGATTGATTGCATTTTCGCGAGCTCGGCTTCCAAATGAGCAATCCTATCTCGCGTGTCTTGGATCTCCTTGACCTCGTGTCTAGTGGGATTGCTCCTTGTTGGGTTGGGTGCTGGCCAATTATATTGCAAGGCACACCTTTCAATCGCTTCGCGTGCTTGCTCCGCATCGAGTTGGGTGAAACTCCCACCTGAAAGAGCATCAACATTCATTTTAATGCCATCATAAAGACCATTATAGAATGAGTGAATAGTTAACCAATCTTGGATTCCATGGTTAGGGCAAGAGTTCTCTAAATCCCTAAACCGTTCCCAAGCTTCCCTATAAGATTCATCCCCCCTTTGTTTGAAATTCGTGATTTCTCTCCTGATTTCAAAGGCCCTTTTTGCTGGAAAATACCGTTCAAGAAAAAAATTCTAGCCATGGCTTCCCAATTATCAATTGACCCTCTTTTCAGTGTGTTATACCATTTCTTGGCCTTATCCTTAAGAGAAAAATGAAACAAGAGAAGTCTAATTGAATCCGGGGAAACCCCGTTGAATTTCAACAATTTGGTGCAATCAAGAAAAGCTTGTAAGTGTGCATGCGGGTCCTCTTGGTCAGCCCCATAGAATTGGTTTTGTTGCACGAGCGCGACATGCGCGGGGTTGATTTGCATGTTGTTGGCAGCGATCCCCCTAATCACGATCGGTCCATCCACGTCTTGGACTCGAGGGGCAGAATGCTCGCGAAGAGTTTTGTGTGGCCCCTGAGCTTCTTCGGGATTAGCTTGCGCTCCATGGATGCTTCCGCCATCATTGAAATTCCCATTGCGCTCCTCCTCGAAGTTGAGTCGGTCTTGCTCGAGCGCGAGTCGGTCTTGGAGAATTCTTTGTTGAGTGGCCTCTAACTCAAGGCGTAAAGCCTCAAGTTGCCTAGCTTCATCAGTTCGTTCAGCCATTGGTACACTTGTCCCTTCACCTATGTGCTGAATCCTTGGTAATTCGGTCCGGATTGTCTGCGATCCGGTCCGGATTATGCCCTCTGGAATTTGTTGAGTTGAAATCCGGACTGGATTGGGTGGAATCTGGTCCGGATTCAGTGTAGGCGGCTGCTGTTGTTTCTTCCCTTTACGAGCTGCAGCTTGAGTCGTGCTCGAGCTTGAAGCTTCGTGGAAGTTGTCTCCCTTCCCCCTGAGGTTATAATCGTGTGGTATCTGGGGTTGGGTGTTTTTAGATCCTCTAGCCAGTGTTAACCTACACACAAAAGAGAGAAAAACAAGCGAACGAATGAGTAAAAAGATAAAAATAAATCTAGTCTTTAACTACTTCAATAAGAAATAATATCATAACGCCATCCCCGGCAACGGCGCCATTTTGATCGAGGTGTAAACCAGGGTCAAACAAATTAACCTTGTACTCGACTAGTCGTTTATAGCAAAGTAAAGGTATCGATCCCACAGAGATGGGTATGATTACTATTCTTATTGGTTCGTTAAATCTAGACAGTAAAAGTTTAGAAAGGTTTTTGAGTCACAAATAGAATAAATAAAAGAGAAATAAAGAAATGCGATTGCAAGTAAGGAAATAATGCAAAACAATGCGAGTAAATATTTTTGGGGTTTTCTAACAGTTTAATATATGATGCGAAAAGTGCCTTAGGGTTCGATTTCGCTTAGGTTTGGTCGCAGGGTTGCGAAACATACCACTTTCGTGTCTCTGTTTCACTAATCCGGTCCGGATCGTGGCCAATCCGGTCCGGATTCCACTGCGTGAATGCTGTGATTTACTCAATTGCTGATTTATTCAAGTCAAGGGTCCATCTAGCCATACCTAAACTCCCTAACCCTTTGCTGTCACTTATTGGGTACGGTATTTGGTATAGAACCTAGTGTTAACCCTCATCGAATGCATTGCACCCTCAACTTTCGTTTGCCGGTGGACCTATTCGAGTTTACAATTGGTTTACTGCGAGATATCTAACTTAGACTTTCGCCTAATTAGAAGTGTTTACTTTTGGTTACTAACTGGTCGACTTTCGCCATTGACCTACCTCGAAATACTAGTGAAAGGTTCAGTTATTATAATGAGTTGATGTCTCAAACAAGTGCGGCCGTACACAAGCAGAGCAACACAAGTAATAATAAACACAAAACACAAGCAAATCAATAAAACTCCCAAAGGTAATTGACTTCTTCCATCAATCAAAAGAGTAAATCAAGCAATCCAAACCCTAAGCTACATCTACCCCTAAAGCATCAAGAGTTTAGCCTAACATAACTTCAAACAACAAGCAAATAGCAAGAGATAAAGTCACACAAGCCATAAAAACAGAATTTAGAGAGAAAGTATGAGAGAAACAACAAATATCCAAGTTTCTTAGGTTGTAAACCGCTGCCGTCGCGCTAGAGAACACCTTAGATCCTTTAGAACTCGTTGTCACAGCAAGGAATGGCTCCAAAACGTCCTAGCCTCTGCCCTAGTCGCACCAAGAAGAGAGAAAAGCACCCTCAAACCCTAGATCTGCTGCTGGAGAGAGAGAAAGAAAGTTGTGGAATGAGGAATCATCCTTTCCAAAGATGGAGCACGCCTAAATTGCCTCCTCTGCCTGCCTGGACGTCCAGCTACCTTCCCTCAATCACACACACGAAATTACCTCCCTTTCCATAAAAGAAATCGCCTTTAATTTCTGATCAGAACCTTCTTTATATGGCAATCCGGACCGGACAGGATGCAATCCGGACCGGATTAGAGCCACTGGATTGAGTTTGCATAAGGATCGGGTCCGGATTAGGAGGAATCCGGGCTGGATTGTAGATGTTGAGTGAGATAGGCTGTGGAGTGGTTGGCTTTGTGCGTAGGCGGTGCATCGGGCTGAGTCGAGACTTGATCTAAGCTAGGAATGAGTCGTCTAGCTATCCAATTCATTGCTTCTTTGCTGCTTTCTTCGAGTTCCTATAAAAATAAAACAAAACGCAACGGCAGTGCCAAATCTGGCAAACAAAAGCGAAAAACAAGATAAAATCACAGTTTTAGTTATAATTTCGATGTGAAGTCTGGTCAAAATATCGATATAAATATGAGATATCATTGATAACCAAGAAAAGTAACCTGAAAGGAACATATAAACTTCATGGTCATGAAGCTATCCTTCAGAGATAAACAAAAGAAACAAACAAAGCAGAAAGCATACAAACAACAAAATTACCGGTGAAGCGCGGGCAAATGCGTGGTAGAGACCAGTTCAGAACTTGCCTCAGATCTGGGTATCTTGAACCACTCACAATGGCCCCGGTATGTCCCTTGCTCACGAGGCCAACTTCCAAAGGCATAAACTGACAAGCCATTTAAAGTACCTGCGGCACCAATCAAGTCAGCCAAATCCTCGACCCCTATGTGAAAGAGCCTGCCGAAAAGATAGGAGGAGGCAGAGGGAATGTCATGATGGTCAAAGGTGACGCGGAGATTGGCGTAAAATAACTTGGTGATATCCGGATGGTAAGGAGTGTCGAGCCTTGACAAGCCATGGAGGCTCCAGGCATTAAGCCACCCTGTTATTAAATTCATATAGGGGGTGGTGAAACGCCCTTGGGAATGAAAGAAAAAGCAGGCAGAAACTTCACGCCCCCCTTCACCAATGTTACCTTGATAACACTCAAAAGCCTCGTCGTCTCGAAACAGATAACGGTTGCCTGGGTCATATGACCAGTTAGGCTTGGAAGGTGGCGCGCCTCGAACAGAGGAACTACCCTCGTCTCTAGGACGCTTGGGATTCCTTGGATCTATGACGCCGGCCATGGAAAATGAAGTTCGAGAAAGAAAGTTCAGAAAAAGGAAGAAAATGATACGAGATACGTACACATGATGCCTTATATATATAAAGGAAATTAGGGCACCAGAAAGCGTGCGTCTCTTCAAATTTATCCATAAATGCAAAAGATCAAGAGGCGTGGCGGTTTGCAAGGAACATGATCGCTTCGCGATCCAAGGATTTCAACGAAAAATGATGAGCCTAGCGACACCAAAATATAATGTCCATACCCATAAATCAACTACAATCAAGAGCCCAAGAAAGGTCCAAAATGTCACATAACCAAAAAAAAACGGCCGTTACAAAATCAGGAGCAACCAAGTCCAAAACTAAAATCATAATAAAAAGAAAGATACAAAGCGCTAACGCGCTACATAACTCCTACTCAAAGGAAACCCATCATCAACTCAACCTCTCGAGAAGCGTCTGCCACGAGAGAGGCAAAACAAGGGAGGGCTAACACTACGCCCATGCAAGCTCCCTCTGAATCATCATCAGAACCAACGTCCCTCCGGTGAGCTGACACTCCAACTGTCGGCTCAACCAACACAGCATCTGGCGACAATGGCAGACCCGTCCCACCAGAAGGCAATAACACGACTAGGGGAGTGGAGTCAATGAGAAGAGCCTCCCACTCGGAGTAATCCAATAGCGCCTCATCAGAAAACTCCGGAACCATGTCCGACTCAGGAAAAAGAAAATCATGGAGAGTCTGGAGGATAGGACTGTCCGAGGGGCTCTCTCCTGAATGAAAAAGGAAAAGGTTATGAAAAATATGAAATGTACATCACGATGACAAGGAAAAATATGGATAAATACCTGAACATAAGATGGAAGCATGATCTAGAATGTCCAGCTCCATACCCATAACATGGCTTGTCAGCTCATCAACACTCATAAAACTCTGAAGGGACAACTGGTACGAATGGCACAAGTCCCGTAACCCCAAAGCCCAAAACTCAATGCTAAAAGCCATCAGGGTATACGAAAGTCGACCTGAAAGGAAACATGATAAGGAAAATATAAGATGAAACAGAAGGAAAATTAAGTTAAAAAGCAGTGAAATAAGACATACCTAGACCTCGAAGCGCTGGAAAGATGGCCGGTGCCGAAGCAGTCTCACAGGAAAAGACAGTGACAGCAACGATAGCCAAGGAATCATCCGGAGACGGAAAATCACTGTCCTGAATAAATGAAGCCGGAGAAATCAGGCTGGGGCGCAGAATCTCCTCAAATGGCACGTTGATTGTCTCGACTTGAACCTCCTCCATCTCGACTTCTTCCACAATGGGCTGAGGCCCAGCATGTAAGGCACTTCCCCAACCCAAAGAGCCTAGAAAATCTGAAACAACATATAGGTCATGGTACTAAACAAAAAGGAGAAAAAGAAAGAAAAAAAGACACATACCTGAAGGGAATGAAGAGGAAGAAGGCTCCATGGGGAAATCAGAACTTAATTCTTCACCAGTCCGACGGCGGAGTACATACTGCCCCAACTCTTCTGAAGGATCCGGACTTTCACGACGACGCTTCCTGAGTTCATCTCTGGCCGCCTCTATGGCCTGCTGCTTCGGATACTCTGGGGAAGGGCAGGAGTGCACCGGACTGAGAATATCTCCCGCCTCAGGAGGAGCATCGTCTGAAAACAAAAAGAAATAGGGTAAATGCTGAGAACAACCAATTCAGCAAGGAAAACAAAATGTGACATAACCAAAATACCTAAAAACATCAAGAGATGCTCATAACTATCTGGCCCCTGCATAGCAGCCTGAAGAAATCCACCTGCTAAGGCGCGCTCAACTATGAAAAAGAAATGACCAAACTTCCATTTTCCAAAACCTGCGCACAGAAAATCACCAAATGAGCATACAAAATCATAACCAAACAAATGAAGCAAAATAGGATATTCAATGAAATACCTGGGAAGGAACCGTCAAGGGGCACAGGAGGCTCAACATACTCCATAACCTGAGATGAGCCTATCAGACAACCATCAATCCCGTATGAGCCTCTGAGAGGTCTAAAACCACCAAGAGAAGCATCCAAGCCTGGAGGCACAACGCGAAAAGATGGATAAACCCTCTCCCTCAATATCTCAGCACTCAAAGAATGAGGAACCCTAGCCCATCCTCTGAACCAGCGATCATGATCAACAGTCATGCGCCCCATCCTCTGCGGGCCAGGAACAGCACATCTAATCCCAGTCCCCAACCGTAAGGAAAAAGCGGCCAAATCAGCACAGTATGCCAAAGAAACGCTACTAGGAGGGTCAGAAAGTGCAGAAGAAGGAGTATCCTGATCATACCCAAACTGCCAAGCGCATTTCTGAGGGATGTACACCTCAGAGATAATCCTCGCACCTAGTCGGATGACCAAACAACCCTCTCTGATGCTAATAGCATAATCTCTAGAACGCTTGTTCCTGCGGGAAAGCAACCTCAGTGGAACTCCCTTCTTAGGGGGTTTTGAATCCTCAAACTCATACATCTTGCCCGTGTTTGATGGCCAGTTGCCCGTAAAAGCCTCAGGGCGATAATCGGCGATGTAACGATCACTCTTGGCAAAAAAGTAATGAGCAGTGAGCTGATCAGGAGGATGAACTGATGAGCCAGCAATGAGGCTGAGAGCCGGCATCGAACTCCGCACACCACGCGAAGTAGATGATGAATAACACCCACTCCAATACACATTGAACCAACCATGTAATATGTGTAATGGCATGGTAATATAAGCCCTGGAAGGATCTCGGGAGGAAGTAAGCTCTCGCATAGACCGATACGCATTCACCAAAGCGGCTGTGGCTAAGGACACTTTATGGCCTCGGGCCAATGCATTGGCTACTACAAAAACCCCTGGCCGAATGTAACCCACGGGCTCAATGACGACTATGAAGTAGCACAGCCACCATGCTAGATAGGCTGTCAGGATGGTCTCATCATCAAAGGCATGAGAGCTCAAATCCTCCCATAAAGCACACTGATCAGGAACGTAGGTCTTGTCTAAACCGGGCACCACAGGCTCCAAAGGACTAGCGAACCCTACGGCCTTTTCTCGCGGAACCTTATTCATGAAATAACCAACCCAATCCTTGAAAGGTACATCACGACTCAAACCCTGGAGAGAACGGGTCATGGCTATCTCATAATAAATCCTAAACACAGTCCGTAAAGAATCCCTGTGGAAGAAATCCCCACGTCTATCCATACCATAAAGCTCAAACTCTGGCGGGATCCTCTCCTCATAAAATAAACCCGCTACTGGAACCCCAAGCAGACGAACCATCTGGTTCAAGTCAATGGTAGCATTGCGATCCTCCAGAACAAAAGTGTTATCCATGTAATTCCAGTTGGTAGCCATAGCCCGAAGGATAACTGGATCCCAAGTATACCTAAACAAGGCCAATGTAACTCCTCCAAATATCTCCAACTCAGTCAGTTTCGGCCCCATATGCCCCATCATATAGCGAGTCCACTCGGTCTGCCCCGGAACCCAACGGAGCTCACCTTGAATATTCAAACCCCCAGGAGCCCAAGGAATGACATGGCCCTCTGTCATCTCCATACTCAACAAATGATAATCTGAGGAGGAACCTACTCGCCCAGTAGGACCCAGAAACAAACCACCGAAAGAACAAACCCCGCCAGCACGGCGAAACTCACCACCAGGCACAAAGGAATCATAGGCAAGGCTGTGAGGACGTACCTCGGTAAGAGAAGGCGGGTCAGGTCTCAAATGAGGGTATGTGTGATCAGCATACAAAGGAGAACGGTCGTGACGAGGTAATAGCCCATGAAAATTGTCCCTCCCATGGAGAATGACACGTCGCCACTTGGGATAAAGATGCTTGTAGATTCCTTGTGGGTCCAGATAACACTTGATGTATGAATCAATCGCTTCGTCAGAAGGCCCATATACACCTTGCCTGACTACGTCAAACCGAGGCATTGTGCTGAAAATTTCCTCAACAGGCCCTGTACCTCCTGCAAACAACCAAGAGCATGTTAGAGACTCAAACATCTCAAGGGGCACCAGAGCAAGTCGTTCCACACTCGAGTTTCACAACCTGCTCTGGTGGGGGGCATTTGTTTGCCTCTAAAAAATGCTACAAAAAAATGGAACAAATATTCATGAAACAATCACGTCCCACCATAGCATGCAGTTCTGGGGAGCTGAATCCTCCTCTATTACACCAACAGCGCGCCATAACCAGGACAAGGCACAGCGAAACCCATACGGTGGGTCTGACTTATATGAAAAATATATATATCAAAATTCATACTGTACGGCCCAGCCCAGCCCAAAAAAAAAAACAAAACAAAAAACAATCAGGCCACCCAACGTATGGGCCCTGATTTAAACAAGCGGCCCAGCCCAAATTGATAAAGGCATACGGATCTGGAGCATAACGGGTCCAAACCAGGCAAACCCAATAACCCTAAACCCGTTTAGCTAAATAAAAAAAAAAAAGAGAAACAGACAGGTGGCACCTCCCCCATTGGTCCGTCTCCGTGGGCCCCGTCCTTTCTGTTAACAAAAGAAGGAGACAGTACAGACCTGAAGGGAGAACGCGACGGCCAGCCAAGGTTTCGCCTCTATCCGGCGCTGCACGTCGCCGCAACTTCAATGAAGCGCACCGCTGTATAGAGGACTCCATCACGAACCTGTCGATATCAAACACGGGAGATGTCAGGCAGCAAATTTGACAAATGACGAGCGCGACATTGAAATTAGGAAAGATAGAAATGCGAAATTACTTGGCGAAACAACCAATTGAAGTACTTGGGGCGTCGCAGTGGCTTCGCGAATAGAGAAATTATGCGCCAATTGGATCAATTACAGGAGGAGAAGGGGTTTACTGGGGTATTGACTGACGAAAGCTCAAAACCTGGCGAAACTCGCACCAGACGATGTTGTTAGTGTTTATAGAAGATGGGAAAGCTTTACAGAGCTTATAGGTGATGTAATGGAACCTCAGGAGAAGATAAATGCGTGCACAAGTTAATAGAAATTCGAAATTCCCATCACTGGAGAGAGCCAGTGGAGAAAGGAACAAAAAAGGCATAAAAAGTAAAACACTGGAGAGCATAATCCCTCTCCCTGCAGCCTATAACCTGAATAAAGAACACCTAGTACTGTGGGGATTCTTTTGACAGAAGGAGGTGAGCTTACCACTTCGGTTGTAGCCGTTAGATGCATCAAGGCGTGATCACTTTGCCTCCCACAGTACAAAGCCATCAATGATACACAGGACATGACAAAAGCATGGAGTAAAAAAAAAAGGGGCTGGCTGGAGTATACTTTCCAAGATAATCATGCATCCCACCGTATGTCACCTAATGGATGGACAGAGATGGAATTGAAACGCCTCTTTTGAGCATTGGATAGAATCAGACGTCACCAAAAGGAAACAAGAAAGTCAGGAAATGCAAATTATTGGGATGCAGCGCATGAGCTCTCTCCCTGGTGGGCCCAAGGGCAAATCAGTAACAAATGCAAAGGACAAAAGAATGTAACGCATAACCAACAAAGGAACAAACGTGATATCCCAACTTTGCCCCTCCAGCATATTACATGGGTATTTGTGAGATTACATGCCAGCCATGGGTGGCTCCAATGCAAAATCTATATGACTACTCAAATGGAGAAAGAAAGAAGAGACTGTCACCTAGCTGCAGCTAGGAACTCAAAGCTTGATACCCCCACAAGAACATCAAAACCATCCACTGCCTAGGGATGCATGGATGAGTGCCACCTGTCCCTACTCCACAAATGGCGCCATATGCCCCCTCCTCAAGAGAAACCAGTGGATAAGGAAGAGGCAAACATGGCCTGGTCCCACCAAATGCCAAATGGCATGAGGACCCATCCACCATACATATCCTACATGGCAAGTAAAAAAAAGTAAAATGCAAAACAATTACCCCCTCCTGTAAATGCCAAGTGTTCAAAGGAGATTGGAGGGTGCAATTGAATAGTAGAAAAGAAGAAGTGAAGACAAGTTTATTAAAGCAAGGCGGCAGATTATCCTACTATCTCAGCCCTTGATCAAGATGGGGAATTGGAGAAGCTGCCACATGTCCAGAAAATGAAGTCACCAAACCCTGGAAATCTCCTATAAAAGAAGCACTCCTGAAGAAGAAAGGGGAGGCCAATTAGTTAGTCGAAACTCTGTCACTTTAGGAAGTCAAGTTTGTTTTTGCAATCAAGGTAATAGATGTAATCTGTAATGGCCTCCAAAAAAAAATATGAATAAAATGATTTTAAATGCATATGTTGAGTTGATTTTCTTTTTTATTTCCTGGTTCTTTCCTTGGAGTTTACACTGATGCTAGTGAGGAGCGTGACATAGATTCCACACTCATGAACATCAGTTGTGCCTCCAAAAGATCATGCATATAGGAGTAATTTTCATTAGCATAAGTTTTTTTTTTCTTTACTGTCAGTATGTGTGGTTGGAAACTGTTGGTTTCATGGAGAGCGTGACTTAGATTCCACTTCCATGGATGCCATGCTAGTTTTTGGCTTTTAGGTTTGTCTCAAAGTTCATGTCATGGTTATCATCATGTTTTTTATTTGTCATATACACAGTTCATAATTAGGGGTCAATAGATTAAGTTCTAGTCATAATAAATGTCCAGTTTTAAAGTTGAAATGGGGGTATTCTGTCCAAAAATGTAAGAGTCAGGTCTATGTAAAGGCATAAATATTAAAAATGTATATTTTAAATTGCGTATAAGTTTCCTTTTTTTTTATCAAAAAGGTCCAGAAGTAAGAAATTTCCAAATAATCAAGTTTCCTTTTATGCCTATCAGATTTCAAACCAAAGGATGATCTAATTTCCATATTTTCAAATGCAAAAAGATACTTGAACCCTTACCTACTGTCCAAAATCAGGAAATGACTTGGTTATGAGGAGCGTGACATAGATTCCACCCTCATGATATGGTTCAAATCCTGATTTATACAGTAAGCTAGGCCACAAGTTGATTGAAGCAATAAAAAAAATAATAAATAAAAGATAAATAAATATAATTAAGTTCAAGGTTTAAAGTGAAATGTCATCTTTTTATGGATACATAAATTTGGGTCCAATAAAATAGAAGCATGATAGTATTAGAAGTTTATTTTCATTCTGAAAGTATACTTATGGGTCTCTTTTTTAAAAAAAATGCTTTTTCTGTTCATGGTCAGTTGTAATCCTAAGTCCTTCCAAATAGTACATGATAAAACATTCCAATTTTGGCTTAAAGCAGACTTTAACCTATGGCTTCACTTGTGTCAGTACCTCATGTTAAAAGCATTTATATATGTAATAGTATAATTCTTCTCTCCATTTCTTTTCAGGGATAGGTCAGGGGTCAAAGTTCATGTCCTTAAAATAAAAGTCTAAGTTTCATGTAGTGAAAAGTGGGTATTATAGTTTCATGCTAAAAGAAGAAGTTGCCTCTAAAACCAGATTTTAAAGTCATGCATAAAAAAAAAAAATGAAGGTACAATAGGTCTGCACCTGAATAAAAGATAATAAATGATAAAAGTGAAGTCAGTAGATTTTAAGATTTACCTTACTGTGGCGTTTCCTTCTTTTATAATCAACATGTTAAAAAGGTGTGGAGTTGTATTCCTTAAGCCAAAACATCAATGATCTGAATCCATGTTACCCAGCAATAATAACTGCTTAAGTTTGCTTTGGCATAGCCATACAAGAAGTGTCAGGAGATTAGGTCCAGTGCACATGCAAAACAATGTTCATATCAACAAGGGAGAGTAAAGTGAACTGGTCTCAGCATAAAATTGACATGAAAAGTTAGGCTGCATAAGATTGTTTAAATTCCAGAATGATAAAAAAAAAAACCCTCAGTTGAGAAGGTTCTGTAAAACGAAAAGATATCAGGGTCCAGAATGAATAAGATGGTCCAATAGGTGATCATTAGTAAGTGCTAGCAAAGGTAGGAGCCATGAGTCCAAGTTTCATTTCAGTTATCTAAATGAATGGATGTTGAAATCTTTGTTTAAAAACGTCGGAGGAGTATACACATGCACAGCCAGCGATTAAAGTGAAGATGAAAGTGAAATTAAAAGTTTAGAATCTAAATGCTGATTGCCTTGAGCAACGCAACAAACAGAAATGTGCAGAAGGAAATGAATAATAAGCATAAGGAAAGTTACATGTAGAAAATTGCACTTCGTAAGTCTGTCAGACCAAAGGCAAGGTCAAAGCACATTATCTCAAAATTAGAAGATACCATATGAAATTGAATGTGCATATGACTTCATAATGTTCACGAGAAGCCTCACAGTACCCTCATCGAAACAATTCGTCACTGCTTCCCGTCGATCAAACTGCTGTTCACCATGGTTACGGACCCAAATCAAGTCAAAGCCATAACTCTCTGAATCAATCAATGCAACGGCCACGAACGGCGGAAACAACCTCAGGAGCCTCCTACAAAGTCTATCAACCTGGTCGCAGACGCTATGGCTGCCGGAATCCCCCGCTGGCGTCGTCAATGGAGATGTCCGGTCCAACGGGAAAACGTCTGAAATTATGCCAACGAAGAAAAGGGGGAGATGCATCGGGATTTCGCGTGAACCTGTCGTGCCTGAGAAGCCAACACCGGCACATGAAAGATGAAACCAATGGTTCGAATCCAGATCCAACCTCGGCTCACTCGGTGCATGGACGCGGACGTAAACCAAACGGCTTGATCAAGCCCCAGCCCACAACGCCTCTTCCTGATCTTCTGTGGCGGCCACCCCATAGCTAGTCCCTGACGACAAAACATACACAACAAAGTTCAGCCAATCAGAAAATTTGTGAAGCAGAAAACTCCAAAATGCATTAAAAATAGCTAGATTGCCGGAAAAATTTCCATAAAATATCAAAATGTCAAGGAAGATATGAGAAATATTTTGATGTATTATGCTAAAACACCAAAGTACAAAATATTTTTCTAAAAATTAATAAGTTTAAGGGATAATAATAAATTTATATTTATATGGTTAAATAAAAAAAGAGGTAAAGCAAAAGAAAATCATTTTCGAATATTCTATGTTCTGGACAGCAGGTACATCTGGACATGTTATGTTCTGGACAACAGGTACGCTTGAACATTTTATGTTCTGGACAGCAGGTACATCTGACATTCCTTGTTCAGAACAACAGGCATAGTCAAGTATTAAAATCCGCAAACAAAAAATGAAAGGGGAAAATATCACCAAAAAGGTCGAAAGCTCGAAACTCAAAAGGTCACAACTGAAAAGTCTAAAGTCCAGAATGTTAAAGCTCAAAAGCTCAAACCAAGTTCAAATCTTAAATCAATATCAAAAAAAGAGAGAGGGAAAACCAAACTCAAAAGTCAAACTCAAAAGTCCAAAATCCTAAAGTGAAAATTAAAAGTCCGAACCTGAAACTGACACAAAGTCAAAATGACACAAAGTCAAAATAACACAAAGTCTAAAAATGATACAAAATCTAAAAGTGACACAAAGTCAAAATGGCACAAAGCCTAAAAGTGACTTAAAAGACACAAAGTCTAAAGTGACATAAAGTCTTAAAAGTCAAAAGTTCGTCCCTTCAAGACTGCATCGCGTTTCGCCCTGAAGGAGACACCCTCCCGATGTTCAGATTGAGAAAAAGGAAAAGTCAATTCTGAATTATCACTGAAGTTCCTGTCAAGAGAAGGCATAGCGCATCTGTACTCGCGACTTGAACGAAAACCCCAAAAATCCCTAAATTCCTCAAAACGATTGAGAACTGACCTAGAATACCCTATTTTCTAGCGTTGGACTCAAATCTAACAGCCTGTTTCTACAAGTTCGCAGCATGTTTAACCAGAAGCAGCCTGAAACCTGATGCCCAAGTGACCAGAAGAAAAGTCAACCAGTGGCCATCACCTAAGTTCCTGTCAAGAGAAGGCATAGCGCATCTGTACTCAAGGCTTGAACGAAATCCCAAAATCTCTCAATCTCCAAACGATTGAGGATTGATCTAGGATACTAAATTTCCTAGTATCGAACTCGAAAATCTCTGTAAAGGCACTAAGCCTGACACAACAAAGTATAAACAACCTAAATATCTGAAAAATGTGAAACTAAAGAATTAAATCACATCATTCATGTTTGTATGGCACTGTTCAAATGCTGTCCCTCTGCTTCACTTTCACCCTGAAATTCTTTACCAAGACACAATCCTTTTATTAAAATGGACTTCATCCACTTACGACATTTAAACTTTGATTATCCCGATCTAGAGGTGCTCTTGGCTCAGTTCGTGACTGGGTTCGGAGGTAATTAACAGTAGGGGCTTGCGCCTACTGGAAAAAAAGGACCTACGACAAACAATCAACTCTCGAGGTACTTAGAACCGCATTAGTGCCCTTCGCTCGTTTGGAATGGGCAGTAACGACGGGTCTCAAGATGCTCGAGGGGTATCTGATCCGCATTTTCTTCGCCCCATAGAGGACTATCTGATCTTCCGTGGTCGGACTGAAAAAGTGCGAGACATCTTCTCTCCTTTCTAGCTCATGGGTTGAGCACTCATCTCCACAAATTAATATAGTTAATTGCTAAATGAGAGAGGAAACCTAGAGGGATTAGCTTGTTTCTTCCTCTTGCTAGCACAAGAGTTGAAGATTATGGTTAACCTCCTTGGTGGACTCGAGGCCGATCAACCGACGAAGTAGGAGGCGCATGGAGGCTCGCCACCAACTCCCATGCCATGGTCGAGCCCCGCGAATACGATTTCGCGGGAGGTACAAATATCCACCCTTTTCTCTTTGTGTTAATTTGGCTTTTGTGCACGATCCGTTTTGTGTGTTGTTTCTATGGCTAAATTAATGGTAATTAGCTCTAAAATTGAAAATTACACACTTCCTAACAGATTTCGATGTAAAATCTGGTCAAAATAGCAATATAAATATGAGATATCAAGTGAAACAATTCCCTATTCATGATACAATCTTAAAATATTTCTCAAAAAATAAGCACATACTCTGGGACGTATATAGCTATAAATATTAAAAATTACTTACCATCATTTCATAGATTTCATTATCCCATCATCCACATATCTTCATTAATTATCTAACATCCTCATTAATTATAAAATGTGTTCGAAGCTGGTCAGATCTTCGTACCCGTTTATAAAACGCGTTCGGAGCCTTCGAGCGCGTTTTATAAACGTGTTATTAGTTTTTCATATTTTTCATTCAAGACGCAACATTTAACTTATTAAAAATAATAATTTGCAACAAGGTCCCTGCATGTTTCATATTTACAAAATTCTGAAAATTTTATTTTCAATTAAAGATGTATTAAATAGATATAACAAATATATTACACATATTTTATTTGCATTTAATTGCACATATTTTTTTTTTTTGAACATGTGTATAGTATCATTTTGTTTGAATAATTATTCGCCGACGACCCTGTATTTTTACTATTTAATTTTACAAACTTATCTTTTGCATTGTAGTCTCTCCTTTTTTTATTTTATGTTAGCCATATATAATTAAATAATATATAATATGGAAATAATTAAAATATAAATTTTTTAAAAAATTTTGAACATTAAAACTTTAAACAGGCTTAACTTTTGATAGGAAGGTCCGTTTGGGGCGATCGAGCACAATCCGGAAAGCTGGCGACGAGATCTACACATGTTATAGGGGTGATGGGATAATGAATGAAGATACGTTCCCGTAACGACCATTTTCGGAGATCTACTTCATTAATTATCTAACATCCACATATCTGCATTTCTCTTCAGTTACGTTTGAGGCGTAACTGAAGCTCTCTCCTCTTACCCGTTTATAAAACGCGTTCGAAACTTTCGAGCGCGTTTTATAAACGCGTAGGAAGGAGAGAGACTGTATGCTTTTATAAAACGTGTTCGAACTTTCTTCTTATTAAAAAAAATAATAATTATTCTTTCTATTAAATTTTTTTGCGTCTGAATTTCTATATAAAATAATTTCGGCAATCCTGTTTAAGTATGAAATTAGGAATAATGTTATAATTACAATAACAAATATCCCTTATCGTAAGCTTATCCGTTTAAAATTAATCGTGTCGAGAAACCGCCCACGATTCCACGAAAAGCATGCAGTTAGATTATCCAAATAGAATTATGAGATTATGCACTAAGAAAATGAGAAAAAAAAAAAAAACAAACTAGAACAAAGACTACTGTTCAATTGTTGAAGCACAGCGTCACGTCTGAGAAAAAAAAATAAGTTGTTGCTTGTAACTCAAACATTTATTTACTTTCAATATTAAGATACGAGTCAGACTCTTATTTTAGGTAAAAAAAAAAAACTATAACAAGTAAGCATATAAAATAGAATAATTACTCATATTAATTGGAACGATTAGTTTCAAAACCAGAACAATTACTATATTAACTAGAATAATTATTTATATTAATTAGAACAGTTAGTATTCAGAACTAGAACAATTAGGAGGGAGAGGGATGGGATAGGGGTTAGTGAAACAGAGAAGAGGGATGGAAAGGAGTAATTAGTGCTGGCCAGGAGATTATGGGATAGAGAGATAAAAAAAATATATATACCTTCCTAAATACTAGGGGATGATACATGGGGATGAGAGACAAAAAAAGAAAGAAAGAAAATGTCTTCCTAAGTGATTGGAGATGATCCTTATTAGTCCTAGATAAATATTTTACAATGTGTCCAAAGTCATGAATTCAATTTGTTTGTGATTTCCTCAATTTATAAAAAATAAAAAATTTTCTCATATCTGATAATTATTGTATTCATATAAATTGAGACTAAAGTTGCAAATTTTTTTTAAAGTTTGGTCATGATAATTTTCAATGTTAATTTTTTTTTGTCGTCAAGTTATATCAATGACCAATTGTGACACCAGTAAATCATAAATAGTCTCACAACATTAAAATTTTGTTTTTCGTTTCATTCATGAAGCTTTACTCCTCTTCTGGTTTGAACGGCCCCATATATTGACTCCCTTTCATTAGAAGAGGTTCTTGTTTCTACCATATCCAAATTGTCAAATTTTAAATTGGGTCACCTGGCTATCACAAACCAATATTATTCATGTGTGGTGCTTGGAAGGAGAGGAGAGAGAATTCACATGCAAAGGAGCAAGGACCGCATACGAAAATGTTAAAAGAGTGAAAGACATTGAATAGAGGGGTCCTTTATCTAAGTACAGCAGAAACGGGGAGTAGCACCTTCTATATCATATGTGATATCTCTTGTGGCCCCAAACTGTTTGTTTCTTTTACCTTTCTTTTCTTTTCTTTTCCTTTCTCTTGTATTGCTTTTTTATTGTACCGACTCACTGTCTGCTTGTCACCACCGGGCAAAGCTTTAATTTGAGAGGGGTCCCCTTCAATGCTGCATGCTTATCTGGCAACATTCATCTCAGGCACCATTTTTCACTAGCATGGAAAAGTTTTTTGTGGGGCTCATGCGCATCACATTTCAACACAGTTATTTACTTAATTTTCTTCCTGGTGAAAATCTCCTTCCTTCGTTATTGATTGAGGTCACGGTATAGGAATGACGCTCTTGCTAATGCTACCTCACATTGTGGGCTTTGGTACTGTTTCCGTTGTGGTTTCAAACCGAGGAAATGTTGTCCAGATCTAATTTCATGGCGCTTCACTTGGCCTTTTTCAAGGACCTTCAGATCAAGTTTTGTTTTAATCACTGTTCTTTTTATTAATTAAAGCCTATTTCAAATACTTTTTTTTTTTGAAGCAACTGGTGATCTGGTGAAAAATTTTCGATGTTGTAATAGCGGTTTCAACCATTAAAAGAAAATAGGAAAGTATAGGTTTGCTTATTATATATATTTGGAACCTTAATTATAATAATATACTTGATTGACAGTTTACACACATCACGTGTCTGAAAAATCAACTCTTATTTTGTTAATTTTAAATATTGTTTCCAATTAATTTTCCATGAAGATGAGCATTAAGATAGAATTCCTTAACTCAGGATCCCTGTTGGACCGTATTTTTTTTTAAAAAAAATCACGTGATCATCTCCTTCGTAGTTGGGTTAAGATTCCTATTGTATTGTCCGCTCCAACTTAGCAGTGAAAATTGGACAGGCAGTATTGCATTGAGATTCGTGCATTTCCGTCGAGATTAACATAAAACATTTCTAATAGAAAAGGATGGGTGTAGAAGTCACATCATCGAGTAAACAAAATAAAAAAATAAGTAATGGTCACAATATAGAGGATATAAATTAAGAATATTCTCACAATTACTGTCAATATCATACCAGAAACAAATATAGGTTTGCCTGACCATGTTATTTTGTTACTGTACAAGCTTAGCTGCTTAGCTCAATTTGCAACTCCGTCGTGTGTGATCCAAATCTAATTCGAGATTGACACAATTGATTAGATTTTTAACTACTGGAAATCGAGCTCGAGTTTAATTTAAATTTTTGGATCAGCTCATTTAAGATGAATTGATTTAGGGGGGCGTTTGTTTGTGTAGTAAGGGGTTGCATAAGTTAAGGATGCCTAAATATTTATGTAGTGTTATATAATAGATGTTTGGTTGTGTAGTAAGGATGACTAATTTAATGCATGCATATATTCATGTCAAAAGACTAAAATACCCTTATATTCATGCTTTTAATTAATTATTATTCTTAATAATTAATATTACTTGTTAAATATTATTATTTATAATAATTAATCTTTATTATTGATTATGATTTTTTAATAATTATTGTTTCTTATTAAATATTATTATTTATTAATTAATATTAATTATTTGTTAATTATTAATTATTAATGATAATAAGAAATCATTTTATTATTATGAAATATTATTAATTATTTAATAACAAAAAAAATTATTTATTAATTATTATTATTATTAAATCATTATTATTAATAATTACTGTGATATCCCTGAATTTTAGGACCTGTTTGCAATACATCGAATTCTAAGGTTCTATTTGAAAAATGTCCATGTTTATCCACTTTGAAAATATCTTTTTGATCTTATCCAATTTGAAAATATCTATTTGATCTTATCCACATTTTTAGTAGCTAAGTAATCAATATTTATATAAATAATTTTTGATAATTAATATCTTTATGAATAGGCTCAGTTATTTTTATAAATAGTATTAATATTTTCAGAAATAATAGCTAAGTAATTCCTTTCTGCTTACTTAGCCATTAAGTAATCTAGAATATTTACCATTTTAGCCAGACCTCTACTATAAATAGACCCCAGTCTCATTTCATTTCATTTCGTATATCATTTCTGTTTCTCTCTCTTCCTAGCAAACTGTGAATACCACCTTGGCTTTGAATAGTCGGCCATTTTGAATTCGAGTTCTACATCGCAGTTATAGTCGTCTCGATTTGCTCGTGCTATGGATTGTTCAGTCAGGTAACCGGACTTCTCTATAATTAGTTCCGTATTGCTTGATTTGATTACCGCTTGGCTTTGCTTGCATGTGTAGGCCCGTCTGTGGTTGTCTTTTTATGACGTGTGGATGCCTTTTGAAATTTTGTTATTCTTTTGATAGGAACTAGCAAATTTAACTATGAAATATAAAAGTGACTTGGAATAACAGAAAATGGATGATGAAAGTGAAACATAATGAGACCGAGTAGTTAAGTTGTTTTACTTGTGGTTTCCATTATCGGGGGATTGCACCCCAGCTTAATGCTGGTGGTCTCCTTATGATAGCGATCACGGGCAACACATACTGATCTACTCTGCTATTCAGCCTCTAGGCGGATTAGCGGTCATTTGGTATATATTCGTTTTGGTTGGACTGGCTGGAACCATTAGGTGTGTGGAAGCGGACTACCCCACGGAACTCCGCGGTAGTAACCCAGTACTGGTGTATACTAGCCCCCACTTAGTGCACGGTGGAGGACAGGAGCGGTTGCAAAGCAACCAGGGTCGGGTGCCTATACATTAGGTATACGCTCGATGGGTAGGATCGATTAAGCACGGGTACGGTCAGGAAATACAATATGGTGGACTTGGCGCGAGACTTTTTCCCCATGTCTAAGTAAGGATTGAGACATGTAGGGTGGATTTGGCACGGGAATTATTCCCGCAGGGTTGGAGTTATGTAAGGTGGATACTCTCGTATTATATTATATGCTATTCCTCATGAAAGTACACCGAATCACATTCATCTCTTTTCTTAAATAAAATGTATGGTTTGTTATGTGGATTAATCCAGTCATGTTTAATTTGCTTTAACAACTAATATAGAGAAGCTGCGTCGTTAAATAATCGGTTACTGAGCTTTGTAGCTGACATCCGTTTTGTTTTTTTTTTCTGCTTGCGACGTAGGTTGACGGGCCGTCGGATAGATGCAGAAGATACCGTCCCACCGTCCCGCCCCGTGTGTCGGTGTGTCGGCGCGGGGTGTGACAATTACTATTGCTTGTAAAAGCATTATTAATATTTATTATTTGTAATAATTAATATTTATTATTATTTACGATTTTTTAATAGTTATTGTTACTTATTAAATATTATTATTAATTATTTCTAAGGGGTATTGTTGGGAAAACAAATTAAAGGAGACCATGCATAACTTATGCAACCTATTTAGGTTGCATAAGTTATGTACCCTTAAGGCATCTTATGTAAGAGGTGTTTGGTGACTAAAGGATGCATAATTTAAGTTATGCATCCTTTAAGTCACAAACAAACGGGGCCTAATTTGTAGTATGTAATTACTAGTGTAAAATATAATGCTCATATAACTATTTGATTATATCAATTCTTTTTTCATATTTTTGTTTGATTAGCAAAATTTAGCTAGAAAAGAACAGTAGTTATTATAAACTGCAGGTTTTTTTAACTAATGTAAAAAGTAAACACAAAAACTAATATATTGATAGTCTAAGCTGGATAGCCGATTGGTTGATATAGATATTGAATTACATTTTTTTTTTTTTAAGTTGTTGGAATTTACGGATAATTTTTCTGAATCAGCATACCGCTCAGAGCCTTAAAGGACCGTTGGGTCGCGGAATTAAAAATGCATCTGTCTGATTTTGTAATCCACGGAAGCTATATGTAATCTGAGATCTGGAGTTCTATTTTTTGGCAGTTCCGTTTCCAAAGATCTAAAACCCTAAAGTGAGATTTGAGAGAAAGAGAGAGAGTCTTCTCATTTATTGCTTGAGATTCTTCAAAGTATGAAAGAGATGGGCATATAGCATGTTGAACTCTAGGTACATCATGGTTAGTAGTGATAGATTCTAAGTTGAGGTCGTAGTGCGGCTAAGAGGTCGTAGTGCAATAGCCGCATATGAAGAGGGACGTAGGTTCTACGCAACAGATGCGTGGCGGTGCTTGCGGTACAACCTAAGAGATCGAAGTCTAACATATTCGGTTCTTCCGCACTAGTATACCTAATCAATATGCAATAGTACATTGGATTGACACGTACAAATTTGTTGTTCCGAGAGGGGGATACAAATGAGTGTTCCATGATACTTTAATATAGTCCAAATCTTGAAATAACTAGTACTTGTGGACTTTTCTTTTGGTGATGGATTTCAGAATTAAGCATGTGGATAGTGATGATATTAGTACCAAGACATTATGTTTTGGGGTGCTAAGTAAGCTTTTTTTATGTATTTTTCTTTAATTTTTACATAATCTCATGAGTAATGACTATTTGACATTCTTAACTATGCCAGTTGAAGTTAAATGATCGGAATTGACTTTTAGGTCATAATCGTAATCTATTCCAACTTGTACCTCAAACAGTCATGTAGTTTAATATCAGCTGAGGTGAGAATCTCCTTAAAACTGAAAGGAGTATTTAAGTGGAGAATCTCATGATTATTTGCAATAAGAAATGGTTTAAACCATAAACACTTGATTTGTAAACTAAATCTAGACTCATACAATGAATATGGACACATGTCATTTGAAGAAAATAATTCATTGTAACATATGCTCATATCACATGTGTTTGGCGACATTTGAAAATGGGTTGAGTGGTTCAAAGACCAAGACCATATGACTCCCAATGTGTAAATTTCATGATTACGTACCCTTTGACTTTTGGCTATGTCATGAGAGACAAATTCGTGCCAGCTACTTTGATGTGTACTCTATGGTGATGTATATTCCGTCTGTCAGGGCATTGATAGGAAAACGACGATATAGTCTTGATTTTCATGAGAGAAAAGAAAGATTCGATTCATAGTGCACAAACGATAGATCTGTTGGTGTTCCGAACTCACCAAACTCGTCATATGGACTGAGATTGGGAACATACAACAAACTAAGATTGAGATGGAAAATACATGTATTATTGAACGGTCAATAATGTCTGATATAGTGCGGGTTTTAATGTTTCTAAGGTGCTAATATAAACATTAAACTAACAGTTTTTTATTAAAAGGATAGATGCTTACTTGTTGGGTTTAACTCGATTAAAGTGAGGCTTTTAAGCTTCCACCTGAGAGGTGTGTGCACCGATTGCACGTTCCATTTGAGTGACATGCAGTGTGAAACTTCTCCGAGAGGGAGATGTTTGAATTTACAGAGAATTTTTCTGGATCAACGGATTGCTAAGGATCCCAGCGACTCGCTGGGTCACAAAACCAGAGATGCATATGTTTATATAATCTCAGATCTAGTGTTCTATTACTTGACAGTTCCATCCCCAAAGATTTGGGACCCTAAAGAAAGATCTGATAAAGAGGAAGTCTTCTCCTTCATTGCTTGAAGTTATTCTAAGTATGAAAGAGATGAGCACATGACAAGTCGAACTCTGGGTAAATCGTAATTAGTAGTACTAGGTCCTAATTTGAGGTCGTAATGCATCGACCACATACGTAGATTAATAATAGTCCTACTAAAACCTACAAAAGTAGACTGTGTTAGAATTGGAATCAGTTCATTTGAATTTAATAACTTTGCTGCTCAAGAATAATCACTAAAGAAGTGTCAAGAATGAGAAAATAATGATATAAAAGAAAAGGTGTACCGGGTTGTACTGACTGTGTATATATTTCGTTTTAGTTTGTGGTAATGGATTTCCTGTTTGGAGCTTTGCCCTTTCAAAATAAATAAGGCTCCGTTTGGATACGTCTAGAAATAAGGGAATAATTTTTTTCTAGGCGTAAATTTATTCCTAACCATTTAAATTTTTCACAAAATTACACACTTTCTAATATTATTCCTCTTATTCCTTAGCGATCCAAACGGAGCCTAAATAAATAAATAAATAAGAATAAAAAAAGGCAATTTAGGTTTCAAAAGGTATATATTATTTAAAAAAAAGTAAAATAAAAATGGTACAGAGCCTGCATATATTATACGTTGGATTTAAGTACAATAATGATGATATATATGACATACACGTGTGCCTCTTTTTTAACCAAATGGTTTAAGAGAGTAACTACCTCAAGTTTTATCCGGTAACAATTATTGCTCTCCGGTTGTGTAGTCCTCTTAAAATTTATTCCAGTTAGGACTTGGGACCAACAGCCTCAACACACGTCTGATTTGGTGCGGATATCTCGCTACCAACATAAATACAGCATAAATGTATATAAGAAATAAATTCACAATAAATGAGGGAAGTATATATACGAACAACACTGGTAAAATAAAACAATTTATACTAGCGGTTGTAAATTTGTACTGCATATGATATGGGGTAATTTTCGATATGCTTAATAATTATTATTATAATCACAAATAATTTGACGTTGAGAAAATGCAAAAAATTTTGTCGCATGTTTTTCAAAAACAATTAAACTTGATTTGAATGTGAAGTGAATTTTTGATGTCTATAGAAGTTATTGATAGTCATAATTCTTACGTGCACAGTGTTCCAAATATTTATGAAACGACAAAATTTTTATACTAGTATAAGAGTTATAAAACAATATTTGAAATTAAAGTCCTTTAGCTGTTTCTCCTCGTGCGTAAAGTAGTGTCACGTTGGTTCCGTTTGGATAGGAGCAAGAATAAGAGAATAGCTTTTTCCTACTCCCAAATTTATTATAAACAATTCAAACTCTTCACAAAATTACACACTTTTCGATACTTCTTCCTTTATTCCTCATATTTCCACACCATCCAAACGAAGCCGTTAAGTAGCTCCAACAACTTATCTCGGTGCCTGAAAACCATTTTTTAAAAAAAAAAACAAAGAAAAGGACAATATAAGATGTATATTTCTTGTAAAAGAAAAACCCAAAAAATGGGCCTCTAAGGCCTAGAAAAAATCAATTATTGGGCCAAGTGCCCATGTTATAGGCCTTGTGATAGAACAGGCTTTCGTAACAAGTTCAAAAACGAGGTTGGGATGCTTAAACGGTCATAACCGTCTCGGCGCCTCGCCACTATCTAATATTGCACATTTGCACGAACCCCTCAATTTGTCAAGAAATAGGAAAACTGCCTAAGAGAACCGCTCCACTAAACGCACAATTGACGACCCTTTTTAACCTACCTCTTAACCAAGTAGCCTCTGCTCTGATATTTCTTAGCATCGATCCCTCTCTCTCTCGCTTCATTCTCTCTTCCATTTTCAATCCTACTAAGTTAGAGACGAGCAAAACCAAAGAAAAAGCCACCATGTCAGCACCTACTCAACCACCTTTTTTTCTGAGCGAACCTCGGAATATAATAGGTCAAGATAACGTCAACCACTCCACGGACTCTTATACGGCGGTCATAATCATACTCACCGTGATTGCCTTTTTGTCGGTTGCTTCATGTGTTTTGGGCCGCATGCGTTCTAGACGAAGGAACGATCATGTTTCGTCTGATTTGGAGAAGGGTCGTGACATGGCGAAATCGGACAGTACTATGTTGAATAACAAGGCAGCCACAAATTTGAAGATCAAATCCAAAATGGCAACGACCCCAAAATGTGAATTGCATGGCAACAAGAACTTTGGCAAGTTACTCGCGACAAAAGAAACTGCCAGTGTCAAGTTGAAGAAGCAGGGACTCAATCGGTGTGAAGTGCACGGCATTTACTTGCCTAGGAATAGCAACATATCTGATCTTTCTGGTGCCAATGATGAACAGCAGCCTTGAAATTGAGTTCTTTTGATTGAAATTTGGCATTCGATGTTCTTACAATATTTTCTTATTCTTAATTATGTAATTAAATATATGAGTTTTACCTTTCTTGCTAGTCTGATTTTGATCGAGATGACAAAATAGATAAATATAATATTATTGATGTTTTCTGTTTTGGATCATAATTGACATTTTAATTATTTCCTCGGGTAGGTAATGCCGCTTCCAGTTTTGTAAACTGTGCGATAATTTAAGAGTATTCAGTATTTTGATTTGTTTTTCCCATTAAATAGGTCTTTGACTTGTAGCCAGACTTCAGCCAAGTAGCTAGGCTGGATGTTCGATTATAATGTTGTTATCTGTGACGGTGAATTGCTAAAAAGTTAATTTCGGATTTAACTACATAGCTCGATCATTCCAAATATAAAATAAAACACTTTTTGAAATTTAATTTGCAGAAAAAGGGAACTCTTTAGTTCTTCTCCAATTAATCCTGCTAAAGCAAGTCAGATACAAGATGCTATTTTTAAAATCGGAGTTATAAGGATCATTCCTGTATTTTCAGAATGTAATAGTTTTAACCTTGTGAACTTTTGAGACTCAAAATTCCCAAATTATTTGTGAAAGAAAAACAATAGACGAGAAAATTGTACCGTTTAGGTAAGCAGCACACTGTGTGTCTGTGTTACCCCAATTCGTCTGGGACACAGAGGTAGCGGTATCGTGTGCGGGTGCGGATGCGTACCCGTCAGTTTGACCAGAGCAATTTGGTCATCGATACGGCAGTCTATAAAGTAACAATTACACGCTCACACACATCATACATACCATGCTTCTTACATTTTTTTTTTGAAGAAAGAGGGAGGTCTTTGCCATCCAACTTTTTTTTTAAATTAAAGGTGCATGCGGAGCTTGAATCCTTGACCTCATGGAGGCCAGCCTAGTGCTCTTACCACTGAGCTACTAGACCACATGCACCATGCTTCTTACATAAGACCATATATGCATGATTGTTGCCACTTGTAGTCACGTCAAGATTGGTTTGCTCTCGAATAACTCTTTGATCGCCAGTCAAACTCATGATCCACAACCACAAGCCAGAAAATATTTTTAAACTTAAAAACTCTCAACGTTCCAGAAACTGAAAAATCATAATCTACTAATTTCTCATGCCATCGATTTATTTCGTAAATTATTGTTCCCTATGCACACGGCCAGTAATTCCATAAGGCTATATCAATCATATTTACCAAAATTACAAGAAATGAAAGACATGCACTCTTTGCAGAAAATAAAAATACCAACAATTAAATCCGAAAAGAATTATTTTTCTGTAAACAACACCTCATATGACGTGTTCTGTAATTGAGTAAAATCTCTTAAATTAGTCTTTTATTGGGCGCGCTTCAAATCCTCCCTCCTTTCTCTTCACCAATGAGTAGGGCATGTAAGTTCCCAAAATTTTGTCCCACGTCACGAAAAATGGCTGTGAGAAGTTGTACTTGGTCCCGTACAACTGGTGGTGTACATCATGGTACGCACTATTGTTTGCGAAGAGAAAATGAAGGAAATTGATGGGCAACCAAACGCCGCAGTGATCGTCGACAGTTTTAATGGTTGCAAATGAAAAGAAGAAGACCCCGACACGGGGCGTCATACCGCTTAGCAAGAAGGCGAGAGCCCCGCCTGCTGTGTCCAGTATCAGGCCTTCCAAAGGATGGTTGTAGAGTGCACCGAAGGCAAAAGGCACGACCAAGGTGTGGTGCTTGGAGTGGATGTGCTTGTACAAGAACTTGTTTATGTGCATGTACCGGTGCATGAAGTATTGCCATGTGTCAAGCACGAACATGGCGATGACAAATTGAACTGCTATGATGTACAGAGGTGGATTGGGCTTTGGCACACCGGTTTCATCCTTTATCAGCTGCAGTTAATTACACGAGAAAGCTAGAATTCTTAGTTGCAAGTACATATAATAGAAACATTTTGTACTTTCCAATGTCGTGGAAAAGGAAAAATATATGATATGATGATACATCTATTTCATGTTATAAAAAAAATGCAAAATATCAGTGAATTATATATTACTGTAAATAGAAGCAACGAGACGGCGATTTGAAATGCCTGTTGGACGAATACGCCCTTCACGACCATCCACTTGGAGATGACATTCTTCGTTTCCTCTTCGGCCTTTGTGTGCAACCTGTACTTGTCTAGCCTATCACCAAGTATAACAAATATGACAGAGTAAATCCAGTACACCGCAACGGGAATCAACGTGCCCAGTACCTCGTCAGACACAGTAAATCCCATGGTAGCTAGAATTAATAGCGGAAAATATTCGAGAAGAGAATGTGTGATCTGAAGGGAAGTGTTGTACTTCTGAATTCTGATCTTGCAACTTAGTTGTGAAGAGGTCGGAGGAGATTTGTGCTATATATCAATGGAAATCCATGATTAACCCAAAGGATACGTTTTCAAGATTTAATGGAAAAAAGTCTAAATTTTGGAGCATGAAAAATTTGGTCTATATTTAACAGCTCTAAATAAATTATTTCCCTACCTAGCATGATTTAGAACTAGTGTCAAAACAAAAGAAAAAGAATAAGTTGGGGGTCTTTCATAGACATTTAATTTAAAAATAAGTTGGTGGCTTAGACCTCCAATTTATCTTCAAAAAAAAAAAAAAAAGAAAAGAAAAAGAAAAAGAATAAGTTAGTCAACTATGAAGAGACGAGTCCACGTCCAAGACATACTGATCGGGTCAATACGGGCCCTTTTATATATGTTATTATGACAATTAATAGATAAGATGAGCTTCCAGTTTTTAGAGAATTGGGCCCAGAAATGGGAAGGCTTATTATAAATTAATATAAATTCTGTAGTTTCATGGGACAGTAGTACCCAACTAACAATAATTCTCACATTTAGTTTCAACCCGAAAAGAATTAAAAAAATAATACTAAAATATTATTAAATTTCAGAAATATTACTAAAATAATGAGAATTATATAAATAGTATCATAATATGTTTCTTTGAAAGAACGAGACTAATATAGTTCTTTCAAATAGTAGTTGTTTTTATTTTCAAATCAAATTTCAAGATTTTATATGAACATGATGGCAAAAATTCATAGAAGTTATAGAAACCTTTTCATTATAGGAAAAAAAAAATCACTATTGTATTCTTACATATTTTTTTAGAAAAAATAGCGCTCCTTTTCTCTTCGTGATCAAAATCCCATTTTTTAACAAGGAGTTTCATTTCGTTAGAAAATTTGTAATCAAAATGAACGATTTTGATGTCATTTTGTTGGAATTCTAATGTGAATAGATCCAATGAAATCTCATGAATTGAATTGAATTTGAAATGAAATCTCGCGCAAAAAAAAATTTTGATCAGGCCTAAGAAAATTCTTCATCCTCTACGACTAGTGTACAGTCTAAAATTTCAAATCCGAGTCCATAGAAAAAAAATCAATCTACCACAATTTGCGTACTAGTTAACGTGTATGATGGCACGTACGATTGGAAAATCGCAAAATGCAAATCGGAGTGAATTAAGTTATTTCGGGTCAGGATCCGAATCTTAAATTCTGGCTGATTTTTTTCTGCTAAACTGCTGATCGCAAAACGACCTGGCCGTAACGAAGAGGGGAAGAGGTTTTGGGTCCCACGAATCCAACCACATGGAGACAACTCAAGGAGATGAAAAATTACGAATTACCACTTCTGCATCTGACAACAGTTTGAGAGAGGGTTTTCAAGAACGTCAGTAAATAACTTTGCATCTTTTGAAATTGGGGCGATGGGAAGAGAAAAACAAGGGGCGATTCCTGAGGCGATTGCAAGAAAGGTACGGACCAAAAGATTCTTTATCCGAGATAACAATGGCTGGACAACTATAGTCAGGAAACCCATCTCTCCTCCTCGCTAGTCAGGTAAGTGCAAGAACACTCGTTCCCCACCTCCCCCACGATACCTCTGGTCTCAACCTAAAATGCAAAACACAAGCAAGCTTTCTCTTCTTTTTTCACGCCCTTCCCCTGCCCTCCTTTCCAAGTCTGGAGGGGAACCGCCAGTCCTGAGCTCGGCTGGCCTCTCCCCAAAGACTAGCCAACAGGAAAAACTTCTCCCCTCCTTCCCCACCCTGAATAAGCCCCTCCCAACAATTCTTCCCCCCCATTGTACTCTTAAACCTTCTTTTGTTACTGCTTTGTTGTCCCCTACTCCTTTGGCTTTTCACGCCGACCAAAGAAAGCCGGTCGCGGCAGTCAATGGGCTAGCGAACCGACCTGCTTCTAAGGTGGTTCGGAGAGGTAGATGTTTCAAGTGTCTAGCTAAGGGACACCATCGCGCCTCTTGCCCAACAAAGGAACCAAAGTGTGTCAAATGCTTCATTCTGGACCGTTTTTTACAATGGTGGGACAAAATGGAGGACGGTGACCATAAGAAACAGCTTGTGGCAGTTCTCTATGATAGTCCGCTCGGGGACATACTTCAGAAGAAGACGGTTCTTGAGGGGGAGAGCCTTCTCGCCGCTAATCTCAAACCAGTTCAAGAGGAGCTTGTCTCTGTCGATAATGGCCTGGTCGGCGGCTCTGCCAGCCGTAACTTTTCGGAGCTACGGGTTGACCAACCGTTGCCTACACAAAGCGACAAAATTTTGTTGTCGGG
The DNA here is from genome assembly GCA_028095005.1 of Rhynchospora pubera. Classification (NCBI taxonomy): domain Eukaryota; kingdom Viridiplantae; phylum Streptophyta; class Magnoliopsida; order Poales; family Cyperaceae; genus Rhynchospora; species Rhynchospora pubera. The sequence goes on from CM051463.1 coordinate 19,812,734, forward strand.
CGTGCTTGTACCTTTGGAGCAGATAGATCTGACAAGGGAGGCCCACAACTTTAATTTGAACAATCCTAAGCAGTTTGCCAAGAACTCATTAGCCGAGTGCATTAATAATGGGCCTCCTCCTTTATCATTTGATCATAAAAGCCCACTTCTTTTAAGTGGGACAGAAACAGTCCAGATAATGGAAAAGGAGAATGAACCTGCTGAGGAAAACTTTGACTTATCTTCTCCCGGTAGGTTGGGTGCTAGTGCTGATAAAACTAGAGGTTCGACCTCTATACAGCAAATTGATGCTGGAGTTAACAACCTAAAGAATCCTGTTACAATAAATTTGCGCCGGAGTTCTAGGTTACCTAAGACAAACAAGAAGTTCAAGCTTTTTGTCTCAAGTAACAAGAAGCAAAAAACCAAGAGTGCTGACCCGATTAGAAAATATACCAAAGAAATTCAACGGGCTTTGGAAGGGGCAGAACTTGGCAAGTGCTTTACGAAAGAGCAACTTGCAATCGACCCACTTACTGAGGTGGAGAAGGAACGTGTTTTGAATTTTTGCTCGATTCTTGGTGAGTCGACATAGATTTTTGTTAATGATGAAGCGGGTGAAGCCTGCTCGACCCGGTTTAGGTAATTTTTAAGCTTTCTATAGCTTGTATTACTTATCTGAATAGTGGGTCCCTTTGAGATTATTCTCTAGTTTGCTCCTTCTTTTTATGGTTGTCAATTTTAGCACTATTTTTTGGAATGTCCGTGGACTAACTGACACGAACAAGTGTGCGATAGTTAGGGACTCGGTTAATATGGTAAACTGTAAGCTTCTGTGTCTTCAGGAAACAAAGCTTCCTTCGTGTGATTTCTTTAAAGTGAAGAACATTTGCCCTTTTCGTTTTAACGATTACAGAACCCTTGATGCGGTGGGTACAAGGGGAGGAATTCTCATTGTTTGGCATGAAACAATGGTTTGTTCTTTTTCCTTGCCACTAAGCTACACTCTAACCGTAAAATTAACGCTTGGTTCTTTCACTTTTTTGGTCACTGGCGTATATGGACCAGTTGATGAAAGAAATAAAACCGTTTTTCTAAATGAGCTTAGATCTATACCAAATGATGATGGTTTACCTTGGATGTTGATTGGGGATTTCAATTTGTTAAGGAACCTCCAGGAATCAACTAATGAAAACCGTCCAATCCAATCAATACTTGATTTTAATCAGTTGATTGAGGACCTTGATCTCGTGGAGATTCCACTAATTGGTAGGCGTTTCACATGGTCTAATAATAGACCGAGGCCTACTCTTTCAAAGTTGGACCGTGCACTTCTGTCTAGTACTTGGCTTGATCATAACCTTAATATCAGTTTATCTGATAAGACAACTTCTACTTCGGACCACGCTCCTTTGGTGCTTAAATTTGAACCTGTGGGTAACAATAGACACAGGTCCTTCAAATTTGAAAAATTCTGGATGTCTTTTTCTGAAGTCGAGCAGGTTATTTCGGATGCATGGCATTCGGTTCCTATGCATCAAAATCCGACCATGAATTTTATTCGAAGAAGCTCTTCTGTGAGGAAAGCTCTTATTGCTTGGTCTAACATTAAATTTCGAGGTTTTAATAAGGCTGAGGAAAGAATGTAATGGTTTATCCATATGTTTGATAGAGTTGAAGAAATCAGACATTTGAATAACCATGAGTTTATCCTAAGAAAATTACTTCGTAATGCTCTGGGTGACATCTTGGTTTTGAAAAGAATCAAATGGAAGCAAAGAGCTGGCATTAATTGGTTGAAAAATGGAGATTCAAATTCCAAATTTTTTCACATGGCTGCCAGTACGAGACGAGCCAACAATAACATTAACTTCTTGGAAGAAGATCGAGGAACTTCATCCAATCATGCAGATATTGCTCGAAGTTTTTTTCATTTTTATAAACATGCATTAGGTAGTGCGCCAATACCGCCGCCACCTTATGATCTCCGAGGTAAGGTGGGGCCAGCCATCGACTTGCACGAACTTCAGCAACCCTTTACAATGGATGAAATAAAAAAAAACGATCTTCACAATGCGTGATGACAAATCTTCTGGTCCAGATGGCTGGCCAATAGAATTTTTCAAGCGTTACTGGCTAATATTGAAGGATGATATAATCAGGGTAGTAGAGGCATTTACTAATAATACTCTGGATATTTGGAGAATTAACCTTGCTTTCATCTCTCTCATTCCAAAACAGAAAGATGCATCACAGATAAATCACTATAGACCTATCAGTGTTATTAATACCTTGGTTAAGATCATCTCTAAGTTGTTAGCAGATAGGCTACAGCCGCATATGGCGACTTTGATAACTCCATTGCAAACGGCGTTCACGAAAGGAAGATCAATCATGGAGTCATTTATGATGGCCAGAGAGATAATCTCGTTCTACAAAAAGAATGAAATTCCCGCTGTCCTTTACAAGGTGGACTTTGCCAAAGCATTTGATTCAGTCTCTTGGGGTTTTCTTATCAATCTCCTTATTGAGAGGGGCTTCCCACCGCTTTGGTGTGCATGGATTCTTAACCTACTAAAATCATCAGCATCCTTGCTGAAGATTAATGGTGTTTTCACTGAAAAGTTCATGCATAGACGAGGTTTGAGACAAGGAGATCCATTGTCCCTTCTTCTATTTTTATTAGTGGCTGATGCTTTGCAAAAGTTCATTCAAAACGCAAATCAGTTATTCACTAGGCCGGTAATAATACCGCCTAAGGCATTACAATTTGCGGATGATACAATCATTCTCATGGAGGCACATCCCCGTAATTTGAGCGTAATCTCAATGATTCTGGAATCTTTTTCCAAAGTGTCAGGTCTTAGCCTAAATAATCTCAAATCAGTTTTCGTCCCGATTGCACTATCGACCTCTGGGATCGAAAGAGTGCAAAACATTCTTAGATGCTCGCCTAAGGAATTTCCAATAACTTATTTAGGCCTGCCTTTGTCGATTAAAAAACCTAGAAGGATACATTTTTTACCGCTAATACAAGCGATGCATGATAGGCTACAAGGGTGGAAATCTAAGTTCTTGTCTCTTGGAGGACGCCTGGTTATGCTGAAAGCAGTATTGGCTCAATGCCATTGCATTACATGCAAGTTTTTAAATTGCCACAGTGGCTACTAAACCAGATTGACACAATTTGTCGATCTTTTCTATGGAAAGGAGCTGCTTCCTGCCTAGGTGGGCAATGCCTAGTTAATTGGGAAACTTGCTACCTCCCAAAGCAATGTGGAGGATTGAGAATTCTTCATTTGCATACACAGAACCAAGCTTTATTGGCGAAATGGTTGTGGAAACTAATTGCGGAACAGGACTCGGTATGGTCCAATACAATCCAGGAAATCTATGGGACAATAAACATAGAATCCTTGGCGTCTTCTGATCAAATCTCTTATGGACTTAGAGATGTGATGCACACTAGACACCTAGTTTCCTCATCAATTGACTTTTCACAAGGAGACTCCAATGCAAGGTGGAAATGGACAAGTGATGGCAACTTCTCTTCAAAGAGCGCCTACTTTTTTTTGAGAGATCCAGGTATGAGATCCCCTTATCATACGCACCTTTGGAAGACGAAAGCACCCTTGAAAATAAAATTATTCTTCTGGTTGGCTATGAAGAATAGATTACTCACACGGGACAATATGTACCAAAGAGGATGGCAAGTGGATAGAAATTGTGTTCTTTGCCATAATGCTTCTGAGACGTGCATTCACTTATTTTTTCATTGTCCCTTTGCGAGTAATCTTTGGGAGTGTTTCCTTCGTCATGATGTGCAAATTAGGATATCGGATAAACTGTGGGAAGTTTGGCTACTAAACCAACACTTGTTGAAGATGGCATACAAGGACAATTACGGCACAATCTGGATGGCTGGCATGTGGAATATCTGAAAGATGCGCAACGCGACAATTTTCGAAGGCACGCAAATAAACCTGCATGATACTGTCCGCAAAACAATCCAAGATACCAAGGCTTGGACTGCAAACTGCTACTAGTTTTGAATCATTAGGATAGGACTTTTAGTCCTGAGAATCGTATATAGTTTAATTTGTGCATTTTCTTTTGTTTTTGTCCTTGTAATTTATTCTTTTACCTTGTACGAAACTTTTTCGTTCATTATATTTGTAGGAGAGATAATCATCTCCCTACCTTCAAAAAAAAAAAAAAAAAAAAAAAAACAGTTTGAGAGAGGATTCTTATCTAAGGCCTTTTAATCTCGGATGCCTTCGGTTTCAAGAGAATAATATTTCTCCCAGGTATCAGCCCCCTCTGGTCTCTGCCAAAGAAGAGGAAGCTAAGGTTGTGGGTTGGGTTAAGAGGAGAATGATACAGAAAATGAAGATGATGAAGATACAGAATCAGAATTAGACTCCATCTACTCCAACAGGTCTCAGAAGGTGTAACGTCTTGATACACATGAAGACTTGTCCCACAGGTCTTACATGTTATTATATACCAAGTTTCCTATAGTTTACCTTCCATAATCCATATGCCTCCACTGAATTTGAGTTATACCCAAATTGCTTTTGCAAATGTGCTATTGTACTCCAGTAAATTCTTAGTTACAAGTTGTGCATTTGTTGAACCTCAGTTAACTGTCCATTATGCAATTGTGTACACTAAGATCATTAAAAAGAAGGTTGGTAAATGTTTCAAATATTTGATCAGACCTGCTGCTACTCTAGTGCCATAAGAACTTGACCTAAGGTGAACTATGAATGAACGCGACTAAACTGCACTATAGTTTTTAAGGAATCACTGCAAAGAATACTAGATTGTTGCTCAATTGACACTCCATTAAACCTTCCATGATGTTTTATTCAAAAGAAAGCATGCTACCAAATGTTTTAAAAAATGTAAAAAGAAAATTATTTCCAAATTCATTAAGAGAACTTGTGGGCTTTTACTTGCTGATACCGATTACAAATAAATTTAGTAAGAATTTATATTTCCTTGGTCCGTTTATTGTAAGATAGTAGTAAATATTGAGCAATTTAGCCATTTCCATCTTCTTAAGGGCATTAGATTAAGATGAAAGATACACAAAACTTTCTTATGTTTATATTTGTTGTGCAGATCTTCTGATTATACTTTGAATGAGATGATGATGACAGAGGAAAAATATGGTAACCAAGAGGCGAGTATAGTTAGTAAGCCATACCGGAGGTTCAAACAGTCTTTTTTGGAGATTTTCTCTATAAAAATTGGAGGTTCTGGAAATGTTAATCCGGATGAAATATACGGTTAAATTATGATTGATACTGCTACACCTGGTTGCCTTCTCTTTAGGCGTTTGCATGGAGATTCCCCCAAAATAAATTCTCAGGTAACTAAGGGAAGTATAATCAATAATGCACGTATTTTCTTCATTCACCAGCTTGTATGACCTGTGTCATTCGTGTATTGGGGTTTGCTCTTCTTGAAGGCCCAAGATGGCTTGCATGGTCCGTATTTGGTGAAGTTTTAATCATACCGTTCCTCTTTAGGTATCAGAATATTAATTTCGTAGAAGAAAAAATTTATGCTCATTACCTTTGGCACGATTCTGAGTTTGATAGAGCGCTGCACAAGGTTTTCAATCTTGAAGTTGGTCAAATTGAAGTAAATTTCGCTGCCTACGAGGATGGTTTAGAGGCTCATTTAGAGATTAAGCTACTAGATTGCTCATTCTCCTCAGCTCATGTGCACGGGACCATAACAGCAACAATTTCAATGCTTGAAGACAGTGGAGCTTCTAGTATTGTATTCGAAAAGGAGCTTAAGAATGTTGATGTGAGGCCTATAAAAGAGGTTGATCTCCCTCTATCTAAGCCTATAATCGCACTTCCATTTGGTTCCACCCTCAAGCTTGATTTCAATATTAATTCTGGAGGAGAACCAATTGACTGTCCACAATTTATATTTGCAGTCGAAGTGGGCATGTCTGAACAGATTTTGGCACTAAACTGTTGTTTTGTTAAAGTAAAGGTGAACTTTTATAATAGGCAACCAAGGCAGCTTGTAGATTACGAAGGTTACTTCTAGAACTCATGTTGAATTGCTAGTCATGTTTGTATTTCTCTTGGGGTGCTGTTCTTCTTTCTGTTTGTTTCGACATCCTGTTACTCTTTTCTTATCACTGGCTGCTACTATGATGATTGTTTCTTTATGGTACTTGTTTTTATATTTATCAAATCCATTTTAGATTGGTAATTTCCTCCAAAACCCCATTTTGAGTGGCTTATGTTGTCACGTGATGGATGATTAATGTTCAGGGTGTGTATTTACTTATTTACTTCCTGATTATTGAGCAAAATCTGACTAGAATACTATACTTAATCTCCAATCCCGTGTCCTCCATATTAAGTGAAAGAACAAGGAGAATTCTTAGAACTGCCTGCCTACGTTAAATTGAATTGATCCTTAAAGAAAAAAAAGTCTAGATGAGAAACTAATGGCAAAAGATGAATGATGCTTGATGACAATCAGAAAGGAATTTGTCATTAGCTGCAGGATAGATATAGGTACTTCGCTGGAAGGTACATAATTGAAATTAGCCCCAAGAGAAGTTGCAAGAAACGTTCTCCTGTCAACGGACTAATGCCCAAAATTTTAAAGAGTTTCATTTGAAAAATCTAAAATTACACATTGTGATCTCGAAAATCTAACTTTTGAGGCTCAAAGTTCCATCAGGAGAAACTTCAGCCTCCTAAAAGAGAGCAAAGTAGAAGACTGAGAAATTTGCAGGAAGCTGATAACAAAAATGCAAGCTGATGAAAATAAACTCGTTTTGCCATTTGATTCAAATTAAATGCAAGATAAACTCAGAACTGGTTAACATTGCACTATTGTCAGTGATGCAGGAAAAGGACGGAAACATGGCAGGTGGTGTACGCAAGTCCAATATTGTCCCATGTGTGCTCTGATTGATCAAGGAACCCTCGAAATTTTCGGTAGCATACCAAATGCTACTCCTTGTTCCAATGTCTCATCAGATCATGGCATTAACCATACAAGGGACTTGTCTAGACTACTCCAATCTTGCAAATCACAAAGAGACACCATGTTCTGACTTATGCAGTGGCAAGACTCCATGGAGGTTTGGTTTACAGCAGTTAGGCAGTGGAGGACCTCTGACAATCCCAAATCTTGCCCGCTCTCTCTACAGCATTAGCTCAGTTATAGCTTGTATATAGCTAAGACTAGCTAGATGCAAGCTCAACAAAGCAGTTCTCAGTTTTAAAAAGTACCGCTTAAAAAATTTTCATTGCATAGTTGGTACGAGGTAAAGGGGAGTGGTGGCCTCTCTGTCAACATCCAGCTAGTAGGCCCTCATTTCATCCTTCCCCACCTACACTCGGTTAAACATGTAGCCTTTCCGCTATTACATCTCCTAGCACCAAGATCGTGCACTGGTCTTCGAACCATGGTTCACTTTCTTCCCCCATTCATCAGTGTCTCACCTGCCGAGTTATGCCAGTGATCGCCTCCCCATTCTTTTGCAAATTTAGCCACAACCGATCAAGAAACCAAGACAGTTTAGAGTTCTTTTTTTTTTTCCAGCAAAAGACAGTTACCGTTGAATCGCTGATTGGATGATCCCAAATTAAAGCAGCTCTCTGAAACCACCTTGGTTACGACTTACTAATGAAATTGACAAATGGGAGCAGTTACACTCCAAACTCATATCACGCATACAAGGCTGGTACAGAAAATAAGGTACTTCTAATCTTAAACTCTCTGAAATAGATGCTAATATGAAAGATTTGCAGGTATAACCTGACTCTAAATTTTAGGCTGAAGTGGCTCTCAAAAAAGAACAAGCAGTTTTAATAAAGAATTAAGATCAAGAACAATAAAAAATAAAGGATCGGATGGCATCTATTCGAGATAAGAACACAAAGTTCTATCATGCAGTGGTTCAAGGTTGTAGAAGATCTCGCTCCATTACTTCAATTGAGATGGACAAAGTTCTATCATGCCACTGTAATAAGGGATGCAGAAATAAAGTGATGAAAGCAATGGGTGCATTGCTATCTAAGGAGGCTTCCTGTAAATTTTCACATCTGTCAAGGTCAAAAAACAGGAATCTCAAGGAATGAGGGAAGGAGGAAAGAAGGAAGAAAAATGATTGATTCTTCATTTAATTGATGAATGATCAGGGAGGTTTGAAATGCGGCACCGCTACTTACAGGCCAAGTAATAATCCCTCCAAGGGCTTTGCAATACGCTGATGATACTATAATCCTTATGGAAGCAAACCCTCGAAATCTCTTTGTAGTTAAAGATATCCTTACTAATTTTTCCTTGCTTTCTGGCCTAAAGATAAATGGTTCCAAATGTCTCTTCGTACCAATCCAAATTCCGGCTGCCTCTCTACCGGTTTTCTCCCAGATCCTTGGTTGTGCACCGGTAAACTTGCCAATTACTTATCTTGGCCTACCTTTGTCTATTCGATGTCCCAGGAAAATACACTTCAAACCACTACTTGATGCTTTCCAACGAAAGCTTGACGGTTGGCAATCTAAATTCCTTTCTCTAGGAGGCCGCCTTACTTTGATTAAATCTGTCCTCACTGCGCTCCCACTGCATTATATGCAAGTAATTAAGTTGCCTCCATGGTTGATCAAACATCTTGATAGCATCAGAAGGAGTTTCTTTTGGAAAGGTGCTGGAAAATGTCTCGGCGGTCACTGTTTAGTCAATTGGGCAAAATGTTGTCTTCCCAAGAAATGTGGGGGTTTGGGTATTCTCAACCTTTCAATCCAAAACCAGGCTCTTCTAATGAAGTGGCTTTGGAAGCTTCAAAAGGAACCTGATTCAACCTGGGCCTCCACAGTTAACCTACTTTTTGGATCACGTGATATCCCTACCTTGCTTGCCGATGGGAGGACCTCTGCTGCTTTTCGAGACATACTACATTACAATGATTTCTTCTCCTCCTCAATCTGCAATCCTGGATTGCCACAACAGTTAACATGGAAATGGTCGACCATTGGTGAGTACTCTTCAGCAAGCTCTTACCGTATCCTTGCAGACCCAGGAATGAGATCTCCATACCATATCCTCCTCTGGAAAATTAAGGCACCGCCAAAAGTTCGGATTTTCTTGTGGTTAATCCTTCTGGATAGAGTACTCACACAACAAAACCTCGCTCGTAGAAACTGGCCGTCTATTACATCTTGTCAATGCTGCTCGGAAGGTTGTATGGAAACCTCGGTACATCTCTTTGTTCATTGCACCTTCGCCAAACAAATCTGGACACAACTGCAGATCAGATTTAACTTACCTCTGCTCGCATTCACGACGGACCTCCCGGCGTTTTGGTTACAAAACAGACAGACAATTGGCCCCTCTTGGGATATTATATGGGCGGCAAGCTCTTGGGCTATTTGGAAGGAAAGAAATAGTCGTATTTTTGCCTCAAACAGGCTGACTGCCTCGCGACTAGTGGTGGAAATTTGTGCTACCATTGAAGTTTGGAAGAAAATGGCTTAGAATTAGATTTTAGTGAATTTTGTTTTATCTTTTTCGCTATTTGTCTGTTTACTCTTTTTGTTTTCTTCTTTTCTTTTCTTTTCTTTTCTTTCTCTTCTTTGTTCCTTGTAATTTGATCTTTTTTAATGAAATTGCTGGCGTGGCAATCGCCACCTAGCCTTCAAAAAAAAAAAAAAAAAAAAAAAAAAAAAAAAAGATCAGGGAGGTTTGAAAATATGAACTGGGAAGGATTCTGGGAGGGAATTGACAGGAAACATGTTGATTGTTTACAGGAAATTGGGAGGAAGGTATATGATGAATTGTTGTGTTGGTAAATCATATAAATAAACCCTATTTCCTCCAAATTTAGAAAATATATAGAGATTTAAATTTTCCTTGTAAATGATTTTGTCTCTATCGGTCTTATTGTTGGATTATCCCTTTCAATTCATGTACTTTTAATATGGTTAACTTGGATTACACCATCGATTGTTGTTTTCTTGCTATGTACCTGTTCAAATTTAAATATTCATTATGCATCCATAAAAGTTGATGCCATTTGATAATATTTGCCCATAACATTACTTGAATCACTGTTCATGTGAATAAGTTCTAAACAAATTGTTGTACTAAACGTCTCTAGGTTTGTCGATTGCAAAACAATATCATTTGGCATTTAACAATCTTCTTTGAGTTTTATAGGAAGAAGATACAATTTATGAGGACTTGGATAAAAGCTTTAAGAAGGATCAAGATCAAGTCATTAGAGAGCTTGTAGGCTAGTTTAGATTAGGATAGAAGGTATACTTTGGTCCTTGTTTATCCTTAAAATGGTCTAGATAGCGAAAAGCTCAATAAACCAGCAAAATCCTGTTTTCTGTGACCTAGCGTCGTACAACGCTATATAGAGTTACACAACGCTAGAACAACTAAATTCATACTTTTGTGAATCAACGTTGCACAACGCTATATAGAGTTAGGCAACGCTGAGTCACAACGTTGTACAACGCTCAGTAGAGTTGTACAACGCTGGAGTTAAAAAACTTGGAAATTTTCCTGAGTACCATCGTGCAACGCCATATAGCGTTGCACAACGCCACAAAAATCCCAAGTTAGCTGTGCTGTTTTTACATGCAAAGTTTCTGGAGACGTTAGCCAACGTCTTTCAGCGTTGGGTAACGTTAGCGTTGTGTGACGGCATATAGAGTTGTACAACGCTCTGTTGAATCTGTCAGAGTTATTCCTTTTGTCTCCATTTAGCGTTGTGTAACGCCATTCAGTGGCAAGCAACGCTCTGACAATTTCCAACGGAATTGTCGGAGCTTTCCTTTGGTTTTACACTCCTGCGTTGTGCGACGGCATATAGCGTTGCACAACGCTCTGACAGACCAACGGCTATATTAAAGAGCCGTTAGAATTTACAACGGTCATATTCCAGCGTTGTATAACGCTATTCAGCGTTGTACAACGCTGTGGCCTGTTTTTGCTGGGAAACTGCTCATTTCGAGCCCTATATATATCCACCCCTTGTTCTCTCTCAGAAAGAGGCTTCACTTTGCAAAATTAGACCAGAATTGAGCCTTTGAGCACAGGGATACTCTCCCACTTGAGCTTTTCATAGCTAGACCATCTTGAGAGATTTAGTAGCCTCAAACACCACCGCCCCGACATTGTCGCTAGGTGTAGGTTGGAATAGGTTGAGAGCTCTTCTCCTTTGAGGCCGTTGTGCCATTCGAGTTAGGCCGATCCGCCTCGAGTGTCCTTGTGACGAGGTGATTCGGTTCGAAGTTGTAGTCCCGTTCTTGTTGGAATTGAACGGAGCGCGCCCTTTGGTGGTAGCGAAACTCCCGGAGACGTACGACTAAGGCTAGCTTCTTCTAGCGGGTCGGAACTCCGTAATCACATCGCGTGTTCAATTTCTCTCTCTCTTTCTCTCTTTATTATCTTGCATTGTGAATTGCTTGTGTGCTTGCTTGTATTGGGTACCAATTGAATTGTGTTAGGGTAGTTCATACCAAACCGGTCCAAAACCTTAAATCGCTTCCGCTAAACATTGATTTAGCCGCCCCCCTTAGGGACAACAAAGTGGTATCAGAGCGGGAACCTCGATTAAGCTATTCTTAATCTCGGTTTTCGGTCATGGCGGCTCGTTTTGTAGAGAGACCGGATAAATTAGGCCAAAATTGTAGAAATTTCTCTTTTTGGAAGAGATGCATGGTGAACTACCTCAATATCTTGGGATATTGGCATGTGGTAGAAAATCGGTATACCCCCGAACTTAAACCAAATTCGGTAGAATTGACCAAGAAGTCCCGTGATAACCGAATGGACAATGATTGTGCGGTTAATGCCATATTAGCCTCGGTCCATGAATCAATTGGTGTGACCCTTAGTCGTTTTGATCTAGCACACGATATGTGGATGGCTCTCCTCACCCGTTATGAGGGAAATTCTCAAATTAGGCATTCTAAATTGTATGAGTTGTACTCTCAATTTGAGAATTTCCACATAAAGGATGGTGAATCCATTGAGGATATGTACACTCGTCTTGTACAACTCCAAAATGAATTCACCGAAGGAGGTGAGCCCCTAACAAATGGCAAGATTGTAGGGAAAATGATGCGGGCTATGAGTGGACGGCACGAATGGGATGCTCACATCACGTCGCTTGAGACCATTATCCGGATGGACCATGAGTACACACCGGAGCAAATGTACACCGAGCTTCGATGTGTTGAGGAGAAGCTTAAACAACTCGCCAAACTAGAGCCTCATCCAAGAACCTTAGCCATGACCTCCACAAGCAATCCCGCCTCCACATCATCATCTCGATCCTCTCATCGCCGATACCCACATCAAACACCATTAAACCTCTACGAGCTTGATGAGACAAAGCAAGAGGTGGTGATTGAGAAGATGTTTCGTGGGTTGCTCAAGCATGAGAAGAAGTTCAACAATGAGAGGTTAGCCAATGATGAACGGGAGTTGTGTTTTGTGTGCAATAAAGAGGGGCATTCAATGCACAAGTGTCACAAGCTTTTCCCTCAAGTGCAAACCGACAAGCCAAAGCCTAAGCACAAGAAGGAAAAGAAGAAGGCTCAAGCCATGCATGCCTTGTGGGATGTTGAATCCGAAACAAGCTCATCCGATTCGGATTCTCATGAGGTGTATGCTTTGGTGGCAAATGTGGAAGAGGTGGTATTCTCAACGGATGATGTGGAGGATGACTTCGTGAAGGACATCCTCAATGAGTTCAATCAAGGGACAAGATTTGTTCATCCGCTACTTCAAGCGCGTAAGGCAACACCACCTCCATCTCCACCACCTTCGCCAAAGGCATGCTCTCCAAAGGTATATCTCTCTCTCAATGAATCTCTTAGTAGTAGTGATAGTGAGAGTGATGATGAACCAACTAGTTCAACTCCTTGTGTTGATTGTGATAGGTTGAACTCTATTCTTGATGCTACCCATGATGCCTTGGTTAGGAAAGCCGATACCATAGAAACTTTAAAAATCAAGGTAGATGAGCTTACTTCTAAGATGGGTGAGTATGAGGCTAAAATTAAGGAGCTTGAAAAACAACTTGAAAAACCGATTTTAGCTCAAGCTCCTAAAACGGATTTGAAAAACCTTTTCAAAGGTCAAAAGCCTCATGACAAGTCCGGTCTTGGTTACCAAAAGCCTTATCAAACCAAGAAAAAGAACTTGTCATACAAAAATGGAAAACAAGTTGCACAAAACACACAATTTCAAAAACCTAGGAATTCTCGTGGTCATGCACATATGTACCAAAGGAAACCTAGAAACACTAGAGTGCAAAATGAAAAGAATTTACAAAATCAAGAAAAGAAGGTTTTTGTTCCAAAGGCGTCCAATAAAATTTATTTTAAAGGACCCGATGGATGGTTTTATGAATTTAAAGAGCAACACTTTTCACAAAACCACAAGGCTCAATCCAATGAGCATCAAAAGAATGTTTCCCAACATTTCCAAAAGGATCGCAAAAGGGATTTTAATGCCTCATCCAATAATCCTAAGAAGAAGGCCGAATACCTTAGAGCCCATTACTATTCTCATTTTGTCAAGAGTTCTACCATGCCTAAGCCAACCAATGCATATTGCAACTATTGTTGTCAAAATGGTCATATCTCGTTGGCATGCAAACTTAGGAAACCAAATGGTAAGTCCAAAAGTAAGTGGGTTCCAAAAGCTTGTACCTCTAGTGGTACAACTAGTGGTATGGTAACCAATGTGGCCTAAATACCAAATTAACCCCCGGTCTTATAAGCCAAATATTTAGGGGGAGCCTCTTTTTTTTGCGTTTGAGAGGTTAAATTTGGTCACACTACTTTGAGTAGTGCTCTAAATTGGTTCTCCAATTCCTTTTCTCCAAAATTAAGGGGGAGCCATAAATTTAGGGGGAGCTTTGGTACAATTTTCACTTTTTGTCGATTTACAAAAAGGGGGAGAATTGTAGTAAAGCTTGTGAAATGCCAAAATTTAATCGCTTTACTAATGGTATTGTTTTGCAAATCGTCAAAAGGGGGAGATTGTTGTACTAAACGTCTCTAGGTTTGTCGATTGCAAAACAATATCATTTGGCATTTAACAATCTTCTTTGAGTTTTATAGGAAGAAGATACAATTTATGAGGACTTGGATAAAAGCTTTAAGAAGGATCAAGATCAAGTCATTAGAGAGCTTGTAGGCTAGTTTAGATTAGGATAGAAGGTATACTTTGGTCCTTGTTTATCCTTAAAATGGTCTAGATAGCGAAAAGCTCAATAAACCAGCAAAATCCTGTTTTCTGTGACCTAGCGTCGTACAACGCTATATAGAGTTACACAACGCTAGAACAACTAAATTCATACTTTTGTGAATCAACGTTGCACAACGCTATATAGAGTTAGGCAACGCTGAGTCACAACGTTGTACAACGCTCAGTAGAGTTGTACAACGCTGGAGTTAAAAAACTTGGAAATTTTCCTGAGTACCATCGTGCAACGCCATATAGCGTTGCACAACGCCACAAAAATCCCAAGTTAGCTGTGCTGTTTTTACATGCAAAGTTTCTGGAGACGTTAGCCAACGTCTTTCAGCGTTGGGTAACGTTAGCGTTGTGTGACGGCATATAGAGTTGTACAACGCTCTGTTGAATTTGTCAGAGTTATTCCTTTTGTCTCCATTTAGCGTTGTGTAACGCCATTCAGTGGCAAGCAACGCTCTGACAATTTCCAACGGAATTGTCGGAGCTTTCCTTTGGTTTTACACTCCTGCGTTGTGCGACGGCATATAGCGTTGCACAACGCTCTGACAGACCAACGGCTATATTAAAGAGCCGTTAGAATTTACAACGGTCATATTCCAGCGTTGTATAACGCTATTCAGCGTTGTACAACGCTGTGGCCTGTTTTTGCTGGGAAACTGCTCATTTCGAGCCCTATATATATCCACCCCTTGTTCTCTCTCAGAAAGAGGCTTCACTTTGCAAAATTAGACCAGAATTGAGCCTTTGAGCACAGGGATACTCTCCCACTTGAGCTTTTCATAGCTAGACCATCTTGAGAGATTTAGTAGCCTCAAACACCACCGCCCCGACATTGTCGCTAGGTGTAGGTTGGAATAGGTTGAGAGCTCTTCTCCTTTGAGGCCGTTGTGCCATTCGAGTTAGGCCGATCCGCCTCGAGTGTCCTTGTGACGAGGTGATTCGGTTCGAAGTTGTAGTCCCGTTCTTGTTGGAATTGAACGGAGCGCGCCCTTTGGTGGTAGCGAAACTCCCGGAGACGTACGACTAAGGCTAGCTTCTTCTAGCGGGTCGGAACTCCGTAATCACATCGCGTGTTCAATTTCTCTCTCTCTTTCTCTCTTTATTATCTTGCATTGTGAATTGCTTGTGTGCTTGCTTGTATTGGGTACCAATTGAATTGTGTTAGGGTAGTTCATACCAAACCGGTCCAAAACCTTAAATCGCTTCCGCTAAACATTGATTTAGCCGCCCCCCTTAGGGACAACACAAATCAATGACTAACTTCTTGGTACCAGATATAGAAGCAAAATCAACCTTTTCTTCTATTTAATCTGATAAGGAAGTACAGAACCACTCAACTATCATTGCTTTCAAGACCGGAAGAGAGGAAAAGCAACAAGGAGCCTAAAAATAAGTACTGGTGGAACATTTTAACACTGACATCAGGACAACGGTAAGAATGTCAGTCTATCTCCTGATTTTCTTTGATTGATCTGGGCACTTCAACTGTACAAAATGATGATGTGATTTTTTTTGGTTGTGAACAAGAACAACATAACAAACCATTTAATGCTATTATTTCAAATTCAAAGTTAAAAAAAAGTGTTATTTTAAGATATGGTTTTCTAGCACCAATTTGGCAGTCCTATTGGTTATCTTCCAAAACCTGTTGAATTACAATAATGTGCAGTGGTCATGTCTTCCTCATGAAAGATCGGTAATAGTTAGTCAATTATACTAATTACTGCTCATTCACAAAATATCTTTTTATTTATTTGCTTTTTTCCAAAGGCCCAATGAATGGCCTTCCTTCCCAGAAATTGAGTCTCTCATATACGCTCATAGAAAGAGAAAAAGACACAGAACAACTGGATTTAGTTAGTTTTTTCAAGGCACAAAAATACAGCAGTTACTTGCATTATCCAATAAATTAGTAATTTTCATTTTTACTTTGTCTTCATTTCCTTGTGCTATCGTGCTCATCTCTTCTCTTTCTTCAAAATTGCAAGACCTATATGTTAGAAAACAAAAGGTAAAAAGGTGGGGATCTGGCATTTTTGAGAACATGGATTAGTAATGTAGCATTCCAGATATATTCCATTTCAGTATGTCCTGGTCTGGTACTAACATATGTATCTATTAGATCAGTCAACTAAAATACCAATGCTGCCCTTCCTGCCTCACAATCCACTATCTTTTGATAGTTTGCCTTTTCTTTGCTTATTTTTTCGTGGCACTTAATTGAAATCAAGAATAAAAGAAATGTTAATTAGATGTCCAGTTGCACAAATTGAGCCTATTAAGAAAGATTCAAAATTAATATTTCAATTTTCATCAAATTGCATGGCCTTCCAAACTGGAAAAAAAATTGAAAACCTCAGATTCTGATCACCAATTTGAGAAGCAGTTGAGATTCAACAATACAATTTACCCTGAATAGCATTCAGGAGTCTATATCTCAGAAATACCCTTGTTAATGGTAGGAAGCATGAACTAACACATCTCAGTGCTTCATATTTTAATTTTATAAGGATTTAGTCGTTAATAATTGGCTGAACCAAATTATGATAATTCTTGGGATTAGCTTGTTAATTATTTAATCAGATAACCGTGGCTTCATACCTGCCAAGTGCCTCCTCCTTCTTTGTTATTTTTTATTATTTATTTATTTATTTTTTTTTTTGCAATCTCCCTTTTTTTCTAAGCTCAGAAATTGTGGATGTCAAATAACCCACAAACCTCAAATATCAATCTCAAAATAATCACAAAAATACCATCATTTTTGTCCGATCCAGGTTGCATACCTAAATTTACCCTTCGGCTAGTGCTTTTTAAAATTAAGCACGAGCATCTGATAAACTCATGGACTTGCACAGTTGAAGAATGCTCGCCTGAAATATCCTGAACTATGCATATATCTAAAGAAAATATCAAACTAACTATTAATGAAAGAATAATGTAAAAAATAAAAGTGAAGAGGTGGACCTGTCTGAACTAGCCACTAAAACTAAATCAGTATCCTGATGTGAGCTATACAAAAGCAGAAAAAAAATGCAAACCAAGTCATTAATCACACAAACATAATATGAAAACCAACCGAATTCAAACCCATGTATCTTCACCTGGTTACTTAGATCAATACACCTGAAAAATCAAAACCATATGTGTGCATCACCTACAAAAGATGCAGGATGAAAGGGAAGGTTGACCAGCCTGATCTGCTCATTTATCACCAATTCGGGAAAAGAAAATTGCATAAGCTCATTTAGATCATACTACCTATATACCATGCACCTTTTGTCATTCAAACCATAACTACTGAAAACAACCATCAAACTGTTCAGTGGAAACTAACTATTTACAATAAGGGCTTTACTCAAGCAGCATTTAAGGTTATCAAATCATTGGATTGCTGGCTTATCATTGTGGCAGTCGGTAGAAGAAGCGCGCACTTTTCGACCAGCAGCCAATCGAGGCAGACAGTTGACCCTGAATACAGCATGAAATAATTTGCGTAAGATATGCTTCAATATCTTCCCTCGCTTTGGTATTAAACGACAGTGGGACTTGGTAGTCACAATGACTTTCTTCTCTGCACCTTTTCCCATTGACCAGAGATGTGCTCCTCAAAGGAATTGAGATGAAGAGAGAGGAATTGAAACTTTGAGAGAGATCTTGAACCCTTTTATAAGGCGGGAAGTTGAAGTTGAGCCTGTATATATCGCCATTAAGAGGATGTTTCCCATGAACTTTCTCTCTGTGGGGCCATAATTGGAAATTTCATGGATAACGGGGAATTCCCAAATTGAGTAAGTAGGAGGGAAGGAGGGAAGGAGGGAATGAGGGAGGAGAGGGAATTGGAAAATGGCAATGGGAATTCCTTTAGCTTTGTATTAGCTTTGTATGATAGTGATTTGTTTTTTGTGGATATAAAGTTAGAATTAGAAACATTTTTTACCAAGTAGGAAGATCAGAGGTAATTGGCGGGGCATTTCTTTGGAGTTCGAAATAATTGACAGGCCTATAATAATAAAATTAATAATGGCTTAACAATTTCATAAATAATCTATCTATCTATATTCTATAATAAATTTGCTTCCTCGAAACATACAAAATTAGAAAACGTTTGCATTATTGATGTATTGCCCTCTCGAGATGTCGTTGTCACTAACAGTTAGAAAATTAGACCTTTTCCATTTTCGTGTTATTCTTGTTTAGTTACATTTGTTGATTCGTCATACATTTTAGGATTTACAAATTTAGAGCACTTAGTGCCAGACAGTTAGAAAATAAAGTTATAATATCCTTTTTGACTTTTAAAAATTTTCCTTTTTTTTTTAAAAAAAAAGAGCAGCCTTGCTTGTCTCTAGTGTTCTCCAAAATGATACGACATGATCGTGTTATCACGGCACGATGTGCGTGTTGACACGACATGACACGAATACAAAATTGGCACGATACGATCGTGTTATCGTGTCGTGTCATAATCATGTCGTGTTGGGACATTAGAAAGTTTGACACGATTCGACACGCAACACGACACGAACACAAATTAACACGACACCTCAACACAAATTTAATTATTAATGTTGATTATTTAAACAAAATTAATAATTTAATTTCAATTTATATTTTAACATCATATTATTTACCATCATTTAAATTAAAAAATATATATATTTTTTAAAAAAAGAGCAGCCTCGCTTGTCGCTTTCCTGATCTTCCTTCCTCCTTTTATTTTTATTTTTTTTACTGTTTATCTCTTTTTTATTCTTTTTTGAGAATTTTTAGTTTGTCTTCCTCATTTGCAGGAATTGCTTCTCACGCCCCTCTTTTTACAATACTCGACTTAAATGCACTTATTTTTTTGCTTATTCCTTTTACAAATCAAGTCGCCAATACAATATGAAAGACAATTTCGGCCCAATAAAAAAATGGAGGAGATGCTAAATTCCCTAGGACCTGATCTCCATAAAAGGGTTCTTCTGTGGCCTAATTGTTGGCAGATATCATGTGACTAGTCTTTTATCTGGGGCATTCCAGGTTTTTCTTCGTGGCAGCGCAACTTTTGAGATGACTGTGTTGCTCACTTGCTCTTTCCTGAAAAAGAAAAAAAAAGAAAAATAAAAAAGCGACGTTAGTATGGAGAATATAGTTAACTTGGCCGGTCATATCACCTCAACAAAGTTTTTCCCGTGTAGCGGGTCATTTTGCAATCGACGGTTTGTCAGGTTTCTCATGCGGTCATCTTAGGTGGTCACATATTTTTTTCGTTTGGTGTGTCCGTTGAATTAACAAGTTTATGGTACCGATGATCGCATGACAAAATTAATTGAATAAAAGTATAAAACAGAATAGAATTGTTGAGAAATGCAGAAGGATAATTCTTTTTTTTTTGGGGTGTGTGCAATTGAATGTTCTCTCTTTCAGGGCATGTTTGGCAGGAGGAATAAACTTCTTTAATAAAGAATAGCTTAATAAACAAGAGAGGAATAATCTTCTTTAAGGAGGAAGAATTTATATCGCCAAAATTGGTGAAATAACTTCTTCCACTTGGGTCCCGTCGCGGATTATTCTTGATTTTTGAATAATTTATAATTAATTTTGATTATTAATGATGATTAATAAATTATTGTAATATTATAATATTTCTAGTTGCTATAATCAATAAATAAAATATAATAATTGAATATAATAAAAATTATTTTTTATTATTGTAATGATAATCATCATTAATATTATAATTACTACAATAAATAATTCATAATATCTTAATTCATATGATAATAATAATAATAATAATAATAATAATTATTATTATTATTATTATTACAATATTAATTATTATCATTAGTGATAAGAACTTAGCATAAAGAAAAACATTTATAATAATTATTATGATTATTACATTAATTTTTTTATTGTAATTATAATTATCATTGATATATTGTGAATTATCATATAATAATAATTATAATATTAATATTTGTAAACTAATAATAGTAATCAATATTGTAATAATTACTACATTTCTATTTTTATATTTTTATATTCTTATTCCTCTACTTTACATAACCAAACAACCATGACATAACTTGACATAAGTTTTTTCTCTTTTACTTCTTCCTCTTTGGTTATTTTTTTACCAAACGTCACCTTAGACTTGTTTGGATTACACAAGATAATCTTTTCGAGAAAAAAAAAATGAGAAGAGTTCTTCCGCATCAAAATAAATATGAAAGAGAGTGAAAAGAAAGATTTCTTCCTAAATTTCTTTCTTCTCATCTTTTGTCGGAATAAAAAATTTTGTTCCTACGAAGAAATTTTTTAACTCTTGTTAGCTGTTACTATTTGAAATATTTCTAAGACTTGTTAACTCTTGTTAGCCGTTACTCTCAAATTTTAACTCTCTTGTAGTCAGATTTGTTTTTTTTTTTTTTAGAGAACTTGACAGCGACTGTCAAAGGAGTTAGTAGTCAGATTTCAGATATGTAGTTTTCTAACCGAAATTATAAGTACCATCGGCAAATATACCATCCAGCCATCGCTAAATACAAAGTGAATATATACAACAAATAAGGTGAACATATAGACGATCTAAGTGAACACTTACAAACAAATAAGTATTGTCATCACTTGTTCAGAAGTTTACATGCATGTTCAACTTATTTTCATTGAACTTATTTGTTTGTATGTGTTCACTTAGATCATCTATATGTTCACTTTGTTTGCTGTATATGTTCACTTTATATTTAGCGATGGCAGGGATGACAAAACTGCAGATGGCAGTAATCAATTTCCGTTTTCTAATTGGTTCAACTTGGCACTCGCTTCCTGATTATTAAGCCCATATAGGCCCAATACTATGACATTTAACATGTCAAGGCGTGGCCCATTCCTCTATGGGCCAATTGGATGCAGAGATGACTGTCGCCGTCGCGGTTGATCCATATAATGCGGTAGAATTGATGATCACTGATCAGGTGATTAAGAGGCAATGCTTTGCAATATTATTTATGCGTATTTCAATTTCTAGTATATTATAGGTATTTGACGAAATGCCTAAACGACCTCATGATTTAAAATTATTAGTTAGTATTATATTATACATTGACCTCATAGAGAAAAATTTGACTCCACGTAAGTCTAAAAATTGTTAATTTAATTTTGCCAATCAGAAACTCTTGACAGTACACGCATCTATTATTTTTCCCGTTGACTCTAATATCCTTCATAAATAAAATAAATGTAACGATATTGACAATAACATTCGTAATTTTTGAGTGGCGTAATTGTCACAATATTTGACGTCCATAATTAAATGTCTTACTGCTGACTGTGCTCGTCATTGCAGGACCAATGAAACATATCTCAATGATCAGGGTTATTAATCTTTTGAGGAGCACCTGCCTTGTCTTGATACAGGGAAATTGGCAATAAAGCATAACTCAATTATTTTCAGGCTTGTTCTTGTTCTTTCTGTCAATATTAGATTCTTTTTGTCAATCTAGATGTACTTTAATGGGCTAGACAATGCTTCCAAGTTCATTTTAAAGGGCTAGAAATAATATTCTGAGAGAAAAATTATACGGCTGAAAGTGACAATAACTACTTTAGAAGAAAATTTAAGACATGTTTGATCAAGTTGCATTCATTATATCCATTCATATATATTCCATTCACATGTACTCTATTGCTGTCAGAGTAATTTGACACATGATCCATCAGTCCTGTGATTTTCTTTCTTGAGCTGTTGATAGCTGTTGTAGACGATCACACTGTTAGAAAGAAATTAAAAGCTTAAAGCAGATCACGTCTGTAAACAACTTTATCGATAATAAATATTCATGGGACAGACTCAATCATAAACGAACTTCAGATTGACACAAGCTATTGGAGACCAAAAAAAATAGTGTATACAGCTGGTACGGTTTAACCTTCTATACTTCTTTTGGTTCCTGACAAAACATGTCTTTTTCTCCAAATTAAGAGAAACGGAACAATGTTTATCCACATCACAAGCTGTAACAGTAAGATACTGGTAAAGGAATAACAGTAAAGAAGCAGTAAAGAGATTTGTATTATGAATAACTCTCATTGTATTGATTTGATGAGCAATGAGTTACAGATACATCTCAATATATATTTCTGTAATAGAACGACTTATGCTAAAACACATTATTCTATCTGAAATTCTATTGGCTAGAATAAGAATTGTTGTCTTCATTCATGCGCTGGCCTGTATAGCTGGGGTTCTGTTATGATAGTAAAACTGTAAAAGTGGTCCTGAGATTCCACTTGTCTACTGTCTTCTCCAGTTGAGGTGGTAATGCTCATGTCCAGTGATAGTGTAATACAAGATCAATTTGAAGTGGCATAAGAAATCAGTCCAAAAAAAAAAAGAGCAAAACAAAACAAATTAATTTAAACATCCATCATTTGTGGCCCTTTTGAGAAGAGCTGAAGGAGGCAACTATGAGTTGTTGTTATTTAGTTGTGGCCCTTGTGGACATTTGAGCTTAATTAAGTTAATTTATATGAGGAAGACTACTACGGGACCAGAGAATAGTCTGAAACAGACCAAAAGTCTACTTTTCTAAGATAATTTGTTTAGTTTCTTATTTATACTCTGAATTTTTGTCTATTGTAAATTTATGCAATATTCGGAAAAAACTAATTATACATGTGTTGACCCAACTGCATTAATTAACTATATCCATTTCGTATATATATTTATTTTAATACACGTGTTAGTCTGTTGCTGTAGGGTTATCTAATAGTTATTATCCCACTAGTCCTGTGATTTTCTCTCTTGAGCTGTTGATAGCTGTTACACACTGTTAGAAAGAAGTAAAAGCTTGAAGCAGATCATGTTTGTAAACAACTTGACTGCCTCTTACTCATGGGACAGACTATCCATAAAACGAACTTCAGATTGACACATAAATTGACACAAGGTACTGGAAACAAAAAAAAAAAAAAAAGAATTGTACACAGCTGAATTTGAAGGAAAACGGGACAAGTTTATTTAGATCACAAGCTCAATGTGAAGTGCCATAAGAAATCAATCCAAAAACAAAATTAAACAACCATCGGTCATGAAATGATCAGGTCTTATTAGGCCTACTCCGGCCAAACACATCCTTCAGTATACTCGCCAGTATCTTGCCTCGCTTGGGCAGGCGACGAGGCTCAGTGTCTTCGGTATTTAGGCCGAGACAAGAAGCCAAGCAGAATAGCATGGTTTTTGCTCCCATTAGGAAAGTTATGTTTTTCAGTTTTTGAGAAGATCTTTGGGCATTTGAGCTTTTATACAGAGAGGAAGACTTCTACAGTCTACAGAACCAGAAAATAGTCTGAGAAAGACCAAGTCTATTTTTATAAAATTTTGTTAGTTTTTTTATACTTTGGAATTCGGTCCAATGAAAAATATTTAATTTGGAATTAGTCTACGCGGGATTTAAATGTTTAGTTTTCTTGTTTCATATATGTTTTGAATATCATATAAAGTCTTAGCCTCTTAGGTAAAAAGACCAGATCCAATTATTTTCCTTCTCAACTGAACTCACTGAACGGCATAATAAATTCTAAGTAATTAATTAATTGATATTATATTTTCCACTGTATACCATGTTTGCATTTTCTCTTTTTTTCCCTCCGTTTTTTATCTTATTTTATTTATTTATTTATTTTTCTTTTTAGAAGTTACATTTTCTGTTTCATTCTCTCATCAGATAGCAGATTGCTCACGTAACCAGTTATAAATTAAAATTTATCATGAGCACATGAAAAGCATTTTTTTTTTACATTTATATTAATTGCTGTGTATTCTATTTCTTGTACATTAATTACATGTTTGATGAAATGTCTAAAAGAATTATTGAGAGAAAATTTTTACTCAGTTCTGTATTACGTATATACGTCAAACCGAAAGTTTGACTCCAGCTCAAGGCTATTAAAAGTTCTTAATTGAAGTGTGGCAATTAGAACCTCTAGACAATAGGCACAAATTCTTTTTTTCCCCAGTGACCTGTATATATATATATATTTTTTGAAAATAAGTAAAAGAGCGCTCTACCACTTTTCAATTAAAAAGAGCAATCAAATACAAACATAGGCTTACTCTCATCTTCAGCACGTTGACATGTATTCTTTATGAATTAAAATTATTGTAACGATATTTGACGTTCATAATTAAATTTCTACCTTTATTTCCATGGAACCTGCGGTGTAATGTGCTGCATGCATCCAAGTGCGCTGCCACATGCATCCATCCCCACTACTAGAAAAAGATAATATGATTGAATATGGATTAAGGGAAGGTGTCATATAAGGGTTAAATTGATGTGGCATTGATTATACAATTTAATGCTCGTCTTTGCAGGACCGCTAAAATATATCCCAATTAACACAGTTGTTGAACCTTTTATTGATATAGTCGGAATTTGGCAACGAAGCATATATATCTCAATTATTTTCTGGTTTGTTCATTATTATTTGGAGGTACAATTAAGAAGAACATCCATGGATAACTATTAAATGGATATCGAATGATGAACTAATAAAGAACAGAGAGAATATCCTTTTTCGGTCAATATTAGATTCCTTTTGTCAATGTAGATGTATACATAATTAAATGAGTTAGAGAAATGCTTCCAAGTTTTTTCTAAAAAAACTAAAAATAATATTGTGAGGGAGGATTGTACGTGCTGAAAGTGACAATAACTATTCTAGAAGAAAAATTTAGACATGTTTGTCCCAGCTGCATTGAATTATATCCATCCATATAATTTAATTCACATATTAATCTGTTGCTGTCAGGGTTATCAAACACTTATCTAGCATTCCTGTGATTTTCTTTCTTGAGCTGTTGATAACTGTTTAATTGCAAACTAAATCACTCTCTTAGAACCCAAAAAAAAAAAAAATTACAACCAATTTTCAGATTTCCACATAAAATTGACGCAAGCTATTTTTTTTTTTTTTTGAAAAGAAGTAGAGGAGCCCTCTACCACTTTTCAATTAAGAAAAGCAATCACAAACAGAGGCTTACTTATCTTCAGCCAAACCCAAATCAATACAGAAGAGAGCAACCAGATCCCCTAGCATTGGTGCTGCTATCTCCCCTTTATTCTACGTCTGAAAATTGACACGAGCTATTGGAAAAAGAAAAAAGAAAATTGCACACAACCATTTTCCTCTTCGAAACAGAACCACAACCATTTTTATTTACATTTTATGGTGGCATCAGAAATCAATCCAAAACCAAAAAAAATAAAAAAAATGAATGAAGAAGAAGAAAAAAACAGCCATCAGTATCATGCCTCTTGGGTCTTATTAGGTCTACCCCGGCCGATCAGTATCCAATGGTCGGGTCTTATTAGGTCTACCCCGGCCGATCATAGTCTTCAATACACGCGCCAGTATCATGCCTCTCCTAGGAATATATCGAGGGTGGGCTCCGCTCCGCGGTCTCACATTTTGGTGCTCAGTGTTTTTGGTATTTAGGCCCAGACAAGAACCCAGGCAGAATAGCTTGGTTTTCGGCTCCATTGCTTGTTCAAATACTCGGTATGTTAAGACTTGATGAAAAGTAAGAAATTATGTTGTTTTAGTTTTTGAGAAGAGGTGAAGGAGGGAGGCTGCAATGAATTGCTGTTATTTAGCTTTGGGCGTTAGAGCGTGTATATGATAGGGGACGAGTACGACTCCTATTGAGCCAAAGAATAATATCAAAAAGACCAAGTCTATTATTCTAAGCCTATGTTAGTTTTTTAATCCTCTGGAATTTGATCCATCGTATACAAATGCAATAAAAAATTTTGGAATTAGTCTTCGCGGGATTTAATGTTTAGTTTTCTATTCTTTTTCCCCCCTCTTTAACATCGTAATCATATGATTGAAGTCTTTAGGTAAAAGGACCATATGGAGATTTTTAATATTCAGTGATTTTGTCCATCGTATACAAATGCCATAATAATTTTGGAATTAGTCTATGGGGAAATCAAATGTTTATTTTTCTATGTCTTTGCTACCTCTCCGCAAACATCCTAATCATATAATTAATTGAAGTCTTAGATAGTTAGGTATAAAGTCCAGATAGAGATTTATTTCTTCGTGAGTCGCGACTGAACTCACTTAACTGCATTAGGATAGGATAATATAACATGCATAAATTATCATATCAATCATAAATCTTAGTCATTTATGTTTTTCGGACTATTTCTAATTAATTCAAAATTAATTCTTTGTTGAAAATTTGAATTATGACTCGGTAAACTGTAAAAATGAGCTTTCTGGTTTCAGTCTTTCAGAATAAGATGCTTCAAGATTGCAAACTTCTACAATGATGGAACAATTTAGAAAGAAAAGCATCTGGAATTATACTTTTTACAATTCGGAGCTCACAAAAGACTAGAGTATAAAGAAGACCCAATACAAATATACAATAATGTCTGCTTGGCCAATGACATGTCTGAGAACCGGAGAGACCGGTCGTTGACTATTTGATGGACCAATGGGATTTCAATTGTGGGGTCATATCTTCTTCAGTCAACATATTCTTTTTGGAATTGTGGTACAAGACATTTTATTAAGGACTAAATTAGGCCATGTACGGATTTTTGCTCGTCTGACTTAATC
The DNA here is from genome assembly GCA_028095005.1 of Rhynchospora pubera. Classification (NCBI taxonomy): domain Eukaryota; kingdom Viridiplantae; phylum Streptophyta; class Magnoliopsida; order Poales; family Cyperaceae; genus Rhynchospora; species Rhynchospora pubera. The sequence continues at coordinate 19,839,608 of CM051463.1, forward strand.
AACGCCTGTCTCTATGTGGAATAGTAGTCCGTCTAGTCCGTTGGATCTGAGTTTCAGATGTTATGTAAGTGGCCCCATTCGAAAGCTTTACTTTTCATCCCTTGACGCTTAATTAGTATGGGATTATTATTGTCGTAATGTCGTTATTTAACCGACAACAAATGTTAGGGAATTTTTTTTTGAAGAAATATTCGGAAAAAATTAACTATTTTTTTTTTAAAAATTATTTTAGGGTGCGTTTGGATCGTTGGAAGAAAGAAGAAGAAGAAGGAAATGAGTAACGAAACAAAATTTTGTGGTGTTTTGAAAGCAAAACGGTTTACAAAATAAATTTTTATATTATTTTTTTTAACGAAATGGCAAACGAAATAAAATATTATGTGCCTTTTCGAGACGTTTGATATAGGCTTAGATATATGTCCGAAATTCGGACAAGGATTGTGAGCAAAATCTGCACATTCGATTTTATATATCTTGACTTTTTATCTTGCTTGGTGAACGTGTAAGATACTAAAATATGAAGTTCTAGCATTTACAATTCGGACCTCACAATAGAAAAGACCCAATATAATGTCTGCTTGGCCAATGACATGTCTGAAACCGGGGAGACCGGTGTTTGACTATTTGATGAACCAATTGGGTTTTCAGTTGTGGGGTCATATCTTCAGTCAAAATATTCTTTTTGGAACTTTGGTACAAGAGATTTTATGAAGGACTAAATCTGACCATTAGGCCAGTCAGTATTATTCCGCTGTTCCGTTCCGTTCCGTCGAAACGGAACGTTAAATGAAAACTGAACTGGATTCCGTTTTCAGAAACGGAACCAAAATTTGTTAACGTAAATGGAACGGAATACGAAAATGGGCTGAAATCAATAGGAAATGTGAGGCGGAACGTTAAATGGAACAGAAATTTATTACGTTTGTCGAAACGGAACGGAAATGAAACAGCCATTTCGTTCCGTTATCGAAACGGAATATTAAATGAAAATGGCTGTTCCGTTTCCATCTCTAACGTTTGACAGGTATACTGACCATATACGGATTTTGGCTCGTCTGACTTAATCAACGCCTGCCTCTAGTGGTCCATTGGATCTGAGTTTCACATGTTATGTAAGATTGCAAGTGGTCTCATTCGAAAGCTTTACTTTTCATCCCTTGACGCTTAATTAGTAGGAGATTATTATTGTCGTTAATTAACCGACAACAAATGTTAGGAAAATTTTTTGAAGAAATGTTAGGAAAACTATTTTCTTTTTATTTTAAGCAAAACAACCCAAGCAGGACCCAAAATAAAAAAAAAAATTAGCGAAATTTATAAAAGTGTATGTTGTATATTGCAAAGAATATCTTAATTTCAGCTTTGTATAGGGTTTGTATATTGTTTGAATTTTGTTTTTTGATTGAATGAAATTTGTAGTTTGCGATGGAGATGGTACAGCCAGAGTTAGGCAACACACCCAAGAGATACTCTCTCAATATGTTCAAGGATTTCGTACTATTATGCGCCTACTCCGAGTCTAATCAAGGTATGCAGTTGTACTAATAAGAAACATTATTATAGTTTTACTTTAAGATTAGTTGGGCTTTTGTTGGGTTGCAGTTTGCAGGATGCTACTTAATTGGTAACGAATTACAAGATGTTAAACTAGGATTCTCATGTATCCTGTTAGATAGGTCATGAGTATAGCTGTCAACGGCAGAAGTAGCCACGTGATGCCGTTTCGTTTAAATGAAACGGAACGGTTTGTTGCATAGATAATTATACTGTTTTCTAAATGAAACAGTAAGTGGCACAGTTAATTATACTGTTTCGACCGTTTCATCTTCATTTCAAATCGTTTTGTGTAATTTCTGAAGTGGAACGGTTGATGGAACAGAAATCTGTTTCGTTTAATAAACGAAACGGTAAGTGGCATGGCTGGTTTTTACCGTTTTTCAAACAAAACAGAAACGACAGGGGCCAATTCCGTGGTTTTTTGCCACGTTTGACACCCCTGGTCATGAGCCTGAATTAGCTGATATGTACAGTGTACTTATACCAACTGACTTTCCAATTGTAAGATTACCCGAATTTGAACTTTTTTATTGTGAAAATTAAAGTATAAACCTTCTCTTGATGATGTATTGATGCCACCACATTTAGCATAAAATAAGATCATATTTGTGAAATATGCAGGGAAACTATCTGTGGAAGGGCGAGTAGAGCATAAATTTAATATGGAAACACTTACTGAAAAATTTTGTGAACAGGGGAAATTATGCCAAGAGAGAAGTGACAAATATATGGTCAAAACACCAAAAGTCCAGGTATTACATGCGCCCTCTGTTAATGCCATTTTATTTTGGAAATAAATTCATTTTGGAATTGCAACAATGATGGAAGGACCGAAGGAGAACAAATAATATTACTGAATATTAGTATTGGGTTATTCATTTATCAGTAAGTGTAGTACGAAGTTGCATACAAAAGCAGAAAATGGATATTCTTTTTCTTTTTGGTTTGTAGGTACATCATGAAGATCATGGTGAACTTATGACGCCAATGCCTGGAATGGTCGGTTTGGTTCTAGTTTTCTTGAACTTATTAACTTTTCTTTCTTTTTTTTTAGTGCAGTCAAGTCAATTTTAATTTATTTTTTTTTTTTTTTTTTTTTTGTGCAGAAGAAGCAGAAGGAGGTGACACAACAAAAGGAACAGAGATGAAGAGGACACATGACAGGCATGAGATGGAAGATATCATCTTTAAACTCTTTGAGAGACAACCTAACTGGGCCCTTAAACAACTTGTTCAAGAAACTGATCAGCCTGAGGTAAGTTACCCGCCGAAACATCCTTCTGGTACAAATAATTGCAGTGCCAGAATATGCAAGAATGAACCAGTGTTGCTTCCTAGAATCTTGATTTTAATAGTAGTGTCTTGTTAATTGATGCAGCAATTTTTGAAGGAGATACTGAATGATCTTTGTGTGTACAATAAGAGAGGTCCGAATCAAGGAAACCACGAGTTCAAACTTGAATATAAAGGAGCCACTGAAGATACTAAGGAAAATGTCTAAAGGAACTGCAGTTGCCTTTTATTTAAAGAAACATTCTGATACTAAGCTAATTGAGTTTATCTAGTGCCGTAGATTTAACCGACTAGAATCATAGAACTGCAAATATACATTGGCCTGTTCAGATTTTTGGGTTGACACGATCATGCACATTCACTATCAATCTGATGCAATGTATTTTTTTTTTTTACTAATTTGCTGTTCTTAGAAAAGAACAGTGAGTTCCAGATGCTAATAATTAGTATATGTAGCAGTGTTATGTATCAGTAGGATTACTGGGAATGGTGGGTAGCTGTGTTATAAAATCTTCGGAACTATCCTTTTATTTCTGTTTATTTTAATATCTGTTTATGGTTTTGGTGAGGGTCCATATGAATCTCTACCATTACTATAATATGATGAGGTAAAGCTTGATGCAGTTAGATTGTATCTTGACGTTTCAGGAATAATTGTATGAAAATACAATGTGTTTGTATGTTACGAAAAGAATTTCACTTTGTATAAAAATTCCAAGTTAAAAATCTCCGTATTGATGTCTAAAACAATTAATGAGAGAATATTTTTACTCTGTATTACGTATAGACTTCAAACCGAAAGTTTGACTCAGCTCAAGGCTATTAAAGGTTCTTAATTTGAAGTCTGGCAATTAAAACCTCTAGACAATAGGCACAAATAATTTTTTCCCCAGTGACCTGTATTTTTTTTTAAAAAAAAAAAGAATAACTAAAGGAGCGCCACTTTACAATTAAATAGAACAACCAAATAAAAACATAGGCTTACTCATCTTCAGCCCGTTGAATGTATTTTATCCCCAGGCAAGCCCCATCAGTGGTGCATCTAGATATTTATTGTTAAAATTATTTATTTTATAAGTTTATATTAAATATGAAATTTCAACATAGTTGTTGAACTTTTTAGGGAAGTATCTACCTTTCATTAGTTGATACTCAGAATTTGGCAACAAAGCATATATATATATAGAGAGAGAGATCGGCTAAAGTAGATTCTAGCATGGATCAAACCTGTATGCCTGAGTCGTTTTTCAAAATCTAAAATTTAAATAGTCGATCCAAACTGTTCAAGTTTTTCTTCATATTAAAATATCCTTGGAGAGCAAATTTTAAATTTTTTTAGAATTTTTTTGCTATATATTATACTATTTTCAAATTGGAGGGTCTGAAATACTTCTTTATAGTGTTTTTTTTTTTAAATAGCATAATATATAGCAAAAAAAATTCGAAAAAATAGAAATTTTGGTTTTCTAGAAAATTTCAATATGGAGAACAATTTGAACGATTCGAATCGACTGCATAAATTTTAGATTTTGAAAAACGACTCCAACATACGGATAATCTGTGCTGGAGTCTACTTTAACCAATCTCTCCCTCTCTCTCTCTCTATATATATATATATGAGTAAATCTATTGTGAACCATGGTTCATATAAGCTTTCGTGCACAATGATCGTTTTGGATGGTGGTTTTACAAATTGTCAAATCTAATTTAACCAACCCAATCTATATATTGAAAGCTCATAGCAAACAAAATTTTATAATTTTTAGAATTTTTTAAAGCTTGCCATTTTTTGCTATAAATACACTAATTTGTAAGCAAAAAATGGCAAGTTTTAAAAAATTCGAAAAAATAGTAAAAAAATTTCAAAAATTGTAAAATTTTGTTTTCTATGAGATTTCAATATATAGATTGGATTGGTTAATTTAGATTTGTCAATTTGTAAAATCACTGATCAAACAGTCGTGGTGCACGGAGCGCTTTATGCATCATGGTTCACAATAGATTTACTCATATATATATATATATATATCAATTATTTTCAGGTTTTTTAATTATTATTTGGAGGTACAATTAAGAAGAACACCCATGGATAATTATATAAATAGATATCGAATAATGAACTAATAAACAACAGAGAGAATATCTTTCTTCGGTCAATATTAGATTCCTTTTGTCAATCTAAATGTACTTAATTAAATGAGCTAGTTAGAGAAATGCTTCCAAGTTCTTTCTGAAAAAACTAGAAATAATATTGTGAGGGAGGAGTTATTGTGCGTGCTGAAAGTGACAATAACTATTCTAGAAGGAAAATTTAGGCATGTTTGACCCAGCTGCATTAATTATTATACCATTTATATAATTTAATTTACATATTAATCAGTTGCTGTCAGGGTTATCTAACACTTATCCATCAGTCCTGTGATTTTGTTTCTTGAGCTGTTGATAACTGTTTGCAGACTAAATCAATCTCTTAGCTAGAACCACAAAAAAAAAAAAAAAAAAAAAAAAAAAAAAAAAAAAATTGACTACCACTTTTCAGATTTTCAAATAAAATTGACGATCTTTTGAAAATAAGTAGAGAAACTCTCTACCACTTTTTAATTAAGAAAAGCAATCGCAAACAGAGGCTTACTTATCTTCAGCCAAACCCAAATCAATACAGAAGAGAGCAACCCGAAAAATAACGGACCAAAGCTCTACCCAAATCAATTAAGAGAATTGCACACAGCTTGTTTGATTTTCTCTTCAAAAGAAAACATCCCTAAACATGTTTTCCAATGATCGGGTCTTATTAGGTCTACCCCGGCCGATCATAGTCTTCAATACACGCGCCAGTATCATGCCTCTCCTGGGAATATATCGAGGGTGGGCTCCGCTCCGCGGTCTCTCATTTTGGTGCTCAGTGTTTTTGGGTGTGTTTGGATAGGCCGGAAATAGGGAATAGGAATAAAAAATTTTGGTTTACGTGCTTATTTTTATTCTTGCGCAAAACAAACGGTATAAGAATAAGGAATTTGGGCCCTTATTCCTATACTAACAAAACCATGGTATAAGAATAATGAATAAGGATAAGGACGCAAACCGAAATTCCTTATTCTTATACCTTATTCACGGCTTATTCCGTTGCATCCAAACACACCCTTTGGGGACGGTGGGAAGCTGTGTTATAAAATCTGTGTTATAAAAGTCGAGGAATTATTGTGCGTGCTGAAAGTGACAATAACTATTCTAGAAGGCCACTTTGGGTGTGTTTGGATGTGTTATGTAGGTGGGAAGCTGTGTTATAAAATCTGTGTTATAAAAGTCGAGGAATTTCAGCAGGATTACTGGGAATGGTGGGAAGCTGTGTTATAAAATCTTCGGAACTATCCTTTTATTTCTGTTTATTTTAATATCCGTTTATGGTTTTGGTGAGGGTCCATATAAATCTCTAACATTACTATAATATGATATGATGAGGTAAAGCTTGATGCAGTTCGATTGTAACTTGCCGTTGTCAGGAATAATTGTATGAAAATACAATGTGATTGTATGTTTCGAAAAGAATTTCACTTTGTTATAAAATTTGCAAGTTAAGTTCATGTCGTCTCTGGAATAAGTTTACGATTAAGGACAGAGAAATTTGGATATTGGAATGAGTACAACTGCCAGCAAACTAGGAAAAAAACAAACATAATTAGAAAAATGCGGAAATAATCTCCATTTTAAACTTTAATGTGGTTTCAGGAAAAGATATTGCATTTTATGATATGACAGCTAATAATAATTAAAGCCAGCATTGGCAAACACCGGATTAATCAATATTCTAGAGTTGGTTAATGCCGATTCCAAATTGCATGATATTTCAAAACTACTTTCAGTGTGTAATGCTATTCTATAATTTCATTAATTCTTTTGAGTTGGTTCCTTGGGTTATATCAAAATAATTTGTTTCCTGCAGAAGTCTCTGTATAAATATTCTATTGCAAAACGCGTTAACCAGATATTTTTTAGTCAGTTGTGGGGTCATTTTTAGTGAGCTTTTTTACTTGTAACTTGTAAGGTCATGTCCTCAGTCATAATAACATTTTGAAACTCTGGTATTGGAGATTTTAAAGACTAAATTGTTGACTATGTACGGATTTTGACTCAAACTTGCTTGATCAACGCCTGTTTATGTTAGTTGACTAGTAGTCCGCTACATCTGAGCTTCAGATGTTATGCTAGTGGTCCCATTCAAACGCTTTACTTTCATACCTTGACGCTTATAGTATGGGATTAGGCCTGATGACGGAGTATTTGTCATACATTTTTCGTCATACGTATTTCACAGTTCAAATTTGGTTGTTCTGTCATGTTCCGTCCAAACGGAGCGACTAACGGAATTTCGGTACGTACAGTTACAGAAACAGAATGGCAAACAACTGTGTCCGTTGTGGGCGTTAGACAGGCTTGTATGAGATAAATATTGTCGTTATTTAACCGACAACAAATGTTAGGAAAATTTAACGAATATTTTTTAGCAAATTAGCAAAAGAGTCCAAGCAGGGATCAAGACGAAATTAATAGAGGTGTATGTCGCATTATGAGTGAAGACATGAAAATAATCATTGTAAAATCAAGTCAATGGACTGAAATTTTTATGCCATGCATTGACAAAGAGTTATTGGCAGTGCATAAATTCAAAATTAAGGCCATGTATGGGCTTTACTTCTGTAAATAAGGGTCGATCAGGCCAGAGTTTCTTCACATATATATATGAAACGAACTTTGTTCTCTGCTATAAAAGATTCAACTTTCCTTAAGCATAAGTTCTACATAATTTCTGTTTTATTCTTTTAATATTGCATTGTGTTGGGTATGTCTTTCATATCATCGTTTCTTTACAATAGGAATTAGCAGGCTAACTAACATATCAGGGACCGCATTTGATAGGATACGTTAAAGATGGAGAATGTTGATATTTATAACGCACGATTTTTTTTTTTTAGAAATTTTGATTTATTCTCTAGAAATTTTCTGTTATTATAAATAGGTTATTATTGCATCCTGAGCAATTAACAAAAGTATAATGAAATGAAAATTTTTCCTCATAAAATTTTGTGTATCCGTCTGTCTCCTTTTTTTTTTTTGGTGTGTGTGCTTTCGCATCTCTTCATCAGCCCCTATTGTCAGGGAGTTGGTCACCCGCAGGTCAGGTACATCATTTTTCATACCACCATGATTTACGAATTTATTTAATAATATTACATTATGGAATATTGCTCCTATACAAGATATACAACATCGCCATTTGTTAATTAAGAAAAAACGGAGAGAGAATTTAAATCTTAAAGAAAATATTTATTGTATCTAAATCTTTCATTACCTCGTTACCATTAAGTTAGGCTCTCATGCGTTCGTGTTACATTTTGGAGTGTTTCTACAATACAAGATATACTACATCACATTTTTCATTAAAAGAAAATCAAGGCCACCGTATGTGTATATGATTTACATTTTGGAGTATTGCAGCTGTAGAAGATATACTACATCCCTTTTTTCTCTTGAGAGAACATACAAGTAAATCTTAAATTAATATATGTTAACTACTAAATCTTTCAGTAATCAATGCACATTCATTCCTAACAGATACGTTACCGTGCGTTTCTCTAATTCTCTATATAAGGTCACCCCACTCTCATTTCTCAATATTAACTATCATCCTGGAAGAAGAAAATGATGGCATTGAAGTCATTTCTATTTTTCCTCTTATTAGTGTTAGCCATCTCATTTGAAGTTGCATCATGCATTAGACATACTTCTGAAGAAATCAAGAGTTCTTCTCTCAAGCATTTCTCCACAAGCGGGGTTAATACTAACGAGTTCGCATCTGAAAAACGCTTGGTGCCGAGCAGTCCAAATCCAGAGGAACCTCCCGTGACAGAGAAGCGTTTGGTACCGAGCAGTCCGAATCCAAAGGTACCACCTGCAACTGAAAAACGTTTGGTACCAACCGGTCCAAATCCAGAGGAACCGCCCCTAGCTGAAAAGCGTAGGTTGACAGAGAAGCGTTTGGTACCGAGCGGTCCGAATCCAAAGGTACCACCTGCAACTGAAAAACGTTTGGTACCAACTGGCCCAAATCATGAGCAACCACCTGCGACAACAAGCTTTTATGCAGCCTTGACAGAGACTCAAAGCAGAGGACCTCCTTGATTTTGTTTTACAGAGAAAAACAGAAGCTAAAAATAGTGTGGTTTGCAGTTGAGTACTACCATCATTGGCTTATGGGGATTTTATTATTGTGATTGGTTATCTGCTGTAAGTTTCAACAATAAATTAAAGGTTGTGTCAAAGTTTGAGCTTATATTTCGGGTGTTATTATTTTATTATTATTATTTTGAGTTGTATGTTTATTTGTCCTATATCTTAATTTTATTTTAGTAAAATCGGAAAGACATTATAAAGAATGTGGGTCTGTCCGAATACTTCAAGATAGAAATGGGAGGGGAAAAAACAACATGATTCAAGGACGGAGAAAATGTGTAATTTATGTAGTTAGTGAGACTGTGAGAGTTTGATCAGAACGAAATCTAGGTTCTATTCCTGCGCCAAAGGTAGTGTAATACGAAAATTTACAAGACAAATTAACTAAAATCAAAGAATTCCATACACAACTTAGTAGTCTACTTTATTAATCTATCATTTGGAGTAGAAATTTGTTCATTTAATAATTTCTTGATCTAATAACAAATAAACTAAAAAATGTACAAAGATAACGTATATCTTGTGAAATAAGCAAATTAACTTGTTTGGATTCAATATTTAAATTTAAAATTTGAGATATAAACAAAAATTAGGAGGTTTTTAATATTGGGATTGAAATCATCCCCTTCAATTAATTAGCCATCCTTCACCATGTAATACAACATGAAAAAAAAAGAAATGAATGCGAACCTTGTATTTAGGGCTGCATAATGATTAAAAGGATGATGAAAATGAATGTTCGTGTTAATCGTTTCGTTGGTTAGACGAAATTTTTTATTCCTTACGTTCTGCGTTTCGTTCTTAAAACGCAACAAAACTACTGTTTCGTTCATTAGAACGACACAAACAATTAACCGTAACCGTTTAGACTTCTCACCCGTTTCTTACAGAATCAAAAAAATCATCCGAGTTAACATAAAAATAGAAAAATGGTCTCGCACCAAAATATCATCCAAATTACAGATCAAATCTAATATTCTCAGTGAAAAACCATAAAAACCGTCTAAACTAGAATAATCCCTCTATTTTTTTACCAGAAAAAACAAAAAAATTAAAAAATTAAAGTAACTGATTAGTAAATAGGAGGTGGGATGGGCATGGGTTTGTTGTTGTTGGAGAAGGAGAAGGAGAAGAAGTGCACGAAGAGAAAGAAGAGGAGACGGGAGAGAGTGAAGTTGGAGAAGGCTTTGGAAACGACGGTGACAGTGACATCGTGGTGGGACGAAGAGGGAAGAGAAAGGAAAAGGGTGGTGGTGGTCAGATCCAGGAGGCGTCGTCCAAGCATTCTTATTTGGTGGTGGTCGGGTCTAGGAAGAAACCCTAATGCAGATATGAATATATAAATAATAAACTAATTTTTTGTTCAAATTAGTTTAATTAATACTTAATAGTTAATAGTAGTATAATACAAGTAGGGGTGAATAAATAATAAACTTAATTAGATTGTATTTGAACTCTTTTATTAGGGTGCAATATGTTATATATATATTAAGAAAATTTAGTATATAATACAAAATCTCTCCATACTATGGCTCCGTTTGGATGCGTTGAGAATAAGGTAGGAAGAAGGGAAGAAATTTATTGGGAAGGGGTAAATTTATTGGGAAGTGTGTAACTTTTGTGAAGAGTTTGGATGGTTAGAAATAAATTTATTGGTAAAAAGTGGTTATTCCTTATTCCTTATTCGGGAAGAAACCATCCAAACGGAGCCTATTTTAAAATCTTAGGGGGTGCCAAGGCCCAGGGGGGGCTTGGCACCCATACTAGCTCCGCCCCTGTCTACACGTGCCAAGGTCAAAGTGAAAGTTCATTCCAAAAATGATATGTTTTAAAAAATTCGAAGAAAAAAATAGTAATAAAATCTCAAAAATTGTAAAATTTGATTTTCTATGATATTTCAATATATAGATTAGATTGGTTAAATTAGATTTGTCAATTTACAAAAAAAATTCCGAAAAAATCTACGGTGCATGGAATGCCCTATGTAATATAGTGCATATTAAACTTTCTAGTGAAAATTTCTGTGTAATTGATACACATATAGAGAGCGAAATAAAAGTTTTAAGGACATATTACATCTGTAGAAATAAAAGGAAATTCTGGACAAAATAAGAAATAACTACCAACTCGTTGTGCACACTATCTTGATCATCATTGACCTAAAAACCAAGGTTGTCGGATCACTTATTATCATCATCAGCTTTTCACGGGTGGTACAAGACAATAATTATTAAAATTTCATCGTTCAGTAGAATCTCTGCATGTCACATATGCTGATCAACAAATTACAATCTGTCAGTGTTTTAATAATTTAATAATGCCCTTGAATAATTAATATTTTTGTATCAACACCACAGTTTTAATTTGTACAAATTTGTCTTATAATTTAATGATGTAAAATATTGGATTAATGTTGTAAGTGATTATATGTCGGCATTGATTCTAATGTCTAAAAGTACTTTTAATAACTATTGTGAAATTCAATACATCCGGAAAGAATGATGTTTTCAAGACCACTTGTATAATTTAATTACCTAGACATGCATTTTTAGTGCCTAATTAATTATCAATTAATCAGCATATAAGAAAATAAAAAAAAAGAGTCAAAGGATGAAGGAAATACCAGGGATCAGAAGTAGTTGAGGGAAGGTGAGAGTAAAATGTGGACTTTATTCACCTTATCATCGTTACCTATAAGCTTATTCATGCACTGTCAGTTGCCACGTCTATAAATCCACCTCTGATCAAGCTCACCACGCAATAATACCGTTTGTTTCCCTGCAACTTCTCTTGGGACCAATTTTAATTATGTATCTGCCAGCGAAGTACCTATATCTACCCTGCAGCTGATGACAAATTCCTTTCTAATAGTAATCAAGCATCAGTCATCTTTTGTCATTGCTTTTTCATCTCGACTTTTCTTTCTTAAGGATCAATTTAATTTAACGTAGACAGCCAGTCCTAAGAATCCTCCTCATTCACTTAATATGGAGGATAAGATATTGGAGATCAAGTATACTATTCTTGTCGGATTTTGCATAATAACTGGGAACTAAATAAATACACACCCTATACATTAATCACCCATCACCTAACGACACAAGCTACTGATAAATGGGATTTTGGAACAAATTACTAAAATATATTTGATAAATATAAAAACAAGTACAATAAAAAACAATCAGTAGCAGCCAGTAATAAGAAAAAGAGTAGCAGAATGTAAAAATAAAAATACAGAAGAACAACAACATCCAGACAGAAATACAAATGGCAAATCAACATGAGTTCTAGAAGTAATCTTCGTAATCCATGAACGGCAATGGTTGGTGATAAAAAAACTTGACCTTTACTTCAACAAAACAACCATTTGCTGCCAAAATCTGTTTTGACTTTCCCACTTCAACTGGACATTTAAATGTTTGGCACTTGATTGTTTCTTCTCCCGAATTAATATTAAAAACAAGCGTGAGAGTTGAACCAAATGGAACTGCAATTATAGGCCTAGATAGAGGCAGAGCTACCTCTTTGATAGGCCTCACATCAACATCCTTAAGCTCCTTTTCAAATGCAATACTCGAAGCTCCACCGTCTTCAAGCAATGAATTTGTTGCCGTTATGGTCCCATGCACTTGAGATGAGGAGAATGTGCAATCCAGTAGCTTAATCTCTAAATGAGCCTCTAAACCATCCTTGTAGACAGCAAAATTTACTTCAATGTGACCTACTTCAAGATTAAAATTTTTTTGCAAGACTCTATCAAACTCAAACTCGTGCCAAAGATGATAAGCATCAAACTCGTGCCAAAGATGATAAGCATAAGGTTTCTCATCTACGAAATTAAAATCTTGATACTTGAAGAGGAACGGAATAATGAGAACTTCATGCCCTACAAACCATGCGAGCCTTCTTGGGCCTTCGAGAAGGGCAAGCCCCTATACATAAATGGCACAAAGTTATGGAAAGTGGAAAATGAAGAAAAATACGTGCATTATTTTCGTACTTCCCTTAGTTTTGTTACCTGACACTACACCAAAAAAGAGCTTTAGTACCACCCCATTAGTACCTGTTTTTAAAAAAACCGGTATAAAAAATAGTTGGTGGTAATTTCGTAATTGTCAGGCTTCATCTTTAGTACCGGTTTTTTAAAAAAACCGGTACTAAATGTTGACGGAAAAATAAAAAAGACAGTTTATCTTTAGTACCGGTTTTTTTTAAAAACCGGTACTAAAAATAGTATCTTCAGCATCGGTTTTTAATAAAAACCGGTACTAAAGCCCGTAAAACTTTTTCTTAATTTTTTTTCTCGTTCTCCTCATTAAACCGAACCCTGCCTCTTTCTATTCGCCGCCTCTTCGTTCACCTCTTCGCTCACCTCTCTTTCATACCATGACCTTCTCTCTCTATTCTCACCATGTTTTTTTTTTCTGAAAACTGAGCACCAAGTCGGCCTCCTCGTCTCCTTCCTCGCCTCAATACACCATCGCCAATCATAACCTTTACGGGGCCTTTTTCATCTCAATCTCACTTGACACGTTAGTGCAACCTCAGGTACCTCGACGATCTCGATGAACGGAGTTACTCCGATGTCTCCGCTGCCTCCACGCCAGGAGAGATCACACTATCTCCGAGCAACCTTGAGATTGCTGATACCTCAGCCACTTCCCTTGCCTGATGAGGCTAGATTAGGGGCAAATCCATCAATTTTTGCTTCTCTTCAAAGGGGCATAGGCCAAGAAGTTGTCGCTTGCCATCTCCCTGAATGTATGTGTTCTGATCATTAATTCTAAATCCTTGTACGTGTTCTCACTTCTTCCTCTTCTTATTTATCTTTTATGTTTTTTTTAAATAATGGATGCTTTTATGGTTTTTTTTACTATTTCTAATCCAAATTGATATAAGCAACGATTGCTTAGTTCATTAATATAATTAATCCCTTTATCATCTATTTCTCTTTTACTAAAAAAATTTACAAACATGTAATCTGTGTTTTGTACCCGTGGGAATGGAGGGATGAACAATATTTGAGCTGTACCAGTGGGAATGGAGGGATGACTAATTTTCCATTTGCATATTTGAGCTGTAAATTTTTTTTTAATTTGAGAGAATGATTATGTTTAAAATTGGTAATATGTTAGGCATACTGGTGCTTTGTGTGCAATGAAAGAGGTGAATATCATTCATTGAGATACCAAATCAATTGAATCTCTAAACCAGCTTGAACAGGTAAGTTGTTGGGTGCTTTTAATTTCAGGCATTAAAAATATAAATTATGAAAATATTTGGGTTCATACATATCACATTTCATAACTATTTAAAAATATTCCAAAAAAAAAAGTTATTCGTTGTCCAATTTTATAATATCTTGCACTTTTCCTTAGCATCAATTATGACTTACTGTGCAATTGTACCTAACCAAGCCAAGGAAAAAAAATCAAAGGGAAAAAATGTTGGTCAAGTATCAATCAATTGATTGGAGTACTAATAAGTTGCCTATGGCCGTTCATCAAACAAAAAGAGTACTAATAAGTTTTGTTATTTTGTGCAATGCTTGACAGCTGACATCTGTTCTTTAATGCTCACTTTGATTGTTTTTGTTGCAGCTGGTTGGCTAGATAAGGTACCTTTTCTTCTAACTTTTTTGAAGCTTGTTTTTACTTCAATTTTCAAAATTGTGAAAAATTGATATGAATATTGTAGAAAATGTAGGAATTGAAGGACTTAAATGAAGTGTTACCTTACTAGTACCATATCAGGTGGTATAATGGTACAAATTTAAATTTTCAAGGGTAGTTTGTGATAATTTTTTAAGTTTCAAGGGCAGCTATATTGGTCTCAGCTTGTCAAGTGTGAAAGGCTTTTTCTTTATTGTATATACTGGTGCCAGCTTGTTAATTATATATTTGATTTGCTGTCACTATTTTTTCCTATGCTTGGTATCTTGATCTCATGAATACCTGAGTAAATTCAAGTGAGATAAATTAACGTTGTCTTATTTCTTATTAATTAGTCATTTGGAGTGCTGCATCACGTAATTTGGGTTGCTAGCAGAATGAGCTAGCCCCAAAATTAGTACCTTTTTTTTTTAAAAAAAAGAATGATTTTTAACACCGGTTTTTAATAAATAACCGGTGCTAAAGATAGTAACTATTAAAAAAAAAGGTGGGGATCTTTAGTACCGGTTTTTAACTAATAACCGGTACTAAAGATAACATCTTTAGTACCGGTTATTAGTAAAAAACCGGTACTAAAGATCTCCGCCTTTTTTACCGCGAATTTCAGCGCGTTTTTAGCACCGGCTTTTTAGTACCGGTTTTTAATTATCTTTAGTACCCCCTATTATTAGTACCACTTCAAAACCGGTACTAATAATAGATATAAAACCGGTACTAAAAAACTTAATTGGCGTAGTGTGAGAATCTATTTTGGAGGGATCTCCATGCAAACGCCTAAAGAGAAGGTGGTCATGTATAGCAGCATCAATCATTATAAAACCGTATATTTCCTCCAAATTAACATTTCCAGAACCAACAATTTTTATAGAGAAAATCTCTAGAAACCGTTTGCGCCTCTGGAATGGCTTACTGACCAAACTTATCTTTTGTTTCTCAACTTTGTCATCAGTCATAATATTATCAGAAGATCTGCACAACAAATAAAAACATAAGTTCGTCTTTCTTTCATCTTAATGCCCTTACAAAGGTGGAAAGGGCTCAATTGCTCAATATTTACTACTATCTTTGCAATCTGTATCAGCAAGTAAAAGCCTACAAGTTCTTACTGAATTTGGAAATAAATTGTTTTTACATTTTTTTTTAAAACTTTTGATAACATACTTGTCAAATCATGAAAGGTTAAATGTAGTGTGAATTGAGTAACATTCTAGTATTTATTTGCCAACTTAGGCCAAGTTCCTATGCACTACAACAACAGCAGGTCTGATCAAAGATCTGAAAAATTATAAACAGATTACTTGCACTCATCCATTGCTCAACTTAGGCCAAGTTCCTATGCACTACAGTACCAGCAGGCCTGGTCAAAGATCTGAAACATTTTCTAATGGTTTTTTTTTTTTTTAATGATTTCAATACACATAATTGCTTAGTGGAGGGTGAACTAAGGTTTTAACAAATGCACGAACTTGTAAATTAGATTTTACTATAACACAGTAGCACATTTGCAAACACAATTTGGGGATAACTCAAATTCAGTGGAGGCATATGGATTATGAAAGATAAATTACAGGAAACTTAGTACATGATAACATGTAAGCAAACCTGTGGGACAAGTCTTCTTGAGTATCGAGGCGTTGCATCTTGTTAGACCTGTTGGAGTAGACATCATCAGAGTCTGACTCTGATTCCGATTCCGATTCCGCATCTTCATCATTTTCTGCGTAATAATCGTCTTCAACCCAACCCACAGCCATATCTTCCTCTTCTTTGGCAGACCCACCATCACCCACAGCCTCCATCCAAGTTACCTTGACTTTCACTTTGCCATGGTTACAAAATATAATATGCTCTTCAGCAGTGGAATTGGACCTTGTCTTGGCATGAAATATGGTAGAACTGTTGACAATTTCTTTGTCTCGGACAAAGAGATTGACATCAACAGTCAAGTTTGACTGCCGAGGAATAGCTGTCACCGTTCGTGATAATGGGAGAGATATCTCAGCCTCATCAGCCGAAGGACATGCAAGATCGACCCCACCTGTGCATGTTCTCTGATCAAACAGTATAGTTTTAGCTTGAGAGTGGGTGATAGCACTGTTTGAGGTTGTCACTATCCCATAAACCTTGAATGGCATGCCTTCTGTGCTTGGTAATTCCAAATTAGAAAGAGTGACATCAATATTAGCCTCTAAACCATCAGTGTATACAGCATAATTCACTAACAGGAAGCCCCTTCTGGTATCCAGCACATTAGATGTGAAGTAAAGGTCAGAACTGTCAGGCATGTCATTCCTCCTCCACAGTGCTCGTGATTCTTTTATGCCGAAGTTGGGAGTATAGCAAGGGTATACACTGACCAAATCCTTGACTTCTATTGCACGTTCAGGCCACTGGAGCATTAAATGGCCCTCGGAATTGATTTGTATGTTTTTGTTACATGAGGAATCATAGAGGATGTACTTGGATTGGTCATGACGAGTAGTCAAGGTTATATTTTCATCGAGAATTTGGTTGATATCAACTAAATTCTCTCTTTCAAAAATTTCTACTGAGAAGATCTCCATTAACATGCGCTTTCGACCTATGGCACATCTGCAAAAGAACAAATTACATGTATTGTCCTGAATTAGTTCCACAATAGTCGAGATTTCATTGGGAGAAATTCCCAGAGAAAACTATTTGGATGATGGACGGGACAGAGCGGAGGTTACAGGTAGAGGGAGAGGTAGAGGGGGCTGATACCTGGCAGAAATATTCTCTTGAAACTGAAACATAAGGAATCCGAAATTGAGAGGCGTTTGAGAAGAATTCTCTTGTAAATGATGCTTCGATGCAGAAGTGTCAAACCCTGCTTCATCTCCTTGATTCGTGTCCATGGGGTCGGATTTGTCTTCTGAGGTCCGAATCATGGTTCTGAAACTCGAATCAGAATCGGAATCGGACAGTTGGACCGTGACCCGAAATCGGTTGAATCGGAAAAATCGGTGAAATCGGATTTATTTTAAAAACACATTTTTAAGCTGCTAAAAATAAAAAAAATTCTGAAAAAATATGGAAACTTATGTTTTCATAAATAAGTAAAAAAAAAATTAAGATAATTGTCTTAAAATCCAGTCAAATAACTTTTAATATGCCTTAAAGTCAAGTAGGCAGACTACGCACATCATCTTACAATCACTTACATATCTTAAATAAAGATAAATAGACTAAGAAGTAAATCATATCACCTAATTATACGAAAAAGGCATAAACTACCAATTGTACAATAAGACAAAAATTTCCAAAAGGCAAATCTAATGAAAAACTAAATTTATTATTTACCAATTGTATAACCTCACATATCTGTAAAATAATACAACTACTCAGCATGTGAAGTAAATTGTTAACAAAAATTAATAACGCACATCAAGCATTTACACAGTAATTTATAATTTTATATAACGTTTTTCCTTTTAATTATTTGCTACAATTCCTCCAATATTATTTCCTTTGGGGCTTCAATGGGGGAAGCTAATTAAATATTTTCTACCATTAATTTCCAGCCTATAGGAAAGATCAATTCATCAATCCGTCGTAATAAATTCATCCGCTAGACCCAAACCCAATTACCCACTACCAGTAGGTCCAATACCAACGACGGAAACCTAAAAGAGAAAGGAAAAGAAGAAAGATCCATGCTCAATTACCAAGCCAGTAGATGGCAGTATGGCACAGCCGCACAGCGGCACAGGTCAAGCGACGGCACTCTCCAGTCTTGGTCTCTTCTCCACTGCGATGGGCAATGGTCAGTACTCTGGCCTCCTGGGCGATAGTAGGCGATAGTATGTGCTCTTGCGATGGGCGATGGCACTATCCAGTAAGCCAATTTCTCTTTTCCACTCCAATAATTGCGATGGGTTGTCTGAGAGAGTGGGCCGACAATGGTTTTTCAATTTTTTCTTTCAATTTTTTTTTTCAAATTTCACTTTTCCAAACCTATTTCGGTCGATTCGGCCGATTCCTGCCGATTTCGCCCGATTCTGTCCGATTCCTACCGATTCCAGCCAATTCCAGCCGAAAAAACGCGATTCCGCTCCAAGCCCACCAAATTCGACCCGGCACCTCCCGATTCCGATCCGATTCAACCGATTCAAATCGGAATCGGCCGATTTTTTGAACCATGGTCCGAATCCCATTTCTTATAGTTTGCGAGACCCAAGACCCATATGGGAATTGCTTTTACAACAATATGATTTTTGCTGCGTGCAACCTGATTTGTGACCAAATGGTTATACTGTCCTAAGTCCTAACATCAAATAAGGTTTGGATTTTCTAATCACTTTGATATGGTCAGATAGACATAATTCCATATGTTTTATAGATAATCAAATGATGAGACTGACAACTTGTGTGCAACCTTCACGGATTAATTAATTCGAGTTGATCCAACATATTTTTTAAATAAGCTGAGATACTTGATTCTCTAATTTATTTCCAAAACATAAATTACCTTGAGTTGGACTAATTTGATTTGATCTAACATAAATTACCTTATGCAATCTTCACTGATCGCGGATCCACCCAACATAGTTCAAGTTATTTCGATCCGCACCGCATCCAATTTGAATGGATTGCATCTCATAGATTTGATCCATTCCAATAGTAATATACGTTATTTATTTTATTGTTTATTTTTAATCAATTTTAACACAAGTTTAGAGAAGTGGAGTTGGTCTTTGGCCTTGAATTCATTGAGAAAGATTCGAGTTTAATTCCTAGAGCATGCAAATCAGTTTTTGTGGCTTCTTTTTCTTAACTCGATGCAATTTTTACATTAAATTTGTATGATTTTTTTTTTGGAAAATGCTGACAGAAGCTGTCAAAAATTTGTATGAAAATAGTTAATTTTTTTTTAAATAATCCCGTAGGTAAAATAAAATAATAATAATAATAATAATTGATCGGATCTTATCATTTAATATATTAAGCCGCGCAGGTTGACTCCAGCTTTGACCACTGTAGGTAAATAGTTGTTAGAACAGTGTAAAATTCTGGCCGTTGATTTCTATTTGGTGGGATCGAAAGGCTCAGATCTACTGCGCACAATTTCTTCAATATGATTCCTGGTATCTAGCGCTGTCAAACGTCACAACGGACACGGAAATGACAACTTCCGTTTCTGTTCCGTTACATTGCACTTAACTTCTTTTAATTCTGTTTAATGTTCCGTAATTTTAGCGGAAATAAAATTAATTACGTTTCACGTTCCGTCTGTAATGAACGGAAGAACGTAACAAACGTTTAATTTCTTTTTCCATTGACAATACAGAAAACACTACTTAACAAGTTCAAAATTTGGAAAAAAAAATATGAATGAAATAAAACAATAAAATGACAAAGTTCAATATTTCAAAAACAAAATTAAAGGAAAAATGATATCGTCTGATAACCTTGCAAAATTAGGAAGAAGTAAAATTATAATCAATAGCATTAAATTAATCAAAACAATTTAGACTCATCAGCAAAATTTTGCCCAATTTGTACAAGGCACAAGTACAGTGCAAATAAGAAATACAATACCTCATGAAAGATTTAAACAAAAAATAATTGCAAAAGCATATTATTAAGTTAACACACAAAATAAAGTACTAATTCATAATTAAAAAAAAAGATGGCGCTCAGAATGAGTAGGAGTTTTTGTTAATCAACAATTAATATTCAGACCATTGAAATCCTCATAACGCCATAAGCATCAAACTCAAAGCAAAACTAACAAAGAATAAATATAAATAAATCACAAATCTCAAAAACAAGTAACGATTGCAAGATGTATTGAGTGTTTATCTCAGACAAATGCCTCTTTTAAACGAATCCAAGCCTCAAAGACTAACGATGCTCCCAGAGATGCTCGAGATTGAGTACTGGTAAATTACCAGTAAAATGCCAGTGAGCAATTACTTGCCTGTAACTTGCTTATTATCTTTGTCCCCATTTTGGATGGATCAATTGAATGAAAAATAATCAAAGAACTAAGAAAAAATAATCGAAAATAATCAAATGCCTCTTCGTCTCAGAATAACACTAATCACAGAACTAAGAAAAAATAATCGAAAATAATAATAACCAAAGAAAAAGGAGAAGAAGGTATTACTGCTGCACAGAAGAAGAAGGACGGAGAAGAAGGTCGCCTTAGGTGTTGCATCTGGTTTGGGGTTGGTGCTCGGGTCTTAGAGAGAGAGAGAGATACGGCGGAGGGAGAGAGAGAGTGTGGTGGGGTTAGGGATTTGTGGTGAGGGAGGCTATCGGAGAGGAGTGGGAGAGGGGTTTGCACCTACGAAGGTAGAACAGAGAGGAGAGGGAGAGGGAGAGGCCGAGAGGGGTTTGCCATCGGAGAGGACAGGAGAGGAGAGTGAGAGGGAGAAGGAGAGGGGTTTGCCATTGGAGAGGAGAGGAGAGGGAGATGGTTTGCCATCAGAGAGGAGAAGAGAGGAAGAGGGAGATGGATTTGCCATCGGAGAGAGAGGAGACGAGAGTCCATCAAGTGAGAGAGAAACAAGAGCGGCGCTTAGGGTTTGCACCTCTATCTGTTCGCCTCATAGTTTCCCTCCTCTGCTATTGATTTTAATTTCAGAACATAGAATTTTGCGCTGAGACAGAACAACGTAAATAACGAAACGTAAATGGGCCGTTTCGTTTACGTTCCGTCCCTCTGAACGAAACAACATTCCATTCCGTTTCTGTTCCACTTGCTGAAACGTAAGCAAAAATTCTTCCATTTCCGCTCCGTTCCGGACGGAACGGAACGGAAACGTGCGAAACGGATCATTATTGACACCCCTACTGGTATCGCCGTATAAAGCAGGGAATATGCATTGCCTTCTATCACAGCCATTCGATTGGTCCCATCTCCTCCGTGCGATCTTCTTTCCTTTTCGTTCAACACCGCTGCCCATTTTTTCTCCCTTGCTTTTCTCCTTCCCCAGTATGGCCTCAATTAATCACCACGTTGGCTGTGTACGGAGGTGTTGCGATGGTTGATCCTGGTCCGTACACGCTTACCTCTCGAGTATAATAAACGTGCGATCTCACCCTTACCATCTTTTTATCCTTCTCTCTCAGAACTTAAGTTCCTCTTATTTTCTCTTTGATTTTGGAGCTTAGTCACCTTTG
The DNA here is from genome assembly GCA_028095005.1 of Rhynchospora pubera. Lineage (NCBI taxonomy): Eukaryota > Viridiplantae > Streptophyta > Magnoliopsida > Poales > Cyperaceae > Rhynchospora > Rhynchospora pubera. Next base: position 19,861,507 of record CM051463.1, read on the forward strand.
ATTTGATTTCTTTCCCTTTTGGCTGCATTCCACAGTTAAACGATGGAGAAGGTTCAGGGCCATCGCAGGAAAAGAGAGACGTTTTTTTTAGTTCAACCGTCTGCGATTTCAAAGGTCATTCTCTTTCTTTCTTTTGATTGATTTAGGTGCCTTTATTTTCTCTTTTCTCTTCACTTTTGTCTTCTTCGTCCTTCTCTCAGGCTCTTTTCCGGTTTGATGCGGTGACCTCTGGTTGGTGGAACGAGGTAAATGAGGATGGAGTCTTCTAACTAGGTTGCGGTGCTCCAGTTTGGTGTATGTACGTCTAAATTTTGGCAAGTTTGTATCCACAATCTTTATTATATATATAATGGTTTGGTACATATGTAATTTCAATACCAGTGTTATTTAAAATGGAAGCCATATCACATGTATTATTCATATCATATGTAATTTCAATACTGTTACTAGATTGTGATCTTCCCTGCAAATATCAAGTTCCTCCTCTTCTTCGTTCCTTTCTTTTTTATTCATCTGATTTTCTGATCTCCTTTTTCCATTTTCATCTGCATTTTCTGAATTCATTACCTATCCACCTCGATTATTTCCCTTTTTTTTGTCTCATAGGTTGCATTCAGGTTGATGTCTTAATGACAGATTTTTGTAGCTACTGGTCCTTATTTGGGTGAGTTCTTCTTTCCAAGGCTCGCTAACTTCATTTTTTGTGTCACTTTTGTTCTCTCTCTGTACAGAAATTTCATTCATTTTACTTTGATTTCTCAATAATGGTACCTTTTATTGAAGTGAAGAACTTATTTGGTACAACCTCTCTTTATTGAATTGTTTGGTTTCTTAATTTATATACAGGCTCCCCTAAAATAATTGCTCAGCCAGTAAGAAGCATCAGAATGGTAACTTCTTGCTTCAGAGAACATAGAAGAGGTAAGTTCAAGTTCATACTTTAATATGTACATTACATAATAAAAACACTCTCGAGGAAAAATGTTCTAAATTTTTAAGACCAGCTTTATGTTACACAAGTGTACTGTTTCAGCCTAGAAGTTAACTGAAAACTACAAATGAGCTGTGTTTAGTTAGTAGTAAAAAATAATTCAGTTTGTTTGTTTGGTGCTCAATGCATTGCTCAACAATTTGGCTTCAGATAATTCATCAGCAAACAAGGTTAATGGACACCAAAAGGTAAAATCTTTTTGAAGATTGGTTGCCCATTTTACGTTGGCACTGCAAGTACTGAAAAAAAGAACAAGTACGGATTGCTTATTTCTTTGTACATTATGCAAATTTTATTTGCTTCTCTATTTGTAATTTTTCGGCCCTAAGAAAATGAGAAAGTGAAAAAATTACATAAGCTGTTTATTTTACAAACAATGAGCTTGAATTGATTACATGAGCTCATCTTTTACTCCCTCATTTAGATTAAGATGGTAGTGTTTCAGATGATTGATTCAATAAAAATCTGAGTTAGATCTTCATGATCTATTTGCAAGGGTATTGTACTATCCCCTCAGCTTTTCTCATCTATATTACTATATGATGCTTACTTGGATGATTACATGAAGGTGTTCGACGAATTGCTTAGGCCGATAATATTATCAGAATTTTCTGTAGCTTCTATTATATGCGGTCACTTTTTTATTTGTTTTTAGTGTTGTTATGTTATTTTATTAGGTAGAGTATATTGTGCAAAGTGCGATCCAGTTGCGACATGTTGGAAACAAACAATAAAAAATGAGGCGAAAGTTTTACAGTAGATTTCCAAAGAGAATTGGTTCAGTTTCTGTGATATCATTTAATTGTTTTTACCAAATAATCACCTTGGTTGCATGCTGGTCTGAATTTTTTTTTTCTGCTTTGTAGGATGTGTACTGTTACATTTTTGCTTACTGTTCTGTCCTCCTTCGTTGCTATGTCCTTTTCCATTTCGACTCCTCAGGTGATGTTTGCTTTACTCGATTCTGTTTGATATACAGTGGCTGGTTTTTATAAAAATAAAATAGTTTTGCCCATGCATTTGTGTCTTTGTTTATACTCTGCAAACGAGCTGATTTTGTGGTATTATTTTTTACTTTTGCCCATGCATTTGGTACCTCATCTGACTGGTAGGTACTGAATCAGGTATACAAATTCATTGTTAAAGGAACAACATTTTCTGAATTGTAGATTATCAATCAACCAACAGGCTGTTATCCTCTCCGAAAACCCCTATTGAACAGTCCTCACCGGTCAAGACAAGAACTATCGCCAAAGCAGTGAAAAGGAGCACCACAGAACTATCCCCACCTTTTTCAGTTGGTAGCTCTGATATTAATCTCTCAATTCTGTATGTTTGTCATTCCATTTTTGCAATTCAAACAGTTAATTATCTTAAATTTGTGTTACCCTTTTCTTTTTTAGGAGGAGAAAGCAATCAATCTGAGGACATGGAATCAATTCCCAGACAATTCTTTGGAAAGGTCTTTGTCTTGGAGATTATATTCTTTTCATCTGAAACATTCAAATACAACCTCAAGTAGTTATTTTTGGAGGACAAGTGTTTTATTGAAGATTGATTTCGATTAGTAATCTTTCTTATTTTATCTTATAACAGTGGTTGGGGTACAAGAGAAAAGGGACAGAAGGGATAAGAGAGAGAGATAAAGGAAAGACTATTTGTTATTGATTTCTGCTTAAGAATTCTCATACAATACTAATACTCATTATATAGAGTATTTTCTAATATGGTAACAATTAGAAATATAACAACTATTGTAAACTAAGGAAAGATACATAATATCAAATAATATCTAATAATTCTAATTTCATGGAAACTAAATTATAATCTATGATATTATTTCCTTAAAGGACCGGTAACAAAGTCCAAGATAAAAGATGCAGACAAACAAGAAGAGCTTTGAAATGCTCTTTGTTGCCGCTCTGAAAATTGAAAAGCAGCTGAAGGATATGCTGTCCAGATGCAAAAGGACACGTAAGAATGCATTGGTGATTAGAAACTCAGCGATTCAAATCAAAGGTTTCTTAAATCGACAATATAACAATATGTTATCTAATCAGTAAGAAGCATATCGGGAGTACTATATCGTAGAGAAATGAGCTGGAATGAAAATTTCAAGGTACTCTCAATGTTTTATGACTATATCTTACTTTCGTGAGGGCATATGAGAAAATTTTAGCTTGACAGTTTTTTTTAAATAATGCAGGACAAGTTGCAAGGCTAAAAATGACATATGATAAATTTTGAAAGAAAGTAAACCAACATTTAATAGAATGCAAGAATTCTCTCGAGGAGTTTCGTGCTTATTCAGATCGAGCTCAAAGCAACTGCTGAGAAACAAAGATAACTGAAAGGTATTAATTTGGTGCCAAAGATTCATAGTTAATTGTGGTTGGTTTCAAAGGTATCAAATGATAGATGTTAGTGATTCTGCTCAGCTTGCCATAAAATCAGCCTGCATGTTTCCTGCTCTTGCTGTATAAAATTTACTATGTTCTCTATCTAATTAAAATGTGGTTTGTTCTGCAACTAAATGCAGTTGTATTTTAATCAAATTCTCTGAGATCAGTAGTCTAATTTACAGTTGCCCTCTCTAAACAGTGGACATTGCCTCCCTATTTGCAGTTTGCAACATTGCCTACTACAATTTTTGTGAGTTTCTTGATGGGTACAATAATAACAACATAGTAGCGTATTGTGCTGATTAGCCTATGTTTTATTTTTTAACTATATCTCTAAATATTATTGGCAGGAAATTAAGAAAAAATGAGGAGCTAAAGGATAGATGTGCTGGTTTAAACAAGAAAAAGTTATTTTCTCATTCAGATTATTAAGGTATCCATTGTTGACAGTGTTATAATAAAAGTAAAGCTGTTAATCGTTCTTTTAAACAAACGGAGGTCATTTTCTTTCTGATTGTTCGATCACGTTCTTAAATTTGTTATTTTATCAGATTTTATTTAGATTCCCAAAATATTATAAAAAAATCAAGTTATACTAAATTTTATATTTTTTTATGTTTAAAATATTAAGTACAATTTTTAAATTGATGTCTTATTTTATATTGGTACAAATCATTGATATTGTACAATATTTCACATACAGTGATCAATATTTCATATGGAGATTATACATCGCATGCGCTAATCCATTTATACTGCATGTTAGTCATTTCTTTATTATTTATTTATTAATTCATGATCAGAGTACCTTCTTCCTAGAATAGCATTATGATATCTATTAATAAGACTGGGGAAACAAAATAAAACGAAAAATAGGTCGCGCAACGCGCGACGGACCCACTAGTCTGCACTCAATCCCATTTGATATGGACAAAACGTATTCTTGGAAAAAAGCTAATTATACATAAAATATGTCAAAGAAAATTTGATCTATGACATCACGTATCCATGACTAAAATAATTAGACATAGAGTGTAAATAATTAGATAAAGGGTGTAAACACATGTACTCTACTCTATGTATTCTTAACTATTAATTGATCGTTCAAATCTATGGTTGGGTGTTATTGACAGATATAAATTTATTGACTCTTCATTTGAAATAGAAAAAAAATTATCGTTAGATTAATTATACAGTGATCTAAATAGAAATAAATTCTTCACTGAATTTTAACAATTTATATGAAGATGTAAAATCTTTTAGATTAAACTTTTGTCAGATTTTTAACAATTGTACAAAAATTCGATTGTTGATTAAGAATCTGGAATTTAATAATTCGATAAATGTTTGTTTAATTTTTATTATGTTAAACTTTCAGAATTATTCAAGACCATCTCCTCTTTAGCTTCATCCTATCATCACGCGTTTTATACTCATCCAACGTATACCTTCACCCAGTGGCGGATTTAGCAAAAATATTTAGGTGAGGCTGAGTGCTCTAATGAATCATTTGATCAAACGGTTTCTCTTCTTCTGTTCTTTAGTCCCACCTTTGAGTGCTCCAATGGTTGAAAAAATTCATTGAGGCTAAAGAGGGGCTTCAGGGCTCGACGACGGTAGTTGGGGCTCTAGCCACACCCGCCCCACCACTGGATCCGCCCCTGCCTTCACCTTGCCTCTCATTTGTTGCCTACACAGTGCCTACCTACCCCTCCCCTGCATCCCCCACCCCACCTGACGCTAGGGGTGTCAATTTGGTACCGTTTCGAACGTTTCCATTCCGTTCCGTACGGGAACGGAAGGAAAATTGGTTACGTTACAGAAAGCGGAACGGAAACGGAACATGCAGTATTGCACGTTAATGTTCCGTTTTACCGAAAAATGACTGAAATCAATGAAAAATAGACTAAAATCAGTGGAAAATGAGAAACGGAACAGTTTTCTATTCCGTTTTACGAAACGGAACGGAAACGGAATAGATTTCATTTCCGTGTGCTGGAACGAAACGGAAAACAGAACACCCTGTTCCGCTTCCGTTGTTAACATTTGACAGCTATACCTGACGATGGCCTCCTACTTCACGCAATGTCCTATAAAACAATACTAGCTAATTGTCATAGATTATGATGCTGAGTGTGCTCATACATATCCTAATTATTCTATAAAATAATATTAATTGTCCTAAATTATGATACTAATTTTTCCAACAAATAACATTCATTATCCTAAATTTTGATACTAACTATCCCAAAATATAAATGTAATTGTTCTAAAAAAATACCAATTATCCTCATATATTCTTAACATAAGGTAGGAGGAGAAAGGGAAGCAAGGGCGGAGCTAAGACTTAATTTGCAGAAATTTAAAATTAAGTGTTCTTTCATAAGGTTTTCAAAAAAAAAAAAAAAAAAAAAAAAAAAACTCAAGAGTCCCCTGGCTTCAATTTTGGTCGTGACCATGCTTGAACCTTAAAATTTACTTATGACGCATCACGCGTGAGCATTCTCTCTCCTCAGGCTGCTCTGCTCCAGAAAGGGGTAGCGGAGAAAAATGGAAAGAGGGTAAACTGACGAGTCCCTGTCTAGCGTTAATCTGCTCCAAAACAATAAATTTTCAAGAAAAATCAAGGTGAACTGGAGAGAATTTCGAGAAACTCTATAGAAAAGAATGAAGAAAATGAAAAAGTCCGTTCATTCCCAAATTTAAAGCTTACTGTTACTTTCCTTCATTTCTGTCCCATCCTTTTCCTTTTCCTTTCTCACCGAATTCTGGAGCTTAGCCATTACAAACAATATTAATAAACCAATAAAAAAAAATGCGTTTCTTATCATGTATTTACATATAATGGGCAAAGTCACTTTTCGTTCTTTTTCTTTTCTTATTTTTCATCCTTTTCTGTTATATGATTAAACAACAAATTGATAATAATGAATTTGGGCCAGCTTAATAAGAAAATGAATATATGTTATGTTCCTATGAAACATTTATTGTTTGGTATTTTACAAAATTCGTCGAAATTATACAAGCACTTTTTAAAAAAGAAAAAATCAGCCATATACCCCTCTAATCTTTTTCAATCAGTCATATATCCTTCTCTTTTTAAATATTAGCCATATATATATATATATATATAGAGTTTAGCTACGGTGAGTCGCGACCAATACTCCTAGATCTAGATCAAAATGACCGATCCAAACCGTCCAATATGATCTCCCTATTGAAATCTCCGTGCAAACCAAATTTTTTATTTTTTCGAAATTTTTAAGTATTTTTTTCGGATTTTTAAAAACTGATGTTTTTGAATGGTTCAGAACCAATTAGATTAACGATTTTCTAAAATTTCAAAAAAATACTTAAAAATTTCGAAAAAATGAAAAATTTGGTCTACATGGAGATTTCAATAGGGAGATCATATTGAACGGTTTGGATCGGTCATTTTGATCTAGATCTAGGAGTATTGGTCGCGACTCACCGGAGGGTCCGTGAGTCGCGACTCACCGTAGCTAAACTCTATATATATATATATAGAGAGAGAGAGAGAGAGAGGCTAAAGTGTGCTTCAGCATACTGAGGGTCTATATGCTAGAGTGTTTTAACCGTCGGATCTGAAATCTAACGATCTAGATTCAAGCGCTTAGGTTGAGTAGTAACTCTTGTTTTCTCTGCATTTTCCGTCACTTTCTCCTCCGTTAGGCTATTACATAGGAAATAAAAAACAAGAAGAAAAAACGAAGAGACTCTTCGTCTCTTTCTCTGACACAGAGAGAAGAGAAACCAAGTTTCTCTCCTCCTCTCTTCTCCACTCGCTCGCTCCTAAATCTTTTCCGATCAAAATCGCTGAGTCCATCGCCCGACCACCTCCTCTATTCCGATCAAAAAAACGAAGAGACCTCTTCGTCTCTCTCTCTCTCTCTCGTCCGCCGATCCACCTCCGTCGCTCGGCCAAGCTCGTCTCTCTCTCTCTCCGCTCCACCTGCATCAAAGATGAAGAGATAGGTATATGATTTTGTAGTTAATTTTGATTTAATTTTCTCAATTTCATCAATGCACGAATCATCGTTTTATGATCGGTAGATGAAGAATAACCCTAGATTTTTTTTTTTAAATTCATGGAATTTGTGAATTGAAATTCAAACAAAGGTGAAGAAGGTTGCATTATGCTTATAAGTTCTCCTCCTCCGTTTAGTAACATGTTTAGTAAATGTTGTTCCAGTAAACAAAATTGAAGGTTATTGAGTGATTGTTGTTCCAGCAACCTAAAATTGAAGGTTACTGGTTTTATATCCCTTCATTTTTTCTGTTTTGATTTTCATTTTTTGTTGTTGGCTCCATTTGATTAAGCACTTCTATTTTTTCTTACTATGTTTGCATATAGAGCTATCACTTGATGAAACCAGGAGAGTTTGACTAAATGTAATTGTATATTCTATACAGAATCAAAGGTTTAAACCACCTTCAGAGCCAAAGAAATCACGAAAATGTGGCATATGTGGCAGTACAAAAGGAGGGCATAACAGTAGAACTTGTCCAGTACTTACATAATTTTTAGTTTGGATTCTAATGCTATAATTGCTGGTTTCACTTTTTGTTTACATAATTTTCTATTTTTTACAATTGTTATTTCCATCTTAGCACTTACATCATTTCCGGTTTACATCATTATAGGTTTTCAGGTTCCATGTTTTGTTTTTTACTTTCAGCTGAAGCAGAAGCAAGGAAAAAGTAACAAAAGAAATAGCATGGTTGAAGACATTGACAGTGAACAAGACGATGATGTCGAAGACGTGGAATCGGATGATGCATATGAATATGATGACCTATAGAATTGTTATAAAATGGTTTTATTTTGGTATAGAATTGCTATAGAATGGCTATATTATGGACCTTTTGGTATATAATTGTTATAGTATGGCTATATTTTGGTATAGAATTGTTATAATAGCTATATTTTGGTATAGAATTGTTAAGCTATATTTATGCTTTTAGTCTATGTTTTATTTGGCGTTTTTGGTTGTATAATGACTACATTTATGCTATATTTTGTTACGATTTGATGGCGTTTTTTAATTCTCTTTGAGTACGTGAATAAGTACATGGTACCACTGTAGGTACCACTGAATAAGTAGCTTTATTAGTTGGTATCAGTTTTTTAATTCGTTTTCTGTCCTATCAGTCGTATCAGACCTTGCATTCTAGTTTTATGCTTTCGTATCTAGTTGCTTACAAGTTGTAGCTAATTTTGTATAGACTTGATGGCTATTAAGCTCATTTTGTATAGACTTCATGACTATTAAGCTCATTTTTTATTGACTTGGTGATAGAAATAAATATTGCATATGAACTCAGAATGTATGCCAAGTATATCTGAGATTAGTTCAAACTTATGGCTTATAACTGATACATAACTGAAAGCCATGTAACTGAAAGTATCTCAACCTTGTTCTACTAATGCCGTCACATGTAAATTAATTGCTCCATGTATCTAAATCGTGGATACAATCCCTGGAGGCCATCAATTGCTCCATGTATATCTAAATCACATGTAAATTAAACAGCATAATACAAAAAATGAACAACAAATTTGCAGAACTTGGCTGCACACTCTTTATTATCAGTACCATTGCTTATTGGCTGCACACTCTTTTTGGTTTGTTACTTTTTCCTTCTTCAACTGTAAATAAAAAATCAAATTATAAATACAAAAACATCCACAAACAATCTTTCCATAAAATCTCAGATTAAGCAAAACAATAATACAAAAACCTAAATCATAACATGAATCAATATTGTTCAAATTTCAAATTTCCACAGAATCAAAACATGTTGGTTGTAATTTTACCAGCATCTATGTGCCAGACCACTTGAGGATCAGTTTGGAAAAAAATACTGAAACATTAACCAAATTTAGCACATTAATTTGCATGGAAAAATGAGAGAGACTAACATGGTGACTTTTCAGCGCCTAAGTTCACAATAGGAGGGGCTCATGGATACTTGCTTTCCCTCTCATACTCAGCTAAACCAATTTGAATTGCCTACTGGCAGAGAGAAAGAAAGAGAGTTATTAGTATCGCTACAAAATCACTATCTAAAAAAATTGACAACAGAGCCATGTGCAATGGTACTACTTAATTGGATATTAGGCTAATTACCAAATTTAGTACATACAAAGAAATTAAACCAGAAATTTAAAAGAAATTAACCCCAAATAACAATAAATTAACCACAAATATAACCATAATTAAATTGAAATTAACTACAAAACCATATACTATCTCTTCTTCTTTGATGCAAAATTAGCTAACAACAGAACAATTGTTGTGCTCAGGGAGAGAAAAAAATATGGCAAATTCAACTAAACTATGATATGAAGAGAGAGAGAGAGCAGGATACATATGTTTGTCTAGAAGAAGATGTAGAGAGAGCTCAGCTTGCATTCGATTGAAAGAGCTCCGTGTGAGCGGAGGTTAGGGTTTTTAAGAGATCGGAGTAGAGAAGGTCGACGGGCTTCTTCTGTGCTTTGCGTGTCTGATTGCGCTTGTGAGAGAGAGACGAAGCGAGAGGGAGGGATGCGTCACCAGAGATTCTCGAGTTCACCGCTAAGCAGCTCCAATTTAGTACGGTTAGTTGGTCGATTTTTCGAGGAGAGGAGGTGTCTTGATTTTGATCGGAAAAGGGGAGGAGAGAGCGAGTGGAGAAGAGAGGAGGAGAGAAACTTGGTTTCTCTTCTGTGTCAGAGAAAGAGAGAGATGAAGAGTCTCTTCGTTTTTTCTTTTCTTTTTATTTCCTATGTAATAGCCTAACGGAGGAGAAAGTGACGGAAAACACAGAGAAACAGAAGTTAGTACTCAATCTAAGCGCTTGAATCTAGATCGTTAGATTTCAGATCCGACGGTTAAAACACTCTAGCATATAGACCCTCAGTGTGCTGAAGCACACTTTAGCCTATCTCTCTCTCTCTCTCTCTCTCTCTCTCTATATATATATATCTAATCATCCTTATTATTGCTATTTACCCTTTCTAGTAATTTTAATATATTTAATTATATATTAATTCTGAAAATTCAGTTTTTAAAATTTAAGACCATAATATCCCTGACTTTTTTCCTCTAAATTCGGTTTGTTTCAGAATCATTAGAAAGATTCGTTTGATCATGAAATAGAAAGAAACAAATTAAAGTGTAATAATGAATATTTCTTAAATGGTCATAGATCCCAATTCTTTGTATACACAAAGATACATTGAATATTTCTAAGATGAATCTGTATTATAGAAAATGGAAGTTATGAAAATTTAAAGCTATACCAGGATTAAACCAACAAAATTACGGAAATTACAGAAGCTTGTGTTCAATATCTTAAAGATGTCCATGGAATTCCATAGTTTTGTTCTACTGATATCATATTCTCTTGTTCTTACCAGCAACGATGCTACAAAGTCTATCTAAAAGCTTAAGCAATTTTCTAAACAAGCAAGCTTATTTTATTTGACATTATGTTGAGAATATGTTATTTCATATGTGTCACAATTGCATCTGATATCCAAAGCCTATTAAAAGCTAATTGATCCAATTTTAGTTGTTGCCTCCAACCCCAAACTAGTCAGTAAAAAAAATCATGAGAAGTTATTTCTCACTAGACAAAATACGCCAGGTAATTCTTTAGCAAAATAATAGTAATAATAATAATAACAATAACAATAATAATAATAATAATAATAATAATAATAATAATAATAATAACAACAATAAAATATCGTAGTTAATTATTGAAGTTTCTTCATTAGTCAAAATACAAACAAAATTGGTAAAATTGAAAATTAAATTGCTATATTGTTCGAGGCTACAAAATTTAACATGTTAAAGCTTGTTCCTTTACTGCAACACCAATCGCCATCTATCTAGTTTTCTTCTTGTTGGAGAATTCAAAAAGAAATTGCTCAAGTGTTTCTAACTATTGATTTCTTTCCATATTATATTTGTATCTTTTCATATCAAATAGATTCTAAGTTTAGGCAGAAGATCAAATAGACTGAATTCAGAGGAAAAAAGCCAGGGATATTATGGTCTTAAATTTTCAAACTGAATTTTCAGAATTAATATATAATTAAAATTACTAGAAAGGGTAAATAGCAACAATAAGAATGATTATGGGATATATGGCTAATATTTAAAAAGAGAAGAATATATGGCTGATTGAAGAAAATTAGAAGGGTATAGGGCTTATTTTTTCTTAAAAAAAAATACAAGTTTTCACGCAAGTGAAGGAAATTTTTCAGTAAAATAAGAAATTTTTCCTTAAAAATGGTGTACAATTTTCCTTCCTGAAAGAAGTACATAAAATCTTAATTAAAATAATTTTTGTTCATCTAATAATGATATCCTATTGATATACTATGTTTAACTTGTTAGGCAAAGTACAATTTATATTACCAATATTATTTATATACGCAACTATATAATCAGAATTTTTTTTTTTAACATTTCACCAATCAAGTCCTGACAACTATTATACAGTGATTAATTTTTTTTTCTCTTTTGTGTATATTGGCAATATATATAGAAATTAAACAAATTATAAGGTTTCTGAAAGAAATAAGTATTTTGTAGTACAATTCTTTATGTTTTAAAATACAATGTTTTTTTATTAATTAAATCGTTAGTTGTTATAATTTTATTTTAATATTAAATTATTTTTTATTATTGTGCCCAGGATTAAAATTAGTCTTGATCTGCCACTGAAGGAACGCACAAGTGCCATGAGGAAAGGAATAGGCTCTGGATTACAGGGATGAGCGACAGAAACGGAAAGGATGAGCGACGCATTGAAAAAAAAAATTTCAAAATAGAAAGATAAAAAGCGCATCATGATGGGATGTAAACCGGGAGGGTCCTTATCATACCCATTAAACCTTTAACCAACAACAAATTTCAAACTCCTATCAATGAATTAAGTTTTTATGTAACCCAAATTATATTGTTGTTATTTGTACATGTTTATGTTGATTGATCAGATGTGTAATTCTTTATCACCAAAATTTATTAACACAATTATGTTTGAATTTTATTTATTGCATTTCTACATATTTTCATTAAAAAAATCTTTAGAATTGATCGGAAACTAATTCTGTGCTTTAAAATTACTGGGTATCAGATCTATTTTATATAATAATAATTCTATGCCTTAAAACGCGATACTTTTCTTTTTATTATATTAGAATTTAGATATGGTTCTTTTTTAGAAACGCTAGGCAGTAGCTACCTAGGGTTTAGATATGGTTCGTAGCGCTTCTTCAGTATACGGTATAATCGTATAAGCCGAAAGACCGACAGGGAAAATAGAATTCGGATCCGAACTCTGAAGGAGGTAGGATTCGGACTGTTGTAGAATAAATATAAATACAGTCGGTCTCGCTCGCCGCACGGACGAGCACGATCGAACCAATAAGGGAAATGCTCAGACACTCTTTATTTTGCAAAGGAAAAATACACATACACTACCTTTTTAACGGGAAAAGATCAAAATGCCCTTCATCCGATGGGTTGGATACTTTGATGCATAATCAATTGAGGGTACTTTAGTCTTTTCACGTCAAAAAGGGGGAGGTGCGTTGCAAAAAGGCGTCTGAGTAAATTCCCGAACGTTCTGCTGCTGAACTGGTGATGAACGGCGGTGTTGCTTCCGGAGAAAACGACTTGATGGAAACTCTGGGTGGAGAGGAAATGGGTCGTAGGCCCTCCGAAATCACAGGGATGAGATTCGAATCCTTACCCGACGCCATGGAGACCACTGAAGGAGACGAAGAACTAGGATTTGGCACTTCAGCATCTGACAACAATTTACGAGAGGATTCTCATCAAACGCCTCCCAATCTCCCATGTCTTGAGGTTCAGGAGATTCTCTCTCCCAGGTATCAGCCCCCAGCCCCCTCTGTTGCTCTGTCCCACCCAAATATTTTTCTCTCGTAATTTCTCCAAATTAAACCTTAATTTAATTCAGGACAGTACAATGTTTGTATTGATCAAGTGCAAAATCATATATTTGGTTCATTGATCACTGCCTTGGCCCCCTTTTCTAAGATTGTAATTGGACTTAGGTGCACACAAGTTATCATGATGATCGAAATTCATCTTAGTTCATTTAAACTAATATATTTCATCATTTTCTTTCTAATACCAGCGTTTTGAAATGGAATTGGAAGTAAGTGGTGGCCTGGTGGGTTGGGGGGGGGGGGGGGGGTAGAGAGAGAGATCCTAAATTCTTATGAATAGCCTAACTGCATTACGTAATGCAACTTGTTCTTTTGCAGACGTGTGATGGGCCGAAAGCATTTTCTAATGGAGATGTTTGCACTAAAATTTTTTGAAAAAGTGGATCCACTTGGTATGGACCAAATTATCGATGAAAATATAATCCTGACTACTCATCATAATCAATCTGAGTACATCCTCTATGAAGTCTCAGGTGACAAAAGCTTAAAAACCAATTCTGAGGGTCATTTAAACATCCAGTGGCCTCAATGTGGCATAGAAATCAAGGATAGGGTTTCAATAGGCCCTGATCACGATGCCAGAAGCAGTGTAATTATGTCGAAAACACTGTGGAACAGGTCTTTCATGTCCTACTACCATTCTGACTGTTTCACTTCTCAAGATTTTGAAACTAAAACTGGCTTTGTTGAAGTGGATTTTGCTGTGTACTCAGATGGTTTGAAGGCAAAGATTGATGTTGCTCTTTCTGATTTGGAATTACTTGGCATGCCAGTTTGTGGTACAGTGATAACCTCAAACAGTGCTATCACCCACTCGCAAGCTAAAAGTTTACTGTTTGATCAGCCAACATGTACAGGTGACGTCATTCTTGCACACCCTCCAACTGGTGAGGCTGAGTTCTCTCTACCGTTATCACGAAGTGTGACGGCTATTCCTAGGCGGTCAAACTTAATTGTTCATATCGATCTTGCTGTTGGGGACACATCAATTGCTAATGGTTCTGTCATATTTCTTGCCGAGACTAGATCCATCACCATTGCCGAAGAGCAAATTATAGTTGGTAACCATGGCAAAGTCAAAGTGAAGGTGACTTGGGTGGAGGTTGCGGATGATGCCAAAGAAGAGGAAGATGGTGGGTCTGCCAGAGAAGAGGAAGATTGGGCAGTGGAGGAGGATGAAGAAGAGTGGGTTGAAGAGGATAATGATGTAGAAAATGAAGGTGATAAAGAATCAGACTCTGAATTTGTCTCTGATGACTGCTCCTCCGTTAGATCTCTCAAGTGGCGACGCCTTAACACTGTAGAAGATATTTCCACCAGGTATTCCTCCAGTGAATCTGAGTTAAGCTCAAGTTGCTTTTGCAAATGTGCTACTGTCCTCCAGTTAATTCCAAGTTACAAGTTGGTGTCTTGGTTAAATGTCAGTTCACCTACATCATGCAATTATGCACACTAAAATCATTAAAAAAATGAGATAATGTGTCAAAATCTTTGTTTGGACTTCACTGGTACTCTTTGATGCATAGGAACTTGACCTTAGTTGAGCAATGAACAAACTCAAATAAACTGCGCTATATTTTTTTTCTATAAATTATTGGCAAAATAAATATTACATTGTTACTCAATTCATAATTTCAACTATATTAAACTTTTTATAAATAATACAGAAGAATACCTGCTACAAAGAGTAAAAATTATTTTAAAAGACTTTATCCCAAATTCGTAAGAACTTGTGGGCTTTTGCTTGCTGATACTAATCACAGATGAAACACATGGAAAATGCTAAAAGAAATTGTAATAATAGATTCAGATCTGCATTTCTTAATCATTCAAAATTTTTCTTTCCTTTCATCTACTTGTTTGTTCTTTTTAACTTCCTTATTCCTTCTGTTTTAAGTTCCTTTTGTTTTAATATAGTAGTTAAAATAGAGCAGTCAAGCCCTTTGCACCAGCATTAAATAGATAAAATGAAATAAGAGAAATAGATTAATTTACTTTTGTTTTTTATTGTTAACAATAAATTTCATGTATTTATTTCTTTAATTATGATTGTTGTTATTTATATGTATATGTTATTATTTGTTGTGCAGATCCTCTGGTTGTGGTATGAAAGAGGATGTGATGATGAAGGAGAACATTGATGGGGACCAAGAGGCAAGTTTGGGCAGGAAGCCACACCGGAAGTTCAAACGGCCATTTATGGAGGTTTTCTCCGTAAAATTTTTCGGTTCAGAAAATGTTAGGTTAGATGAGATATATGGTTTTATATTGATCGGGGCTGCTAGTTCCCC
Source organism: Rhynchospora pubera (assembly GCA_028095005.1). Lineage (NCBI taxonomy): Eukaryota > Viridiplantae > Streptophyta > Magnoliopsida > Poales > Cyperaceae > Rhynchospora > Rhynchospora pubera. The sequence goes on from CM051463.1 coordinate 19,877,182, forward strand.
TCGCCTTCTATTTAGACGTGTGCGTGGAGATCCATCCAAAATAAATTCTCAGGTAACTAAGGAAAGTAATCAAATAATGTGTGTGTTCTTCTTCTTTCACTTCCTGATGTGATTTGTGCCTTTATGTATAGGGGATTGCGCTTCTGGAAGGCCCAAGAAGATTTGGCTGGTCTGTTTATGATGAAGTTCTCATCATTCCTTTCCTCTTTAAGTATCAGGGTTTCATCTTTGAAAACGAGAACATTGGTGCTCAATACCTCTGGCACAATGATGAATATGACAAGGTGTTGTGCAAGATGCTGGATAATGAAGTGGGTCAAATTGAAGTGAAATTTGCAGTCTACAAAGATGGTGTTCAGGCTCGTTTATTTATTATGCTAATGGACAGCTTGTTTTCCCCATCTGAAGTGTATGGGACCATAACTGCAACAAATTTGAAGCTTGACCCTACAGTTTCTAGTATTGTATTCAAAAAAGAGAAACCTAAAGATGTTGATGCATGTATCGGGCCTCGTAAAGATATAACTCTACCTCTATCCAGGCCTATCATTGCACTTCCACATGGCTCCATTCTTGAGCTTGATTTCAAAATTAGTGCTCGCGGAGAATCAATCAACTGCCCACAATTTGTATGTCCAGTTCAACCAGGCCCATCAGAAAAAACATTGTCAGCAAAAGGCTGTAGTGTTAAAATAAGCGTGGATTTTGTTTATGAGGGGCCAAGGGAGTTTGGGGATTATGATGAAGGTTTCTTCTAGAGGTCTACTTGTGTAGTTGTGTTGTTGAATTGGTAGTTCTGTTTGTATTTCTCTTTGGGTTCTATTTTTCTGTATTTTTATTTTGTCCTCCTGATTATGCTGTGTTTTAACTGGCCGCTACTGTAATTATTTATTTATTTTTACTTTTATCCAACCATTACAGATATGTAATTTGTTCTAAAACCTCTTTTCAGTTCCTCTAGTTGTTTTCCCGGACCAAAATGTATGTTAAGATGTACCGAAACAAGAAATTATGCGGTGGAAGTTTAACGTACATGATGTGTATTTAATTTTTCGCTGCTTGTTAAGCAAATTCCGGCAGGAATGTGATTTCATGGTGCTTTAGTTATAGGAGTAGTATACTTAAGTCGTTGTGCGGTAATTTCAATTCAATTGCAAGTACTGTATCGCTCTCCGCGTGATTAGATATTACTTTTGTCAATTATATGTTTATTTTCAGCCATGACTTAATAAGCGGTGTTTAATTTGATGTAGTTATATCATACGCAGATGAATGCGATTTAGTTTTCTTTTTTACATGATCATACGGGTAACATAATTTTTATCGGAATTTTTGCATAGGAAATCCAAAAATAGTTCGAAATTTAGCGTCTGGACTGTTTCATAAGCAAGAAATTAACTTTTGTCTAAGTGTACCGTATATACTTTTTAAGCACACGTGATCAAGTTAAGAAAAATAGTTGTAGCATTCTAAGTGGTATGTTGAACAATCGTGAAATCTATTTGGGGCTGTTTGGATTGCTTAGGAATAAGATGAATAGCCTATTTTTAGGCGGAAAATATTGAAAAGTGTGTAACTTTGTGAAGAGTTTGGATTGTTTATAATGAATTTACGCCTAGGAAGAAATTATTCCTCCTATTCCCATACGATCCAAACAGAGCCTTTGAGAACAACATAACTGTTGCAATTTCCTGAAACTATAAAATAATAAGCGTTAACAAAACTTATTCGTGACCAATTATAAATGGATCTATGCCAATTTTAAAAGACGGAATCCTCTATCTAAAATAGCCAAAATAATAATAATAATAATAATAATAATAATTAATTAAGTAAGTTCCAATTGGTATCATTGCCATCGCTAAACAGAAAGTAAATACTTAAAATAGACAAGGTGAACATATACAGTGATCAAAGTGAACACATACAAACATATAAGTTTAATAAAAATAAGTTGAATGTGCATATAAAATTCTGAACAAGAGATGATAGCAATTATTTATTTGTAAGTGTTTACTTTGATAGTATATATGTTTATCTTGTTTGTTTTATGTGTTCACTTTGTATTTAGCGATGGTAGGGATGGCAAAATTAGAGATGACACTTATAATTTCTGATTTGAAAATGTAGTCTTGTGTATAGGGCTGAAAACGGAAGCCGTTTTAACCTTTTTTTCATTTCGTTTCATCCAGACGAAACGGCTAACGAAACAACAAAACGATTTCGTTTGGTTGGACGAAATGGTTAACGAAACAATAAGACGGTTTCGTCCATGTGTAAATCACGAAAATTTCGTCAATTTCAATTAATTTGTCTAGACGTCAACGATCAACCAAATGAAACGGCTGACGAAACATCCTAGTTTCGTCACCGTTTTGACCGTTTTGTAGCCCTACTTATGTAAACGCTAGAATATATATGCCCAATTTCTTTGTTATGTTCGAAGGCCCAAAAAAGGTGTTTTGGGCCTAAGCAGTCAGATCCCCGTTCGCAATCCAGACCTAATTTTCTCTCTTTCAATTTACGAAACTATTCTCTTACCCCATTTTCTTTTCCGATCCCCGTTCACATCAGCTTCGAGGAATCGCGAAAAACAAGTTTGGAGGAGAATTGGGGTACTGAGACAGACTGTTGTCTGTAAGTGTTTTCAGATTGAAGTTTGATTTCGCCCAAAACGCTCTTCTTCTTTGGTGATTTTGATATTATTGTTGTTGTTGTAGTATATGATAGAGAGCGTCTTTGTTTTTGTAAAAAATCAGGATCCTTTTTTTTTTGGTTTCTTTGGCTAAATTGAATTTCGTTTTTAGTAAAAACTTATGAATTGAGGTGCTCTAATTTGGTTTTTGTGATGTAAATTTCAGAATTTGTTGCTTGTGATTCAGATTACAAGATGGAAACCCCAGAAAAACTGTATGGCACACAGGATGATGTGATACACATGTCCCCAGGGTCTGTGCCTCACTTTCTGATCTCCTGAGACTTTATTTACGGTTTGGTAATTGGTGTGTTAATTGGGATTTGGGAGCCCTTTTATAAAGGCTGTGACTGTTCAACCAGAGGAAAACCAGACGTTGACCTCTATCCTAGTTACAACACTTGATAAGCCATTGACCATCCCCCCCAACCCCAACAATAATTTAATTCATGTTCTTGATGTTTTGTAGTTATCTGTCCGAAGTTTTTATATTTGGCCCTTCTATGCTTCTAATTTGTGAATTGTGTTAGGTTTATAAACTAAAGCACCCACTATATGCTTGTGTTTTTGCAGACATGAGAGGACTAAGCGTGCTCTTGTGGAAGTATTTTCTGTGCAAATTGGTGAAGAGCGTGTAGATGAACTTGAACACATTGGTGGAATTATCTTGCTTAAGGGCTCTGAGCAAAATTATGTTCTCTATGAGAATCATTGTGATGAAAGAGGTCCTCAATTCAATTCGGAGGGTTACCTCACTCTTATTGGTCCAGATTGTGGAGTAGAAGTAAAGGAGGACCTCGTTATGTATCCTTGGTTATTTCATAAGATCAGCGATCTGTGTGACAGGAGCAAAGGAAAAATTCTATGGAAAAGGGATCCTAGCTCGCCAAGAACAAACCAGATCATGAGAAAGGGTTTTAGAAGTAAAGTTGGTATGATGCTAATGAAGGTGGAGTTTGCAGTGTACAGCGACGGTGTGCAGGCTTGCATAGAGATTACCCTTGTAGATTTGGCATTAGGAGAATGGTTGTTACCATCAGAAAAGTCTCTTGAGATTTATGGAACAGTGAAGGCTTCAAACAGTGTTATCAAGTCTAAGGCTAGGAGCACATTGCTTGATAAACGCTTCTCTTGGCCACTTTGTGAGGGTGAGGTCTCTGTCCCTCTGACAAGAAATGTAACCGTGATTCCTCGTGAATCATCCCTTATGGTTGATGTGGATCTTTCTCGTCTATGCACAAACCAAGGCGAATTTGCAGTTGGTTCTGTGACATTTGATGATAGATCAAGGTCGAACAACGCGGTAGAAGAAAATATTATCATTGGCGCATGTGCTCGTGTCAAAGTTAAAGTTACTTGGACAACCTAAAGCATTGTTCCATTGCATACTTTTTTCTTGTATGAACCTTTCCTTTTTTCCCCCCTCTTCATTGTTTTTGGATCTTTTTAGACTCTTGTTACCAAGTTTATGAGACTTAAATCTCTTACTTGCTGTTTGTCTTCCTTTTCTTTGATTTAGTTCCTTCTTATATATCATGCCTACAATTTGCAGTCATTGCTTTGTACTTGGTATTTTGATACTCTCGATGATAATCTTTCTCAGCCTAGAGTTTTTCTCTTGTCTACTAGAATTCTTTAATCTGTATAAATAGATATTTCATCTCAGGATGTTTTATGCACAATAAATAGTTTTCTTTTCGCAACATTTGCTTTACAGGATGCAGCAGGGCATGTCTGGTTCTATATATGGAAAAAAATATTGGGCATAATCTTGGCAAAATAAAAAAAAAACAATGCAGAAATTCTCAGTACAGGAAGGTGGGACAAAGACAAGCAGTTTGTACCGGTCGCTGATTGTGTCATGATTGCTTATATTTTTGGGACATTAATCTTAATGTGTGTTATCTTGAGTAAATTATGTCATCTTCAGCTTTCGTTTGGAGTTAAATGGTTTTTTTTTCCCTTTTTTTTCATACTATTTTCGATAGTATTTAGAGAAATTGTGTCTTATCCCCTTCCATCTCCTAATGTATCTTTCCCTTGGCAACCCTCAAGTTTATATTTTTTTAAAGCTAATATGATTGAAGAATAAAATGTTGCAAGATTTTCACGCAAGGACTGTGAAAGTCATCGAGCTAATTATTGTTACTATTCAAGTATCCTTTAGATATTTTCACAAATTTAGAAACAAAAGGAACGTGGGCATCATGTAACTTTTGATTGTGTATTTTTGCACTAAGTGTGCAATTTTGGCGTGATTCGAACATAAATTGTGGTTGCTAAACCAAATGGAATGCTAAGTGTGTATTTTAATTTTTAAGGGATTTAAATAATGAATTTGAGTTTTGAGGCGATGAACTCCCAGAGCGTGTTTGACAAATTTTGCAATAAATAAGCGTATTTGGAGGTAAGTTTATGGGGTTAATTATCTGATCCATATTTCAACTAGTAAAAAAAAAACGTTCTGTTTTCTTGCTACAGTTTTGGATTCATAAATAATGAAATTTTTGTCAGGTTTCTTCCTTAAGCAACCAGAAAAATAACTCAACTCTTTCAGTAAAGGGTTACCCGCCTACCCCGCTACCCGGGAATTAAACTCTGCATGATATTCAGAAAATATCGTCACTTCTCATCATATCTTTCGAATGTAGACTTATTTTGCCCATTAAACAATTTAAGGAAAAATCGAATATATTGCCTTACAAAGTATGGTGCTTATAAGCTATACCCACTTTGTCACCGCAGACCAGCTTCAGCTACACCCACTCTCTCACCGCAGACCAGCTTTTGTAAAACTAATAAACTATTTATAAGAAAATCGAATATATTGACTTACAAAAAAGGGTGCTTATAAGCTCTACCCACTTTCTCGTCACAGAGACAGACGCCAACTTCTAAAAGTATTACGTAGTATTGCCAAGAAAACTAAACATATCCCGCAAAGATAAAAAAATCTGGGAAGATTGACAAATAGCAAGCAAACACCGTAATCCTTTTTCCCTTGGTTGACGGGATTAAAGCCGAAATATACCACAAATATACTTCTATCATATCTCTATCTGATGATGACATTAACAAACACACAACACAAACTGCTACACAACCTTCTTTTTGTCAACTCAAGTATAATCAATATACGCAGGATTTCATTTCATTGGAATTGATTTCTCGAGATTTCATTGGGCCTAATAACATAGAAATTCCAATCAAATGAAACGTCAAATCCATTCATTTTTATCAAGAATTTTCTAATGAAATGAAATGAAATCCCATGTTAAAAAAATGTCATTCTGAACAGGACCTATGTGTCATGTGACGTTATGTGTCATGCTAAGATGTTGTGTGATGTTCGCTACCTTTGACTCAAAGGTTCTTGGTTATCTGAGTGATGCTCAGGTGGGACCCACTCATTCCTCTGAGCAGAAGTAATTCTCCTGATGAAGCTGCCACCTGGGCTGGTGTTTCTTGAGGAACCTGACAGACGAAGTGTTGGGAAGGCTGCACTGGAGATTTTTCTTGGGATCATAGGCGAAAGCTTTGAAGCATTTATGGTAATATTGTTGCAATTATTGTTCTTGTTCTCCTTGCAAACACTGCTGATTACTTGTGCATTGCTAGCATTCATAGATGTGTGGAACCCTTCATATAAAGGTGTTTGAAGCTTCTTCAGGGCCTGGTGACATAATAAATTTATGAGCACAATAACAAATTAACAAGAAATGACAGAGTAAGACTCAGGCTTTTCTCTAGAAGGGGTATAGCTGTAACAGATGCATGCATCAGGATGAACTCAATGCATTATTGGTCAATCATAAAAACAAAGCACCCTAGAGCATACCTTCTCATCAAGAAAGGCTCTAATCTTAAATTCACTGACACCATCATCATCCTCGTAAGAAGTGTCACTTGGGAATGAGAACTCGTTGGCATCACAGTAATCCCCTTTTGGTGTACATGTGATGTCATCATGGTCAGCTATAATGTCTACTAGGTGCTGTGAGCTCAGTGTTCTCTGCTCGGGACTTATGTCGAACTTGCAAGGCCATTCCTCCAATGGCTCCAACATAGGATTAAAGCTCTATTGTAAGAAATATGAGTAGCATATTTTTTATAACCCTATATCGTGCCCAAGTAGCAAATAACTGCCAATCATCTTAAAACTGTTAATTTCCATTCGAGATAAATAAATGCCCTTTCTTACATGTTTATCCAAGCAATAGCTTCTTATCTAAAACTACAGAGGTCATCTTTTCCCAAGGAAAAAAAAAAAGAAAATTACTCCGTGTTATAAAAATTCTATTAGTTTATTTGTGAGAGGAAATTTTGGAACCTGAGTTCTACAGGTTAAAAATCCCTAAGCAGACCATCTGTACCTATAATTTCCTATTAATAGCATTTAGACAGAAAAGCTCGTACCAAGCCGATTACAGGGAAATCATCGCCATCGTCAAGCCGGCACATGCCATCATCATCATTACTGATTTCCCATACTGGCCTTGCAGGGGAAACTTTATCAGATTCCATGATCTTGGCACTGCTTGGAAGTACAAAGGTTGAAGAATCCACCAAGAACGTAAGGTAGTGTCACAATAATTAATAATTGAGCAAAATATGACTATAATCCAAGTTAAAGTATTGGTGCAGTTCCAGTTTGACTATAATCCAACTTAAAGTATTGGTGCAGTTCCAGTTTAGTGCAAATTGTATCAAGTACATAAATTTTGTATTACAACAATTTCTTGATATACAGACGCTTATTTTAAGTGAAACTAGAACCAATTGTCCACAGCAAAATATGACTGTAATCCAAATTCAAGTATTGATGCAATTCCATTGTAATTGTTAGAGTGAAACTGGAACTAATTGTAAATTGTATACAGACAGAGGAAGATAAATTTTGAGTTTTCAACATTCTAAAATCCAATTAGAACTTTGAAGGCCTTATTCCAGCCTAAGTTCCTATCAAGTACATGTAATAAGTAATGAAATGAAATTAAAGGAAAAAAGGGAAACATTCTTACAAATTACATGTCTGTGTTTTATTTGCACCAAAAACATGATTGTAAGATTCCTGCAGTAATAGTAGCAGTCAGCATAAAGTGGGGAAAAAAAAATATATGTATAAAATGCAATAGTGCCCCAAGAAAGGGAAGAATCAGATTGCAATTTCAGCTGGCAACCTGATGCAAACTGGTATTACCCAACCCTCATAGGCCGTTGCTTAGAGTCAATTTAAAATCTCAATTAACCCTGAGTATTTCAATTGGGATTAAATTCAAACTGATTTTGGCTCCAGTTCACCCAATTTCAGATTGCAATTTGAGCTGGCAACCTGATACATACTGGTATTACCCAACCCAAGTCCCCCTTGAACGAGTCCATTTAAAATCTCAGTGACCTTGAATACTTCAATTGGGATAGAATTCAAACTAATTTGGCTGCAGTTCACCCATTTGCACAATTAAGCCTTCCTCCACTGCTAATATGTCAATATACCCTCAATTAAACAATTACAAGAGAAAAACAGGAAAATGAAAACCAAAATCCAATTGTCCAATGATATCCCTTAAGCTATGCTCACCTTGTTACAAATGGATGCTGAGTGATAAACAAGAACATAATTTGTAAATTTCTTGTACCTATAACAAAGTTATCTCAATTAGTACTGTGAAATGGTAGCAACAGAAATACCTGTAGTAAATCACTTGCAGTTGGACGCAAGCTAGGTTCCCTGGCGACAAAAATTAATTCAATTTAAAATCATTTATGTGAAATCGACTCTGAAACTGTTTCGTAATTTTCTTTTATCGTCAAAAAAAAGGGAAAAAGAATAGGCATATCATTTGAGCATTGAGTTTTTTATACATAAACTAAAAGGATAAGGAATTTTTTTTTTTCTTTCAATAAGCATCAACCGTTCTCTGACAGTACAGAAAAGAAATACGACAATCTATTTGAAAATAACTGAGATAAATTACAAGTCATACTCCTGTAAGCACTTGAGTAGAAAATCCTTAGCCTCAAAAGAGAGATGTTCTGGTATTGGTGGGTGTGATTTTCTAGTACCCACATGAAATAGAGCAGCAACCTGAAGTTCATACAATAAGACATATAATTAAACAAAATAAATTGTAAATTGAACCTAAGAAACAAGGGTTTCATGTTGCCAGAACCAAAATTGCAAACATCCCAAATTATCCTTAGAAAACCCTTGCTTGCATTCTTAAGCTTCAGTATATTCTACTACGCCTTAAATCCTCAACAATGTTATTGGGCATCAGACAGACTTAAATGGATTCTCTCAAGACTCACATAATGCAATTTTGCTTTAGTTCACGTTAAAAAAGTTCAATTACATCTGCAAACTGAACTAGTTTAAGTGCATTATTGATTGGACAACAGCACACCAATTGGAAGAATTTATGTTGATGCTGTTAAAAGAAAATTAGTTTACCTCCTGATAGTGACCGCTCCAAGGAGGCTTGCCGGTGGCCATCTCAATCACCGTGCAACCCACACTCCAGATGTCAACCGAGCTAATTTGATCATTGTATTTAAGAATATAAAAAAACACAATCAGGTCTCAATGAGATGGTTCAATTACTATATGATTGACTTGCATATGGGCAAATCTATTAAGGTGCACACAATGCTATCAATAGTAACCAAATTCCCCAATTTTGTTGCATTTTTTTATTTCCCATTATTTAGCTTTCCAAATTCTCATATTTACTATTGAGGCAGGAATATTTCTGGTCAAAAAATCAGCAAGTCATCTAGTAAGCTTGTTTGATTGAGGCTCAGGAAAATATCTCGTCAAAAATTTCAGCAAGTCAATTATGAAGCTTATTAAATAGTCTACCTGTGCTAGTTCCAACGTACAAATGACATGTCTCCATGCATCAGTGCTGTAACTAAAAAGAGAGGGATAGGGAAAAAAATAAACTGTTTGAAAAGAAATTATGAAAATCTTACAAGCTATGGCCACTCTGTACAATAATTTCAGGAGCCATCCAGTATTGTGTGCCTTTCATTGACTTAGCCGCTGTCATTGTTGCCTAAAGTTCATAATAATTTGGATTAAATAGAAAAAAAATAAGGGTTCGTTCCAGAATAAATAAAAAATCAGGAAGCTGAATGGCATGGAGGTCGCTATCCAAGGGTATGTTTATTTTTTTTTGCAGGTGCAATGCTATTTGAGATTTGCAGTTGTGCATATCAATTAAACTTAAGATTTCAGATCAAAACTTCAGAATCTAAAATCTAATAGGTTTTGCTATCTTTACCAGCTTAGCAACTTGCTTAGAAGCCCCAAAATCAGCAAGTTTAATACATCCTTTATTATCTACAAGAATGTTTGCTCCCTGCATTGAAAGGAAAAATAAAATGTAAGAATATTTCTGTCAGATTAAAGGGAAAAGTAGTAATCACACAATAGTTGCTTGGTGTACATTCTTATAACCTAAGCAAGGACGTTTGTAACAGAGATAATGTTTGTTCACCTATTATTGGAACACAGAAGTTTTTAACAGAAATAATTGATGCTTACAGGTTCAGGGAAAGATCCAAATTTGCTTAGCAAAGATGAAATGCATCTACCGGGAACAGACTCCAATAGAATATTCAAAGTGTTTTCTTCTCTGACTGTACCCAAATATCTCTGTTGCAAAAAAGAAAAGTTGAAAATACTCATACATATAGATTAAATTTATCTATCAAGAAATAATGCAAAAAAATGCCTCTTCACTTACAACAATGTTTGGATGCGAAAGGTTTTTAAGGAGCTTCACTTCTTCCTCAAGCTCCCTTATGTGAGCCTATACAGTGAATAAACAAAACCCTCACAATAATTTAAGTTGTAAAACACAAAACATAAATGATCTTAATTTTAGAAAAGAAAGCGGAACTTACTTGGGCCTTCTCTTTGGAAGCATTACTCGTCCCAATCAAAACCTAGATTAAAGAAGTCAAAATCAAGTGTCAGAAATCAAGAAACAAAAACAAATTGACGCCCCCAAACCCTACTCTAACCTTAAACCCTAATCCAGATCCCAAATCAGAATCCTAACCTGTTTCACAGCAAGTAACTTGCTAGAATCAAGATTTATTCCGATGAAAGCTTGAATATTTCAATTGGAATATAATTAAAACTTATTTTGGCTCCAGTTCACACAATTTCAGATTATAATTTGAGCTGGCAACCTGATACGTACTGGTATCACCCAACCCCCACCCCTCTTGCTTCAGTCTGTTTAAAATCTCATTGACCTTGACCATGTTATTAGACCACAGAGAGACTTAAAAGGGTAGCGTTCTTTTAGTTTGCCTTAAAAGATACAATTACTTCTGCAGACTTAACTAGGATAAGTACATTATGGATTCCACAACAATTATGTTTATGATCTTTACCTCAAAATCCATGAGAATTTTTCTCGTCTGAACATGAATTGTCTTTCCAGAAGCACTTGTCTGATTATTCCGTTTCCTGAGTAAGGTTTTCTCAGAACTTGTACCGCTAGACTCTCCATCATCCTTTTTTTTTTCCTATCTGGTTTTTTGGATGGATCCAACCAATTAGGAATAGGCAGCTTGTGCTTACATTTTGCATCATTCAACAGTACAGACAAGTGCTCCCTTGCAGTTTCGTCATTCATAATTCCATATCCACGGACTCGGGTTGTATCATCTCCTTTCAAGTAATAGTCAGAAGCCAAACTCCATTTCTTTTCTCTATCAGTGTCGTCAGGTGAAAGGTATTTTATAACACCACGATGAAGCGAGTTATAAATCTTCTTGTATATCGATTTTATGCGAACTCCCGCACAAAAGGTGACCACTAGCCTCAAGAATGCAATCTTCACTTCTTCTGTATTGTTATTGCTGTACAGAACCCGAACCGAATGCTCTAAATTCTCTCTAGTTACAAACACTTCGTGCGGGTCTCCAATTTCAGTGTAATTCCCTGAAAATGGTTGTTCTTGGGTGTCCCCTGGCAATCCATGAACCGATTCTCCTTTGGTGACGAACCAAGTAAAATTTCCTTGAGGTCCTCCTTTTCTCCAGGTATACTGATAAAGTGTATCAGCACATATACCCAAGACAATCGCAAATTCCCCACAGGTTACCTCAAGGAAAAACCAGTTCCATGTATTCTGTTTGGGGCCAACAACAGGAATTTGACGATGTATATGACACACTTGATTAAGCTCATCAAGAACATCTCTGCGGTACTGACCATAGTCTCCGTTTCTTACATCAAACCTCATGGAAAATGCAGGCTCCATCTATACACAATAAAAGAATTTGATTAAAATATAAGAAAATGTACATATTAGCAGTCAAAAACAAAAATGATAAACATATAGGAAGTGAGATGTAAGAATGATATAACAGTGCAGCACAAGCTAGAATAGGTTAAAGTTGTTAAATTGAATCTTTCTTTCTGTTAGAACGGCTAAAATTGAATCTCTTGTGTTTATGATTCAACAATATCTCAAACTTGATTCTTCCCTTATTGATTTAATTTCCCCTTCATTGCGCTTAACCACTTTTTGGAATTAGGACCCGAAAGCACCTCTCGCATAATTTTTTTTTTTTTTTTGGGTTCTTCTAATCTATCTATACTATTTTTTTTTTGTTCTACTAATCTATCTTTACTATTTTTTTTTTTTGGAATATTTCTCCTTTTCGATCTCAAATTGTCGACAAAGTTCTATACTCGTTCAGTCCTACTAGATTTTGGACTTGATGCTGATCTAACCAGTCCTAACCTACCATTTTAGATCAAAACATATTGTTTCCATAAGATTTGTCAAAGCCTCCATAGTAGAAGTTCTCTCTTAGTCATCTATCAAAAGAAACATTTGACCTTTCATGTATCATTAATCACCCACATTTCAAATATGTGTTAAAGGTAGGGGTGAAAATGGATCGGAATATCGGATGTATCTATATTTTTGTCAGATTCGAATAAAAATACGAATATGTTCAGATACGAATATTGTCATCGTCTAGTGTACAGTGTTGGATGTTAATCGAATACGGATATCGTCATCGTCTAGTGTAGAGTGTTGGATGTTAACTGAATACGGATACAGTTCAAATATTGAGGGATGCAAAAACTGATACGGATCTATTTTGTCCTATACGGATTGCCTTTTTCTTAATTGGCTTTTTAACAAAAAAAAAACATTTTGAGCAGTTTCATTGTCCATCAAAAGTTTCAATCTCAAGCCATTTATAGTTTTATACCCATGACATTACTAACAAGTAATTAAAATAATTTCTATACAAGAAAACGAGTGCATTAATAAAAGCTAGTTTTTTATCCTAGAATAGAACCTGTTTAACTCTTCCATTTAAACCAAAGTAATATATCTATACTTTTTAATGCACCTAAGCAAAAATAAGACAACAAACATAATAATGAAATCCATCAAAACAACAAAAATTGATTACATTATATTCATTTTCGTAAATTCCTCGAAGAGTAAGCATGGTGATATCTTCTACGATTTACAAAAAAAAATATACCAATAGTCCAATACTATTATCAATTGTAGATATCCATTCAGATACCAATACTATTATATCTGAAATGTGTTATTTTTTTATACGAATACGGGTCAAAGTGGATATTGTCAGCTCCATTTCCACCCCTAATGATATCATTAAATTGTCCTAGTAGTGTTATATTTTAATATGTTAAGGGGCGGAGGGGCCACTCAACATATTGAAATTATTCATCGTTATCGTTCTAGTAATATCATTCAATTGTCCTAATAATATCGTCAATTGTCTTAGTAATACTATCAATTGTCCTAAAATTGTTATATTTGATAGTTAATAAAGTGTGTCAGGGGTCGACGAAGGTAGGACAAGAGTAAAGGCGGCGATGGAGCAAGAAGCGAGGGATGAATGGGTAGGCAATGAAGGAAGGGGAGAGTGGTTAGGCACTAGAGCAGATGGTAGGGTGAAGGTAAGTAAAGGTGATGATAGTGATGATGGAGTGGTGATGGTGGTAAGTAATTGTCATTTTGAATAATACAACACGTTATGTAATTCTAAAAAAAAATTGAACTAATTTATAATTGAGGATTTTTAAAATACTACATATATCATGGATGGTCTTGTCCTATACATTTGTCCTCATAATTTTTGCCTCAAATGAGTAATCTAAACCAATCAATGTATTTTTTTTCATATTGAAATTTTATTGGAAATCAAATTTTATATTTTTTTCAATTTTTTTACTATTTATTTTGGATTTTCAAAAACAGTTATTATTGGAGGGCTCAAAACTAATTATACCGGGAGACTGGAAATTTATTGCATTTAGAGATCTCTGAAATCTAAATCACATAATTTTCCATTCATCGCTACGCATTGGAGGTAGAAACTGGAGATCCAAAGTGTTTCTTAATTATACTTTAATAATAATAATATTAAAATAGCAAAGATGCTACGCGGTGGGCCCCGTGATGTCATCTACTTTTCAGACTCTCTCTTTCTCCCCGTTTTTTTCTCTTTCTTTCACTTTTCTAAACCCTAGCTTTTAATTAATATGAATAAATAGAGAGACTAACCAGGCGGCGGCTGAGCTCGGTCGAACGGAGGTGAGAGAGGAAGAGGTCTTGTCGTCAGTCGAACGGAGGTGAGAGCGGAAGAGGTCTTCTCGTCGGTCGAACGGAGGTGAGAGCGAAAGAGGACGAACGGAGGTGAGAGCGGAAGAGGTCTTCTCGTCGATCGAACGGAGGTGAGAGCGAAAGAGGTGGAACGGAGGTGAGAGCGGAAGAGGTCTTCTCGTCGGTCGAACGGAGGTGAGAGCGAAAGAGGTGGAACGGAGGTGAGAGCGGAAGAGGTCTTCTCGTCGGTCGAACGGAGGTGAGAGCGGAAGAGGTTTTCTTGAACGGAGGCGAGAGAGAAGAGGGAGTCGAAAATGCGATAGGCACGAATGCTTTCTATGAGGGAGAGTGAGAGCGGAAAGAGGTTTTCTTGAACGGAGGTGAGAGAGAAGAGGTGAGAGTGAGAGCGGAAGAGGTGAGAAAACGGAGAGAAATGTAGAGGGAGAGGAGTGGAGAGGTTTGAAGATCGTAGAGAAATGTACATCTGCAGTGCGATTTCTGGTACGAGTTTTCTTTGAAGGGCGAAAAGAGTAACTGTGACGAGCCATTACAAATCCGAGCAACTACAAAAATTGAAGTGTCCGAATTTTCACCCAGAGGTACTTATTTAGAACTTCTCTGTGTGATTCTAAAATAAAACTTTAATGAACTTTGAAAAAATATAGTGGAGTTCTCGGTGATTTCTGGCTCTCTTTCAAAATTCCGTCTATTAAAGTTTGGGATATCATCTAAGCTGCAACATTTTGGTATATTTAGAAGGTGCGCAATAAACGAATTTTTTCGAATGTCGACACTATTTCATTATGTTTACTCTAGAATATTTGTGCTTGTGTTAGCTCTTGGAAAAATCATGCTTAATTTCTAGTTCTTTTCTTTTCTTTTTTTATCTGTATGGTTGTTAGGCATTAGTTTTTCTTTTTCTTTTTTTCTTCTTTCTTATATTTTCTGTAATTAATTTTCTTATTAATAAAATTTGTCGGCGTGGTACTTACCATTTGATTCTCAAATAATATATAGTGGAGTTAATCCTTTTTGGAGTTAACGGCATGTTTATAATAATAATAATATTTAAAAGCTGAAAATGTTGGTAATACTTGACACAAGAACTACACAATTTGAGAAAAAATACCCTTAATAATTGGTTATTGCATATGATGAAGCTTGGACATATTATTTCAGAAAAGAAAAAAAAAATAGACAGAAAGGTTAGTTAGAGATACCTCTTTTGTTTCGAATGTAGTGTCAAAGACCAATATAACCTCAGTGTCAGATTTGGTACCATATTGCACCTGCTGAGTGTATGTATTGAAACTCCAATCAAAGCTGCATTAAGGCTCCGTTTGGATAAGGTGTGGGAAGAAAGGAAGAAGTGGAAAGAAATATTGGGAAGTGTGTAATTTTGTGAAGAGTTTGAATTGTTTATAATAAATTTATTTTCTTATTTCTTTCTTTCCAAATGGAATCCAAACTAAGCCTAAGAGCATAACCAATAGCCCTAAAGAAATGTCCCAAGTGAATTAAATTGTAACAAATATCTTAGTAAAAGGTTAGTAACTTAGTAGCTCATGAGATTTAGTCTAAAGGAAAGGACATTTGATAGAGTACATTTATGCTCTGCATGAGAGGGTATTATTTGAATATATTGGCTAAGATCTGGTTTGTCTGCCTTAAATTTTTGTTAAATCAATCACAATACCAATATTATTTCTTGTTGTTGTCGTTGCTTTGGAGCGAAATTACCTATTGTCGGTCTGGCTCCAGCATGTTTCTGGATTACCCATTGTCAATCTGGTTCCAGCATGGTTCTGGTTTGATCCGACTCAGATCATCAGTAAACAGGTTTGTTTAAAATCCAATATGTAAGGGAGTCATAATAGCAGCTTTAAAATCGAATATATCATTGCTTATTGAAAATTTTCTATACAGCTAAATGTGAATTTAGTAAGAAAAGAACGAAAATTATATGTTCACATACGTGATCCCCGTACAGTGGCTATTAATTAGTTTACCTCTAGGAAATGGCATTAACATAAAAATATGAGAATCTTTTGGTACAAATTGCAAATTTTGAAGTCTTATAAGAACGTCTGTCCTTGTTTTTTGCTTAATTGTTCTATCTTAATGTCTATCAACCATCTCGTATTAAGTTTAGCAATAATGACAACTGATTTCATATTCAAGTGCTCATAATTTATAGTAGCAAGCATGTAATAGCTCAGAACAGAATTCTTTATCCACAATTTCGCTTACACATATTTACGTGAATGTTATATGAAAGAAAAGAAATAATAATTAAAGAGTTGATTATTTTGCTGTCCTCCACATTCAGAGGATTTTTCCTGGCCTAGCCGTAATATCACAACGAAAAATGGAATAAAAAATAAAAAATCTCTCAAGCTGGAGATAAAATACAAGCACAAGTCCTTCGAGTTTCAGTGGAATCAACTGGACTTATAGTCTGATATATTGCTCTGGCCCCATGTTCTTTATTCAGTTTCTAGGAAAATAAATTATAAAGATATGTTCATTCATTCTTCCCTTTTAATTGCTATCATCTGCTGAAGGCTATCTCCCTTGAATAAATTTTTTTTTTTAAAAAAAAAAAGCATAAGAAAGTACCTAATAGAGCTAATATAGCTCATGCATCCTAAAACTAACAAGAGTTGTTTCATATCCTCAACCCCCTATACAAAACGTACTATGCTAGTTACTTCCAGAGGCAGGTCTTTGAAGGGTATGGGTTTTTGCAAGTTGAAAGCAAGCTTATCTGGCATCTGCAACAGGAGCCTGAAGGTAAGTTACAATTTGAAGCACATCTCAAACATGGCTTGACAGCAGAAGACATACAGCCTGACGCAAATCATGCTCCAGAACCATCTGTGCACCATAAAGTCGTTTTGCTTCCCCTCAAACTTGTCTACAGTGGTCTGGTATCAAATAATGCAAAATTAACACTGATTTTGGTTGGCAGAGCCGCAGAGGCATGACACGATCACACAACCATACAAACCAAGCATTACAATGTCAGAATACGACACATGAGCCAAATAAGCCCTGATCAGCCCTCGATGCAACTAAACGTCTAAACCTCTAATAAAGCGAGGAAGGGTCTTTACATAGATTTTTGTTACTACACTTTTTGCTTAGTCTAGTAATTAGGATTATTGCAAGAATCTCTCGCTGGACTTTTGATTTGTAAACATAAAAAAATACAACTAGATTTTGATTGCTAGACTTATGCTTTGTCTTTTCTTTTAACTACCATTTCTTTGCAACACCACTAGATCAGAACCGCTACACCAAATTGGTCTACCAATTTTTTAGCCTCAATTAAAAAATAAGAAATAAAAAATAATTGTATCCCATTATTTATTTTCTCTCTCCCTTTCATTGTATTTCCCCGAATTTTCTATTTTCCGATCCATCTCCGCCACCGCCACATCGCCGCCATGTCAAGAGTCGTCGGTGCTCCCAAGCTCCACGCAGGCCACCCTCCTCTGTTCTTTTTTCTCGATAAGCATTAGAACCAACCCCATCTAACCTATCGACAAGCTGCCGACACCGGCTCCGGTGCAGCCTGCTCCGTCACCTCTCCTTGCCCGATCACATACCTCTCTCTCTCGATTTTTTTTCTCTTTTTTAGGAGGCACGAAGGTACGAATTTGTTCTACTAGGTCTTGTGAATTGTGATCTCTAGGTTTTTCTCCATTTTTACATTTGATTTGATCTTTATCTTTATGAATTGTTTTTCACCGAGGTCTAATTAACAATCGAGCTTTCTTACAAAGAAAATGGCGATGGAAGCGAAGCCTGTGCTGACTGAGGAAGCCAAGGTCGATCTGTTCGAGGATGATTATAAGTTCGAGGAGTTTGAGATCGATCAAGGTTGGGATTTTGCTATTTCATGTATTTCTGCGGAATTATTGCGACTGAGGAAGTTGATTGTTAACGTTTGCTAAAAGAAGTTAGGTACAGTTTTCTAGATTGGAAATAAATTTTTTTTTATTAATAAACACTTTGCAGGTGTTTTTAGACATAATTTGAATTATGGAACTAGAAATCAATTTCTGTAGGTGTGTTTAAGAATAATTTGGATTATGTAACTGGATGAATCAATTTCCTGATTATAATCGAACTATAATTGTTATTTTTATTCACAGTTTTTACTGAAATTAAAGACAGCTTGCACATTTTCATTTGTCTGGTGCTCAAATAGGTTTATATTTGATTGATTAAGATCATAAATTACTAGGAATCTTATGTGGTTACCAAAAACGATACAGGAAATTTGATTAGGAATTGTACTTCCATTGCAGTAATTTAGGGGTTGGTATTCTAGTTGTCTGGTTCCAATGCACTATGTGTGTTATGATTTTAAGATGTTTATGAGGTTATGTCATTGGGTCTTTCTTTGCACTGCTTTGTAGCTTCTTTTGAAATGGATTTAGTTTTGTGAAATCTGCAAGGTACAATCTTTTATTTGCTTGTTAGAATTGTCTTGTGAATTTTTATTCTTTTCCTTTTGACAGTGTAGAAAACTTGTAGTTTTAAATAGTGATTTATGGTCAGATTCTTGTAAATTGATTGTGGGTTTCATTCCATACTGATACTAGCCAAAATCAGATTCTTGATCAATGCCAATCCATATATTTCCTATATTCTCAAAATTTTGTGACCATTGTAGGGACTTATGGTCAATGATAGCTATCTTTCTAGTTTATTCTTGGCTGCAAGTATCTTCAATGTAAGTTAAATTCTCCTTCCATTTAATTGCTATTTATACCTTTCCTAGATTTTCTGCTTGTTAGTTTTTGCAATCTAAGGAAAAATTGTTAAATGTGATATGTCAGGTGCTTATGTGCTGCCACTAGTTTGGAAAAATATTATTTGAGCCTTACTGAACTCAAGATAAAGAATCTAATTTTTTTTTTGTATTTAGCTTTATTATTCTTTTATCAGGGTCCTTGTAAGGCCATAAGAAGCATTATTTGTCTTTTACATGGAATGTAGTAGTGTATATGATTTCTCTTATTTGTTAGCTTTTTCAGGTGTGCCTAAGGCCTTAAGTTTTTTATGTACTAATTTCTGTTGACATGCTAGGTGCAAAAAAAAAAGTATGGTTTATTAATTTTTTTCTAATAATAAATTTTGGGTTATGTAGGAGCAAATCGATCAATGGGAACTCAATTTACACATTCAGAGTTGTTGGAGTTGCAGCAGAAGTAGACTTTGATCTATAAACATATCATTGCCTCTGTACCAGTACTTCCATACCTACCATATCCATTTCATTACTCAAATGCCGCATATAATGGTATGATTCCAATGCCTTCCTGCGTATTTTATATATATTACCCAATTTCATTGGACATCTGCCGACACCAGTAAAGCCAGGTCTTCGTATTAAGGTGTGTGTTAACTGTTTTCTGTATATAGCATGGGGCTTACAAAATTCTCAAAAAGTGATAACAACTTAAGCTTTTCCAACCATGTATGTACATATATTCATACTGTGTTCTTTCTTTTCTGGCTTTGGATTTTGCAGCGAAGACAAAAGAAGAGGTTTTAATGAGAAAACGAGGCAGAGAAAGGCTTATTATTCCAAGGAAGAAGAGCAATTGAGCCTCCACAACAGAGGGATTAGAAGCCCAAAAGCAGTGGATGGAGACATTTACAAAATCTCTCCTGAGTTCCTCTATCAGAAGCCCAAACTGGTATGTCTTTTTTTTTTCACAAACATTTACTAATTTATGAATTGGTCCTTGATTTATCAAAACATTCTACTGATATCAGTAATGCTATGGATTAGCTAAATATAGTGGTCCAATGTTAGAAATTAATTTTGAATTTGTGTTGTGCCTGTACTTCATGGTCATAGCTAAATATAGTGGTCCTATGTGAGAAGCTTTAATTGGGTTCGAATACCTCAATATGATTTTGATAGGTTTAATTTGGTATTGTCATAAGTTTAATTGGATTTTGATAGGTTTATTTTCCTACAACTACAAAAGTTCAGAAATTTAATAGGTGATCACTTTGTTTTGGCAGGCTTTTCTGACGCTATGAGGACTCAGCAAAAAGAGGGTGATACATTTGAGGCCACTATAGAAATTATTACGGTTGTTAACTAGTAATTATTAAATGTTTATGCTACTTGAGAGAGCGCTCAAGTTTGTACAGTTTCAATCATTCATTTGTAATTTTAGTTAGAATTGTCAATCATACATTTGTAATTTTAATAATAATATAAATTTGTACAATTACATTATGTTTCTATCATCATTTATTATTTATTATTTGCAAATGAGAATAAATACAAAATTTCAGCTATAATTAAAATGGTGTTGCAATGGAAAAAATGTTGTTGCCGAGGAATTTGTTTGCTAGACTTTTTGGATCTTGCGGTTATTAAATTAAGATCTAAGCTAGAAATTGACGTTTGCTAGATTTTTTTTATCATGCAATTGTTAAATAAATTGTTGCAAGGATTGGTGCTTGCTAGATTTTTAATCATGTAATAATATCATCAAAAGTGTAGCAAGGCGCTTGCTAGATTTTTTTTATCACGCAATAATTAAATCAAAAGTGTAGTAAAGAATTGAGATTTGCTAAACTTTATTTTGCATTCACCAACATAGTTGTAAATCTATGTATAGGGTCTTACTACACTACATATAGCATGAGATCAATAAGTGTAGCAAAATAAAATTGCTAAACTTTTCAAAATATATTCATACAAAATTGTGTCTAGCTATAGATCATAATTGTTGTAGCTAGCCCATTTTGTTTATTAAACCTTAATACTGCAAAAATGACTAAATTAAAATGATTGGCTCAAATTTCAGCAATTGACTTTCAGAAGTGAAATTGAATCACATTAAGACGATTAAAAGATATACAAGAAACAGCGCTAAAATTATACCAATTATAATTGCAGTATTAGGTCAGTTCATCCACATAAAAATTTCAATATGATGGCAGATGCAAGCTAGTGATTTTTAACCATTTAACATGCAAGTTTTTACATATTTATCATATCTTCGAATTAAGAATTTCTAACAGTGCACTTATACCTAAACAGTTAATTAATTTAGTCAAAATTGGGAGAAACATCTCTAACAAGATAAGAGTTGTACAGATTCAGTACCAACCAAAAACCGTAGTATTTTGTTTGAAAAGCCAATTAAAATCAAAAGGAATATCAAGTAAAAAGTAAGAATTAAGAATTTCTAACAGTGCACTTATACCTAAACTGTTAATTAATTTAGTCAAAATTGGGAGAAACATCTCAATCAAAAGGAATAAAAGTTGTACAGATTCAGTACCGACCAAAAACCGTAGTATTTTGTTTGAAAAGCCAATTAAAATCAAAAGGGATAGCCTATTCCTAGGCGGAAAGTATTGGAAAGTGTGTAACTTTGTGAAGAGTTTGGATTGTTTATAATAAATTTACGTCTAGGAAGAAGCTATTCCATTTATTTCCATACGATCCAAACGGGGCCCAAAAGCTTTGCACCGTCTGTTGACAACATTACATATGATTTTTCTGTGACTGAACTTGGCTCTCTCATGTATAGTGGCATACGAAATGTGAAGTTATAATTGTGCAATTTGGTGATGTGCCTTGACTTCTTTATTTTACCTTCACTTCCTTTATTCAATCGAAGTTAGTTCCATGACTGATATGATTGTGTTAAACCAACTTTATTATTATGAATTTGATTGTTCATGATCAGCTAGTGCACAATAGCCATAAAGTCAATAAAATAATATTTTAATTGGAAAGGATAGTAACACACAAAATCTAGAGTGCCATGCCCAACTACATGAAATCATGACTGGAAATTAACAGGATGTGTGTATATATTGGTAATGTGTAAAACTGTAAATTGATATTATAGAGACAATTAGGAATACTAAGATTGACAATTTGACATGTCAAGTTGAAAGAAATGTCACTGCTACCCATAAACCAAGCTCATCACTGTCCTCTCCATGCTGCCACGGAGCCATAGAACCTATTCCTAGAATTGCGATGGCGGAAAACCTAAGCGGGTTCGTACCCGTAATTATGTCGGAACCGTTAGCGAAAAATAGAACCCGTCCTTAAATTTAGGTCTTCAGGCTTCAGGCTTTCAGCTCCTCTATATCCTGGCCGGATCCTTCGTCCACCACATAAAACCCACATTGGTTAAAAATAAATGGAAAAAAGTTCAACGCATTGGCAGGAAGCCCATGATTTAAGAATGAGCCCCAATAGGAAAGATAAATCAAAGCCCAATCGAATTTCACTAAAAGTCTAAAACCATATTTTGAAATTGGAGATCTACATGTCTCTCCCATCTCAGCATGATTGAGCGACCGCCGACGTGACCAATCAGAAATTTCCAAATCAACTAAAATTTAGAAGAATCACAAAAAAATAGTAAAAAATTCAAAAAAATCTAGATAAATTATCTATATATTCTGAAAAATCACAAGAAATCAAATTTATTATTTCAATACCAAAACCTGCCAAAATAATACCTTTTTTCTATTCTTGAACCATTTTAACTTTGAAATAAATCACATAAAATATCAAAAAACCTAGAAAATTCGTCAAACCTCTTCACAAAAAATTGCGAAGACCAAATGAAACCAAAACAAGGATTTCAGAGCTCAAGTTCCAAACTCAAGTCAAACCCAAGTCGAAGCCCAGAAAAATCTCAAATTCGAAAGCGTAGTGGCCGAATTTAATTTTCTTATTATACCAAAAGAACTGTTTCATCCTAAGAATTGGTTACCATGATTGTTTTCCCCATTATTGTTCCCAAATTTTTT
Source organism: Rhynchospora pubera (assembly GCA_028095005.1). NCBI lineage: Eukaryota > Viridiplantae > Streptophyta > Magnoliopsida > Poales > Cyperaceae > Rhynchospora > Rhynchospora pubera. The sequence continues at coordinate 19,900,321 of CM051463.1, forward strand.
GCCGAGGCATCTTTGTCAATTGCATCTGCGTACAATTAACTAAGACATGGGAAATAGAGAGCATCTCCTTCTTGTCTCTTGGACTAAAAACATTGGAGAATTGGTCTACATTCTACAGTAGACCTTTCGGCTCTTACAAATGTGTGGTCCAGATGTCATTGGGAAAGTCCCTGGCCCGGGTTTGAGAAACTATCTAAGGGCGCGTTTGAATCAAGTAAGAATTTGAAAAAAAAATTCTAGACATAAATTTATTATAAACAATTCAAACTCTTCACAAAATTACACACTTCTCAATACTTTATGCCTAGGAGATCCAAAACGGCCCCTAATAGTATGTCATCGCGGCACACCTAGTGTTGTATAAGTATAACAGTATGCCTTCGCGCGTTTGTACAAGTATATAACAGTATGTCATCGAAACTAGGTCCGGATTTTCCGAAGAACGGGTCTGGTTTGATTACTTGTGTCTGCTTGATAGTAGTCATCGACTCTTCTTAGTAATTAAACATACATGTTATAATATAACATATTAGTAATTTTAAAAATATAATACAAGGTTCTCATTCATTTCTTTTTGTTTTTTTTTTTGGTTGTATATATTTTATTACTAAGTGAACGATGATAAACTAAAATTGGTCGTGAGAAAGTACAAGGATATAACATGCTTACGTTTTAATTGTTGAAGTTTGAATACGATTCAAATTCCTTTATTTTGATTGTTACAATTTTACTAAAAATATATATATATAATTTTACTAAAAATGATTTAAAGTAACTATATTATATAATTTTGTTACAATTGTACACAGGGGCGGATACAGGCAGGGGCATGCATAGGCCTGGCCTACGCTGCGAAAATTGTTTTTATTGTTAAAATGTAAAAAATACAGTGGTAATTCGGTTATCTAATGTATCTGGCCTATTCTACTATTAAAATTTCAAGTTACTAATATCTAGTTAAAGTCGACCTCGACAATTCGGCCTACCATGTCCTCAAATCCTGGATCCGCCCCTGATTGTACAAAATATATAATATAATCATAATTTTGTTTTGTCAAAACGTAACTATATATATCAACGTTATATATTTTTGTATTGGGGGTACTTAACAATGAAACTAAAATGTGAACACAAACTAGTTGTTATTGCTATTATGTTCTTGCGAACAATATATTTTAGAACACAACATTGTTATTTATATTATAACTGTAAATCATCGCCTCGGCCTCTTGTTTTATGCAATAAATGATTAGTAGTGTTCTAAATACTTGTCGTGCCATATCGTGCCGTGTCAAATACATCGTATCCGGATCATTTGTCGTACCGTCTCGTGCCGTCTCTAAATATTTCATGTGCCGTGTCTAAATTCTAAGAGATGGACACGACACGCCCAAAGATACGGCACGCCTCGTGTCGTGATGTGTTTCCTTTAAACGTGTCGTGTCGTGTTTAAACACATTTGAATTTCATAAAATATAGTTATATACTTATGCTTATGGATGAACTGTACATTCAAATTATGAAATTATCCTTAAAAAAAAGACCATATAAGGATTTTTTTTTATTACATCGTAAAATAAACTATCATTAATTATGATTATAAACTTGTAATGTCTCTTGAGTTGTGCCGTGCCATGTCTCATGCCGTGTCGTGTCGTACCATGTCTATGCCATCAAAGTTGGACATGACACACCTAAAGACACGGCACGCTTAAATTCTCGTGATGTGCCGTGTTTGTGTTTTACCGTGTCGTGTCGTGCCGTGTTCAGACAATTTGCTGGAAACAATTTTAGTACACAAATGATTAGTTCCACTGTCCCTGTATTTTTCGATTTTTCCACAAACAATTTGCTACATATTTCCATAAAAAAGTTGTATTTTATATATTAAAAGTATATAATTCGTAGATTGCATCTGCTTTAATTAGTAATACAATTTTACGATAAACTTGTTACTTTTTATTATAAAATAGTATGAAAATCTATATGTGTAAATTTTTTGTTGACCGAGTGCACAGCGTGACATCATATAAGAACGGATGTGCAAAAAATATATATATAATTATTGTTGGCTTCTTGATTTCAAATACTCTTTAATTACTTTTGATGATATCCATCAATTATCCACATTTCTTATTGGTGTAAGATTTCAAAGACAGTTTTACAAAATGTTCAACCGTAGAGAGTTGCAGCGTGATATAATTAATATTATAAGTTTGGATTAATATTAATATGCTATTTGGTCAACATTAATCATTTGACACTAAATACAAAATGTTTCTTGTTTCTTGTCATTTTTTGTTTCTTGTCGCTTGAACAAAATGAATACATAAAATAGACAATGTGAATATATGAGACATCAAAGTGAACACATATAATCAAATAAGTTAAAAAAAAATATGTTCAATGTGCATATAAAAATTTGAATAACAGATGACAACACCTTTTATTTTATATGTTCGCTCGATCATCTATATGATCACCTTGTTTATTTTATGTGTTAACAATGTTCAAGCAATGACAAGCAATGAGAAATACTAGTAAGATTTGTAGTTGACAGTTGATCATATTTAATTCGTTTGGTTTGGACCGAAGTAAATTCTACGTTAACATTACATAAGTGTTATATTTTTTCCCCCTTTTTTGGACCCGTTTGGTTGTTGCATAGCTAGCTAACATTAAAAGATGTTTTGCACAAATTCATCTCATATTATAAACAAAAACTTTTTAATGAAAAAAAAATACTTTTATGCACAAAAAATGCTATCAAGAAATTCTATAAAAGTAAGTAATAAAAAAATCATGTAGAACATCACTTTAAAACATATTGCTAAAAAACATGTTATCTCAAGCTGCAAACTGAAACTTTTTTTTGTGAGTTCATACAAAAAGTATGCCAAAGTACGATAAACCAAATCATATAAAATGAATTGGGTGTTGTATAAGAGTTGGTCTAAAAAAAAATTTGCTATATTTAAAATAACTCTTTTGGGGCTGTTTGGATGGGTAAGGAATAAACAAAAATAGTAAATTCCGGGCGGAAATTTATTCCTAAACATCCAAATTCTTCACAAAATTACACACTTCTCAATGTTTTCCGTCTAGGAATAGACTATTCCTCTTATTCCTAAGCGATCCAAACGGCCTCTTTATATGTGTTTGGTAGTGAAGAAAATAAAGAAAATTTAAGATATTGGTGGATAACCAAATTATCAGACTGACGCAAATATCACCAATAATGTCGAAATTGATTTTTCAACATGAGTTAGTGGGTAATTAACAGCATTGGAACTATAAAATGATAATTGATTTTCCAACATGAGTGAGTGGGTAATTAACATGACATTCACTAACACAATGACTCCAAACCGTATCAGATGTAGCACAAAACAATATTACGTGCTGAAAATTTTGGAGTTTTGAACCCTCCAAAAATCCTCCACCTTAATTGCTATTTAAAAGTTTTGAATGCAAAATTTTACAAATTGGTTAAGAACAAAACACAAATAGAACAATAATGGCCAATATTATTACTCAAAAATTCAAAAGAAGGGAATTAATATTATGTTAGTACCTTCTTTTCTCGGGCAAACTGACTATTTTTATTGAGCATATACTCTGTCTCTTCAAGGTCTTCACGGAGTGAGTTGAAGTCGCCCCTTATTCCATTTGAGGATGCCCAATTCTCTATGGGGGCGTTTGGATGGGGTTGGAATAAGAGGGAATTGCAAATTCCGGGAATTGCATATGCCAAATTTATTATAAACAATCCAAACTCTTCACAAAGTTACACACTTCCCAATAAATTTATGCCTAGGAATTGCAAATTCCCCAAATTCCCTAAATTCTTACAACATCCAAACGCCCCCTATAGCTTTTCTTAGGTGAACTAGCTGGTTCATCTAGAAATCCCTCATCATGTTTGTTCTTGAGTTAACATCATTCATGTTTTCAAAGAACTAACATATCCACTCAAACTTCTTTTTCTACTTGAGCTGCTCTAAAAACTCGTATTACCACTTGAATCATCGACATCCCCTTTCTTTGACCTATCACATCTTCTAGGTGGAATCACTCTCTCCCATCCACGACTTGAAGGAAATTCATAGTTACCTTTTGTAGAGCACAACAACACTGATAAATGTTCTTTTATGCAATCAGTGGCGATTTGCCCATGCCCATTAACCATTGTTGATTTTTTATCACCATGGTAACATTCTTTCAAGCATTTTCCAGATGCTATCCTCCAATTCTTCTCTTTCAATATGTTCTCTAGTGAAAACAGCTCTCGTTCCACCGTAGCCTGTCATATACACGATGGTATATTGGTTTTAGTCTCACACCAGCGCAAAAAATTGTCGCAAAATATCAAAAATGATGTTTCGGCATCTACAAGCGGGTGATTAACATCATTGCAACCGTAAACTAATTTGACCACCTCGTGCAAAGTAGATCTTTTTATCAACACGATATCTGGGTCACCAATATAAGAGTAATTCCCAGTACATGGTAATCTCTCAATGCCATTGTCACCTCGTAATTTAACCGTCTTCCCTTTTGTTAAAATACATTTAGAATCATATTTTTTATCATCCCGCAAAGTCCACCTTTTCTAAAAGCAAAAAGTACAATGTATCATCACAAATTGCCAAAACCGACTTAAAATCCCCTAATTTCAATTCAACCAACATCCAATTCATGTCCTCTTTGTTTGAGGACCCACAACCAGGATTCCAAATATTTTGGAACGCGCTTTATTTATTTTATCTAGTACATTCTTCCGATAATTTTCGTAGACAGTCTTATACAATAAATTTCTCACAAAACACAATGGTCATCGTACTTGTTATAAAAAAAGAGTCAATTAACGGCATGAAAAAGTACAACAATCAAGCTGCTCAATATCATTTAATTTTGCTCAGATAAATGGAACACGAGATGGTGCTATTTGAGCTATACAAGGATCTCTATGCAATTCTAACAAATTTTTGAACTAATTTGTAATTTGTCATAGATGGGAATCTTATTATATGTTGAGTTGTATTAGTTATTATGTTATTTATAGAAGTTATCGAATACGAATCGTCTTTTTCTTAATTGTTTTTTTATAACAAAAAATCAACATTTTGAGCGGTTTGATTATCCATCAAAAGTTTCAATCTTATACCATTTATACCTATGACATTACTAACGAGTAATTTAATGTAGGCAGGATCATAGACATAAATAACATGGCGGAAACTTAAACTTGTCCAATCTAGTATCTGGAATGAAATTAACAGAGATAATTTCTTAGTACTTACTTACAAGATCATAGCTCAGTTCGAAGGCATAATTTTGCGGCCTCTGCCAGTGACCATCGGCTCGGTCTTGTATATATCCTTCACGAGCTCAGCTCAGCCTCTTAGGGCGCTGAACTCGTGCTGGGTAGCCGAGGGACCCCAGTTGCAGTAGCAATGCGTCTTGGTAGGGCATTTCGGGATAAAGACAATGCATTTTCTAGAAAGTACTAAGAAGAAGAAGTTAGGAACGCATTTCGGGAAAATGCATTTTCTTTTATCCCAAACAAGTTAGGAATGGAGAAGAATAATTTCTTTCTAAAAAAAATTGTATCTTGGTAGGGCATTTCGGGATAAAGACAATGCAAAAGGATAGTCATTTGAATAGTATAATGTAAACATGAACAATGCGATTTAATTCTTTGGTTACACATTTTAAGATATTTTGGTTGCTTTTACTTTGCTAGATCAGGTTTAGGGCCGTCACAGAGATTTCGAGTTTGATATTAAGAAATTTGAGATCCTAGATCAATCCTCGATCGTTTGGGGATTTAGAGATTTTGGGGTTTCGTCCAAGTCTCGAGTACAGATGGGCTATGCCTCCTCTTGACAGGAACTTGGGTGATGGTCGTCGATTGACTTTTCTTCTGGTCACCTGAGCATCAGATTTTAGTCTGCTTTTGGTCAAACATGCTGTGGACTTGTAGAAACAGGCTTTAAGATTTGAGTCCAACACTACAAAATATGGTATTTAAGGTCAGTTCTCGATCGTTTGGGGATTTTAGGGCTTTTTTGGGATTTTTGTTCGAGTCTCGAGTACAGATGCGCTATGCCTTCTCTTGACAGGAACTTCAGTGATAATTCAGAATTGACTTTTTTTTCTTTTTTTTCAATCTGAATATCAGGAGGATGTCATCTTCAAGTCGAAACGCTATGCAGTCTTGAAGGGACGAATTTTAGACTTTTAAGACTTTATGTCATTTTAGACTTTATGTCTCTTGAGTCACTTTTAGACTTTGTTTCATTTTGACTTTGTGTCAGTTTCAAGTTTGGACTTTTAATCTGCACTTTTGGATTTTGGACTTTTGAGTTCGACTTTAGTCTTACACTTTTAAGCTAGCACTTTTAAGTTGAACTTTTAAATTTGGCTTTTGAGTTTAACTTTTGGTTTTGACTTTGAACTTGATTTTAAGTTTGATTCTGAATTTGATTTTGAACTTGATTTGAACTTTTGAATTTTAGTATTTTTAGCCTTAAGTTGGACTTTTGAGTTGGGACTTTTGAATTTTCAACCTTAAGTTAGACTTTTGAGTTTAGGCTTTTGAATTTTACATTATTTCGAGTTGGACTTTTGAACTTCAAATTTCAAGTTGGTATTTTGGGTAACACTTTTGAGTTTGGATTTTTAAATTTGAACTTTTAAGTTTACATTTTTGAGTCTACAATTGTGAATTTATATTTTGACTTTCGTTATGACATTTTTGTTGCTTGAATTTTGTTTGTAGACCTTAATACTTGACTGTACCTGTTGTCAAAAACATGAAATGTTCAAATGTACCTGTTGTCCAGAACATAAAATGTTCAAATGTACCTGCTATCCAGAATATAGAATGTTCAAATGATTATGTCCAATTTCCTTGAGGAACTTAATTTTTAATTTAACCATGTAAATTTATTATTTTCCATTATAGCCATCCTTTAAGACTTTAATTTTAAAATATTTTTTGCTTTAGTGTTTTGGCATGACATGATACGTCAAAATATTCCTTATATTTTTCTTGACATTTTGACATCCTTTTAGACTTCGCAGAATTTTCTGATTGGCTGAGACTTTGTTGTGTGTGTTGTGTTTGTCAGGGACTCGCTTCACACTGGATGTCACAGAAAATCAGAGAGAGAGACACTGTGAGTTTAAGTTTAAGTAGACCGCGTGTGCTCTGGTTTGATCTGTATCCGTTTTGCAGATTCCTTTGCTGACGATGCCCCATCGGTGCGCCATATCCATGCGAATCCTTCCTTAGGGCCGTTAGGCTTGAGATCCACCTGCTGGGGTTTCGTTAAGATCCGCGTTGGTCAACCGTTCCCTATTGTTTGACTTCCCTGAGAAAGACGGGCCATGGCGAAATGGGTCAACCCGTCAGAACCTTGTCGAAGTCTTCATGCGGCGTTATTGCACCATTGTCGACACAAGGATGTTGCTTGGGACCGCCCCACCTTCCTCTTTGGATTGGTACTTTCAATTTGTTCAATTCGAGAGCGGCTGGGAGGTTTACTCTGTGCACACAATCGAGCTTTGCTCTTTGCTGTTAGTCATTCCCTGGAGACTTAGTTAAGCTCAAGCTCCTGTACGTTTTTAGTTTACTTATTCTTCATTGTTATACGTTAAGCTTATAAATTTGTTCAAACTCCATCATTTATCATTTTTTTCTTGTGCGATTCAAACCTGACTATACAACCATCTTATTCACTTTAGTCCTTGTCATTCTTCTTATTTATTCATTTATCTCATCATTTGATCAAGTGGTTCAGGTCTGACTATCAAACAGCATAAGAATTTATCCATTCACTGATATCAAATGACATGAACTCAACCATATCTCAGAACACATAACCTTATGGCTCTCCTTCCTTTTTTTCTTTTTGAGAACAATTAAACTGCACTTACAATTGGATACACCATATTTGGGGGTTTGTCATCTTGTACCGATAACTCAAAAAGAGAGCTGTCCTTACCATGACTTGATTTTGGGTATACTAAGTGGTACCAATTCAAGGACTGAGGGGGTACAGTAGCTTTTATTACTACACTGATTTGAGCAACACTAAGATTAAACAATACCAGAGCTAAAAAAAAACATGACTTCGTTATATTATTTTTCTTGACAAAACATTACTTTAAACTTGTCCCAAGAAACATGACCTCTTTTGATAGAAGCACACTATTTTAATTTTTTTTATTTGCTGAAATAAACAGTCACTTTTATAGATGAACTGAAACGAGCTTTAGGACACATAGCTTTAAGTCTGTTTTAGGCCAAAATCAAAATCAAACGCTATTGGGAGGACTTAAGGACATTACTGACTGTAGACAGAAAGACATATATTTCTTTTAAGGGGAACTTGCAAGTATATTTCTAGGATCCAAAACATGCTTTTAATACTGATATGCTTCTATTTTATTAAGCCCAAACTTATGTATACATAAAAAAGATGGCACTTCACTTTAAACCTTGAACTTAGCTGTATTTATTTATTTTTATTGCTTCAGTCAACTTGAGACCTAGCTTACTGTATAAATCAGAATTTGAACCATATCATGAGGGTGGAATCTATGTCACGCTCCTCATAACCAAGCCATTTTCTGATTTTCTGCACTTGTAAAACAAAGGAAAATAGTTGAACAAATCCTCTTTTGAAAATCTGGTTATGAACATAAAACTTGTTTATCTATAGAAACCTATTATTTTTTAGACTCTTCTGACATAAACTAATATGACTGAGATAAAGGAATGGCCAGAAACTAACATGGTCTCTATAGAGGTGGAATCTAGGTCACGCTCTCCATGAGACCAGCAATTTCTAACACAGAGATGCAGACATTGAAGGAAACACATCTTAATAACAAGGACTCATTGTTTTAACAGAAATTACCTTTTTATTTTAGCATACTTCTCCAGAGGTGTAATTGGCGTTCATGGGTGCGGAATCTATGTCACGCTCCCCATTAGAACCAACATATAACCTCCAATTAAGCAAGTTTTGACAACACTCTCTTAAAAGAAAGCAAGAACGGTTTATTTCTAAGAAGAACAAGATAACAAACAGACTCTGAAAGAACCAAAATCACATTCAAAAGCATTTTATTGATATAAACGGAGGCCATTACAAGTTACATTTCATTACCTTGATTTCAAAACAACAGAACTTGATTTTTCAAAATGACAGAATTCCAATACTAACTATTTTTTTTGCCTCTCTTTTCTTCTCAAGAGGTGCTCCTTTTATAGATGATTTCCAGGGTTTGTGCTTCTCATCAACTCAGCACGTGGCAGCTTCTCAGATCCTTGAAACTTGATGGATGGTAGAGATATGCAGATGGCAAACCGACTTTCTTTCCTTTTCCTTTCTTCACTTGGTAATTTTTACTATTTGGTTTACCTCCCAATCACTTCATGACACTTGGCATTGGTCAATTATCAAGGGGCCAGTAGCATAACGTTTTTTTCTACTTCACATCCCTGACAGGTGGGTCCCCATGTCATTTGGTGTTGGATGGGGATAAGATCATACCTCACTGTTTTCTATGTCTTGGAGAGGAGGTAATGATTTGGCGCCAGAATGGGGGTGTACATATGGCATTCATCCATGCCTTCATAGGCAGTGGATGGTTTGGATGGTCTTGTGAAGGGAATCAAATTTTGAGTTCTTGGTTGCAGCTACGTTTAGGTAAAGCTGGGGATACTTTTACTTCTCCATTCAAGTTCTCACTTACTCCTTAAACTGGAGTCACTTGTACTCAGGGTGTAATTCCACCAATATCCTTTAATTCATGCATTTTTAGTTTCCAATTAGGGGGGTATAAGTGAAATTGCAGCTTTATCCAATTTCAGCTTGACAATTGGTTGTGCTTGATTGGCCACATTTCGTATTTTGCTGTTCCGTATTCAGTAAAAGGAATTCTCTTATGTCAGATGGGAGGATGTGCTGTCGGTTTCCAATTGGCTGAGAAAAATCAATCGAATTAACCTGTGAAGGAAGGAGGGGTAAAATTGGGATATTATATCTTCTTCCTTCATTGGCTAAGTACTACATTCTTTTGTTCTCTCTGCATGTTCCAGATTTGCCTCTGGCCCCACCAGAGAGAGCTCATGCGCTGCATCTCAATAATTTGTGTTTTCAGGTTTCTTTTGTTTCCCTTTTGTGAGATCTGATCCTATCCAATGCTCAAAAGAAGGTATTTCGATTCCATCATCTATCCATGTACTGTGTGATGTATGGTGAGATGTATGCTTGTTTCAGAGGGTATGCTTCAGTCAGTCTCTTTTTACATTCCACGCTTTTGTCATCTCCTGACCAACGCCTTGTACTATGGGGGACCAAAGAGAGCATGCTTTTCACTTTTCACCTTTTTACTTCTCTCAAGTCCAACCGAAACCAACATCATCTCCAGTGGATTTAGGAACTTGCATTACTTGATTTCCATCATTACAGCATCTAAGTACCATGTTTAACATTCCTCATTAATCAATTGAATTTGTTGACCATGGTTATGCAAAGTTTGACCGATGGTTGACCAGTCATGGCACCAACAGGCGTTCTCATTACCTTACTTCATTTTAGTTCCAATTGAATGCATGTTCTGTTCTTAGGGGTTTCACAAACATGTATGCACAAGCACACTGAGCTCCCATGTCTCCAATGGCTTCAATTTCGGTTTTGACCATCCCACTGCCTCGGGGCTTCTTCATCAAAATTTACGCCTCTTAGGTCACCATAGAGGTTGAGATTAGTACCGTTAAACTCTCCTTGAAGCAGGCTTTCCAACAGTACCATGTCTCCTTTTCATTTTCCGTTGAGGGTGGGGTCCAGCAGCAAAGAGCGAACCAGTGTACGCCACTTGTCTCAAGCTGAGACGCTGGTGAGTGGGGTCAGCTAGAGGGCCTATAGACGCACGCCATCTGTCTGGGATTCTCTTTCTGACAGGCGGGACCAGAAACGAGAGAATGAGAGAGGAGCTATAATTGAATCTTCCCTGCTAGGCTTCGACTTCCTTTTTTTTCTGTCGAGTGGGCTTCTGCGCTGGCCTAATTCCCATATTTTTTGTTGTTTCGCTAGCCCATCAACACATCTTCATTTTTGTTTAGCCGATTGTATATCAAGTTGAACATTTTTATTCATGCACTATGGTATCCCTTTACAATATCCCATCATGTTGTTAGGCCGATCTCCATTTTGTTCAAATTGACATGTCCATTTGCATATAATTCCATGAGAACAAATACGGCTTCAATTGATGTACCTATGAAGGTCATCTCTTCATGAAATATATCATGCTCAATTAATTAGTTCGAACGTTATTTAGGCACGTTGTCTGGCTTCTTGTTTTGCAGAGTCACCCATGATATTTATGTCACATTTTCGTTCTATTAGTATTGAATATTAAGCATTAAATTACCACAGTCATATGGCGAATTGTATTAATATTAATGTTAATATCAATATTATAGCTTTAATCCAAGCACGTCTTTGCTTCAAAAATTGACCCCCTCCCTCTGAGAATCTGGACCCGTCCTGTATACATATGTCCCACTTTAATTGCCTGTGAATTGTTGAATTTTTCTTATGTGGCAAAAATTAAAGGTAAACAATGAGATAATGAGAGAGAACAAATCGACGCAATATTTTCTTCAATATGCTGCTCAGCCACCTTTGGAACGGTCTAGTCTAGCTCTACAACGGGCTGGTCTACGTTGTCTTCTGGCGGTTGTGAAAACATGTTAGGATTTGCCTTGTCTTGGAGAATTTTCTTTGGAGAAAACTTGACAAAAATCAGCCTCTTCAAATATGGCAAGTCTGGAGAACTTGGAACGGTCTGTTCCAAGTGTGAGCTGAACCGTTCCAAATAAGTCAGGTTGTTGTCTTCTCTCATGTCTGGACTGGTCCGTTCTAGCGACAGGTTGGTCTGTTCCACTCCTCTAGAGACCTGCTCCTTTGACGGTCCTTCATGCTGATTCATCAATGATCCTGTAAAATAAATGTCGGACTACGGTTACACCTTTCTTTGCACAAAACATTAATAAACTAAGTTAAAACATACAAATTTAAATATAATTGAAGGCCTAAATGGGGTTGAAATGTATACATAAAAACCACCTATCAATTAACAAAGTATTACACTAAATGATCATGCAAGCTAAGTTAAGTATCTGTTTTCAACCATAGCCCCTAATCAAACTACTCAAGTATGATAATCATAATAACAAACATCAAGGTATGAATCATCATTATAGAACCAAATAAGAATTAATGAGAGATTACAACAAATCAGAGTCGAACCCTTTGATTGTCTGTTGTGGCATGGACTGACCGACCCGCCTGATTCCTGGTCTTATGGACTGAAGACAAGGACTGCTCAACTCCTTCTCTATTTCAGCGTGATTTCTCTATAAAATTAGGAATATTGAACTCTTGAAACTCCTGCCCTTTTATAGTAGTCTTGTAAACAGTTTAGGGCAGTTAAATGCTTCAGAAGTGAGTCAGATCGTGGCAGAGGTAGTGTAGGAGAGGTTGCCAAATTAACCGTCTGAACATGGAAACTGTCTGAAACTTCTCAAGCGTTCCCCTTACTAGCGTGATCGGCTCGCTCAAAATACTTCGAGTCGTCTCCTGGCCTTCTCTTGTTTTTCTAGTCATTTGTCTGCCTGATCCATCCCACCAAGCACTCAGTCGAGTCGCTCAATAAGTGTTGATATGTACAGATTTGGAGCCACATATGATGATTGTCCTATAAAAATAGGAAGGGGCGTGGCAGTACCTAATAATATAAATTGGAATGAAACTATGTTAAAATAATATAAAATCAATCATAATTTGAGTCCAAATTGGATCTAAATTATTATATGAAAATGTCCTATCGTTAGACATTCGCCAATTTATTGTTAATAATTTAATCTGATTAATTAAATTAACAATTAATATATTATTTTTAAAAAAAATATATTGAATGGGATTTAAGGGGCCATTATCAATACAATTTATCTCAGACCAAATGGTCCCAATTAGAATTGCAAGAATGGCGAAAATAGAATGAATCAACATTGTATGATATCAAATAAAGATCCAATGCCATTTGATTCCTATGGATTTGATTCATTCCTTAGTATAAAAGACAAATTAAAAAAATACAGATATGATCTATTTTAATTTCCATACTATAGTCCAACATTTGGTCGATTAAAGTTATATTAATTATCCTAATAATTAAAAGACAAATTAGAATAGATATATTTTAATTTCCATACCATAGTCCAACATTTGCTTCATTAAAGTTATATAAATTATCCTAATAATTAAAGAGTTTTTTATTTCAGAAGTTCAATAATTAAAGAATTGGTTGTAATAATTTGTAATAATCACTTGGCTATATTACATTAAATAATTTCTAACCGTTATTTTGACAAATAATTGGTAAATTCTCAATCTGTTAATTTCTATATATTTTCTTTTAGTTGCAATTTCTTCACCTAATGCATGGATATAAATAGAACATGTATACTTGTATAGAAATGTAAGTGGCCAAAATAAATTTCAGATTTAATTACTGATAAATAATTAGAATAGAAACAGTAAATTAGTAGTAGGGATAATGAAATTAATAAGGCCACTTCATTTTTAACGGAAAAGTAATTTAATTTGGATGATTGATTTAATTGTCTTAAAGAATATTCAATCAATAATTCAGACTGGGCGCCTAAAATTTGTTAATTCACATAAGCGTAAATGCGTAATTGCATTGGGCGCACAAAATTAAGGCCCAAAAGCCAACAGTCTAGGCCCTTTTGGAATTCTTTTCATGATGCGCAGGCGTGCAGCCCTTCATGATATTTAAAAATAAAATTAAGCCCTTTAGGAAAAAAATCCTTAATTTTTAGTAAATACTAAAGAATTTCGATCTTTAATTTTCATAAACTCAATGGTGCCAATTAAGCTTTAAATATACACGTATTAGCATGTTACTTGTTCTAGTTTAAATTTACCTTATAATTTAAGTAAAACTCTTTCGCCAACAGTTTGGTCACTCCTGATTTAAATCTACTCTTAGCCATTTTTCAAATCGAAAAATGAATACGTTGAATTTTTTTTTTTCTAATAGTCGCAATTCGTAGTGGCCGAATTTATTATTTTTTTAAAGATAGAATTTAATTTTCTTATTATATCAAAAGGAAAACATTTTTGTCTCCCACATCTTTTTTGTCTGCTGTTAACTAAATTCAAGTTCAAAATAAATGCACAATTGTTTTTATTGCCGTTAGCTAGGGGGAAAAAGAAAAGCATTGACCGATGAGGCGATGACTACCTCCTCACGTGACCCTTTTGGAATACATAAGAATATTGGCCGTCTGATTTCAAAAGATCACGTGACCTTTATGCTTCTCCCCAGTGTTAGAAAACTAAGCTTTTTCATAGAACTTATAAAAATATAAAAATTTCCCAACAAGAACTATTGTTATTTATGTACCTACTTAAACACACATCTACAGTCCATCTTAAAACAATAAAAAAAAAATACACAAGCAATCAAAAACAAAAACGCTCTCTTAATGAAAACCAAAGAAAAGTACAAAGTAGCTTCTGTGCACGAAATGTGCGCAAGTTATGCTGTCAAGAAATTCTACAAAAAACAATTGTAATGCTTCTTATGTCAGCAAATCATTTCCTTAATTATGTCACTAATTCAAAGGCCAGGTCTTTTTCGGCTTTCCCCGACCTATGATACTCTTCAATACTCGCTTCAGCACATTGCCTCGCTTTGGAACATATCGGGGGTGCGTTCGGCGTTTCACCCTCTTCCGCTTCTGATCTTGACCGAACGGGAATCGTAACCAGGACGGCATTGGCATGGTTGATTTTAGTTTGAAGAGCTTTCTAAGAGTTGTTTGAGAAGAAATAATGAAAGAAAAAATTGTGCTAGGAAATTGAAGAAACGAAGCAATGGGTTTATGCTTCTATTGCTGTTGCTGAGCTGTTTGAATCGCTCTCTATTTATAACAAAGAATTGAAAGAAGTGATTTATTGGACCGGGTCTTCTTTGCTGAGATTCTCTTTACGCCAGTTGAGTACTTTTATTTATCAAAAAAAATTGAGTACTTTTAACTACTTAGCTCGATAAGAATTTTCTCCGTTTGTAAAAAAAAAAAAAGAATTTTCTCCGTAAGAATTTTCTCTGTTATTTTACGAAATTGCATGACGATGAAATTTGTTTTTTAGCGAATTTAAGAGTACAAAGTCTACAGATAGATTTAATCGAATCGAATCTCCTGTTGAATATTTTTTTTAATGATTTTTTTACTCGCCACTACGGATGACTGAGTGTTTTCTTTTCATAAACTTTGAAAGCTTGCTGTATGAAGGGAAAGAAGATAAGGGGAAAAAAATGGAGAGTACATTAAGAAAATATAGTTTGTTATTTCACAAATTTACAAACTCATGTTTAACACATTTCTTTTACTTTTCTATTATTATATACTCAAACATTTTAACAAATCTTTTACTTTGTGGCATTTAACTATCAGCCATCATGCTAATTTATCTTTATTTAATATATAACAGTGAAATTTCTTACTGTTATATATATTTTTCTTTATTATTTACTTTAATGTGTATTAATTTGAAATCTGGTCACTAATTAACTTGAAAGATTTATATAAAATCGAAACCATTATTAAAACTGTTATAATTACATATTAGTTGGATTATAATATTTATACGATTTAAATATCAATTATAAATTAATTTTATGAATGATAAGATTGCAACGAGTTCAATTTTTTTTATATACATGTTATAAATATAATGTAATTCAATGTCAGTTTAAATTTAAGTTTTCTAATGATAATTTTGAAAATTTTAAGGTAATATAATATTAGTATATATATCCTAACTCGCATATTTCTTAAAACACAATACCTTTTTTTTATTGGTTTGAATGTATTGGATGAGGAGGGTTCCGATGCCCACAATTTAAATGCCCCAAAATTTAATTTTAGTTATTTTTTCGAAATAAAAAATTTAAATTTCGAATCTAAACCATCAATCTTATTTGATATAATAAACGATGCATTTTCATATAAGTTTTATAAATTTTAAAATTTATTTGATACTTGATCAAGAGGCTAAAATATGAACAAATTAAAATTAATCTATCATATTTTGTTTACCTGTTTTATAAAAAGATCAACTCAGAAGTAAATGCCCAATAGGCCAATAAGTTTTTACAAACATTGTTCGATCTCATTGTTTCATCCTAAAAATTGGTTTTACCATGATTGTTTTCCCCATTATTGTTCCCAATTTTTTTGCCATAGCATCTTTGTCAATTGCATCTGCGTACAATTAACTAAGACAAAGGAAAAACACAGACGGAGTCTCTGACATCTCCTTCTTGTCTTTTTGTCTTTTGACTAAAAGCATTGGAGAATTGGTCTACAATAGACCTTTTGGCTCTTTCAATTGTGGGGTCCAGATGTCATTGGGGGAAGGTCCATGACCCGGGGTTGAGAAACTATCTAATGGTAGATCAACGCGGCACACGTAGTATTGTGTTAGCTTGATAGTATTACAGTATGCCTTTCCGCGTTTGGATCAGAGATCATCAGATCGAAACTGGGTCCGGATTCTCCGGAAGAACGGGTCTGGTTTGATTCCTTGTGTCAGCTTGATAGTAGTCTTCGACTCTTCTTGGCAATTAAATATACAAGTATAATATAACAAATTAGTAATTTTAAAAATATAATACATGGTTCTCATCCATTCCTTTTTTTTTTTTTGGTTGTATATATTTTATTCTTGGTGAACGATGATAAACAAAAATTGGTCGTGAGAAAGTACAAGGATGTAACATACTTAAGTTTTAATTGTTGAAGTTTGAATATGATTCAAATGTCTTTATTTTTATTGTTACACTTTTACTAAAAATAATTTAAATTAAGTAACTATATGATATAATTTTGTTACAATTGTACAAAATAATATAATCACGTCGAGCACTTAAATATACGATATAATTTGAGAAATGCTAGAGTCCAATATATTGGACGGATGAACTCCGTCCAATACGATCGTTTTCGCGTTTTTAAATTTCAAATAACCGATCCGAACCGTTCAATATGTTCTCCTTATTGAAAACTTGTAAGAAACCAATTTTTACATTTTTTCGAAATTATTTACTATTTTTTTGGTATTTTAGAAAATCGTTGTTATTGGACGATCCATAATGTTTATATCATGAATTTTCAAAAATACTAAAAAAATAGTAAAAAAATTCGAAAAAATATAAAAATTGGTTTCTTGCAAGTTTTCAATATGAAGAACATATTGAACGGTTCGGATCGGTTATTTGAAATTTAAAAACGTGAAAACGATCGTATTGAACGGACCCATCCGTCCTATATATAGGACACTAGCAATTCTCATATAATTTTGTTTTGCCAAAAAGTAACTATATACATCAACCATTATATATTTTGTATTGGGGGTACTTAACAATGAAAACTAATGTGTACACAAACTAGTTATTATTGCTATTGTCCTTGCGAACGATTTTAGAACACAACATTGTTATTTATATTATATTTTTGTATTAAGCAATAAATGATTAGTTCCAGTGTCCCTGTATTTTCTATTTTTCCACAAACAATCTGCTACATATTTCATAAAAAATGTTGTGTTTTTATATATTAAAAGTATATAATTCGTAAAATGTGTCTGCTTTAATTAATAATATAATTTTTCGATAAACTTGTTAACTTGTATTATAAAATAATTTGAAAATCTTTAAAAGACATTTTGCACAAATTCATCTCATATTAAAAACAAAAAACCTTTTAATGAAAAAAACAGACTTTTTATGCACAGATAATGCTGTCGAGAAATTCTATAAAAGTAAGGAACAAAAAAATCATGTGGACCATTACTTTAAAACATATTGCTAAATAACATGCGTCTCAAGCTGCATACTGAAACTTTTTTTGTGAGTTCATGCAAAAAGTAAGTTAAAATACTATAAACCAAATCATACAAATTGAATTGGATGTTGTATAAGAGTTGGTGGAAAAAAAATTTGTTATATTTAAAATCACTCTTTATGTGTTTGGTAGCGAAGAAAATAAATGAAACTTAAGATATTGGTGGATAATCAAATTATCAGACTGACACAAATATCACATGTAATATCAAAATAGATTTTCCAACTTAAGTCGGTGGGTAATTAACAACATTGTAATGAAACAGTTGTATGTGGATGGCTAATACTCATCATACGGTGGATATGGCGTTAGATAGACTTGATTCGAATCCCCGTGCAAAAAGTAACCACAAACTTCAAAAATGCACCTTCGGCTCTTTTAGATATGTGTGCAACATCATTGTAGCTATGGAGAATTCGAACAACATTAGACAAACTCTGTCTAGATATGACAACTTAATATAGGGTGTGTTTGGATGAGAGAAGAAGAAGAGGAAGAAGGAAGATGGGAAGAAGAAAAATTATAAACAATCCAAACTCTTCACAAAGTTACACACTTCCCAATACTTCTTCCCACTTCTTCCCTTCTTCCCTTCTTCCCACACCTATCCAAACGCACCCATAGACAAGCAATGCGGTTGTAATTTTTCTGAAAAAATACATATATTCTATATCCCTTGGTAGTTAAGCTGTTTCACCTTGAGTGACCCGCCAATTGAAAGCTTCATTGATATTTTCTTTTCGTCAAGCGTAGAGATAGATGCCATCTACACATCTGGCCAACACTATAGTACATCCACCTGATGTTAGCTCAAGGAAAAACTAGCGACATTCACTGATCCATGGACCCACAACTGGAATGTCATTAACTAGGGGACAAAGCTTTGTAATTTGATTTAAAGCTTCATTGCAATATTGATCATAATCATCGGTATCAATATTGAACCGTTGGAACTACACCATTGCATCATGTAAGAAATAAAAAAATAATTAATATTTGAAAATAATACATGTATATTGAAAGCAAATAAATAAGATTGGTGCATCTGTCAAGATAGTTAAAAAATATTCTATTTTAATTAGCCAAATTATACTAAATGCATCTAGACCTACTTGGGTAAAAAAAAACAGTCGCTGTTTTTGATGCTTATGATGAAAAAAAATAATGGAAGATTGAATGAAAGAATGTTACTAACAGGAGTTGAAACGAAACTTATGATTATGATCATATCGTTTAACACAAAAACAGTCGCTGTTTTTTATGTTTTTTTTTTCATAAGAGATGTTGTTTTATGGGGCTAGCCCATAATGGCTCGACGTACCAATTGGTACCATTTAATGCACCTAAGCAAAATTGATCACAATATATTCTTTTTTTAAAGTCCTAGAGAGTAAGCATGGTGATATCTTCTACGATTTAAAAAAAGAAATATACCACGCGTAAGAAATCATTAGTAGATCTTAGAAAAAAAAAAGGAAAAATTAGTTGTGTGCCACTCTAAAGTTTTGAAATTAGAAAAATGTTACTTTAAAATTTTAGTTTTGAAAAATGCCACCCTAAATCTAATTAATTCAGAAATTTACCACTATTCTTACTTAATTTTTCATAAAGAGACAATTATCCTTCTTCTCCCTCTTTCTTTCTCATTCCTGACTTTCTCTTCGCATGAATTTCATCTGTCTCAAGCTCTCAACCTCCATCTCCAACTCCGTCTCGTCTGCCTCCGCCTCTCCTTCGCCCTTACCTTGGCTCCGGCGTCGTCCCCGCTGCCTTCGCCTCCCCTCCGTCCGTACTTCCACTCTAGCGGCACCGTCCCCTCAGCCCCTCGCCTCCTCTATCATCCTCGCCGTGCTGCCTCCACGTCCCCCTCTACCTCCGCCCCTCACTCCTTTTTCACATCTGTCCCATCTTTCTTGCCTCGTGCGCCCTCTACCCTCCCCTCTCTTTTCCTCTATTACCTTATCTCTGCCCCTGCCTCTATGCCACCATTGCACAAGCGCGTCGTCTCATCTGTCTCATTCTACATCCTACTCTGCACTCATCACGCAACACTCCGGCTCCGCCCCCTCTCGGCAGCCTTTGCGGCAGAAAAAAATTTCATTAAATAAGGATATTTTGATCAATACAAAAAAATAGATATGAAAATAGATGTAAGAGTGGCAAAATTCTGAATTGATTTGATTTAGAGTGGCATTTTTCTAATTTTAAAACTTTGTGGTGGCATAAATCCAATTGCCCCAAAAAAAATTTTAGATATTTGTTTAAATACCGATACTATTATATGAAATGTGTTATTTTGTTGGATACGAATACGGGTCAGAGTGGATATTGCCCGCTCCATTTTCACCCTTAATAATATCATTAAATTGTTCTAATACTATTATATTTTAAGACGCTAAGGCCTTGCTCCAGGAATAAGAGGGAATAAGAAGATTAAAAAAAGGAAGAGTAAGGGAGAAATTAGTGTTCACCCTCAAATTTTAGGGTAAAAGGATTGAACAAATTTTTATATAGAGTTATCTCCATTACTCTCTAGTCACCTAAGTTTCCATTATATTTTTTGAGTTTTAGAGCAGGTGAACTACTTAGACAGAAAAAGGACAATTCATCTCTTTCCTCGCCCACCTCCATTTATTCCTTCTGGAGGAGACCCTAAGGGGTGGAGGAGCAAACCCCTTGGCCACTCGACATGTTGAAATTATCCATGGAGAGGAAGGGCTAGGGTCGACAGGGTGTAGGGAAAGAGTGGAGGCGATATTGGAGCAAGAAAGAGGGGAGTGGGTGAATGGTTGCCTGGTTAGGCAACGGAGGAAGAGGGAGAGTGGGTAGGAATTGTGTAGATGGTAGGGTGAAGGTAAGTAAAGGTGATGACGGTGATGATGGTAAGTAAATGTCATTTTGAACGATACATATGTAATTCTTATAAACTTTGGAACTAATTTATAATTGAGGATTGCTAAAATACTATGTATATCATGGATTGTCATGAAATACACACCGTTAAAATCTGAACAAAGTAATCTAAAACAAAGATTTAGATATACCGCTTGCAGAAGCGTGAAAGTACAAGAACGTAACATACTTATGTTTTAATCGTGGAAGTTTGAATATGATAAAAATTATTTTTATTTTTGTTGTTACAGATTTACTAAAAAAAAAAATCTAAAGTCAGATATGTATTACATATGATTTTGTAATATTTTTTTAATATGCGAGTTAACATTATGATAGTTCGATTTTATTTTGGTTGGCGTTGAGAGTAGTCCAAGTTGGATTATCGGCTTCATTAAGCAAGGATAAAGTTGAAAATTAATTTATCATTTTTACTTAAAATAAAGTCAAAATACCATCACTTTTTTATGCGTTGTAAAAAAATAATATAATCAAGTCGAGCACTTATATCTAATACAATTTTGTTTGTCAAAAAGTAACTATATATATATCAAGAGTTTTGCTATGGTGAGTTGCAACTCACAGCTTCTTTGGTGAGTCGCAATCCAGACCGTTGGATTTGTTTCAAAAATCGTGCAAATGATGAGTCGCTCGATGGACTTTAATTCTCCGTCCCGTCTCTTTTTTCTCTCCGTTCCGTCTCTTTCTCTGCTTCATCTCTCTCTCTCTCACTCTCTTCCAAAAACAGATCTAAGCCAGCGCCTCCCCTCCCAAATCCTAGAACAGTCCGAGAGTAGATCGGAGAGCATCAGCGCGAAGAGCGTGAGAGCGCCTCCGCACGGCTTGCCTCCTCTGATCAGTTCCGTCTCTTTCTCCTCCTCATGATCTATGTAGTTCCCTCATCTGAACGCGCATGGCCTCCTCTCTCCTCTCACAGCTTCTCAGCACCTTTCCTTCGTAAACAGGTTCTCTTTGTCTCTCACCTTGTCCCTTGACTAGTTTCCTTAATCTGTAACAGATTTTCAATTGCGGATAATTTCTTTAATTTTGCTTTTACAGAAGGTTTAATTGCATGAGTATAGGTTGGGAATATATAATGCGATTTGGTCTTCTTTTTTTTCAAAAAAAGTTTAGCGTATTTATGACCTTGGTTTCACAGGTCATAAATAAATTGAATAGCGTATTGTACCAGTAGAATGTTGGTTGGCTATTTGGTTGGGATATCACACTAGTCAGAACCTACAACAAAAATAAATGTTTCAGGCCTTACAAGTTATAACAAAATTTGGTAAGCTAATTGCAAAAGAAGCACTGAATAAACTAGATTGGTAAGCTAATTATAGAGATTCATAATGCATGTCAAAAATGTAAATATCCAGATTTATAAGGTTGGAGTAAACAGAATGTGCTTCAAAAATATTTTTTTCTTCAATGAAATGTGATTATTGGAATAAAGTTCTTAATTCAAATCTTTGTCCATATTTCATTCAATAATCCCGGCCAAAGGTTTCTTGGATGTAAAAATTATGAGGTACTTTTTAACTATTTTCTTTATAATGTAATTATTTTTTCAAATTGAATGTTTTAATTAAAGACTTGTTAATACTTGTAGATGTCAAAAAGTTGTGGATGCTTACCTGAAGTACCTGAAGACTTGTTTATTTCAATAATATGTAGTTGTTGTTAGTTATTTGAATAGATTGTAATGGATGCTTATTTTAGTTGCTTACCTGTAGTTATTTCAATAGATTGTGATGGATGCTTATTTGAAGTACCATGTATGTGTAGCTTCTACTTGTTAGTTAATTATTTTTTTTTGTACTTATAAACTTACACATGTCTACTTGAAGTACCATGCATATTACAAACACAGAGATGCTGGTACATTGTACATCCATGGTACCAAGCTTATAAACTGATGCATTTGTTGTATGTTCGATCGAAACAGTCTAATTTGAAGAAAATTAAGCAAATAAGTCATTACAATTAAGCACACACAAAATCCTGCAAAAGCAGTAACATATCAATCTCTTCTCCCCCTGCACGAGGCAGTAACATAGAAACTTTATAACACGGTACATGCATTGTACATTCACAATAGCATACACAGATTTAACATAAAAATTAACAGTGCTCCTCAAATTAACATAGAAATTAACATGAAATAGAAGTCTGAGCATCTCAAACATACATAAATTACATGAAACATAAATTAACATGCTCCTCAAACATGCTATCTGTCTCCAATGATATCTGATTCTTCACTTATCTCCAAGGGCCTAATTAAACAATAAAAACAAACAGAAATTAGTATAGTTGCAATGGACATGTTCATGCAGAAATTAAACAAACAGAAACAAACAAGCTGAAAATACATAAATTACCAATGGGCATGTTCTTACATTGTGACCAGCGGCATCTTTTCTTGACCCTGGCATCCGCTGCTAGTTTAAATCTAATAGGCTTCTTTCTTTTTCCTTTGCATTGTGACACATATGGGTCATAAACCTTCTTTGGAACCAAATTTGTACATAGAATTTCTTCCGAAATAGAATCAGATCCTCGTCACTTGTCAGTTTCTATTGTTTCTACAAACTCTCCTTTCAAATAGAGATACCAGCAATTGAACTTGCTCATCATCCTCGACAGGATTTGTTGACCCACAAGTTGAAATATCCTAATGAACAGAAGCTAATTAGGCCACTTAAGCGATTCAGAGAGGTATCTAACATAAGCTTGATTGAAAATTGTGCATGATAATGGTCAATATTTTAGGCCAATAAAGCGAACAAATGCAATACCAAGCATTAACAGTAAGCATGATTTTTTATTATTCAAGCAATATTTGTCAACTGTGAATTACAAAATCATAGCATTAACAATAAGTGTCACGAGAATTTTATGCACTGCATACTCATCAAAAAATGCAGGAGCTGAGAGCCAATGGATCATTGGCTGACCTAATCAATGGACTGGCGTCGATAGTGAAAACGGATGAGAACAAAAAGAGATCTCTCATAAGGGAAGGATGTTATGCTGACTACGGGACCCAATGCTTAACAAGGGATCACTATGGAAATTAGATGACGTGGCAGCAGGAGATGGCTTTATCCTCCGTAAGAAAACAAAAACTTAGGAGTTACAATAGAATCTCAGTAATTAGACTATTGTAATTTTCTTTTATTAAGAGATAATTGTAGCTGCTATATAAAGAGGTCAGAGAGAGAGGATTAGGTTATGCGTTGAGATATCTGATGAACCAAAAATACCTTATAGCTTTCTATTATTCTTAGCAATTTTCATTTAATTTCCAGATCTATTGTATCTTACTTTCTATAAAGGCTCAATAGCCAAATTATATCTCATTATTATCGTTTGTTGTTATCAATTTAGTGTCTAGCAGCAATTTGGATCTATTGTTGCTATTTGTATCTAATTTGAGCAAATTCAATCAGCTGGTCTGACGAACACTTGTGCTACTTGCTGATTGAGTTCAAGGTTTCTGAGCTTAAATTGAGTTCAGGAACGTGACAGTAAGCATGATGTTTATTATTCCCTCTTTGATCAAAACTCTATACCAACAATCCTAATTACAGATTCCCTCTATGGATGCCATCTTTTATTCTCCACTATCAAAAATCAAGAAAGAGACCAAAAGAGAATCTGCTAAGCCAAAAATTATGGAAAGAAATAGAATTATCGAGAGAAATGCAAAATCGAAAGAACATGTGGGCTCAAAAGTTATCAACAGAAAGAGAGAGAAGGAGAGATAGAGAAATAGAACCTGTTCAGTGAGGCGCGAGAGAGAACCGTGACGAGAGGGCTCTCTGAGGCGCGAGATGTCCATGCTCTCCGATGCTATCCGATCCAAGCACTCTATCGCTGCAATTTGCTCTCCGATCTAGGGTTTCCTCACATCTGTTGTTGTTTCGATTTGGAAGAGAGTGAGAGAGACGGAACGGAGAGAAAAAAGAGACGGGACGGAGAATTAAAGTCGATCGAGCGACTCATCATCTGCACGATTTTTGAAACAAATCCGACGGTTTGAATTGTGACTCACCAAAGAGGCTGTGAGTTGCAACTCACCATAGCAAAACTCTATATATCAAACCGTTGTAATTTTCGTATCGGGAGTTAAACAATGAAAACTAAAATGTGTACACAAACTAGAAAGAAAAAGAAGGAGAGTTCTATTTTTTTATTGGATTTATTCAATTTAGATCGTTCTCTTCGATCAATTCTATTTCAAAACGCATACTCTTTAAATGAAATGAAGAACTTCTTCTTTTTATCTTTTCAAGAATTCTTGAAAAGATAAAAAAAAAATTTCGGTGATAGATTCCAAAATTTAGGTCAAATTAGAACCATTAACTAGAATTTGATTTTAAAAAATAATCATTATTCATTTTATTTCGGATTTTTTTTATTTGTTATCTTAAAATAACAAAGAATTCTTAATTTGATATTATATCTTCAATTGCATATCGTATCTTTAATACGATAAACAAAATCAAATTGATATACAATTGATCAGTATCAATTACTTGAAAAAATCAAGCCTTTTTCTCCTTTTCAATTCGAAATTTAGAAAATTAGGAATTCGAATTTAACATTCATTTATATGTAATGTAAACCCCAGAATAGAAATAATTACATAGATTCTAAGTGGGGCCGTTTGGATCGCTTAGGAATTTGAGGAATTTGGGGAAGTTGCAATTCCTAGGAATAAATTTATTGGGAAGTGTGTAATTTTGTGAAGAGTTTGGATTGTTTATAATAAATTTATGGTAGGAAGATGAAATTCCCCAAAATCCCATGGGGATCCAAACGGCCCCACTAAGAATCTTACTTATGCATATACTATCCCAAACTAGAGAGAATTTTTTGCACCGTATCGAATGTATTGAATACAATAACTATATGATCTAGTTATTGTTATATCGAACTCTGTTATTCCAAATGCAATTACAAAAAAATTGTAATATGCAGATGAATAGATAACTATACCAACATGCCCTTACAAAATACTATTTGATTAGTATAATCATTTTGTTATGCAATTCAATACTATTTTATCAATTCTAGGAATTGAATATGTTATTCTTAGTAATAATAAACTATTACGATAAATAAATAAGATTCCTACCGTTCGTACGAACAATTTTAGAACATAACAATGTTATGTTATATTCTAAAATCTGCAAATCACCGCCTCTGCCGCTTGTATTAAGCAATAAAAATGAAAATTGATTACTGTCATCTGATGTTTTGTCATCTCTTATCATCGCTAAATAGAAAACGAACACATAAAATAAACAAAGATGAACATATATAGTAATCAAAGTGAATACGTACAAACAAATAAGTTCAATAAAAATAAGTTGAATACGCATATAAAAATCTGAATAAGAGATGACAACATTTATTTGTTTGTAAGTGTTTACTTTGATCGTCTATATATTTATCTTATGGGTTTTATGTGTTCAATTTGTGTTTAACAATGCCAAGAGATGACAAAATTACATATGGCAGTTATCATTTCTGAATAAAAATGACTAGTTGCAGACTTGCAGTGTCCCTGAATTTTTTTTTTTCTTCCAAGAACAATCTGCTACATTAATTCATAACAATTTGTATTTTATTTATTAAGCAGTAAAATTCGTACATTGCGTTTGTAAAATTCTCTGCTTTAATTCGTAATATAATTTTATAATAAACTTTTTACCTACTATTATAATATAATATGAAAATCTATATGTGTAAAATTGTTGTTGACCGATGCACAACGTGAGTTCAAATAAGAATGGTCCTAAAATATAATAATTATTGGGCTTTAAAGTTTAAATTTCAAATAATCCTTAGTTATGGATGATATTCAATCATCCACATTTGTTATAGGTTATAAATAGACCTTTTACAAAATGTTCAATCATAGAGAGTTGAAGCATGATGCACAATTATAAGTTTGGATTAATACTAGTATTCGCTATTTGGCCAACAATATTCATTTGACTTAAATATAAAATGCTCGTGATTTTTTTTAATCGAAATAATCAAAAATATTTTTTTAAATCTAAACCTGTGATGTTCGATTTTGAAAAACAAATGTGTCAGTGCGCAGGTGCCGTGGCGTCGCTGCAAGCACGCCAATACCAGTGGCGCGGACACTAGCAACGCCGGTATCAGTGGCGCGGGTACAATAGCATCAATTTGGCATCACTCTTTTCATCAATCGAGATTTCTTTCTCTAAATTAGATTTGTGAGGGGACACAATAATAGTTGAAATTTGTTTAATCGTAATTTCCTCATCTCATGCTTTCTATTGACAGTTTGAACGACGAAATCTGTGTGGTGGATCGCCGGGTCTCGTGGTGGTTGTCTACTTAGAAAAATAGAGATCGAACGGGAGAGAGACGATATGCTGGGAAAAGATTTTAGAGGAAGAAGAAGGGTCAGAAATGGACCTGTCCATTTAAAAATAATAGAATCGGATGGTCTGGATTTAATCGTGCTTGATGACGTTAAAGGAGCCAACGTGCTTTAAATGTTGTATAATTAAGTAATTCTTGTCTGGATTAACTAATGAGCCCCAGTCATCTGTGGCGTGACAAATGTCCCTCAAACTGAACAAGACAAAAAAAAAAAAAATCCCTCAAACTGAACAAAACAGAAGAAATAAAATAAAACTA
This sequence comes from Rhynchospora pubera, assembly GCA_028095005.1. Classification (NCBI taxonomy): domain Eukaryota; kingdom Viridiplantae; phylum Streptophyta; class Magnoliopsida; order Poales; family Cyperaceae; genus Rhynchospora; species Rhynchospora pubera. The sequence continues at coordinate 19,927,925 of CM051463.1, forward strand.
GAGGAGTCTCGCGCGTTGCGCGATCTATCTTTCTTTTTTTATTTTTGCCTAAAACCTTATGCTAACCTATTTTTACAATTTTTTTGGAGATATTGACATACACAGTATAATAAAATTTGAATGTCCGCATGTCTCTAAAATAATAAACTGCATAAATTCTCTGCTATAAATAGAGAGAGTACATGGATGGAGATAAATAGTTGAAATATTAGCAACAAAAATTTTAATATGGTAAATAATTATAATATACTAAAAAAAATCATCTTTTATACATTTCTTACAGATGATCTACTTATCCAAGTTAATAATTGACTCCAGTGATATTAAGCAAAGAATGATGACAAAAATTAGTAAAAAAAAAAATGAATCGCATGATCAAATCATACATCAATTTTTTTCTTTAGGGAAAAAAAATGCGTTAAGCTACATGTTTCATGAGAGAAACAAATAACAGCACAAATTGGATGGTAAGAGCAATATCGATATTGGTACGCTTAATCTCAAAAATAAAAAAAAATCTAATATAACTACTCCAAATTAGATCCAACATAATGTCAAGCTATGCAACCCAAATTAACATATCAATGTGTACTTTATTTTCCCGAAATCATACCTAGAGAAATTGTGCCAGCTATCAGCACCTTTTCAAATTTTCACTAAAGTCCCTAAGGTATTTCAAAAAAAAAAAAGAAGATAAATCTTTTTCACTAAAATCATACATATATTAGAGGCCAAATCGCTACAGAACAAAAAAAATGATACGCTTAATTTAAGTGAAGAAATATAGAATTCTTACAGACCAGTATGATTACCACTATTTGATGCCTTTGATGGAATTCTTACCAGTAAGATTACCGACTCAGTCTTTTTCTCCAAAGCTGAATTTGTGCAGACAAAAAATGTATTTGAAATCATGACAGAAACAATATTCATATTTAGAAAGCAGAAATCTTTTTATGTGGAGTGATTTGTAAAAAAATAAACTTATTACATACATGTTGTCCGTTGATGCTCCTGAGAGCTTTTGTAAAAATGAAAGTCATTGTATATGTCATCTTAGGTAAATCTCCAATATCTGAAATAAAAAGAAAGAAAGAATGTATAAAAAATAATGGATGATTTTCTAACTAATGAATTTATTGAAGATAAAAAAATTAAATAAGATATACTTTAAATGGTAAAATATAGAACATTTATTTATTAGTGCAGCAAGCATTGACAATCAATTAGATGCCTTATGTCACTCCTCACACTATTGTTAGATGTTATATAATCAAAACAGAACTGAATCGAATATGAAGTTAAAAGGGTTTCACAGGAGAAAAGAAAAAACACTTTTATTTGTTATCTCCCCTAAACTATACATATTTTTTATACTTTCATAACTATAATAGACCATCGATTTGTCAAATTTGAGACTATAATATTTATACATTGTAATTATGACATTTTTCTTGATTGGAAACCAAGATGCATAAAAAAATAGCATGACTAACTATAGTTTGAGTCATATAATAAAAAAAAGAGAGAGCTGACACCCTAGCTAAGAGAAGTGCTCACATGCTAAATGCTCGAAGACTTAGAAATGCATCAACTCCGGGAGCTGCAACAACTAAAAAGCACAATGAAAATACAAATTAAAAATTGAAAGGCAAGAAGAACAAAAAAAAAAAAGCAGATAATCAAGATGTAACAAAATCATGATTGTCTTTCATCATCCCAGCAGTGCTCAAACTGCACACACAATCTTGACTTAAGCATTTCATCGAGCACATGAGGAGTGTAAAAATGGTTTACCTTGAGAGAGATGACGATTGACCTCAATTAGAAAATACCAATGTAGGAGAAGAGAAAAAACAGGAACATAAATTAATTATGTTCCTTGAGAGAGATGATTTATCTGCTCCTTGCGCCATAGCTGATTGCTCCTTGAGAGAGATGATACCAATTAGAAAATACCAATATATATAGTTATGAATAGTTAACTGTATGGTCAATGGCTAGGCTTCAAACTCAAGTCCTTGAGTTGGATAAGGTTTTTGAGATGATTGAAGTAAATGTTTAAGTTTTGTCTTAAAAGGCAGCGCCTCTGTTGTCCTATGAAACCGCCGCAGGGCAGCTAAAAATACGGCAAACTAATATCATCCTTTCTAAAGGAGAGAATAAAAGACACAAAAGCAGACCCTCAATATACTGAGAAGCACCGGACCACAGCACCGAAACCCCAAAGCAAAGAAAATAGTACCTGAGGACCACAACTCGCGGACCAGGAATAACGCGGAAGCGGACCGAACGTGCGCCACCACGTGGTTTCGGACTGACAGAGCCATGGAGAGATCGACAACGCAGCAACCGAACAACGGAAGAGAACGTGAGGAAAGGCGGAGGAATGACAGGCACACAGTGGAGAACCACGGCGAAAAATCAGATACGCTGACTAAAGCATTCCACCCAGAACCTAACGGATCGAACGGCTCCAATCGCGTACGCAGATGAACGGTCAGGATTAGGAAACTGTTCTATCTACAGTCCCACGTGCATCGCACGCTGGGCAAAGTTTATATAGTTTTAATGATAAAAGAAAAAAAGAAAAGATAAGGAAGGAATAGGTATTAATTATTATTTGAACCCTATGATCAGAATTAGAGGTGTAAGGTCTATTTGATGGTTAATCTTAATATCACTACTCCAAATTTTTACAGTTTAGTATCTTATTAAAGTCAAAGTACAATAGTTTATATAATTACTACAAACTTAGTATTCCAACTTACTTTTTTTTTTGGTTTTGCTAGAAGGGGGTTTAAATGTCTCCATACAATGGTTCAAATTTTAAAACTCATACATAAGAACAGCAATTATATGTAATAGGAAATAATTATGGTGTTTCCAGACAATCTATTCCAACGTGTTTTTGTGTGTGTATGTGTGTTTTTTTTGTATAAGTATAAAAAAATACGACAAGTCCATTCTTTTTTTTTTCTAAAATAGTGTGAAACAAGATGAAAGTAAATACAATGTATGTGATAAAATTGTCAATGAGAATATCTAAATTAATCATATAACAATATATTAGGTAGCTGACTTGAAAAAAAAATATTATTTTTATAAATTGTTATGGGAAAAAAATGTATTGCTAATATTATATTTGATTTGCAAAAAAATGAACGGTACATATTGCATTTGGTAAACAATTGTTTGCTCCTTTGGGTTTAAATTTTGAATAGACTTTTGAATTGGTGTTTTTATAAGTAGTAAAGATTACGTCAAAAAGTTTAAAGGATTTATAAGAACTTGTTTGATAGCAAAAGTTTTACTATCCGCCGAAGTAAAATGGTAACAATTCAGTTCGGTCTAAAAATTAATTGCTAATATTTATGGGTTTAATCTTCGGTATAATTTTGAACCCACCATGTTCAATTAATTATCGGATGGGCTAACGACAGTACAAGCAGAGTAGGCAGGATAGTCCACACTTCAAAGTCCAACTAATATGTCGGATAGCCCATTTCATTATTGTCTTCTAAATAGGAAATTGACAGTGGCGGATCTAGCAAAAATATTTAGGTGGGGCTGAGTGCTATAATAAATCATTTGATCGAATGGTTTCTCTTTTTCTGTTCTTCAGCCCCACCTTTGAGTGCTCCAATGGTTGAAAAAATTCATTGAGACTAAAGAGGGGCTTCAGGGCTCGACGGCAGTAGGTGGGGCTCTAGCCCCACCCGCCCCACCACTGGATCCGCCCCTGGAAATTGATTACTCTCATCTGCAGTTTTTATCATTTTTGTCATCGCTAAATACAAAATGAACATATAAAATAGACAAGGTGAACATATATAATGATCAAAGTGAACACATACAAACAAATAAGTTTAATGAAAATAAATTGAATATGCATGTAAAATTCTGAACAAGTGATGACAACACTTATTTATTTGTAAGTGTTCACTTAGATTGTCTATATGCTTATCTTATTTGTTGTATATGTTCACTTTATATTTAGCGATGGCAGGGATGGTAAAACTGCAGATGACGGTTATCATTCCTGAAATAAATATATTTAACTTAAAAATAATAACTACAATATTCTATTATATCTCTAAACGATTAGATACATTTAAAATCGTAGATGGTATATTCGGCCTATGAAGTATTAATGGTTTAACCGACGTTTTAAGTCCTTCAAGGTGATCTCATACATGATACATCAGTCAAATTTGACTACACAATGGATAAAATTAAAAAGCAAAGTTATAGTATAATTTTTTTTTATATATTTTGACAATTTACTATTATAATTTCATTTGTTGTAGCTACTTTATAGTTTTTTTAATTAAGAAATTTGTTGGTTAGCTTTCTGCAACTAATCTTTACTTTTTAAAAATTTTCTAATATTTATTTTTTTATTATTTTTCAAAGCTTTTGTTTAGGTGGGTGGAATTTCTCCATTGCATACATATTCATTCCTGCATTTTTTTTTTCAGAATCGATAAAATAAACTGCAATTTTTGAATTGACAATTGATATCTTTATTGTATTAGCTAAGGCATTTTGTCTCCCTTCATTTCCATCACAACAAGATGAACTTTATCTAGGATGAGAATAAAGCATTTATTAAATCTGAGATGGAAATTTATTTTACCGGTTTCTTTGGATAATCTATAATTAATATAATAACTTTTCAACTTAACTTAGTTATACTTAATAGTACTTTCTGCTTATTTCAATATTACTAAATAATGATGCTTAAAATTAATTTAGTATGCATTTTCTTTTAATAACTTTATTTGTCAAAAATACCAACTTGCACAAAGGCGCAGTCAACGATCTGACTATCCGATCATCCGACGGTTCAACAAACTCACTGTCTGTTCCTTCTTGACTTCTTCTCAACCTCTTCTTTAGAGTCGAGCTAAATCGTGTACTCCGCATTACTCAGTACGTAAATTACTCGAAAAAAATTGAACTGTAGATCAGTTTGTAAATTATAGGCTGACCCGAAATTTTTTTTTTAAAATAAATTGAAGGTCTAAGTCACCCAATTTATTTTTAAATTAAATGTCTATGAAAGATCTCTTAGCCGGGTTTCGAACCTGCGACCTTTCACTCAAGGAGTTAAGTGCATTGCTGGCCGACCTGAATTTTTTAATTCGATTATATGAAGATATATGCTTATGAAGCCTCGAGATTTTGCATATTCTTAATTTGATACACGACTTTTCCAAAAGCACAGCTACATTCAATTTAACATTTTATAATACGTTTGATCGCTCGGAAAAATAAATGCATGTATTGTCATGTTACTTATTCTAATTTAAATTTAGTAGCATAAATTAAATCCTTTCACCAACAGTTTGATCACTCCTGATCTCAATCTATTTCTAGCAATTTATTTCTTCAAATTTCAAAATGAAAACGTCGAATATTTTCTCAAAGGCTCCGTTTGGATGGTGTGGGAATAAGAGAAATAAAGGAAGAAGTATTGGGAAATGTGTAACTTTGTAAAGAGTTTGAATTGTTTATAATAAATTTGGGAGTAGGAAAAAGCTATTTTCTTATTCTTGCACCCATCCAAACAGAGCCAAAATGAAAAAAAAATAGATCTTGATATTCTAACCGTCAAGCGCAAAGGACGGATATAATTTTCTTAATTTATCGAAGGAACAATTTGCGTCACTTACTTCAGATTTTTGGGATATGGATCAATTAGTAACTGAGATGGAGAACTTCTCCTTGGTGCAAAAGTTTACTGAAAAAGAGATTTATGATGCTTTGGAGAGCTCTGGGGCAGATAAGTCCCCCGGGCCAAATGGTATTCCTTTTTCTTTCTATAAAAGATATTGGAATGTGATTAAAAATGATATTATGTTGCTCTTTGATGATTTTTATAACCATAGGCTGTATGTTTCCAAATTAAATAAAGCCATGGTATGCTTGTTACCAAAAAAGATTGATGCATTAGACATTAGACAGTATAGGCCAATTAGCTTAATCAATTGCATATACAAGTGGTTTACTAAAGTTCTCACAAATAGATTGGCTCCTGTGCTTAATAGATTGTTGGATCCAGCTCAAGCTGCTTTTTTGAAAAACAGGTTTATTCTAGATAATGTGGTATGTGCAAGTGAGATTATTCATGCAACCAAGATAAATAAACAAGAAGTTCTAGTCCTTAAAATAGATATGGAAAAGGCATATGATAGGGTACATTGGGGTTTTCTTTTTGACCTCATGGAAGCTAGAGGATTTGATAAAAAATGGATTAGATGGATTAGGGATTTACTCAATAATGGTCAGATTTGTGTGAAATTGAATGGTAACCTTTCAGAATACTTTCTAGTCAAGAGGGGGTTGAAGCAGGGAGATCCACTCTCCCCCCTCTTATTCAATTTGGTGGCCGATTGCTTAAATCAAATGTTAAGGAATGACAGATTAAATGCTTCTATTAGGGGTTTAGGCCCTCCAATCAATCAAGGAAATCCTATGACTACTAACTTACAATATGCAGATGCTACCATCATATTTTGTGAGGTCCATGAAGATGTGATTCAAGCTGTTAAGTGGATTTTCTTTGGTTTTGAAGCGCTTTCAGGTATGAAAGTCAACTATAATAAATCTGAAGCTTTTCCAATTAACATAACTCAAGAAAGAGCACTGCACCTAGCTCAGATTTTTGGCTGTCCAGTAGCTTCTTTTCCTTTGTCTTACTTGGGGATTCCCATACACTGGAAGCATATATTAGAGTAAGAGATTGGAATCACATAGTTGATAAATTTCAGAAAAAATTACAGGGTTGGAAAGGGCAATTTTTATCTTATGGGGGAAAGCTAACATTGATCAATAGTGTCTTGTCAGCCCTTCCTTTATATATGATGTCGATTCACAATATTCCAACTACTGTCCAGAAGAAATTAGATCAGATTAGATGCAATTTTTTGTGGAATAACGGAGATAGAAAAAAATATCATCTAGTTAATTGGTCCAATATATGTAGGCCCAAAAATCAGGGAGGGTTAGGAATTTTAAATATTAAGAACATGAACCAAGCGTTATTGAGTAAATGGTTATGGAGGTTAAAAGATTATTCACAACAAGGTTGGTGGAAAGATATCCTACATTATAAATATGCCAACTATAGGAATAGAAATGGATGGTCAGTTTTTTGGAAACAATTGTCTAAACTGGAATAAATTTTTACCATAAATAGTGATTATCAATTAGGAGATGGTGCTCAAATTAGATTTTGGCTAGATACGTGGCTTGGGGATCAACCTTTAAGTGTTAGATTTTATTCTCTTTTCAAGATATGTTTAGACCCAAAAATTAAAGTAGCAAAGGTGTTAGATGATTATCATAGACACCTAATCTTTGTAAGACAACTTTCTGGTAGGCAAAAGGATGATCTCATGTTATTACAACATGAATTAGATAATATTCATGTATCACAAGGAACCCCAGATAAGATAATTTGGTTACTAAACAGTACAGGGACATTTTCTACAAAATCACTTTATAGTTGGTTGGATGATAGTGGGGTTAGAGTCACTCAATATAAATATATTTGGCAACTTAAGATTCCTCTCAAAATTAAGATGTTTATTTGGTTGGTCAGCAAGAGGAGATTGTTAACAAGAGCTGTACTCTCTGCCAAAGGTTGACAGGGGACATTACTTGTTGTTTCTGTGCACAAATAGAGGAGATAGATCACATTTTCTTTACATGTCCTTCTGCAGAGGCAATTTGGGGTTGGTTTTTGCAACAATTTGGGCAGGAAGTGCCTTCCAATCTAGAAGAATTGTGCTCAATAGAGAATAGATTGCCCCAATCAAGTAGAATGACTTTTAGAATTTATTGCTGCGCTATATTATGGGTGTTTTGGAGAAACAGGAACCGGTCAACTTTTGAAGCTAAGCCTTGTCCCAGGTTACGTTGTATTGGCGCTGAAATCATAAGCATTTTGCATTATTGGGCAGGGTTATGGCCAAGTGCACTCAAGGAGGAGATTGACAAAATAATTCCTGATCTCACCAAGCTGTCTAGCCAGCTGGAGCCAGTGACGGTAATGAGGAGGCACAAGCTAACAATGCAGTTAGAAGCTCAGTCAGGTGGAATGTCAGACGGAGCTGAGGTGACACAAGGGCTAAGGGGCTTTCTGACATTTGATGTGTGATGTAATTCTCATGAAAAATCCGTGTAATAGGGGACCAGTACTTAGTTGTTTTTTGGTTTACATGGGTTGTAATAAGGGGAGATTATTTTCTGTTATCTGGTTTGTAATAGTCATGTGGCATACTTTAGTTATGGTTGGAGTTAGATAGTAATGGTGCACTGGTACCAATAATTTGGGTACCGGTGCAGACTAGTAGGGATTTATTTGTATGTTTTTGCTTCCGTTAAATGGAAGTGGTAGGCTTTCAGGCCTACTTGTTTCAAACAAAAATAAAAAATTATCGAAGGAAAACAATTTTATGAAGCACCTCAAATAAAATAAAACTAATCATTCCAGATTTGTTTTTCCACTTTAGTCGTAAACTAAATTTTAGTTCAAAGTTCTGCACAATTTATTTTATTGTTCTCTCTGGGAGTTGGGGGAGGCATGACCGTTGACTTATTTCTCACGTGACCCTTTTAGGAAAACATCAGAATATTGATCCTTCGATTTTGAATGCTCACGTGACCTTTATTCTATCCCAATATCCCATCTCCCACACCCACCTTTAAAAAATATAAAAAGTCCTCAACGGGCCTACGGATTAGGCCTGTTTAACATGGTAAACAGCAACGGAATGGGCCGTTCTGTTTCAACAACGGTATGCACTGAAACGATTCGTTATTCATTCTGTTTACAACGGAATGGACGGAACGTAACGGAACGACTCATTTTACACTGTATTTCACACAACAGTATGCCGAAATCCATTCCGTTTACAGTTCCGTTTCGGAAACGAATGTTGAAAAGTGATTCGTCAACGGTATACCGTCGGCAGGCATACTACGGACTACCAAGTTTTTTCTTTATTTAAAAAAAAAACTAGTGTTATTTTATGTTCCAACTTAAACAGTAAAACAAACATTTACAGCAAAATTCATCTTAAAAAAAAACAATCTTTTAATAAAAGGAAGAACAAAGTAGCTTCTATATATGCACGAATGTGTGCATGTTATGTTGTCAAGAAACTCTACAAAAATCAATCGTAAATTCGTAATGCTTTCTATGTCAGCAAATCATTTTCTTAATCTGTCGCTAATTCAAAGGCCGGGTCTTATTCGGCTTTCCCCGACCTACGATACTCTTCAATACTCGCTTCAGCACATTGCCTCGCTTCGGCACATACCGGGGGTGGGTCGCACGTTTCGCCTTCTTATGCGGCTTATCTGATAGAGAAAAGAGATTTGTATTGAGTTGTGATAAAAATGATTACAATTACATTGTATTTATAGACTACTCTAAGTTTACTACTAACCATCTCCAATAGTGCATCTCCTACCAACTCTCTACAATCTCTATTGTTATCAATCTCCAACAATCATACAATCTTTATATCTCCTACCTAATACAACCATACTCTAACATCCCCCCTCAAGCTCATCGTAGTGACACACGATTGAGCTTGCCATCTTCGAATGGTTCAACCCTTGTTGAAATTGAATCGTCAACTTGCATTTGTACTCTTTGAAGAAAGAAAAGAGAAAAAAAGAGCTCTTTTGGCTCAATTGAAAAAGAAGAAGATTGAGAGCTCTTGTGGCTCAATTAAAGAAGATGAGCTCTTTTGGCTCAAGAAAGAAAGAAGGGAGCTCTTTTGGCTCAATTTTGAAGAAAGAAAATGAATTTTTTTTTGACTCAAGGAAGAAGAGAATGAGCTCTTTTTGGCTCAATTTGAAGGAGCTCTTGTGGCTCATGCATGCTTTCACAAAGGTTTTTTGCGTAGCATGTGTGCAAAGAGGCTCGTAGGAGTCCTCATGAAAAGAAAAAATTAAGAGCTCTTGGCTCAATTGGCTTTTTGCCAACACATGTTCATTGCTCGTTTGAGCAACAAAATACATTCAAGAAAGAAAAGAAAAAGGAGTTGAAAGCTTGTTTGGCACATCTGGTTTGAGAACTTGGGGCATTGTTATCGGTTTAATTGGTAGGTCAGAGGGTATTGGAAAAATACATTGCATTTCAATTTTCACCCAGGTGAGAACGATGCTAAGAATAGGCATAAAAGTTTGACTGGATTTTTCTTTGTTTTTATTGTTTTTGGGCTTGGCTTGTGACAAAAGAGAAATAAGTCAAATAACCATGATAAGGCCCAACATTGTTGTAATCGACAATAGAAAAAGAAACAGGGTACTTCGTACAAACAGATACCTATTTTTGCATTTTTCATCTCCAGTAAATGTACACAAGGAAGCTTCCAGTGTCTTCTTGAACCCACCCCCTTCGTGTTTCTTAGAACGATAGCTAACCTCTTCAATTTGATTGAAATTTGACGCAGCTAGGCACTGACTTGAGATGTGGTGGTGGATGGAGTAGTGTTGCTGTCGATGGTTGCGATCAAGAGAGAGAGAAGGTCATGCTCGTGGTGTAGTCAGGTTAGATTGTCTTGACAGGTCAGATCTGACGAAGCGGGTCGGATCTTGGAGTTGATTGTGGATCCGATATGAACACATCCTGGCGAGCTCTTTTGTGTTGTGGTCAAGAGAGGTGGCGCCGATTGGGTAGAGAGGCGGAGAGAGGTCTGGGTTTTTCCGTTGCTGCACGACAAGGCTCTTGGCCGGCCATGGCTTGCGAAGAGTCTCCTCCTCTGACAGGAGGATGGTGCGAGGAGGCGAAGTATGGAAACCTCAAGGCAGATCAGATCTTGGACCCGGTTTGAGCACGGCCTTGTGAGCTCCTTTGAGTCGGGGTCGAGAGATTCGAGAGGGTCGAGAGGTGTAGCACGGAACTGCAGAGTAGCTGACGATCGGCTCGGATCTGTCGGAGAAGCGGAAGCAAGGTAGCGCCTTGTCAGATCTGATGAGGAGGTGCTAACGCAGCGGAGGTGAGATTGAGCACAGTGCGAGGTGATCGACGGAGATAACGCACGGCAGGTGGAGAGGCTGCGCTGGGGGTCCGATCAAAAATGGTGGACAGATCGTGAAAAAGCAGTTTGGAAGAGAGAATCTGATTTGGAATAAGGGAGAATAGGCTGTGAGATGCACAGTAGATTGGATTTATTCTAGGATAAGTAGAAATAACGAAAATAAATTCTGGAATAGAAAGAGAATAGCTATTTATTCTATTTATTAAGTGGAATAGGTGGGTTGAAATTTATTATTCCTGGAATAGGCGTGAGTCTAATTTCAGAATAATTCTGGCTCAGATACCATGATAGAGAAAAGAGATTTGTATTGAGTTGTGATAAAAATGATTACAATTACATTGTATTTATAGACTACTCTAAGTTTACTACTAACCATCTCCAATAGTGCATCTCCTACCAATTCTCTACAATCTCTATTGTTATCAATCTTCAACAATCATACAATCTTTATATCTCCTACCTAATACAACCATACTCTAACATTATCAGTCCTCTGCGCCTCTGAGCCGAATGAGAATCGCAAGCAGGATGGCATCGACATGGTTGATTTAGTTACAGCCTTGTAGCTATAGGAGCTTTTTAAGACTTGTTTGAGAAGCAATTGGCTGTTTGTTGCCCAGTTGTTCGAGTCGCGCTCTATTTATAAGACGATCGAAATGAAAGAAGTGCTTTATTAGACCAAGTCTTCTTTCCCAAGATTCTTTTAAGCCAGTTGAGTTAGCTACTTAGCTCGATCAAATGAGAATTCAATAAACATCAATGTAAGACTTTTTCTCTGTTTTTTTGCCGAATTGCATGATGATGAAATTTGTCGTTTAGCCAATTTTGAGTACAAACAGATTTAATTTAATCATGAAAGAAGTATATAAAGACAAATTTAATCGCATTGAATATCATGTTTAATTTTTTTAATGATTTCTTCACGCACCACGACGGATGATGAGTGTTTTAGTTTCAATAATTTTGAAAGCTCTTTCATAAAAAATATAGTTTGTTATTTTACTAATTTACTAACTCATGTTTAACACATCTTTTACATTTTTATTATTAGATACTGCAAAAATTTTAACAAATCTTTTACTTTAATTATCAGCCATCATGTAACTGATGTTTAATTTATCTTTATTCAAAATAATATTGAAATTTTATTACTGTTAAAAATAATTTTTATTATTTACTTTTAACGTATATTGATTTGAAATTTGGCCATTAATTTTATTACTTGATTGATTTATATTAGTTTTTAGAATTAAATAAAATTGAAACCAATAGTAAATTTTAGTTGGACTATAAGATTTATACGATTTAAATATCAATTATAAAATAATTTTATGAATGATAAATTAACTTGCAATGGGTTCAATTATTTTTATATACATGCAATATACAATGTAATTCGATATCGGATTTTAATTTTAATTTTGGTATGAGGATTTCCTAAACTACTAAGATAATATAATATAATTAGTAGATCATAAACTCGTATATTTCTTAAAACAAAATGCATTTTTTTTGTTAGGTTTGAATGTATTTGTATTTATATAATAATATTTTGTTCATCCGTTTCAATAATAAGTTCAACACAGAAGGGAATATAGCGCCTAACAAATTTTCATATAGATTGTTCAATCTCATTGTTTCATCCCAAGAATGGGTTACCATTATTGACATTGTTCCCAAATTTTTGCCACAACATCTTGTCTATTGCATCTGCGTACAATTAAGAAAGATATAACAGTTAAACACAGGCTGAGCATTTCCTTCTCTTTGACTAAAGCATTGAGAATTGGTCTACAAGACTACAATAGACCTTTTGGCTGCCGCGAGTGTGGGGTCCTGATGTCAATGAGACTAGAACCATGGCCCGGTTTTGTGAAACAATCTAATGGTAGATTAACGCGGCACAGAGGATTTAGTTGGGACCCCAGTAGTATTGTATAATTGTATGCCTTCCCGCGTGTGGTGGTTTGTATTGTATGAGAGAGATCATCAGATTGAAACTTGAAACTGGGTCTACTAGATTCTCCGGGAAGAACGGGTCTGGTTTGATTCTTTGGGTCAACTTTATAGTAGCCTTCTTATAAAAATAAATACAAAATGCTAAATAACAAATTAATAAATATATGTAAGCAATCTAGTGAGAGGTTCTCACTAATGTTCCAATTTCCCTTTTTGTTGGTTTTTTTTTTTTGTGACAAAGTTGGATTACTTGGTGAACAATGATAAACTAAATTGGTCGTGAGAAAGTACTTTAATTGTTGAAATTTGAATAAGATTGAAATGTATTATTTTAATTTAATTGTTACGATTTTACTAAAAAAAAAATCTAAGTCAAATCTCTATTAGGTATGATTTGTATTTTTTTTTTCAATATAAGAATAATTATATGAGTTCGGATTTATTTTGATTGGCATCGAGAGTTTGTAAAAATGCACGCTGCGCATTTATGATATATCTTAGTTTGTCAAAAAGAAACTATAACATATCAACCGTTAAAATGAAAATGTGTACATTCCGTATCAAGAAATAAATAATCAGTTCCACTGTCACTGAATTATTTTCTTAAACACAAAACAATCTACTTCATTATAAAGAGTTATATTTTAATTATATTTCGTACATAACGCTTTGTGAAAAGATATGCTTAAATTAGTAAATTATAATAGGCTTTCTTACCTAGAATTATGAATTAATATGAAATCTGTATGTTTAAAATTGCTGTTGACCGAGTGCACACGTACGTTAGCATGGCGACCTCATACAAGAACGGTCCTTAAAAACTAATTATTCTTGGGTTTTGGATTTCAAATACTCTTTACTTTTTGTTGATATCCGCCAATCATGCATATAGGGATAGTTCCAGCGTGTGGTGCTGTATATATTATAATTTTGGATTAATATTAGAAAAGGGCTAAAATCAGTCGCGACTGACGGATGAGACCGTCAGTTACGATCAAATTTCAATTTTCAAGATTCTAACGGTCGATCCGAACCATTCAATGTGTTCTTCATATTGAAATTTCATTGAAGACAAAATTTTATATTTTTCTGAATTTTTTTAGTATTTGTTTGGTATTATACAAAATTCTTAATCTAAACAATTATGGACTCTTCAATAACTATGATTTTAAAAAATATTAAAAAATAGTAAATAAAAATCAGAAAAAATGTAAAATTTGGTCTCCAATGATATTTCAATATAGAGAACACATTGGACGGTTCAGATTAGCTATTAGAACATCAAAAGTTGAGATATAATCGCAGCTAACGAGTCCATCCGTTAGTCATGGCTGATTTTAGCCTATTTCTTAATATTAATATGCTATTCGGTCAACATTAGTTATTTTGACTTGAGTACAAAATACTGTGAGCAATGCAAGAGTCTTAGCCTAATCACCTAAGCGACCAAAATGATTGTTCTATAAACATTAGTTAGCTTTGCAGTTGACTGGTTATTGTTTTTGATGTGTTAGGTTTGGACATGAGTGAACTCAGAAATTTAAGGTTATATCATGTTATTTGTTTCCAGGAATTATATATACGATGTCACAACATAGGGACAGAGAACAATTTTTTTTAATATTACCCGAAGAAATAATGTATTTGGTAAATGGGAATGGATTGTCAATTTTTAAAGAGAATAATCATTTTTCTTATCGACGTCAAATTCTCTTTAAAAATAGGCATGGATTTGACATTGATAAGAAAAAGGATGCTTATCATAATGTAATAAAATAATTAGTAATTTAGTACCAACGCGCTTGAAAGATGAAGTCATAGTTCATAAATAGAAGATATTTAAATTTTAAATTGTTAATCATAAACTAGAACTGTTTTCTCTCGTATTACCTGTTGTCATCAAATAATTTAATTTAGTGATATTGAGACTTTTGAAACAGAATAGGTGGTAGGCAGAGGTCAGAATCCAGGTATAATAGATTAAGAAGAGGATGATGACTAATCAAAATATACTAATAATGAACAGATTTGATGACCCAAATATACATTGGAATAATAGATATTTTGATTTCAAGAAAATCGTTTCTTTAAAAAGAAATAAAGATAAGCATACTCATTTTTTTTTAAGATAAAATGTGGTCTAAGTCACTCAACTTATTTTTAAATTAAATGTCTATGAAAACCCTCCCCAACCAGATTTTGAACCTGCGACCTTTCACTCAAGGTAGAATATCCACTTTAAAAGTTTGTAATTTGACATTCTAACTAACGACCAATATTTTTAGTTGTGGACTTTGTGTCCCAGTCAGCGGAGTTCATTTCTTTGTGCCCAAAAAAAAATTTTCTCAAAAGGACGCAAGCTCTACGGTGATTAGTGAGTTGATTAATCCTCACATAGGACATACAGATGAACTTGGAAGTTCAGCACAAATGGTCAGTTGTTACGTCGTTATTTTAGAAGTAACGGGTTCAATTCTCGCTGAACTTAGAAGAGGGATAAACTCTATTTCACAGAGTGGGATATGCCATAAGACATACAAATTAGTTTAGAATTTTAAGCTTCTCTTTTAATGGTATTATGATTCTTTTAATATATTTAATAATTCAAAATGTTTAGGGGACATGAGAGTTTGTTTTTTAGGTTTGTTTGACGGCATAGGAGGATTAACGCTAATAACTGCCACAGAGAATTAGGTCCCAGTTCAATTTGGACTATACATTAAATTAATTGTTAATAGTTATTGGGTTTACAAAATTACAACATGTCAACATCCTTTTTGTATTATCCTGAGCCTATTTTGTTCAATTAGTTATAGGCTGAGATAACAACAGTATAAGCAGAATAGGCCCAATAGCCCACTTTAAATCCAACTATAATAGGCCGGCTAGCCCATTTTATGATTCTCTCTCCCAAATAGGCAAACACATTTACATTTTCTTTTTATGTTAAATTACATTTATCATTTTAAAATAATAACCACAATTAAGCATCTGTTATATCACTAAAGATAAAATAAATAAAAAATCGTATGTTTGTCAGAAGTAGTAGTGATTTAAGTCATTGAAGGTAATCTTATACATCAAACGGAAGTTACTACATAATGGAAAAATTACAAAGTATTATTATTATTTTTAATATTCTGACAATACACTTATAAGTTCATTTACTATATTTACTATTACTTTCTGCTTATTTGTGTTTTACGAAATAGTAATGATGTAAGTATACATATTAGTTTTACTTTATTTCTTTAATTTTGTTTCTCTCTGAAGTTAGTGCTGAATTATGTACCCAGACATTACTCCGTACACTAGATACTACCTACCTGAAAATATAAAAGGATGAAAAAAAAAAGAATTGTAAGTTACTTTGTAGCTATATGACTATGTTGACCAGATTTTTGAATTTTATATTTCTTAAGCCAGAAAATCTGAAAAAAGATAAATATATATATGCTTATCTAAGTCTCGAGATATTGCATATTCTCAAAATCTGTAGACAACTTTTTCCAAAGTGCAGCTACATTTAACATTCTCTAATAAGTTCACTGGAAAGTTTTCAAACCTAGATACCGAAAAATTATGGTAATATCGAGACAACAGTATCCAGTATTGTGAGAGGAAACATTGAACAATTTCGAGTAATACCATAAAATACCGGATTTCGACCATCTAGCCGGTATAAGTGCCGATACTATTTTAAAGACACTAGTTCACTGTTATATATAACGTCAAAAGAGACTCAAACCAAACAATCGGAAAGAGACTCAAACCTGTATAATTTGATTAATGTCGAATACATCTGGGCAGGTACAGGTAACTCGTCACATTTGCGACACCAGATTTTTTTTCTTCGCCTTTTTTAATGATCCCAAATTTTAAACATCTCAAATATAAAATTTAAATATAAATTTTAACCTTAATTTAAATTTTTGAAACCCCAAGTTGAGCCCCAAATAAAAATATCACTCTTTAAAAAAAAAGAAAAGAAGAATATGTTCAAGTACCTTTTACAGCTTTCCTCTTATTTAGGGATTCAAATTGTTTCTTATTTATAAAAGAGATTTTAGTTAAAGTTAAAACCAAAAAATAGGGGTCGATGTTAGTTAGGTTACTTTACCTATATACAAATAGAAATTATAGCAGTTTTTTTTAAATTTATTATGATGGGCATTACAAAAAAATCTGTCAAAAGTCTACAAATTGGACCGAGTTGTTTAAATTATCCTTTCAAACTACACATTCGAACAGTAATAATATTGTAGTATTGTACTATTTATAAAAGTAAAATTGAATGCTCGGTGATGCCATAATGGCATAAAAACAACTACTCTGCATCTCACGAAATCTCTAAAACGGGCTATAGTTTCATTTTCACCCGTTCTCTCGCAGGCTTGTAGCTCTTCCAAAACAGACGAAATAAATACTCTCTCTACACTCTACCGAACTAACTAACACCATTACACCAAATAAGGAGTAAATGAAAAGTTATGAACGAAAACATAGTTGATGAGTTATATATATTATACATTATAATAAAGAACAAACATACATTAAGCCCAAGTTTAACAATTATAATTAGATAAGAAGACAACCGGGCTAAACAAACAACATAACATATGGCACACTTACATTAAGTAACTCACACATATCTTGTCCCCATTTATAACAAATCAACACGAGAAAAATAGCTAGAAAGCATGGACGATAAATCACAAGGAAAATGCATTATCTATGTTGAGCACATTACTGGCATGTCTTGTTTTCCATTGCAGTAATCAAATCACTAATTAAACGACTCAAATCACTCATAGAGCTCCCTCCATCTGCCATTGCTGACCTGGCCACCGGTCCAAGTTCTTGTGCTTTACGATGCACACTAGAAAACTCACCTTCAGGCTCCATGAATCGAGACAACGCATGAGCTATTACGGATCTTGGCACAAGTTCATTCTCTGTTTCTATCGTGCTTCTCTTTCCTCCTTCCCATAGCCTCGCAGCACAACCAATCACATCCACAAGCAGTTTCTCATTGATGAACTGCTCATATGCAAGGGGCCATGTCAGCATTGGCACCCCTGCAGCAGTGGCTTCTTGAATTGAATTCCACCCACATTGTGTCACGAATGCCCCAATTGCTGCATGCGCAAGGATTGCCAATTGTGGGGCCCACCCCCTTACAATGAATCCCCTGTCGGCTATTCTTTCCTCCCATCCTTCAGGTATCCACTCGTCCCACTGATCAGCATCTCTAACAACCCAAAGGAAATTTTGTCTGCTTCCTTCTAAACCCATAGCTAGCTCATGGAGTTGTGCAGATTTGAAGACGCACAGGCTACCAAAGCTGACCAAAACCACAGACCGCTCGTTCTTGGTATCGAGCCATCTCAAACAACTGGTTCCACCTTCACCGTCACCTTCACCTCCACGTTCTATGATGCTGTGCTGATACATGGGATATGAAACTGTGACCGGACCCACGAAGTAGGCCCGTCTTGCTTGGGTCTTTTCAAATTCATCACAGTACTCTAATTCAACCCCACGACACGTATTGACCACAATACCAAAAGCATCGAGTCCAGATTTGTGAATATTTTCTATACTAAATACACAATTCTCCTTGAGCGCAAATGACGGTAACTCCAAAACCGGCATCCGTATTTCTGGGCCTGGTAGTCCCAACACAGTTACATGGTCAAGGAGGTCAGGACATACTCGCATCTTTTGAAAGCAGTCGAGTACAAGCATAGAAAAGTTGCTGAAAACCGAGAAAAGAATGCACGGGATTTTAAGATCAGCAGCAATAACAGTAATCCAGGGGAACAATACATCTGCTATCACAGCATCAGGCTTGTGTTGTTGGAGAAGTTGTTCTAGACCTTGACGGGCCATATGGATTGCCTCATCATAGGATGATGTCTGGGGACCTGTCGGAGGGCATGGGTAGGTAAGGATCTGCACTGGATGCAGTGCGGAGCCATTAAATTTGTCAAGTGAAGAGGTAGCGAACTTGGTGTTGTCTGGGGTAACAACCATTATCAGTTCTATGTCAGGATGTTTTGCCGAAAGGAGGCCAGCGAAATCTGCCAGCGGGATGAGGTGGCTTCTTGCAAAATATGGGATCAAGAATACACGCCATTTCTTCAAGTTTACTTTGTCTGAATTGGTCAGGAAATTATTTGGTGATGCCATTAATTATTGATGTTAATGAAGCTCTAGAAAGTAGAAACAAGGTAAGCTTTGAAGAAGAGATGAGTTATTAAATTAAGATGACCAACAACAACAAGGATAACTACTTTATAAGGCTCCAATAATACAAGTAAGAGAGATGTTCCTTTCCTAGAGTTATTAGGCCGTAAAACCCAGGTACGTACTTCTGCGTGGAAAGGATCATGAAGTACGTAACTATATGGGAAGCATATGGGATTGGGGAAATTCACCTAAACGACCAAAATGATTGTTCTGTAAACATTAGTTAGCTTTGCAGTTGGCTGGTTATCGTTTTTGATGTGTTAGGTTTGGACATGAGTGAACTCAGTGATTCAACGTTACATCATGTTATTTGTTTCCAGGAATTATATATACGATGTCACAACATAGGGACAGAGAATAATTTTTTTATTGTTACCTGCAGAAATAATGTATTTGGCAAATGGGAATGATAAGAAAAAGGATGCTTTTCATAATACAACAAAATAATTAGTACCAACGCGTTTGAAAGATGAGGTCATAGTTCATAAATAGAAGATATTAAATTTTTAATTGTTAATCATAAACTAGAATTGTCTTCTCTCGTATTACCTTTTGTCATCAAAGAATTTAATATAGTGAAATTGAGAATTTTGAAACACAATAGCTCCGTTTGGATGAGCCCTAGACATTAGGAAATAAGAAAATAAAGAAGTAAATTTATTATAAACAATTCAAACTGTTTACAAAGTTACACACTTCCCAATACTTCTTCTCTTATTTTTCTTATTCCCACACCATCCAAACGGAGCCAATAGGTGGTAGGTAGAGGTCAGAATCCAGATATAACAGACTAAGAAGAAGATGATGACTAATCAAAATAAACTAAATATGAACATATTTGATGACCAAGATATAAATCGGAATAATAGATATTTTGATTTCAAGAAAATCGTTTAAAAAGAAAATAAAGATAAGGATACCCATTTCAAAAGTTAGTAATTTGACATTCTAACTAATGACCAACATTTCTTGTTGTGGACTTTGTGCCCCAGTCAGTAGAGTTCATTTCTTTGTGTCAAAAAAATATATATTATCTACAAGCTGTAGAAATAATATTGCATCCCAGTCGTCTCAGCTTTCTGTTATGTTTGATGGATTTCATCTCATCCCTTCGCGTCCACTATGTCTTACATTTTTTTCTTTCTTTGGGTGCGTTTGGATCGTTGGAAGAAAGAAGAAGAAGAAGGAAGAAGAAGAAAAAAAATTATAAACAATTCAAACTCTTTACAAAGTTACACACTTTCCAATACTTCTTCCCTTCTTCCCTTCTTCCCACACCTATCCAAACGGAGCCTTTGATTTTTCCGTTGCTTTTTCTTTGCTGCCTTCCCGTGTCGCTTCTTAGTTGTGCGTCTAAAGTTTGTATTTTATCTTGTCTTTAGTTGCGTGTCTGGTGTTTCTGCCATGGCGGATCCGGCTGAACTCTTTTCTCCAATAAGGCCGTGCCTCTTCTGTACTCTACCGTCGCTCCGCTGTGTACGGATGTCTCCTCTTCCTGTGCGTTCTCCATAACCATCTCAATGGTATTGTTCTCTTTCCATCTCTTGACTTTCACCTTTTCTTTCCTCAGCGCAATCCTATCTAGCCTCTCACGACAAGACAGGAGGGGGAAAAATTGTCTCGTGGCGCTATACTGCTCCACATAACCAGGTAAATTTTAATGCTCTTTTCTTAGAATTTTGTCCTTTTTTTTGCGGTTTCTAGTTGTACTAGTTAGGATATTGGTCATTGCTATTATGTTTGTTTTAATGGATTCAAAGATCAGAATGGATTTGCAAAATTATTTAGGTTTTATATAATTTTTTTTAGTTTCATTTTTCGATTTTATTTTCTTGGGCTGTTAAATTGCCCTTGCTAATATGTTATTTCTACCAAATCCAGTGATTTAAATAACGGATAGCGGTTCTATCGCGGATATGCTCATGTCATAGCGGATAACGGGTATTTTGCGGACACTATCGGATCATAGCGGATTAAAAATATTAACAGAAATACTATCTATCATTAGAGTGCTTAAAACCATAGAATTATTTAGTAAATTGTATCATATTAGTACGGAGCTACTATAGAGATCCTTCATGCATGCAACTATATTTTAGTAAATCATATCATAAAATGCTATGCTAACCACCAAATTCTGTTTTAACAGAAAATCTGCTTAATAATTTTTGCTGAGATTTGTGCTGTATTGAACTTTGGATCTTTATAAATTTAGTTGGTAAAAATGGTGTGGAAAGCAAATGAAAGAATAAATAGTCATGCTATTTTATTATGATTTTAATATGCATTTCCTGTTCAAAGTGTAATTTATATATATATATATATATATATATATATATATATATATGGAGGATGGCTAATGTGCCATAGATGGCACAGAGGGTCCCGTGCCATAGAGTCGTTTTTCGAGATTCAAAATTCAAATGCTCAATTTGAACCGTTCAAGTTATTCACCACATTAAAATATTCTTGGAGACTAAATTTTACATTTTTTCGAATTTTTTTGCTATTTATTATGATATTTTTTAAAAACGTTATAATTGGAGTATTTTAGACCCTCCAATTTGAACATATCAAAATAAATACCAAAAAATTTAAAAAAATGTAAAATTTGGTCTCCAATGGTATTTCAATATGGTGATCAATTTGAACGGTTTGGATCAACCGATTGAATTTCGGATCTTAAAAAAATGACTCATAAAAGACGTCTATGGCATTGCCATCTATGGCACTTTAGCCCACCTCTATATATATGTTATAAATCAGGCTATCATCTATTGTTGCCTTAGCTCTCTCTCACTTTATACAAATTACAAATTGCTGATTTCGCATTTTCATACAGAGCAGTCCATATGAATGCATTGCATGTACCATTGATCTGAAGAATATGTACGGATGATTCTACAAAGCATGTAGGAAATGTGCAAATAGACTTGAGGCCGTAGGAATAGCACCAAGTTGGGTCCTTTCTTGCCTAATTGAGATAAAAGGCGTAAGTGTCGTACATCTTCTACACTTACAAATTCGCTTGATCATTGCACTCAATATTATCCTTCACTATACAAATATGCCCAAAATTACAAGCAGCTAACCATTTATTAACTAAAATATTTTTGAGTGCTGACATTGAAGGAAGAGATGTTCAGGAGAAGATATATGCAACATTTTGCCTTCTATATTATGTGTATATATGTGTCTCGCACCTTTCGGCGCCCTCCCGGTTTTGATGGGTGACGGTGCCCGTTTATGGCGGACTGAGGGCGGAAAAAGCATACGGATCAGATACCTCTCGCGGGCCTTAAGGTCACGATACGGCCGTCTCCTTTACGGGTGAGACAACTGTACGGCCTTAATGCTTCCCACGAGAGTTTATTATTTAGGGGGTTCGTCAGTTATTCCAGTAGGCGCAAGCCCCTACTGTTAATTACCTCTGATATGGTCGAGAGAACCTCTAGATCTGGAAACTCAAAGGGATACCGGTGGATTCTATATCTTTAAACAGCTAGGGAATTGTCTAACACAATTAGCGTTTACGAGGGGGCTAGAGACTTGTTCTATTTTTGGTGTTTTGAGATTTTTTTTTAGTTTTTTGTTGTTTTTGGGTTATTCTTCTTTTTTTTTTTAGGGTTATTCCTCTTTTTTGTTGTTTTCTGACATATCAATGGATTTGATCGCAGGACAGTTGGTTCCATGCTCTTGGTTTTGAAGTTGCCTTGGTAGATGTTGGGTTGTTGCCTTCGCAGAGGTTTCGGCTTGATGCCCTTCAATTGATGTCGGCCTGGTGTTCTCTATTTGGCTTGGACCCTTGATTGCTGGAAGTTATCTCGATTTCGGGTTCTGACATGAGGAATTCGAATTCTTGCCACTTTAGTTGATAATATGAGGAAATTGTGAGGAATTTGGGATTTGAGGGTATGAGGAACCTGAGTTAGGCTCCTGTTTGGATTCTGATGACTTGGAGAGATTTCGCAGAGACCCTGTTCAGGTCTGATCTTCAGGGAAGAAAAGTTCAATGTGGTTGGTTATAAGGCTCGTTTTTGGGAATTTTTGGGTTGGTCGTTTTCCTGAGAACGGGTGAATGACTCGATACCAGTCGGCGACGGTAATATCGGCCATTCTATCTGTTATCATCATGTCCCTGATTATTGTTCCTGATAACAGTCTAACGCCTGACTGTAAAGGGCGTTATGGAGGTGCGCGGGTGACGCTTGAGACAGAACCACTCTGGCAGTCTCGCACATCGAGGTTATACTCATCCGTTGGCATAGAGTATGTGGCGGACATCTTAATCACCTGATCAAGATATCATGGTCTGGCTCCCACTGAGAGTTGATGTGCCTCGACATCGTCGGTAAGCACTTCGGTAGCCAACCGAAAATTTGGGGTGGATGCCAGTATGATGCAGAGTTAGCCGCCCGTCAGAGATACGAGCGTGATGCTTAGAGTTGGGGTGGAGAAAAATGCAGTATGCACCTGGTTGCCAGCCAAGTGGGTCTAGTTAGAGGGTAGATGACTCGGTGATCAATCGAATCATTGGAAAGGTCCATCTGATTGCCAGTCAGATGTCGGTAACTTGGTTCCTGGTTTCTGGCTAGGATGTCAAGTTGGTTGGAAACATCGGGCCTTGGCGTATTGATGTTCTGAGGATTCAGCACGTGCCTTGGCTTGTTCTATACTGAATCCCGATTATGCGCGAGGGGCGGCTCCCCAGATCAAATTCTTCGTTGACCTGACCAGCCTTAAGAGCATTATGATTTGGGTGTTGACTGTTCAAATCGTCTCCTACCGACAACTTGGTGGTCGCAGATTTCCCAAGCTGCTTTCATGAGAGCGATATGAAGTTCATATTTAGAAGGGGGATTCAAGTAGTCATCCGGAACTGGATTATATGTTTGGCCGGACGCCAGAATCGGGAGGGGCCAGTGACTTGTTCAAATTGTCTCCTGAGATTGGTTCATGGGTTATGACATATCCGGATTATCTCATGAGGTCAGTTTGAGGCTTGTCTCTGAAGAGGGGACTCGTGTAGCTACCCAAGGTTGGTTGATATGTTTGGCTGGGCGCCAGAGTCTCGAAATATGGTCTATCAGGTTATGGTTCTGAAAGACGAAGATTGGTGTGTTTTTAGGAAGAATTCCTGAGTTATTCCCTTGGGATATCCCTGTTGCGGGTCTATTCAATTAAAGTTCTTGAATATCAGGGGTTGTTGGGTGGATCTTGTCCCTATCGCAAAACTATCCGAGTTTTGCTGCTTAAGTAGCCAGGGTTTATGGTATCTGAAATGGTTCCTCGGGTCATCCCAGACGGCCGGTTTAATGCTCTTTTTAGTCGGGTGGTTATCCAAATCGAATCCACTGACAATTCGGGTAACCGGGGTCGAAAGGTTTTGGCTTAGATGCTCAGAGCTTAACTTTACATCATTCCTAATTTCATCTTCCCAAATGAAATGTTGGCCTTAGCTTTCTTGTTGTTTGCTCTCAGATTGAGGTCACTTGACCGCATTGGCGAAATACGATCAATATGTGTGTGTAGTCTCAATTCGACCTTTTTCGTTTACGACCAGAGATTTTAGGTTTCCGCTAGATTGGGTAGGACTGTCCCTCGGTTGTTTGGTTCCAATCTTGTCAGGACTTGGTTTCTCCGGGGTTCAGTGCTGTTTTGGTGTTGGTTTTGGGTTTATCCCTTTGTTTTAGTGAGCCTTGGTTGGTCTGTTCCTCGGGTAATATGGTGCCAGTCTTGTCAAGATCTGGGTTACTCGCGGTACAAGACTATTCATTTTTTGTCCTGGATATTCCAGTGTTGGGATTTTGGTTGATTGGTGCACCTTGTTGAGTTGGTCTGTTCCTCGGTTGATAGGTTCCGTCCTCGTCAGGCTCTGGATCTACCGGGGTACAGGATTGTTTCTGGTGGAATTAGATTATTTCTATTTTTTTGAAAAGGGATTTTGAGTCCCTAATCGGATTCTCAACATTGAACTTAATTCTTTTGGGTTTTGGTGGTCATCAGAGTTGGTCATGGAGTTTCAGAGTTTCACCCAATTTAGTCCTGCTCAGACAATTTCGGGTTTTATTTCTTTGCACCATTTTTAGGATTGGTTTATGGGCCTTAACTGAACTTTGAGTTTTGGCTTGGCATTAGAGTATTGTCCATCCTTTTGTCGGTTTGATCTGAAAGGTTTAGGGTGTGTGGTTTCCTGGTTTTGGCAATGGTCTCGGTGTAGCTGTGGTACCAAGTATGTCATCTGTTAGGTTTCGGCAATAATCCTTGATACCATTGGGTTCCTCATATTCTTCTGGGTTCACAGGAATTTTCCATGTAGTTTTCTGAGTTTCCTGTGATTTTTAATGGTTTTTCTAAGGTTTCTGCTTAGGTGGCAAGTAGTGGTTGACCAGTTGAGTGGTTAAAGGATGATTTGGGTCAGGATTATGGTATGGTTAGATTCCTCATAATTTTCTGATTCCGTAGAAATTGGATTTGTATTTTTCTGAGTTGTGGTTGATTTTCTATAGATTTTCAAAGGTTTCCAGCAATATGATTGGTCCAGCTCATCAGATATGGACACGTGGCAAAATTTTATTGGGCCAAGTCAATAGAGAGAGAGTCAGCGCTTCTTTGGTGTCCCCTAACAGAAAAGACAGGTGTCAGCAGATGGTTGGTTCTTGTCGCCTGTCAGCAACTCGTTGCACATGAATGCCGCAGAAGATCAGAGGAAATGGGACGGGATTAGTTAAAATGATTTGCCTATTCCGTGAACCGTGTCTATCGTGAGCCAATGATTCCTTTTGACTCGTGGGGCCCATTGTCACTGACTATCCCTTCGTGTGCCAAATCCACCGAAATTTGGGACATAAACGACTCCTTTCTTCTTTTCTCCCCTCTCTTCCTCTTTCGATCTGGCTAAGGACGTTTTGCCATGGCTGTCGGATTGAATCAATTGGGACCTATTCGAGTGATGGGAAAGTACTGCCTAGTATCGTGATAGCTGCCTGATGATGAGGGACTCAGTGGTTGAGCGTAGGGACTTCTCCTCCTTTACAATTGGTTTACCCTTTCGCGATTAGGGTTTGAATGAGGGTTAAAGGAAATTGCGTCTCTGTGGTGGTGTTGACAGCAAATTGCATGAACATGCGGCATCATGTCACCTTCCAAGAGCTTGGCGCAAAGTCAATTTGGGTGATAGAGGCTTTTGACATGGTATTTTGCTTCGACACGAGCCTAGCCATGGTGGTGAGTTGTTAATGGTGACTTTCTGACAGCTGTAGATGGGTCTGAGAATATGGTGACTCATGCATGAAGCCAGGTAACCCATTAATTTCATGGCATGGCATTTCACTTTGGGTTTAAGTTTGACATTTTTGAGTGGGAATGGATGTGACCATGAAACTGATCAACATATTATACAACATGGTTATTTCATCAATGCTGAATTCACTCTCTATCGTAGCGGTTTGATGAGCTTTCCTCTGAGAGGGGTACTAGGGACTGTAATTTCTGTTGGCAACTCATGGATTGATTGATTGGAGTGTAATTAGTAATGGTGAGGCATAGGAGAGCATGTAGGTTTAGTTGGTCATGAGCTGGTTGTTAGAGAAGCATTGATAAAATCAGGTGGCTTGCCATGAATATAGTTGTGAGTTGACAAGGTGGAAGTTCGTTTTTTTTTTATTTGATCAACTCAAATGGGACAGTGGCAAGGGTTCTTTGATAGGCCAAGGTTTCACAAGAACTGATAGAAATGTTTATAGGAATGACATAGGGTACAATTGACCATGAACAGGAGGAAAGTGAGAGAATGATTCATCATAGGTTCAACGGCAGTTGTAGAGGCTAGAATTGGGCAACAAATATGTATGGAGGGGGGCTGTTTATTGAGGGATTAGGTATTGTCAGGAATTGGGCAGCATAACAGTTTGGTTTGGCTTGGTTTTGGCAAGGCAGGAGAGGGGTTTAGCAATGGTTTTAATGATGTGAGATAGGGAGGGTAATCGAGGTGGTTGCATGATTGTTGTTTGGGCTGAGTTTAGGCGACATTTAGACATGGTGAGGATTTGTTTCTGAGTGGTTAGGAGTTGACACAAATCCAACAGCATGTCATCTGTGTGGGCAAGTTTTGGCAAGGCAAAAGAGAGGTTCAGCAATGGCTTAGGTGATGATGCAATGGGGCTGATGAGGTTGATGAAGAGACACCATTTGAGTGCTTATTCTCACTCAAAAGGGTTTCATTCCAGGGAGCTTATTCTCTCCCTGGATGGTCTTCACAAGGCATGTCTCAGAGAGCTTATTCTCTCTCTGAGGTGGCTTCAAATGATCTTCAATCCAGAGAGCTTATTCTCTCTCTGGATGGTCTTCATGGCCTGAGGCATTGAAAGGTACCTGCTGTCCTTTGATTATACCCATTGACATGTCTTTTTTTTTGTGTTTTTCTTTTTACTTTATCTCATCAAGCTTTTTGTTTATTTATAGTTTAAGAAAAGAGGAAGGAAAGAGGCAGCAAACAAAACAAATAAAATGTTGGAAATAAACAGAGAAAGAAAGAAAAAAAAAGGGTGTAAAAGAAATATAGAAAGAGCAAATTATGTATATTACACTAACAATCATATGTCTTGATCTCTATGGACAAAGAGACCAAGACACTTATTTAAACTTACATTTTTGCGGTTTCAACAAACACTAAGTCTTACTATTCTTCTCTTACACTGGTTACAGGATTGTGATTGTTTCCTCTCTATTCCTAGGTGCTCAACACATGAGCTGTGCAGTGCAAGTGTGAAGAGTCTTAAGATGCTATGTGAAGGGGGATCAAACTGGCTTCTTTCTGTGTGTTCTTCTCTCTTCTCTCCCCTCTTTCTCTCGCATGGTCTGGGGGTTTATTTATAGGAAATGAGGGGTGTGGCATGTAGCAGGATTTTTGGGACAAAAATACCCCTGGGGGCGTTTCTGACTTTTCACAGCAGTTGACACTGTGGCATTTACTGCCTCACCCAACAAGGTAGCTACTCTCTTACTCCTTTATTATTCTTCTTTACTCAATCTTTCCTTTCTGACGCTTGAGCCTGGTTCTGTGACTATCCAACATCCTTGATTCACTAATCACTTTCAAACTAGGCATATTGATTTCTTCTTTTCTTGGCTGCATTGAAGTCATCAACAAAGGTAGAATGATGCAACTCATTTTCTCACTCTCTCCTCTTTGCATAGGGATTATAATTTGTCTGCCATAATGTTCATTTTCACTTTATTTGGCAACACCTCAGTACTTCTGGTTCACAAAGCATTTATGGGGGTCTTATTCCCTTCTTTTCCTTTTTCCTTTCTTTAGCAAAGCATTTTTTTTAAACACATCTTATGCAAGGAGTATTGTTCAGAAGTACCCATCATCCTCAAAAGGGCTTTAAATCAATGCATGCTTCTGTATAGGTTTTAGTGTCCTTATCACACAATTACAGCCATGTTCCCTTTATATGTTATGTCTGCCTAATAACAGTCACCTATTCTTCACTAAATCCAGTATTTGTCCCTTCCTACTGTCACTCATTCCTTCCATTTGCATTGGGCATTGCTGTCCTATGACAAGTGGGTCCCACACCTTTGTCATTCATCATCAAAAAGCAATCATGCCCTATGATGCAGTGACGGCAAAGGTAATTGCTCTTGAGCTGTTCAAAGTCATTAGTAACAAGGAACATCATGAGGCTGACAGGTGGGAGCCACATCACAGTGTTGTTTTCCTATAAAGAGATGGCGTGTGGGGGCCTAGTAGTCAGAGAGGAAGAGGGGTGACTTTTGCTTTATGCTTGCGTGTGGTGAAGCCGATACAGGAAGAAGAATTGAAAGCCTCCAATTGGCAGTTATCATTTGTCTTGGAAGTTGGGGGTCTGATGGTCATGGAGAGAAATGAGTGGGGATTCAACCATCTGCATTAATGATCATGGGCTGCCATTTATCATGTGGGGCCCATCTGACAAGTGGGGCCAGGTGGTCAGAGGCAAGTGGTTTGAGGTGTAAACGTCTTCGCTGATTGCCATCGTGTCATTGCAAACTGATTGCCAGCCCCTAGTTTGACAAGCTATTAAGCCAATTAAGGCAGAGATTATGACAATTGATGAGATGTCGCCGTGCTTGCTGCTTCTATGACATGTGGGGTTGCAACCGAGTGGGCTCAGGTGATCAATTTGGCACTCAATCGTATGACCTGGGCTCGAAGGATTGGTGGATCAATGCCTCCCGTCGAGAGTTAAGGATGGAGAATGACAGGTGGGACCCGCTCGTCAGGCCATTGACGCGTCACTCGTGCGGAATTTGAATCCCAGAAAAGAGGGGGAGGCGACGAAGATACACTGTGGCTCGGGTCTGTGTGCACGAAGAGAAGAGGAAGGTTCTGACAGTGGACCCCACTCAGAAGAAGAATAAAAGACGAATGGGCCGCAATCTATATGGGCTGCCATGGGCCTTTTCTCATTTTTTGAATTTTTAATGGGACATCCTTTTTGATTGGGCCGACATTTCCTATGGGCCTTGTATTAGCAAATTTCATATTATTAACAAAAATAAAATTCCATTAATAAAAGTAAAATTTTGCTAATACATGATTCTGAAATCCATTATGCATCCATTCGCATCCTAATCATGGGACTGTTTTTTTTTTATATTAGCTTGCACAAACTCCGTATATCTCCTTCCGCGTATCCTTGAACGGGTCTCTTGCGTTTCTTCATGTCAATCCACTTATGTCTTGAATTACGGATTTGATCCCATATAGCAGTATGGCCACTTTTTAGGGTCAAACAATATGTTAGGACTAGCCCAGCCATAGAATAATTTTCGTGCCTGACTATAGCTATTCAACTGTGCCATGTATCGAGTATCCATGTATGAGATTTCCAATGGACATGTATAGCTGAATATCTATCGTAGCTTACTGTGTCTTGCTTTTGATCGACTATGTATACTTATCAGTATATAATCATTATGCTAGAACAACACTCTAAGAAAAAGAAAATAAATAGCTATCTTGCCTGTGTGATTTTCTGCCTCAATTTTCGCATGGCACTTCTATGGCATATACTATCTGACTCCCGATTCAATATCTACAGCTGACAGTAATACATCATAGCAATAATAAAATCAATTACAGGTTACAGCTCAACTTTCATCGCGCAAAGCGCGATGAGATATCTAGTTAATATTATAATATAGTAATCATAATATTATTGGTAAAAATAATTATAATAATAGTTTGATATTAATATAACATTTATTATGGTAGATGTAATTACACTACGCCAGATTTTAATTTTAGTACCGGTTTTTTTCTATCATTAGTTCCGGTTTTGCAGCGGTACTAAAAATAGAGGGTACTAACAGCAATAAAAAACCGGTACTAATAAGCCGGTAGTAAAGGTGGCGGGAATCGATATTAGTACCGGTTTTTTAATAAAAATAATACATTTAGTACCGTAATTAAATGTTAAAGTTTAGTACCGGTTTTTTATAAAAAACCGGTAATAAAAATAATACATTTAGTACCGTAATTAAATGTTAAAGTTTAGTACCGATTTTTTATAAAAAACCAGTACTAATTTAAAAAAAAATCTGTAAATTTTATTTCATTTAATTAATTTAAGAAAAACCGAAAATTTTAATATTAGTACCGATTTTTTATAAAAAACCGGTACTAATTAAAAAAATAAATAAATCTGTTTTTGGGGCTAGCCCCCTTTTTGCTAGCCATTTGTACCAATTAATTGTACCAATTGTACCAATTAATATATATATCAAACAATATAAAAAATCACATGCATCGATCACAAATAATATCAAATCACAAACAATATCAAATCACATGCATCGATCACAAACATTTAATATGAAATCATGCACATAGCTAGTTAATATTTCCATGCAAGCACAAATCACACATAGTTAATTGTATTCATTTACCACGACCTACAAGCGTAAGTAAATAATGAAACCATTCATTTATCGTGTCATTGATCTCTTTCTCACTATAACGCTTACCAATCGGTTGCAAAACCTGCATTTTGACATTTT
The DNA here is from genome assembly GCA_028095005.1 of Rhynchospora pubera. Lineage (NCBI taxonomy): Eukaryota > Viridiplantae > Streptophyta > Magnoliopsida > Poales > Cyperaceae > Rhynchospora > Rhynchospora pubera. The sequence goes on from CM051463.1 coordinate 19,959,250, forward strand.
ATATAGTTAATAACCTATGAAAAATGTTACTAACCCTAATCATATACATAGTAAGATTAAAATTTAATCCATACCGATGGGAGGTCCTCATGTAGCGTACAGTGATCAAGAATCTTGCGTAGGTTTACCATCGCATAAAGTCGCAATCTGTATTGTTTGGCTGTCGTGGACTCTACAAGTTCAAAACTAATACAATTAAGTTTAAATTCAATAAATTCCAAATGAAATGAAACTATATATATATATATATATATATATATTAATTGCAAGTATGTACGGGAATCATTTGAACTTCAAATTTCGGAACTTTCACCAATCTCGACAAAGCTCTGCAAAATAAAATATATAATTATAAAAATTCATTTTTAGATATTATTATATAACTAAATAGTGCATACACGTATTATATATATGTTAATATTAAACTTACTGATCGTAATTTCCTAGAATTGTAGACTGGTAGGCTTCCTTAGATTGGAGTGAATCTACTATCCACATTTTTCGTGTCGAGAGTTGAACTATAATGGCATGATTTATTAATAGTACCGGTTTTCTTAAAAATCGGTACTAATGAGCCGGTACTAATAATCTTTTTTGTTGTAGTGTTAGTTATAAAAGAAAAAAATAACTAAATTAATATTTTATTATTTTCTTCTATCTCTAACCCGACCATATCACATCAAACATCATTTTCTAACTTCAAGTTAGTACTAACTTTCCACAATCTCTAACTTCTCTAACTTCAACCACAAACTTCAAAAGTACTAATTTCGACCTCTAACTTTACCTCCAACCAAACATACCCCAAATAGGTGGGGGAAGCGCGACTTCGCCGCGCCTTAATAAATTTTTGATAATTAACAAATGTGATCTTCTGACTGAATTAAAATAAAAATTGATGAAAGAAAGATTATATTACATAGTTCATTTGATGCAGGAGCATTGTTAGAAGTTGATTCGTTGTCCATTCTTTTACGTTTTCTCTTACATGGCATATTTATATTTGCAAGTAATATTAGATAAAGTATTTTAATTATCAATTGCACATGCAACAAATCCAGATGTACTTAATTTGGATGATTTTACATGTTGTGCTTGGTTGCCTATCTAACTAAATTTAAGATTGAATCACGCAAAATATTGAAAAACCATTCTAGTATCTTTGGGTGCGTTTGGATCGTTGGAAGAAAGAAGAAGAAGAAGAAGGAAGAAGAAGAAAAAAAAAATTATAAACAATTCAAACTCTTCACAAAGTTACACAATTCCCAATACTTCTTCCCACTTCTTCCCTTCTTCCCACACCTATCCAAACACACCCTTTGAGAGTAAATCGATAAATATCCACATAATTTGTCCACATAACAAATTCAAATGTGAAAGAGTCGATTTCAAGATGTAACAAATATTAAGTGTTATTCGCATTGAAATAAACAACACAATATTTTGTAAATTGTTGTTAGGTAAAAGATGAAAAATGATGTGGATATTTATCGAACAACTCAAAATGAGCAACAATTTGTTTTGGTACCGTGGAGACCATCACTGGCGCTAAATGATTTGTTAGACCCCCAATTAATAGAGAACTCAACAATATTTGGATTAAACTCCATTGCTTAATTAATTTCCTTCTGCAGTTGTTTGGGTGTGAGGCTCTCTAAGGATAAAACTGATGTTGGGTCTGCACTTTCTACTGGTAGTTTAATAGAGTGTACATAATGCTCATAACCATTGTTTATCAATTCTCTTCTACCACTTTTTTGACTTTCTGTACGTAGCTACTACCATCGTTAGATCTCATTTGTTTTGTACTGTTATGCAGCAAGGTTTCATCATGTGAGCATTATTACTCATAAAAGGTCCTTGAGTGGCCAGAAGAGTCAACTCTTCTTCACAGCTGCTTATTTCAGCTAAGGTACACAAAGAAAACACATAGAGAAGGAAGAGCGATGAGAGAACGGTGGCTCGGTGCCATTTTAGTTTCGTGAGGAGGGGGTTAGGTCTAGCCATCCAGATCTGATGGCGAAAAGAAGTGCGAGGAACTGAGGAAGCATTAGAAAAAGGAAGGGGTACGTGTACATCAATGGAAAAAGAAAGGGCCCAAAAAATAATAATTTATAAAATTTAAAAATAGTTAGAGATGAATCGAACCGGCGTACGTAGCAATAAGAGGCGATCGTTCCAATTGCGCCGCTAAATAATTTCCGCTCAAAACGTAAGGTCAAAGAGACAATTTAACCCTGATTTGGAAACATCTAGTGCACTCAAGCTTCTAAATTTCTGCGAAATAACGGCGAAATAACAGAAATAGCAGTATTCTGTGTCAAACCGCATGAACGTTACAGTCTTAATTGAGAAAATGACGTAACACGTTATTTCAGTTATTTCGGCGATATAACGCGTTATTTCAGTTATTTCGGCGAAATAACAAACTGTTATTACTACTATTGTTGAATTGTGTATTCAATATTAAACTATTGTTAAATTGGTACAAGCTGCTACTGCTACTCAATATTGGTACACTGCAATATATTGAATTTGGTATGGCCGTATGCTATTTGTATGGAGTATTGGAAATGTATAAACATATTGTTGTACTAAACGTCTCTAGGTTTGTCGATTGCAAAACAATATCATTTGGCATTTAACAATCTTCTTTGAGTTTTATAGGAAGAAGATGTAAATTATGAAGAATGGATTAAAGCAAGTGTGGCGCTTAGTTTGGAGCTTCAAGAGATTGCCTTGGACTAGTTAGGATCATTAGTTAAGGTTTAATTAGACTCTAAACTAATCTCAATCAATTTGCTGGTAAAATGCTCAGTCTTTCTGTCCAGCGTCATACAACGCCAGTTGACGTTACACAACGCAGAGTTAATTCGCTCTTAAATTGCAAAATCTCTGACAAGGTTGGAACAGCGTTACACAACGCTCAGTAGCGTTGTGCAACGTTAGTTCATTTGCTTTTAAACCAGTTAAATCTATTATTTCCCCTTGTCAGAACGTTGTGCAACGCTAAGTAACGTTACACAACATTTCCGCTCCTGTGTTGTGTAACGCTACTCAACGTTGTGCAACGACAGCATTGTGTGACGCTCTAAACTTCGCTCAGTCGCTCTGGTCGCGTAGAGCAACGCTGAATAGCGTTGTGCAACGGCGACGTTGTGTGACGCCCGTCAGCGTCGTATGACGTTCTGACAATATTGTTTGAGTTTGTCAGTTCTGCCTTGTTTCTCTACTTGACTTCGTTGTGCAACGCTACCTGGTGTTACACAACGCTCTGACAAGTTCCAACGGAACTGTCGAGGTTTTGCTTTGGATTTTTGCTGAAGCGTTGTGCAACGCTATATAGCGTTACACAACGCTCTGACAACTCACAACGTTATTGTCTGTGACCGTTTGATTTTTCAACGGCTACTTGGGCGTTGTACAACGGCATATAGCGTTGTATAACGCCAGAGTCTGTTTTGACTGGTCTTTGGAGCTGTTGGCGCCCTCTATATATATGGGGCCTCTTGGAACTGTTCATTGGTTGGTGAAACCTTTGAAATTCATCCCTTTTGAGCTCCAACCAGTTAGACACTACTCTCTCCTGTGTTTGAGTATTTATTTAGCTAAATCATTGAGATTAGAGTGTGTAAACCAATCCACTAGTGTTATTTGCTAGATTTGTTGAGTGATTTGGTTAGAGCCTCAATCCTTTGAGTGTTTAAGCTTGTTTATTCGAGTTAGGCCGATCCGCCTCGAGTGTCTTTGTAACGAGGTGATTCGGTTCGAATTTGTAGTCCCGTTCTTATTGGAATTGAACGGAGCGCGCCCTTTGGTGGTAGCGAAACTCCCGGAGACGTACGACTAAGGCTAGCTTCTTCTAGTGGGTCGGAACTCCGTAATCATACCGAGTGTTCAATTTCTCTCTCTCTTTTTCTCTTTATTATCTTGCTATACTTGAATTGTTTGTGTGCTTGCTTGTATTGGGTACCAATTGAATTGTGTTAGGGTAGTTCATACCAAACCGGTCCAAAACCTTAAATCGCTTCCGCTAAATCTTGATTAAGCCGCCCCCATTAGGGACAACAAAGTGGTATCAGAGCGGGAACCTCGATTAAGCTATTCTTAATCTCGGTTTTCGGTCATGGCGGCTCGTTTTGTAGAGAGACCGGATAAATTAGGCCAAAATTGTAGAAATTTCTCTTTTTGGAAGAGATGCATGGTGAACTACCTCAATATCTTGGGATATTGGCATGTGGTAGAAAATCGGTATACCCCCGAATTTAAACCAAATTCTACCGATTTGACCAAGAAGTCCCGTGATAACCAAAGGGACAATGATTGTGCGGTTAATGCCATATTAGCCTCGGTCCATGAATCAATTGGTGTGACCCTTAGTCGTTTTGATCTAGCACACGATATGTGGATGGCTCTCCTCACCCGTTATGAGGGAAATTCTCAAATTAGGCATTCTAAATTGTATGAGTTGTACTCTCAATTTGAGAATTTCCACATAAAGGATGGTGAATCCATTGAGGATATGTACACTCGTCTTGTACAACTCCAAAATGAATTCACCGAAGGAGGTGAGCCCCTAACAAATGGCAAGATTGTAGGGAAGATGATGCGGGCTATGAGTGGACGGCACGAATGGGATGCTCACATCACGTCGCTTGAGACCATTATCCGGATGGATCATGCGTACACCCCGGAACAAATGTACACCGAGCTTCGATGTGTTGAGGAGAAGCTCAAGCAACTCGCCAAACTAGAGCCTCATCCAAGAACCTTAGCCATGACCTCCACAAGCAATCCCGCCTCCACATCATCATCTCGATCCGCTCATCGCCGATACCCACATCAAACACCATTAAACCTCTACGAGCTTGATGAGACAAAGCAAGAGGTGGTGATTGAGAAGATGTTTCGTGGGTTGCTCAAGCATGAGAAGAAGTTCAACAATGAGAGGTTAGCCAATGATGAACGGGAGTTGTGTTTTGTGTGCAATAAAGAGGGGCATTCAATGCACAAGTGTCACAAGCTTTACCCTCAAGTGCAAACCGACAAGCCAAAGCCTAAGCACAAGAAGGAAAAGAAGAAGGCTCAAGCCATGCATGCCTTGTGGGATGTTGAATCCGAAACAAGCTCATCCGATTCGGATTCTCATGAGGTGTATGCTTTGGTGGCAAATGTGGAAGAGGTGGTATTCTCAACGGATGATGTGGAGGATGACTTCGTGAAGGACATCCTCAATGAGTTCAATCAAGGGACAAGATTTGTTCATCCGCTACTTCAAGCGCGTAAGGCAACACCACCTCCATCTCCACCACCTTCGCCAAAGGCATGCTCTCCAAAGGTATATCTTCCTCTCAATGAATCTCTTAGTAGTAGTGATAGTGAGAGTGATGATGAACCAACTTGTTCAACCAAATGTGTTGATTGTGATAGGTTGAATTCTATTCTTGATGCTACCCATGATGCCTTGGTTAGGAAAGCCGATACCATAGAAACCTTAAAAACCAAGGTAGATGAGCTTACTTCTAAGATGGGTGAGTATGAGGCTAAAATTAAGGAGCTTGAAAAACAACTTGAAAAACAACTTGAAAAACCGATTTTAGCTCAAGCTCCTAAAACGGATTTGAAAAACCTTTTCAAAGGTCAAAAGCCTCATGACAAGTCCGGTCTTGGTTACCAAAAGCCTTATCAAACCAAGAAAAAGAACTTGTCATACAAAAATGGGAAACATGTTGCACACAACACACAATTTCAAAAACCTAGGAATTCTCGTGGTCATGCACATATGTACCAAAGGAAACCTAAAAATACTAGAGTGCAAAACGAAAAGAATTTGCAAAATCAAGAAAAGAAGGTTTTTGTTCCAAAGGCGTCCAATAAAATTTATTTTAGAGGACCCGATGGATGGTTTTATGAATTTAAAGAGCAACACTTTTCACAAAACCAAAAGGCTCAATCCAATGAGCATCAAAAGAATGTTTCCCAACATTTCCAAAAGGATCGCAAAAAGGATTTTAATGCCTCATTCAATGATCCTAAGAAGAAGGCCGAATACCTTAGAGCCCATTACTATTCTCATTTTGTCAAGGGCTCTACCATGCCTAAGCCAACCAATGCATATTGCAACTATTGTTGTCAAAATGGTCATATCTCGTTGGAATGCAAACTTAGGAAACCAAATGGTGAGTCCAAAGTTAAATGGGTTCCAAAAGCTTGTACCTCTAGTGGTACAACTAGTGGTATGGTAACCAATATGGCCTAAATACCAAGTTAACCCCCGGTCTTATAAGCCAAATCTTTAGGGGGAGCCTCTTTATTTCTATCTTATTTTTGTTTGAGAGGTTAAATTTGGTCACACTACTTTGTGTAGTGCTCTAAATTGGTTCTCCAATTCTTTTTCTCCAAAATTAAGGGGGAGCCATAAATTTAGGGGGAGCTTGCTACATTTTTCACTTTTTGTCGATTTACAAAAAGGGGGAGAATTGTAGTAAAGCTTGTGAAATGCCAAAATTTAATCGCTTTACTAATGATATTGTTTTGCAAATCGTCAAAAGGGGGAGATTGTTGTACTAAACGTCTCTAGGTTTGTCGATTGCAAAACAATATCATTTGGCATTTAACAATCTTCTTTGAGTTTTATAGGAAGAAGATGTAAATTATGAAGAATGGATTAAAGCAAGTGTGGCGCTTAGTTTGGAGCTTCAAGAGATTGCCTTGGACTAGTTAGGATCATTAGTTAAGGTTTAATTAGACTCTAAACTAATCTCAATCAATTTGCTGGTAAAATGCTCAGTCTTTCTGTCCAGCGTCATACAACGCCAGTTGACGTTACACAACGCAGAGTTAATTCGCTCTTAAATTGCAAAATCTCTGACAAGGTTGGAACAGCGTTACACAACGCTCAGTAGCGTTGTGCAACGTTAGTTCATTTGCTTTTAAACCATTTAAATCTATTATTTCCCCTTGTCAGAACGTTGTGCAACGCTAAGTAACGTTACACAACATTTCCGCTCCTGTGTTGTGTAACGCTACTCAACGTTGTGCAACGACAGCATTGTGTGACGCTCTAAACTTCGCTCAGTCGCTCTGGTCGCGTAGAGCAACGCTGAATAGCGTTGTGCAACGGCGACGTTGTGTGACGCCCGTCAGCGTCGTATGACGTTCTGACAATATTGTTTGAGTTTGTCAGTTCTGCCTTGTTTCTCTACTTGACTTCGTTGTGCAACGCTACCTGGTGTTACACAACGCTCTGACAAGTTCCAACGGAACTGTCGAGGTTTTGCTTTGGATTTTTGCTGAAGCGTTGTGCAACGCTATATAGCGTTACACAACGCTCTGACAACTCACAACGTTATTGTCTGTGACCGTTTGATTTTTCAACGGCTACTTGGGCGTTGTACAACGGCATATAGCGTTGTATAACGCCAGAGTCTGTTTTGACTGGTCTTTGGAGCTGTTGGCGCCCTCTATATATATGGGGCCTCTTGGAACTGTTCATTGGTTGGTGAAACCTTTGAAATTCATCCCTTTTGAGCTCCAACCAGTTAGACACTACTCTCTCCTGTGTTTGAGTATTTATTTAGCTAAATCATTGAGATTAGAGTGTGTAAACCAATCCACTAGTGTTATTTGCTAGATTTGTTGAGTGATTTGGTTAGAGCCTCAATCCTTTGAGTGTTTAAGCTTGTTTATTCGAGTTAGGCCGATCCGCCTCGAGTGTCTTTGTAACGAGGTGATTCGGTTCGAATTTGTAGTCCCGTTCTTATTGGAATTGAACGGAGCGCGCCCTTTGGTGGTAGCGAAACTCCCGGAGACGTACGACTAAGGCTAGCTTCTTCTAGTGGGTCGGAACTCCGTAATCATACCGAGTGTTCAATTTCTCTCTCTCTTTTTCTCTTTATTATCTTGCTATACTTGAATTGTTTGTGTGCTTGCTTGTATTGGGTACCAATTGAATTGTGTTAGGGTAGTTCATACCAAACCGGTCCAAAACCTTAAATCGCTTCCGCTAAATCTTGATTAAGCCGCCCCCATTAGGGACAACACATATAAATTGATAGTTATAGAATTGATGTGTGTCAAACTTTGAAAAAAACACTACACCGCTATATCGCCGTTATAACATCGAAATAACACCGAAATAACATGGGGACCTGGACCGTCATACCGAAAAAACCGAAATTTAAAAGCTTGAGTGCACTAATTATATTATCAATGGTTCAGATAAAAAATTGAAGAGTTGGATACACCCTTGATTTGAAGGTTTACACTCTTTCATTGGTACTTTTAATATAGTAGAGATAGAGATAGAGAAGTAGAGATAGAGATATCTAAAAATCTTGTTCCCTTTCACCTACGTACCTGACAAAACAAAAGAAGCACATAAGTACCACAACATTATTTTTTTTTACAACTTAATGCCATACACCAAGTAGGTCCTAGAAGGTTGCTATTAGATTTAGTAATACAAACCTAAAGTTTGAGAGTCATTTTTTTTACCCATAACTCCATAAGGTTGAATGTTTCTTATATAAAGCACGTGAAATTTTGACCAGTCTACTCTTCTATACTTTTGTACTCATAAAGGCTCCGTTTGGATGCGTTGAGAATAAGGTAGGAAGAAGGAAGAAGGGAAGAAATTTATTGGGAAGGAGTAAATTTATTGAGAAGTGTGTAACTTTTGTGAAGAGTTTGGATGGTTAGAAATAATTTTATTGGTAAAAAGTGGTTATTCCTTATTCCTTATTCCGGGAAGAAGCCATCCAAACGGAGCCAAAAGCATTTTTGTTTGGCTCAACTTTTTCACATAAAGACCAAGAATCAAGGAAGTGTCCAATAAAGATGTAATTTTCTTCAGTTCTTTATGGACATATATGTGAGCAATCTTTAAACTTCAGGTTCAGTTAATTAAGAAAAAAAAGAGGAAAAAAAATAGAGAACCGGAAAAGCATTATTACTGCCTCATAATAGGTACAGGCCACAAAATACTGTACCAGTTGGTGTACTCGTACTATTATACACAACATGTACCAGCAACAAAATACTATACCACTTGGTATACTCATACCAGTTGCTTACTTTATAGAAGGCATGAAGGGCTCTGTAGTCAGCATTCAGTATTAGATTGATACCCCACCAATTTTACAAATATTAGTTATTAATTATTTATTAAAAGTTGGTAGAATTTGATATACATCAATTATTGCCCCTGATGTTCCTGTTTTGCCCTTGGTACTCAATAAATGCATAAACAATGCCTAAATTTAATACCAAGTCAGATCATAAATAAATTATCACCATGACTCAACATGATAAGAAGATAATTTGCAAAAAATAATTTTGAATGAGTGATTGTACCTGAAGAATAATTGTGTATGCTTGGCTTCAAGCCTATTGAACAGATGTTTCAGCAGTTCATCACGCAACACTAACCACTGATATTGATAAATATCAGTCAGTATATATGATTGATAGTGAAAACTGTGAGAAAAAGTAAAAAAGAAAGTTTTGAAAAATGAGAGAAATTTCTTACTTTAGATCACATATATGATCAATTGAAGCAAGAGTTGGGAATATAACATGTGTGAGAGAGATCAAGGGTAGACTGATGCTTAAATTGTAAATTAAGTTTAAAAATAAGATTTTATTTTGTTTGAAAACAGGGATTGAAAATGATAACTGCTATTGCAATTGTTTACAATTATGGCATGTGGTTCGAAGCTAGACATTGCTCAAAAGTGCCACCCGGTAAAGAAAATTGAAAAATTAGTCGAGTATAAGCACTCTAAGTGATAATGGCATGGTGAATGAATTTTGCCTTGCATGTAAAACATAGTAAAACAATAAAAGTTCTCATAAGATGGATAAAAACTCTTTTTTTTCAGTCCATTCCATCTGAACATAATATGAAAAATAAAAAAATTGGTTTATCATCATACAAAAATTCTATTTTAAAGAAGATCCCATTGTAGAACATACAAATTGCTGAATTTAAAGTTTCCAATTGGAGAAGAAGAGGTAACTTACGTGAGGGACAGTTAAAGTAGAAACAAATGATCTTATTATTATTGATCTTATTAATATTTAATATATATTGATCAAAACTTGCATGAAATCAATATAATATTTTTATTTGAATCATATAAGGATTTTTACTGAAACTGAAGTGTGCCAATTTAGTACTCAACTCTTTGGAAAGTATAGATGTTACTGCCGAAATTATTTTATATAGGAATTTAGATGCAAAAAATTTTAATAGAAAGAATTATTATTATTTTTTTAATAAGAAGAAAGTTTAAACGCGTTTTATAAAAGCGTACAGTCTCTCTTCTTCCTACCCGTTTATAAAACGCGCTCGAAAGCTTTGAACGCGTTTTATAAACGGGTAAGAAGGGGAATAAATTCATCGCTTCAGTTACGCCTCAAAAGCTGGTCAGACATTCGTGCCCGTTTATAAAACGCGTTCGGAGTTTTCGAGCGCGTTTTATAAACGTGTTATTAGTTTTTCATATTTTTTTATTCAAGCCGCAACATTTAACTTATTAAAAATAATATTTTGCAACAAGGTCCCTACATGTTTCATATTTACAAAATTCTCAAAATTTTATTTCCAATTAAAGATGTATTAAATAGATATAACAAATATATCACACATATTTTATATGCATTTAATTGCACATATTTTTTTTGAACATGTGTATAATATCATTTTGTTTGAATAATTATTCGCCAACGACCCTGTATTTTTACTATTTAATTCTACAAACTTATCTTTTGCATTGTAGTCTCTCCTTTTTTTTATTTTATGTTAGCCATATATAATCAAATAATATATAATATGGAAATAATTGAAATATAAATTTTTAATTAAAAAATTTTGAACATTAAAACTTTAAACAAGCATAACTTTTGATAGGAAGGTTCGTTTGGGGCAAACAAGCACATTCCGAAAAGCTGGCGAGGAGATCTACACGTTTGGGGCAAACGACCATTTTCGGAGCAAAAAAACGCTCTCTAGACCTCCAAAATTCACTTTAAAAGTTTGCAAACCTAAAAACCACTCTAAACCACTAAAAAAGTTTTTAAAATCATAAATTAATCATTAAAAAGAGAAATGCAGTAAATCAAGTGACTTTCTTGATAGTTATTCAAACAAAATGATATTAATGTCAAAATTAATATTCGAATGTCATTTTTAAATAAAATTAATATGAAATTAAATGTGATATTTTAAAAATAAAAAATTTAACCTTAAAAATAAATGTAACCTAAATTTTCACATTAATTTTCCTATTAATTTTGAAAAAAAAACGGTAATAACTCCATTTCTAAAAATTTACACCTTCCTACCCGTTTATAAAACGCGCTCGAAGGCTCCGAACACGTTTTATAAACAGGTACGAAAGTCTGACCAGCCTTTTGAGGCGTAACTGAAGCAGTGAATTTATTCCCCTTCTTACCCGTTTATAAAACGCGTTCGAAGCCTTCGAGCGCGTTTTATAAATGGGTAGGAAGGAGAGAGACTGTACGCTTTTATAAAACGCGTTCGAACTTTCTTCTTATTAAAAAACAATAATAATAATTCTTTCTATTAAAATTTTTTGTGTCTGAATTCCTATATAAAATAATTTCGGATGTTACTGACTATATGAGTTTTCAGTTTTGGCAATGTTCCTTCTCATTTTTTTTTCTTATAGTATGTGATATGCATTTTGATAATCATTTAAGGACATATACAATTATTATGATCCGAAAAAAAGAGTCTAAAATGTCAATTTTCGTTGTCATTCCTAACATCTACAATTATCTTTGCTTGCAGGTAGTGCATTATGCTCTTTAGAGGTATTCATTTTATCATGTACAATTATCTTGACACAAAAAAGGGATTTGATACATAATTTTTCTTTTGATAAATTGATAATGATATAATTAGATTATACAATTTACTGCCGGGTGGATCTAGATTTTATTCTTCATTTTTACAAAAGTTAGAATAATGTTGTTTAATCTTTTATTCGCATTAACATAAGATGAGTGAATGTGAATATGTGGTATTTTCAATTAAATTCTTTCATGACTTGATTAAACTATTTGCAAGATATAATTATTACCAAAACATTTCTATTTACCCTTGATACATTATTTATACATATATAATATTGGATTCAACTACATCAGAGCTACGAATTTCAAATGAAGAAGCAAAATTATCGCACTTAACTATTATAAATATGGTCTAAATATTATCATAAAAAAGGTATGATATAAACATCAATTAGTAGCTCCATTGGACCTAATATTAACCGAAATATACAACTGAACAAATTTTAATCTGAAAAGCAAAAAGTAATAGCAAAATGATCACGTTGGCTTGTGTTGTCTTGCGACAATATGAAAGGCAGTATATCTAGCCTGATAAGGCACCCTTCTTGGGGATTTCATCCACAAACACGAAGTTTATGGTTGACCAATATCGCTCCTCATCATTTAGCTACTGCTTTTATTTTTCTCATTGCTGGTCATATGTATAGAACTAACTTCGGAATTGGGAACAGTATCAAAGATCTTTTAGAAGCACATATTCCTCCAGGGGGTCGATTAAGGCGTGGACATAAAGGTCTTTATGACACAATCAATAACTCGGTTCATTTTCAATTATATTTTGCTAGTCCCATCTGCCTCCACCAAGGCCTCCACAACCTCAGGGCTCGTGCCTTTCACTGCCATGTGCAATGTCATCAGGCATTTCTTGTCAGTTCTATAAGCGAGTTGCGGGTCCTATGCTAGCAAGGCATTCGCCATCTCAATAAGGCCCTAGTGTGCAACGAAATATAATGGGTTCTTGCAATTATTCTTTGATAGATGGACTGAGTCATCATCAAAGAAATGTAAGAGGTGAACCACTTCCAAGTGACCAAGGATGGTAGCTGAGATGAGTGGTGTCAAATTTGATGGGCCTAAAGTATTGCTCAAACCCAGCTCATATTGCAAGAAGGCTCGTAAGATTTCTGTAGAAGGGAGAATTTATAAAGTTCATTAAGATGAATGAAAAATAAATAAATAAAATGAATGCATCTGCATCCTGAAGTTGCCCAAAAAAATATTACCACTGCTGATACTAACAACATTTATGCGATCTTGTAACATTTCTTCATATTACATGAACAGGTAATGTTCTTAATTTGTACTGGTACTGGTTTTAATTTTCAATAATCAACATCAAAAGAATCTACACATTTTTTTCCTTAATTATTCTTTTGAGAAAGTTAATGATAATTTGATAGGATAAGAAACATGTGTTGCAAATTGATAGTAATTTAAAGAAACTTAATTTCACGTGCACATATAAGGAGATTTTGACCTCCCAAAACTAATGTTCTTAGCAATCTTAATTAGGACAAAAGGTTCTTTCCATTGCCAGTACTGGTGAATTTCTCTTCGCATACATAGTAACTTACCAGAGCAACATTAGTCTTGGAGTTTTTTTAAATAGAAAAAATAAACTAATATCTAATTGCAAATATGAACAAATAATGAGGAGGAGAACAAACCTCTTTGGAGTTACCAGTGATCCATGGTACATTCTGTTATGACTTAATGAGCCTTAGGTAGTGAAGATCAGTTGTAGAAAATTTAAAAGTGATTAAATCAACAAAATAATAGATACCTACCGAGCAAGATGCTTGAGCCCGATATGCGAGTCCTTTCCCATTGCATATGAAGCCTCAGAACATTTGTGCCAGTTGCATCACACAGTGCTGACATGGCGTTGATGAAGGAGATTCTTTGTGCAAGGAAAGCATTTACTACAAGCATACAAAGCTCAGCTGACCACAGGTTAAAGGCTTGAACAGCACTTTTTACCTTCAAGTGTCTCCCAACCTCCGATCAACACACGATCAAGGGCACGAAGTTCCTCAATTGTAGTGCCCTCGGCAAGGAACTCAGGGTTGGAGAGGATTGGAATTTAATGCGGTTGCTATTATGTGTCAGGATATTCTCAATTGCCTCTGCGGTCTTAACAGGCACTCTCGACTTCTCTACCACAGCCTTATCAGATTTTGCCACGTTAGCAATCATACGGGCAATACTTTCTTAGTATGTCAGGTCGGCAGCGTTACCTGTCGTATAATTGATAATGATGCATGAGGTTAGATATAGGATTTTCATAGTACTGTTAAAGAACTGTCTAGCTACTTTTTATCCAATATTAAAAATGACATAAATTATACTCTGGACTTAGTATGTAAGAATTGCAATATACAAACTAAGCGAGACCTGAATAAGATGAATAACATTAAAATATATATAAATATTTTTATTATTAAAATCTCTATATAAGGTTAGACCTGAATTAAACTAAATTAAAAATTTTCAAAAAATGGCTTCAACGATTCGGTTCCAATATCGGTAGTTTGTACTAACCCCAATACACATTCCCATACTATGATGGCCATGTTCTCACATGATGTGTCCTACATAACTAAAAGGTAATTCAATAAATAGATGTCACTATTGTAAACATTAAAGTTTGTATCAAGCTATTTTAGTACAAATCGATAACCTTTATTGTCTTGGATAAAAAAGATATGTCTTCTAATAGCTAGGTACGATACATAATAGCTGAAATTTGTGCCATTAGGATATGGTTTCGTCGATTTTCTGTACCGGTGGACCAATCTGTACTCGGAGCTGGAATTTGCTAATTATGTTTTGGTCTCATGCCTTTACTAAAAGAGAAGGTGGGTCGATTATAATTTGTATATCGTAGTTCTAAAACTCAATACCAACACATAACTTATAAGTATGAGTCAGTACCAAGCAATCTAGCTACCATACCAAATCGATTCGTAGCAGCCAATCATAATTTGTAATGAAAAAGGAAGGGAGGAAAGAATTAGATGAATTTAATTACCATCTTGTGTGGAGATTACAATTGAATTTTCTCATGGAGGAGCAGCAGAGGATGGGTTGTGTGTAGGGCCGCCAAAGGGCAGATTGGGCGGAGAATTTGTCGAGGGTTTTGAGGTACCGTGAATTTGGCGGAGAAGAAGAGGTGGGGCATCGCGAGGAGGTGGGTCGCGGTTGGCAGAGGAGGAGGAGGAGGAGGCGGAGAGACGGCAGGAGGGGTGCGAAGGAGGATTTGGGGGTGTGGCAAGGTTGGTGCAAGAAGAAGAGGCAATGAGAGAGGAGTTTTGAGAACGGGAGAGAGAGAGAGAGAGACGATGGTTGGTCTATAGCGGCCACGGCAATTAATATATACTAGATGAGTGGTAGGCCGCTTCGCGCTTTTGATAAATTTCGATGGCTAAATTTATCAATATAAATAAATATATATTTTTAATATATCTATTTTATATTTATTTTATATATATAAAACTATCTTAGATGATTGGTATAATTATTTTTAATATATTTAATCAAAAAATATTTTTAATTAAAAGTCAATGCAATTACGGCTTTTAATTAAGAAGGGTAAACTTCTAGAATATATTCAGATTGATCGATTAACAAAAATTAGAGGGCTCAAATTGCATGTCGTATGAGGTTAGACATGAAATATCTTAGACTTCCAAATATATCTACCTTAGATTTCCAAATATATTTAACTTTTAAACTATTTTTAATTTATATAAATAACAGTGTAAAAAAAATTAACTTAATTTTTTACCGCATTTTAAACTTGAAAAATCGGTCACGGTTTTTAATATATATCTTATATCTTAGATATATCTTAGATGTATTACATGTATAACAAAAATAACTGAATTCATTGCAAGCTTATTATTCATAAAATTAATTTAGAATTGATATTTAAATCATATAAATATTATAATCCTTATAATCCAACTAATATGTAACTATAACATTTTTAATAATGGTTTCGATTTTATATAAATCTTTCAAGTTAATTAATGACCAGATATCAAATCAATACACGTTAAAGTAAATAATAAAAAAAATATTTATAACAGTAAGAAATTTCACTGTTATATATTAAATAAAGATAAATTAGCATGATGGCTGATACTTAAATGCCATAAAGTAGAAGATTTGTTAAAAATGTTTGAGTATATAACAATAGAAAAGTAAAAGAAATGTGTTAAACATGAGCTTGAAAATTAGTGAAACTAGCAGCAGTGCCCGCTCAATGTGCGGGCAAATTTTTATTTGATATATTTCAAAACGTTAAAAACTTTTAATATGTGATTATTGAAATTTGCAGATTACATTATTTATTTCTATTTTTGATATTTTTTTTGTTAAATTTGTTACTATATAAGTCTTTTCATATGTTGTGCAATTTCTTTATTTTTCTCTTCATTTGGACAATGCTATAGTTAAACAACAGATATAATAAGGCTATAATATGTTCAACTTATCAATAGATATCATAATGCTATTGCAGTAAAGAAGCCATTCTGATCATCAATTAATAATTTAATATATAAAAAAAAACCAAGAAATGGCTAACGTGTACCATGTGACATATATCAATTAGTTCATGTGAAACATTGGAGAATATTAATGATTTGCACCAATATAAAATAAGACATTAATCCAAAAAAAAATTTCTTAATATTTTAAACACCGAAAAATATAGAATTTAATATAACTTGATTTTTTATAATATTGGAACCTAAATAAAATTTGATGAAATAAATAAATATGCTATCCAGAAGAGAACTACTTGAGGTTGTGTTTGAATGTTTCGGATGAAAGAAATTGTCAGGGTAACTCTCCTCAGATCCATTACTTTCTTCTCCTAAAAAAAAGGGGGTAACACAATTTAAGATAATGAACTGTTTGAATTGCACAAATGGAATAACAAACATACAGAATTCAGAGATTTAATACCAGAGCTACCAATTGGAGTAGGTAGGCAGTACCACATACATGAGGTCAACTCAACCTTGTTGACTGTCATTAGAAAATCGACATGGTAAGTCGGCGAGGCTTTATTTAGCTTCCCACTGTACATGAAGCTCAACAACTTGTCAGCATCATGTCATATGTTTCATTAAATACAAGATATATATAAGCTCAGTGTCATGTCATCTGTGTATGAGCAACTTATTTTTGCGCAATAAAATAGTGGCATATGAACAAAACATAAATCTCTAGCGAGTTATTTTAAGTGAAAGCATTTAAAACTTACTGGTATACCTAGCCTCATTAGAAGGAAGATATCTAGACACTCTAACCAGAATACAAAATAGCAAAATAACAGATATAAACCAGAAATATCAAATAGCAATAAATGGTGTCTTACCTAGACACTCTAATCGCACAGGTGCATTGCTTGTTCTTCAATGCGTGAGTCATATCAATCAAAACCTACATTTGAAATTTATAAAGTCAACGGGTAACTTGTATTAGTAAAGAGTAAGAAAAATTATTCATATGTCAGTAAGTAAATGAACAAAATATATTAGCACTGCATCTCCTGTGTTGATAAGTTTGTGGCTATTATGAAGGTTTCCAATTAATTATTTTCCCAACATTCTAAGTAACAGTAGGTGATAACCTTTCAAATAGTAAGCATAAATAAAATTGCCATCTTTCTTTAAAGCATTAAACAAAAATAATAATAGCATGCTACCCATAAGTGAACAAATACACTTTCTTCATTTCGCTAATACAAAAAAGGACGAATAATCAAAACTAACTTTAAATCATAATGTGGCGCACAATACAAATACGAAAACTTCTCGAAATCTGATGCAGCTATATCCCAACCAAAAAAGAATTAAAAAATAGTCCAAGGACCAAAATAAACCAAAACAACCTTAAAGCAAGAGTGCATGTCAAAGTAATAATCTTAAAACTGCTTGGAATCTGTTGAAGAAACTAAAACCTGATACGGCTCCAGTTGTTTACTAAAGCATTTAAAAATTAAAGCGGCAAACTAACCATATCAACCACAACCCAGAGAAAAAAGAAAGGTGCGGCCTAAAAAACACTTATCAATATCATCCAGCTACAGTTCAATAAAACTGCTTATGTTCTTAGTGCAAATTAATTGATAAGAATTGGGTGTGCAGATAAGGAGTACCTTCTCTTCCATTTAAATGAGTTAGAAGCTCGTTTAAAGATTGTGCATCCTTACTTTCCTCATATTCTCTGAAGAGTTCAAAATACAATTAATGCATTAGCATTTGTAAACATAACTCTAGCATCATTTGCAAAGAAGCAAAAGACGAAAAAATTGAAAGCTATCGACATATTGTCATATCAAATTTTATTTCTAGTATTTCTTGTATTTCTTGTATTTCAAATCAGTCATTCTCTTAAAATCATGAATAAATGAAACCAATATAAGATGATTTTCATTGGATCCAGAGTATCCTTTTACTTGACCAAAACTAATTTGTGTCTGATCAAACATATGATATGTGTACGCACTGGATCTGCTTTTGTAAATTGGATGAAACATTCAATTTTTCGTGCTAGAAAAGTGGAAGGCGAAAGTAAATTAATCTTAATAACGTAAAATTGAAAATAGCAAAATAAAGAGAAAGACCTGGAGCTCAAAAAAGGCGATCGGTGTGTGCCAGCAACCTATTTTGATAGTAGGCAGGGTTTCCTTTCGTGGGGCAATGCCATAGAAAATGCCCTAAGAAAACAAAAGAAAAGACAAAATCACCAAGAGAGCATCAAAGCTCATAAAAGCAAAAGTGTGACCAAAATTAGCATGTCAAGGTACACATACCAGGAACATTACACTTGTGACAAACATTGCCTGGTGGTGGGTTCCTGTGCTCAAACAAGCCACACCCTTCATCAAGTAAAAATAAAGAGGGATTATTTAAAAGAAGATGAAATGTATCTGTTAATTGGGTTCCTGTGCTCAAACAAGCCACACCCTTCATCAAGTAAAAATAAAGAGGGATTATTTAAAAGAAGATGAAATGTATCTGTTAATTTAATTATATCTATATATCAAAGTACCATCCTTCTTTTAAGTAATTCCTCTATATACTGATTTTCATCTCATTTTCGATTTTTGTGTGATTTTATCTATTAATTTAATTCTATATATCAAAGTACCATCCTTCAAATATATCAGCTACTATTTAAATCGAAGATGCGACAAACTAACCTACATATGAAATGTAAATTGCATTTATCAACTAACTACGATGAGAATTCATTTAAATTGACTAATATGACCTACCTATCGTATGGTATTCAAATCAGCTGTTTAATTTTAGAAAATTAGAATTTCTACACAAAATACAGAAATGCACAAATTAGTACCAGGTTAATTCTGATTGAAACAAATTGGAGACCAGATTGATATATTTTTATTCTCGACCGAAATAAAAGTCATCTTACTTTGAAAATTGGTACATATCTCTTAATATCAGAGTAGTTATTTCATTTACGAACAAAAGAGGAGGGTAAATTCCTAATTTTAGAACCAACACAGGAGGCAACCACGAAGGGCTTAGACAAGCTATGTCTAAAATCGAAGAAATTAGAAAAAAATGAAAACCAAAAAGAAGATGAATCAACAGATAAAATCACACAAAATCGAAATTGGGAGAGAGAAATAAATACTCAGATATAGAGAAAAAACCTTACAATTCATCTTTATCTAATCATCAAATGTACTCTTGTAGAGCAACAAATTAAGAGGGGAAAGCGAGGTAGGGTTTGAAAAGTGGGGCCGCAGCATCACAGGGCAGGGAAATGGACGGAGATGGGGCCGCAGCATCTACTAAAATTTTGTATTCTCACACAACAACCCTACCCTTTACTATCATTTTTTTTTTGTTTGGACAATTCACGCACAACTCAGGCAAACTGATGTTATACATTTCAGTATACTATGACCCTATGACAAGGTTCATGTGGTTTACTGAAAGCACCTTCATTTTTCACCATATTACAAAACACACACAGTCGGTGCTTGACCGGTTTGATTAAAATGGAAACAACAAACACAAAACATGTGCGAGCCATTACCAAATTGACTGGATCAATGTTGTTCATCAATGCTCCCAGGTCATCTGAAATTAAATGTGTATAGTTTTCTAAATAAGATACTTGAATCAGTAAGTCTCTAAGATCATATCAAAGCAAGAAAAATGATTTTCTATTATCTATTCTCATAGAATTTGAGGTTTCTTGGCTCAATATGCCCTTCGCCACTTTTAATGTATGATTAACTGAAAGGAAAGAAACAAAATAGATTAGGCATATTAGGGATGAAATAAGATAGATTGGCAAGGATATTACAAAGTTCTTTATTTCCGTTGCAGCTAACTTAAGAAAACCATGATTCCATACATGATAGATGAGCAAGAATACAATAAAGTGCTCTCTTTACATTGCCAATTAACTTAAGAGAGCCATGATTCCATTCCATACATGACTTCACAACATTGTATATGACGATGTTTTCTGCCATTAGTATCAAGCAAATTCAGCCAATTTATGGCTTACATCTAATTACAGCAGAACAAATGATGTTCATCTAAGTGTAATGTCACATCCAATTTCTATAAAAAATAGAAAAAATAACATAATATACAGCAATAAATATGTTGTTAATTTGGTTTAATTCAGTTGATGTTGACATCCTATCTTCATTACACATGAATTGACTGTTCACAAATCGAATACCATGCTCAAACAAAAATTTAACAAAAAAGAGAAATATTATAAGCCTGACCTTCCTCTGATAGCATCCATTTCTCTGAAATTAATCTTGAATAAAAGATTAAGCAACGTGCTTTTACCTAACAACCACCAAGTAAAAAGAAAGCAAATTAACACAGAAAATCATATGTCACACAAGTTACCAATTTCTAAGTACCATTCCTTCCAACAATGGAAAAAATCAACACCTTTTCAGCACTTCCCAACTTCAATTTAACACTACTGAACTCAATCAATCCAGTGAGGAAAAAAATTCTAAACCGACAAAAAAGAGATTAAGAAAGCACCAATTGGATAAGAACCTCAAGGTTGAATAAGAATCAAAACAATTAATGAAAATAACTAAAATTGAAAGGCAAATAAGAAAAATGAACAACAATTTACCAAATAGAGATTGAGGAAGGAAGAGCATTGACACCATTCTCTACATGAACTCATGTCTCTACTTATGTCAAGATAGTCTATACCGGCCTCGCAACATGCTGACACCATAGGTCTCCCATGGAGATGATAGGGGCCCACACAGGAGATAACCGGGCGTGCCTGGCGTGTGATACCTAGGAGCGAGTCAAGGCTGGAGGTATCCGCTTGGAGGATGGGAATGGAGGGGGGTTGAGATGGGGAAGCAGCCTATTGAAGAGTGGATTTGAGCTTGGATGGGTTACGACCAGCTATGGCGAGAGAGCGGAGAGGAGAAGGGGAGGAAGGAGAGGAGATAAATTCAGGGCTTGGCGCAGCACGTGCTGGCCTGTGAAGCCAGATGCTCCTAGGATGATGAAATTGAGAGCAATTTGGTTTGCCACCCATCGCCTCTACAGGGCACCGCGTCTCAAAAGGAAGAGACGAAAGCTAAAATCAGAGAGAGAGGTACCAAACTCTATGTTTCCAAGTGATTCCATATAAATATCAACAGGATTGCAATCCATGGCGAATTCATGGCAATCCATGGCGATCGTAGCTCTTTACGATAGATTTAGGTAGATTCTTAGAATAAACAGATTAGGAAAAAAAAAAGAAAAAAAACAAAAAACAAAAGAGATCAAGAAAAGAAAAAGGAGAGAGTTCGTGCTAGATTCGATTCTTCTCTTGGTAGATTCGCCTCTTTTTTACTAACTCTTTCTTCAATTCGCTTTACTTTGGGCCCTTTGCAAAGCCCAACCCAGTCCGAGCTCGATGACATCAGCAATGGCGGAGGTCCCATTTGCAGTGACTAGACCTGATTTGGTGCGAACACAACCACAAATTTATTGGAAACGGATCAACAACACTGAGTCGCAACCAGATCGGAGATCGATTGTTACAGAGAGGGTTACTAAGTTACGAGCACAATCTACCCCCAAAAACCCCATCTGTTTTTGTTGTGCAGAGAAAGGTCACTTGGCATCGGCTTGCACAAACCCCGAAATCTGTTTCATTTGTAACCGTCCAGGTCACAAATCATTTCAGTGCAGATCTACGGGTCCGTATCCTCTGCTCACCTTTTAAGGTGAGCAGAGTGCCTACCTCTGATCCGAGCCGTTCGATCTAATCTCGACGGTTAAAATTTTTCGGGCCTTACAATCTGGTTACATGCACGGGGCTCCCTTAACCGTTAAGATTACATCTAACGGTTCAGATCAGAAGTGAGCAGAGTGCTCACCTTAAAATGTAGGCAGAGGATGTGATTCCAGATCTACACCTCCTACACATTCAACAAAAGCTTCTCCGATCGTTACTCGACCTAAGCAACCACTAGCTATGGCGAGAAACGTTCTTGGACCAGCTTTTCACTCCAATCAAGCAGTCGTGGGGCTGGAGAAAGCATTCGAGAGGAGTTTCATCTACATCGATGAACTCAGGTGGGGTCCTGAGAGGGTCCAACGCGCTTTGGAGAACTTGCTCTCCTACAAATGGCGTGTCAGACCTTATGAGGACTGGAAATATCTGATTGAAGCACCACCAGACTGGCTTCAACCGGCCTTGGCAAGGCAAAAGATTCGACTAGAGAACCAAGAAGTGAGGATTTACCCTTGGGATCCTGCAATCGATGCTGGTGCTCAATTGATATCAGTATGGGTAAGGATTTACAACTTCCCCATTAAATTATGGCACTTTCCTGAATTCCAAACTTTGTTTGCCAAATGGGGAGGAATAGTGTTTGAATTGGACCCAATTACTGCAGAACATTTAGATTTCAGATATGCTAGGGTTAGAGTGGGGGTGTGTGACCCACAACACATCCCCATATCAGCTTGGATCCCCTATACAAATCAATGAGGTGAAACTGAAAGATATAACATTGAGTTTCAAGTAGAAGCAAGGTATGGGGTTGGGAATAACAGGAGGGGAGGTGGAGACCCTCCTCAACCTAGACATAATGGTAGAGGAGGGGGTGGTAACCCTAGAGGTAATAATGGAGGTGCTCCCCACAGAAATGCCAACCCTGTCACAACTAATATCCAATCCCCACCTCAAGGGGGAGGGCCTGATGATATGCCAGTGGATGAAGAGGTGCCCCATGACACAGAGGGGGAGGCAACTGAAATACCAATAGCTACAAAAACTCCTCCTGGGCAGGAACAATCCAAGCAGAAAGGTGTTATTACTGGAACACCTCAAAGAGCTCCATTCACTCCAGGGACCATTGATGCAGTGCTACATCAGGTAGCCAGAGATAGTTTACCAATTTGTACTCCACCAATCTCTAGTGAATCAAATGACCTAGAAAAACTGCCAAAGGGACAAGTGATGCCCCCAACTAGTGGAGGGGCTCACAATCAAACACAACCCCAGATGGAGTTGATAGTGACAGATTCAAACCAACATGGGACGCCAGAGGACTTTAGCTCACCTTCTAAGTCAGAGGGACAGGTGGTCTCCCCAACCAATGGAAGGACAAACAATCAGACACAATCTCAGGTGAAGTTGACAGCTGTGGAGGGCCAACAAGGGGCAACTAACTCCTCATTCAAGTGCAAGTCAACTCACCATAGATCTGATGAGCTCATCGCTACTCCTGTCTATCAATCTTTTCTCAATCCTGCCAGAAGAAGTTCGAGATTGCTAGTCAAAGGCATTACTACGACAGTTCTCAGCAATGCTAAGGCTAGAATCAGAGACAAACATTTGGGAAAAAAAATTAGTACAGGTAAACAATTAGTTGACTCTTTTCCTTACAGTAGATTAACTATAGATGAGATACATAATTTGTTTGAGGTTTATAGAATTCAGTTAGGTGATAATGATACACATAGAGTACAAATAATTGAGAATATGCAACAGATGACTAGGAGTTCCTTTGAAAATGTGTTAAACCAAATTCTAGAAAGAAATAAGAGGGACATCAATAGTAGAACTGTAGTGCATTTAAATCAGGGGCAGCTTAGTTTTAGATGAAGATATTGAATTGGAATATTAGGGGTCTCAATTCCCCTAAAAAAAGACAGGTACTTCATGATTTACTTAGAGAACACAAAATTGATATGGTTGTTATCCAAGAGACAAAGAAGTCTAACTTTACTCCTAGAATTTTAAGGACTATTTCTACTGTTATGGACTCCTGGCATTGGCTCTCCTCTGTGGGGGCCTCTGGCGGTATCTTGTTTGGGTGTATCAGTGATCATTTTGAGGTAATTCAACAATGTAGAAATAGATATTCCCTGAACATTCAACTTAGAAATAGAAAAGATAGTGTTGTTTTTCTTTTTACTATAGTTTATGGGCCTGTAGATAGTAGATTAAAGAATGAATTTTGGAAAGAGTTACATGATATTAGACAAGCTTGGCAGGGTAAATGGTTAATAAGTGGTGACTTTAATGCTCTTAGAGCTAGAAATGAAAAATCTGGCACCAACTTTAATATTAAGATTAGTAGAAAATTCAACAACTTTGTGAGGGACTGGTGTCTTATGGAGTATAACATCCCTCATAGGAAATACACTTGGACTGACAATACTAATTTTGCTTTGTTGGATAGGGTGTTTGGTAGTTTAGATTGGGATCAATGTTACACTAACTGTCACTTGAAAGATTTGGCTAGGAATGGGTCAGATCATATCCCCATTATTATAGATTTAGATAGAGATACTTCCACCACACATTATCACTTTAGATATGACCCCTTGTGGCACTCGGATGAGGATTTTAATCAATTAGTGGATAGATGGTGGACAGATATTTCTCTGCGAGGGAATATAGGTCAAAAGTGGTTAGACAAGATGAGGTATATGAAAAAAAAAATGACTGGTTGGAAGATAAATTTTGAAAGCAGTAGGAAAAAGCTTAAGAATCAGATTGTGCAAGAACTCTATGAATTAGAACTTATTCAAAAAAATAGAGATTTCAATAACTTAGAACATGATAGGTGGACTTATTGTAAACATACTTTAGATCAGCTGTACCATGAGGAAGAAGTATATTGGAGATTGAGATCCAAACAAAAATGACTAAAAGAAGGGGATAAAAACACTAGTTATTTTCATAAAATAGCTACTGCTAGGAGTAGGAAAAGTAAAATTTTTAACCTAGAAATTGAAGGTAATCTGACAGATGACATGGCTGTCATTAGAAATCATATTCAGCAATTTTATATTGATTTGATAGGGACCAAAGGAATCAAATGTGCTTCTTTCTCCTCCGATTTTTGGGAAGGTATTCCTACCTTATCTGAGGAAGATAGGGTACATTTAGACCAACCTTTTAGTATGGAGGAAATTAAACATGCAGTTTTTAGCTTTGATGCTACTGGGGCTCATGGTCCTGATGGATTATCCTTTAGTTTTTATCAACATTTCTGGGATTTAGTGAAACAAGATTTATATACTTTAGCTCATGAGTTCTATTTAGGCAAACTCAATTTAAATAAACTGAATAAAGCCTCTATATGTTTGTTACCTAAAGGAAAAGATGTTGTCACTATTAAAAAATTCAGACCTATTAGTTTGGTTAATTGTAGCTGTAAAATTCTCACTACCATGCTTACTAATTGATTAGCCAGAGTAATTGATAAGCTAATTGACCAGGTTCAAATAGGTTTCTTACCAAATAAGTATATTTTAGAAAATGTAGTCATAGCCCATGAAATCATACATGACTGCAGTATAACCAAAGAACCTGGAGTAGTAATCAAAATTGATTTTGAAAAGGCCTATGATAGAGTTGACTGGCATTACTTAGATGAAGTACTCAGTGGTAGAAACTTTAGTGATAAGTGGAGACTCTGGATTACTCAACTTTGTCAGAGTTCTCATACTTGTATAAACATTAATGGTGAACCTACTGACTTCTTTAAATGTCAGAGGGGTCTCAGACAAGGAGATCCCCTCTCCCCATTTTTGTTTGACCTTGCAGTGGATTCTTTATGTAGAATTTTTAATAGAGGAAGATTAAATGGGGATATTTTGGGCCTTGGTCCCCCTATACTTAACAATACAGCTCTAACCAATATTTTGTATGCAGATGACACTTTGATTTTTCTGAAAGCTGATGAAAGGAACATAGAGAAAGTTTATTGGACAATGCTAGCTTTTGAAGCAATGTCAGGTATTAGAATTAATTTTCATAAAACAGCTATGTTTCCCATCAATATTTCAGATGATTATTGCAGTAGACTAGCTGATATTTTTAGATGTAAGATTGATCACTTTCCCATGACCTACTTAGGTATACCTCTACATTATAGAAAACTTAGCTGCAGTGATTGTGGGTTTGTCTTAGATAAAATTCATAAGAAATTACAACATTGGAAAGGATCTATGCTCTCAATAGGAGGGCGACTTACCTTGATCAACTCAGTTTTAAGTGCAGTACCTCTTTATATGATGTCTATTTACAAACTTCCAGTGAAAATAAGAAAACAAATAGACTCTTGTAGAAGTAAATTTTTGTGGCAAAGAAATGCTGAGAATAAGAAGAGATTTGCTTTAGTTAATTGGAGAAAGGTTTGCCAATTAAAACAATTTGATGGTTTAGGGGTATTAGATTTAGAGAACATGAACACTGTTATGCTTATGAAATGGTGGTGGAGGTTTTCTAACCCTCATTTTTCTAGCTTGTGGAAAACTCTAATTCATAGGAAGTACAATAGTTCTAGTAATCAACTTAGTTTCTCTCCTTTTTGGAAAAATATCTCTTCCTTAGATCAGTTAGGAAAAATTTCTAGTAGTTATTTGGTAGGTGATGGGGCTAATATTCATTTCTGGACAGACATTTGGTACCAAAATTGTCCCGTTGCCACCCTTTATCCCTTTCTCTTTGATTTGTGCTCTACTAAAGATTGCACCCTCCAAGAAGTTATTCTAACACAAGGAGGAGTTCTAAAGTTCCACAGACACCTAAATGGTGTGTTGTTACAGGAGTGGGTTGAGATCTTGGGTATTATTCATAATACTCATTTAAAGAACGAGGATGATGAAATATACTGGAGATGGACTCAAAATGGACAGTACACTTCACATTCTCTTTATAACTTCTTGAGTTTTGATGGTATTCAAATTGCTAATGCTCAGGTCTGGTGGAAGTTTAAACTACCTTTAAAGATTCAAATCTTCATGTGGATGAACATGCATAATAAACTTCTGACCAAACAAAATCTGAGTAAAAGGGGCTGGCAGGGTAATACTGTTTGTTGTTGTTGTGGTAGGGAAGAAGAGACCAATACCCATTTATTCCTTTTATGCCCTTTTGCTAGAACCATTTGGGTTTTAATGGGTCAGAGCCAAAATTACTTTTCTTCCTGGAATGATTTACATGAGGTATTAAATTTTGCTAACAATCTACCTGCACGGACTAGAGAAGCTTTTGCCATCTGCTTCAGTGCTTTGTGCTGGAGTATTTGGTGATGAGAAATGACATTATTTTTAATAATAAACCAGCAAAAACTACTAAGAGTATGATACTTTTGATTAACTCATTTGTAATGTACTGGGCAGGATTGTCAGATGGCCAGGTCAAAGAACACATACATTACTGGATGCCTCATGACTGGTCAGAAATTCCCATCCAGATGCAGTCGCCTGATGTATCATTGGCAAGTTTACCAGGGATGGAGGAATGGACTGGATGGAGCTTAGAGCAACCTGCACTGGCAGGTGAATGAAGAGCATAAAACCAGGAGTTTAAAAGTGATGAGAAAGCTACTGATCAAAGTGTACTTTAATCTTGATGTTGTTGTTTTTAATTACTTTGTTGAAGATCTCTGTGTTACAATCTGACTTAGGTTTAGTTACTGGGTCTAGTTATCTGTTAGTTTGGTTAAAACATTTTAGATTAGGAAGCAACATGTGGCTTCCTCCCCAGTGTACCTGAACTCACTATTTCTAGCAATAGAAATGGGCCCAATGGCCTTTTTTCAAAAAAAAAAAAATCAGAGAGAGAGAGAGAGAGAGAGGAGAAGGGAGCGGCGTCATTATTATTATTATTTTTTTGGTAATGTCATTATACAAACCCTAGCGAAGCAGAAAAAGGAAAGAGATCCATTTTTTTGCACTTTGTCTAACTTGGAAGGATATCGGCATTCGGCAGAGATCAATCGGAGAGGAAAGGATAAGGAATATCAGAGAAATAATGAAATTATCTTTACTAAAATAACTTGCAGGGGAAAGAAAAAAAAATGCGCAGAAGACGGAATCGAACCGTCGCGCGTCGCGAACGAAGCAACAGACTTTACCAACGCACCGCCCAGACAGTTCATGATAAAAAGTCGACCTTTTAGTCTGATATTTGAATCCGAACCGTAGATCATAATAGATTAACAAAATCAATGATCCATATTTGATATTAGAGGAGTGTAACTCCCTTTTAACTCGAAGTTTATGTCTATTCTACTGATGCTTTATAAGTAGTGGAGATAACAAACTGTATTTTCTTAATGTACTCTCCTTTTTTCTTTCCCTATCTTCTTTCCCTTCTTACAACGAGCTTTCAACGATTATGAAAAGAAAACACTCGTCATCCGTAGTGGCGAGGCGATGGCTAAGGCGACCTCTTTTGTGCCGCCTGTCGCGGCCACGACTTCCTTTCAGACTGCCGTCAAGACTAAGATTCAAGCCGAGACCTTTTCACCTTCCTTTCTGCCTCCGCCGCCGCCGCCGCTCTACGACTACTATTTCCCTAAAACTTAAAAGTATTCAACTGGCGTAAAGAGAATCTTGGCAAAGAAGACCCGGTCTAATAAATCACTTCTTTCGATTCTTTGTTATAAATAGAGAGCGATTCAAACAGCTCAGCAACAGCAATAGAAGCATAAACCCAT
Source organism: Rhynchospora pubera (assembly GCA_028095005.1). Taxonomy (NCBI): domain Eukaryota; kingdom Viridiplantae; phylum Streptophyta; class Magnoliopsida; order Poales; family Cyperaceae; genus Rhynchospora; species Rhynchospora pubera. The sequence continues at coordinate 19,988,144 of CM051463.1, forward strand.
TGCTTCGTTTCTTCAATTTCCTTGCACATTTTTTTGTTTCATTATTTCTTCTCAAACAACTCTTAGAAAGCTCTTCAAACTAAAATCAATCATGCCGATGCCGTCCTGGTTACGATTCTCGTTCGGTCAAGATCAGAAGCTGAAGGGGGTGAAACGCCGAACGCACCCCCCCCCCCCCCCCCCAATATGTTCCAAAGCGAGGCAATGTGCTGAAGCGAGTATTGAAGAGTATCATAGGTCGGGGAAAGCCGAAAAAGACCTGGCCTTTGAATTAGTGACAATTCAGGAAATGATTTGCTGACATAAGAAGCATTACAATTGATTTTTGTAGAATTTCTTCACAGCATAACTTGCGCACATTTCGTGCACAGATGCTACTTTGTACTTTTCTTTGGTTTTCATTAAGAGAGCGTTCTTTGCTTTTGATTGCTTGTGTATTTTTTTTTATTGTTTTAAGATGGACTGTAGATGTGTGTTTAAGTAGGTACATAAATAACAATAGTTCTTGTTGAGAAATTTTTATATTTTTATAAGTTCTATGAAAAAGCTTAGTTTTCTAACACTAGGGAGTAGGGAGAAGCATAAAGGTCACGTGATCTTTTGAAATCAGACGGCCAATATTCTTATGTATTCCAAAAGGGTCACGTGAGGAGGTAGTCATCGCCTCATCGGTCAATGCTTTTCTTTTTCCCCCTAGCTAACGGCAATAAAAATAATTGTGCATTTATTTTGAACTGGAATTTAGTTAACAGCAGACAAAAAAGATGTGGGAGACAAAAATGTTTTTCTTTTGATATAATAATAAAAATTAAATTCTATCTTTAAAAGAAAAAATTCGGCCACTACGAATTGCGACTATTAGAAAAAAAAAAATTCAACGTATTCCTTTTTCGATTTGAAAAATGGCTAAGAGTAGATTTAAATCAGGAGTGACCAAACTGTTGGCGAAAGAGTTTTACTTAAAATTGCAAGTAAATTTAAACTAGAACAAGTAACATGCTAATACGTGTATAGCTTAATTGGCACCATTGAGTTTATATGAAAATTAAAGATCGAAATTCTTTAGTATTTACTAAAAATTAAGGATATTTTTCCTAAAGGGCTTAATTTTATTTTTAAATATCATGAAGGGCTGCACGCCTGCGCATCATGAAAAGAATTCCAAAAGGGCCTAGACTGTGGGCTTTTAGGCCTTAATTTTGTGCGCCCAATGCAATTACGCATTACGCTTATGTGTTAACAAATTTTAGGCGCCCAGTCTGAATTATTGATTGAATATTCTTTAAGACAATTAAATCAAGCATCAAAATTAAATTACTTTTCCGTTAAAAATGAAGTGGCCTTATTGATTTCATTATCCCTACTACTAATTTGCTGTTTCTATTCTAATTATTTATCAGTAATTAAATCTGAAATTTATTTCGGCCACTTACATTTCTAGTGGACGGGCCAAAAAGCAAAGGAAGTGGAGAACACCGGTTTCAAGCTGTGGTACACTGGAAAAGAACGGGGCAGGAATGGAGTAGGTATCTTAATCGACAAGAGCCTTAAGAGTGGAGTTGTCGACGTGCGGAGACAAGGGGATAGGATCATTCTAGTGAAGCTAGTTTTGGGGGACTTAGTTTTGAACGTCATTAGTGCTTATGCACCACAAGTAGGACTAAGTGAATCCATCAAAATCCAATTCTGGGAAGATTTAGATGGTATGATTAGAAGTGTGCCAACCACTGAAAAGCTCTTCATCGGAGGAGACTTCAATGGACATGTAGGTGAAACTAGTGGAGGGTTTGAGAGGGTGCATGGGGGTTTTGGGTATGGCGATAGGAACCAAGAAGGTGAGGACTTCTTGAACTTGGCCATAGCTTACGACCTCATGATAGCTAATACCTTCTTTAGAAAAAGACAATCCCACTTAGTTACCTTTAGTAGTGCCCAACACTTTTCTCAGATTGATTTTGTTCTTGCTAGGAGAGAGGACAGACGAGCCTGCATGGATTGCAAGGTTATACCTGGGGAATGTGTCGTCTCACAACACAAACTTGTGGTGGCTGATTTTCGCTTTTCGCTGCGTTCTAGAGTAGGTAGAGGTGCTCGAGTTGTGAAGACGAAGTGGTGGAAGCTCAAAGGAGACGTGTCTCATACTTTTAGGGGCAGAATGATTGAAGAAGGTCCGTGGAAAGCAGATGAAGAAGCAAACAAGATGTGGGAAGATATGTCAGCTAGCATTCAAAAGGTAGCTACGGAAGTGCTTGGAGTTACTAGAGGAAGCAACCGCGAACCCAAAGATACGTGGTGGTGGAACGACGAAGTGCAGAAAGCTATTAAAGAAAAGAAAGAATGCTACAAACGCTTGCACCATGACAAGACCGACGACAATGCGCAGAAGTACAAATTGGCCAAGAAGAATGCAAAGAAAGCTGTGAGCGAAGCAAGAGGTCGGGCTTATGAGGATCTATACCAGAAGCTGAGTACGAAGGAGGGTGAGAAGGACGTGTATAAGATAGCCAAGCTTCGAGATAGGAAGACGAGAGACTTAAACCAAGTGAAGTGCATCAAGGACGAGACTGATAGGCTTTTAGTGAGGGACGACGAGATCAATAATAGGTGGAGGGATTACTTCAACAAGTTATTCAATGGAGAGGATGACGACTTAGGAATTGTGTTGAACGACTCCTTTGATGACTCCAATAGACGTTTTGTTAGGAGAATTCAAGAGTCCGAGGTGAAAGAAGCCTTAAAACGAATGAAAGTAGGTAAGGCTCTAGGACCTGATAACATACCAATCGAAGTATGGAGGTGCCTCGGAGATGTGGCTGTAGTTTGGTTAACCAAACTATTCAATAGCATTTTCCGATCAAATAGGATGCCAGATGCGTGGAGGAGAAGCACTCTAGTACCAATCTTCAAGAATAAAGGGGATGCTCAAAGCTGTACAAACTATAGAGGAATTAAGCTTATGAGTCATACAATGAAGCTTTGGGAGAGAGTGATAGAACATCGTTTGAGACGGATGACAAACGTTTCGAAAAACCAATTTGGTTTTATGCCTGGGAGGTCAACCATGGAGGCCATCTTCCTAATAAGGCAATTGATGGAGAGATATCGGGAGCGAAAGAAGGATCTACATATGGTTTTCATTGATTTGGAGAAAGCATACGACAAAGTGCCAAGGAAAGTTATGTGGTGGGCACTAGAAAAGAAGAAAGTCCCCACAAAGTATGTTACCCTCATCCAAGACATGTATGATGGTGCCGTTACTTGCATCAGGACATGTGATAGTGTAACTAGTGACTTTCCTATTAAAATAGGACTACATCAGGGATCAGCTTTGAGCCCGTATATTTTTGCCTTAGTGATGGATGAGATCACGAAGGATATACAGGGAGAGATTCCTTGGTGTATGCTCTTTGCGGACGATGTGGTGTTAGTCGATGAGAGTAGGACGGAGGTCGATAGGAAATTGGAATTGTGGAGACGAACTCTAGAGTCCAAAGGGTTTAGGCTTAGTAGAACTAAGACGGAGTATATGGGGTGCGAGTTTAGTGGGATACGACCAGTGGACGGAGATGTCTGTCTAGACGGGCAGGTAGTACCTACGAAAGATACTTTTCGATATTTAGGGTCGATGCTGCAGAGCGATGGCGAGATAGATGAAGATGTTAGTCACAGGATAAGAGCGGGGTGGGTGAAATGGCGACAAGCATCAGGCGTCCTATGCGATAAGAAAGTCCCGCAGAAGCTAAAAGGCAAGTTCTACAGGACAGCGATTAGACCTGCGATGTTGTATGGCGCAGAATGTTGGGCTACTAAAAGACGACATGTCCAGAAGATGAGTGTAGCTGAGATGCGTATGTTGAGGTGGATCTGCGGTCACACGAGGAAAGATCGGATTAGAAATGATGACATACGAGATATGGTTGGGGTCGCACCAATAGAGGAGAAGTTGATCCAACATCGTTTGAGATGGTTTGGACATATCCAACGCAGACCTCCAGAGGCACCGGTACGTATCGGAATTCTTAATCATTTCGAGAACACCCGGAGGGGGAGAGGGAGACCAAGATTGACATGGGAAGAAGCGGTGAAAAGAGACCTTAAAGAATGGAACGTCTCCAAGGAGTTGGCGATCGATAGGAGCGCTTGGAAGTTAGCAATTCATGTACCGGAGCCATGACGTAGGAACTTAGGGGTAGGAGCGATGTCATAGGTTTGTAGGTCCCTCTATCAGGTCACGGTCGAGGTCTAGGTTTCTACTATTACTATTATTATTAGAGGTATTATTATTAGTATGGCTAGTCTTACTATTAGTATTTTTTATTTTTTATTTATTATTTTTTTTTTTTTTATTTTATTTTTTTATTTTATTTTTTTTTTTATTTATTTATTTTTTTATTTTTTTATTTTTTTATTTTTTTTTTTATTTTTTTTTTTTTTTTTTTATTTTATTTATTTATTTATTTTTTTTTTTTTTTTTCGATGTGTTCTCTTATTGGGTTTCTTTCTAGCCTACCCCAACTTGTTTGGGACAAAAGGCTTAGTTGTTGTTGTTGTTGTTGTTGCACTTACATTTCTATGCAAGTATACATGTTCTATTTATATCCATGCATTAGGTGAAGAAATTGCAACTAAAAGAAAATATATAGAAATTGACAGATTGAGAATTTACCAATTATTTGTCAAAATAACGGTTAGAAGTTATTTTATGTAATATAACCAAATGATTATTACAAATTATTACAACCAATTCTTTAATTATTGAACTTCTGAAATAAAAAAATCTCTTTAATTATTAGGATAATTAATAGAATGATATAGTACACTAATGTGCATCGAGACCTCATGCACAGGATCTTTTTACCGTAGGATTAGCTTTAAAAATCGTGCCGATAATTGTATGATCGGTTGAGATAGAGGCGCTGAGGGTCCTTGTTTGTTTAAAATTTTCCGTTATCTCTGTGAAATCTCTCCGTATCCCTTTAACTCTGTTCCCTTTTACCTCCAAGTTGTGCTTTTCTCCAGTAATAACAATAACAAAACTTCTAGGCTTCTAGCTTTGCTCTCTCAGTTTCCTCTTGGAGCACCTCAGACGAAACCTCCGCCTTCGCCTCCTTTCGAAGCATCTCCGCCTCCTCTCGAAGCAACCCTGCTTCTGCCTCCTCTCTTCGCCTCTTTTCGAAGCACCTATGCCGCCTCATTCCTTAATCAACACCTCTGTCACCGTCTTCCTCTCGAAGCACCTCGATCAACACCTCTCTCGGAGTAGAAACCCTAGGTAGGCTGAGCACCCTCTTCCTTTCTATTGTGTAGTTCAATTTTGGCTTAAATTTGTTTAATTTGATTTCCAATTTTGAAATTCACTGGATTTTCATCTGTCCCACGAAAATCCTATATTTTCGTTATCCATAATATGCGTAATAGTTTTAATATGTTATAGTTCAAGAAATTTGGGTTGTACCAGTTTGTAATTTGTGAATATTGAAGCAAAATTGAGTACTGGAGCTAACATATAATTTGCATACTGGTTTTAATTTTGTTGTATTAGAAGTATGTTATTTGAAGCTACTTATATGAACTTTGATCGTTTATTTCAGAATTTGAAGATGATGGCATTGAGGATGACAGTTTTGGGTGAAAGAGTTACTTGAAGCTAATTTATTTTGGGTATTAAGTACTTCAGAAATATTGTGTATTTGGTACGGTTGGGTGTATTTGGTATAATCCGGAGTTTAACATGTTTACATTTCATAATCTTATGATGATTTTTGGCTTCGTAGAAAGGATTTTTTGTTTAGTTATATCTGCATGAAGATGACCAAACCAAAATAATGATATTTTGCAACAGGAATTGTTAATCTACTAGTTTTTAATAAGAATTGCGAGTTTTAAACAAAAATTTTGCAAATTTTAACTGCGAGCACAAATGGCGTCAAATAGGAAAAGTACCATTATATATGAGGATTTGGTGAGTCTTGGTTTTCACGAGGATGGCATCAACAGACATCAACAGAAGCGAGTAAATAGAGGAGAGAGAATGCGTACGTGGTGTGTACAGGTTAAGGAAAAAAAAAAAGTAGAAATGATGCTTGTACTTCAGCTTTTTGTGATTTTTTGAAAGAGATGTCCGAGCATAGAAATGGTTTGGTGCTGCAATGGAGAGGAAGGAGGAAAGAGCTGCTCGGAATTCTCGAGAGTAGACGGAGAAGCAGATCGAGTGCTTCGAGTTCGAGGAGCTCTGGAGACTGGAGAGGAGGCAGCCATCGTGAAGTTAGGATTTTTTTTTAATTTGTCGCGATGGAGAAGCCGAGAAGGTATGAGGTGACGGAGAAGCAACGGAAAAAATTAAAATAACGGAGAGATCAGAACAGCACCAGCGCCTAAATCTAAGCTCTCGATCTAAACATCTGCACGAAAATTAAAGCTAATCCTATGGTAAGAAAATCCTGTGCGTGAGGTCTCTATGCACATTTGTGTACTATATCCATTCTCTAATTAATATAACTTTAATTGACCAAATATTAGACTATAGTATGGAAATTAAAATATATCTATTCTAATTTGTCTTTTAATTATTAGGATAATTAATATAACTTTAATCGAGCAAATGTTGGACTATAGTATGGAAATTAAAATATATCTATTCTAATTTGTCTTTTAATTATTAGGATAATTAATATAACTTTAATCGACCAAATGTTGGACTATAGTATGAAAATTAAAATAGATCATATCTGTATTTTTTAAATTTGTCTTTTATACTAAGGAATGAATCAAATCCATAGGGATCAAATGGAATTGGGTCTTTATTTGATATCATACAATGTTGATTCATTCTATTTTTCGCCATTCTTGCAATTCTATTTGGGCACATTTCGGTCTGAGATAAATTGTATTGATAATGATCCTTAAATTCCATTCAATTATTTTTAAAAAAAATAATATATTAACTGTTAATTTAATTAATCAGATTAAATTATTAATAATAAATTGGCGAATGTCTAATGATAGGACATTTTCATATAATAATTTAGATCCAATTTGGACTCAAATTATGATTGATTTTGTGTTATTTTTAACATAGTTTCATTCCCATTTGTATTATTAGGTACTGCCACGCCCCTTTGTATTTTTATAGGACAATCATCATATGTGGCTCCAAATCTGTACATATCAACACTTATTGAGCGACTCGACTGAGTGCTTGGTGGGATGGATCAGGCAGACGGACGACCAGACAAACAAGAGAAGGCCAGGAGACGACTCGAAGTATTTTGAGCGAGCTAATCACGCTAGTAAGCGGACCGCTTGAGAAGTTCCAGACAGTTTCCATGTTCAGACGGTTAATTTGGCAACCTCTCCTACACTACCTCTGCCACGATCTGAGTCACTTCTGAAACATTTAACTGTCCTAAACTGTTCACAAGACTACTATAAAAAGAGCAGGAGTTTCGAGAGTTCAATATTCCTAATTTACAGAGAAATCACGCCGAAACAGAGAAGGAGTTGAGCAACCCTTGTCTTCAGTCCACAAGACCAGGAATCTGGCGGGTCGGTCAGTCCATGCCACAACAGACAATCAAAGGGTTCGGCTCTGATTTGTTGTAATCTCTCATTAATTCTTGTTTGGTTCTATAATGATGATCCATACCTTGATGTTTGTTATTATGATTATCATACTTGAGTAGTTTGATTAGGGGGCTATGGTTGAAAACAAATACTTAAGTTAGCTTGCATGATCATTTAGTGTAATACTTTGTTAATTGATTGGTGGTTTTTATGTATACATTTCAACCCCATTTAGGCCTTCAATTATATTTAAATTTGTATGTTTTAACTTAGTTTATTAATGTTTTGTGCAAAGAAAGGTGTAACCGTAGTTCAACATTTATTTTACAAGATCATTGATGAATCAGCATGAAGAACCGTCAAAGGAGAAGGTCTCTAGAGGAGTGGAACAGACCAACCTGTCGCTAGAACTGACCAGTCCAGACATGAGAGAAGACAACAACCTGACTCATTTGGAACGATCTAGCTCACACTTGGAACAGACGTTCCAAGTTCTCCAGACTTGCCATATTTGAAGAGGCTGATTTTTGTCAAGTTTTCTCCAAAGAAAATTCTCCAAGACAAGACAACTCCTGACGTGTTTTCACAACCGCTAGAAGACGGCGTGGACCAGCCTGTTGTAGAGCTAGACCAGACCGTTCCACAGGTGGCAAAGCATCAAATTGAAGAGAATATTGCGTCGATTTGTTTTATCTCTCATTATCTTTATCTTTTATTTGTATTCATGATGAATATTGTTGATTGTGTACTATGATTAGCAGGGAATACATGTTCTTTAGGGTTATGGTTGAGTACCTTTTTATCTATTTTGATCAAGCTTTTAAAATGCATTTTTTTCGATATGACGGTCTAGAGTTTATTTAACGGTGCAACATTTTTTCGGTGAAAAAACAGCGAAAAAACAGTGTGTATATGCGAAATCCTTCAAGGAGGAGAATGACGAAAAAGCCGCAACAGTTATCTCAATACTAATGGAGATAGCAACCAAGAGAAAAAACCTCAAAGGTCTAAGTTCAACACATGAGCACCCTAAATCAAGCAATTAGAGTCTTGTTTTCAAAAAAAGAAGTAAAAAAAAAAATCTGAAGTTGCTTTGCAAAAAAAAAAAAACACAAACACAAAATGTTAGTTGGATTTGTCTTAAGTGAGGGCGATTTTCTTTTAAAACAAAATTGCAGAAGTGTTGTTAAAAGGGGGGGGTCATGCTTAGGTTCTGCTAGGATCTAAGTAAAAGACATGTCATATTTTTCTCAAATAATTTCCTTCAAAGATTAAGGGTCTATATGTCAAAACAAAATAGTAACAAGTTTTTTTAGAGTGATTATGTATTTACTCATATATGATAAAAGATAAAAAAAACTATTTTACAGAAAAGGAGGGGATAGGAACAAACCTGAAGTTGTTCTTCTCAAAAAAACATAAACAGCAACTTTAACTTGGCTTGTCTCAACTTAGAAGCATGTTTTAAATTAAAGGAATATAGGAATGCTATAAAAAAAAAGAAGACATATAGGTTTAAACTATGTCAAGTTTCAAATAAAAAAATATACGACGAAATGATGAAATGAGGTTGTCAAAGCTAACTCAAAAAAAAAAAACACACACACACACACACACAAAGAAGAAAGAGGGTAATCTTGAGGGCATGTTCCCAAAGTCACAAAAAGTGATGAGATAGTATTTCAAAAAAAAAAACAAATAATAGATAAGCATAATACCAAGTCAAACTTGTTTCAAAAAAAAAAGAAAGAGAAAGAAAGTAGTAGATTCTGAAAGTCTGTTTTCAAAGTTACATAAATGATGAAATGTTGTTTGAGAAAGGAAGAGAAGAGACAAGTATAGCAAAACCAAATGATTCAGTTCTCCTTAAAAGAAAATAAATATAAAAAGAGAAAAAATGAAAATTGAAACAAGTGGCAGGAATATGAAATCTAGGATAGACTTAGTTCTTGAAACAAAAGAAAACAAAACTCAAATGTTAACCTCAAAGGATGAAGAATTAAATCATGAAACTCAAAGTAGTAAAGTAAAGTTAGCGTGCTATGGTTTAAAAGATTGTTGGTTATCACCACGGTATGCTGCTTTCTGGAATATTGCAAAACATGCAGGTTTGGTAAAGAGGCTTAGTGTCGGGATTGTATACCTTGAACCAGGACCTGACTGATCACCACGATTACCGAATGAGCCAATTGCTTCCTTGATGCTAGTCAGCAATGCACCAATATCGCATGGCATAGTTCAATTAAGCTTAAAAACCCGACAAATTGAAATTTTGAAAACCCCAACCAGGCCCAATTAATATACACAAACTCAAAATTAACAAGAAAGAAAACATTACATGTTCAATTGAAGTCATGGTTAGCTTCGTGGAGACATCTCGATAACAGCCAGGTCATCCACCGTGTCTAAATGCCATCCGTGACCCTCAATTCACTGTCTCACATCAACGACAGTCAAGGAAAGGGGGAGAAAGGTTTCTCTGCAATGGTTGAAGTAAGCCAAATTGGGAGCGTCAATCTAAAAAAGGGGGGACCTTCGACACTAACCTCGTCCCGATCTGTGAAAGCCATGGACCTAACCCTCGCAAACTCGCCAAACTAATGGAGAATTGACGGAGTCAAACTCTCGTCGGAAGGGGGGAAGAGGAGAAAGGAGAAAAAGAAAGAAAGGCTTGACTTATTTGACCAGCGCGAATCTTGATAAAAACGGACGAGTCGATCTCAGAAGCAACGGATACCATCTCGAGTTCAGGTGGGCTCGGTTTGTCCTAGACCAATTCGCAGACAGTGGGTCTGTGAGTCGGATACGGATCAAATCTGAGCTCGCGCGGTTCATGGACTCGTGAGAAGACCAAATGACTCAGTCGTCTCAGCTCGGCACCTCTTTTGATCTTCTGTGGCACTTTGCACACAACGAGTCCCTGACAAACAAACAGCAAAACAACATATCTTCAGCCAATCAGAAAATTTTACGATGCAGGAAACTTCAAAAATGCATTAAAAATAGTTAGATTATCAGAAAAATTCTCATAAAATATCAAAATGTCAAGAAAAATATGAGGAATGTTTTGATACATTATTTCATGCCAATACACCAAAGCACAAAATGTTTTAATTAAAAAATCTAAAAAATGATTAAAGTGATAAATAATAAATTCTCACGATCAAGTCAAAAAATTAAAAGATAATTGGACAAAAATTATTTGAATATTTCATACTTTGAACATTTTATGTTCTGGACAGCAGGTACAGTCAAGCATCAAAGTCTACAAATAAAATTCAGACGACAAAAAAATACCACAGCAAGGTCACAAAATAAATTTAAAAATGTGAGCTCAAAAGTGCAAATTTAAAAATCCCAAAAGTATTACTCAAAAGTGCCAAAAAACCTAAAAGTCCAAACTCAAAGTGTTACTCAAATGCCAACTTGAAATTTGAAAAATCCAAAATTCAAAAGTTTAACATGAAATTGTAAAACCAAAATCCAAAGGTCTCAACCCAGAAGTCCAATTTAAAGTCGAAAATTCAAAACTCAAAGATCCCAACTAAGAATGTCAAAAATCCAGAGGTTCATATCAGACTCAAACCAAATTCAAAATCAAACTTGAAACCAAGCCTGAAAATGCTAAGAACCAAAAGTCAAACTCAAAAGTTAGAAGCTAAAAGTGCTAGCTTAAAAGTGCAAGACCTAAAAGTCGAACTCAAAAGTCCAAAATATGCAAATTAAAAGTCCAAACCTGAAACTGACACAAAGTCAAAACTGACATAAAGTAAAAAATTACACGATGTCCAAAAGTGACACAAAGTCAAAATGACACAAAGTTAACACAAAGTTAAAATGACACAAAGTCTAAACGTGACACAAAGTCAAAATGACACAAAGTTAACACAAAGTCAAAATGACACAAAACCTAAAAGTGATCCAAGAGACACAGAGTTTAAAATAACATAAAGTCTTAAAAGTCAAAAATTTCGTCCCTTCAAGACTTCATAGCGTTTCGACTTGAAGAAGACACCCTCCTGATATTCAGATTGAAAAAAAAGGAAAAGCCAATTCTGAATTATCACTGAAGTTCCTGTCAAGAGGAGGCATAGCGCATCTGTACTCGAGACTTGAACGAAATCTCAAAATTTCTAAATCCCCAAACGATCAAGGATTGATCTAGGATACCAAATTTCCTAGTTTCAAACTCGAAATCTCTGTGACGGCATCAAGCCTGATCCAGCAAAGTAAAAATAACCAAAATATCTTAAAATATGTAACCAAAATATTAAATTGCATTGCATTGTTCATGTTTGCATTGTACTGTCTAAATGACTGCCCTTTTGCATTGCTTTTATCCTGAAATACCCTACCAAGACACAATTCTTTTATTAAAATGGACTTCATCCACTTACGACATCTAAACTTCGATTATCCTGATCTAGAGGTGCTCTCGGCCCAGTTCGTGACTGAGTCCGGAGGTAATTAACAGTAGGGGCTTGCGTCTACTGGAAAAAAAGGACTTATAACAAACAATCAACTCTCGAGGTTCTTGGAACCGCATTAGTGCCCTTTACTCGTTTGGAATGAACAGTAACGACGGGTCTCAAGATGCTCGAGGGGTATCTGATCCGCATTTTCTTCGCCCCATAGAGGATTATCTGATCTTCCGTGGTTGGACTGAAAAAGTGCGAGACACAAATATATACAGCTATCCACAGAAACTAAAACCTATCACATAATCCAATTTATTGACATCAACCTTTTACAACCATATTAATTGCAATTCTCTCAATATCTCAACCACACTACCATTTGACCGCATACAATTAGGTGTTCACCCTTCCTTCCCTGTAATCCATTTTTATATCGGTTGTAATACTAGCTTTCCTTGGTCATCTGTAGTAAGGAGCCATTTCTTCTCATCTTCTCCTTTCTTCTTTTTCTTACTTTTTTCTTTTTTTGCTTTACTCTTTGGATGCCCCTCAACTTTATCTTCAATTGCAATCTTTTTGTTGTTGTTTTCCATGATATCTTCTTGCTCCACTTTATTTTCTTTCTGCACCACAAGAAAGTTATGTTGCATTTCTTTCTGCCCTTCTTCCTTTGCACCACTAAATGTTACCTTTTTTGCTTTACTATGTTCTATCACTTTTGTCTCCATATCCTATACTGGCATTTGAACCAAAGTTTTTGTTTTGACACTACTTTCCCTTGTGTCTGTGTCTTCCATAGCCTTCAGTACTGGTATCTCAACCATATCCTTCAAAACTGGCATCTCAACCATAGCATCAGTAATCTTACAAATTTTACCATCATCTGGTTCACTCTTTTCTCCTACCTTAAGCGCCTCTTCCTAATTTACCCCTTTCTTCTTCTCTCGGACCTCCTTTGGCTTCCAAATCCACTGTGAATTTTGTCTCCTCTGATATTCGATATCTCGACCAATATGAAAAGTCACAGACAATGATAGAATCCTATGATTATCAAAACTAGTATTATGCTGAGGTTTCAATTGGTGTACTATCTCTACACAATCCCTTGATCTGTGGCCAGTTTTCTCACAAGCAAAGCACATAATTGAGTGACAACACTGTTTTGCTAGGTGTCCCTTACCTCCACATCTAAGGCACAAGGGGTGTGTATATGTTGAGTCTGAGATAATACGCCATACACGCTCACGTGCTCGATCAAGCATGGATTTAGATCGCTCCCAACCTGGACCTCCATCTCTACGCTTCTCATCAATCAGACCTTCATCTCTATGCTTCTCATCTCTTTCAATCTCAATTTGACCTGCCTCCATTGCTGATGTCACCATGGTTGCAAGGGAATCAAGTGCTTGCTTGATTTCTCCAAACATCAAGATTTGCATCTTTGAATCCACCGATTCCTTCACTAGCGTCATGAGAGAGACGATTGCTTGCTTAATTTCCTCTATTTGAGTTGCCTCCATCGTCAAGATGCTTCAACGATACGATCCAGTTGCGACGATGCTGTGAGAGAGCGATTACGTGTTGGAGAGTGGAAATAGCTGAGAAATTGTATGAATTTAGCAAAATTTTTAATAATTTTGGGGAGATTTTGGCTAGAATTTAGCTAGAGTGGGATCTGGAATCGCTAAAATCGCTTTTTCTAGGGTTCCTTTTCCCTTTCCCTTTCCCCCTAAATATCTTGAGGTTCCTTTCTTGTAAACTAGCTTGTATTTGGAGCTGGTATGTTGCTCATATGGGTTAGTAGGAATCCTCACGTCTGTAGTAAAAGAAATGTTAAAACTTGCCCCCTCTGTTGAGCTTCTCAACACAACTCTGAGTTTGTAGAGAAAATCAAGTCATTTAGTTTTTTTTTTTTTTTTTGTGAAACATGGCCCGTAGCCATCAAATTACCAGAAAATGAGTTTTACAACTTCTCATCAGCTTACAAACAATAATGCTTTATCCCAGTTGTTGGAAAACTGATTAAAAAAAATCTAAAACTTAACTGATAAATCTTCTAAAAAAAACTGAAAATAAACTGAAAACACTGAATCTCTCGAACTTTTCAAATTCCTATCTCCACTCCTCCAATCGAACTTGTCTTCACTGTCGAAGAGCAAACTGAGCTTCAACGAATCAGTATTCAAATCGCCGATCCAGTCGCTCAGCTCAACCTCGTCTTCAACCAACCTCTTCTCCTTTTGCCCGGCGTTGGAGGAGGCGCGGCGGCCAGAGAAGAAACGGGAGGAAAGAAGCTTAGCGAGGAGAGAATGAGAGAGAAGTAGTGGAGAGGGTTTGAGAGGAGAAGAAGGGGATTGTTTGGAGAGAACGTAGCTCTATTAATCACCAATTTCTCCTCGCCGATTTCTGGCAGAGAGAAGCAACGGTAGAGGAAAGGGTTGAAAATAATCTCTCTCCATTTTTCTATTTTTTAATCTTAGTGAAGAATATTTTAATATTTTTTTATGGGTCACGGTCCAGGGGTGTCAAACGTTGAAACGGAAAACGGAACAAACATGTTCCGCTTCCGTTTCGTTTCAGTCGACGGAACAGAAATTGATTACGTTTAACGTTCCATTTCGTCAAACGTAACAAAATTCCATTTCGTTTAACTTTACGTCCTTTATTTATCATTAATTTCAGTGGAATTTCGTTTTTCATTTCAAAAATGTTTATAAATTTCAATTTCGTTTTCGTTCCGTTTTCAGAAACAAAACTGAAATCTGTTTTATTTAACGTTTTGTTTGGACGGAACGGAATACCCATGCGGAACGGAATTTTGACAGCTATAGTTACGGAGCGTAGTCCCAATCTAGTTCCGACTTTTCGCTGGAACTAGAATAAGACTCTGAATAATAAGCTATTCAGCTTGTTTTGAAAGGTGTTTCGTGTTGGGGGAGGCATGACCGTTGACCTAACTTCTCACCTCACGTGTCCCTTTTAGGAAAACATCAGAAAATTGATCGTTCGATTTTGAGTGCACACGTGACCTTTATTCTATCCCATCTACCACTCCCACCTTTAAAAAATATAAAAAGTTCTCAACGGGCCTACGGGCTACGGCACTACCAAGTTTTTTCTTTATTCAAAAAGAAAAAAAAAACTAGTGTTATTTATGTTCCAACTTAAACAGTAAAACAAACATTTACAGCAAAATTCATCTAAAAAAACAATCTTTTAATAAAAGGAAGAACAGAGTAGCTTCTATAAATGCACGAATGTGTGCATGTTGGCTCCGTTTGGATGACTTCTTTTCGGAATAAGGAATAAGGAATAACCACTTTTTACCAATAAATTTATTTCTAACCATCCAAACTCTTCACAAAAGTTACACACTTTCTAATAAATTTACCCCTTCTCAATAAATTTTTTCCCTTCTTCTTTCTTCCTACCTTATTCTCAACGCATCCAAACGGAGCCGTTATGTTGTCAAGAAACTCTACAAAAATCAATCGTACATTCGTAATGCTTTCTATATATGTCAGTAAATCATTTTCTTAATCTGTCGCTAATTCAAAGGCCGGGTCTTATTCGGCTTTCCCCGACCTACGATACTCTTCAATACTCGCTTCAGCACATTGCCTCGCTTCGGCACATACCGGGGGTGGGTCGCACGTTTCACCTTCTTATGCGGCTTATCGGCCCTCTGCGCCTCTGAGCCGAATGAGATTCGCAAGCAGGATGGCATCGACGTGGTTGATTTAGTTACAGCCTTGTAGCTGTAGGAGCTTTTTAAGACTTGTTTGAGAAGCAATTGGCTGTTTGTTGCCCAGTTGTTCGAGTCGCGCTCTATTTATAAGACGATCGAAATGATAGAAGTGCTTTATTAGACCAAGTCTTCTTTCCCAAGATTCTTTTAAGCCAGTTGAGTTAGCTACTTAGCTCGATTAAATGAGAATTCAATAAACATCAATGTAAGACTTTTTCTCTGTTTTTTTGCCGAATTGCATGATGATGAAATTTGTCGTTTAGCCAATTTTGAGTACAAACAATCATGAAAGAAGTATATATAGACAAATTTAATCGCATTCAATATCATGTTTAATTTTTTTTAATGATTTCTTCACGCACTACGACGGATGATGAGTGTTTTAGTTTCAATAATTTTGAAAGCTCGTTCAAAAAAAATATAGTTTGTTATTTTACTAATTTACTAACTCATGTTTAACACATCTTTACATTTTTATTATTAGATACTGCAAAAATTTTAACAAATCTTTTACTTTAATTATCAGCCATCATGTAACTGATGTTTAATTTATCTTTATTCAAAATAATATTGCAATTTTATCACTGTTAAAAATAATTTTTATTATTTACTTTTAACGTATATTGATTTGAAATTTGGCCATTAATTTTATTACTTGAATGATTTATATTAGTCTTTAGAATTAAATAAAATTGAAACCAATAGTAAATTTTAGTTGGACTATAAGATTTATACGATTAAAATATCAATTATAAAATAATTTTATGAATGATAAATTAACTTGCAATGGGTTCAATTATTTTTATATACATGCAATATACAATGTAATTCAATATCGGATTTTAATTTTAATTTTGATATGAGGATTTCCTAAACTACTAAGATAATATAATATAATTAGTAGATCATAAACTCGTATATTTCTTAAAACAAAATGTTTTTTTTTTGTTAGGTTTGAATGTATTTGTATTTCTATAATAATATTTTGTTCGTCCGTTTCAATAATAAGTTCAACACAGAAGGGAATATAGCGCCTAACAAATTTTCATAAAGATTGTTCAATCTCATTGTTTCATCCCAAGAATGGGTTACCAATTACCATTATTGACGTTGTTCCCAAATTTTTGCCACAACATCTTTGTCTATTGCATCTGCGTACAATTAAGAAAGATATAACAGTTAAACACAGGCTGAGCATTTCCTTCTCTTTGACTAAAGCATTGAGAATTGGTCTACAAGACTAAAATAGACCTTTTGGCTCCCGCGAGTGTGGGGTCCTGATGTCAATGAGATAAGAACCATGGCCCGGTTTTGTGAAACAATCTAATGGTAGATTAACGCGGCACAGAGGATTTAGTTGGGACGTATTGTATAATTGTATGCCTTCCCGCGTGTGGTGGTTTGTATTGTATGAGAGAGATCATTAGATTGAAACTTGAAACTGGGTCTAGATTCTCCGGGAAGAACGGGTCTGGTTTGATTCTTTGGGTCAACTTTATAGTAGCCTTCTTATAAAAATAAATACAAAATGCTAAATAACAAATTAATAAATATATGTAAGCAATCTAGTGAGAGGTTCTCACTAATGTTCCAATTTCCCTTTTTGTTGGTTTTTTTTTTGTGACAAAGTTGGATTACTTGGTGAACAATGATAAACTAAATTGGTCGTGAGAAAGTACTTTAATTGTTGGAATTTGAATAAGATTGAAATGTATTATTTTAATTTAATTGTTACGATTTTACTAAAAAAATCTAAGTCAAATCTCTATTAGGTTTGATTTGTATTTTTTTTTTCAATATAAGAATAATTATATGAGTTCGGATTTATTTTGATTGGCATCGAGAGTTTGTAAAAATGAACGCCGCGCATTTATGATATATCTTAGTTTGTCAAAAAGAAACTATAACATATCAACCGTTAAAATGAAAATGTGTACATTCCGTATCAAGAAATAAATAATCAGTTCCACTGTCACTGAATTATTTTTTTAAACACAAAACAATCTAGTTCATTATAAAGAGTTATTATATTTTAATTATACTTCGTACATAACGCTTTGTGAAAGATATGCTTAAATTAGTAAATTATAATAGGCTTCTTACCTAGAATTATGAATTAATATGAAATCTGTATGTTTAAAATTGTTGTTGACCGAGTGCACAACGTACGTTAGCATGGCGACCTCATACAAGAACGGTCCTTAAAAACTAATTATTCTTGGGTTTTGGATTTCAAATACTCTTTACTTTTTGTTGATATCCGCCAATCATGCATAGGGATAGTTCCAGCGTGAGGTACTATATATATATTATAATTTTGGATTAATATTAGAGATAGGCTAAAATCAGTCGCGACTGACGGATGAGACCGTTATTTACGATCAAATTTCAATTTTCGAGATTCTAACAGTCAATCCGAACCATTCAATGTGTCCTTCATATTGAAATTTCATTGAAGACAAAATTTTATATTTTTCTGAATTTTTTTAGTATTTGTTTGGTATTATACAAAATTCTTAATCTAAACAATTATGGACTCTTCAATAACTATGATTTTTAAAAATATAAAAAAAAATAGTAAATAAAAATCAGAAAAAATATAAAAATTTGGTCTCCAATGATATTTCAATATTGAGAACACATTGAACGGTTCAGATTAGTTATTAGAACCTCAAAAGTTGAGATATAATCGCAGCTAACGAGTCCATCCGTTAGTCATGGCTGATTTTAGCCTATCTCTTAATATTAATATGCTATTCGGTCAACATTAGTTATTTTGACTTGAGTACAAAATACTGTGAGCAATGCAAGAGTCTTAGCCTAATCACCTAAGCGACCAAAATGATTGTTCTATAAACATTAGTTAGCTTTGCAGTTGACTGGTTATTGTTTTTGATGTGTTAGGTTTGGACATGAGTGAACTCAGAAATTTAACGTTATATCATGTTATTTGTTTCCAGGAATTATATATACGATGTCACAACATAGGGACAGAGAACAATTTTTTAAATATTACCCGAAGAAATAATGTATTTGGTAAATGGGAATGGATTGTCAATTTTTAAAGAGAATAATCATTTTTCTTATCGATGTCAAATTCTCTTTAAAAACTGGCATGGATTTGACATTGATAAGAAAAAGGATGCTATCATAATGTAATAAAATAATTAGTAATTCAGTACCAACGCGTTTGAAAGATGAAGTCATAGTTCATAAGTTGACGATATTTAAATTTTAAATTGTTAATCATAAACTAGAACTGTTTTCTCTCGTATTACCTGTTGTCATCAAAGAATTTAATTTATGATATTGAGACTTTTGAAACAGAATAGGTGGTAGGCAGAGGTAAGAATCCAGGTATAATAGATTAAGAAGAGGATGATGACTAATCAAAATATACTAATAATGAACAGATTTGATGACCCAAATATACATTGGAATAATAGATATTTTGATTTCAAGAAAATGGTTTTTTAAAAAAGAAATAAAGACACACATACTCACTTTTTTTTAAAGATAAAATGAAGTCTAATCCACCCAACTTATTTTTAAAATTGAATATCTATGAAAAATCCTCCAGGCAGATTTTGAACATGCGAGCTTTCACTGATGGTGGGATACCCACTTTAAAAGTTTGTAATTTGACATTTTAACTAACTACCAATATATTTAGTTGTGGACTTTGTGTTCCGGTCAGCAGAATTCATTTCTTTGTGCCCAAAAAAAAATTATCTTAAAAGGATGCAAGCTCTACAGTGATTAGTGAGTTGATTGATCCTCACATAGGACATACAAATGAACTTGGAAGTTCAACACAGATGGTCAATGGTTATGTCGTTATTTTAGAGATAATGGGTTCAATTCCCGCTGAACGCAAAAAAGGAATAAACTCTATTTCACAGAGTGGGTTATACCTCTATAAATAAATGCTCTTATTTAAAAAAAAAAATCTCACATAGGACATGCAAATTAGTTTAGAATTTCAAGCTTCTCTTTTAATTGTATTATGATTCTTTTAATATATTTAATTCAAAATGTTTAGGGGACATATGAGAGTTTGTTTTTTAGATTTGTTTGACGGCATACGAGGACTAACGCTAATAACCGCCACAGAATTAGGTCCCAGTTCAATTTGGACTATACATTAAATTAATTGTTAATAGTTATTAGGTTTACAAAATTACAAACATGTCAACATCCTTTTTGTATTATCCGGAGCCTATTTTGTTCAATTAGTCATAGGCTGAGATAACAACAGTATAAGAAGAATAGGCCCAATAGCCCACTTTAAATCCAACTATAATAGGCCGGCTAGCCCATTTTATGATTCTCTCTCCCAAATACATTTACATTTACATTTTCTTTTTGAGTTAAATTACATTTATCATTTTAAAATAATAATCACAAGCATCTGTTACATCCCTAAAAGTTAAAATAAATAAATAATCGTATGTTTATCTGAAGTAGTAGTGATTTAAGTCATTGAAGGTGATCTTATACATCAAACGGAAGTAATTACATAATGGAAAAATTACAATGTAGTATTATTATTTTTTAATATTCTGACAATGCACTTATAAGTTCATTTCCTATATTTACTATTCCTTTCTGCTTATTTGTGTTTTACGAAATAGTAATGATGTAAGTATACATATTAGTTTTACTTTATTTCTTTAATTTTGTTCCTCTCTGAAGTTAGTGCTGAATT
Organism: Rhynchospora pubera; assembly: GCA_028095005.1. Classification (NCBI taxonomy): domain Eukaryota; kingdom Viridiplantae; phylum Streptophyta; class Magnoliopsida; order Poales; family Cyperaceae; genus Rhynchospora; species Rhynchospora pubera. Next base: position 20,008,581 of record CM051463.1, read on the forward strand.
ATGTACCCAGACATTACTCCGTACACTACATACTACCTACCTGAAAATATAAAAGGATGAAAAAAATAGAATTGTAAGTTACTTTGTAGCTATATGTTGACCAGATTTTTGAATTTTATTTTTCTTAAGCCAGAAAATCTGAAAAAGATAAATATATATATGCTTATCCTTAAGCCTCGAGATATTGCATATTCTCAATCTGTAGACAACTTTTTCCAAAGTGTAGCTACATTTAACATTCTCTAATAAGTTCACTGGAATGTTTTCAAACCGTACTAGATACCGAAAAATTCTGGTACTATCGAGACAGCAGTACTGAGAGTAAACACCGAACAATTTCGAGTAATACCATAAAATATCGGATTTCGACCATATGGCCGGTATAAGTGCCGATACTATTTTAAAGACACTGGTTCACTGTTATGTATAACGTCAAAAGAGACTCAAACCAAATAATCCGAAAGAGTCCGAAGAATCCTGTATGATTTGATTAATGTCGGATACATCTGGGCAGGTACAGGTAACTCGTTACATTTGCGACACCAGATTTTTTTTCTTCGCCTTTTTTAATGATCCCAAATTTGAAACATCTCAAATTTAAAATTTAAATATAAATTTTAAACTTAATTTAAATTTTTGAAACCCCAAGTTGAGCCCCAAATAAAAATATCACTCTTTAAACAAAAAAAAAGAAGAAGAATGTTCGAGTACCTTTTACTGCTTTCCTCTTATTTAGGGAATCATATTGTTTCTTATTTATAAAAGAGATTTTAGTTAAAGTTAAAACCAAAAAATAGGGGTCGATGTTAGTTAGGTTACTTTACCTATATACAAATAGAAATTGTAGCAATTTTTTTAAAATTTATTATGATGGGCATATTAAACAAAAATCTGTCAAAAGTCTACAAATTGGACCTAGTTGTTTAAATTCTCCTTTCAAAGTACACATTCGAACAGTAATAATATTGTACTATTAATAAAAAGTAAAATTGAATACTCGGTGATAGCATAATGGCATAAAAACAACTACTCTGCATCTCCCACACGAAATCTCTAAAACGGGCTATAGTTTCATTTAGTGTTTATCAAAAACTCGCCGGGTCGAACCTGTCCCGCCCCAAATCCGTCCCATGAACTGGACCACCCCGGACCATCCATGGACCGCGATGGACCGAAGGGTTAGAACGGGGCGGGTTTTCGACGGATTTGAGCCGCCCTTTCTAAAAATACATGTGTTAACCCGGTCTTAATCCGTGGACCGAACCGCCCCGCCCCGTCAACCCGTCCAAAATCCGTGCTAATCCCGAAAAAAAAGAGAAGGGTAACTTTATATAATTATATTCAGATTTTTTCATCTAATAAAAAAATTACAAATCAAATATAAGAAAAAAAAATAAAAACAGAAAAGACAAGTAAAAAAAATAAAGGAAAAACGTAAAAGTAAAAAATAAAAGTAATTAACGAAAAATAAAAAACAGAAAAAAATATTGAAAAAACAAAAAAAAAGTATTGAAAAAATAACACACAAAAAAAAACAGCAAAAAAAAAACGTTATAGTGATTATATATGTAGTTTAATACTAACGAAAATAAAAAAAATAGTAATAAAATAAATAAAAACTCATCGACCGGACCGGACCGGACCGTCATAATCCGTGCGGGTTACATGGGGCGGGTTTAAGAAGGTTTAGGGTCAAAATTTCTAAGATGGACCGTCCTAATCCGTCCCGTGTTAACCCGTGGACCGCCGCGAGTTGGACCGCCCCGCCCGTTTGGTAAACACTAGTTTCATTTTCACCCGTTCTCTCGCGGGCTTGTAGCTCTTCCAAAACAGACGAAATAAATACTCTCTCTACACTCTTACCGAACTAACTAACACCATTACACCAAATAAGGAGTAAATGAAAAGTTATGAACGAAAACATAGTTGATGAGTTATGTTATATACATTATAATAAAGAATAAACATATATTAAGCCAAAGTTTAACAATATACTTAGATAAGAAGACAACTGGGCTAAAAAAACAACATAACAGATGCTCCCAAGCACACTTACATTAAAACAAATAGCTAGAAAGCATGGAAGATAAATCATAAAGAAAATGCATTATCTATGTTGAGCACATTACTGGCATGTCTTGCTTTCCATTGCATTAATCAAATCACTAATTAAACGACTTAAATCACGCATAGAGCTCCCTCCATCTGCGATTGCTGACCTGGCCACAGGTCCAAGTTCTTGCGCTTTACGATGCACACTAGAAAACTCACCTTCAGGCTCCATGAATCGGGACAACGCATGAGCTATTACGGTTCTTGGCACAAGTTCTTTCTCTGTTTCTCTTGTGCTTCTCTTTCCTCCTTCCCATAGCCTCGCAGCACAACCAATCACATCCACAACCAGTTTCTCATTGATGAACTGCTCAGATGCAAGGGGCCATGTCAGCATTGGCACCCCAGCAGCAATGGCTTCTTGAATTGAATTCCACCCACAATGTGTCACGAATGCCCCAATTGCTGCATGCTCAAGGATTGCCAATTGTGGGGCCCACCCCCTTACAACGAATCCCCTGTCGGCTATTCTCTCCTCCCATTCTTCAGGTATCCACTCGTCCGACTGATCGGCGTCTCTAACAACCCAAAGGAAATTTTGTCTGCTTCCTTCTAAACCCATAGCTAGATCATGGAGTTGTGCAGATTTGAAAACGCACAGGCTACCAAAGCTGACCAAAACCACCGACCGCTCGTTCTTGGTATCGAGCCATCTCAAACAATTGTTTTCACTTTCACCTTCAACTTCACCTCCACGTTCTATGATGCTGCGCTGATACATGGGATATGAAACTGTGACCGGACCGTCTTGCTTGGGTCTTTTCAAATTCATCACAGTACTCTAATTCAACCCCACGACACGTATTGACCACAATACCAAAAGTATCAAGCACAGCTTTGTAAACATTTTCTACGGTATTGTCCTTGAGCACAAATGATGGTAACTCCAAAACCGGCATCCGTACTTCTGGGCCTGGTAGTCCCAACACAGTTACATGGTCAAGGAGGCCTGGACGTACTCGCATCTTTTGAAAACAGTCGAGTACAAGCATAGAAAAGGTGCTGATAGCCGAGAAAAGAATGCACGGGATTTTAAGATCAGCAGCAATAGCAGTAATCCAGGGAAACAATACATCTGCTATCACAGCATCAGGCTTGTGTTGTTGGAGAACTTGTTCTAGACCTTGACGGGCCATATGGAAATTACCGGTCCCGACAGTCTCGACACCAGACTGGGGACCAATCGAAGGGCATGGGTAGGTAAGGATCTGCACTAGATGCAGTGCGGAGCCATTAGATTTGTCAAGTGAAGAGGTAGCGAACTTGGTGTTGTTTGGGGTAACAACCATTGTCAGTTCTATGTCAGGATGGTTTGCCAAAAGGAGGCCAGCGAAATCTGCCAGCGAGATGAGGTGGCTTCTTACAAAAAATGGGATCAAGAACACACGCCATTTCTTCAAGTTTACTTTGTCTGAATTGGTCAGGAAATTATTTGGTGATGCCATTATTGATGTTAATGAAGCTCTAGAAAGGAGAAACAAGGTAAGCTTTGAAGAAGAGATAGTTAATTATGAAATTAAGATTATCAACAAGGATAACTGCTTTATCAGGCTCCAGTAAACAAGTTGGAGAGATGTTCCTTTCTTAGAGTTATTAGGCCGTAAAACCCATGTAGTCATGTAGATACGTACTGTTCCTAAACCAGATTGTCTGGGAGCTGTCTTAATACTGTAGTATCCGCGAGTCTTGGGGTTTCGAGTAACAATCTAATGCATGGTAGATCAACGAGGCACAGAGGATTTATTTGGGACACAAGTAGTGTTGTATAATTGTATGTCTTCCCGCGTTTGGTGGTTTGTATTGTATGAGAAGAAAGATCATCGGATTGAAACTTGAAACTGGGTCTGGATTCTCCGGGAAGAACGTGTCTGGTTGGATTCCTGGGTCAACTTTATAATAACATTCTTATAAAAATAAATATAAATGCTAAATATCAAATTAATAAATGTATAAGCGGGGAAGTGCTTTGGGCAACATAACTTTTTCTTGGAGCAACTGAAATTTTTTATGAAATGACCAAAATGGTCTTTCTAAATTTAGTAATTTTGCTGGTATTTCTATGACCAATTTTCATCTCTCCTCTCCTCTTTTTTCCGTGAATTTTGAATTTTATTGTTTTCCATATTTTTAGGTATTTATACATGCAGTTGTTGTCTTAATAATTTTTTTCATTGAACAAATAACTTTGAATTTCGGTACTTTGTCATAATGGATTTTGATGACATTTAAATGTGATTTTCATTAACTAGGTTGAATTTCTTTTGACAGAAAAGTTAGAAGAGAAAGAAAGCACAATTAAGGAAATAAACTAAAAAAATAAACCTTCATTGATGCTATTATGCTAAGGACTGTTTGGTCATTTCAAAAAAAATTTGTTGCTCCTAGTAAAAATTATGTTGCCCAGAGCACCTCCCGTATAAGCGATCTAATACGAGGTTCTCTCATTAATCTTCCACTTTCCCTTTTTGTTGGATTACTTGGTGAACGATGATAAACAAAATTGGTCGTGAGAAAGTACTTTAATTGTTGAAATTTGAATAGGATTGAAATGTATTTATTTTAATTGCTACGAATTTTCTTAAGAAATTGTAAGTCAAATATCTATTAAATATTAATTGTATATTTTTCAATATACGAATAATTATATGAGTTCGAACCGCCAATTTAACTTCAAAAATTATATGAGTTCGAATTTATTTTGATTGGCATCGAGAGTTTGTAAAGTTGCACGTTGCGCATTTATGATATATCTTAGTTTGTCAAAAAGAAACTATATCATATCGACCGTTAAAATGAAAATGTGTACATTCCGTATCAAGAAATAAATAATTACTTCCACTGTCACTGAATTTTTTTGTAATACAAAACAACATACTACATTATAAAGAGTTATATCTAAAAGATATATATATTAATTCCCGTGGCCGCTATCGACGACCGATGTTTTTTTCGCACTGTTCACGAAATTGCATCTGAACCATCTCTGATTGTGTTCTACTTTTTGAATCTTTTCATTTTTGCAGGTTGGAGTTTTTGAAGATATTCTGAAATCTATGATCATACATACAATTTTACATTTTGTGACGTTTCATTCTTTGCCATTCTACATTTTTAATACGAGAGTTCTCAAAAGCATGAAATATGTTTCAGCCCCATTCCTGGTATCTTTTGTCACCAGTGAACCACCAAAGGTACATATGTTATTCTACTGTCTCAGGTCTCAGTATATTCCATGATGTACCAACACTCAAATCGTAAAAATTTATAAAACCAAGATCTTATCAAAAGATGTCTTCGAATTTTATATTGGTGCTCAACCAGTCAGGATGGTAAAGAAACAGACTACTGAAAATGACAATACTTTAAGCGATACTCAGGTCCGCTACCTGGCGCATAGAGCATATATAGCCTGAATGCCTGATATAAAATTAGACATGTAACAGCATAAGTTACATGGTCAGATGTAGGATAATTAGCCTTATTAAAATCAACTGATTAAAAAAAACTACAAATACTCATGATGCTTTACAATACAGTGGATTCTTATTAAATCATGATTATGTATTCAGTACAATTTAGGTGAAATAGTAACTTAACTATAACAATTTAGGTGAAATAGTATAATTTAAGTAGAGGTACTGTATTCTTCCTACTTGATTTAAGTGAAATAGTAAATTAACTATAACAATAATTTAAGTATATATTTCAAAAAAATATTCAATATGATAATAAGATCAATGGAAATGCAAAAGTAGCCCTCCATTTTTGTCCCGATTGATATAACTGTTCAAATTAGCCCTCAAAGGAGATCTTTTGCTATTGATTGTGGCCACATTAATAATGCCAAGGAACAGTCTTTGTCAATAAAAATAGCACACTGTTTTAGCAAATGATATATAATAAACCTTTTAATCATGACATTTATATACATTTATTTGTGTTTTCCAGGTTCTATTATAGGTATCATTTTTTTTCTTTTTTATGTTATTCTTTATAATTAACAGTATTGTATTTACTAATGAGAGCGGTTCCGCTGCCACAACATTTTCGCTGCCACAGTTGTCACATATTTTCAACCGTCCGATTGAAAGTAGATCGAGAGCTGTGATTGAACTTTTAATTGAATAGGTTTTTTATTACTTCCTCCGTCTTCTCCCTCGTAACCTCTCCTCTCCTCTCCGCTTGGAATATCAGAAAGGAACCAAGGATCAAACCGACTCTCAACTTTCTCTTCTCTCCCGCCTCGACACTCGTGCTCTCTTCTCTCTCATTCCTAATAATTTGGTTTTATTATTTTTTTTAAAATTCTAGAATCCTATTTGTTCCGATTTCATTTGATCAATGAACTCACGAATTCATGGAGGAGGGGTAAAAAAGGAATTCAATAAAGATGAAGAGATGTGACTGTGATTTTTGTTGCTTGAAGAATATGATATTCCTATTTTTTTTATTGTGTCATATTCTTTAGATAGTATGGTCTTATGGTACCAGTTAGTGAAGAAAGATAAACTGACAATCATGGTACCAGTATTCAATATTGTTGCAAATTTACAGCTTCATGAATTGGTCAGTTCAATGAGCTAGGTTTGGTTCTGTAGGCTCCATATAATCAGTAAAAATTTAATTAGGGAGAGAGAAGTGTTCAAATCAAAGCATACCAAAAGATTTCATACATGATACAGCCACTCAAAAGGCTCGCCAGACCAGTGTTGTTACCACTTCTCAAATTACCCTTGTTGATTCTATCAGTGAGGAAAGGTTGGGTCCTTACTTTTTTCTACTAATGTCTTACTTTTAAGTTAACAGTCATATTGAAAAAAATGATTACAAAAGATCAATCTTTCAAAGGGAAAAATAATTCTCAATGCCTTACATATAACTACTTAATCACCCATCTATTCTTCTCAATCACCCATCTATTCCTCTCATCTGACTTCTCATTTGCTAGCTTTTGTCCCAAATTTTAATGCATACAATAATAAGATTTAAAGTAAAAAGCACAATATTTGTTCACAATTGCTTCTAAGTACACACAAAAACATAAGAGAATGGTTTAGAGTGCCTTTGTCTTGTTTTTTTTGTCCTGACTTTGCCTGTACCGATCTCAGTGAGTGTGATACCAGTACCTCTTCATCTGCACATGTCTCCACATCTAGTAACATCCACACAACACCAATTGCAGAGGATTTCATCCCGCTCCCTCAGCATCTTCTTGAATTGCTTGCTTATCATGATCTTGCATCAAACCTGAATGTAAAATTGGACACAATCAAACCTAAATGAAAAAATTAGACACAGATCGGAGAGCGCCAAACGAGAGAAGAGAGCATGGATCGCACGAGAACGAGAGAGAGAAGAGAGCACGAGCGCCGAGGCGGGAAAGACAAGACAGGTGGGAATCGGTTTGATCCCGGTTCCGAGAGGAGAGGAGAGGTTACAAGGGAGAAGACGGAGGAAGTAATAAAAAAACTATTCAATTAAAAGTTCAATCACAACCCTGATCTACTTTCAATCGGACGGTTGAAAATATGTGACAACTGTGGCAGCGGAACCGCTCTCTTTACTAATTGCTAAATTTATTGTAACATCACAATTTTCTTTTAACTGTGTATGTTTCGAGTCTCGACTTTGAGTTTTGACTTTGATAGAGAAGATGTTAAATTAATACAACTTTTATGAACAACATATAAATTTGAGTTGTTTTTATGAACAACTCATACTGTGCATTTTTTTTATTGCTGTTATTTTTGTAGCATTAGAGGGTAAAACATAAACTGTTTTTTTTTTAAAAAAAAGAAAAAGAAAAAAAGCATATAGCGGCAAAGAATATTTAGCATTGCGTCTTAAGGTATGCATACAAAAAAAAATTAAAATACATATATTTATTTATTTATTTCAAACACCAAATAAAATCCAACAAACAAATTAAAAACATGTATTCAAATCTAAACATCACATTTTTTTTATCGAAAAACTCATTATAGAAAATTGTCAACAAAAATAAGAAAGATATGCACTTAAATTTTCAAATTATTTTCAAAAATCAAAATTGATGTTTAGTCATCAAGTGGCGGCGAAGCCGTCTCCCTCCACCTAGTTTTAATTATACTAGGTGGAGGCTAGGGGAGGCGGCTTCGCCGCCATTTGATGGCTAATACATTACGAAATATATGTTTTCTCTTACTTTCTAAACAAATTGGTATGAGCGCATAATTTACTTTTAGTCTGTAGAACAAAAATTGCAAATACACATATATCCTATGAGCATGTATTCATATATTTGTGTTCAAATACTTTTGGTGGGGATTTAAAATCGTCATTTTCCTTCTAAATTGAAATCAAGCAATACAAATGAGTCACTTGTACAAAATAATATTGTCAGCGTTGCCTCATACAGTCATATGTCATTTATATGTATATTATAGGCAAAGTCTAATACATTTGATATTTAATTATGTCATAAAATTGTATTATAAAAGAGTAAAGACAAATCAAAGTTGGACGTAAGAATAGTCAAAGTATATGATAAATGAAAGTCTAACATATTCCTTTGTACAAAATCTCAATTGGATGCAACAAGAGTCAATGAAAAAAAAACCAAAATTTTGAACTCAACTAAACAAACACGTTTCCTATTACATTAACAATAATGGATTTAGATTATGTGAACAAATAGTACATCATTATATGCAGCATGTAGGGATGAAAACGGAGCGGATAAAATCCGCTCCGATCCGTATCCGAATCCGAAAAATAAGCGTAATATCCGAACCGTATCCATATCCGAACATATCCGTATTCGTATCCGTATCCGTCAAAAAAATATGGATGCGGATATGGGAAGACCAATATCCGCTCTTTATTCGTATCCAACATGGATATTATCCGTATCCGATAAATATTAATCTGTTTATCCGTATCTTTAACGTCATAAGATGATTAATATAATATAATTACTTCTCTATATTAGAGAATACTTTTAATTAGATAATACTTAATTTTTATTAAATAAATTTTCTTATAATAAATATTTTTATTTGCACTAGTAACATAAAATTATTTTTATTTTCTATTAATTGAGACGATTATAAATGATAACAACACTGAAATTAATTTTTTTCTCTAATATTGACAAAGTACTAACATAGACATGAGTATATTGAATATCATTATATTTATAGAAACTACTATTATAAATAAATAATAAAGATTAAAATGCAATCAGTATCCGACAAAATATATTCGTATTCGACTCCGTATCCGATAATATCCGAATCGTATTCGTATCCGTTTAATATCCGAACCGTATCCGTATCCGAATGCATTCGTATTCATATCCGTATCCGGAAAAAAAATGCGGATGCGGATATAGGAAGACCAACATCCGCTCCGTATCCGATCCGTTTTCATCCCTAGCAGCATGCCATTTTCTTAACTTAAATTATTGATACATAAAAGGAAAAAAAAAAACGTATTGACACTTGCTAAATTTATAATAATAAAGTTACATTTTTTCTTTCTGTACAAGTTAAATTGAGATAGGCAACTATTATTGTTATGGTTGAAGAGGCCAAAATGAACATTTGTTCATTACCTGATAAGAGTGAAACATCAAATATGTTAGATCAACAAACCATATTTTATGTAATTCATAGAAAAAAAAACTAATTATAGAAATCTAAAATTATGATAATTATAGGTTACTCATATAAAAAAGATGCATTATTATTATTATAGTCATCATACAGACAATCCTATAGCAGACATTATCTCTTTTACTGTATTATTTCCTCTTTATCAGAATACTGTGATAGGAAGATGCTTGGCATGGGGGGAAAAATTTTTTAAATACCAATGTGGGTGTACTAACAACACATTAACCAAAAGGCTCATACCATGCATTTTATCAAGAACACCTTCGGCAGTAGCATATCTTTTCCCTTTTCGATGGCAGCATAACTTAACAGTGGCGTATTTATCGTCCAGAAACATTCATCACACTCTTTTACTTTTTAATTTTCTATTTGAATAGATGTGGCAAAAGCACCAAAAAATTTTTTATTCATCTTCAAGATAAGATAATAGATCACAGCGAGGAATACAAATAAAAAATTGTTGCTTAACATTTCTTAATTCAAAGGTTAACACCAACTGCTATTTGTACCTATACTAACTTGGATAGCAATATTCAGATGAAATATTTGGAAGACTGATAAATGACAAATCCATAAAATTGAGAACCAGTGAGATAAACAAAAATGACAAAGTTAAAAATCATTTAGTCTTACAATACGGAATTGTTTGTGGATGAACTATAATAGGAGACATCACCTCTCAACATCTACAATCAGTCAAAACAGTATTTACTCAAACACCTCATTATTTCAATTTCATGAGAAAATTAGTTAGATGAAAGTTCACTGGATATCTTATCAAATTTTTTCAAATTGGTTTTCCCCAAAATTTAAAGTGCTTCGCCTGGATTTGGATTTAGTTTTATCTCGAAAAAGACAGGAGATTCTGCTAGCTCAGTGCTTCCTTTAATGATTCAAAAGTTCGTACCCAAAATTTAAAGTGCTTCGCCTGGATTTGGATTTAGTTTTATCTTGAAAAAGACAGGAGATTCTGCTAGCTCAGTGCTTCCTTTAATGATTCAAAAGTTCGTTTAATGATTCATGCAGATGCAAGACATTAGCTTCGAAAAAGACAATTTTGTTGCTATTTAACTATAACAAAAAGTAAGTCAAAAGTTCGTTTAATGATTCATGCAGATGCAAGACATTAGCTTCGACATAATGAATGACAACAATAAATTGCATTTTATACTTGCCTTCAAATCAAATCATTTATATTTTGTATCCGCAAGTGCAAATTGTGAGTACCATATATACTGATAAAAATTGTAGCATTTGGCAATCATGCCTGAAAACTATGTAACATTATGGAATAACAAACCTTTTAAGTATAAAGATGAAATACCTATTAAAGGCCAAGGCAAAATGCTTGCTCTCTTACTTACACATTGCATCAAATACCTGTGCACAATAAAAAAAGCCAACCGATGAACTATGTAAACTAATCAGTCATCGATAGGACCTATGTCATATAAGACATATTACCTAATAGCTACCAAAAGAACAAATCATAGATACACCGTTAGTGGTAAAGGAAAAAAAATTATAGAAATTGAAATTCTAAGGATCCAGTTTTGTTAATTTTCCTCTTGCACTTGAATTATAATTAAACTGAAAATGAAATGATTGAACCTCAAAATAAAAAATGAATGGAAATTACAATACCAATTAAAAGAATATCTAAATTGGTTGAATTATTTTACTCATGAGCAAGTTGCTGTTGTCCTCTTGCACTTGCCGCTGTTTGAGCAAGTTGCAGAGCCTTCTCCATAGCATCATACACTGCTGCTGGTCTTGACTCGTTCATAGCCTTTATAGCTAAAATCAAAACCTGAATCCTGGTCAATCAAATCAGTCATAAATTAGATCGAGAAACAATTAAATTACAGAAATTAAGAAGGGTGAAATAACGAAATTGATAGAGAAAAATAGAAAGGAAGAGAGACTTCACCATCCATTGAAAACTGCCCAGTTGTAACAGGAACTGAGATTGGGATTGAATAAAAACTCAACTTATGCTCCTTGAAGTTATACTCCTCCATTTTTTTTTTCTTTCGTCTTCCATTCTCTTCAGCGCCTTCTTAAGGCTATGGAGACGATCAGAGGAGGGGTTTGGCAGAGCAGGAGGTTGAGAGATGTCACGATCTAACTTGATCTGACAATAGAAATCACAGATTTCAGGAAATGCACTCGCACTGGTACAGAAATGCGGGCGCACTCGTACCAGACCAGATCTGATTCTGGATTCAGAAATTGAGAAAAAGAACACTAAATTGAGTTTAATTGAGATAAGGAATGGATGAGAATTGAAGTAAAGATGGGAATCTAAGAAGAAATTGAATTGGAAATCAACTCTTTTATTGAATTCAGAAAATACAAGGAAATTCGTGGAAAATAGGCATAAAAATGAGAAATGGTTTAGATCTCAAATTTCAGATGTGTTTTCTCTCTCCTCAACCTCCCCTTATATAGTACAACTTGCTGACATCATTTTATTTCCTAATTACATCATTTAAAACGAAAATCAGAAGAATTAATTGGCGTGAAGCCTTCTCCTTTGTAACAAACCAGCAGCTGCTCCTTCTTCACCTCTTCTCCAGTAAAAGATGCATGCGTCTCTCCAGTTTCTTGAGTGGTCCCCTTGGTCAGCCTCTGTTCCTTTAACTCAGGAAGGCCCGGCCCAATTTTACTTGCTTTAAAATTGTCCAGGTCACTGCCGCCAATATTCAAACTCCATTCTTCAATTAAATCAGATGCACCTGCATCCCAGAGTGCACCCGCACTCAGACTTGCAGTTTCAGCTTGTAACACTCCCTTCCCCTTGAAAGGATTCTTGTCCCCAAGAATAAAAGCTGGATATTTCTCTTTAATATCATCAAAGTCCTCCCAAGTAGCATCTTTCTCAGATTTGTTGAACCACTGAATCAACACCTGTGATATGGGTACATTCTTTCTTTTTATTATCCTTCTAGCTAATATTGCTTGAGGCTCTATTCTCACTTCTCCATCTGGTCCAACCACTGGCAGCATTGGGGATGTAACTGTATCCTCACCACACCTGTGTTTAAGCTGAGACACATGAAGTACAGGGTGTATAGAAGATCCAAGTGGCAGATTCAACCTATAAGCCACTTCACCCACTCTTTCAAGAATCTCATAAGGCCCATAATACTTAGGATTGAGCTTGGAGTTTGCATGACCAGCTATAGACACCTGCCTATAAGGTTGCAGCTTCATGTACACCCAATCACCCTCCTTGAAACTCCTTTCACTCCTCTTCAGATCTGCATTTTTCTTCATTCTTTTCTGTGCCCTTTCAAGATTTTCTTTGAGCACTTGGAGAGTATTCTGCCTTCTCTCAATCAATTCACCTACATTTCCACCTCCTTCCTGGGATGCACCCAGCATTGGTAACTCTTGTGGTTCATAACCATACAAAGCCTTGAAAGGTGAGGTTTTGAGGCTTGAATGAAAACTTGTATTGTACCAATGTTCAGCCAGAGATACCCACTTGCACCATTGCTTTTGCTTATCAAAAACCATGCATCTAAGAAAGTTTTCAATGCATTGATTTACCCTTTCAGTTTGTCCATCTGACTGTGGATGATATGCAGTGGTAAAATTCAGTTTTACCCCTAAACCATCCATCAAATTCCTCCAAAATGAGCTGGTAAATAGGGGGTCCCTGTCAGTTATTATGGACATTGGCAACCCATGCAATTTGTATATGTTATCCATGAACAATTGTGCCACATCTTTGGCCTTGTAAGGGTGTGCCATAGGGATGAAATGTGCATACTTGGTAAATCTGTCCACAATCACCAAAATTACTGTTTTACCCTCTGATTTAGGCAAACCTGAGATGAAATCCATGCTAACTCCTTGCCATGCTCCATCAGGAATTGGTATTGGTTGAAGCAATCCAGGAATTGGCACATGCTCACCTTTGTTTAGTTGACAGATTTCACACTTTTTTACTTCTTCCTGCACCATCTCTTTCAACTTTGGCCAATAGAACATCTTCTTGATTCTCTGGTAGGTGGGTAGCACTCCTGAGTGACCTCCAATGCAAGTGGAGTGCACCTCTCTCACCAGCCTAATTCTCCAACCATTAGTGGCCCCCACACATATCCTATTCTTGTACCTGAATAAGCCTTGCTGAAAAGAATACTTGTCTTTGTCAAGTTCTTCCTTTTCCCACTTGTTTTGTAACTCCTGAACCCATTCATCTCCAATGTAGCTCGACTTCAACTCCTCTACCCACTGTGGTATCAACTCAGTGACAGCCTGCATCTCAGCCTGCACTCCAGACTGCACTTCAGGATGCACCCCAGCAGCAACTTGCATTTCAGTTTCAGGATGCACCTCTCTTCTTGACAGTGCATCTGCCACTTTGTTATCAACTCCCCTCTTGTATTCTATCTTGTAATCTAGGCCCATCAACTTGCAAAGGCCCTTGTGTTGCATGGCATGATTTACTCTTTGCTCCAACAAGTGCTTAAGGGCAATTTGGTCAGTCTTGATAATGAACTGCCCTCCAATGAGGTAGTGCTTCCATTTTTGGACAGCTGTCAACAATGCTAGGAACTCCTTCTCATAAGTTGAAAGCCCAATGCTCTTAGGACCAAGACTTTTGCTCAAAAAGGCTAGTGGTTGCTTATTTTGCATGAGGACTGCACCAATACCCTTGTCACAAGCATCAGTCTCTAGCACAAAGGGTTGAGTAAAATCTGGCATTGCTAGAACTGGTGCTGATGCCATTGCACTCTTGAGAGTGTTGAAAGCATTCTCTGCTTTGTCATCCCACTTAAAGGAGTTCTTCCTCAACTGATCAGTCAATGGCTTGGCAATAATTCCATAATTCTTCACAAATTTTCTATAGTACCCAGTGAGGCCTAAGAATCCCCTCAATGCCTTGACTGTTCTTGGTGATGGCCAGTTGCACATAGCCTCAATTTTCTTAGGGTCAGTAGCAACCCCATTGTGAGAGATTATGTGACCAAGGTATTCAATTTCTCCCAATCCAAATTCACATTTTGACATTTTAGCAAACAATTGATTTTTGGACAGCAGTTCTAGGGTTAGAGACAAGTGTTCCTTATGCTCTTCTATGGACTGACTATACACCAAAATATCATCAAAGAAAACCAGCAAGAACCTCCTCAAATATGGCTTAAAAACCCCATTCATAAGGGCTTGAAATGTAGCTGGTGCATTAGTGAGTCCAAAGGGCATAACATTGAATTCATAATGCCCTTCATGAGTTCTAAAGGCAGTCTTGTACCTATCTTCATCCTTCATTCTAATCTGATGGTACCCAGACCTTAGATCAATTTTAGAAAATACCCTTGCCCCTTTCAATTCATCCAAAAGATCATCAATCACTGGAATTGGGTATTTGTTCTTCACAGTTATTGAGTTCAACTGCCTATAGTCTATGCACATTCTCCAAGACCCATCTTTCTTCTTAACCAAAAGAACTGGTGATGCAAAGGGACTGCTAGAGGGTTGTATCAGCTGGTTCTTAAGCAATTCAGTCACTATTTTCTCAATTTCAACCTTTTGAAAGTAACTGTACCTATAAGGTCTTTGGTTGACTGGCTTGCTGTCAGGTAGGAGTGGCACAGCATGATCAACGGTCCTCCTTGGTGGCAGTGCAGTTGGCTCTTCAAATACAACCTTGTGCTGTTCTAAAACTGCAGAGAGTTCAGGGTGCACTGGTTTGGAGTCAGGATGCATCTCAGTCTGGCTGCCAGGATGCAACTGCAGTGTCGAATGCACCTGAGAGGGTAGGTGCACTCTGGGCGTAGGGTGCACCTGAGAGGAAGGATGCACCCTGGACACAGGCTGCATTCTGCTCAATACTCTTTCTTCCACCTCTGTGCTGAAAATCTGAGCCATCAGTACCTCACTACCCTTCCTCATTTCCTTCTCCAGGTCTACATCCTCCTTGATGAATTTGATCTTAGCCATTTCCTCTCTAACTTGCAGTTGTACATCTTTGTCACCTTGCTTGAATGCAATTCTGCCTGCACCCCAATCAACTTGCATTGGACCCAAACTAGTAAGCCAATCCAATCCCAAAATCATGTCATAACCAGTGACATCCAGAACCCTAACATCTTTTTCAAATGTATGCCCCTGAATAGAGAATTGTAGTGCTTCACATTGAAGGTCAGTAACCATTCTAGCACCATTTGCAACAGTGACCACCATGGGTGCAGTCTGAATCAGGTTGCACTCCACCTCCTGCAGCACATTAGGGTTCACAAAAGAGTGTGTGCTACCACTGTCCAACAGTGCACATACTGGGACAGTGCCAATTTGTCCCTTGAACTTCATGACCTTCACTTTAGGGTTGGTTTTGGAATTGAACATTGTGACTACAGCTTGCTCCACTTGCAATTCTTCCTCTACTTCCTCAAATTCACTTTCCTCACCTGCACTCTCTTCTTCTTGTGTCCCTTTGAGTGCATTCAACAACTTCACTCCACATTTATGACCAGGAAAGTACTTCTCATCACAGTGGTGACATAGGCCTAAGGCTCTTCTTTGCTCATAAGTAGTGCTTTTGGAATTGTTATTGGTTTGCCAAGGTTTAGAAAACTGATTGTATCCACCACCATCCTTTCTTTCTACTGCTGGTTTCTTCTTGTGTAAGGGATAATTTTGAGGATTAGAGGGTTTGTTCATCACCTTTGGCCTTCTGTTTTGGCTGTCATTGCTGAGTTCCACCTTGGTTGCATAGTTGAAAGCTTCATACAACCTCTTTGGATTGTGCAACTCAACTGTATATCTCAACTCTTCCCTCAACCCACTAATAAAACCAGCAATAAAGAACTCCTCATTCAAGGCTGGGTTAAAGTTCATTAGCCTTGCTCTAGCCTTATCAAATCTCTTGATATACTCATCCACCCTACCAGTTTGGTGAATCCTCTTGAATTCATCCACTGGATGCTTCATACCATTCATTTTGTATCTGTTTATCACCTCATCCACCAACAAATCCCAAGGCAATTGATGATGGCCACTAGTCACACTTATATACCATTCATGTACTTCATCAGAAAAATTCAGAATAGCCATCCTAGTTTTATACACCTCTGGAACTTGGTATATCTCAAAATAAAACTCACAATTCCTTCTCCAAATTTCAGGATCCCCTCCATCATAATGAGGGAAATCCATCCTAGGCAGCTGGACATTTATGCCCCTATTCCCTTCATTTCTGAAATTTCTCTTTTCTGCTTCTTTTCTACAACCTTCACCCCATCTAAACTCTTCCTCATCTAGATCAATTGGGGGATTAACATAAGTGAATCCACTGCCCCTCTCATCACCTCCAACTTCCTTATCAATTCTGACACTAGCATCAACTCTAGGCCCTCCATGAGAGCTGCTAGTTCCTCCCATTTCAAAGTTTGAGCATTTACCTGCTTGATGCCTCAAGGACCTCTCCAAAAGCATGCCAAGGCTGCTCAACTTCTCTTCTAGCCCTTGATTAGCTTGCTTCACATGATCTCCCACCATAGTTGCCATTCTTCCCTCTAGGTTGTGATGCGAGATCTTGATCTGCTCAATTACCAAGGCTGATAGCTTGTTCTCGAGCTGCTTGCTATCCTCCTTCATTTCTTGCACGATCTTCTCCATATCAGCTTGCAATTGGCTGTTCTGAGCTCTCAGCTCCTCAATGCCATCATGACTTGAGCCTCTTGCATTTCTTGTGCTGTTTGCCATGGATCTTGCTTCAAACTCTTCTCAATTGATCTTGAACGAGTTGCGAATCAAGAACAATCAACAGGCCACTTTAATCGGTGCTCTGATACCAGATTGTCACGATCTAACTTGATCTGACAATAGAAATCACAGATTTCAGGAAATGCACTCGCACTGGTACAGAAATGCGGGCGCACTCGTACCAGACCAGATCTGATTCTGGATTCAGAAATTGAGAAAAAGAACACTAAATTGAGTTTAATTGAGATAAGGAATGGATGAGAATTGAAGTAAAGATGGGAATCTAAGAAGAAATTGAATTGGAAATCAACTCTTTTATTGAATTCAGAAAATACAAGGAAATTCGTGGAAAATAGGCATAAAAATGAGAAATGGTTTAGATCTCAAATTTCAGATGTGTTTTCTCTCTCCTCAACCTCCCCTTATATAGTACAACTTGCTGACATCATTTTATTTCCTAATTACATCATTTAAAACGAAAATCAGAAGAATTAATTGGCGTGAAGCCTTCTCCTTTGTAACAAACCAGCAGCTGCTCCTTCTTCACCTCTTCTCCAGTAAAAGATGCATGCGTCTCTCCAGTTTCTTGAGTGGTCCCCTTGGTCAGCCTCTGTTCCTTTAACTCAGGAAGGCCCGGCCCAATTTTACTTGCTTTAAAATTGTCCAGGTCACTGCCGCCAATATTCAAACTCCATTCTTCAATTAAATCAGATGCACCTGCATCCCAGAGTGCACCCGCACTCAGACTTGCAGTTTCAGCTTGTAACAAGAGATGGAGAGACCGGGAGTCTCAGATACAATAGCTGATTTGGGAGTGATCGTTGGAACCATTGACTCGGTCAGCAGCGAAAGTAAAGAAAGGATGGAAGAAGGGAGCGCTGTTAAAAGAAACGACAAACTAAGGGGACCCAGAGAAAGTAAGGAGACGGAGTCAAGAACTGAAGGAAGAGATCACTTCAAGATACGTGCTAATGGGTGATGTAGGGATTGGATTGTACAAGTATTGTGCAACCATATTAGAAGTAGATGACGTGTAATGTATTGATTAGTTTGTAAATTGAATTGTAGAAAGCATTAGTGGAAATTACTTCTCTGTTGGTTGATAGTCGTATATGTACAGCTGAGGGCAGCTGAGAAAAACATAAGAAAAGTAATAAAAGAAATTCTTCCTCTCCCAAATTCCTCTTTCTCTTTCCTCTTCTTCCTTCTTTCTTTCTCCAATTGATCCAATTCCAATCAGGGACGTGACAAGTGGTATCAGGAGCCATAGCATCACAACTGGGGGTGCCATTTCTTCAAGAAAGATTCCAAGAAATTCAAGAAGATGTCGCCTAGGAAGGATCCAACTGACAATACCAATGGTGACCTCTGCAGCCAACTCTTGTCTGCAGTTACTGCTGCCATGGAAGGTCAGTTTGCGTCAATTCGCCAGGAATTATCCACTTTTAGAGAAGTAAGTTCTCGCTTAGAGCAAAGGTATGAGACACTGCTCCAATCAGCATAAACTGCAAATGTCCAAATTGGTAACCGTATTGATAACCTTGAAACCATGTTTGCTAAGTTTTTGCAAACCAATTACTCCAAAGCACCTAATTCTGGACCAACTGTGATTTCTCCTTCACATGGTGGGGCCCAAGGAAATGGGAAGCCACCTCCTCACACACCAAAGAGAAATCTTGGCCCCATACTGCATGATCATGATGGGGAGAGTAACTTTTCAAATCATAGAGGTAATCTTCCTAGACTGGATTTTCCCTCTTTTGATGGTTCTGATGTACTTACTTGGGAAGAAGATTGTGATTTCTACTTTGAGGTCTTTCAAACCCCTGAAGTTTATAAAACTAGAATGGCTACTTCACATTTTACTGGGGATGCCAGCGAATGGTATAGGGGTTTTAAAATGGATAATCCTCATCCCCCTTGGTTGATTTTGGTGGAAGAAGTGAAATCAATATTCTTGAAGGGTATTTCTGGCAATCCCTTGGAAGATTTCAGAAAAGTTATCCAGTCAGGGAAAGTAGAAGAGTATATCAAGAACTTTGAGAAAGTAAAATCTAGACTTATGAGTTCCACATCAGTAAGAGGTGTTGCTTTCTACCTTATGGCTTTCTTGAGTGGGTTAAAAGAGGAGTTGAACCATACTGTGCAAATGTGTGAACCAACCAACCTAAATCAAGCCTACAAACTTGCAAGACAGGCTGAACTGTCATTACACGGCCAGGATAGAAGAAATAAGCTACCAACTAAACCAGCATGGAATACTCCTACTGCCAAGTTCATAAGATCACCTGACAATCTAGAGAGAAAACATTTTCATTCTTTTCCATCACCTCCTAAGTTGTTAGCAGCCCCACCTGACAGTAATAAGGCATCATTTGAGAACATGAGAAAATTGGGCTTGTGTTATTGGTGTGGAGAAAAATACCACCAAGGGCATAAATGTCAGAAAAAGAAGATTCATCTAATGGAAGCCAGTGAATTAGAAGAGATGGAGCAGGTACCTGACACTGAAGAAGATTCACTCCAGTTCCAGGAGTTGGAGGCCACAAGTTATGAGCAAGCTGACATATTTATGTGTGCCCCTCAAGGCATGCCTGGCTCTCAAACATTGAAATTTAAAGGGTTTGTTCAACAAATTTCAATTTTAGCTCTCATTGACAGTGGTAGTACCCACTCATTTATTCACCCTTCTATTGTTCATCTCAATACCATACCAATTGTACCATCACCTCCCATGATTGTCAAAACAGCTAGTGGCTCTAAACTACTTTCAGAGTTGAAATGTCAAACCCTCACTTTTACACTGCAAAACCATAACTTTGAGGGAGAATTTAGAGTACTAGAAGTTCAAGGATATGATGTTATTTTGGGCATGGATTGGATAGCCAGTGTGGGACCAGTTTGCATTGATTGTGTGAAGGGTACAGTACAATTGCGGCAAGGAGATAGAGAAATCTCTCTTCAGGTGCAAGGAGAGATAGAAGAAGTCAAACTTTGTCAAGGAGAAGTCTGTTTGAGTACAAAACAAAAGAAAGACAGTGATGTTATTTTTGCTCAATTGTTTGTCACACAATCTAACCCTAACCAGAAAACAGTAACCTTGGCTGATCAACTCATTCATCTTCATCCCCAAATACAAACTGTAGTCACAGCCTATAGCACTGTATTTGCTGACCCTTCTTCCTTGCCTCCTGTTAGACCAACTGACCATCAAATCCCTCTTAAAAATGAAGCTGTACCTGTGAATATAAGACCATATAGATTCTCTCATTTCCAAAAACTAGAGATTGAAAAGATTGTGGAGGAATTGCTGTCACAAGGTTACATTAGAGCTTCTACTAGCCCATTTGCATCTCCCATTCTGTTGGTTAAAAAGAAGGACCAGTCATGGTGTCTATGTGTTGATTATAGAAAATTGAATGATATGACCATCAAGAATAAATTTTCCATACCTATCATTGATGATCTTCTGGATGAGTTACATGGGGCCCGGTACTTTTCAAAAATCGACCTCAAGTCTGGTTACCATCAGATAAGGATGTTTGAGAATGACATTTCTAAAACTGCATTTAGAACTCATATGGGGCATTATGAGTTTACAGTAATGCAATTTGGCCTCACAAATGCCCTAGCTACTTTCCAAGCACTGATGAACAATATCTTTCAACCCCATCTCAGAAAATTCATTTTAGTCTTTTTTGATGACATACTAGTCTATAGCAAAACAATGGATGAGCATATCCAACACCTTTCTATTGCTCTTCAATTGTTGAAAGACAATCAGTTGTTTGCCAAATTCAGCAAGTGTGAGTTGGGAACTGAGAAAGTAGAATATCTGGGTCACATCATTACTGCAGAAGGGGTATCAACTGACCCTTGTAAAGTGGAAGCAATGACTACTTGGCCTACACCTCACACTATTAAACAGCTCAAGGGTTTTTTGGGGCTTACAGGATACTATAGAAAGTTTGTTAGAAATTATGGAATGATAAGCAAACCCCTTACTGACCTGTTGAAGAAAGATGCATTCAAATGGAGTGAAGAGGCACAACTGGCTTTTCAAACCTTGAAATCTGCTATGGCCACTGCCCCAGTACTAGCCCTACCTGACTTTAACAAACCCTTCATCATTGAGACTGATGCAAGCCAGAATGGTATTGGAGTTGTCCTCATGCAAGGTAAGCAACCATTGGCCTTTTTCAGCAAAGGGTTGAGTTCCAAAAATCAAGGCCTATCCACCTATGAAAAGGAACTGCTTGCCTTAGTTTCTGCAGTAACTAAGTGGAAGCATTATTTAATGGGGGGTACCTTCATTATTAGAACTGACCACATAAGTTTAAAGCACTTGTTGGAACAAAGAGTGAACACAGCCATGCAACATAAGAGTCTCAGCAAACTGTTAGGGCTGCACTACATCATCATTGAATATAAGAGAGGAGCAAGTAATTTGGTGGCTGATGCCTTATCAAGAAGGAAAGGAAATGAGGACCCCACTTATACTTCAAATGACCTCTACATAGTTTCTGAGATCACTCCACAATGGGTAACTGACCTTTTGAGTAGTTACAATGGGGACGAATGGATATCTGGCCTTCAACAAAAACTGCAAGAAGGAAGCAATGCTACACATCATTTGACTTCTCACCAAGGCATACTCAGATACAAGGGCAGGTTATGTGTGGGGAATGCAAATCAGTGGAGAGCCAAACTGTTTCATGAGTTTCATAGCTCCAATTTGGGAGGACATTCTGGCTCATTGGTGACATATAAAAGAATGAAGGCTCTTTTTTATTGGCCAGGAATGAAAGAATACATTATGGAGCATATCAGGTCTTGTGAGGTATCCCAATTGACCAAGCCAGAACATGTTCCCTCCCCAGGGTTGTTACAACCACTTCCTATTCCTCAGGAAGCTTGGAATAGCATAGGTATGGATTTTATCACTGGGCTACCTAAATCTGATGGGAAGGAAGTGTTGCTAGTGATGGTTGATAGGCTTACCAAATATGGTCATTTTTTTCCATTATCTCACCCTTGTACAGCAACTAGTGTGGCACAGATTTTTTTGGACAATATTTACAAACTTCATGGCCTTCCTATGAGCATCATTTCTGATAGGGACCCCATATTTACAAGTCAATTTTGGAAAGAACTGATGCATAAATTAGGGGTCCAACTCAACCTTAGTACCTCCTATCACCCACAAACTGATGGTCAAGTGGAACGAGTCAATCAGTGTGTTGAATCATATTTGAGGAGTATGGTGTTTCAGCAATAGAAGAAATGGGTCAGATGGGTCCCACTGGCAGAATATTGGTATAACACAATTTTTCGCACTTCTCTTCAGACTACTCCATTTAAAAAACTGTATGAGTATGACCCACCTGTGCTTGCATTGGGTTCTGCTCCTAAATGTTCTGTGGAATCAGTGAATTAAATGATCAGGTTGAGACAACAAATGTTGGTTCAATTAAAAAGTCAACTGGTCAAAGCTCAGGAGAGAACGAAAAAATTTGCTGACTCAAAAAGGTGTGAAAGACTGTTCAAAAAAGGGGACTGGGTATATCTCAAGGTGCAACCATATAGACAATTGTCTGTATCGGGCACACCTCATAGTAAACTTAACCCTAAATTTTATGGGCCCTATGAAATACTGGAGAAGGTGGGCTCAGTGGCTTATAAGCTGAATCTGCCAGCTTCATCTTTAATCCACAATGTGCTCCATGTCTCTCAATTGAAGGCCAGAATTGGGCACAGCCAGCCAATTACCCCTGACTTACCTCTAGTGGGTTCTTTTTCACCACCAATTGGCGTGCCCATAGCAATTTTAGCAGCATCAACCTATTGAGGAGGCTTCCTGGGAGGACTACGATGTGATTATAAGGAAGTTTCCAACAGCAAACCTTGAGGACAAGGTTGGTCTTAACGGGGAGGGAATGTCAGATATAATAGCTGATTTGGGGGTGACCGTTGGAACCATTGACTCGGTCAGCAGCGAAAGTAAAGAAAGGATGGAAGAAGGGAGCACTGTTAAAAGAAACGGCAATCTAAGGGGACCCAGAGAAAGTAAGGAGACGGAGTCGAGTACTGAAGGAAGAGATCACTTCAAGATACGTGCTAATGGGTGATGTAGGGATTGGATTGTACAAGTATTGTGCAACCATATTAGAAGTAGATGACGTGTAATGTATTGATTGGTTTGTAAATTGAATTGTAAAAAGCATTAGTTGAAATTACTTCTCTGTTGGTTGATAGCCGTATATGTATAGCTGAGGACAGCTGAGAAAAACATAAGAAAAGTAATAAAAGAAATTCTTCCTCTCCCAAATTCCTCTTCCTCTTTCCTCTTCTTCCTTCTTTCTTTCTCCAATTGGATCCAATTCCAATCAGGAGCGTGACAGGGAGGTAGGAGGAGAGACGCGCCGAGTAAGACATAGATGGGTGCTCATAGGGTTAGGGTTGGGAGAAGTCGACAGAGGGGGAGGGAAAGGTTGGCGGAGGAGGGCCTGGAGGTGAGGGGGGAGATGGCGGAGGAGGCGACGGTGGTAGATTTCTAAAAGAAGTGAGGAGGGGAAGAGGCAAATTTCAGCGGAAAAAAGACGGCTCCGATTGCCGTGTTGAAACTTAAAAAACGGGATCTGACACCGTCGGAATTTAATTAATACTATAGATTTCGTACATAACGCTCCGTGATTTGTGAAAAGCTATGCTTAAATTAGTAATAATTATAACAGGCTTTTTACCTAGATTTATGAATTAATACGAAATCTGTATGTTTAAAATTGTTGTTGACCGAGTGCACAAACGTACGTTAGCACGGAAACTTTATATAAGAATGGTCCTAAAAAAATAATTATTGTTGGGATTTCACATACTCTTTTACAAAATGTTCAATCATGCATAGGAAAACGGGTGGGCGCAGTATATCGTTAATATGCGAAACCGTTTCGTTTCGTTCAAACAGAACATATAATGGAATGAAATTTCATTTCGTTTCAGAAACAGAAAGATAAACGGAATGCGTTTCGTGATTCATTTGTGTATTTTACAGTTCAAATATAATGTTCCACCATGTTCCGTCAAAACAGAATGAATAACGAATCATTTCGATTTGCACCATTACTAAACGAAACGAACAATTCCGTTTCCGTTATCAACGTAACCCACCCCTGCATAGGGAGTTCCAATGTGAGGTACTATTGTAAGTTTGAATAAATATTAATATGCTATTCGGTCAACATTAGTTATTTTGACTCTGAATACAAAATGTTGTGAGCAATGCAAGAGTCTTCCGTGATTATTTTAAACCAAAATAACATAAAATTTAGTTTTAATATTGTCACCGTCTAGGGTAGAGATTAACCCAATAAGGTGATTTACACGTTCTAGTTCTAATGGTGAGACAATAATTTCAGAAGTAGTGAAATATTCCTTGTATTAGTTCTTTTTCATTACAAATGATTCTATGCTCTTGAAAATCCAAAAAGAGAGAGGTCTCCCCCTTACCCCTCAGGTAGGGAGTTACATATATAGCCTATAATAGTACTATTTTCTACCGGTCTCTGCTCTTGTCAGTCCAGCTGTTGTCGTACTTCGGATTGTCCTTTTCCTCGGGGGTCTCTCCAGGGAGTCCAATGCCCAGGATCCTCGAGGCCCTCAGGGGCTCCGAGATCTTGCTAGGTCCTATGGGCGCTATCTGGGGACAGAAAGTCCGAGTCCTAAGATCCTTAAAACCCTTCGTGGCTCCGAAGTCTTATGAGGCCCTGAAGGTTTTTGTCAGGAGCGTCGAAGTCCGAGATACGGGATTTTCGTGGTCCCGAGGCGGTAGTTCTTTGGTCAGCCGATTATCTCTTGGTATCATTACTGGGCCTTATCTGATTGACTCAATCTTTTGAGGGCCTAGGGGGCCGTGGCCCTATCAAATACAAAATTTAATAATATCAAATTTTGAAAACAAACATATCAGAATGCAGGTGGAGTATCGAAGATTACAAAGACAACTAATTCCCCCCCCCCCAAAAAAGTATTTGTTTCTTTCATTTTTTCGCTGCAAGAACGTTATTGGCAGTGGCGCAGGTCCAGTGGCCTTAAATTTCGAATCCTCCTTTCTATTATGTCAAGAATTCTTTTTTCTAAATTGGATGCGTAAAAGTAAGGAGCGTTCCGATGCCACCAATTTTCGCTGCCCCAAATGTCACAAAATCTAAGCCGTTAGATCAATCTTAGATAAGCGGTCTAGATTGCAGTCTGCTTAAAACATTCAATCCCCCTTTTGTAAAAAAGAAAAAGCAAAGAGCGAAGAAAATCAGAAACCTCCGATGGCTCCGTTCTCGTGTCGCTTTCCTCCGCTGACAACTCGACCTCTCCTTGATTCTCTCGTCTCCTCTCCTCTCTGGCTTTCTACCGTTCCGTCACTCGAACTACCTTTTCTCTCACCTCTTCCGCCATGACCCCAATTAGATACAGACCATGAAAAATTATTTAGAGATGTAATGGTAGCGAACACAGCAAAAGAACATTCAATAAGAAAAAGAAACCAATTGTAGGTATGCAATAAATTAGTTAATCAATTTGTTTTATTCTTGAACAAATCCAATTTAAAGCCTAGAATGATTATAACCCTTGTCAAGCAAATTTAACCTGGCACTTAGGTTGGACACCCCTGTCGGCCTGTCCAGCATAGTAAGAGGTATCTCACGATTCTCAACTCAACAAATAATTTTAATAGCAGTTTGACGACCATAACGACGTGGTAGAGAACCTAAAGTTCCGAAATGAGATCAAACGGGGCCGTGACGATAGAGGCAAGAGCAGGAGTAGCTCGAGTGACGAGGAAAAAGAGAGCTAGCGAAGGGAGAGTGAGAGATCGAACTATCGGCAGAGGAGAACTATGCTAGAAGGAGGCTGTCAAAGAAGGTGACAGTCATCACATCAACGTGAGGAAAAAAGAAGGTGTAGGTGTCTGGCCTTCAAAACATGGGCCAGACACTGTAAAAACGAATGATCCAACGGCATATGATCCATCTGGACAGGGACGGAGTCAGAAAATTTTGAATGGGGGTTCACCTGGACGAAGCCAGAAAAATTTGAAAAAAAAATTCAATAAATTAATTATATTTAAATAAAAATATTATTTTTATATAGAGAATTTTTTGTTTTCGACATTTGTCATAAGAAGAATATGATACAACCTACAAATTGGATATGTTTCAAACTTGAATTTGTCTCAAATTCAAGCTTTTAAAAAACTCTGTTTTTTCTGTTTTATCACTTTTTCATCTTGATTTTTGTTCACACTGCACAACCATTATATCATTGTTTTATCCATTTTATCACTGGTAAACGCTAAATCACCACCCAACCGCTAAACCGCATAAATCACATTTTAAAACCATGCTTAAATTAAAATTTTAGTATGTCATAAATTAACTAGAAAATAAAATAATTGATTTGATAAACAAAAAGAGTAAATCTTGAGCAGCAATACCTTTTATTTTTTATTAGTATTAATATTTGTTAGTACAATTTTATTTATATAATTGTTTTTCTTCTTTTTTTTCAATTTTTTATTTTTTTTCTTATTTTTTTTCTATTCCATCGTAGTTGTTCGGCTAGGCTGCTTATGAGGTTATCCATCATAGTTATGTTCGGCCTATATTTTGGATCTATTTAATTAATTGAAAGGTCCACAAACAAGAACTAAAAAAATAAACTACATTTCTCTTTTCGGTTTATAAAAATGATCTTTTTGTATGGTAATAATTCTTTACAAATAAAAATTGTTAATCGATCCAAAAAGACCTCACAAAAAAAAAATAGACTACAAAATTTTTATGGGGTTCACCAATGAAAAATCATCTAAATATTTATGGGGTTCAAATATAGAATACATATAACAAATTTACATTTTATAACTATAAATATTCATATATAGTAATATTATTTCAAAAAATAGGGGTGACATTGACACCCTTTGTTGCACCTAGATCCGTCAGTGCATCTGAACAAAGTGGATCAGGCCAAGTGTCGTGAAACGCCCGTCCACATCAACACTCTGTGACATCAATTCCTTGTGCACTAACGTCTTCCAATTCTTTATATTTTTATATTTTTATTATTTAGAAAGATATATACAAAACGAAAACATATAATTAAAAATTAAACGAGGAATAATAACTTACGCCAGTGCCACGAAGTTGCTCTCCATGCAAATGCAAGAGATGATCTGCATCAACAGGACCGGGAAGACAACAACGCTGGCATCTCCAATAGATGTAGAAACACCGACATCTCTAGCATCAGAGCGAAACCTCGTAGATGTACGGACTGATGACTCTGATACTTTTCTTCTAAGTGGCATTTTCACTATACTACAATAAAAATTTTTAATGTCAAAAATCTAATAAAATTTCGACAGCATCTTCCCTGTACCGGAAGTGTTTACGGAAAAAATCAGACCAAAATCCCCCATAAATAGAGACCCAAATCCCCACCCATACAATAACAAACACAATACCAATCTCATGCGGCCACATTTTTCTATTTTCTATTTTTTTACCTATTTTAAAATTATTTTTACAATAAATTTTTAAATTTTTCATTTATTTACCTAGATAAAATAAATTAAATGAATAAATGTTTAAAAAATATTTATTCATAATAAATATTATAATATTTTATATTTATTCTATTTTTACTAATTTTTTAATTATTTTTACAATATTTATCCTATTTTTATATTAATTAACTAATTAAAATAAATTAATAAAATAAATATGAAAAAAAAAACTTAACTCTGGTGGAGCGTAGACCGTCCAGCAAGAGAGAGATGAGTGAAATGGGAGTGGAAGAGGGTCCATCGCTTATATATAGAGGGAATCACTTGGATCGGGTTCCGAAATCCCAATCCAAGCAATTTGTAGGATCGGGTACTTGAAAACCGATCCTACAACACTATTTTTAAAATTTCAAATTTTTAATAATAATTCTCAAAATTCGAGTGAACAGTAAAACTATTATTAATTTTTTCAGAAAAATAATACTAGGCTAACTATAGTTTCATTTTCACTAGGCATATTTAACGTGTTATACGGCAACAGAATGGGCCATTCCGTTTGCTATTCCGTTTCATAAACGGTATGGCTATTCCGTTTTGTTTTTCGTTCCGTTTCAAAAAATGAAATGCCCTTTTATTCCGCTGTACCAACGTGAATTTACACTAAAAACTGCACTATTTGTCGAAACGGAAGCGGAATAGACCATTTCGTTTAACGTTCTGTTTCGCAATGGTATGTTGTCTCATTCCGTTTAGCATTCCGTTTTCTGAAACGAAATGAAATTCTATACCATTACTCGTTCCGTCTGGACGGAACGTCAACGTCGTCCATAGAAAACGAGTAACGGTATCCGCCTAATTTTCACCCGTTCTCTCTTGTAGGCACCGCAGTTGTAGTTGTAGCTCTTCCAAAACAGACGAAATAAATACTCTCTCTATACTCAACCGAAATAACAAACGCCATTATACCAAATAAGGATTAAATGAAAAGTTAAGAACGAAAACATAGTTGATGAGTTATGTTATACATACATACATTATAATAAAGAACAAACATATATTAAGCCCAAGTTTAACAATTATACTTAGATAAGAAGACAACCGGGCTAAAAAACAACATAACAGATGCTCCCAAGGACCCAAGCACACTTACATTAAGTAACTCACACATATCTTGTCCCCATTCATAACAAATCAACACGAGAAAAATAGCTAGAAAGCATGGACGATAAATCATAAGGAAAATGCATTATCTATGTTGAGCACATTACTGGCATGTCTTGTTTTCCATTGCAGTAATCAAATCACTAATTAAACGACTCAAATCACTCATAGAGCTCCCTCCATCTGCCATTGCCGACCTTGCCACAGCTCCAAGTTCTTGTGCTTTACAATGCACACTAGAAAACTCACCTTCAGGCTCCATGAATCGGGACACCGTATGAGCTATCACGGTTCTTGGCACAAGCTCTCTCTCTGTTTCTCTGGTGCTTCTCTTTCCTCCTTCCCATAGCCTTGCAGCACAACCAACCACATCCACAAGAAGTTTCTCATTGATGAACTGCTCATATGCAAGGGGCCATGTCAGCATTGGCACCCCTGCAGCGGTGGCTTCTAGAATTGAATTCCACCCACATTGCGTCACGAATGCCCCAATTGCTGCATGAGCAAGGATTGCCAATTGTGGGGCCCACCCCCTTACAACGAATCCCCTGTCGGCTATTCTCTCCTCCCATCCTTCAGGTATCCACTCGTCCGACTGATCGGCATTTCTAACATTAACCCAAAGGAAATTTTGTCTGCTTCCTTCTAAGCCCATAGCTAGCTCATGGAGCTGTGCAGATTTGAAGTGGCACTGGCTACCAAAGCTGACCAAAATCACCGACCGCTCCTCTTTGGTATCGAGCCATCTCAAACAACTGGTTTCACCTTCACCTCCACGTTCCATGATGTTGCCATGATACATGGTACATGAAACTGAGACCGGACCCACAAAGTAGGCCCGTCTTGCTTGGGTCTTTTCAAATTCATCACAGTACTCTAATTCAACCCCACGACACGTATTGACCACAATACCAAAAGCATCAAGCACAGCTTTGTAAAGACTTTCTACATTTAGTGCATAATTCTCCTCGAGCACAAATGGCGGTAACTCCAAAACCGGCATCCGTATTTCTGGGCCTGGTAGTCCCAACACAGTTACATGGTCAAGGAGGCCTGGACGTACTCGCATCTTTTGAAAACAGTTGAGAACAAGCATAGCAAAGGAGCTGAGAGGCGCGAAAAAAAGGCACGGGATTTTAAGATCAGCAGCAATAGCAGCAATCCAGGAAAACGTTACATCTGCTATCACAGCATCAGGCTTGTGTTGTTGGAGAACTTGTTCTAGACCTGGACGGGCCATATGGGATGCCTCATCAATGGCTGATGACTCTGCCGAATTACCGATCCCGACAGTCTCGACATCAGGCTTGAGACCTATTGAAGGGAATGGGTAGGTAAGGATCTGCATTGGATGCTTTGCGGAGTCATTATATTTGTCAAGTGAAGTGGTAATGAACTTGGTGTTTCCTGGAGTAACAACCATTGTCAGTTCTATGTCAGGATGTTTTGCCGAAAGGAGGCCAGCGAAATCTGCCATCGGGATGAGGTGGCTTCTTGCAAAATATGGGATCAAGAACACACGCCATTTCTTCATGTTTACTTTGTCTGAATTGGTCAGGAAATTATTTGATGATGCCATTATGGATGTTAACGAAGCTATAGAGAAACAAGGTAAGCTTTGAAGAAGAGAGGAGTTATTAAATTATTAAGATTACCGACAAGGATACCTGCTTTATCAGGCCCCAATAATACAAGTTGGAGAGCTGTTCCTTTCTTAGAGTTATTAGGCCCAAGAACCCAGGTAGGTACGGATCCGAAAAACCCAGTTAGGTACGGATCCAGAACCAGATTGTCTGAGAGCTGTCTGAATACTGTAGTGTGAAGAGAAACAAAGAAATATCTCCACTTATGATTCTCCAAGTCCAACCACTTCAATACATTATATAGGTAATAAATATCTGCAATAATTTTACCATAGTGGCAGTATCAATTTCAATATCAATCATTATATAGGTAATAAATGTCTCCATTTACCATAATATTGTTCTGAAATTGTTCGCGTACTAAAAAGATAGAATTCACGCGCACCTTTTTTTTTTAAACAATAATATTGTTCTGAATTGGTCAGGAAACTATTTGTTGATGCCATTATTGATGTTAATGAAAGCTGTACAGAAACAAGGTAAGCTTTGAAGAAGAGATGAATTATTAAATTGGTCAGGCTCCGATAATGCATCACTCTTTTCATTGAGCTAAATTTCTTTCTCTAAATTTGGTATAATCGTAATCTCCTCTTCTCAAGCTTTCCATTGACAGTTCGAATCACGAAATCCGTGCGGTGGGTCGCTGGATTTTTGGGGCTTGCTCCAGAAGAGGTACATCGGAGCTAAGGTAAGGAACGGAAAGACATAGAAAGCTAAGAAAGTTCACGGAAATGCAGTTTACTTGCTCCATATTAAAAAGAATATACATTAAAGTAAACGATTGTAACCTTGTTTTTAACATGTAAGAAGACAATATTGTCCTTTAATTTGAATTGAAAGAGAATGATGCAATTAAAAGGCAAGGGCATTGTTGGAAAAAATGTGGTTTCTTTGGTTACACCCCGATTTCGGGGGTAACGAGTCTTTTCCTTAAAACTAATTTTTGGGACTCCTGGGTTTCTTCCGTTTCCCCTCATTCATCCAGCAATGGTGATTGGAGCAAGGTAACATGGTTCATCTTCCTTACCTTAGCTTCCATTTACCTCTTCTGGAGCAAGCCCTTGGTGGTTGGATCGAGTGGAGGGGAGGAATCCGAAGTTTGAGGGAGCGTCTGTTGAAATGGACCTGTCCGTTTCCTTTTTTAACAAGATTACTTGGAATGGACCTGTTGATAACAACACTAAAATTAATTTTTTCTATAATCATGATGATTACATATGATTAATATATTATTTTAATATATGATGACATTTAAGGTAACATGATATGATTTGACATTGAATAGTTAAATATACTATTAGAATTCAAAATGTGGAAAGACTGAATTTATTGATTAATCCTATTAGATTTGTACTTATGTGGTTCTTGCAATTTTAGAAGATTAAAATGTTATCCGTATCCGACAAAATATATTCGTATTCGACTCCGTATCCGAAAATATCCGAACCGTATCCGTATTCGTTTAATATCCGAACCGTATTCGTATCCGAATGCATTCGTATTCGTATCCGTATCCGAAAAAAAAATATGGATGCGGATATGGGAAGACCAACATCCGCTCCGTATCCGATCCGTTTTCATCCCTACGCGCGGCACCGTGCAGCGCGCAATTTGAGCCGTCCAGATTAAATCCAATGATCATGGGTGCCCCGTGCATGTAACCAGATTGTAAGGCCCGAAAAAATCTAACCGTCCAGATCAGATCGAACGGCTCGGATCGCTGAGCGGCACGGGATAAGGATTCGAATTACTTGGTTACAGTCTTATTGATATTTTTAAGCACATCGGCTCCTTTAACGTCGTCAACCGCTATCAAATCCAGACCGTTCGATTCGAATTGGATTCTATTTTGGACCGTTTAAGAATAAAATTAGGATTAGTTATTTGGATAAAAAAAATATTAGTCCTAACCCAAGTTGCGACACCAGATAAAAGGAAAACGCTTTATCAAATTTGCGACACCAGATATTTTCTTCTTATGTTCCCATATTTTGAACATTTGAATTTTTTTTATTTGAACATAAATTCTAGCTGACATTTATATTTCCAAACCCAAGTTGAGCCCCAAATATAAACGTCACTCTTTGAACAAAGAATAAATGAATGTTCAAGTACCTTTTAGTATTTTCCTTTTATTTGGGCTGAATTTTTTTTATTTATAAAGAGATTTTGGTAGAAGTTAAAACAACAAAAAAGAAAAAAGAGGTTGACGTTATTAGGTTACTTCATCAATCTACAAATATACAAATAGAAGTGATGGAAATTTTTTAAATTTGTTATGATGTGCATAAAAAAGAGGAGGATTCTGGTGCCACAAGTTTAAGGTGCCACTAAATGTCATAATTTTATATTTTTCGTTGATATTTTTAATTTTTAAATGTAAATGTCCAATCTAAAATGTTGACGTTCTTCGTTTTAACGAGTGATGCATTTTCATATTAGACTTATAAAATCTGAAATTGTTTTGATACTCGATCAAGAGTTAAAAAATGAACGAATTTGATTAACTATAACAGATTAATTATGGGGCCGTTTAGATTAAGTGGAAATTGGGGAATTTTCTATTCCTAGACATAAATTTATTATAAACAATTCAAACTTTTCACAAAATTACACACTTCCCAATACTTTATGTCTAGGAATAGGAACCTCCTATTCCTAAGGGGCCGTTTGGATTGCTTAGGAATAAGAGGAATAGTCTCTTCCTAAGCGAAAATTTATTCCTAACCATCCAAATTCTTCACAAAGGCTCTGTTTGGATTGCTTAGGAATAAGAGAAATAGTCTATTCCTAGGCGGAAAGTATTGGGAAGTGTGTAACTTTGTGAAGAGTTTGGATTGCTTATAATAAATTTATGCCTAGGAAGAAGATATTCCTCCTATTCCCATACGATCCAAACAGGGCCAAAGTTACACACTTCCCAATATTTTCCATCTAGGAATAGACTATTCCTCTTATTCCTAAGCGATCCAAACGGTCCCAAAAGATAGTAATATCCGACTCAACTTGAAACTTGAAAGACTCATTTAATATGTTCATAGTTTGACCTCTAGATCAAGTATCAAATCAACTCAAAATTTTATAAAGCTCATATGGAAATGCATCCCTCATCAAAACGAAGAAGATCAACAGTTTAGATTTGAAATTTATATTTTAAAATTTAATATTTTAAATAAAAAAATAAATTGTGACATTTTATGGCACCCTAAACTTGTGACACCGGAGCCTCATCATAAAAAAATAATCTGACAAAAGTCTAGTCGCTTGCAGAAATTGGACGGAGTTGTTTAAATCGGTAAATCCTCCTTTCAAACTACACATTCGAACAATAATACTATGTCGATGAAGTTTCAGACTAGAGAATAAAGTAATGTTATCGGGCAAAATAATTTTGTTTGGCCTTTTAGTACGAGATAGTGACTTGATTATCTTAGGGTGTGTTTGGATCGTTGGAAGAAAGAAGAAGAAGAAGGAAAAAGAAGAAAAAAAATTATAAACAATCCAAACTCTTCACAAAGTTACACACTTCCCAATACTTCTTCCCACTTCTTCCATTCTTCCCTTCTTCCCTTCTTCCCACACCTATCCAAACTAGCGCTGCTAAAGGGCCGGGTCGAGCCGAATATCCGGCCCTGCCCTCTTATTGATAAATTTGCGTTTGAACCCGGTCCGGCCCCTTATTTCCGCTCAAATATCCGGTCATATTTAAAAGTTCGGTCATATCCATAAAAAACCCGCCGAGTCAGCCCTGGTTTTCGAATGGCGACAAAGCATGAGAGGTATCCAATGCAAAAACTCATTTGAGATCGATTGCGGCGTTATATTTGTACATGTTTATATAACTTCTCTTATAGATAGGCGAGCTACCCTGTAGAAGTCCTTTTTATTTCTCTGTCATAGAGGTGTGTGATATAAGGTGTAGAATATGCTTATAAAAATATTATAATATTATTTTTCACGAGCCACGCAAATAGATGCACACTAGATTTCATAGAAGAACAAAAAAGGCAAAAAAGGAGGGGGGCACGTTTATCTGTACGCGTTTTCACTCTCTCCACCTTTTTTGTTTTTCTCTGCACATGGTCTCATGCACGTTACTCGTGATTTTTCCTTCTTTCTCATTTAGTTCAGAGGCACCAGGTCTATTTTCAAAGTAATAATGTACAGCCCCGTGATTATAGGTAGGAGACACACAGAGATCGAGCGAAAAGTAGTTCAAGCTCGAGCAGAGATCGAGGGCCGTTGACTTCTGTATAATTAAAATGGACCGAGTCGAGTTTTCAGCTTGACCCAAATGAAGCTCGGTCCGTTCGTAATTTTCGAGATATCCGGTCCGTTTAGCCCACGGGCAGCTCGGACCATTAGCAGCCTTAATCCAAACGGAGCCTTAAAGAAGATCTATTACAAAAATATATTGAATATATGTGTATCCACGTCATTTTTTTATGAAGGTAACCACGTCATATTAGATGTGTTAAGAATGCTTATTCGAGCATGTGGCTTAGTGGCTCAGTGGTAAAAGCACTAGACTGGCCTTAAAGAAATCAAGGGTTCAAACCTCGTGTGCATTTTTAATTTCAAAAAAAATTGAATAGCAAAAACCTCTATCTTTCTTAAAAAAAAAAAAATGCTTATTCGAGTCTACGTTCTGTCTTTTTGGCAATAAACTGTCCCGCAAGGCTATTTACGGAGTAGGCTGAAAATAATTGAAAGAATTTATTTTCAATATAATAGATAAATAAAGGGAACTCAAAATATTTGGAAGCATTAGGTTTTTTTTGTTTCAAGTTTTAATTTGAAAATCCTTATTACAATTGTCCGACCTTTATTAGGCATAGTTCATGCATAAAATTTCAATAAACTTAAATAATTTGGACACCCTTTGGCCTTTGCACATGACTATTAGTTCTTTCTTAATTTTATTTTGGGATTGACGTAATAAATTTTTTGTTTCCTAAACGTAGAATTATTTCATCAATTTAAAACGTTTAAAGACAATTCAGGTGCCTATTGATTCTTCGAAGAACTTGATTTCTTTTCCCTTGGCAATAAAACAAATCTTTTTTTTCCCCTGTAATTGTAAAAACTCCTTTGATTGTTATTTTTTTCTAGAATCCGACGCATAGACCTCTTCTCCTGTCACTCTGAGATGTGGGCTCCGCATCCAAGTGGATCCCACCAAACATACATAGGGAAGCAAATTAAGTAGCAAAATGAATTCTTAAACATTTAATACTTTTCGTTGAAAAAGCCCTGCCCTGTGACCTTCCTGAAAAGCTAGGTCTCAACGAAATTTATATACGAAGGAAATTATTAATCTACTTTAGTCTACCCATCAAATTCTTCATCCTACCTTAGCAGCTATTGACCCAATACTCGTCTTGAATTTTTTTTAGTATAATTTTTTGGTTTTTCAAATTTATCAATTGCAAAATGCAATTATTATTTGACTAGAAAAGCAAGTTACTCAATAAAAAGATACCTATACTTCATATTTCGTGTTGAAATTTTTGTTTATGAAGTTTGAATGGCCTAGCCTAAATATGATCGATATATTGAAAAAATCATTATACTATTTAAAGATTGTTTGTTGTTTTCTTTTTCGATAGAAGAAATTAAACGTTGACGATATGAAATATAAAATTAGTTTCTAATAAAATTTCAATATTTGAATCAGATTGAATAAAAGATTCACATTTGTTATTTGATTTTGAGTATTGATATTTTGATAAAGCGTTGTAGCCCTGCTTCTTTAATGTTACAAACTTCCAACTATAAATATTGACAAAAAAATTCAGTAAAAAATTTTAATCCAAATTCAATCAAGTTTCGATGATGTATCTCCACTTAATAATAAAAAAATACTCCAATTCCATGGGTCTTTTCTACCGTGTTTTTTATGACATCACCATCACATCATCAATTCAATTTAGGCTGTTGGATCTTTCCACCTTTTCTCTGCTCCGTTGATTTGCTTATCCTTCGATCTTTCCGTCCTTTTTGATCGATATGCAGCACAAGTCGCTCTTCTCTCTCTTCATCAGACGAGCACCTATCCTCTAGCGATCTCGCCGAACTCTTCCCTTTTGCATCGACGAGTCTCCGGTGCTCCTCACATTTTTGGTGCCAGATTGAGAGGGGAAAAGTGGAACAAAGGTATGGAGGGAGGTTTGTTGGAGGTGACCTCGATTCTTCTCCCCAATTCACATTGCCAGGTGTGGGAGGGAGAGCATAGAAAAAGGGAGAAGATCAACGCCCGCTCTTCGCCCTCAAATCACAGCAGCCTCTTGCTTTCTCTTATTGCCCATGGTGATGTCCGACCTCGCCTTCTTTCCTCGAAGCTCCTCCCTTCACCATCCATGGACGGTTCTTTTTCTTCTCTTTTTGACAGTAATTGTTTGGTTTATTTAGTTTTTCAGGCTCTTTTTACTTTTTTTTTTTTTACTTTTATCCAAACAACTTTCTCCCCCTTTTTTATTATTTTTTCATGATTTCTTCTTCTTCTTTTTTGTTGTGCCTTATCTCTTTCTGATAGAGGTCGATTGACTTTGCTTTTTGTTATATTTGGTAGGTTCGTTTCTATTTTATTGTGTGTTCAGTTAGACTTTTGTTCTTCTTTCTTTTTCCTACTGGGTCCTAAATATTCTTCTTAATCCTAATTCTTTTTCTTACTTTTCTTGCAGTTTCAAATGTGGGATGATTTATGTTGATTCGAGCATAACAATACATGATGTGATCTAGCTTTAAACCTAAAAAAAATTGATGGAATATCATAAGGTAATTATATTCCTCACTTATTTTAAATTTAAGTGCATATAAATGAGAAAGACCTATGTTCAATAAACGGAGAAAGTTTAATACGCACCATAGTGCATAGGACATTCTATGCACCACGGACTTTTTCGAGAGTATTTTTGTAAATCGACAAATCTAATTTAACTAATCTAATCTACATATTGAAATCTCATAGCAAACCAAATTTTACAATTTTTTAGATTTTATTACTATTTTTTTCGAATTTTTTTAAAACATTCTATTTTTGGAATGTTATACTATTTACAATATTCCAAAAATAACATGTTTTAAAAAATTCGAAAAAAATAGTAATAAAATCTAAAAAATTGTAAAATTTGGTTTGCTATGAGATTTCAATATGTAGATTAGATTGGTTAAATTAGATTTGGCAATTTACAAAAATACCATCGAAAAAGTCCGTGGTGCATAGAACGTCCTATGCACTATAGTGCATATTAAACTTTTTGCCTCACCTGACCTTGGATTAACGCAATTAAGCTCAAGTATCTTTGTTCTTCCTAATTTTGCATCAACTGCCATAGTTATGCAATGAAGAACATAAAGCTAGAAAAGAACTTTGATTTGTTTTGGTCAAACTGGTACACACATCGATGGTGCCTTTTTATTATTTTTTTGAGGTAATTTTTTTATTCTTGAAGCTTCGTTATGATTGCAGTTTGTAGACTAGGCTTGGAAAATTTTCTTCTTGGTACTTTTGTAAATGTTTGCAGTTGATTTCCTTTCATGTCAGTATATCAAATTGCAAATGTTCTCATCATATTACCGTTTATTTTAGCATCTTTCTTTTATAACTTAAAATAATTCCCCGGCATGTTTGCTTCTCCACAAGGATTACTAACATAGAAAGTAACTATCCAGAAGATACAATTCTATTATGTGTGCAGTTATTATTGGATGCAAGTTCATTTTGGTAAATTACCTCATTTATTATCTTATTTTTCTTCAATTCCCATACAGTTGAAGTATTTTTTTTCCTGTTATTGTGACAAAAATTATAATTTTAGTTTGACATTAGGATCTTTGATATTTCATTAGATTTTAGGCGTCTTCTACTCATGTGGATGTGCTATCCAACTGGTTCTACAAAAATTATAGGTACTTATTTATGTATTTATTTATTTTGACAATTTAGCCTTTTTTTAGATGATGAATTAAAAGAGAACTGGAAGGTCATGTTTTAAGTGAGATAGACATGAAAAAGGTTTTAATTTTTTTTTTTGCTAAGTAAACTATCAAAAGGGCAATTTAGGCATCTCCTCACAAAATATCCTTTTTTGTAAGATTTAAGGGTTGTGATATAGTTGATTAATTCAAATAAGCCATGTGAATTACATGTTTGAATAATTTATTGCCTTCTCTCAAAATGCTTTTCTTTGTCGTCCCTTTGATTATTTATTCAGTATATTAGAAAGGTATCATTGGCCTTTAGGTAAATCCTTCTTAGATTGTTCTTATTTTGCTATATATGCTTTTTTTATACAAGGTTGATAGTTCAAAGGAAACCAAATATTCATGGATTATCCTGCTATTGGTTCTTTTGAGTACTTACTGGTATGTGATAAAAATAAGAATGGCCTTTTGATCTTCATTTGTAGATTCCAAGAAAATAGTCCTTAATTTCTTATTTTCAAAATGCAGGTGGCATCAAATTCAAATATATATTAAGATATTCATATGAAAATATTCTTTTCAAGTGCCCTACAGAGTTTAAGTAACCTTTCTTTTTATGGATTTAATTTTATTTTCCAGTTTCAACCGTATGGATATAGAAACCAAATAATTGAAACTCTAATAGCCAGGAAAGAAGCAACAAGACTATCAAGGTATAGATTATTTGGGTTAGGGTTTAGATTGCATAGCCTTTCCTCTTTCCTTTTGTTATTTCTCTTTGGTTATCAACAGTGGCAGATTTTTTTATTTCAGAATTTGATACGGAAGAAGCGTTTGGAGCACAGTTAGTCCTTTATTTCTTTATTACTTAGAGGAAGAGGTAGCTGAGAACTAATACTGGGTTACTTGCAATGGAGAGAATGACTGCCAGTATTGATGAGAAGTGGTTTTATTCATGATGGTGATCAAGGCGTCTTTGTCGAAGCCACTCCATGTATACCAGTCCCTCCTACCGCGCCTGCATGAAACCGGTAACAAGTGACACATCTGATACAGAAATCATAGGTTGCCCACATCTATGCTATGAAAGAATGATCGCTATTTTTATTTAGTTTTCTCGATAGGTTGAGAATTCATTGTGCCTAAAGCAACCTTTGTGTTTGATGACATGCAGGTTAGAAAGCATATGCACTGACATGGCACTGTAGTGGGTTAATCTTTTCATAATTGAGACTGCCTTCATTTATTTTGCTGGTCAGTCTTTAAAGGTAGGTAGTTACTTCTATTGTGGTTGTAATATTTTGTGTTTTCCTAAGTAAACTTTTTTGTTCCGACTTGAGTGGTTTCAGTTACTGTATATATATTTCTTTGGTTTTGCAAGGATAGTGATTTTCATGAAATTCAATTTGATGTAACAAGTTATTTCACTTTTTCCTATCCAAAAATCCCCATTCTTCTATATCCAACATGAAGCATTTTATGCCATCTCTGTACTACCACAAAATTAAGATGATAATTAAGATCATAATTCTAACACTAAGAAAAATTATAATTACATGCCAACCTTAAGACAGCCCTTCATCGCGCGAAGCGCGTAACAACAGCTAGTTAGTTACAATATCAAAGGCTCTCAAGAAAATTGAGATCTGATACGCTTCCTTGTTATTCCCCGTACTAATACTTTGCCATAGACGTGACAATGATGAGTCATACTTTATAACTGTTCAATCAAAACAATAAAAAGATCAGAAAAAAGGTTAAACACATAAATTGACCTGTTTGATTATGTATGCCTAAAAATTACTACAAACAAAAATACAAAATACCGCCACTTTTATAACACCGATGTGCTAGTATAGTAGGTCAAAATAGAGCACATCATAGAACAGCACACTACCACTGTGTTTGGATCGATGGAGGGGAATGGGAATGGAAGAAAAATATAAAGAGGGAAGGGATGGGATGGAAAGGAAAGGAAAATTTTTCATGTTTGGATAAATATTGAAGGGAAAAAAAAAGGAGAGCGGTTCCGCTGCCACAATTTTTTTGCTGCCACAGTTGCCACAGATTTACAACCGTCTGATTAAAACAAATTGACGGATGTGATTGGATCAAAATAAAACCAAGTATTAATTACTTTCAATAGCTCTGTCTCCTCTCTCGTAACTTCTCTGCCTAGTGAAAACAAAACGATCGATCAATCTCTTAACCTCTCTCTTTTCTCCAGCGCTCTCTTCCGCTTTGGTGTCCATGCTCTCCTCTCTTTGGCTCTCGTGCTCTCCTCTCTCGCACTTGAGTTCTCTTCCCGTCCAATTTTTCTCTTGTAAGACGATGAGCATGTCTCCAAATTCAAGCCAGTAAAGTTATACTTGTGACGCCATGAATTTACTTGATAAGATTTGTTATCATATTTGTACTAGTTTCATTCGATCAATGAACTCAAGACTAAACGAAAAGAGGAGGGGTGTTGAGATGGAGTTGTAAAATTATTGGTAAATTGAAATAGTGGAAGGGGTAAAAAGAAAAATTGCGAGAAAGAAGAAGAGAAAAGGGACGGAGCATATAGAAACATCAATGAAATTTTGTTCGAACAAGTTTCATGTCTCTTTACAAGCATCATCTCTTATTTACTGTCACACACAATTTTCAAACTAGTTACATTTTTTTTGACAAAAAAAGTCTCTCGACTACTTATTTCATTATAAAAAACAATACAAAAATTCATAAATAATTGCTTCTAAGAACGCACAAAAACCACAAAATGAGCAATGAGAAGGAAGCAGTGTGCATTTGTCTTATTATTTTTCCGAATTTGTCTTGTTTCCCCCCCCAAGTTTGCTACATCATTCCTGTACCAGTAACACTGAGTGTGGTACCAATACCCATTCATCTCCATTTGTCTCCACATCATGGTCTTGCATCAAACTTGTCCAGTAATTTACCAAGCCAAGAAAAGAGAACACGAGAGCGAGAGAAAAGAGAGCGTATGAACCATAGCAGAGAGAGCGCGAGGAGAGAGGGAGAAGGGTTGAGGCTTGAGAGTTAAGTTGGTCGTTTCGTATTCCTGAGTAGGAAAGAGACAAAAGCTATTGAAAGTAATTAATACTTAGTTTTATTTTGATCCAATCACATCCGTCAATTTGTTTTAATCAGACGGTTGCAAATCTGTGGCAACTGTGGCAGCAAAAAAATTGTGGCAGCGGAACCGCTCTAAAAAAAAAGATCATTTCCTTTCCTTCTTTTTCTCTTGTTTGGTTGAACAAATTTAATGAAAGGAAAATAATATAATTGACTAATTTGTCCTGCACCCTTCTCGATAGCAAACATTATGGAAGCATAAAATAATTACAAAGGAAGATAAATCCTCAATCTTCTTGCCTTACTTTCACCAAAGCAAAAGAAATGAGTCGAACTCCAAATAAATCCTCAATTATTAAACAGTGCCTTCACAAACGGTTCACACACATTGGTTGAACCACCCACGTCATCAGTGATCACTGGCTGCACCACACAAGCAATTCGCACCCATCGGACGAACCACACATGCCAGGCGTGGTCACCAACTGCAGCACAAGCAGCTCGCATCAACCAGCTGAACAGACCATGCTAGCAGCATCCATCAGGCACCACACACACGGTTGGCACTCGTCGACTGAACCGCCGATGCCAGCCTCATCCATCGACCATATCCATCATTAAGCTGGAGTTGCTAGCAATCCGCCATTATAATGCAATGAACACCAACTTTAGTTGGAAATAACTATAGAAGTGCATTAGATGGTTCAGTGACTTAACACTGCTTTAGTACTTGTATTACTTGTTGCTGAACTAGTTACTGTCTCTGTAAATATCAAACGAACATGATTGTTGGCTGTATTTATTTAGATAAAGCTATAAGATACTCAATGGTAAATGTTTGGTTTGGTAATTGACACTCGTCTCAACTATGAACCATGATAGCAATTGCCACTCGTCTCCAACAAGAACTGCATATTTCAGCTCAATACAGTCCAATGGAAGCAAAGACACATTTATTCAACTGGCAGCCTTATTAAGAACCACAAAATCAAGTGGCCACATGTCATTTCTCAAAAGGATTCTCACAATTTGACGGCCTCATCAATTGCAAGCAAATCAATTGAGCATTTTGAAAAAATTGAGCAATTAAATGAACTTAATCGCACCAAGAGCTATCAAGTCTTATATTTAAACTAAAGCACCAAAAATAATTTGGGTGGTTTATATTGTATACCTGTTCGGAGAGGGTAGAAAGAAGAATTGGAGCGAGTAGAGAAATAAATTTGGTGTCGCAAGAGAGGGACAAAGGAGAACATAACTTTCATCGTTAGAGAGAGGTTTGATGCGAGAAGCAAGAGACAAATCGCCGCGAAGAAAGTGGAGGGCATCGCTGTCTTTGTGCACGAACAGATTGTGCCACGATTTCTCTTTCCCTTCGCTCTCCTCCAAATTGGAGGAGAAATATTTTGTATAGGAAGTAAATTTTCGGAGGAAAATGGTATCCCTCCCGATTAAATTCCCTTTCCCGTCCAGACA
This sequence comes from Rhynchospora pubera, assembly GCA_028095005.1. Taxonomy (NCBI): domain Eukaryota; kingdom Viridiplantae; phylum Streptophyta; class Magnoliopsida; order Poales; family Cyperaceae; genus Rhynchospora; species Rhynchospora pubera. The sequence goes on from CM051463.1 coordinate 20,051,906, forward strand.
CGCTAAAAGTCGAAATTTCCATCCCTTTTCGTTCCCTCCCATCAATTCCATTCGAACCAAACACAGTGTACAGCGCTTGAAGCTTTGGGAATATGTACCAAGACAATAATTTCATAAATTAAAGAAAATATGTACAAATTTTGCAGATATTGTGTACAAATAACAATAAATTTACACTTATACGTATTTGCGAACCTCATCTGAGACCTATAAATTTGTTTTGATATTACATGCGAACCTAAAAGATAGAATTCTCACACAATATTTGATGTATAATTTTTCCATTAAACATTACCTCAATAAGAACATAGTGGACTTTAATAGATGACCTTTCAATATTCGAATATTAATTAGTATGTTTCGGAGATGCAAAAGAAGAAGACAACTTGGCCTCTTCGGATGTTTATGCTTGACTGACAACCTCTTCAACTTAGATGCTCTCTTTCTTGTTCATGCTGTCTGAATTTGTCTGCTTTGTTGATATTTGTTGTTTGTCTCAGTTACTAAACTTGTTAGATCGATGAACCTCTTAAAGATCATTGCAGCCTTTGATGTTTTTCTTTTGTAAAAAACTTAACTTGATAATGAAATTGGTTCCCCTGCTTGGGGAGCTCTTGGCTCAAAAAAAAAAAAAAAAAAAAAAAAAAAAACTTGGCCTCTTCGGAAGCTATTTGTCCGACCGATTTTTTTTAATAAATTTATTTTTCACTAAACTTGGAAATGCAAGGGCCGACGCAGGATAATTAGGTACCATTATATATATCACATCCACATCGACTAATTATTAATTTATTTTAGTAAATCTATCACCTGACCTCTATGGAAAAAAAACTAAAAAACCAATAGAAAATGGAAATTAATTATATTTTGGATAATGAGTCTTGATTGTTAATACTCTGAAATTTTCAGTTCCTTGGCATGGCACACAGATTTTAGTTTGGCTGTTTCTCCATTCACATATCTTGTATTCTGATGCGTAGTCATCCGCTTAACCCAATCCTTTTTTACGTTTTAGTGTGGTCTATTTTTTTAACCCAAAACTTTTGACTTCCATAAAAGTTAAATATTTAATTATACTAAAAGGAAAAGACACAAAAATAATAATATGGGGACAAACCTTGTATACCTCGAATGAAAGTCACATATTAGCAGCATTTATTTATTATTTTTTCCCTTTTATTTGCAAATATATTCCTTGCTATAGGTTGAACAAACTTATGAGTTGAATGTTCAAATAGCTAGGTTCAAATGACACGCAATAATTATCAATTAAAAATTACCATTAGGGTATTTGCAATCAGGAACGAAAATACTGCGGCCATCATTGAATATAATAAAATACAAAATTGTTGCAGCTGTCATGACATATATTCACTGAATCTATCTTCAGCGCCTTTAAAAGTCATCCTCCTTCCATTCCTGCATCAAAACATCAATCTAGAGAGAAAAAAAACTTAAAAAAAAAACAGAAAATGAGTGAACATCGCACAATCGGTATTGGCGTGGACTACTCACCTAGTAGCAAAGCAGCTCTTAAATGGGCAATCGACAACATTGCGAGGGCCGGCGATCACATCGTCTTGATTCACACACAGCCACATACCGGACATAGTGCTCAAAAGCAGCTATGGGAGGAAGAGGGATCACGTATGTGCAAATATACTTTTCCTATCTTTTTATTAATCTCTAGTAAATTAACAAAGTGATTTCATAATTACCAGTGTAGACATATTTTTAAAGCTGCCATTTTTGGAACCTTCTTTTAGGGATACTAGCAAATAGCTACCAGTCGCTAATTATGAATTATCCACGGACAGCAGATATTTTTGTTCCCTTTATATATAATTTATTTTCTTATTGTTGAAGATATACTTAAAATTCTAAATCTTGTTTGTGTTAATGCAGCTTTGATTCCTCTTAAAGAGTTTCAAGACATGCACTTGCAGGTGCAGTACGGTATCAAACCTGATGCTGAGATTCTAGACGTCCTTGACAGTGCATCCAGAACAAAAGAGGTATTATTTCAAGGCTCAAGCCTCATTTTTTTTCTACTAATATATTCGGGCTTCATATTTTGCAATAATAAATAATTAAGGGCCAATTATGTAATTAATTTGTTGCCTCCCAATTACTACCAACATTTATGTTTTCAATCTTATAATTATTATAAACAGGTCACAGTTACATCAAAGATTTACTGGGGTGATGCTCGAGAGAAGCTTTGTGATGCCGTGGCCGATCTCAAGCTGACCTCGCTTGTCGTCGGAAGCCGTGGTTTAGGGCCCTTGAAAAGGTTTAACTCTACTCTTAACAATTTCCCAATGCTAATTAATTTGGTACTGTATTTAAATGCTAATTAATTTGGAGTGCCATGGATGCGTCAACTGAAAGTTAATGTTACAACGTCCAAGTGGTTTCTCTCGTTAAAGGATGAACTTATTCGCATGATGAAAAATGCAGGGTCTTTTATGATTACTCTTAAGAATATATTTAATTTAATTATATAGCTAAAAGTTCTCATGTCAAGTGGCATTGCTTTTCTAGTTTTCTCAATCCGCTAGCCCCAAACAACATGCGAAGAAGGCTATATTAGTATAAGCGCCGGAGTTCCTTTTGTGGGACTTCATACTTTTTTGAGTTCTGCTAAATTTCGAAAAGAGGCCCTTTTTGCTGTAAAGCACTGAGATTTCTTTTGTTTCTAATTCTGAGTGGTTTACATCATAAAGTGGCAACAACTATGCAAAAGAACTCTCTATTGTATCTTTAATAAATTAACTCAATAATTAATCTGACAACTTCCATACCAAATTAAATTAAAAAATTAGCTTGATAATTTAGGTGTCATTTGATATTTTAAAATTATTAACAAGTTAACTTGATAATTTTGACAACAACATATCAAGTTAAACTAAGGAAAAAAAAATTTCTTAAAATTTTGTTAGTCTTATGATTTATTGGTTATATATTAAGTTTCATGTAATTTGAGTATTATTTAAACTTCATCAAAGCTTAATTAATTTAGACTGTTGTAATTTTAGTCTATTAATGAATGTAAAATTTACTTTAAATTTTATTAATTTTATGTTAATAATTAAAATATAATATAAATTGCTTTTTAATTCCTTTTATATATGAGTAATGCTAGAATCAAACATATAGGACGTCAAACACGATCCAAACGTCGCACATTAAAATTTCAAACGGTCGATCCAAATCGCTCAATATGATCTCTATATTAAAATATCTTTGATAATAAAATTTTATATTTTTTCATATTTTTTAACTATTTTTTTCGAATTTTCAAAATTGAAGGGTTCAGAACTTTTTAGATTGAGCATATTGAAAAATTCCAAAAAAGTAGTAAAAAAATTTGAAAAAATATAAAATTTGGTCTCCATAAAGATTTTATAACATAGAACAATTTGAGCGGTTTGGATCGGCTATTCCAATCTTAAATATTAAAATTTTATCGCGTTGGACAAGAGTATGTGTCCTATATGTTTGACACTAGCCACTCCCTTTATATATTGAATTTTAATGTTAATTGCAGGGTGTTAATTGGAAGTGTTAGCAACTATGTGGTTCTCCATGCAACCTGCCCAGTCACGGTAGTGAAGGCAGCTTAAATTTATTTTTGTGATGAATATATAAAAAAAATGTGTGCGTGTTTTGTTTGTTTTATTACTCTTGTATTTCTTTGATCTGCTCGTCTTGAAGGAAGGGTGTTTCAAAACCCAGCTTTGTTTGGAAGATGACATAAATTTCACTCGGCTGTGTGTGTGTGTGTGTGTTTTTTTTTTATGGAAACTAATTGCATGTGCTTATTGGATTTATTATATCAAAACCTACAGCTTGCAGTAGCTAGCTGTGTATGTCTTAAGTTTCTTTGATTGTTAAAGAAGTAGAGGTAGTATCTCTTTATTATTTTTTTAAAAAAAATAAATCTTAATATAATTCAAGACGCCATTTTATTGTTTGCATTATGGTTGATTATCTCAATTCGCAGAATAAAGACAAATGTCTTTGCAAATTGCATTGTGATGTCTGTTTAAGGGAAAATGAGAGTTCTCTCGTCAGGTTTAGTATGTGAACACAACATATTCTTTATGGCACATAACGGGCTAGGAGACTATAGACCATCCTGATTTTACAAAGAATTTCAACGTACTATAATTTTGTTAGGCATTTCACCAAACAGCTTGTGTGCATCTGCCAGGCCAACACAAATTGCATTTAATTGCCTTGGCATGATTCAACCTTTTATATAAAGGTTTATTTGAATCTCGTACAAGATCTCTGAACATAGTATAGCTAATCTTCTACAAAACCCGTTTGTACAAAACAAGTAATTAACGAGTTCCACGTAAACACAGTTCTCATCGGCATTTCGTCAAACAGCCTAATGGCATCGGTGATCTCCTACTATGAGTGAAGAAATAGAACAATTCGGACCTGATTTGAGAATGCAAATGATGGAGATTGGCATGTTGTACGGAAAGCGAAAGAGAGGAGAGAATAAGAACCAGAGAAAAGGATGAGGCCATGGCGGGTTTTGGAACTACTAACAGAGTTGAAAATTTTGCAGCATTTCTATGGGACATTTTGTCGAGCAGATGATAGTCTCTTGTAAATTGTAAAGCACGAAACAACATGTTATCGTCGTACATAGTGTTCTCCGATCGTGCGTGTCATGTCGTGTCGTGTTGACACGAACTACTTTTTTGAACTGTATCGTGTCGTGTCATGTCGTGCTTAATGATGAGAAGAGACACCACGACACGTATTCTTACACGACACGACTGTTGACACGTTGTGTTAATCGTGTCAAATTGTATCAGATTAATTTATTATTTTTTAAATTAAAAAATTAAAAGTAACAAAAAATTACTACACGTCATAATTTATTATTTGATTAAGTCTAAACTTTTTATTAATATTTTTTATAAAAATATAATAATTAGATAAGAATAATATTATGATTTAAATGATGGTAAATAATATGATGTAGTATTATAAATTGAAATTAAACTATTATTTTTGCTTAAATAATCAACATTAATAATTAAATTTGTGTTGAGGTATCGTGTTAATTCATGTTCGTGTCGTGTTGCGTGTCGAATCGTGTCGTGTTGAATCGTGTTAAACTTTATAATGTCCCAATACGACACGATTATGATACGTACCAATTTTGTATTTGTGTCGTGTCGTGTCATTTTGGGAACACTAGTCGTACTCGTACACGATAATTTTTTTTCATATATACCCAAAAAATAAACGAATTTTTGCGATGGTCGACGACCTAAAAAAATTCACAGGTCGTCTTATAAGTTCAAAACTTCCAACTCAACGGTGTTTCGGACCAATCAAACGAATTGATGCCAGTTCGCACAAAAATAGAGAAAAGGATCGGTGCAAAAGTATAACTAAAGTTTTTTTTTTTTAATTTTTTTTCGCAATAAGTCACACGCTTCTAAAGATGATTCGGACGAATCTAATACTCACTTTAACTCGAAGAATCAATATTCTCAAAATTAGAATTATCGGGCTTTCTATTATAGAATAAATAAATATTTTAAATGTAACGCATTCTGTTGGAAAAATATGACATTCAAATTCAACAAAAGTTGTGTACATATATCTATTATAGAAAAATTAAATATTTTAAATGTTGAAAGGATATATCAACCTTTTACAAGTTGCACAGTTGAAATGTACTTGCAATATATTCTATGCAACGACAGTATATATCAATAACTTTATGAGTCAAAACTTTTATGTATTTGAAATAAAAATGATGCTATTTTTTTATTGGGTCAACATATCAGTCCGATGTTTTGCCAATATATCCAAAAGTATTTATAACACAGTATGTAGATCAATTGGTGTTTTTAATCAATTCATGTATGTATAAAAAAAATAATAATAACAAGCACAATAAACCTATATATGCCTACACAAACTATTCAAAACAGTGCAAACTGTTTACATTGCTGATTGCATGTACTGATGTACAGCACTTCAAAAAACTGAAATAAGTGAAAAATAGTTTGTAGAGTGTGTTAATCAAAACACTTACAACAGTTAATGTATGTATATTAACTATCAAAAGATTTATTTTAGTAAATACAAACCTTTTATGAGATTAACTGAATGAAGAGGAAAGGGTTGATTGAATATTTTTAATACATTAGTGTTGTCCCTAAGGGGGGGCGGCTTAATCAAGGTTTAGCGGAAGCGATTGAGGTTTTGGACCGGTTTGGTATGAACTATCCTAACACAATTCAATTGGTACCCAATACAAGCAAGCACACAAGCAATTCACAATGCAAGATAATAAAGAGAGAAAGAGAGAGAGAAATTGAACACGCGATGTGATTACGGAGTTCCGACCCGCTAGAAGAAGCTAGCCTTAGTCGTACGTCTCCGGGAGTTCCGCTACCACGAAAGGGCGCGCTCCGTTCAATTCCAACAAGAACGGGACTACAACTTTGAACCGAATCACCTCGTCACAAGGACACTCGAGGCGGATCGGCCTAACTCGAATGGCACAACGGCCTCAAAGTAGAAGAGCTCTCAACCTATTCCAACCTACACCTAGCGACAACGTCGGGGCGGTGGTGTTTGAGGCTACTAACTCTCTCAAGATGGTCTAGCTATGAAAAGCTCAAGTGGGAGAGTATCCCTATTCTCAAAGGCTCAATTCTGGTCTAATTTTGCAAAGTGAAGCCACACTTTGAGAGAGAACAAGGGGTGGATATATATAGGGCTCGAAATGAGCAGATCCCCAGCAAAAACAGGCCACAGCGTTGTACAACGCTGAATAGCGTTATACAACGCTGGAATATGACCGTTGTAAATTCTAACGGCTCTTTAATATAGCCGTTGGTCTGTCAGAGCGTTGTACAACGCTATTTGCCGTCGCACAATGAAGGAGTGTATAACCAAAGGAAAGCTCCGACAATTCCGTTGGAAATTGTCAGAGCGTTGCTTGCCACTGAATGGCGTTACACAATGCTAAAGGGAGACAAAAGGAACAACTCTGACAGATTCAACAGAGCGTTGTACAACTCTATATGCCGTCACACAACGCTAACATTACCCAACGCTGAAAGACGTTGGCTAACGTCTCCAGAAACTTTGCATGTAAAAACAGCACAGCTAACTTGGGATTTTTGTGGCGTTGTGCAACGCTATATGGCGTTGCACGATGGTACTCAGGAAAATTTTCAAGTTTTTTAACTGCAGCGTTGTACAACACTACTGAGCGTTGTACAACGTTGTGAATCAGCGTTGCCTAACTCTATATAGCGTTGTGCAACGTTGATTCACAAAAGTATGAATTTAGCTGTTCTAGCGTTGTGTAACTCTATCTAGCGTTGTACGACGCTAGGTCACAGAAAACAGGATTTTGCTGGTTTATTGAGCTTTTCGCTATCTAGACCATTTTAAGGATAAACAAGGACTAAAGTATACCTTCTATCCTAGTCTAAACTAGCCTACAAGCTCTCTAATGACTTGATCTTGATCCTTCTTAAAGCTTTTATCCAAGTCCTCATAAATTGTATCTTCTTCCTATAAAACTCAAAGAAGATTGTTAAATGCCAAATGATATTGTTTTGTAATCGACAAACCTAGAGACGTTTAGTACAACAATTAGTGTAATAAAGTACCACATTTATTTCCCATTTGAATATTTCAAATACAATCTATACACCAAATAATAAGCTCGTATTGTTATTCTTGTTTCATGTCAAGAGCAATGCATATGTACACATAGGTTTAACATAAAATAATCATACAAAATCAACAAGGGAACTCAAAGGATAAATAAAAGAGTCCACTTAAGTAAAACAAATAGAATTAATTGTTTCTCTCTTATATCTTGATCTCCTAAAAAGAATTTAAATTGTACACTTTTGTATGTGTGTTTATTACTACTAACATGAAAATTGTTAAACGTGAAGAGATCCCTTTATTAAAATTCTCACAAGAAAATAAATTTTGGCAATTTCATGGCACCAATAATATATGGTAGCTAAATACTATTCCATCAGAAAAGCGCACCTATTACCGCCACACAAATTTCAATTATACAATATTTATACAGCATTTACTTCAGTCAATGTTTCGGTTGCTACTAGTAAATTCTATTCACGAGTATTATGTTGTCCCCATACTTTGTTTCCAATTTTATCACCTATGACTATGTTTGGTTGGGAATTAAATGAGGAGTCAGACTCTTAATCCACTTTTAATCTTCCAAACGTAAAGTAAAAAAGGAAGAGTAGAGTGGAGTAAGGACCAAAATCAGAGGAGTAAATTACTCCTCCTAGATAGGTAGAGTAAACTTAATCCATAGAATAAGTCTTCAATTATGGGTCCCACACTTATTTTTTTTCTCTACATACTCTCATTCTTTGACAAAATAAAAAGAAAATGAGGATAATTTGGTCATTTTATAATTAACAATTATGTAATATTTTTATATCCTCACTTACTCCTCACTTAATCTTCTACTTTTTATGCCAAACATGACTTACAAAGTGTGGAGTAAAAAGGCTTAACTACTTAATCCTCCTTAACTTTAATTCTCTTTTACTCCTCTACCAAACACAGCCTATGAGAATTAATTAGTACCTATTAGCACTAGCAGTAACAGGTGATTGAGGCAAAAACAATTACCAATGAAAGTTTACCTAGTACTAGTAGCCTTTGGGAACACTCCTGTTCGTTTGAAATGGAGAGGAGTAAAACTGGATTTGTAACCCAAACATTCTCAATTTGAGGCGCGTCAACCCCACTGAGGCCTAATTAGTCATTAAATCATAATTTATAATTTATTTTGTTTTAGTACACCTAAGCCCACACCGACTCCACTCAATTAGAAAAAGGAACCTTCTCATCTCTACCATTCACCAACGGTCGGCAGGGGCAATTTCGTCATCCAAACCCACAAATTCAAAACCCAAGACAAGAATCAATCGCCACTTCTTCTTCAGTCTCTCTACTTCCTTCCAAAAAAATCAGAAAAAAAAAAACAAAATTGAAACGAAAGAAGAAGATTAGAAGAAGAAGAAGAAACCCATTTCCTTCGCTTGCTACTCTTCGACGATTGAAACCCTTGTAACCCTAGATTTGGGCGATGAAGGGAGAAGAAAGCCTCTTCGGATCTGTGCAAGATCTCTTCGGATCGGTGCGCCGATCCCTCGTCTTCCGACCAAACCCTAGCTCCGACGAACCTCCTAACACCAGTATTGTGGATCGGATTGGTTCGTGCATCCGCAAATCGCGGGTTGGATTGGGTTTGGGGTTTGTGCCGAAAAGCCCTTTGAGACGGCTAACCATGGGGGCGTCGGTCTCGGCTGCACCCGTGGAGGAGGAGCCGCCGCCTCGAATCCGGTGGAGGAAAGGGGAAATGATTGGGTGTGGCGCGTTTGGTCAGGTTTTCATGGGGATGAATCTAGATTCGGGCGAGTTGCTTGCTGTGAAACAGGTTAGGGTTCTGATTTGGGATCTGGATTAGGGTTTAAGGTTAGAGTAGGGTTTGGGGGCGTCAATTTGTTTTTGTTTCTTGATTTCTGACACTTGATTTTGATTTCTTTAATCTAGGTTTTGATTGGGACGAGTAATGCTTCCAAAGAGAAGGCCCAAGTAAGTTCCGCTTTCTTTTCTAAAATTAAGATCATTTCCTGTTTTGTGTTTTACCAATTGCATTATCGTGAGGGTTTTGTTTATTCACTGTATAGGCTCACATAAGGGAACTCGAGGAAGAAGTGAAGCTCCTTAAAAACCTTTCGCATCCAAACATTGTTGTAAGTGAAGAGGCCTTTTTTTTGCATTATTTCTTGATAGTGAAATTTAATCTATATGTACGAGTATTTTTAACTTTTCTTTTTTGCAACAGAGATATTTGGGTACAGTCAGAGAAGAAAACACTTTGAATATTCTATTGGAGTTTGTTCCCGGTGGATCCATTTCATCTTTGCTAAGCAAATTTGGATCTTTCCCTGAACCTGTAAGCATCAATTATTTCTGTTAAAAAACTTCTGTGTTCCAATAATAGGTGAACAAACATTAATTTCTCTTATTAATCATTTTTTTTTTCTCAAAATAGGTTATAAGAATGTACACCAAGCAACTATTGCAGGGGCTGGAGTACCTCCATCAGTACAAAATTATTCACAGAGATATAAAGGCAAAAATCCATATCTTAATTATTGTGTGATTACTACTTTTCCCTTTAATCTGACAGAAATATTCTTACATTTTATTTTCCTTTCAATGCAGGGAGCAAACATTCTTGTAGATAATAAAGGATGTATTAAACTTGCTGATTTTGGGGCTTCTAAGCAAGTTGCTAAGCTGGTAAAGATAGGAAACAATTTAGATTCTAGCTTCTGAAGTTATTATCTGAAATCTTAAGTTTAATTGATATGCACAACTGCAAATCTCAAATAGCATTGCACCTGCAAAAGAATTAACATACCCTTGGAAAGCGACCTCCATACCATTCAGCTTCCTTATTTTTTAGTTATTCTGGAACTAACCTTTATTTTTTTTATTTAATCCAAATTATTATGAACTTTAGGCAACAATGACAGCGGCTAAGTCAATGAAAGGCACACCATACTGGATGGCTCCTGAAGTTATTGTACAGAGTGGCCATAGCTTGTAAGATTTTCATATTTCTTTTCATACAGTTTATTTTTTTCCTATCCCTCTCTTTTTCATTATACACTGATGCATGGAGGCATGTCATTTGTACGTTGGAACTAGAACAGGTAGGCTATTAAATAAGCTTAATAGGTGACTTGCTGAATTTTTTACCAGATATTTTCCTGAGCTTCAATCAAACAAGCTTAATAGGTGACTTGCTGAATTTTTGACCAGAAATTTTCCTGCCTCAATAGTAAACATGAGAATTTGGAAAGCTAAATAATGGGAAATAAAAAAAGTACAACAAAAATGGGGAATTTGGTTACTATTGATAGCATAATGTGACACCTTAATAGCTTTGCCCATATTTAAGTCAATCATATAGTAATTGATCCATCTCATTGAGACCTGATTGTGTTAAATACAATAATCAAATTAGCTCGGCTGACATCTGGAGTGTGGGCTGCACGGTGATTGAGATGGCCACCGGCAAGCCTCCTTGGAGCGGTCAGTATCAGGAGGTAAGCTAATTTTCTTTTAACAGTGTCAACATAAATTCTTCCCATTGGTGTGCTACTGTGCTGTCATCCAATCAATAATGCACTTAAACTAGTTCAGTTTGCAGAAGTAATAGAATTTTTTAACGTGAACTAAATCAAAATTGCATTATGTGATTCTTGAGAGAATCCATTTTAAGCCTATCTGATGCCTAATAACATGGTTGAGGGTTTAAGGCATAGTAGAATATACTGAAGCTTAAGGATGCAAGTGAGAGTTTTCTAAGGATAATTTGGGATGTTTGCAATTTTGGTTCTGGCAACAACATGAAACCCTTGTTTCTTAGGTTCAATTTACAATTTATTTTGTTTAATTTTGTGTCTTCTTGTTTGAACTTCAGGTTGCTGCTCTATTTCATGTGGGTACCACAAAATCACACCCACCAATACCAGAACATCTCTCTTTAGAGGCTAAGGATTTTCTTCTCAAGTGCTTACAGGAGTATGACTTCTAAGTTATCTCAGTTATTTTCAAATAAATTGTCATAGTTCTTTCTTGAACTGTCAGAGAACAGTTGATACTTATTGAAGAAAAAAAAAAGCTCCTTATTCTCTTAGGGGCCGTTTGGATCCCCATGGGATTTTGGGGAATTTCATCTTCCTACCATAAATTTATTATAAACAATCCAAACTCTTCACAAAATTACACACTTCCCAATAAATTTATTCCTAGGAATTGCAACTTCCCCAAATTCCTCAAATTCCTAAGCGATCCAAACGGCCCCTTAGTTTATGTATAAAAAACTCAATGCTCAAATGATATGCCTATTCTTTTTGCCTTTCTTTGGCAATAAAAAGAAAATTACGAAACAGTTTAAGAGTCGATTTTGCATAACTATTTTCAAATTGAATTAATTTTTGTCACCAGGGAACCTAGCTTGCGTCCTACTGCAAGTGATTTACTACAGGTATTTCTGTTGCTATCATTTTACAGTATTAATACAGATAACTTTGTTATAGGTACAAGAAATTAACAAATTATGTTCTTGTTTATCACTCAGCATCCATTTGTAACGGGAGAACTTGAAGATGCACACCAATTGAATCATGCAGGAAGCAAGGTGAGCTTAGCTTAGACAATTGGATTTTGGTTTTCATTTTCCTGTTTTTGTCTTGTGATTGGTTGATTGAGGGTATATTGACAAATTAGCAGTGGAGGAAGGCTTAATTGTGCAAATGGGTGAACTGCAGCCAAATTAGTTTGAATTTTATCCCAATTGAAGTATTCAAGGTCACTAAGATTTTAAATTGACTCAATCAAGGGGAACTCAGTTTGGTTAATACCAGTATTTATCAGGTTGCCGGCTCAAATTGCAATCTGAAATTGGGTGAACTGGAGCCAAAATTAGTTTGAATTTAATCCGAATTGAAATATTCAAGGTCACTGAGATTGTAAAATAATAACTCCAGCAAGTGGAACTGGGGTTGGGTAATACCAAGTATGTATCAGGTTGCCAGCTCAAATTGTAATCTGAAATTGGGTGAACTGGAGCCAAGATTGAATTTAATCTCAATTGAAATATTCAGGGTCATTTTGAGATTTTAAATTGACTCGAGCAATGGCTGTGAGGGTTAGGTAATACCAGTATGTATCAGGTTGCCAGCTGAAATTGCAATCTGATTCTTTCCATTCTTGGGGCACTATAGCATTGTATACATATATTTTGTTTTCTCCACTTTATGCTGACTGCTGCTATCACTGCAGGAATCTTACAATCATGTTCTTGGCACAAATAAAACACAGACATGTAATTTGTAAGAATCCTTCCTTTTCTTCTTTAATGTCATTTCATTACTTATTAGATGCACTTGGTAGGAACTTAGGCAGGAAAAAGGCCTTCAAAGTTTGAATTGGATTTTAGAATGTTGAAAACTAATTTATTTTCCTTGCTGGCTGTATACAATTTACAATTAGTTCCAGTTTCACTTTAAACATGTGTGTTTGTATATCAAGAAATTGTTGTGGTACAATTACAATGGAATTGCACCAATACTTGAATTTGGATTACAGTCATATTGTGCTGTAGACAATTGGTTCCAGTTTCACTTGAAACAAGTGTCTGTATATCAAGAAATTGTTTAGTACAAAATTTATTTACTTAAAACAATTCACGCCAAACTGGAACTGCACCAATACTTTAACTTGGATTATAGTCAAACTGGAACTGCGCCAATACTTTAACTTGGATTATAGTCATATTTTCTCGATTATTAATTATTGTTACACTACCTTATATTCTTGGTGGATTCTTCAACCTTTGTACTTCTCCAAGCAGTGGCAAGATCATGGAATCTGATAAAGTTTCCCCTGCAAGGCCAGTATGGGAATCCAGTAATGATGACGATGACATGTGCCGGCTTGACGATGGCGATGATTTCCCCGTAATTGGCTCGGTACAAGCTTTTTTATCTAAATTTTATTAATAGGGAATTACAGGTACAGATGGGTAGCTTAGAGACTTTAGACACTTTAGAACTCGGATTCTAAAAATTCCCTCTCACAAATAAACTAATAGAATTACTATACGTTGGAGTAATTTTTTTTTCTGGGAAAATCTGACTTGCATAGTTTTAGATAAGAAGCTATTGCTTGGATAAACATGTAAGAAAGGGCATTTATGAATCTCGTATGGAATTAACAGTTCTAAGGTGATTAGGAGCTATTTGCTACTTGAGCAAGATATGGGGTTATTCCAATATTAAAAATATGCTACTCATATTTCTTACAATAGAGCTTTAATCCTATGTCGGAGCCATTGGAGGAATGGCCTTGCAAGTTCGACATAAGTCCCGAGCAGAGAACACTGAGCTCACAGCACCTAGTAGATATTACAGCTGACCATGATGACATCACGAGGAGTACGTTAAAAGTGGATTGCAGTGGTACGAACGAATTCTCATTTCCAAGTGATGCTGCTTGCGAGGATGATGATGAAGTCACTGAGTTTAAGATTAGAGCTTTTCTAGATGAGAAGGTATGTTTCATTTGCGATGAGCTCTAGGGTTCTTTGTTTTATGATGGACTGTTGATACATTGAGATCATCCTGATGCATGCATCTGTTACAGCTGTACCACCTGTGCAGAAAAGCCTTAAGTTTTACTCTGTCATTCCTTCTTAATTTGTTGCTATGGTCATATTTTCTTATCTCCCCAGGCACTTGACCTGAAGAAGCTTCAAACACCTTTATACGAAGAATTCTACAATTCTCTGAATGCTAGCAATGCACAAGTAATCAGCAGTGTTTGCAAGGAGAACATGAGCAATAATTGCAATAATAACACCACGAATGCTTCAAAGCTTCCACCTATGACCCCAATCAAAAACTCCAGTGCAGCCTTGCCAACACTTCTTCGATCAGGTTCCTCAAGAAACGCCAGCCCAGGTGGCAGCTTCATCCGGAGGATGTCAAGGTGCAGTGTTGAGGGGACCCGCATCTTACAGGAAATTACTTCTCCTCAAAGGAATGAGTGGGTCCCACCTGAGCATCACTCGGACAACCAAGAACCTTTGAGTCCAAGGTAGTAAAACATCACATACCATCTTAGCATGACACCTAAAGTCGCAGACTTTTTTGTGTTAGATTGGAGTTGAGACATTTATATCATAAAATAGTCTCAATTTTTGACTGATAGGTGGGATCCATTGACAATCTTGATGATCATGCAACTAGCATCTGAAATTAATTTTTATACTTGGAATGCATCTGTACTGGTACATCGTACGTGCATAATAATAAAATTTGAAACAAGTTTTTGCATCCATCAAACGACTTGAATTTTCTTCAATTCAAATTTATACAGTGTCTGCAAGTTTTGTATATTTCAGGAACTTTTTAATTGATTTGAGAAATATTGTCAAAATTGCCAAAACTTCTTTTCTTTAGTATATGCCAATCCTTGTCTAATTGATTTAAATTTGCTGTCAAAGTGAAAATTTTGATCATGTAGTTCAATTGTAATATCATACATGTCTATAAGAATAATTAATGTGTGCATCAAGAGGTTAGGCTTAGGTTTTGTCTTGGTACAAACCTGCACTACCTGACCCAAGGAAGAAGATCTTAGGCTAGGCTGGGTTACCCAAGTTTGGTCATGGACCTCCAGAATCACAAATACTACAAATAGATTTCCAATCCAAATTATGTTTTCAATATCTACCTGGTAATGCCATTATGCAACTAACTTGATAGCAATATGTTGTTTTGTGCAGTGCAAGTGTTTCTGAGAGAAGAAGGAAGTGGACAGAAGAGCTGGTCCAGGAGCTTGAAAGGCAGAGAGGTAAATTTACACGTGAGCTTTTGCTAATTACACAAACATATTACTTGGTTTGTAAATAGCACCCTCTGTGTTTTGCAATCTGATCTGCAGGCTTTGGTAAACTAATAATTTCAAAACAGCACTGGGCAATGATACAAATTTATTACTAGTGTCTTATTAAACTTGCACTTATCTTATGGCATTTTGTCGGTATAATCATCAAAAATATAGGTTTATATCGGTAGACTGGAATGCAAATGCCAGAATATTTCTTTTGTATTGGAATGTGCACTATATAACATGTAGTTTGGTTAAAATGCACAATCAAAAATTTGCAACTTATAATTATTCTTACATTATATGTGGACAGAGATGCGGCAGGCCACTTTAGGAAGGATGTCTTCACCAAAAAGCACTCCTCTCAACCGGAAGCGGGACCGGGACCGGCCCAATAAATAATAGATAGATAGTGTTGCAAATACTTACCAAGTGAGTATTCATTCAGAAGGCATTCGAAGTTTTCTGTAAGTATAAATGCATGATCATTCTGGTCCACGAGCATTTGATTATACCTAAAGTCGACAAAAAGAAGGTTTTGTGTAGCAGTTTGTGTGGTGTGTTGGTGTCATCATCAAGGTAGAGATATGATAGAAGTGGGTTTGTTGTATATTTTGGTTTTAATCCCATCAACCAAGGCAAATAGAATAACGGTGCTTGCTTGCCATTGTCAATTTTTTCAAGATTCGTTTTACTTTATTGGGACATGTTTTCTTGGTAATACTTTGTAAGGCAATATATTCGATTTATTTTTTAAATTGTTTTTATGGGCAAAACATGTTGCATTTTCAAGATTTGATAAGAACTAAGTGACATGTTCTGAATATTATGTAGAGCTTTATTTCTGCTAAGTCTTAACCAAAAGAGTGAATTTATTTTTCTGGATGTTTCAAGGAAGAAACTCGGCAAATATTCCATTACTGAACCAACGAAATATAAAAATGTAGCAATAAAACAAAGTAATTATTTGAAATATGGATCAGATAATTAACCCCCATAAACTTACCTCCAAATACCTGTGAAGTAATTTTCTAAGCATTTTTAATGCGCACTTGATTATTGCATAATGTTTCAAAATGCGGTTTGGGAATTTCCGAATTCATTAATTAAATTCCTTAAAATACACATTTGATTATTGCATAATGTGCAGTTGGGCCATTTGGGTTGAACAACAACAATCTTTGTTCGAATCACGCCGAAAAAAAATGCACACTCAAAAGATAAATAATTTTACACGTGTCCTTTTCTAAAGTTGTCCAGAGATGACTACTGGATCCTTGAGGAGTTACTATAAATCCATGATATTCCCATTCCTTTGGTAAAAGGAGTTTCTGTATTTTGAAGAAATTCGACGAGGTAAAGGTAGAGCGAGAAGAGCTTCCAATTACAATCTTCAGCACTACAGATCCTTTTTTTATATATATAATAAATGAACTATACAGAGTTGCACTTAGCGTTTATAATTTTTTTAAAAAATAAGAATAAATTTTTAATTGTCTTGTAGGTTATACAGAGTTGTAAGAACTCTATCTGATATTCAACATTATAATTTATAAAGGGTTTTCTTTCTTAAATCTGGTTTAAAGTGATAACCATTGACAAATTTAATTCCCTTCTAGAAGAGGTAATTGGTTACTCGTTATAAATTCTAGAAGAGCGAGAAGAGCATAAAAAGAGGAATTCGGAAGAGATGATGTCGCAAGTAATTAATGATAAACCTTGGGGGCAGTTTCGTCATTAAAAATATTTCAAAAATAACTCGCCCGCTCTGTCGTTGTCCTGAAACGACGCTAACTCGTTTTAAGTTCTCAATTCAAGCGACACCAACCCGTTTAATTCTCTCTCTCTCTATTGGTGTGTGTTTGGAAGAAGCATTGAATTCAGTTCAGACGGCCCCAATTGTTCTTCAACAAGGTAGTTCTGCAACATTATTATCTCTTTCTTACAAATTAGTCACACGAATTCATTTGTTATATCTATATGTTCAAGCTTCTTTTTCTTCCTGGTGTGGTTTATTTGCAAGATTTGTTCTCTTTTGGTTCTTTGCTGATTAGTTAAGGTTTCTCTGGCAATGTTCCCCCTACACATGATTCTTTTTCACAATTAAGCAAAACTGTGATTCAAAAGAAACAATTAGGCAAGAAAATGTCAGTTTAAAATCAAGAAACCAATTCAGTGACTCTGTACTTTCAATTGGTTTTCGTTGATTATTTCTTCAAGGTCAGTTCTTTTCAGTGAAGTATCATTTTCTTGAATAAATCCGTTGGTTTTTCGTTTCTTTCTTAAATCTCTTATTTTTGTATGGTTTAGTCACTGGTGTGCTTTTTCTTTGGTTCTTATACAAAAGCTGGGTCACTGAAGTAATTTCAGTCAAATATTTTTACCACTTAATTCTCCTATTTGGTTATCCTTGGAATTCCCCTAAAAGATTCATTCCCTTTCTGGTTGAAATATTTAACTTCATGCATTAAATCTCGAGTTTTTCAGTATGTACTGATTACTTGTTCATAGAAAACATTTTAATTAGCCTGATAAAATTTTACTGTCCTTGTGTGAAATCCTGCGACATTTTATTCTTAAATCACAGCTTAAATGTTATTGAATTTTGATAATAACAAACTTTCAAATTTCTTCTTGTCAGTTTTCCAAGATGAACAACCTAATGACCAAATCCTTCCTAAGCTATGCTGAGCTGAAGAAGCAAGCCCTAGATGAACAAAGTGAAGATCTCGAGGCAGCAAATGCAGCTCACACCACCACACCAGATGAGGAGGCCAACCTCTCCCAATTTTTTGAGGAAATCGACATAATCCAGTCCGAAATTGAAACCGTCAACGGTCTCCTCTCTGATCTGACTCTGCTTCACCAGGAGTCAAAATCACTACACGTACCCCGCCTTCTACGCGGTGCTCGAGACCGCATGGATGCTGACATGGCATTGATTCTTCGCAATGCAAAGATTATCAAGGCAAGATTGCAACTCCTCGACAGGTCCAACATAACCAACCGAAACCTGTCAAAAAAATTTGCAGAAGGAAGTATGGTGGATAGGACCCGCTTGTCAGTGACTAATGGGGTCAGAACCAAGTTGAGAGAACTGATGAATGGGTTTCAAATGCTGAGAGAAAAAATCGTTGCAGATCATAAGGAGAGTCTCAAGAGGAGGTACGTTAATGTTACTGGAGAGGAGGCGACTGAGGAGACAATTGAGAAGATGTTGTCTGAGGGGGATAAAATGGAGATTTTGAGTGTTGCCAAGGGGGAGATAGATTTGGAGATGGCGGAGCGGGATAAGGCAGTGAGTGACATTAGAAAGAGCTTGGTGAAGCTGCACCAAGTGTTTCTGGATATGGCAGTTATGGTGGAGACACAAGAGGAGAACTTGAATGATATAGAGGTGAATGTCACTTGTGCGAAGGACTACGTAAGTGGGGGCACAGAAAATCTGGTTGCAGCAGCTGCCATGAAGAAGAAGACTGACAGGAACTGCTTTGTGTTGTGCTGTGTGGCCTCATTTATTCTGTTCTTGATTTGTATCATTTTCATAGTTGCACGTGATTAGAAGGGTGTTTTGTGAATAAAAGGACCTGTAACATCTGTTGTGTTACCCTGTTTATTTAGTTTTGGCAGGAAGAAAAGCAAGTGTTATATTTGTTTTGCAGTAAGAATGAGCATTCGTTAAATTTAACCTTCCACAAGCTTCCCTTATCTATATCATCTGTCCTATTGCATTGTTTTATCTGTTCCAGTGTCATTTGTTGTTCTTAAGGTAATTGCAAATGAGGGAACGGAAAGAGAGAGATTTGATTGTTCAGTGAAGGCGGAGAGAGATCTTTAATTTCTGTCACAGAGACGGAGAGAGGAAACAGAAGGAACGGAAAAAAATAAAAGGAAACGGAGCATTCAGCATCTAAATCTCATCCGTAGGATATAATCTTTGCACGATTTTTAAAACAATCCGATGGCACAAATTGATGTGTTTATGGACTCTATACACACTAGTGTTCTATATATATCCATTCTCTTGATAAACACAACTAAAATATTACATTTAATTATTGCTTTCCAACGGCATAGACGCATAGTCAATTTGTTTTACAAGGTAAAAGAAAATTAATTAATAAGTTACAAAAAAAAATTGTTAAAACCTACTAATATATCAATTTGTCTTTTCTATAATTAAAGTTTGCTGTATTAACTTTCAAGGCCAGAAACCTCGACATCTTTAGTGCAGGGTCGATAGGCAGCAAATGTAGTGTCCTTGGAGAATGAGCCTGGATTGAAGCACGTTATTCCCGTGTACTTGAATGCCTTCTGCTCGCTTTTATCTCCCAATACTATCTGAAAAAAAAGTATACAAAAAAAAATCATATTAACTCCCTAAGAAAATCCAAGACGAAATTATTTTAAAAACATAAGAAATGTTGTCGAAATCAACAGCTGGCATGGACAGCCTGTCCTGGTCCCACATTTTTGTACTGAGAATTTCTGCATTTGTCAGTGTTTTTTCCCATAGTACAACCAACATTTTCCATATATATGAAGAAAACGCCACAACATTTTAGAACCTGAACCAATCTAATGAGGCTACCAAATTTGAAATGATAAATGACAACCGGCTTAAATATTAGGATCATCTCTCTAACTCTAATTCACTATCCACAAGAAAAACAACAAAAGGCCATATAAGCTTCTCGTAATGAAAGCCATGACTAATTCTGAGTCCATGTCTTGAAATTTTTCAGAAAATGTGATAGAAGATAAAGACTTCCTTCCTCTGCTGAAGGTGTAAAGATATTAAAGTATATCAACAAGTGTACCCTGGGACAGAATATTGGCTATTATTTGTAATACAATGCTGCATTGCAACGACACAATATTGGCCATTATTTGTTATTAATTAATTAATATTAGTTAACTTTAAGTCCGCTATTCATTTTGCAAGCAAAAAGAAATCATCAATCCTTAAATTTACTAGGTAGTACCGTGTGTGGAGTTGGATATAACCTAAGGCAGTGATCATAGTTCCAAATGATGGGTTCAACTGTCAGTGGCAATGGACAGAGGTGGCTTTGATGCGTGATGGTCGCAACTAGCTGGCAATAAAAAAAACAAATGTAAATATATTATATGCATAATATTTTGAGTGATTATAGAAGAGATTTGTAACTGAAATACTTTCAAGTAATAAATAGGAAGTCTGACATGCTCAAACGGGTCAGTTGTTTCTTCTGTGCTCGGGGGGACCAGACATGCCCGGCGCATCCTGTAAAGCAGATCTTGCCGAAAGAAAACTATTTCTTGTGTATAAAATTTTATCCTGAGAAATCAAAGATGAAATATTGAAATATTTATTTTATGCATATTAGAAGAATTTTAGTAGATAAGAGGAAAAATTTTAGGAAGAGAAAGAATAGCTATGTCTTGTGCTTAAATTTTATCTAAGAAATTGAAGACCAGAACATCTACTGTATAATTAATAAATTTGTGCTGGTTGATAAAAGGAATAATGTCAATCGATTAGCTTGTTTTCCTTAAATGTATGTTTAATACCGCATTATCTATATTACAAAGAGGTTTACCTGCAAGGGTTAGTAGAGAAGATTGCATTTGGCACAAGTTTTTGTAGTTCTTCAGTTAGATATTTAGGTAGCGCACACCTTGGAAGAACCTTTGCTGGACCTATTTTTTCATATCAACTCTTAGCTAAATTAAACAATAAGATATATGACTGAAAAGATTGTAGAATATTAATTGTCTGTTTGGTAGTTCATGGAATAAGAACACCAACAAGCTATTTCATGTTTGGTACCTTTAGAATAGCTTGTTCTTCGCCAAAATTAGCTTTGTTCTTGTTCCAACAAAACAATGGAACTAGAACAAGAATAAGCCTTGTTCTTATTCCACACACTTCCAAACACGTAAAGTGTATAAGAGGTATTGGGTATTATTTGCAAATACAAAGAAGAATGCACAAAGTACCATTTAAGAAGATAAATGGAAAAGAGATATAGTACCAATATCATCTGGGCCAGGAATAAACAAAAAGCGACTTTGCTCCATTATTCTTTTCCGAGATTGAATCATTTCACCAAGCTTCTTAAATTGCATTCTGAATTACATACCAATAAAATTACTCGTCATAATATAACGTCCAGCTTTGAGTAAATTACATGTAGTCCGATAATCCTCATCAAAGTTTAGTTTTTGTCCTTGTTAGATATATAGAAACCAAATTGGTCCTACAAGCTTCATCAATTAATTCTTTCATCATTTAGACTTTTGCAGTATTTTGAAAAGGGTAGCTGCAAGAAAATTCAGAAAAAAATGTGCATAGAACTTGAGAAACATATTATTTGAACTGTAGGAAGAGAACTGATTGCATAGAACTTGAGAAACATATTATTTAAAATGCAGATTACTTTAGAAACCTTTTAAACAATTATTATTTTTTTCTTTTCAGTACCTGAGGTCTGAGAAAGAATGGAAAGCCAGATTGCAAGGTTTAGAGCAGAAATTTCCCATTAAGACAAATAGGGATGGCACCGCCTCTACGCTCTCATACCCATCCAGCACCACTGCTAGCTTTTCCATAGTCTTCTCAAATGCATAAAATACAGGAAAAGGAAAATGAGAAAAAAAATAAAACTTTCCCAAATACATTCAGTGATTCAGGGTCCTGAAATTTTGTGTTCGTCTCACGAGACCCTGAAATTATGTTTTGACAGACCAAAATTTTGGTGTTCATGCAATCCAGACTCTTCTTAAGCAAATAGATGGCAGTTTTTTTACAAGGCTATTGATATACGTGCTATTGACTGCAGAGGATGCCACTGGAGTACACGTCCTTTATTTTCCTCCCACCCATCGCCCCCCCATCCCCTTTCCAAGCCATGTGATTCTAGAAAACTGACCATGTACTTTGGGAAGACATAATGGATAAGGATGTGGAGTATTTATACAAGTGCTGAAATCAAAGCTTCCATTTGATCAAATTCAAAAATTAGTCAGATGGAGTGGGTAAATGTGAGGTTATGGTTTTCTAGAGGGTATAAATGAAATTATACAAAAAAATTAAGTGCTATACCTACCTCTTCATCGTCCAACCATACATCTGAAAGAATGACAAACATATCATTTACTGCCATCTCTTCTAATTCTGACAACCTGAGCTGCTCAATTTAAGCAAAGACAAGAAATACTGTCAATGGACTTTTGTGGTCACAACAAATTAGCAATGGAATGCAGCTTGAAATGATTTTTATTTTAAAATGTCACCAATGCCTAGAAATGTTAAACTGCAAAATATCCATTACAGATTAATCCCATAAAAAACATGGGACTATTTTACCGGCTTATGCACAAAATGTCAAAAATTATCTAACACCCTGTAAATTAAAAGATCGTAAATCATACACCAAACAAACATGACAATCATAATACAGAGGTATGTAATATGAAAAGGCCAAATGCATGCTTCCTCTCCGCTTATTTCAAAGATACCCAAAGTAGGCTTCCTTAAGATTCATTAGTGGAAAAGCAAGGAAACTGTAAATTCTGGTATACTCAGGAAATTAGGACAGATAGGAGCATGTCAAACATTTCTCATGTTGCATAATTATGTATTGGAAGTTGGGCACTTTTAGGCCAGGTATAAAGTAATTCCAGAAGAAAAGGGAATTTGAGAAATACAGTCTCTTCAGCTGACAATATGCCACCACCAAAAAAATCAAGCCCCATCAATTGCTTTACAGAGACTTCTCTATTCTCTAAAGGTGGGAATCCACATGTGCTGACCTGTTTATTAGTTGAACAGTCAAAAAGAGATACTGGAACAATACAATTATACCACTGGTGTAAATCAAGTACAATATTCTCCATATTTGCAAATAGCATATACACCATTTCTTCTATTTGTTATTAAATAAACAACATGTAGCATTGTTTACAGAAAACCTAAGCATCACAACCAAGTTTAAGCCAGCCAGAAGCTAGCCTGCCTTAATCTCCTCTTTATACTATCTCAAACTATATATTTCCTTTTTGAAATAGTAGATAAAAGGCTTATTAAATTTTCATTGAAGTAATGAAAAAGAATGTTACATGATATAATAAAACAGAAAGGAAGGAAACTGTATAGGGAACAGTATAGAAAACAATTGCAGGAAACTAGATACAGGAAGCATTCCTCAAATTTAAAAAATGGTGGTCCTGACTACAAGTACAAAGCATGTTGTGTGTTATCTCAGACAAATACTTTAATTTAGTTTGGAGCTGCTTATCGTGATTTTAGTTTCAGTATGGAGAGGGTCATTAGTTTATTACTATGAGGACAAATCTAACAATATTGATTGAGATAAAGATGTTCCACAATGCTGGTCTGTGATGCATCAAATAATGTATATTTAGCAATCATATGAAAAATGGAGTATTACATCCAATCCTACAAAAGAACAAACTTACTCGAAGGGGAAGGAGAATAGATAAAAAGAACAAACCTTAAAAGTACAATCCAGTTGTAGCTCTCCCTCAGCAACAATTACTGTATTCTCAACAAAGAAACCAGATGTTATTTTGTGTTTTGTGTTAAGGTAAAGTATATCTTCATTGCAACATTTCCCAGAAATGTGTTTTAGAATAGGTGGATTGAACTTGTCTGGGTTACAAAGCTTCAGGGAACTTATCAGCTAAGACGCATATGGGAAAAGGAGATTCAAGATTTGAATGCCAGTATTTGAATATTAGGTTTTGGGGTTTTTAAACCTTCTTCAAAATTAAATAATAATAGAATTACACATATACAACAAAAGCGAGTGACAATGAGAAAAATATGTTTATATATGATAGCAGCTTTTTCCTCCTTTTGTGGTTTATACATAAAACCTAGTATGTAAATAAAGAAAGGATATTGCATCAGATAAATCAATAGCAACTGCAGCTGTCAAATCCTCCAAGTAGAATCGGCCTTCTTCAAGCTGAGAAATAACGCCAGTTATCCATCTTCGACCTTTACACCCAGTTAATGACTGTATAGTTGTTATCTACATTCAAAAAGAAAAGGACGAAAAAAAGATATAACTATTAACAGTACTTCCCAAGCAAATGGAAAATATGTCGATATGCATTTGCACATACCAATATGCATTGACTCGTATCATACAGAATTACAGATAAAACTTTCACCAAACAAATCTTTTTGTTTGTTTTGAATTTCTTTTTGTTTGTTAAGGCTTCATTGAAGCAGAACTGCAGGAGGCATGCTAATTGTGGTAAAACAAAGTTGATACCTTGCAACTCTCATCTTCCATCAATTCAGTAACAAAAGCTGGTGTGGAGAAGTACTTATCACGAGTAAGCCTCTGCAGCATCAGCTGGTACCGATCCCGGTACAGTGCAGCCTTATCAACAGCTTCTCCATGGATAGGCAATTTCCCTGTATGCCTGCATAAGAGTTCTACTATCAGAGTTTCATTCAGGCCTGGAAAAAGAGCAACTCCCTCATACCCTTGATAGTGCAAGAAATCCCATTGACACCCATCTTCCCCTTTAACCTTTTTAATCTATAAACAACATTCCCTGATCATGGCGTTGTCTAGTCTTTGCCACAAATATCCTTGTTAATTAGACATTGCTGCAACTTCAGAAGGTATTTCGAGATTTAAAGCTCAATTCAGGGGATATTAGAAAAGAATAAAGGCAAAGAATATGAATCAAACTGCATTAGTAGATGGGCTTACTCATAAAATACATTTTTGATGGGATCGTAACGAAATCTCGGTATTACAAATGCATCGATAACACGTAGGGCTGTACGGCTACTGACAGACGTCGATGTGGGGTCTATTGCAGATTCAGCCTCCAACAGTAAATCAATCACTGTTTGCACTGCCTCCTTATCTAATATGGTTGATTTGACTGCAAACATTCACCAAAGTTCAATCCTCTTCTATTCATTTTTTCAATAAAAAGCCTCCCAATTTTGGGTTTAAAAGAGCTAGCATTCCCCTCATTCTCTTCGGGGGAAGACCCACCCCAATTAGACAAGAGATAAAACTGTAATCCCCCAAATTTTAACGATTTGTAAGAGGCAACTTCAAAATTGCACGAACTTAAAACTCTTAAAGGAGCGAAATGACTCTATCAGGAAACTGAAGGGACCGGCTTTCTCGAATGAGAGAAATTCATTATACGTCGGATAGAGAATTTACCTAGTGAGAGAAAATTGGGAAATGAGAGAGAGAGAGAGAGAGAATGGGAACTCACGAGATTCCTTCTCGATGCCGTCGATTAGGATTTCGAGCGCCTCTTCCTCGGCCTCTGGGAAGCGAGAGATGAAAGACAGCACCGCGTCCAAGGCGTCGACTTTTAAGGTGAAACCTCTTATCCGAAACTTCTTTTGCGCCTTCTTTCTCATAGCCGCCTCTCCCATCGCTTAATCAATCGGAGCTCAGTACTTCAGTACCTCTCTCTCTCTCTCTCTCTCTCTCTCTCTCTCTTTGTGAAATGGGCGGGAAAACAAGAGGAGGTTTTGGAGGGAAACGGTGGCTACTAAAGTGGGTCCCACTATTAGCGCTGGGAGTCTAAACAAAAGGGAAATAGTATGTTTGTCTAATTGTATTATCTTTTTTTTTCATTTTTAGTAATTTAATATTATTTAATAAAACTAGTATTATGGTTCTATTTTTTATGACATGGAAGAAACAGTGCATGCTATAATGCTATGGTTCGTTTGATAAAAGAGGAATAGCCTATTTCTAGGTAGAAAATATTGGGAAGTGTGTAATTTTGTGAAGAGTTTGGATGGTTATGAATAAATTTTCGTCCGGAATTTACTATTCTTGTTTATTCCTTACCCATCCAAACAGCCCATTGTTTCTTACAGAAGGACGATACTGTTATTCTGATTTGTCCATATTACGTGAAACAATTATGTCAATGTATTAATTTTCTTATAATTAGCTTGAAAATATAATAATCATTAATAAATAATTTATAACTTCGGTACTTAAATATAACGTATACTATTTTTACATCATATACATTAAAATGATAAAATTTGATACATATTTTATTATTTATCAAATGAATAAAAAATAATTTTACGATCATTAGTTGAATACCAAATGACATTTAAAGTATGAGAATTTTGATGTAGAACCAACCTTCAAAATTAATAAAAATATCGATTTAAATTTTTTTT
The DNA here is from genome assembly GCA_028095005.1 of Rhynchospora pubera. Lineage (NCBI taxonomy): Eukaryota > Viridiplantae > Streptophyta > Magnoliopsida > Poales > Cyperaceae > Rhynchospora > Rhynchospora pubera. Next base: position 20,078,634 of record CM051463.1, read on the forward strand.
ACTTAATTTTAAAAATATTTTAGTCAGAAGTATATGTCCCGTGTTGCAATACAACTTGTTGCAGCTTGACTATTTTCTCTGATATGAAGTTTGACTAAAATATTTATATTTAATGTAGGAAATAGAATATTGAATCCAGTAGAGAATATTAGTTACATGTTTTTTATCCCAATTTCATGCTTAAGAATGAAACTCGAACATTAAACCCACTTTCACTATTAAGAAACACTTGTCCCCATTTCTTTCTTAAACAGAGATTGAATTGCTGAACCGCAATTTTAATTTCTAACATCTGTTATGACTTACGAACAATAAAACCTGCGGAACTCCACCTCAGGAAAAAAAATAAAATAATAAAATCCCCAACTCGAAGTTTTGGTCTTGCAACATTTGGACCTCAATAATTTAATATTTGATCTAGATTCTAGAGTTCGAATTTTAGAGTTTTGGATGACTAATGGGAGTTCATTTTAAATTGAAGGCCTTTTTGTCGAGCTCTATATTCTCCCAGAGAAAAGTACCAAATTTAATTATCGGCATTTATCTCTAATAATTTTTCTGGTCCTGGATACCTCCAATATATTAGTCTCGTGCAATGTATTAGAATTAGAAAAGAAAAGTGTGGTTTGGTCCAGCAAAGATTACGCCCCTGAATAATGATGACGAGATTTGATTTGAAGAACTGAAATTAAACATGAATATGTGTTTAGTTTTCTTTTATTATCGGAAAGAAAAAAAAAACATCAAATTAGGCTCCTGCAAAATTATTACAGTATGCCTGGGTCCAGTAAGCTAGACTAGCACAAACTTCCAAGTGAAAGTATATATGAAAGTTAACATGTAATGTAGCCATCAAATAGTTTCTGTGTATTTTTTTAGATTAATGTTATTTTAGATACTGCGAGACTATGTGAAATTTCAAAAGGCTTTTACTTTCTTACTTGAAAAAAGAACGGTTAATTTTTGTCCAATATTCATCGGGATAGCACAGCTAGCTCTTAAATAAACTTCATGGAACTTTAAGCTGATTAATTATAAAATTGCTATTTCGTTTCAGAAATGTCTTCTAGTTTCGGCTTCTCTCTAACTTATAGATCTCTTCAACTTAGAGATAACGGGATTATGGGACTGACTTGCATCTCTTTGTTTACAATATATGAAGAACAATACTGTCCCAAAAGTAACGGTACAACTTTTTGAACAAATTAGCGAAACACAAGTGTTATTTCGCATTTGAAAAATAAATCAGAACTTCGAAATAATTGTTAATTATTCTTCGTCCCTTCAAACACAACCTTCCCCGTTATGTTCATCATTTATCCTGGAAGCACAATCAAATGATTTGGATGTAATTGTATACAATTGAATTGACACGTCCACTCGGGGGAGACCCTTGACCCTTGAGTTCAGATCTGGTGCCGCGCGGCACACCGTGTAGCGCGGCATCGTAGCCGTCTGATCAAGATCCAATGGACAAGGGAGCCCCGTGCATGTAACCTAGATTGATAGGCCCGTAAAAAATGAACCGTCCGATCAAGATCAAACGGCCCATACGCGCGCTACACGGTGTCCCGCGCTACACGGGATTCAGGTCCCTTGACCCTTGTGGCCTTGTACAATCTAATGAATTTATAGCTAAATGGCCTTTTTTTTTTCCACTTAAACATGAAAACTAAAACAAGCGGGCCAGCCAGAGAATATGGTATCCGGAAAGAAAAACAGCCACAGAATTCTAGCTTTCCAAACAACTTCTCTAACCAACACAAGCGCAATATACCATTAGTAAATATCCAGTTATCCACAACATTTTCATACAAATACAAAGTAACAAAAGCAACAATATGCACAATTGCACAAACCCAAATGAGGACACGACATCAACACAGACCCAACAGTAACAAACTCCAACCACAAGCTAACTAAAATACGACAAAACTGCACTTTTTACTCTACAGAAGGAGATCGAGCCCGCTTAAGGCCTGACTTGGGAACAACGGAGTTCACCTTTGTAGATAAAGCTGCCACAAAATCGATGTATTCCGCCAAATCTGACTTCCTCTGAACAGTCATTGACTCCTCATGTTCCTTAAATTCTGTTGCAACGTCCATCAGCGCTATCAGATCATAAGCAACACGTTGGGTTTCTTCTTCAGCTACTCTAACAGCATCTCTTAGTCTCATTTCAGCATTCTATCAAACAACAAAGAAAATACCTTTTAGATTGAAGATCAAATACCTACAGACAGCGTCAAATCAAGAGAACTGATAGTACCAGAAACTATATGATATGAATTTTAAATGAGAACTATCAAACAAGGGGAAAAAACACAGAAAGAATTTAGGCGTGTTCTTTGTAGATTTTGGTTCCATTTCAGAAGCATTTGGTCGGTGAACGGTGCTGCTGATAAACTAAACTATTAATTATTTGAACTACCTCTATGCATGACAAATCAGGTTTTAAACTGCCCAAATCTGATACAAGCCAAATTTAAACTACAAAGAATATATATAAATTTTTAAATAAATTTTTTATTCTTTTATTTTAAAATATTTTCTCAGGTGTCATAGTTGTCAAATAAATGCGTTGTTGATCTAATCTATCACATCAATCAATGCATATTAAATAGCAAATAATGGTACAGACACAATCATCAAACTCACAACAAGCCCAGAGGAGATACCATACACCCAGTTGATTTGATTAGAAGAAAAAAAAATGTTACATTTTTCTGGATCATTGAAAAGTTAGCTGATAGAATTTAGTGGAACTATTATTACCTTCCGAAATTCTTGAGCCTCGTTCTTGATAGAACTTGTCTGACTGTCTCTCTCCAGCAAATTGTCTTTCATTTTCTTTGTTTCAGCCGCACATGTGGCTCTATATTTCTCCATTTCATTTTGAACGAATCTATAGCGATCCTCAATCTACATAAAATAAAATAATGATGAGATCCTTTAACAAAAATAATACTAGACATTTGTTACACTGCATCCTGTTCGGCATGTCTCCAAAGTTATTAAAGAACAACAATCAAGCATTTAGTTTGTTGGATTTAAGAAAAAATAGATTTCCGAGTAAAATGGAAGTACAACAAACTTATAAGTAAACCATGCCATTTACCCTAAAAAAAATTGAATGAACAACATATCCATCTAATATTGACAACTACAACAAACCTGGAATTCAGGATTTCTATTTAACAGGACTCCAATTTCAATGAAATGAAAACAAGCACAGGTTTCAATTCTACAGAGTTATTCAACAGGACTTGTCAATTTGCATACTACACAACCACCACTTCAATGGTATAAAATAAAAATGTTAGATTCCAAGATATACCAGTCATAGCCAATACAGTTATTAAGAATCACAATATATAGTTGTACTTGTTAGATATACACAACAACATGAAAGGAAATAATTACATCATCCAATCTGCCTTGAAGAGTTGTGAGGAACTTCTTCTTCTCTTCAGGAACCTTGCCTTTATCTTGCAATTCCTCTTGCAATGCAATTGACTCTTCTAGCTTGGAAACAGATATTTTCTTCATTTCTTCTTCGAGATTCTGTAGCGCTGGCTTAAGTACAGTTTTGTACTCCGCACCAATTACCTCTACTGGTGTTGATCCCTTTGCATTTAGCATGTACTGAAATTCTGTTTCAAGCTTGAGCCTGGAGAGTTAAAATAAAAGTAAAAGAGAGGGAAGATTTAGCATTTATGCAAATAAAATTGGAAAAATTAGCCATATATCCCTCAAATATTTTATAATCAGCCATATACCCTCATATTCTTTATTATTAGTAATTTATCCTTCCAATCATCACCAATACTGTCCTTTACCCTTTTTTATTAATTTAACTGAAAGATTAATTCTGAAAATTCATTTGTTGAAATTTAAGACTTATGAGCCCCTTTCCTTTCCAAGGGAAAAGGCTCACGTGACACGTCAGGCCTTATTAACAAAAGGTTCAGATGCAATCAATTTCAAAAGATTATATGAACCTACAACTATGGCTAATTTCCAATAAAATTATACTTAAACACAAATCAGGTTAACATAACCAAAGCTAACTGAAACTAGTCTATGCAAAACTGCACAGAAGCCTTCAAAAACAAAAAGAAAGAACTTACTTTCTGATGACCTGATTGCATTGCTCAAGAACAACCTCCATCTCATCCAATTTATGAGCAATTCCGGCTTCAGCCTCCCACACCTTCTCCTCAGCCACACTCTTTGCATTCTTGGCTTCTTCGATATCCCTCTCCATGGCTTGCATCTCCCGTTTCATCCTGTCCATATCCCTGACACTAACTCCCTGCAAGCCTATCCTCTTCTCCAGCTCATTCTTCTCGTCGGACAGCCGTTTGTACTCCTTGTTCTTAACCTCCAGTTCCTTCTCCAGCCCATCACGTGTCTCCTCCATTTCACGAAGCCGCTCGGTCCAGGTCTCCACCACCGCCTCAAATTTTTTCTTATCCTCCATTAACAACCCTCTCTTTTTCTCCAGTTCATCCCTTGGGGAAGGCCCAGAGATTGCGGCTTCAAGCTTTGCCTCAAGATCAGCAATCTCCTTCTCCATCCCCTCTGCCTGCTCAGATGAGACAGCCGCACGAGCCCGCAAATCAGAAGCATACTCTTCATCAAGCTCCTCTACAGCCGCATCATCGCCGGAAAGGAAAAGGCTGTAGCTCTGAGTGATATAAAGCTCCAAGTCATTCGGTTTGGAATCAGGAGGTGGAGTCTGGGAGAGGTGATCATTCAGAGCAGCAAGCTGGGTAAGCCAGTAGAGAACGGCGAGAACCGTGGGCCAGATGTGAGGAGTGCCGGGCGCCTTGAGAGCGGATTTGTTGATTTTAACCGGGCAGCTCATTAGTTGAAGAAAGGAGAGAAGGTCCTCCAGGAAGGACTTGTCGGAGACGGGAAAGTCGAGGCGCAAGAGGATGAATTGGAAGGCGGAGACGATGTCGCGGCCGGAGGGGTAAGGGGGTTTGAGAGAGACAGGGGCCTGGTGGGAGATGAGGAAGGAGTTGACGTAGGAGAGAGCGGAGGCCTGAGAGCCGCGGTCGGAGAGGATGGAGGAGGAGATGGAGATGCGCGTGCCGGTGGAGGAGGGAAGGCTGCTGACGCTCGTGGCGTCGGAGTCGCGGCGCCCGGCCCGGTCGAAGGCGCGCGAGAGGTTCATCGTCGGCACGCCGGACCCGCCCGGAGGCTTTGGGAGGCGCCGCGCTCCTTGCCGCATTGTTCTTGCTCCGAGAGATCTAGGGTTTTGGATTTGGGTTTTGGGGTTTGGGGAGAGTGGAGAGTGGAGACTGGAAAGTGGAAAGTGGGTTCAATTTTCCCGCTCCGGAAGTTTTGAGGTTTTGGAGACGAAGAACTGTTTGGTTTTGTTTTGAAATAAAATCGTATACAAAGGGCCTTTTTTACTTTTTTAAACACCCTGATCTGATCAGAAAGGCAATAATTATTGGGTGTGTTTGGATTAGTCATGAATAAGGAATTTCGGTATGCGTGTTTATTCAAATTCCTTATTCTTATACCATGGTTGTGTTTGAATTAGCCATGAATAGGCACGATCAAAATCTCATTTTTTTTTTTAAGGATTTCAATTTAGTTGAAAAATTCTTGATCAAAATGACTTGAAATTTCTATCAACGAAATTCTATGAAATCAATTCAAACGAAATGAAATCCCAAGTAAAAATAATTTTGATCAGGGTTTTTGGTGAGAAATTTAATGTGGGTCACATGCTTTTTAGAACGTTTCACTCAAATCTACTCATTTATGATTATGTGTCTGGTTCTTTATTCTCAAAATATTATTGACCGCAACACCTATTCAATGATAATCTATAAAGTCAGATATGTACGATCCTTTTGATCAGTGAACACAAAGACATCTATACAATCCATTGGAAATACGGTAGCACTCTTGACCTTCGTGGGTTTGATTCCCGTTTCTGTAAGAAATTCCTTCTGATTGCATCAACTACAATATTACAGCTTAGCATTAACAGTTGATTGTATATAAACCTCAAACGGTGATCAACGGTGACCCATCTGGATATAGTTTTAAGGTATTCTGAGGCACCCTCCACAGTATTACCACATAGATGAATGAAATCGTTATGAGAAACAAATTTTAAGCTTGCAACGCCAAGCATATAAGTTTTAGACAATTTCCAGTACAAGTACAAGACAGGTCGCCAGCCATGTATGAGTTTAGAATACATCAAAGGTAGATATCTTCAAATTCCAGACCTTGTTCCTCTAAAGAAAACCTTAATTAACAAACGTAAAGAAATCACAAGAAATCTCAGAAGTTAACAATAGTGAGGCCACGTTATACCACAAAGTCAATATCAACATAGTTCACAAAAGTATCATGACGGCATAACAGAAAATAATGTCAGAGTGATGCACCCAAAATATCACCCTGAAACCTTCTTCTGATCCATTACAAATTTAACACGTTCCCGCATCCAAACCACCTCCTACATGCCAGTCCAGTTTTGCTACCGTATTACATACAATTATAGTAATGTACATGTACTGCAAGCCGCAAGCTTACATTGGCTGTGCAGTAATACAGGAAACTCCACACAAAAGCCAAAATCTCAGCACCAATAAGATCAGTACTGTAGATGTTTTCTGAAAGTACACACAAGCCTTGGTGCATAGATGCTATCTGCCACCAGACAGCTGGATCGCCTCCTGATTGTAAACTGAGTCATCACCGCCCCAGTCGAGGCGCTGACGGAGCTGGAGGAGCTCAAGCTCCTGGCGTCGGGTGACCTCAACTTGCTGCCACTCCTCCCAGCGCTCGGCTAGCCCCTCCCCTTCCAGCATCCGCACCACCTCTGACATGGCGGGACGGTCTTCTGGAGATGCCTGAGTGCATAACAACGCCACTTGTATGACTGTTTTTACTTCGTCTCCATCATAGGTGCCACCAAGGTTTTTGTCCACTATTGCATCCAGCCGGCTTTCCCTCTGGAGCTTCTTGACCTTTAGATACAAGTTAAACATAAGAACGGTTTTGTTTAGATACAAGTTTCAGTAGCTGTAGAATGGACGGTCTTGTACATCATCTATAATATTTTTTGTGCTCAAGATTTGGGTTATTTTCTAATAAAAATTGTAATTAGTGGAACTGATGAAAGTTAAAATGAGTCACACAGAGAATAAACATAACTTCCAAACATGATGCATGTCCCAGCACATGAAAAAATGTAAAGTTGTAAATTACAATCCTTTCTCTTTCTCCAAGCAATACCCAAACCATTCCCTCCCTCCGACTTAAGCAAACAAATACTAATAATACTTTTGGTCATTTTTAGAAGAGAATGCAAAGCAAGAGCTACATGCGACATTTCAATACTTGGGAGTGTTCAGTATAATTTGGAAGCAACTGAAACAGATCCAAATTGTTCAAATAGTACTTTTTTCAGGATTGAAACGCAAAGAAGAAAATAACTCACATGATCCAACAAAAGCACGTCATCTTCTTCTTCCAACCTAGAAAAATCAATGGCACGCTGACCGGTGACCAACTCCAACAACATAATCCCATACCCGAAAACATCAGTTCGCTCTGACGATTTGCCAGTTGAGAGGTACTCAGGCGCAATGTGACCCATTGTCCCCCTGACTTGGGTGGTGACTGATGTTTTCCTCACATCAACCAGCTGTGCCAGCCCAAAATCCCCCACCACAGGTTCAAAGTCCTCATCTAGCAACACATTTGCGGCCTTGACATCTCGGTGAATAATTTTTGGATTGCAGTGTTCGTGGAGATACTCAAGACCACGAGCTGTGCCAAGTGCAATCCGTTTTCGAGTTGGCCAGTCTAAGACTGGCTCACTAGGCTTGAAGTCTGCACAGAAGGGGACGAAGAAAATAAATTCTCACAAAGTACCAAGCTTGATTGTGTACTTTGCTTTTAAGTTTTTTCTTTCTAGAAGTTGGGATTTTTTGCTCTTAGTTGTATTGGTCTTTAATGTTTAAGCTATTTTGAAAGCTCTCAAGTGATCTCTGTTAACTGTAACTTAGTCAAGTACCGCACAAAGCTGCAACGGAATAATCACTATAATGGTTCGAGGATTTGTGGTCAACGTCAGATTCATTTCAACTAACTAGAATCATGAACAAATAAGAAAGAGAAAAAAACTAAAAACCTCTCAATCGATATGCAACACTTAAGTTCTGCATGAACGGGTACACCAAAAGCCGTTCGGTCTGAGTAGTGCAAAATCCAATCAGCCTCAACAGATTTCTATGCACTGCAACACTTATCAGTTCCACCTCACGCAAAAAGGCAGCCTCTCCACCAGGACTTTCATAATCTGTAAGTCGCTTCACAGCAATTTTGGTCCCATCAGGTAAAACCCCCTTGTAGACTTTTCCAAAACCTCCCTGACCTAACACATTTTTCTCATTGAAGCCGTCTGTTGCTAGTTGTAATTCACGCCATGCAAACCTTTTTAATTGCCCAAATGCAATTCTTCGATCATCTTCACCTAAATAAATTCCAATAAATATTAGATGTCTAGTTAAAATTGCCTATAACAAAGATGATGTGTCAGTAGTAATAATAATGATCAAGTGGGCAAAATTGCTATCTTAATTTTTGTGCAAGACTTTGGCATGCATGATAAATGTCAAATAAGGGACAAACCTGCAACATCAACAAAAACCTCACTTCTGCCGGCTTTCTTTTTCCTCTTGTATAGAAAAAGGATGAATCCTATGACTATGAGCAGAATAACAGCTCCAATGCTCCCAAGAACTACACCAAGTTTTGAACTATGGGACCCACCTGTCATTGCAGTGTGCTTTTATGTCATGACCAAGTGGCGCTCTTTAGGGTTAATTTTTCTCTAAGGAGACAATTTTGCATATTGACAATTGAAGTTTAATTACAGTTTAGGATTATTCGGGCAATTAAAATTTTGCACAATACCTTTCTGTACCAATATTGATTTGGCAAATAAGTTTTGTTGATCTTTCATTATTATTATTTTATTTATAATTATATATATTTAAGTATTGAGTGGAGGAAATCATAGCAAAGAATACTGTTTCACGGGACTAAATTAAATAATTAAAGTTCAAGATATGAATGAATAATCCAAACTTCTACCTTGAAATGACATATTGGAGTAGCACGGATTGGGTAGATTTGCACCACAGTTTAAACTATTACCCGTGAAACTGTGTGAAATGAAGATGGTACAATCAGAGAACAAAAAGAGATCGTTTTACATTAATAACCCATCAAACTCTATATCAGGTCATAATTTAATTACATAAATCTAATTTCTTCATAAGCATGCCAAATGTCATTTACACCCTCCTTTCCTATTATCATTGGAAAATACCCAATGAGTCATCCTTTCCCACATTTTGTGATATATGTTGAGAAGAATGATACAGAAGTATGAAAAGGATCAAGATTTGGGTTCTTTGGAAGAAGAATATTTAAAGTTTCAAAACAAGGTGCATGGTGCTAAAAAGGAGGTGCATAAAACTTCTCTTGTACAATTGCAAAACCACATAATATCTATCTAACATTCTCCATCTTCCAGAGCTAAACATGCCCATATAAAATGCTCCTTGGTGCTTTTTCACCCATGACAAGAGGAGAATGATGGGTGTATTTAGAATTCCTGGGAAAAAAAAAGGTCCTGGATTGTATGGTGTAATTACTCCACTTTGGGGTACATTCAGACATGGGTCTCTTGGAGGTTTTTCAAGAGTGCATTCAGAAGTCCCCTCAATCAAAAGAAAAGCAAAGAGAGAAGAGGAAAGAAAAGCACATATGGACTACATACTTGTATCTGGCAACTTCAAAAAGTGAAGAAGGTATTTGACCAGAGAGATTGTTGAAGGCTAACCGTCTGAGACATTTAAAAAGATTTTAAATGTCAGTAGATGGTTAAAAGTTCCTATGTGCCCCCTGAAATAAAGGACAACTCCACTGACAAGAAATTAAGTCATTAATACACTTAATGAAAAATATAAGTTTAAGGTACATCAATTTTCACATAAGCAAAGTACTTCAAATTTTCATGAAGTGTATTAATAACTTAATTTCTTCAAATGTAGCAAAGTTTAAGGTACATCAAGTTTTCACATAAAGTACTTCAAGTTAAGGTACATCAAATTAAGTCTTGAAATCTACAAACAGTAAAGCTGGGCACCTTGTTCCTTCTCAATTTGAAGAAGAAAAGGAACACCAACTCAAACTTACATATCATTTAAGCTTGAGAGGCTTGAAAATGAACTTGGTATACTTCCATTGAGATTATTCTGGCTCAAAATCCTGTTGTCATAGAGAATAAAAAGAGGTTATTCATTAAAATATTATAGCCAGTTTAATAAAACCATATAATGCTACATTATATGAGTGTACTGTGGAATGAGCTTTCAAGAACTAATGAGTACTTGAAATTAGTGTCTATTTAGATGTTTTGGCCATATTACAAGAAACTGAGATGGTAACCCTGGTCCATCAATAATCCCAAAGAAACATAAATAATTATAGGTTATTTTTGTTACTAACAAAATTGCAAGCTTAGAAAGCTTGCCAAGAGAAGCCGGTATTTCTCCACTCAGAAGATTATCTTCCAAGTCCAAGCTTGTCAGACTCGAAAGGTTCCCAAATGAATCCGGTATGGGACCTGATATTTTATTTCCTGGTAATGACCTACACATGGCATAAAAAGAGATGTTACACTCCATTCTAATGCATCCTAGTAACTGCTAAAACTATTATCGCAAATAAACAAAATAGGTAAAACACTTGAAGTTGAAGGCTTCTTAAAACATGACTTTTTATTTGCACGAGTTTATTTGGTTAGACGAGATGGGTATCCACTTAAGAAATAACTCAAGATATTGTCTAATTTACAACATGTAATACATTGCAAGGATACAACTGCATATAGTAACTCCTATGACAGGAATCAAAATCGTTTTCACAGGTTTCAGTCTCCACACCTGTCAGGTCTTCTAACAGTTGTTATTCTTCATAGGTAAACCCTAAAAATGCTGAGGTTCATTAAAAAAATGATAAAGGAGAAAGATAAGGGCTTACAGGACATTTAAATATTCCAGCTCTCCAATCCTTGGCGATAGAGTCCCTGTGAATCCCATAGAAGCCAATGTCCTATAAATTAGAAAATATAAATAAAACTAGTATTGGCCTGTATTTCTAAAGAAAAGAGAAAATAAATAATATTGTTAGCATCTGTCACCATCAGTTACTGAGCTGTAATAAAACTTCAGTCAGAAAAGAAATGGTTCACTTTGTTGAACACCCATGGGAAATATCAGCAACCAAATATGCCATATAGAAGGAGCAAAATACTATACGCACCCCTACAAAACATAGAAAAAATCACATGTATCCTAAAAAAGTATCCTCCATGCTATTTTCTTCCTGACTTCCTCCATAGGCAAACACAAAGGAACCTATTGCTCGTAAACTACTTTAGCGAAAAGGAAAACAGCACTGACTGTGCTTTTGTCAAAGAAACTAATGAGCTCACTGATCACAAGAATGGTGTCTGTATCTACATTACATGTTCAGAGGGAAGCTAATATATTTCATGTATATCAGGGTATATATGATTTTCTTGATGTCCTAATAAGGGTCTATTACCAAAGAATAAAAAATGAGACAAAAAAAATTACACTTGAGTGACGCGGTTGTTATTATCACAAATCACAGAATTCCATGTGCAGGGGTTCACTTGATTTCGATTCCAATCTGACAGTTGATTTCCAGTAGCATTTAATCTCAGCTTCATATCATACAGTGCATCCCCTGACAATTCATGATAAAATTTAATATAAATGCATGATAATGATCCCAGTAACCAGAAGTATTACACAAATACACAAAATTCGAGAATATCTCTACTCAATGGAAGTACCATTTCTTTATTACAATAGAACTTTCTGATACAAATTATGTTCTTTTTATGGTCCACTAAAAGGTGGTAAGAGCACTTGGCTCTCTTCTAAGAGGTCCAGGGTTCGAGCCCGCATGCTTGCGATAGGTTTGGCGAGCCAGCGTAAAAACTTAGCCATATTTACAAGAAATGACCAGGGTCGGGGTGTTATTTCTAGCCTACCCCAACTTGTTTGGGATAAAAGGCTTAGACTTTATGGTCCACTATACGTCTATACCATTCCAAACTGTTCAAGTTTTGGTCTTTATTACCACTTTACCAGGTATCAGCCCAGTAAGAGATTTTGGTAGGTACCAGTTATTGCCAAATACCAATAACTAAAAATGACAGAAATCAATCTAGTAGCAAAATTAAGTAATAAAAAAAATCTATTTTGTATAATCGGCATCAAACCAGTAATACTGAGATTTCAATTGCTAATACTTTTCCTCTTAGAGTGCCAGGGTAGAGAGAGAGAGAGATTGAACCTTGTTTATCTGCCAGAGCATGCCAAAGGAGAGAGAAAATAATAATCAACAAAGTTGGCCTCATCTCTCTTCTCCAGATTTCACTTGTACAGCTACAATTCTTTTAAACAACCCATTCCTGACAAAAAAAAAATAACCATCTTGATGATCAAATTCGCAAGCAAATTTTTCCGTCTATAACACAGAATAAAATCAGAGAAAAAAAATAGTAAACAACAACGTAATCAGATTAGTTGAGGAATAAATTGCAATCATATCAAATCAACTTGAAGAATCTTTGGAACTAACTTGCCCAAATTTTGCAAGGTAGAAATTACAGAACAGATTTCAGTAATCCCATGGAATGTGAGAGGAGTTGCTTCCTCTCTCTAGTAAAAGATAATCCCAATAAGAATTTTACTTACAATACAGTTCATAGACACCAATTTCATGAATTAATAAGGGAAAAAGGTTAATTTCAAGTACAAGTCCACAAATTCGTGAACAAATCACGCTATTGGACCAAAAAGGCGCGAGAGATAAGGATGTGTACTCAAAGCAAAGCACCTGAGCTGAAATTAGATGAAAATGACATAAAGAACTAGAAATCTGAAAGCAAATTTAAAGGATTCACGAGCATTAAAACTGATCCTAGAAATTAGTAACAGACAGAGAAAGTGAGTGACAGTGAGCGAGTGAGCTAGGGTTTGTGACCCACAACAGAAGAAATCATAGTAACAACACAAACTACACTCAAAGTTGATAGAAATAGAGAAAAGCTTAGAAATTTTCCCAAAAGGGATTCATTCGGTAGAAGGAAACATGGAAAAGTACCAGAAATTGAAGAACAAAGATCCCGTGAGGTGATCGCCTCCGGATTCTCCACTGGTTTTGTTTGGTAATGGTGTCACTCTTTTTCTCTAGTGTAATTATGAGAGAGAGTCAGAGGGAGAAGGAAAAAAGGCAAAATCGCCAAATTAGAAGTGCTTCTCACTTCTCAAGCTCTCATTCCATTTTGAGAACATTCCGTTCCGTCTGTTTGTTTGTTGAATTCGTTCTTCGTAACTTAAAAAAAGAAATTTTACTGGGCATTGTGGAATCAGATCCCCTACGGCGTATGATATACGCGCACACAAATTTACAGCAACTAACCCAGTGAAATCAGATATTTGAGACGTCAAAAATTGAAGTACAGAGTGAAGTGTTCCATTCGTTATACGGATTTGAAGTCCGTGACTGAAACAGAAGACCTGACACGCATTATGTCGGATGCTTCTTTTTCTTTTTCTTTTTCTTTTTCTTTTTTTAATGTGTTTTTTTATTATTGAATGAATAGCCACTGTGTGGGGTGTGTGTGTGAGTGTGACTGACCCAAACAGTCAACCTGGTCAAAGAAGGTCGGTCCAATTTGGTCTGAGTTCTTTTTTAATAGTTTAATTTGGGTTGAACGCAAAAGTTACCTGGTAATCTTTTACCGAATCAATGTGATACTGGTACAGTGAAAGTCACTGAAAAGTCGAAAAGATACAACTGCATGTGGAAAATTTAAAAATTAAAATATAAAAAATGTATTGTCGGATTCAATGCGAATTGAGGGGGTTTTTTTTATTTTTGAGTTTCAAAAGATGGAATCAAAATCACTCAATTAAAATTCATTGAATTCTTGTAACGAAAATTGAATTTTACTTTTCATTTATTTCTCTTTCAGTTTTTTATTATTAATTGAAGGACCAGAGTTTGTAATAAATCAAACACTTTTCTTTTCTTTTCTTTTTTTCTGTCCAAATGATGCAATTGTATGACCTTGTTTATAGGTAATATAGTCAAGAAGAAAACGTCACGAGCAAATGAAAAGTTCGTACATTATTCATGACTTTATAAAAGAGTGAGCTAGTCTTCAAATAGTTGTATCCAAATTGTTAGTTTTCTGTCTAAATTTAACAAGTTATAAATAAATAAAAAATAATCACATTCAAATTTTGCGATAGATCTATTGTTGTCGTATATTCAATTGCCAAAATTTCCATCAAATAAAGATCTACCAAACTTTCCTCTTTACCGAATGGTGCAATTAATAATAATTAATAGGGTATATTTAAAAGATGGCGATTTTAGATATCGAAAGTAATTTTTAGTATTAAATGCTCCTCATTTTTTTTTTATTTGGACCATATATAAATAAGCTCACGTTTCCTAAAATATTTTATGCTGGGATGAAATCTTTTATGAAATAAAAATTAATTTTCACAAACTAACCACTGCATTAATTGTTTGTTTATGGACAAGCTTTTCTAATAAGTCGGACATTTGTTGACCCGATTGTGTAATTGATAGGTATATATTTGATAGCTGATTATGTTGGAGACGGAAAATGCAATTTCCTGCACTAAAAGCTCCAAATTTACTAATTTAGATGTATAAATTTGTTAGGAAATATTTTCTAGAAAATGTTGTATGTTAAGACTTGTGACCAATGTGAACGAACTTCTTAAAAGAAAATACTTTGCGAGAGAGAGAGAGAGAGAAAAAAAATTTATTAGGGAATATAAATTATCTCGTACAATTTAAATGTAATATCAATTTTATGTATTTCCTGTTTCCCTGCATGAATTTTCTTAGGAGTATGACTTGTCTTAGGCTCCTTAGCAGAATATTTAAAGAAGCAAATCAATAATAGTAGTTTTTTTTTTCCACTCTTTCGCCTCCGTTTCTATGAGAGCAATCTGATTGCATGAATTGAAAGGACGATTCAAGTCAAAAGATTAAAGTACTTTGTTATTATTCGAGTAATTAAGTATCAGATTAAGTATATGTTTTTCTTTCATTTAATTGCCCGATGAAAAAAAAAGTTCGCATCACAATAACATTATAATTTTCACTTAAAGACGAAGCACGTGAAATTCAGCTGTTCAACTTTATGTAATATTTTTATATGAAATCCATCGATATCCATTTTGAATATGAAAAAACGACAATCACAATACGCAGTCGTATCGTTTCACTGACATGTTTAGTTGGATCGAACGAAAAATAATCGTTTTCTATTCATTTAAAATTCGCTAAAAATGAATAGAACTTGTAAAAGAACTCCATGTGGACATCGTTTCTCACCTAATAGTTCACGAGTTCATCACCAGCCGAAGTTAAAATATAATATTTTGCATATATATCTAAATAATTAGAAACTTTTGTAGGGACCAGGGACCAGGTTGTTTATTTTGTCATCCATCAATGCCAAAATAAAAATAGTGAAGAGAATTCTTGAATCAACTTCAAACAAATATAAAGAGTTTTTTATTTATTCCATGTTCTTTTTTTCGGCTCTAAATACAGAAAACAAAACATGCATGTATTGTAACCCTTGTTCTTTTATTTTTGGTACCGTACATGCATGTATCGTACTCCTTCTTCTTCTTCTTTTTTGTAACCGTTTTATCGATAATGAACGGTCAATAACAATATTTGTAAGTGAGTACCTAGAACATTCTTATATGGAAGTTCATCTACTTATTCTGAATCCATGAATTTAAAATAAAAAAATAGAACTATATAGGATCCTTATTTTATCTCAATCATTTGATCAACGGTAAGGATGCTCAAACACACTATTTTATTTTATTTTTTTTTTGAAAAAAAAATAAACACGTTTGTGATTTATAACTTAGCTGTCCTGAATCGCTTCATAAAAGTTATGTTATTCGGAGGACTATCATCTGCTCCTTTTCAAAATGAGCAGAGATTTCCTGACAATGATTATCTTGATATGTATTTTCTTAATCAGTTCAAAAACGATAAACAAGTAATTATGAAGTCATTATGAGTATTGCTAGTGTCAAACATTTGACACTCGAGTCTGTTAAATGCGGCCGGATTTTAACTTTTGAAATTACAATGATCAATTTCAATTTTTCAATTTGTTCTTCACAATGAAATCTAATTGGAGATCGAATTTTACATTTATTTCAATTTTTTTAACTATTTTTTAAACTTTTAGAAAATCCTCAATCTAATAAGGGTTGAAGTGAGAGAAATGTTTGGTGTCCAAGTTGGATATCAAGAATCATGAGAGAATATGATCAATGGAGATAAAGAGGCTCTAGTCATGTCATATGGTCCAAGTTGGGGCAAGTGAGACATGACGAGTCAGTACATGCCCACTTGAGTGGGAGTGTGAGAGTGTTGCATAAGATCGTGCTCTAGATCGAATGTGTGGCACTCAACAAAAAGAACAAGGCTGATCAAGTTCAAAAGAAGAACTGATCACGGATGTCAAGCCCAGCGAGTAATTTCGCAAGTTGACATGTACATACTTGGAAACGTCAACTTGCGAAATTACTCGCTGGACTTGGCATCCGTGATCGGTTGTTCTTTTGAACTTGATCAGCCTTGCTCTTTTTGTTGAGTGCCACACATTCGATCTAGAGCACGATCTTATGCAGCATTTTCTCACACTCCCCCTCAAGTGGACATGTACTGACTTGTTATGTCTCACTCGTGTAGAGTGTTGCACACCGATACACACTGTTTTTAAGGCACACACCTTTTGTCTTCATTGGCACACGCATACCACCAAGTTCTTGTTTCAAACCTTCCATGAGTTGCACACACAACGACGTCACACACCGCCACATGGATCAGTTTATTCACTTGGCACAAGTCACACATCCTTTGCTAGACCCTAATGCCTTACATCAAACCATCTTGTCCGGTCCATGCCCTCTTGGAACGCCCCGTACACACCACAGCCAAATAACCATTTTAACTCAAACCACCTTCACAATTCATACACATCACACATGAGAGATTGTTTCATTTAGTAACCTTATACCAAGTAGTCTTAATCTTATCTTCTCGCATCTCGTCTCCAACTTCTTCTTCTAATGGCGTCGAATCCTTTGACCTGACATATATTAGACTTGAGCATCCTTTGCTTGCCTCACACGACTTGATCTTTACCTTCTAAGCCATCTTGTAGAATTCATTACATGACACAATAACCACTCGACTCGAGCACGCTTTTGCTCAACCCGAGTATTCCTTGAGTTCAATTTTATTACTTGGATTAAGGTCTAAATTTTGACTCGCCTTGACCACTTGACCCAACTTGGACCATATGACATGACTAGAGCCTCTTATCTCCATTGATCATATTATCTCATGATTATTATTTTGATATCCAACTTGGACACCAAATATTTCTCTCACTTCAACTCTCTCCCTGAGAGGAATATTTGGTGGCTTGCAATAATGGTTAGAACCCTTGACTTCACATGCCCTCAACTTGAAGACATTTAACTCCTCAATTTGAAGAATCTTTCAGACCTAACTTAGGCCTTTATTCTTGACCCACCATAAGCCACGTCTTGATTGATATCAAAAATCTCTCTCAATTTAGCTCTCCCTTGAGAGAGGAATTTGATTATACATGCAACTTGCTTTATTTGACTCAATTAGAATCATCTTAATTGAACAATGTTGTACTAAACATCTCTAGGTTTGTCGATTGCAAAACAATATCATTTGGCATTTAACAATCTTCTTTGAGTTTTATAGGAAGAAGATACAATTTATGAGGACTTGGATAATAGCTTTAAGAAAGATCAAGATCAAGTCATTAGAGAGCTTGTAGGCTAGTTTAGACTAGGATAGAAGGTATACTTTGGTCCTTGTTTATCCTTAAAATGGTCTAGATAGCGAACAGCTCAATAAACCAGCAAAATCCTGTTTTCTGTGACCTAGCGTCGTACAACGCTAGATAGAGTTACACAACGCTAGAACAGCTAAATTCATACTTTTGTGAATCAACGTTGCACAACGCTATATAGAGTTAGGCAACGCTGAGTCACAACGTTGTACAACGCTCAGTAGAGTTGTACAACGCTGCAGTTAAAAAACTTGGAAAATTTCCTGAGTACCATCGTGCAACGCCATATAGCGTTGTACAACGCCACATAAATTCCAAGTTAGCTGTCCCATGTAAACAGTCGTTTTTACATGCAAAGTCTCTGGAAACGTTAGCCAACGTCTTTCAGCGTTGGGTAACGTTAGCGTTGTGTGACGGCATATAGAGTTGTACAACGCTCTGTTGAATCTGTCAGAGTTGTTCCTTTTGTCTCCCTTTAGCGTTGTGTAACGCCATTCAGTGGCAAGCAACGCTCTGACAATTTCCAACGGAATTGTCGGAGCTTTCCTTTGGTTTTACACTCCCGCGTTGTGTGACGGCAAATAGCGTTGCACAACGCTCTGACAGACCAACGGCTATATTAAAGAGCCGTTAGAATTTACAACGGTCATATTCCAGCGTTGTATAACGCTATTCAGCGTTGTACAACGCTGTGGCCTGTTTTTGCTGGGGAACTGCTCATTTCGAGCCCTATATATATCCACCCCTTGTTCTCTCTCTAGGTAGAGCTTCACTTTGCAAAATTAGACCAGAATTGAGCCTTTGAGCACAGGGATACTCTCCCACTTGAGCTTTTCATAGCTAGACCATCTTGAGAGATTTAGTAGCCTCAAACACCACCGCCCCGACATTGTCGCTAGGTGTAGGTTGGAATAGGTTGAGAGCTCTTCTCCTTTGAGGCCGTTGTGCCATTCGAGTTAGGCCGATCCGCCTCGAGTGTCCTTGTGACGAGGTGATTCGGTTCGAAGTTGTAGTCCCGTTCTTGTTGGAATTGAACGGAGCGCGCCCTTTGGAGGTAGCGAAACTCCCGGAGACGTACGACTAAGGCTAGCTTCTTCTAGCGGGTCGGAACTCCGTAATCACATCGCGTGTTCAATTTCTCTCTCTCTTTCTCTCTTTACTATCTTGCATTGTGAATTGCTTGTGTGCTTGCTTGTATTGGGTACCAATTGAATTGTGTTAGGGTAGTTCATACCAAACCGGTCTAAAACCTCAATCGCTTCCGCTAAACCTTGATTTAGCCGCCCCCCTTAGGGACAACAAAGTGGTATCAGAGCGGGAACCTCGATTAAGCTATTCTTAATCTCGGTTTTCGGTCATGGCGGCTCGGTTTGTCGAGAGACCGGATAAATTAGGCCAAAATTGTAGAAATTTCTCTTTTTGGAAGAGATGCATGGTGAACTATCTCAATATCTTGGGATATTGGCATGTAGTAGAAAATCGGTATACCCCCGAACTTAAACCAAATTCGGTAGAATTGACCAAGAAGTCCCGTGATAACCGAATGGACAATGATTGTGCGGTTAATGCCATATTAGCCTCGGTCCATGAATCAATTGGTGTGACCCTTAGTCGTTTTGATCTAGCACACGATATGTGGATGGCTCTCCTCACCCGTTATGAGGGAAATTCTCAAATTAGGCATTCTAAATTGTATGAGTTGTACTCTCAATTTGAGAATTTCCACATAAAAGATGGTGAATCCATTGAGGATATGTACACTCGTCTTGTACAACTCCAAAATGAATTCACCGAAGGAGGTGAGCCCCTAACAAATGGCAAGATTGTAGGGAAGATGATGCGGGCTATGAGTGGAAGGCACGAATGGGATGCTCACATCACGTCGCTTGAGACCATTATCCGGATGGACCATGCGTACACCCCGGAACAAATGTACACCGAGCTTCGATGTGTTGAGGAGAAGCTCAAGCAACTCGCCAAACTAGAGCCTCATCCAAGAACCTTAGCCATGACCTCCACAAGCAATCCCGCCTCCACATCATCATCTCGATCCTCTCATCGCCGATACCCACATCAAACACCATTAAACCTCTACGAGCTTGATGAGACAAAGCAAGAGGTGGTGATTGAGAAGATGTTTCGTGGGTTGCTCAAGCATGAGAAGAAGTTCAACAATGAGAGGTTAGCCAATGATGAACGGGAGTTGTGTTTTGTGTGCAATAAAGAGGGGCATTCAATGCACAAGTGTCACAAGCTTTTCCCTCAAGTGCAAACCGACAAGCCAAAGCCTAAGCACAAGAAGGAAAAGAAGAAGGCTCAAGCCATGCATGCCTTGTGGGATGTTGAATCCGAAACAAGCTCATCCGATTCGGATTCTCATGAGGTGTATGCTTTGGTGGCAAATGTGGAAGAGGTGGTATTCTCAACGGATGATGTGGAGGATGATTTCGTGAAGGACATCCTCAATGAGTTCAATCAAGGGACAAGATTTGTTCATCCGCTACTTCAAGCGCGTAAGGCAACACCACCTCCATCTCCACCACCTTCGCCAAAGGCATGCTCTCCAAAGGTATATCTTCCTCTCAATGAATCTCTTAGTAGTAGTGATAGTGAGAGTGATGATTAACCAACTAGTTCAACTCCATGTGTTGATTGTGATAGGTTGAACTCTATTCTTGATGCTACCCATGATGCCTTGGTTAGGAAAGCCGATACCATAGAAACTTTAAAAACCAAGGTAGATGAGCTTACTTCTAAGATGGGTGAGTATGAGGCTAAAATTAAGGAGCTTGAAAAACAACTTGAAAAACCGATTTTAGCTCAAGTTCCTAAAACGAATTTGAAAAACCTTTTCAAAGGTCAAAAGCCTCATGACAAGTCCGGTCTTGGTTACCAAAAGCCTTATCAAACCAAGAAAAGGAACTTGTCACACAATAATGGGAAACAAGTTGCACAAACCACACAATTTCAAAAACCTAGGAATTCTCGTGGTCATGCACATATGTACCAAAGGAAACCTAGAAACACTAGAGTGCAAAACGAAAAGAATTTGAAAAATCAAGAAAAGAAGGTTTTTGTTCCAAAGGCGTCTAATAAAATTTATTTTAGAGGACCCGATGGATGGTTTTATGAATTTAAAGAGCAACACTCCTCTCAAAACCACAAAGCTCAATCCAATGAGCATAAAAAGAATGTTTCCCAACATTTCCAAAAGGATCGCAAAAAGAATTTTAATGTCTCATCCAATGATCCTAAGAAGAAGGCCGAATACCTTAGAGCCCATTACTATTCTCATTTTGTCAAGGGTTCTACCATGCCTAAGCCAACTAATGCATATTGCAACTATTGTTGTCAAAATGGTCATATCTCGTTGGAATGCAAACTTAGGAAACCAAATGGTGAGTCCAAAGGTAAGTGGGTTCCAAAAGCTTGTACCTCTAGTGATACAACTAATGGTATAGTAACCAATGTGGCATAAATACCAAGTTAACCCCCGGTCTTATAAGCCAAATCTTTAGGGGGAGCCTCTTTATTTCTATCTTATTTGTGTTTGAGAGGTTAAATTTGGTCACACTACTTTGTGTAGTGCTCTAAATTGGTTCTCCAATTCCTTTTCTCCAAAATTAAGGGGGAGCCATAAATTTAGAGGGAGCTTTGGTACAATTTTCACTTTTTGTCGATTTACAAAAAGGGGGAGAATTGTAGTAAAGCTTGTGAAATGTCAAAATTTAATCGCTTTACTAATGGTATTGTTTTGCAAATCGTCAAAAGGGGGAGATTGTTGTACTAAACATCTCTAGGTTTGTCGATTGCAAAACAATATCATTTGGCATTTAACAATCTTCTTTGAGTTTTATAGGAAGAAGATACAATTTATGAGGACTTGGATAATAGCTTTAAGAAAGATCAAGATCAAGTCATTAGAGAGCTTGTAGGCTAGTTTAGACTAGGATAGAAGGTATACTTTGGTCCTTGTTTATCCTTAAAATGGTCTAGATAGCGAAAAGCTCAATAAACCAGCAAAATCCTGTTTTCTGTGACCTAGCGTCGTACAACGCTAGATAGAGTTACACAACGCTAGAACAGCTAAATTCATACTTTTGTGAATCAACGTTGCACAACGCTATATAGAGTTAGGCAACGCTGAGTCACAACGTTGTACAACGCTCAGTAGAGTTGTACAACGTTGCAGTTAAAAAACTTGGAAAATTTCCTGAGTACCATCGTGCAACGCCATATAGCGTTGTACAACGCCACATAAATTCCAAGTTAGCTGTCCCATGTAAACAGTCGTTTTTACATGCAAAGTCTCTGGAAACGTTAGCCAACGTCTTTCAGCGTTGGGTAACGTTAGCGTTGTGTGACGGCATATAGAGTTGTACAACGCTCTGTTGAATCTGTCAGAGTTGTTCCTTTTGTCTCCCTTTAGCGTTGTGTAACGCCATTCAGTGGCAAGCAACGCTCTGACAATTTCCAACGGAATTGTCGGAGCTTTCCTTTGGTTTTACACTCCCGCGTTGTGCGACGACAAATAGCGTTGCACAACGCTCTGACAGACCAACGGCTATATTAAAGAGCCGTTAGAATTTACAACGGTCATATTCCAGCGTTGTATAACGCTATTCAGCGTTGTACAACGCTGTGGCCTGTTTTTGCTGGGGAACTGCTCATTTCGAGCCCTATATATATCCACCCCTTGTTCTCTCTCTAGGTAGAGCTTCACTTTGCAAAATTAGACCAGAATTGAGCCTTTGAGCACAGGGATACTCTCCCACTTGAGCTTTTCATAGCTAGACCATCTTGAGAGATTTAGTAGCCTCAAACACCACCGCCCCGACATTGTCGCTAGGTGTAGGTTGGAATAGGTTGAGAGCTCTTCTCCTTTGAGGCCGTTGTGTCATTCGAGTTAGGCCGATCCGCCTCGAGTGTCCTTGTGACGAGGTGATTCGGTTCGAAGTTGTAGTCCCGTTCTTGTTGGAATTGAACGGAGCACGCCCTTTGGTGGTAGCGAAACTTCCGGAGACGTACGACTAAGGCTAGCTTCTTCTAGCGGGTCGGAACTCCGTAATCACATCGCGTGTTCAATTTCTCTCTCTCTTTCTCTCTTTACTATCTTGCATTGTGAATTGCTTGTGTGCTTGCTTGTATTGGGTACCAATTGAATTGTGTTAGGGTAGTTCATACCAAACCGGTCTAAAACCTCAATCGCTTCCGCTAAACCTTGATTTAGCCGCCCCCCTTAGGGACAACAAACAACCTTAATGACTCCTCGTGTACTATCTTCTTGGACTTGACTCGGACCTCATCTAATTTTATTTTTTACTTGCCAAGATTATAAATTTTTCAAGACAAACTACCATCCGATCGAAGAAAAATACAAATCAATTCATATATAAAAAATACCAAATTAAGCATCAAACACCCCGAAAAGAAATAAAAATCACAGCAAAATTTTTTCTTTCCCTTTTTCTTCACAGCAAAATTTTTCCTTTCTTTTTTTTCTTTCCATTTTTTTGTCACAGTTTTCTTTCCTTTTTGTTATTTCTTTTTCCACCGTAATTTTTTCTTTCCTTTTTTTCTTTTTCTTTCTTTTTTTTCTTTACGGTCAATTTTTTTTTTCATTTTTTTCACGGTTTCCGATCGGAAAAAAAAACAAAAATTGTTTACCAAATATTTCGATTAATTATCATTGCATCATGCACTTGTTTGCGAGTCGCACAATCCGAATGATACTTTCGTGACAGGTTCATGCAATATGGTAACACCAATTTGATGTAGTTGATGTCCCTACTCGTGCTCCAAAGTTGATTAGAAAGCCACTCGAACGGTTGTCTATCTTCATACGCCCTTTTGATTGAAGAAGAACCCGTCTTGCACTTGCTTCGAGTCGTTGTTTGTCTTTCATCGCCTTCGTTTTGTTCTCCCATCTCTGAACCATGCTCTGATACCATGTTAAGAATTCGAGCGTCTACGCAGCGGAAGTTGAGTTTTAGGTTCGAGGAGGCATGATCCAAGTGCAACTGCACAAGAATCGTGTCCCTTAGGGCTAGTCAGCACGAGGATCTCAGTACAAATAAATCACACAAATAGATACAAGAGACACGAGAGGTTCAGTACCAACTTGGTGCCTACGTCCTCCACACTTATTTTGGTAATTCATCAAAATACATCAAAATTCATCATATTTTGGTAATTCATCAAAATACAAAATCTTGTCTTTATTCTTCATATTTCCTTCTCTTCTGATACACATCAGATCCTCTTCATGTTGGCCACCAATTCCTGCCATATTCAATATGTCGGTTTACACTTCAGTCTGAATCCATACTAATACGATCCGAATAGACCTCTCTGCCATGATGTATACTCTCGGTTCAGTCCGAATCCATTCTTATTCGGTCCGAAAAGAGTTTCTGTTGATCTGAATAATTCATACGAACCTCACGCTATACCATTCGGTCTATACACACACATGTAGACCTTATATATTTCAACAATAAGTTCTAGACCTTCAATTTTAAAAATTTTGAAAAAAATTAAAATTTGGTATCTAAGATAATTTTAATAAAAAAAAGATCACACTAAGTAATTTGCATTGGCTGTTTAAAATTTCAATAGTTGAGTCTTAAATCACATTTGACTTTAGCATTACTTAGTATTTTTTTAATATCGTTTGATGCATGGTGCATCAGAGATATCAGTTTTAAACTTTTGAAAATTTGATTCACTTGACGAATTTTAAACATGCATCAAATATCCTCATTATTTTTTGTTGGCACGATATATGCGACTATGCGTGACGTAGATTATACTTTTTTTTTTTTGGGATAAACTAGACAGAGACTATCTAGTTGACGTAGATTATACTTGCACCATCACATTTTTACTTCAGAGCTATTACTTATACATGCAAAACTTATCAACACTACCAAAATAAACGAAGGCCAAGTGAGTTTTCCTGTTTTCAAAACTATCTAAGGTTTTACTTAATCGTTTTTTTGCTGTTCTAGTAATATCGTGCGACCATTCAAAATCGTTTTACATATTTAAAATCCGCCAGGTCTGAAAAAAAAATAATTTAACTAATGGACACAATCTAACTTATAAATATATAATGGACACTTTAGATAGCATTGCCAAACCCCTCCAGAAAAAAAAAATTGTCAGGTCTTAACGCTAAAGATTATTCTTGTACTGTTATAAATTATAAAAAAATGAAATTCAAAAAAAAAAAAACTAAAGTACGCTTTATCGAAGTGGGCTAATGGGGAGGACTCAAAGTCAAATTAAGTCTTAAAAGTATAGAAATTATATTGAATAATCATGTAATTATCCACTGGCCATGTCACTCAATAATAAAGAAATCAAATAAACAACTAATGTTGACTCAACTTTTTACTTTTATAAGATGCGCAATTTGTTTTTTTTTTTTGAATAACTGCCCGTAGGCTTCTCATTAAAAAACAAACTAGTAGCAAAGTACAAACCAGCAAATTACTAACCTGATAACATAATGAAAAACTAGAACCCCAATGATTGCCTAACACCCCTCCACAATAACCCTGAAACCTAAGTACAACTACTACGAAAGAAAAAGCAAACGTACCAGTAAGTAAATAGAACAAAAGAAATCAAAAGAGGGATACACTGGGGCCTGAAAAATAACGAGAAGGAACATAATCATGGTGGGCCTTCTAGCACCTGCTGGAAAAACCTCGTATCTATTCTCATACCTATGTTGTTTTGAGTCATTACAGATGTCATAGGTATACCCTGATATCTGTACCCTGTCCTTCTTGCATAGTTCGCCAAGTTATGGGCTGGTTGAACAGCTTCCCTCCGTACATGTTGCAAAAAAACACCATCTCCAAACTGATCTAGCAAAGATGCAATGCTTGCCACACTTGCCCTCGCTCTCCAAGAAGAAAGGCAGTCCAAATTATCCTCTTGTAAAGTTTGTACCAGGATAAGGCAATCACAGAAAATCTGTACCGTCTGCCTGCCTCTTTCTTGATTCAAACCCTGCACCCATCTTACTGCTTCATGAAGTGCCAGAA
Source organism: Rhynchospora pubera (assembly GCA_028095005.1). Taxonomy (NCBI): domain Eukaryota; kingdom Viridiplantae; phylum Streptophyta; class Magnoliopsida; order Poales; family Cyperaceae; genus Rhynchospora; species Rhynchospora pubera. Next base: position 20,104,758 of record CM051463.1, read on the forward strand.
TCTCAGCTTGAAACGGGTCAGCCGAGTTGTTATCTTCCCTCTTTCTGTGAAGATAGTTTGTTTTAAACCCATCTTTCTTGATTCAAACCCTCTTTCTTGATGCGCAATTTGTTATCTTCCCTTTTGAGAGAGCGACGCGAATTAGGTTCAGATTCGGAAAGATGGCAATTTTGTGACATGCCTGTGTCGTTTAAACATACATTCGGTTCCGACTTCCGAGTTGCCACGTGACCAAGTAGATTGAAAGTAAAATTATTAATTTGTTTTACTTGTATTTTGGAGTTTAGCGTCTAATCAATCCACAGGACCACAGGGAGGCTTCTTTATAATTTCCATTCATGCGGCCTCATTCCCTCATTTGTGTTATAACTTATATATCAGCCTATCTGGTTTGAATTTAAAAGGCTCCAAACAGATTAAATACGAATATAATTTTGGGCCTTCAATTGGTTTTAAAAGTCTAATTTTGTTACTAGGCCGGAATTTTTCGCTCTGCGGGCTCTTCCCTTTGCTTTCCAATTTGTTTCTTTTCCATGATTATAAATTTATAACAGAAATGGTCATCTTGAGTTTTACCATCCCTACCATCATTAAATATAAAGTGAATATATACAACAAATAAAATAAACATATAGATGATCTAAGTAAACATTTACAAACAAATAAGTGTTGTCATCACTTGCTTAGAATTTTACATGCATATTTAACTTATTTTCATTGAACTTATTTGTTTATATGTGTTCACTTTAATCATTATATATGTTTACCTTGTCTATTTTATGTGTTCACTTTGTGTTTAGCGATGATAAGGATGACAAAAATTATAAATGACAGTAATCAATTTCCAATTTATAAATTATAATCAAACGGTGAGAAATGAAAAAACGACTACATTGAAATTTATATCTACTGGGGATACAAATATTCTTCTAGGTATACTTCCACAATCAGGAATTTTTTTTTTTTAATATTATGGGTAAACAAGTCTAAAGTACATTAAAAGAATTATTAGGCCGGTAAAATATTCTGGCGAACCATATTTTTTGTTTTAGATAAATTGAATAATAATTATTTATCCACGGTAAAATGAGTGAACGCTACTCTAGCATATGAAATTATGTCTCTCTGCTGGATCTTAGAAACTATCTTCATATATAACATTTTATCCACAATAAACATACATTTTTCTTTTTTATCTAAACTTTTTTTCTGTTAACTTTTATATCTAAACTATAGAGACGGTAAAGTCACACACGAAATTAAAACGAGGATAATGTCTTTTTGAAATTAGCCATCAGGGAAATAATTTTTATTTATTTATTTATGACAACTCACAAAAATCCTGCCACCTAACAGTTTTCAGTGGTCAGATGTTTTGATAAATCACATCGTTTTTTTGCACCAAGTAAGTCTGTCGGCAACTAGTGGGACCCGGAAAATGCCTAGACATCTTAGAGATCGCAATAATTCTTTCACACAATAATAAAAGCAAACAAAAGTTGATAAAAGGTCACAAAAGATGTGTTGCAGTCTCCGTTTGGATCGCTTAGAAATAAGAAGAATAATATTGAAAAGTGTGTAATTTTGTGAAAAATTTAAATGGTTAGAAATAAATTCGGGGGTGATAAGGATCATCCCCACCATCTCCATTAATGTGTTTTCTATTTTTGGAAATCATCATATCAGAGGATCACGCGCTTTTTATTTCTGGAAATCGCTCTGTTTCCCTCCCTGCCGCGTATGCTCGCCTCCCCTCCCACCCTCCCGCGTACGCTCCCCAACCCCCACCCTCCCGCTTACGCTCCCCCTCCCCCCCCCCACTCTCTAGTAATATCGTACTCTCACACACACAATATATATTGATTCTAACTGTTGAGGTTAACATATTTAAATGTTGAAGTTAATACCGTAACTGTTGAAGTTAATATATATGCCAACTTCAACAATTTAAATATGCTCACTTCAAATATTACCTTCAACATTTAAATATGCCAAGTTCAATAATTATATATATTAACTTCAACAGTTACATATATAACATATTACTTTAACAGTTACATATATAACTTCAATAATTACATATATAACTTCAACAGTTACACATATTAACTTCAATAGTTATATTTATTGACTTCAAAGAAATATAGGACATAACTGAAAGCGTTGATGGTTGGCAGTGGAGGAGAACTGGGGAAGGCGGGAAGCTGTCAAGCGACAGATGCTAGTGGCGGGAAGAAGAGGAATGGGAGGGCGTCGATACTGGAGGAAAGGTCATGGGCCCATGGCTGAAGGAGAGGCGTAGGTGGAGAGAGAAGGGATGGGACGGGAGATAGCGTACGGAGGAGGATGAATGGGCGGGAGATAGCGTACGCGTGAGGAGGGATGAGTTAGTTACAACGTATGCGTGAGAATGATGGGGATGATAGAATCTAAAGGATGATCCTAAGCAATTCCGAAATAAATTTACTTCTAGAAAGAAACTATTTTCTTATTTCTAGCACCATCCAAACGGAGCCTTAGAGATGAAATCAGGAAACTATAAAGGACGGTCCACAGAGTAAAGCTTAACCACGTTATTAGAGAGGTAAATATATAAAATGGATGTTCATAATTTTCATCTCTTTCTTGCTTGATTTTATTTTTGTTTCTGTTAAGCCTCAATTTAAAGCCCAAAATTAAACTTAAGATAATAATTAATAAGTATTACCATTGCGTCTATATATGAAGTGCATGAACAAGTGCGATCGTAATGTATACATCCTAAATAAATTTTTATATAAGCCATGGTTTACAATATAACAGTATATGTCAAAATTTGGTTGGAGGTTTTTTGGGCATTTAATTGAAAAATATTTACGGGTATTTAATTTAAAAATAAGTTGGAAGTCATGATTTTCAATCTTATCTTAAATAAAATATAACTGTATATGTATGTAATATATCACCACATGTCTAAGACTATACATCACATATTTAATAATACTCTAATATTGTTTCCTTCACAAAAATAAACTCTATTTTTCTTCCTAGAAAAATATACTCAATTCTAAGATTATATTGGATTTGCATTGTATATTTCTTTCCAACTAAAATTCAAAATATATTATATATAAATTGTAATTTTGAGATAACTTTCGTGAATTTTTGTAGCACATTCTTGTACAAAACGATTTTTTTTTAAAATTAAATTTTGAAATACATCACCAGTGCTCATGTTGTAGAACAAGATGAACGTCCTAAAAAGAAATAAGGGTGTGTTTGGATAGCCCGGGAATAGAAAATAGGAATAAAGAATTTCGATTTGTGTGCTTATTTTTATTCTTGTACAATCCAAACAACACAAGAATAAGGAATTTGGGCCCATATTCTTATACTAACAAAACCATGGTATAAGAATAAGGAATATGGATAAGCACGCAAACCGAAATTTCTTATTCTTATTCCCTATTCACGGCTTATTCCGTTGCATCCAAACACACCCTAAAGCTATTATGGCGTATCGTTTCAACATAAAAGTAACACATAAATTTATTATTCCTAATGCTAGCGTTTGGATCGTTGGAAGAAAGAAGAAGAAGAATGAAGAAGAAGAAAAAAAATTATAAACAACCCAAACTCTTCACAAAGTTACACATTTCCCAATACTTCTTTCCTTTTTCCCTTCTTCCCACACCTATCCAAACGGAGCCAAAATAGAAATCGTATAACAGCTCCGGTATAATAGCATAATACCGTCCATGCTACATAGAATGCTGCTGGTATTCAGCTCCATCTTTCATATATTTTTCTGTTATTAAAAGCTAGCATGAACTATATTACCTCACCATTTTCTAAATTCAAGTCAATTTTTAATGTGAACTCCTACTTCTAATGTAAAAAAAAGGTAAAAACTAATGCGACTCGGGTTAAAATAACACTAACAGGCTCCCACCCTGCCAGTCTGCCACCCACTGTCGGTTATCGGGCAGCATCAAAACGGACCCGTTAACTTCAGTGATCGCGCTGGATCTTACTACTGCGTTGTCGGCTTCGTTTCCGCAACGTGTCATTCTTCCTAGCGTCGAGTCTCATACTCTCATGTCACCTTCACACACACTACACGTCTACACGTCTACAGTCTACACCGCCTGAAAATCAATAAACAAACCGTACCAAGTTCGCATTTCGCTTCTCCTCTTCTCACTTCTTCCGCTTATACAGTTATACTGATACATGTCACTCTCGCTGTCGAATCTCTCGATCGATCGCAAAATCAAAAGCAAATTAAAACCCGAACACAAAAGATGGTGGTAACAACGACTTCTTCTCAAACGGACGCGACGGTTGCCAACACCTTCGCTTCTCGCTATGTCCGCGTATCTGTTCCCCGGTCCCACCTCTCTCTCTCTCTCTCTCTCCTTTAATTCCCATTTCAATTTATCTAACTATTATTATCTCTTGTTAAATCAATCTCTTTCTCTCTCTCTCTCTCTCTCTCAATAAAAACACCTCCATTTTCTCCAAACCCCAAAACTAAACCTCGAACCTTCTTCGTTTCGTCAAGTTAGTTAGCCATGGTTCTCTCCAAGGCTGTACCTTCTTCATCGCATGACGCCTCTCTCGACTGTACCTTTGCATCTCGCTATGTCCGAGCTCCACTTCCTCGGTACCAATTACCAAAGCTGTCGTCATTGTGGTACTGAAAAGGTTAATCAACTTAAACTGATCGTTGTTTTTGCTAATTTCTTTTCAGATTCAAGTTACCAGAGGAGTCGATACCGAAGGAGGCGGCGTATCAGGTTATCAATGATGAGTTGATGCTGGATGGGAACCCCAGGTTGAATCTGGCGTCGTTTGTGACCACTTGGATGGAGCCTGAGTGCGACAAGTTGATCATGGCTGCTTTGAACAAGAATTATGTTGACATGGATGAGTATCCCATCACTACTGAGCTCCAGGTATCTTTTGGTTTGATCATTTTGGTGATTAGTTACAATTGAATTGATTTGCACAAGGTATTTAGCTTTAGATATGAGCAAATTTTAACTAAGTTATAGTTGTTGCAAGTAGAATTTACAGTCTTCCTCAGTCCTTGAAAAGGTACTGAAATTTATAAGGGAATAAGTTACTAGTACTACTGTGTAGAATGTAGTATTTAAAGGCGTTTTGTTTTGTGGAACTTTATTTCTATTTTTGGGTAGTTTTAGACTTTTAGTTTCTTTTGAAGTGGGATTGATGATGATGGATAACTTATTTATTTCTGATTCCAAGGCTTACTGATGACTTCCAATTGGGGTTTGGGCTTGGAGGAGTTAATTTATTTCTTTAATTGGGATTTCTGACATTTGTCTGGTTAAGTTCACAAAGTGGCGATCCTTTGACATGTGTTTATTCCATTTTCCTAACCGGACAACTGGAGGAAGGGGCCAAGTTGGTTTAATTGAAAATAACCACTTGGTATTAGCTCCTAGTACTAAAAATATATAAATAAATTAATAATTTAATATATAAATATTTTTTAAAAAAAAAGGAAGGAAGGAAAGAAAGGAAAGTTGAAGGGTTAGGAACTTAGGATATTGAGAGGGGGTACTCTTGGGTAGTTGTGGCTTTCAATTATTTGGTACCTATTTATGGAAGATGTGGCTTACCCTTGATGCTGTGTGTCCTGTTTAGCAAACATAGCAGATCACATATCTTTTTTGTAGTGTGAGTAACTATATTGTATTTCCAAATTTGTTCTCTGGATTTTTCTATTCTAGTTATAGTATGTGTGGTCCACATTGAGTGCTTGATCCTATAGAATCAGTCTTATCTCATTATATTCAGATGATAGGGCATTATTGATTAAAATCTGGGTATTTGAACTTAGGTGTTGAATTAGGAATTAGGAAAGGAAAAAAAATGATCTTGCATTTACAAGAGTTGCCATATGAAGTGCTAATGTCCATTGTGCCCTTCCTGCAGAACCGATGTGTAAATATGATAGCACACCTTTTCAATGCTCAGATAGGGGAAGAAGAGACAGCTGTAGGTGTTGGTACAGTTGGGAGCTCTGAGGCGATAATGCTGGCTGGGCTGGCATTTAAAAGGAAATGGCAGAACAAGAGAAAGGCTGAAGGAATGCCTTACGATAAACCCAACATTGTTACTGGTGCCAATGTTCAAGTAAATTCATAAATTTCTTTTCTTTGTTGGGTTTGTTTTTTGATCATGGCGGTCAGGTTTAATGGTTTGAAGCACTCGAGGAAACACCAAGTTCAGCCTTGATTGGGATAATGTCAAATGTGAACATTATATTTTACTTACTGTATTTGCCTTTTATCTCCAATATTACCCTTTACAATCTGAAGGTATGCTGGGAGAAGTTTGCGAGATACTTTGAAGTGGAGCTGAAGGAGGTGAAGTTGAAAGAAGGTTACTATGTCATGGACCCTGAGAAGGCTGTGGCGATGGTGGATGAGAATACAATCTGTGTGGCCGCTATTTTGGGCTCGACTCTAACTGGAGAATTTGAGGATGTCAATAAATTGAACGAACTTCTGACCGAGAAGAACAAGGAAACAGGGTAAGAACCAATAATTCCAAAATCAAAATGCTGGAAAGTAGCTCTGTTTACTCTAGGCTCCTCCAAAATTTGAAAAATAAGTGTTGAAAGGAGTGAGCATAGGGATGGAGTCATTCATAATTATTGAATATGTTATGCAGTTCTGGTTAAATTTGACATTCAGCGTAAGACGTGAGAATTAGAACATAAGAAAAGTGAAGAATGAAGGTGGGAAACTAGGCCAGATAACCTTATTGTAAAGTTGAGCTCGCCCAAACATAGCAACATAGCTCTATCTAGCAAACTCATATTTTTTCTTTCATATTTTTCCTCAAAAAAATTACACTTCTGGGCACTACTCAACGTTAGCATCTCTGCTGCTACTAATTTTTCTTAAGATATCCTTAATTGTAGCTCTATTGTTTGGCAGCAAAAAACATGTAATGTGAGTGTAGTGACAAAGTGATTAAAGTTTTGTCTGTCTTATGCAAACAGGTGGGATGTGCCAATCCATGTGGATGCAGCAAGTGGAGGATTTATAGCACCTTTTCTTTACAAGGACCTAGTATGGGACTTTAGGCTACCACTTGTCAAGAGCATCAACGTAAGTGGTCACAAATATGGGCTTGTCTACGCAGGGGTTGGTTGGGTTGTCTGGCGGAGCAAGGAGGATTTACCTGATGAACTTGTTTTTCATATCAACTATCTTGGAGCCGACCAACCCACCTTTACTCTCAATTTCTCCAAAGGTTTTACATTTAATTATTTCTAAATTTGGAATTCTGCTCAGTTGCAACCTCAGTTTCTTGAAAGAAATTGTAGTTCAAGTTGCAGTTCATTTGGGGCATTGTTAAATTGCTCCTGGATTGCACAGTCTAGGTTAAATGTGGACTAATTTGGGTTACGAGTAAAGTCAACTTACCTTTTATATATTTACACAAGGGCCTATGACCATTAGTCCAAATTTAACTATCATTTTCTGGATCAAGAATTTCCATTTATTTTGAGTGCTGCAAAAGGGAACTGATAGTAATTTGGACATACTTGCTTGTTCTCTTAGATTATTTTAGTGAAAAATTTAATAATAAGTTAATGAATTGTAAGTATTATAATTTTTCTTTCTTGCAGGATCCAGTCAGATTATTGCACAGTATTATCAATTCATACGCTTAGGTTTCGAGGTCTCTCTCTCTCTCTGGCGCCTGGCTTTTTTGTTTTGTAGAAAATTTAAACCTTATGAAGTTAAAATGCTAGTTTCTAATTCTACTAGTTCTACGTCAATATCTATATTCATATTCTTACATCAATATCTATATTGATATTCTTTAGCAATGCAAAATTAGCTTTTATGTTAGGGTTAGACCCTTGAGTACTAAGTTTAAAATGGAATGTGTGGGACATTTGTATATTACATATATCATGCACATAAAAAAAAATGATAAATTGATGCTATTTATATTATTTATTACAACAAACTGTGAGACCAGCAACACATCCCACAAACTTGTTAATAATCTCATCTTTTGTGTGATACAGCTTTTTTGAAATGTCAGTTAGCTTATCATCTGCTCTTTTAAATTTTTTTTTACTTGAATTTTTGGACATAAGTAAAGAAAAGATTTTAAAAATAATTATTCATTTTTAATATAGACTTAGAAATACTTTCAGTGTGCATATGGTTGAGGCCAAAAATATTTGAAGGTGGGTACACACTTGATCTAGAGGTGATATACTCTTGGATCCGTGTGTTTATTAAGTAGTTCTGATACTGATAAATCTTATTTATTATCATATATCACATTTATGTTGGATTTTGTAGGGTTACAAGAATATAATAGAGAACTGCATGGAGAATGCAAAGGTGCTACGGCAAGGACTAGAACAAACAGGAAAGTTCAACATAGTATCAAAGGAGGTGGGTGTGCCATTGGTTGCCTTTGCGCTGAAGGACAGAACCTATTACACGGTCTTTGACATATCTGAGCATTTAAGGCGGTTTGGCTGGATTGTGCCTGCCTACACCATGCCTGCTGATGCACAGCATATTGCGGTACTTCGTGTGGTTGTCAGGTAAATGTGAGCTAAGAAGAAATTAATTTTGGAAAAGTGGCCCACTCTGTCAGAACCATTGAATACATAATAATAAGAAAAGGTCAATTTGCAGGTATAGAAAATGAAACCCTAAAGTTTAAATATTTGTTGCTAATTACCCTAAAATAAACACAGAAAGCATCACTTGTGAATGTAGCTAATTTCTTTGTGAACAATAAACACAAAAAAAGAAAAATGAAAAATGAAAGACTACCTTACTATCTTTTTTTAAATTAAGAAAAAAACCAGATAGTTGATATAAATATACTGCTCTTTTCAGGGAGGACTTCAGCCGCAGTTTGGCAGAACGGCTTGTGTCAGACATCCATAAGGTGGTACAAGAATTAGATGAACAAGTCAAACATGTAACCAAGGTTGTCACTACTCAGGTAGACATCACAGCAAGGGGTGGTGGGACTGATGGTGCATTGGTGCACAAGAGTGAACAGGAGATTGCTGAAGAGGTAATAACTTACTGGAAGAAACTAGTTAGCCGCAAGAAAACCAGTGGCGTATGTTAGCTTGATTGCCGGGAAGCACGTACACTCCTTTTAAGTTTGAGAAACAGCTACAGGGGATTGTTTACTGGTGATTCAACTTTTTCTTGGTGTGATAAACCTCCTTTGCTGTAATCATTTAGTAAAAACTACTATGGTGATGCCGAGGTGATTGCCCTTTTTGTACAAATTTAATAAAAACTACTATGGAATGTTTGTCTGTAATGAAAATGTTTTGTAGTTCAAAAAACTGTCGTGTAGCCAAGACTTGTTGGATAGGTTTTTTGTTAGTTGATGTCATTGGTTTGTAGTGCTCATTCCCCTTCCAAGGAAAACCTCTGATTTAATAATAAACAAGGAGCTTCTAAGCTCCCAAGTGGCGACGTGAGACATGACAGAGCCAGAACTTGTGAAGTGGCACGGTTAGTCGGTTAGTTCGTGATCCATTCGGACAATTTCTTGCGCTGCTCTATTTTATTTTGTAAGCATCTAGTGGTAAAATCTTACCTTAGATCTAACACACGTATGCAATTCCTACAATTTGTTGTGTCTTGTCTCGTGGGGACCAATTTCTTATTTATAGGAATGCAATAACTTGCTCTCCACGTAATGCCATAAACAGTCTATCAATATTTGGCAGTACTTTCCTTATTATTCCACCCATATTAATCCACCCATTTTAGGCATCACAATCAGTACACAAATCATCCAAATACGTTATTTGATAGTCACGTTTATTCCTAGATTTTTACCATATTGTACAATTCCTAATCACTAAGCAATATTTGTCCATGATTATTAGATTTATTTCCTAATAATCCAACATTAGATTATTTGCAAATTTTACTTTTACAGCCTATCAATCCCAATAGTAGGAAAACCATAGGGATTAGGGAAGAAGGAACGAGGGCTATATAATTTGGGATGGTACAGCATGGGAGAAGCAGAGAGCGGAAGAAGATGTACTAGACTGCCTTTCTCATTTCTCAATACGGCTTTAAAAATTGAAATCACAAACTTGGGTCTTTAAACTTTTAAAGACCCAAACTTAGACGGGAAGAAAATCTGTTACAGTGTTACCGCTTCACGAGTTTCTAAACTTAAATCCTGACAAGCCCATGAGAAGCTCCGCTTCTGGCACTGGTCCTCTCCAACCTAATCAAGCAACAACTAATTTAATAATAACTAGCTATCGCATCGCGCTTTGCGCGATGTAAGTTGTACATAAGATATTACTATGATCATGATCTATGGTCTACAAAAAAAAAAAAAGAACTCTATGAAAAAACAATCAAACAATTATTATTATGTGCAAATTCTTAAAGTGATAACAGCTAAACAGTGGTAAGCCACTTAGGAAAAAAAAAAACAATGGACATAAGTGAGAATTATTACTAAGCAATATCAAGCAAACTTTCAAAGATCAACCTAGCATAATTAGGAAAAATAGTATCGATAGTATGTACGTAAAAGATGAAAGGTAGCTAAATCTATTACAAAATTTGTTCATTTTGTCCAGATATGTAGTTGTCAAATAAAATATAGAAATTATATAGTTGAAGATTCAAGTTTTCTTTGTCGCGATGAGTTGATGTTTGGGTGCCATGTTTATCTCTACAACAATTAAAAAAAAAAAAGTACTAAGGCTTCTTAATAAAAATGTTTACGATGCATTCTTGCATGGATGTTAAGTGACTCCAATAGATCTAGTCTCATTCCAAATGGCACCAATAAATTTTATAGGAACAATGTATGTTTCTCAAGGTATACAGCCTACAAACAATGTATGTAAGTTGATATTGCTATTCTATACAACTATAAGGAGCAATGTGCAACATACGTGAACTTTTCTAACTGTCTATTATTATTCAGAATATGGTAATACTTATTTAATAAAGCGATGACGAAAAGAAGCTAATTCAACCAAGGCTATAAAGCTAGCAATACTGAACAATCCCATATTATAAAGCGACAAATTAATATATAAAACCCAAAAAAAATTTGTACGTACTCAAAATAGCCTAGCACTCTAGCAGTTATCTCTGATCATCAAAGATGACAGATTCTGGCATCATGTCAGCTGAAAATAATGGTAATAAATATTTTGTTATTGTACCAGCCACATATGATGCATCTGATTATAAATAAATAGCTTCCAAATAACGCAATTGACACAGAAATGAACAGTTTGTTTGCAAGTATCAACAAAAGAAAATTCATCTCCCATACATTACCTATTCTGTTATTAGCCGGTGGCAGAGCTTCTATTAATTTTGCGCGAAGCTTCCCTTGAATCCTATTAGTCAATACTGAAATCAGCCTTAGAGCAGATACATAATATAATGAAGAAAAGACAAAAAAATTTCATAATATAATATAAATAGGAGACACCAATTGTTATGATTTATATCCTAACTCACCTGCGATGAAACATGTAAAAGTACCCAGCTCAAAATTAAAGGTCCTCAAGGTTTCCTTAATGAAATTTTCCTTGTTATATTATTTTCAGTTGCACTTAAATTTTCACCAAGGAAATGGATATTATATAAGAGAATAATAGTAATAGACTCGGGAGTAAAATTGGAAATAGTAAGTATGATTCATTTTTAACAAAAGTTATTAAAGCAACATAAAAAATTTGAGCTGCAATCAGAATAAACTAATGGAGCAAAAATAATCACAGTTTGACTAATTAACTTCTTTAAAACAATTGTGACTGACAACGCTTTCTGACATTGTTTTTTATTTAGTGGCTTTGCACTCACATTTAATGTAGTGAGATGAACTTTGTTTTTGTTCCCCTTGAAAGAACTAATATTTGATAAAATGCCCCAACAATCATACTTTTAAAAGGAATTGTTATATTTACCATGATGGTTTTAATATCCAATCAGTTCATTCATAACCTGAATTAAATTAGATTATAATAGGGACTAACATAAGAGCATTACTCACCAAAAGGTATACATCTAAAGCATTGTAAGAAAGATTGCAGGAAACTTAAAGCTGCAAAGGAAAAAATTGTGATTTTAGTTTAAGTTAAGATATAGGAGGAGAATAGGAGGAGAGAGGTTCAGAGGAAATAAGTCCAACCTGATTAACTCCACTCGAGATGTCCTTTTGATGCTATACTTCTCGTGTGCCGCCTTATTGTTTCCCACAGAATAGTACACATCCATGAAGTCATGATAATTGGCATATCAATATGGAGAGAGCGATTCTGCATAACCCCTGACTGTTGCTTCCTTTCATGCTTTATCTCTCTTTCGTAGCAATCTTATGAGGTTGGAAAGGAGCGAGGAAAAAAAAACTAAATCTCATAAGAATTACTATCCCCCTCAATCAAGTTGGAGAAAAACCCACCAAAAGTGGAAACCTGCCAACAACAACAAACTTATCCCTAAATCAATCTATAGATGTCAAAATATAAACATTAGTTAAGTTTTTGTAGTCATATTTTATCACAGGCGAGGTCATAAAGTGTAGGTACAGTACCAGTGAAGCCTCCAAAATTCTTTTGACAAACTAAATTGCTATGAGAAAGAATTGTTTTAACTCACTCTTCTACACTGTCCATTAACAGAACTGATTTGTTAAAATAAATTCATACATAGGCTGGAAAATTCCGACAGATTGAAGTGTTAAGGTAAAAGAAGAGCAAAAGAATTACAATCCTGTCAAATATCAAATACTCTTTAACGATACCTTCAATTCTGCTAGTGAGTTGCGAGATCGGTATAACAATGTTCATGGTTGGTTGATTGTATGTAGCTGCAAAAAATAAAGCAAAGATAATGATCAAAATCACTTCATGAAATAAGGATCTATAAGAAGAAAAAGAAAACAACAATATCAGAAAAGATGCTCTACCTGCCTCTAACATCATAATATCCTCATTTAATGTCATATAAGCTTCCAATATCGTACTATCCTCATTCGTTGAATCAAAAGGCAGCAGCCAAGAATTTAATCATATACTTTCTATTTTTCCTCAAATTATTACAAAATCCAAAAATTATGAACCGGGGCATGACATCTAATGTCCTCTTTCACCTTGCATTTTCTCCAATAACCTCATGAAACCACCAAATATCTGATTTTCTTTTCACCAACATCCAGACTAATTTACAAATTATTCTAACACATTTTGTCAATTCAAATTTACCCTATCGCCGTCAATAAATTTCACGAAGAACTTTTATCAATTATGAATTCACCTATTAATTTTGATCTATTTGACATCAGAGGAAATATCTGTTTCCCTGATTACACCTATCAGTCAATACAAAAAATCCTAGAAAGAATAAAATTCTCATTGCAAACACCCAAAATTTTTTTATGGTTGAGAGAGACAAAGGAGAAGACCAGTACTCGCCTGAAAAGGAGTCTAGAGATCCTACGCTACAAGGATTCATTTATAGCAGAGTCAATTAACTTGGATCCTTCTTTTTTAATCCATGATAGAAATCAAAGTATCAAAGTATCAAACAACTAAAGTTTAGCGACAAAAGCAGAAATAGCAAAAAAGACGAAAAAAAGACACTTAGCTGAAAATGAAAAAGAGAAACCTGACAACAAAAATACTGTCCAATGACATTCTATTCCAGCTGTCTAATTTTTTCATTTTCAGCTAAGTTTGATTCTTTTGTGAGTAAAAGACAAAAGAAATAAATTCCTTTTGTGAGCTCCATATGGGAAGCCTAAAGGGATATTTTAGAAATACATTAATGCAGAAAAAAAAAATAAAGATTTGAGTGTGTCATTTTCTATTTTCTTTAAACTATTCAAATGGCTACTCTAACTACACATGCATCTTGCAAATCTAAATTATCAGAATGAATAAAAGAAAGGTGTCAGGCTAACATCAATTACTGTGTAAACCTCTAATTAGTTCTTTTTTTTTTCTAATTGTAAAGTTAGCTGCTTTCTTCCACCAAAATTGCAAGACAAATTAAAATAAGAACTAATCAAGAGAGAAACATGTTAACAACAGAAAACCTGTTAAGATATAGAAATAACTTAACTCGTTTCTTAATTCTTTTTCCTGTGCTCCTCCTTCACCAATTCGATAGCTCAATCAATCCATAAGCTGCTATTAATGCTCTGCAAAACAGAAAAAAAAAATCTGTATGGCCATATACTTTAGCTAAATAGAACTTTTTAGTAGTTAAAGAATGCCAAACTGTAAATAACTGAAACTGTCAAACCTATTTAAAATGACATGTTTACACTTAACTGGTACAGCATGGATTTTTAAATCCCAATCAGGATCATAGAATGAATAGAGCAAAAGTGTAAAAATCCTTTGTGTACATTTGAAAAGTGAACAACAACATAAACTTACTCCAACGACTAATGTGTGTTAACTCAATTAGAGTCCTATTACACCCAATTCCAGCCACAACAGTAGTCAGACAAACTTGAAGCAATAGAATTCATATTCAGCAACATTATCTGAGCCATATTTCTAAAAGATAGATCTAAAATTAAGAAATTAAATCGAATCTTAATTCACATTCTTAAATATTGGCAATGAAATCATCAATGATATCCTGTGGCAGAAGTTACAAACTATTTTGTACCACAATTTGGATACGTCGTGCATAGATACTGTACCATAATGAATTTAATCAAGTCAATTCTATTTGGACACCAGAAAATGTTTATTAAATTCGCTAAATCAATTTTACACAGATTTTAAATCATGAGATGAATCAGCTGCAAAATGGATAAGAAAATGATAGAAAACGTCAAACTAATTCGTAATGTTTGTTAAACGAAAATATTATTTCCTTCATTTTCAAGAATGAAACAAAATGACCAAATGCTATTTATAAAAACTCAATCGGACAAAAAATTGGCATACCTCAAGCTGAATGCTCAAATGGTGGTTAGCTCAATTTTTCTTCTTTTCAAGTAGTGCCAAAGGACACGCCTGTTGAAAAGTAAAGAAAGGACAAATGAAAAAGGTAAAATACCAAGCTAACTTTTAACTTATCAAGTGAGAATGAATAATAAGATTTTATTTAATATCCTTAACCACCCGAGTTCGTTACCAATTGATTACATCATCCCTTTTCGAAGTGATAAAAAAAAACGCAAACCAGTAAAAAATAGCACAGAGATTTTAAGATTGGCTAGCTGTAAGTGGCGTGATCTAAGTCCGATATTACACCATAAATCAGCCAATCCAACTAATCCAGAAAAACACAGAAATCCTTAACAGAAAATACACAAATTGATCAAACAAAGCATTTATCTGTAGAGAGAAAGCACAAGTTAGAGAGAAAGCACTGCTTAGAGAGAGAGAAAGAGAGAGGGACAAAGACCACCTGTTAGGATCTCCTTAGGCTGAGATTGTTCGAATCTACAGCACGTGATCGCCGATCGAAATAGTGAAGCACAACCTCTCGTCGCTCCACTACCTCTCTCACCTTTTCCTTGTTCAGTCGAGAGAAGTCGAAAGAAGGAAGTAAGAGGAAGTAAGGAACAGCTCGATATGTGAAAAGGGAATAAGTGGAGAAACGGAGAAAACCCTAGATTCGCACTAGACGAACCTTCGCGAAAGCGGAGAGTGGAGAAAGTGTAGAAAAGGGATGCCTCATTTCGTGTGGCATGGTAGAGATAGTGGAGCCCAGCGCGAACATGAAGAAGGAACGGAAGGAAGAAGAAATAAGCACCACAAAGAAGCAGATGAAAAGAGACAGACATAATCTGGGTACGGAACTTTAGAGGAGACGAAGGGAGGAGATGAGATCCATCCGCACAGAGAGGAAAATGAACGGTCCAGATAATTGAACAGTAATGGCTGGTTTGAAATTGAAGTATTTATAATAAACGAATAAATGGAGCTGGTACTATTGCATGTCTGCATCAGCATCTTCTTCATTTCCAAAGTCAACAGCCAGCTCTCAAGTGCACAGTGAACTGAGAGAGATTCATAATTAATTGGATTGAATCAGACTTCTCTCCTTATCCGCTCAAATGAATTAATCTACAACAATAGTTCCAATTGTCTTCTACCTACATGGAGTTCATACTGCTGGTCATATGTATCTCCATCCTTTTTCTCATCTCCTTTCTCTTTACTCTCACATATCAAAAGCTGATCCCTTCCAATGGCAAGCTTCCACCCGGCCCCACTCCGCTTCCTGTCATTGGAAACCTTCTACACTTTTGCAAACAACCAGACCAGGTCCACCAAGCCATGGCCGACCTCGCCAAAATCTACGGCCCCGTCATGTCTCTCAAGCTCGGTATGACCAACCTTGTCGTCATCTCTTCACCTGACACGGCACGTGAAGCCCTGCAAAAGAATGATGCAGCAATGTCTGCTCGGTGGGTCCCAGACAACTTCCATGCTCTTAACCACCATGAGGTATCCATAGGATGGCTTTCAAGTTCTTCTCCCTTATGGAAGAACCTTCGTACAATTGTCACAACTCATCTGATGTCGGCCCGTTGTCTGGACATGACCCGAACTATTCGGAAAGAAAAAAACAGTGAACTTATGACCTATTTTCATGAAAATGCTGGTAAATCGATAAGGCTCAGTCTCCCATTGTTTGGAGCTATGCTTAATCTAATATCCACTCTTTTATTTTCTGAGGATGTACTGGACCTTGGCTCTGATTCAACACAAGATTTCAAGGAGCTCGTTGCTTCAATAATTGAGGAGATTGGCAAACCAAATGTCTCGGACTTCTATCCTTTTCTGCGACAACTTGATTTGCAGGGCAGGCGTCGTATTACCAAGGTCTATCTTGAAAGATTATATAATTACTTTGATGGAATTATAACTCGTAGGCTGACTGGTGTTAAGCAGATGAAAGAAAACACTGGTGATTTCCTAGATTCACTCCTCAAACTGCATTCAGATTCAAAACTTGATCTGAGAACAATCAAGGGTCTATTGACGGTAATTACTGTTATGCTGTTTTTCTTTTAATCTGTTTGTAATAGGGCTTTGATTTCCTAAGGAGTTTTAGCCTTATGCCTGATTCTGGCAGGTGGGGGTTTTGTACCGGTTGTACTGGTACAAGGTTTCGAAGAGATTTGTGGTGAGTTAGCTCAATGGATGACCTTTGCTCATCTACTGAAGATGTTCTATCTCCATGTTAAATCTTATATTTTGGTTTCTTTTGGTTAAACGAATATGGTTGCTGTGTCCACCTTTTTATATAGAAAAGGGTTTGATTCAGGGTAATCAATTCATATTTATTAATTGGTTAACTTATGTAACCCAATCGTTTCATGTATCTTTATTTTCTAGGATCTCTTTGTAGCTGGTAATGAAACAACTTCAATCACAATAGAGTGGGCAATGGCAGAGCTGCTTCGCAACCCGAGTGTTATGTTAAAGGCTCGTGCCGAGCTCAAGGAGAAAATAGGATCTAAGCAAGTGGAAGAGACAGACATTCCCAAACTTCCCTACCTCCATGCCATAATCAAAGAAACCATGAGATTGTATCCTGCTGGGCCCCTTATGTTGCCTCACAAAGTGACTGAGGCCGGAGTTGAGATTGGTGGGTTCACATTGCCAAAGGATGCACGTGTGATGATTAATGTCTGGGCTATAGGACGGGATTCGACGGCTTGGTCAGAACCAGACATCTTCATGCCATAAAGATTTTTTCTTAGAGAAGTCGACTTTCATGGTCAGAATTTCGAGTTTATTCCCTTCGGATCTGGAAGAAAATTGTGCCCAGGATTGCCTCTTGCAGTGAAGAGCATTCCATTGATTCTGGCTTCGATGCTGCATGAGTTTGAGTGGAGGTTACCAGATGGCATTAGGCATAGTGATGTAGATCTCAATGATAGATTTGGCACGTCCCTTGCCTTGGTTACTCCTCTTCATGCTGTGCCTCTTCCAGTTATTGCCACTGATTAGACCCAGAAGAATTATACTTTTTTTTTTTTTCTTGTCCTTTTTATGTTTATGATCAAATAGTAGAAGTTAATCTTTTTTTATTTTCACCGTTCTGTGAATGCAGAGTCAGAAAGAATTGTAAAATGGAACAAAGAAACCCATGTAGTTTGTTTCTCTGGAGAAGAAACTCTGTATTTTTATTAATGTTTCTGTTCTAGCTTATCACTTGTAAACCAAAATATCGCATTGACCAAAGCATACCAGTATCCGATCAATTTTTTAAATTCTAAAAGAAATTCCTATAAGCTAATAACATTTGATATCCAAAAACATCAGCATCAAAAGAAAAGATATTTCTGTACTCTTACTCCAAAATCTAAGTTACACCGCTCTCTGTTTTAAGTTACAATCAAGTAGTTCATATATATATTTTTTCCAATCAACCACGTTGTACTACAGAAATTGGAACTGCATGAAGGGGGGCAGCAAGTTCAAGGGCCGATGCGAACTTCTCCGTCAAATCAACATCATTGGGCTCCATCCCATTTGGAAGCCTCCAATCAAACTCTTGAAGCATCAAAGCCAACAAAAATGGCACAACTGTTCTGACAAGTGGCAATCCTGGACAAATCCGCCTCCCGGATCCAAATGGGATGAACTCAAAATCCCTCCCTTGGAAGTCCATATCTTTCCATAGAAACCTCTGGTCTGAAAACATCTGGTTGGTCCCACACCCCTGGGTCCCGCCCGATTACCCAAACATTTATCATCATTCGAGCTCCTCTTGGCACCGTGTACCCACAACCGCAAATGTTGACCCCGGTTTCCATTGCCCTGTGGGGCACTAATAATGGTCCTGGTGGATGCAATCTTAATACCTCTTTCACCACTGCTTGGAGGCAGGGAAGCTTGACTGTTTCTGGTTCCTCCAAAGCTTTCACGCGAAAAGTTTCTTGCACTTTACTTTGTGCTTTAGCCATGGAAACAGGGTCGTGGAGAAGTTCTGCCATTGCCCATTCTACTGTTGTGGTGCTTGTGTCTGTTCCTGCCACAAAAAGGTCCTGATAACCAATCAAATTAGTATCTTACGAAGAATGCACAGGAAATGAATTCACACATATGTTGCTGATGTAATTCAAACTTGCATTCAAATTTATAATATATATTTGATATTGAAAAAAAAATTATTCAAACTAAAAAGATAAAATTGACGCATTCCTTCAATTAGAGACATGTATCAAATTTGAATTATTTTACAATATTTTGTCATTTATGAAAAATCCAACTCAACCGTTGTATGGAAAGCTAAATGACTTTAATGTATCCCATGATCCGAAGGAAAGATCAGATTTCATGGCTATGATATTATTAGGTGCAGATTATACAACTCCGGCATTTTGGAGGCCAGGCGAAGCATCATGGACAGTGATAAATGTTCCGAAAAAATTATACTGTGGATGATATTGTATTCCTTAATACCTAATCTCTAATTTCTCTACGCTGAGTGTGCTTCATTTGGTGGATTTTGATCCTGAACCAAAATTGACAGAAGTTGGACCTCAAATCGAGCAAGCAGGCGGCCAAAGGTATTTGGTGGATTTCGATCGATGCCTGCTTCTTATCGACAGGTGCTGTGTACATGTAGAAGATGATTTAACTAATGGTGTTCGATGTGACGTGATTGAACCCAATCTGGAGAAAAATTGCTTGTATGACTGGTTTGATATTAAAGACTAAGCACTATTTTTGGGCAGAAATTCTTCTATTTTTGTCGATTCCAGCCAATTTCCAATGTGCAAAAAGAATAGCATAAATTATACACACTTAACTGATTCATTCTCCAGAGAAGAATTTGGGTGTCATGAATTTGGTATCTTTGATATGGTAACCAAGACATGGAGTACATACTATCCAGTTGAAGCATCTCCAACTAGTATAGGCTCTCCAGTTTGGCTTACCCCAAATCCATGGTAGGCCACTTCAGCACTGTGTGCACTCGATAGCAACTATAAGAGTATCTAGTTCTTTGGTTTTTTTTTGGGGTGGTTGAAGGCGATCGATATCTAGTTTGTTATAGCTCCTGATTATTGTCATTAATATTAAACAATTTTGGATTGGATTGCAATTAAAATTTAATTAATTTGATTAATATTTACTCTCGTTATTGCACCTCTGATTCTCTCTGAATGGGTCTTTCAATTTGTATTCTGTCATGGAGGAACCTGTCACACAAGAGCAGCACATACGTTGTTATTAGTCTTTTTTGTTTTTACTCCTTGCCTTTTTTTCTTCGGAGCAGAAAGGATTACTACAAAAAAGGTCATCAGGATTGTATCAGGTCCCAATTTTACTATTTGCTTAATTTTTCCTGCCTTCTTTATTTATCTTTCAAAAAAGGATTGCAACATAATTTTCGTCCTGAAACGTGGTCTTTTTTTGCCCTTATCATGAATTTTTTGTTAATGAATTTGTTTAGAGATTTTTTTTAGATACAACTTGATGGCGGCTACCAAGTGAAAGAAAAGAAAAGAAAATAAACAAAGCAGGAAAGCAGAATTAGCAGTAATTTGAAAACAAGGAATGCTGCGCTAGTATCCAAAGCACAAAGGAGTCCACATTTCGGGCTTCATCTCTGAAAACCCTATTATTCCTCTCTAGCCAAATTGCCCAGAACACTGTAATTGTAATTGTTGATCTTGATTTTGCTGTGGAGGTGCCACGGCCCTGCAGAGCATGTTGAAAAATAAAGCATGTACATCAGAGAAACCCGTTGTAACAAAAGTTGGAAAGCGACACGTGATCTTATTCCAAAGTTCCACAGCATAATCGCATTGGCAGAAAAGGTGTGAGGTGGATTCTAATACTTGCTGTCTACACATGACGCAACCTGGCTGAACCGGAATATTTCTTTTGATTAGTGCCTGCTCCGTGAGTAACCTGTTGTGAAAGAGCAGGATCGCAAAGATTTTGACAGAAGGTGGTACGCTAGCAGCTCAAATCGCTGCTCCTTCAAACACTGTTTTACCAGCAGAGACCAACATTCTATAGGCACTGTTGACTCTGAATTTACCAGAATTTTCCCATTTCCATTTCAGGCCGTCAGTTCTGTATGTGTTGTTGGCAGATTGCAAGTTTGAGACAGCCTCATGTATATGCATGTGACCGCCGAGGGGCAGGCAGAGCAACATAAGGAGAAGAGAGAACTTTGAATTCGTTTAGAGTTGCCTCGTTTCATTGGGTTTCTACAGTACCCAGGTCATCGGGCCATCCATTTTTCTTTCCCCTCTTCACGTAAGAGATTAAATGGGATCCCTTCATCTACACTTCAATTCGTTCAATTTTTTCTCCAAGGCATTAGCCAAGTGTGAGGTTGATTGACATAAGTCTATTCTATCTTGCAACACAAACGAGGGCACAGCAAATCTAAAAGAGTATTTTTGCAAATCACGTGGTGGGTGCCCATTAGTCATTATCAATCGCTTATTAGATTTCCTGCGCCTTTTTAACTATATCAACTATATCTTGAGTATAGCGGACCAGCGTACAGTTAATTTCTCAACACTACAAATAAATTGCTTAGGTAACAGTTGCAGAGGATACAATACCAAGAGAAAAGTTGGACCAGGTGCTGTCTTTCCATAATTTTTATAATTTTAACTACAGAAACGTGGAATAACTATCAACTTGTAAATTGCTTAATTAAATATATGATATCATGCTCCCAATGTTGCAATACAAAATTCTAAAAAAGTAATAATACAATACAAAGTTGATAAAACATCTGTTGTTGAAACGATATTCGTTTGTGACGCTAAGTTTCATTGATATTCTTTACAAAAAAATTCAATGACGTATTTTTTCTAATATATATTAAAAATGTTTTTCCTAATTTCAAAATCTAAGATATATATTAAAAACCGTGGCCGATATTTCAAATTTGAAATATCGGTCAAAAATAGATAACTATATTTGGAAATTTATTTATATAAATTTATATAAATTAAAAATAGTTTAAAAGTTAAATATATTTGGAAATCTAATGTAGATATATTTGGAAGTCTATGGTAGTTCATGTCTAACCTATAGGAAAAAAAAAATTATCCCCTCATACGACATGCAATCTGAGCCCTCCAATTTTCGTTGATCGATCAATCTGAATATATTCTAGAAGTTTACCCTTCTTAATTAAAAGCCATGATTGCATTGACTTTTAATTAAAAATATTTTTTAATTAAAAATTTATCAAATGGCGGCGAAGCCGCCTACCCCTCATCTAGTTGATATTATTTATTTATTATTATAATCATTTTATTACAATTTTATCTTAATACTATTTTTTCCTAGTTTTTTTAACCTTTAGGTTTTTTTTGGGTATTTTTACTTTTGTTTAGTTGTTTGCAAGTTTTTCCAAAATCATTTTTGATTATTTTTTATTTTAAAAAATTTCACTTAATCCAATAATATTTTTTATATTTTAGATTTACAAAAAAAACTTTTTATTTTTTTAGATTGATATTATTTTTGTTATTTTAAGAATTAAAAGATCACTTTTTGTCCAACATTCATCGCGTGAAGTGTGATACTATAGCTACTTTATTCAAACTTTCAATATCAAATTTTCATATTATCCCTGGTGAGGTAGCTATCTTGGCTCGCTATTGTGAACTTGTGGTACTGGTACATATACAATGGGGTCTGGCTTCGGTGAAAATATCAGCCCCATATTTGTCCATTCATTGAAGTTAATTCCAATTCACTTCGATTATACATAAATATTTAATAAAATAAGAATCAGTAATTGTATTATATATTTCTTTTTAAATTGTATTTTCAGTTTTATAACTATTTATTTTTTATATGACCCAAACTTGGGTCTTTAGACGGGAAGAAAATCTGTTACCGCTTCTAAATTTAAATTCTGACCCGTATAAGCCCATGAGAAGCTCCGCCTCTGGCTCTGGTCCTCTCCAACCTAATCAAGCAACAACTATAATTTAATAATAAACGAATAAATGGACCTGGTACTACTGCATCTTCTTCGTTTCCAAAGTCAACAGCTAGCTCTGAAGTGCACTGAACTGAGAGAGATTCATAATTGATTGGATTGAATCAGACTTCTTCTGTCCTTATCCGCTCAAATTAATTATTAATCTACAACAACAGTTCCAATTGTCTTCTACCTACATGCATGGAGTTCATACTGTTGGCCATATGTATCTCCATCCTTTTTCTCATCTCCTTTCTCTTTACTCTCACATATCAAAAGCTGATCCCTTCCAATGGCAACCTTCCACCCGGCCCCACTCCGCTTCCTGTCATTGGAAACCTTCTGCACTTTTGCAAACAACAGGACCAGGCCCACCAAGCCATGGCCAACCTCGCCAAAATCTACGGCCCCGTCATGTCTCTCAAGCTCGGTATGACAAACCTTGTCATCATCTCTTCGCCTGACACGGCACGTGAAGCCCTGCAAAAGAATGATGCCGCAATGTCTGCTCGGTGGGTCCCAGACAACCCACATGCTCTTAACCACCATGAAGTATCCATAGCATGGCTTTCAAGTTCTTCTCCCTTATGGAAGAACCTCCGTACAGTCGTCACAACTCATCTGATGTCGGCCCGTTGTCTGGACATGACCCGAACTATTCGGCAAGAAAAAAGCCGTGAACTTATGACCTATTTTCATGAAAATGCTGGCAAATCGATAAGGCTCAGTCTCCCATTGTTTGGAGCTATGCTTAATCTAATATCCACTCTTTTATTTTCTGAGGATGTACTGGACCTTGGCTCTGATTCAACACAAGATTTCAAGGAGCTCGTGGCTTCAGCACTTGAGGAGATTGCAAAACCAAATGTGTCGGACTTCTATCCTTTTCTGCGACAACTTGATTTGCAGGGCAGGCGCCGTATTGCCAAGGTCTATCTGGAAAGATTTTATAATTACTTTGATGGAATTATAACTCGTAGGTTGACTGGAGTGACACAGATGAAAGAAAACACTGGTGATTTTCTGGATTCACTCCTCAAACTGCATTCAGATTCAAAACTTGATCTGAGAACAATCAAGGGTCTATTGACGGTAATTACTGTTATGCTGCTTTTCTTTTAATCTGGGTTTGTAATAGGGCTTTGATTTCCTAAGGAGTTTTAGCCTTATGCCTGATTCTGACTGGTGTGGGTTTGGTACTGGTTGTACTGGTACAAGGTTTTGAAGAGGATTTGTGGTGAGTTAGCTCAATGGATGAGCTTTGCTCATCTACTGAAGATGTTCTTTTTCCATGTTAAATCTTATATTTTGGTTCAACGAATATGGTTGCTATGTCCACCTTTTTATATAGAAAAAGGTTTGATTCAGGGTAATCAATTCATACGTATTAATTGGTTAACTTAAGAAATCCAATTGTTTCATGTATCTTTATTTTTTTTTTCTAGGATTTATTTGTAGCCGGTAGTGAATCAGGTTCAATCACAATAGAGTGGGCAATGGCAGAGCTGCTTCGCAACCACAGTGTTATGTTAAAGGCTCGTGCCGAGCTCAAGGAGAAAATAGGATCTAAGCAAGTGGAAGAGACAGACATTCCCAAACTTCCCTACCTCCATGCCATAATCAAAGAAACCATGAGATTGCATCCTGCTGGGCCCCTTATGTTGCCTCACAAAGTGACTGAGGCCGGAGTTGAGATTGGTGGGTTCACGTTGCCAAAGGATGCACGTGTGATGATTAATGTCTGGGCTATAGGACGGGATTCGACGGCTTGGTCAGAACCAGACATCTTCATGCCAGAAAGATTTTTGCTTAGAGAAGTTGACTTTCGCGGTCAGGATTTCGAGTTTATTCCCTTTGGATCTGGAAGAAGATTGTGCCCAGGATTGCCTCTTGCAGTGAAGACCATTCCATTGATGCTAGCTTCGATGCTGCATGAGTTTGAATGGATGTTACCAGATGGCATTAGGCATAGTGATGTAGATCTCAAGGATAGATTTGGGGCGTCCCTTGCCTTGGCTACTCCTCTTCAAGCTGTGCCTGTTCCAGTAATTGCCACTGATTAGTCCCAGTAGAATTTGACCTTTTTTTCCTTGGCTTTTTATGTTCATGATCAAATAGTAGAAGTTAATCGTTCTTTTATTTTCACCGTTCTGTGAATGCAGAGTTAGAAAGAATTGTAAAATGGAACAAAGAGACCCAATTAGATTGCAACCTCAACTGGATTGTATGGTGGTAGTATGTTTCTCTGGAGAAGAAACTCTATATTTTTATTCATGTTTCTGTTCTAGCTTATCAGTTGTAAACCAAAATATCGCATTCACCAAAGCATACCAGTATTCGGTCAATTTTTTTTAATTCTAAAAGAAATTCCTATAAGCTAATAACATTTGATTTCCAAAAACATCTGCATCCAAAGAAAAGATATCTTTGTGTTCTTACTCCAAAATCTAAGTTACACCGCTCTCTGTTTTAAGTTACAATAAAGTAGTTCATATATATTTTTTTCCCTGTAAACCACGTTGTACCACAGAAATTGGAACTGCATGAAGGGGGACAGCAAGTTCAAGGGCCGATGCGAACTTCTCTGTCAAATCAACATCATTCGGCTCCATCCCATTTGGAAGCCTCCAAGCAAACTCTTGAAGCATCAAAGCCAACAAAAATGGCACAACCCTTCTGACAAGTGGCAATCCCGGACAAATCCGCCTCCCGGATCCAAATGGGATGAACTCAAAATCCCTCCCTTGGAAGTCCATATCTTTCCCTAGAAACCTCTCTGGCCTGAAAACATCTGGTTGGTCCCACACCCCAGGGTCCCGCCCGATTGCCCAAACATTTATCATCACTCGAGCTCCTCTTGGCACCGTGTACCCACAACCGCAAAGGTTGAGCCCGGCTTCCATTGCTCTGTGGGGCACTAATAAGGGTCCTGGTGGATGCAATCTTAATACCTCTTTCACCACTGCTTGGAGATATGGAAGCTTGACTGTTTCTGGTTCCTCCAAAGCTTTCAAGCCAAAAGTTTCTTGCACTTCAGTTTGTGCTTTAGCCATGGAAACAGGGTCGTGGAGAAGTTCTGCCATTGCCCATTCTACTGTTGTGGTGCTTGTGTCTGTTCCTGCCACAAAAAGGTCCTGAAGACCACTCAAATTAGAACGTACAGGAAAATAATTCACACAACATTCCAACCCCAATTGATGCACAGGCAATGAATTCACACATATGTCACTGATGTAATTCAAACTTGCTTTCAAATTTATAATAATTTTATTTGATATTGCAAAAAAATATTATTCAAACTAAAATATTAAAATCGACATGTTCCATCATTTAGAGACGTGTATCAAATTTGTATTATTTTACAATATTTTTGTCATTTATGAAAAATCCAACTCAACTGTTGTATGGAAGGCTAAATGACTTTAATGTAAATAAATAGCTCAAATTTGAGATATGCCTTCTTAATAATGAAGATTATGTATGCAATATTATTTTTTAGATAAATAATGTATTGAGAATATTAAATGGTATGCTAAAATTAATGCAGTAGTTCCTATACATACAGTCAAAATCCAAATTCTGTTACTCGGAGGTACATAAAAGCGCTTGTCACATTGGTTTCAATTAAATCCCAAAAAAAAAAAAATAATCATTAACCACGAATTAGAATTCTCAAGACGACACACAGATAGAATTATCAAGTTTGTTGGCTTGTCGCTATACTTGTGTCTATTTCAGGTTAACTTTGATCGCAATAGCTAAAGCAACGCATCAATATTCATGAAATTGACCTGCAAATTTAGTGGTTCATAATAGTTCAAGGTGAGACGAAAAGAAGAAACAACAGGACCACGATGATGATGATAAAAATAATAACATAGATGATTACTGTCAAAAGAGCATGGATTTCGTGTCGGCTTATCTTCGATTCGAAGTACAATTCAAGCAGGTAATCTAAGAAATCACCATTTAGTATTCCACTAACTCTGCTTCTGTTCTTTAAGCGTGCATTGATCAATTGATCAAAATAACCGTAAAGTCTTTCAAGATAACCCGCAAGGGTGCGCCTCCGGCCTTGTAGATCAAGCACCCGAATGAATGGAAAGAAATCAGATATGTTCGGCTTTATCATTTCATTGATGAACCCTGCAATGCACTCCTTAAATTCTTGCGGCAGCTCAGAGTTGATATTCACCACATCTTGGGAGAAGAGGACATTAGATATCACATTTAGCATGCCAGAAAACATTATCTGGTGAATATTCACTTTACTGCCTGCATTCTGATGGAAATGTTCAATAATCTCTCGTACCTTTTTTACCCTGATCTGTCTACTTGATTCAAGGCTACGTGCCGAGAAGAGGTATGTAGCGCAAATGGCACGAAGATGTTTCCATAGAGGTGACGTGCTTGGAAGCCAAAGCATAGATACCTTGTAATGGTCAAAAGCATGAAAAGAGTCGGGTATTTCTCGGGCTGAGAAATAGGCGTCCTTCTTTTGTAGGATCTCGCACGCAGCCATTGGGGAGGATACGACAATTGTGGTGGTAAGACCAAACTTTATAGACATGATGGGACCATAAACCTTTGCAAGACGAGTGAGTGAGTGGTGCACAGGTTGGTCATCGAAGTCAAATAAATTTCCGATGATTGGTAGAGGAATCGGTCCCGGTGGTATCCGGGTTTTATTTGAGGATATGAGGAATTTGTAGAGTGATAATAGAAGAATTATCAATGACATGAACAAGATGCTTAGTGAGATATCCATGCTTGAATTGAAATGGCATAATTATATGCGTATAAAACAATCAGAACGCTCAAAATTATTGGGATTGTGTTGAATTTTGTGACTGAGCGATTTGACAGCAACACATCAGCCAGTTGTGAAAGAGACCAATCACACTGTAATTAATTTCTTTTCATTGTCGGAGAGGGACTGTATTTAAGCATCCGAGGACACGCCAAGATCATATAATTGTGTACAGCTGATTAATGTCAAAGTTATTACTAAATGCATGCGTTGTAATTGCAAAGGAGAGACTATAACATTATATGCAGTTTGTGGTCCGTTCTTAGCACCGAGTGAGTGGCCAGAACTCCATACTCATTTCTTATAAAATTAAAAACAAAAAGAATTTGATTTTGAATTCACTATAGTTTATTTAGGACTAATACATATGTTTCCGGGGGAAAAAAAATGCATAGCATTTCCCAATCACTCTGCACAACCATATTTATATTTATCTTTACTACTTATAAAAGCACCAGTTCAAAGGTCTATCCAAATTTGAGTCCAAAGGTGCAAACAATTATTTACCCAATGCAACATAGACCATAGATTGATTATGATCTAATCAGATCAGTGGTCTGGATTGAATAACGAGTTAAAAGGTTTAAACCTTTCATATAGACTTGTTAACTTCGCTGGCGGAGCGGTTGTGCGCTGGTTTTAAATCGTGTAATACGAGAGTTCGATTCTCCGTGTTTTAGCTTTTCAAGTTCCGTTTTATTAATCGCTCCCTCCGTTTCCTTCTCAGAAAAGGAAACACGTTCCCCTCCTCACCCTATCTCACCTTCCCCCCTCCTTCCCCTACCCTCTCCCTTCCTCCGCTCTTTTCGATCGAGCTTTTCAGAGAAGGAAACCAAATCGAGAAGGTCTCTCCCGATTGCTAGAAGGAAACCAAATCAAGAAGGTCGATCTTTTGTGAGAAGGAAACCAAATCAAGAAGGTCTCACCTTCGCTCCCGTCTCCTCACTTCCTCATTGCGGCCAGATAAGGAATCAAGGCTGGAAATTCCACAGCAAATCCAGGCGCCTGAAAATCCACAGCAAATAAGGCTGCGCCCCCCACCTAGGGTTAGTGCATAGCATTCAAAATTTCTGCCGCTTGTTCAATTTTTTCATTTGAATTTCGTTTGCCGCTCTCTTTGCTCGCTATTTAAACAAGCAATCCGACGGATAATAAATACAAAAATTTCAGGTAAGCAACAGTTGTTTACTCATCTCTTTTATTTTCTTTTTTCTCATTATTTTCTCAATTTTTCAATTTTTCAATTTTCTGCACAATGATTTTGATTTGTTTTGTTAATTGTTTTTTTGGTCTAGCAAAGATTTGTGTAAGAGTAAGAAAGGAGATCGATCACTGCTTCCGTAAGTTCTCATTCACCCTGCTCTAGATCTGTGAATATTTTTTTGTTCATAATTTCAAGAAATTTCAATTCCCACTGATAGCACAACCTCTGGACCAGCAATTGCTTCCAGCGCTGGTGTACCAGATTGTTCTGGTAAAGGCTCTGTGCTTTATTTGTTCTAGTAAAGAGAGCCATCCATTGATCTAATTGATTGTTAATTTTCCAGTAAATGTTTAATTTCTGAGGTTGCTGTTGTTCATACATGTAAATCATTATTCTTTTCCTTCATTTATCTTTTTCTCTTTTGATTTATTTCCATTGTGTTCTCCAGTTTTAATCTCAGTTTTGTGATGACTGCTTTTATACGCAGATAGATTGGAGACTAATTGAGCAATACTTGATGGCAGTTTCCACTTCACCATTGAACCCGCACAACAACATGAACATGACTAGATGTAGTTCCATCTTCTCAAATTGAGGCTGAGTATGTGTATTCCTCTTTGTTAGGATCTGATTTTTCAGTATCTAGGATGTTGGGGAGTATGAAAAAGAAACAAAATAAGAAAAGGGAGGAAATGAAGAACAAGGTATACTACTGTTCCTCCATATGGTGTTTCAGTTATATTTTCGTGTTGCTGTATTTTTTTTAAATTAGAATATTTGTTCTTGCAAAATATTTGCTTAATTATTTGTTTCATAAATTATTTACTTTCGATTGTGTCCAAATTATTTAATTACCTTTCTGGGAACTGATGTGCTAATTGAGCCCTAATTAAGAGGCATGGTCATAAGAAAGCTGAGGTATTTTCTTTTCTATAACTATGGTATCGTCTAATATCTTTTTTATGTTGTTCTTTTGGCACCTAAGAACAATTTCCTTTATGTCTTTGACAGGATGTCCCACCATTCTATTGTCGGATCCTTCCGCCACACAACTGAACTATTTTTAGGTGAGCAAATCACTGTTTCTCAATTTTGTATTATTGACTTCTTTTGTACAAAGTGACCGTCTAGCTTCATCAGACAATTCTGCTATTCATGAATAAAGTGAAATGTTAATGTTGTTTGTAGCAGTATAATTTTACGTGTTATATTTGATAGAGAAACCCAATTGCCTACGTGTCTCTGCTATATACCAAAATATTCTATAATCGTTGGTTAAGAGTAGGCAAAAATTATCAATTTCTGAATTTTGGGAGGGTTCACATTGATAATGCCATGCTTTGGTGGAGGTGTAAACTGCCTTTGAAGATTCAGATTTTTTATATGTTGGATGGTTATGCACAGTAAATTGTTATCTAAAAGTAACCTCAAAAAGAGGGGATGGCAGGAGGACACTTCATGCTGTTGTTGTAACAATGAAGAGACAACTGGGCATCTTTTCTTACAATGCCCCTTGGTAAGAACTGTGTGGTTTTGGATGGACCAGTGTCAGGCATACTTTAAATTATTAGTTCTCATTGTTGCTTCATATCTGCTTGAATTGAACATTCAAAATTTGTGATAAATCTGGATTTAATTTGATAAAAATTGATTGAATCAGAGAAAATTTTCTTTAAGTTCGAAGAGAGTAAGATGTGCATCCCATGGAGCCATTGTAAGTTGCGAATTTATTTACTTCATAGCTGTTTTGTTGATATTTCATTTGCTTCTTATATATTCGGCACTACTGTTTTCTCAGAGAAATACTTTGAGTCGGCCTCTTTGCAGGCACAATTAGGAGAGGAAAGACAGAAGAAATAAGGAGACTGAGAGAAGCAGTGTGTTGCGCTTGCGCATGTCATGCTTGTTGATTTGGGACAAAATGATGTTGGCAAGGTTTGTGTTACTGGTTACCCTTTAATTTAATGATCTAACAAAGTTGTTTCACAAATCAATCTTTCTGGTTATTGCTTCTCTTGGTTTAATATGAAATATCACCTTTCATTCCGTATTCAACTTGTTTTTTTTTTTAAATAAAATAAGTGAGCCTGAAAGGCTCAATTCACTTGATTTGACCAATAAACAAAGTAAATTAGAACTAGGAGGACGCAGGTTCATATAATAAAATTCATAGTCTATTCATGCTGAGATAAAATAATTTGATTCATTTTTGTTAATTTATTTTTTGTTCCAGCGAATTTCGCTGTAAAAAGAAGAAATAAGATTTTGGTAGAGAATCTCCATACTAATTGCATCCAATACTGTCGAATCACCCTTAGCAATTACCCTGACCGAACGAAGCACGCCATCTCGGCATCTATTGAGACGGCTTTGCTCATCATTTACAGATATGTCTAGGTAAGCTTTACTTCCCTCCGATTGGACAGTCTGGTTTCGTGGAGCCAGACTGTTGCTCATCATTTACAGATATGCTCAAAAGATGAGACGTGTTTCTTTATGCTGCTAATTCAGGTATTGAACTATTGATGTGTAAATGTTGTTCTATGTATATACAGACTGTACCAGTCAATCCGAAGCCTTTCTTGACCAACCTCACAGGGAAGCCAGTAATAGTAAAACTCAAATAGGGCATGGAATACAAAGGTAACTTTCTCATCTTTTTAAATATCTTATCTGTCCCCAACAAAATAGCTGATAACGTCATCTCAACCACAACTATAGATATCTCATATGCCTAAAAAAGGAATTGAAATTCCGTCAATACAAGTATTCCCTGCACATAATGTTGACAAAAGAAGTATGGTGGAGTTTTGTCCTGTCCAGGTACTTATTGAATAAATAATTAAGGTAGTACGAGACGTCTTTTATGTTAATTGGGAGATCCATTGTTTCTTCCCCTCCTTTTAATTTGTATCTATGTCCTGACATGTTATCTTGTCTCCGTGGATTCGTACATGAATTTGCAGGTACTTGTTTGTTTTTGTTCTTATGCCTAACTTAGAAAGATTTAAATTTATAACTGGTAACCTGAAATTTCAATTGTCTGAAATTGCCATGAACCAACCCTAATGATCTTCCTCACATAGAATAATCCGTGGCATAAGTACAGAGATGCTTCCATGATTGCGATTGATGTTCTATTAGAAATGTCATTGTTTTGAAGAAAATATTGTGGGAAATTACCTTTAAAAAGACCTTCCCAAACTACTGACGTTCATATAGATTACCCAACCACTCAGTTCTTCATGATTTTCTCTTTATTAATTTTTTTAATCATTTTCTCTATTACTTTGAAGCAATGACTCTTGCACCCATCATCATACACCGAACGTATGTGGATCCAGTTGGACAAGGAAGTCGTCAGGTTTTGCATTCCAATAGTTCTATTCAACATGTCTCAGCAAGAAGGGGGTAAGGTTGTATTCAACTTTTACCTTTTTTCTCTAATCAGCAGATAAAATCAGTATTGAATTAGTGGTGTTGTAGCAGCATTAGATTTTTCTAATTTGACCAATGTAGAAAAGAAAATTATGAGGATAATATCCTTAAGTTCTTGATTCATATATTTAAGCAAATTGTTTTTTTTAGTTCTCTTATTTCTACTTATTTCTATTTTGTCCTTTTCCTTGAAGCTGAGTGGGTTATAATGTCGGAACAAAACTGGCAGCTTTCTTGAAAGAAGCATCACTCAGTGTAAGACACAACTTTATTTAAGGAACCTCAACGAGAAGTATCTGACAGAACAAATTCTGAAAGGATTATACAATCAATTTAGATTTGAAGTGGATTTGAAGAACTTCTAAGTACTAAGAATTGCGTACAACCTGTTTTGTGTTGATTGAATAATAATATTGCTAAACTTACCGTTTCATTAGAAAATTGGGCTATCTGGTAACATAAAAGGGTTTACTTTTTACTATAGTGTAAATGTACTTGAGGGCAATTGGCATATGAAGGAACACAAAAAGTCTAAAAAAACAGCTTTGTATAAGTTATTTTTGCTGAACTCATTTATCAGATTATTGATGCAAAATCTTGTCCTTTGGAGATATGTTGTCATGAGCTGGGAATATCCAAATGGCTGTATAGAAAATTGAAAAGCTTGGATAATTTGGTGCAAATTGTATTGGATACTATGGTTCCATGATTCCAATATGATGTCAGCAACAATAAGGAAGAGATTGAGTCGATCAAGCTTGATTCATTTCTAGACATAAAAGATGAAATTGATCATCTCAGGCAGGAAATGTGGAGCCTGAGTTACAAGCGTTATAAAGATGATGTGATGGTTGCCAAGTAAAGTTTGTTTGAATATTGGTATTTAAATTATATGTAATAGATAGTTTATTGAGTTAGTTTATTTAGTTTTCTATTTTCTAGAGAAATGTTAGTTTATTTTTCTTTTACATTCTTGGTTGTATTGTTGAAACAATCGTAATTGTTGCAACTAGAAAACACAAGTCTTTTTCTTTTGCTTTTGAGTTCTGGGTATGTTTATATTCTTTGTACGCATATGAGTTCTATCATTACATGACATATCTTGACAAGTCTGTGGTTACACTTGCTGGTTGAAATTTGTTCTTATACATATAATTAGCTCAAGAGGAGAATCAGGTTGGCATGGGCGGACTGCATTCAATTATTGCATCTCATATGTGATTTCTTGATAATCTGATTGTTGTCTGTCATTTGTTATTTTCTTGGCAAACGTGATTACTATATGTTAAAACAGTATAAGAAGGCTTCTTCAAGATTTCAGTTGGTTGTCAAGAGGTAAGGTGAAGTCTAAGGTTAAGAAGATCCAATCTCAATGTAATTTATAAACACAAGCACTTTGTAAATTATTTATATATATTGTATGATTTGACCTGATCTTGTTATCACTGCTATAAGCAATGTTAGTTAGTAAAATGTATAATTCCAATTCGATGCTTGATACAATGACTTGTCAATGAGTGAGATAGGGATCTATTTCTCTTCTTTTATAAACGCAGAATATAATAGAGTTCCATTACTGTAACAAGCACAAAAAGTCTAAAAGTTTTAAATTTTTTAAAATATATCAAATAAAAAATTGCCCGCACATTGAGCGGGCACTGCTGCTAGTATATAAATAAAATCATGAGAAAATTGCAATAAGAGAAAACGAAAAATTGGAGAGGGGGCCGTTCTTCAAGTCTCTGTTGTCGTAACATGAATATGTAACTACGTTTCTAATAACTAGCAAAAATGCCCTTGGACAAATAAAGAAACACAATAATGTCATGCCATAAAGATATGTTGCCCTTATTGAGTTTTAGATATATGAACCTACCAGGCTTGTTGAAGAAAAAATCATGAAATATAATATATGATGATAAATTTAAAATATAACGATGAAAATTGTATTAGAAACACGTACGTCAAAAATATGAAAGTCTAGTACTGATCATTAATGACTTTATTTCTTTCTAAGATAAAAGTATATTGCGCAGCTGTGCCTCTCTAAATAATTTAAAATAACCCCTTAATTGGTTTAATAAAAATTACAAACTTCAAACTTATAATCAGAAATAAAAATATATGATAGAAATATAGGTCACAGCCAATTGTCACAACTCAACAGGAATCTATTTTTCACTCAAATTGCATACAATCTAGCCCGTAACAATAGATTTGTGAGAAGTAAATATTCGAAATTTAGATTACAGGATATATTTTGGATAGAGATTTTGTCATAGTAAGAGCACATTGCCGATTTTGTCACAGTAATTCTTCCTGTTCTCCGCTAATTTTGATGTAATTAAGGGGGAAAAAGAATAACAGGAAGATTATATTAAAATAATTTAAAAAGGAAAAATGGATCTCCAAATCCTACTCATATAGTAAGGTTACGAACTTTCTTACATAAGCTTTTTTATTACACGGCTATTTGGTCAAACCGTCGCGAGTATCTCTTTTTAAAGGCTATAATTAATGTTGAGGTTCAAAAGGATACGTCTGAAAAATTGCGTTTATTGGAATTCTGAAGCAGAAAACAAAGAGTCGGGTGGCGCATATATAGGGATGAAAACGGATCGGATACGGAGCGGATGTTGGTCTTCCCATATCCGCATCTATATTTTTTTCCGGATACGGATACGGATACGGTTCGGATATTAAACGGATACGGATACGGTTCGGATGTATTCGGATACGGAGTCGAATACAAATATATTTTGTCGGATACGAATAACATTTTAATCTTTTTTATTTATTTACAATAGTAGTTTCTCTAAATATAATGTTATTCAATATACTCAGTGTTTATATTAGTATTTCGTCAATATCAGTTGTAGTACATGCGAATGAATATCTACTATTTTTCATAATTTGAGTCAAATGAGTATTTCTTTAAAATATGAAAGTTAATTTTAATAACATTGCCTTCAATTACAATGTACAGTTTTAGAAGTGAACTTCTTTAAAATCAAAGTAAGCAAATTTATTTGTTGGGTTTCAACTTTTAACACATAAATAAAAGGTTAAAAGTGAAAGCAAATAAGAGACCTTCTAAAATTGCAAGCATCACATAAGTACAAATCTAGTAGAATTGATCGATAAATTCAATCTTTCCACAATTTGAATTCCAACAGTATATTTAACTATTCAATG
The DNA here is from genome assembly GCA_028095005.1 of Rhynchospora pubera. NCBI lineage: Eukaryota > Viridiplantae > Streptophyta > Magnoliopsida > Poales > Cyperaceae > Rhynchospora > Rhynchospora pubera. Next base: position 20,140,372 of record CM051463.1, read on the forward strand.
TCAAATCATATCATGTTACCTTAAATGTCATCATACATTAAAAAAGTATATTAATCATATGTAATCAACATGATTAGAGAAAAAAATTAATTTTAGTATTGTTATCATATATAATAGTCTCAATAATAAAAAAATAAAAATAATTTTATGATACTAGTCCAAATAAAAATATTATTATAAGAGAACTTATCTAATAAAAATTAAGTATTATATAATTAAAAGTATTCTCTAATGTAGATAAGTAATTATATTAATTATCTTATGCCGTTAAAAATACGGATAAACGGATTAATATCTATCAGATACGGATAATATCCATGTCGGATACGAATACGGATCGGATATTGTCAAAAAACTCAAAACCATATCCGCATCCATATTTTTTTGGCGGATACGAATACGAATACGGATATGTTCGGATACGGATACGGATCGAATATTACGCACATTTTTCGGATTCGGATACGGATCGGAGCGGATAAAATCCGCTCTGTTTTCATCCCTACGCATATATGACTTCTATATATACAGGCTTTTGCATGCTGGTCTTCAAAATTGTCTTTTATATGCACTATAATTTATATCTGCAGACTGCAGTATTTTCGTTTCATGCTACACAGTATCTAAGAAAGGTCATTTCTCCTTCTCTTTCTGTGTCTGTTTTTATCATATCCACCTTGTTTTTCGGCGATTTCCTTTCTCCTGTTTGCCTTGTTCCTTTCTTTTCTCTTTTCTTTTTTCTTTTTTCTTTTTTTTCTCTTCTGTGTGGCTGGTGACATCCCTTCTTTTTGGCTTTTAATGATGCGGGGTAGGTGGGAAGTAATTTGTAAGGAAGTGGTAGGTCTCAATTAATTGTGTACATTAACTGTTGGGTAGAGGATTAGCTTTGATGCGCTCAGCCACAAATGTTTGTACTTTTCCTTTATTGAATTTTATGACCCAAGGGTCCTTTCATCATAAAAAAAAAAAAAAAAACATCATAGACTTGTGAATTTACATTTCGTTTTCTATTTGCAAAATCCATACCTTTTCTTTATTATTTCTACAAACAATCCAATATGGCTTTTTTACATTGATAAATCCATGATTAAAGGGTATGTTCTTCCACGCGATTTTAGTATTAACTTATTGGTTGTATTGCATTTTCTTTTTCATCTTTAATTAGTTGGCATGTTCTAGACTAGGTTCTGTATTGGCTTGTTATTCTAATCATTTCCATTCAAATTAAGATTTTTATCTGGTCCCTCAAAAAAAAATTAAGAATTTTATCTTAACAATTTATCCGTCTGCAGTCATATACACTAGATTTCGACAGACATGGCTGCTTGGTCAGACCTGACGGATGATGTGCTGGGATATATAACCAGCTTTCTTCCTTTTCCGGATCATTACCGGTTTGGCGCTGTTTGCAAAAATTGGAGATCCATTTTGAAACGGAAGCTGCATCCTCCAGCTCCTCAGCTCCCTTGGTTGGTGCTCGAAGAGGAGAATGAAACAAAAAAACGTAAATTCTACAGCTTGTTCGAAGGTAAGCACTACTCTATTGAAATTTCCGAGTTGTGTGGCCGCTACATTTGTGGATCTTCGCATGGATGGCTTTTTGCTGTCGATAGTGAAATCACGGCCATTCTCGTAAACCCGTTCACACGAGAGTGCTATGAGCTACCACCGTTCCCAGAATATTACATCCAGCAATGTGACCCATTCGAGGAGATGAGGACCCAAATAGTATTTAAGGCTATTTTGTCCCATGATCCGAAGGAAAGATCAGATTTCATGGCTATGATATTATTAGGTGCTGAGTATACTACTCCGGCCTTTTGGAAGCCAGGCAATGCATCATGGACAGTGATAGATGTTCCAAAAAAATATACTGTGGATGATATTGTATACTTTAAAGGAAATTTCTACCTCATCTCTAATTTCTCTACGCTGAGTGTGCTTCATTTGGTGGATTTTGATCCTGAACCAAAATTGACAGAAGTTGGACCTCAAATCGAACAAGTGGGCGGCCAAAAGTATTTGGTGGATTTCGATGGATGCCTGCTTCTTATCGACAGGTGTTGTGAGCATGTAGGAGATGATTTAACTAATGGTGTTCAGTGTGACGTGATTGAACCCAATTTGGAGAAAAATTGCTTGTATGACCGGCGTGACATTGACGGTTATGCATTATTTTTGGGCAGAAATTCTTCTATTTTTGTTGATTCAAGCCAATTTCCAATGTGCAAGAAAAATAGTATAAATTTCACACACTTAACTGATTCATTCTCCAGAGAAGAATTTGGGTGTCATGAATTTGGTATCTTTGATATGATAACCAAGACATGGAGTACATACTATCCAGTTGAAGCATCTCCAACTAGTATAGGCTCTCCAGTTTGGCTTACCCCAAATCCATGGTAGGCTTCAGCACTGTGTGCACTCTTTAGCAACTATGAAGTTAGTTCTTTGTTTTTTCCCCTTTTTTTTGGGGGTTGAATGCGATATCTAGTTTGTTGAAGCTGCTGATTATTCTCATCGATATTAAACAATTTTGGATTGGATTGCAATTAAAAATTAGTTAATTTGATTAATATTTACTCTCGTTATTGCACTTCTGATTCTCTTTGAATGGGTCTTTCAATTTGTATTCTGTCATGGAGGAACCTGTCACACAAGAGCAAACATACGTTGTCATCGGTCTTTTTTGTTTTTCCTCCTTGCCTTTTTTTCTTCGGAGCAGAAAGGATTATTACAAAAAAGGTCATCAGGATTGTATCAGGTCCCAATTTTCTTTTAACTATTTGCTTAATTTTTCCTGCCGCCTTTATTTATCTTTCAAAAAAGGATTGCAACATATTTATCTTTTTTGCCTCGTTTCATTGGGTTTCTAGTACAGTACCCAGGTTCATCCCATCCATTTTTTTTTTGGAAAAATCAGCCCTATACCCCTCAAATCATAGTTAATTAGAAATATCCCCCTCTAATCTTATAAATTGGAAATATCCCCTCTAAACATGTTTATAATAGACAGATATCCTTTTGTAGCATTTTTAATAGTACAAAAGTGGTTTAAAAAATTTCGGACTAAAGTACCCCTCAACCTTGACGATTCATTTTCCCAATATTTTTCGTTTTTTAATTGACGATTCATCTTCCCGATATTTTTCATTGTTTAATTGGAAGAAATTTACAATATTTATATTCTCCTCCATGTGCACAGCTTTTCTAAATGTCCGGCCTATCTATATTATTTTGCCAAATATAGATTATACAGCTATGACGAGAAATAATAGTTGGAACTCAAAATTCGTTTTTCCTTTTTTTTTCTGAGTAATTGTATGTAGGCCAAACTTCATCTTTTCCGTAACTTATCACGTTTATGATGTAAATTCTATGCTTTTACAAGTTCAATACAAATATACAATTCTATTATTCTTTACCAGTAGCAATGACACAAGGGACTGGAGGTATTAAATATGGAATTGGATGTCTAGACAGATTTTGTTAGTAGGCCTTTGACACCTCTTTGAACGTCATTTTTGTGTAAATCAGTGTTATGAAAAAAAAAAGATGAAAAATAAAAAGATAGTTTGTTTTGAACAAATCAAAAGTAAATGCTTCCAAGATGCCTGATCCAGCGATGGGATAGACAAAACGTGTTTGAAAGAGGAAGGGAAAAAAATTCTATGGAATATTTCTTTCTAATTAAACGCTGTCCTTCCATGAATTTTACAAATTTAACTACAAAAACGTGGAATAACTATGAACTTGTAAATTGCTTAATTAAATATCTGAAATCATGCTCCCAATGTTGCAATACAAAATTATTAAAAAAGTTATAATACAAAGTTCATAAACCATCTGTTCCAGCATGCCATGACCAACAAACTTTCTTGACCCAATGCGGGTCCTTTTGTTTTATCAGGTTTAATTTAATTAGTTTTGTTCGAACTGTTATGGTTAAATGTGAATACATGAACCTGTTAAATGTACGAGGAACAATGTAATTGTTTCCCACGAGATGGTCTTAAAATTTTAAATAACAATACTATTGTTTAATGTTACTATTGACGTATAATTTGAATTTTTATAATAGAAAAATTGCACAGTGCATGAAAAAAAAACTATATATATGTACGATACTTCTATATTGAGATAGATATTCATTAAGAAATCATTCACAATCGGAAAAAATAATAATAATTGATCGCGCAACGCACGATATTCATGTGTGACGCTAAGTTTCATTGATATTCTTAAGAAATTACAAAAAAAATTCAATGACGTATTTTTTTTCTATTTTATTATTTTTCCCTAATTTTTAAAATTGACATTATTTCTTTATATTTCAGGATTTGGAATCATTTTATTACAAGTTTTTCTTAATACATCTGGGTAGGGATATTATTTATTATAATCATTTTATAAAAGTTTAACTTAATACTATTATTTCCATGTTTTTTTTGGGTATTTTCACTTTTGTTTAGCTGTTTGAAAGTTTTTTCAAAATCATTTTTTTTGACTAATTTATGGATATTTTTACAAAATTTCACTAAATCCAATGATATTTTTTATATTTTAGATTAACAATTTTTTTTAAATTGATATTATTATTGTTATTTTAAGAATCAAAAGGCCACTTTTTGTCCAACATCCTTCGCGCGAAGTGTGATGCTATAGCTAGTTTATTCAAACTTTTAATACCAAATTTTCATAGTATCCACGTGAGGTAGCTATCTTGGGTCGCTATTGTGGTACTAGCAAGGACGGAGGGAGTAGGGGTGCGAGCTTGGGCTTCGGCCCCCCCCCAAAAAAAAAATGAAAATTTAATGAAATACATGTACAAAAATGGACTAATTTAATGAATTTGAAGCTTCAGCCCCCTCCGGCCCTCCCCCATTCTGATATGTATGTCAGTATGTGTAAAAATGAACTAATTTTATGACATAAATAGAAAATTGATAAGCATCATCTATGTACAAGCCATCGTGCGCCATCGCCCTTCATTGCTTGGCAAAAAAAAAATGGGCTGTGTGATTAAGGCCCACCATGTGATCTACACATGAGAACATTTCAATCTTTCTTTTTCCGAACCGATCAGAAATGTCTCCTCCTACTCAAATCACACCTTCCACCATGGCGAATTTCTCATCTCCTACCCAAATCACACGAGTTTTTTCTCTCTCCTCCCCTTCTCTCTGGTGCGCGCTCCCCTCCTCTTCAGATGCGCTCTCCTCCCCTCTAATCCCCTCTCCTACTCCCAACGCTCCCTTTTCCGCCTCCTTTGGACCTCACCTCCCTTGGACCTCACCTCACAACAAAAGAAATTGAACACATAAAAATAATAAATTAAACATATGAATGAACAAAGTGAACATATACACCAATAAAGTGCAACAACAACAACAACAACTAAGCCTTTTGTCCCAAACAAGTTGGGGTAGGCTAGAAAGAAATCCAACAAGAGAACACATCCAAGAACAAGAACAAAAAAAAAAAAAAAAATAATACAAAACCTAAAAATACTAATAGTAAGACTAGCCATACTAATAATAATACCTCTAATAATAATAGTAATAGTAGAAACCTAGACCTCGACCGTGACCTAATAGAGGGACCTACAAACCTATGGCATCGCTCCTACCCCTAAGTTCCTACGTCATGGCTCCGGTACATGAATTGCTAACTTCCAAGCGCTCCTATCGATCGCCAACTCCTTGGAGACGTTCCATTCTTTAAGGTCTCTTTTCACCGCTTCTTCCCATGTCAATCTTGATCTCCCTCTCCCCCTGCGGGTGTTCTCGAAATGATTAAGAATTCCGATACGTACCGGTGCCTCTGGAGGTCTGCGTTGGATATGTCCAAACCATCTCAAACGATGTTGGATCAACTTCTCCTCTATTGGTGCGACCCCAACCATATCTCGTATGTCATCATTTCTAATCCGATCTTTCCTCGTGTGACCGCAGATCCACCTCAACATACGCATCTCAGCTACACTCATCTTCTGGACATGTCGTCTTTTAGTAGCCCAACATTCTGCGCCATACAACATCGCAGGTCTAATCGCTGTCCTGTAGAACTTGCCTTTTAGCTTCTGCGGGACTTTCTTATCGCATAGGACGCCTGATGCTTGTCGCCATTTCACCCACCCCGCTCTTATCCTGTGACTAACATCTTCATCTATCTCGCCATCGCTCTGCAGCATCGACCCTAAATATCGAAAAGTATCTTTCGTAGGTACTACCTGCCCGTCTAGACAGACATCTCCGTCCACTGGTCGTATCCCACTAAACTCACACCCCATATACTCTGTCTTAGTTCTACTAAGCCTAAACCCTTTGGACTCTAGAGTTCGTCTCCACAATTCCAATTTCCTATCGACCTCCGTCCTACTCTCATCGACTAACACCACATCGTCCGCAAAGAGCATACACCAAGGAATCTCTTCCTGTATATCCTTCGTGATCTCATCCATCACTAAGGCAAAAATATACGGGCTCAAAGCTGATCCCTGATGTAGTCCTATAAAATAAAGTGAGACATATAAAATAAACATACAAGTCTGACACACAGCAAAACAAATTGAACACATAAAAGTAACAAATTGAACATATGAATGAACAAAGTGAACATATACACCAACAAAGTGAGACATATAAAATAAACACAAAAGTCGCAAAACAAATTGAACACATAAAAGTAACAAATTGAACATATAAATGAACAAAGTGAACATATACATCAACAAAGTGAGACGTATAAAATAAACACAAAAGTCTGATGCAGAGCAAAACAAAATGATCACTTAAAATAACAAATTGAACATATGCAATAAACAAAGTGAATAAAATCTGATGCATAGAAAGAATTATTGTGTAATTGCCTAAAAAAATTGTGCTATATTAAGTTATTCATTGAAATATTAAACTGAGAATTACTGAACACATGTAATATTTTAACTGAGCACATGTTATATTTAAATGAACACATATTCAAAGAATAAAAATGAACGCATATAATATTTATTTAATTAATTAATTAGTTGTTTTCCAATCTAAACCTTGATGTAATATTTTCAAAGCATTATAATTAAACCTTGATGTCCGACAGGCCCACGTGATTTGACTTTTTAAGTTTTCAACTCCAAACATCACATATTCACATTATAATAAAATCTTAATGCGCTAGCGACGGGCCCAAAGATGTGCGCGATCCGCGATAACCTGCGATGGTCGCGATGGTATATATTGACGTATTGTGATGGTACTTATCAGTTCTGACATAAATATAATGAGAAAGTTTAATATGCACTATAGTGCATAGGGCACTCCGTGCACCGCGGACTTTTTCGGGGGTATTTTTGTAAATTGACAAATCTAATTTAACCAATCTAATCTACATATTGAAATCTCATAGAAAACCAAATTTTACAATTTTTTTTAGATTTTATTACTATTTTTTTCGAATTTTTTAAAACATGTCAATTTTGGAAAATTGTAAATAGTACAACATTCCAAAAATGGCATGTTTTAAAAAATTCGAAAAAAATAATAAAAAAATCTCAAAAATTGTAAATTTTGGTTTGATATGAGATTTCAATATGTAGATTAGATTGGTTGAATTAGATTTGTCAATTTACAAAAATATTCCTGAAAAAACCCGTGGTGCACGAAATGCTCTGTGCACTATGGTGCATATTAAACTTTCTCTAAATATAATACATAAATGCGTAAAAGTGGGCTAATTTTATGATATTATGTACACGGGCTTGAAAATGTGAAGGCCCAAATGTGTGCTTAACCTCTCCATCTTTTTTGTTCTTGTTCTGTTTAATTGAACCCAACATAGGATGGGATAGAGGCAACAGCCTCAATAGCATCAAATATGACTCATGCCTATCAAAAGCCCATTTTTGTATTTTGTTGGGCTGGATCTGAACCAAATTATAATCAAATCTTTGGTCTCTACCCAATCATTAAATATTACTAGAGTCTACGACAAAAGGAATGATTATGATTAATAATCTTGCATGGCTTGGCAGTTGGCATCGAACATGGACCACACAGCACAAGACAATTTTGTAAAGACCAAATATGTTGCAATAGCACTCGCCAATGGTCCATGGATTTTGTACCCATCCGTATCCACTATTATAATTCACCATATTTCAATCGAGGGTTAAACCCTTAAAGTGTCAGGAATAATGTACAACAACATATCTTTATTATTTTCCCCTCTTTAATTTTATTGCTAGAGAACAGCCAATACTAAATACATAATAAATGGCATATTAAAATTAGTCTCAGAGTTTTTTCTAAGGGTCAGCTAGCAATTACAACCGACAAATAATATTAATTAAAAAAGACATGTGCAAGAGAAGTTAAGAAAAAGAAAAACAAATAAAAGAAAGAAGGCTAAAAGGAGCTATACAGTAATACGGAACCAGTCAAAAAGGAACAAAGAAGCAGTAAAGTAAACGCTTAGGGTGTGTTTGGCAACGGAATGAATAAGCTTATTCCGAATAAGGTTTATTCGGGATGTTGCCAAACGTCTTTTGAATAAGTCTTATTCCGAATAAGGCTTATTCAAACCCCGTATTCTAATACCACCTCTATGGTGGTATTAGCTCTTATTCGGAATAAGAGAAGAGAGGAGAGAGGAGAGAGGAGAGAGAAAAGCTTATTCCAAAAGTTGAATAAGCTTATTCCGGCGGTTGCCAAACACACCCTAAGTCGGATCTTTCCGGGAAGAAATCAAAGCCGGGAGTTCTCGAAGGAGAAAGTTGTTGGGGCTTGGAAGTTGGAAGTGGAAGAGAAGATTATATAATTGCGCTCCTATCCTTCTCTGGATAGGTGTGGGAAGAAGGAAAGAAGGGAAGAAGTGGGAAGAAGTGGGAAGAATTATTGGAAAGTGTGTAATTTTGTGAAGAGTTTGGATTGTTTATAATTTTTTTTTCTTCTTTCTTCCTTCTTCTTCTTCCTTCTTCCTATATCCAAACGCTCCCAAAATGTCCAATTGGCTGCAGGCAGATAATATCCCAAATTAATCTCAGAGTTGCATGCCGAATTAAATCGCATATTCATATACTTACTCGAAATTAAATGCCTCCGTCCCCTAAGTATGATTTTCATATAGGCTAAAGTACGATTTTGTTAACATTTATGGGTGCGTTTGGATGAGAGAAGAAGAAGAGGAAGAAGGAAGATGGGAAGAAAAAAAATTATAAACAATCCAAACTCTTCACAAAGTTACACATTTTCCAATACTTCTTCCCACTTCTTCCCTTCTTCCCTTCTTCCCACACCTATCCAAACGCACCCTATGTGCTTTGTAATTTGTAAATATGTATTTTACTTATTAATTTTGTGCCAAAAAAATCGAAACGAAAAATTCCAATAAGAAAACATATCTATCATTTTGATATGACGTGGATCTTGAAATATTCTGGTTTGTCTTTGCGTGCTATCTTAATAATCATTATTATAGTAAGATTATGATTTATAAAGCATTGCCCAGTAAGAACCAATATTGGGACAAAGATTTCTCGCATGGTCGGTGATGTATGCACTCATGGCATGCACCTAATGATTGCTACATATTTCGTATTCTTTTATCATATTTAATTATCTATCCTTATTTCATATTAAGCCATCTGGGCCCAGAAACAATGATTGACCTTAGCTGTTGTTGACATATTATTTGATCTGGCCTTAGTTTATAGTTTGTAATTATATATATGGTGGCCAGCTGCAGAGACGGGTAACAGGGGCGCAAAACAATCTTTGCATCATGAACAATTATAATTACCTTGCAGTACTATTTCCGAAATGATTCACAATGCTCATTGCAATTATTTAAAAAATGTATATGTAATTCTTAATTCAAGGTAAATTTTTAAAACAAAACATTCTCACTTCGTTTCGTTGCATAAAATAAAAAATATTGATTTATTTATAGATTTTTTTTTAAAAAAAAATAAAGAGTGAAAATGTATAAACAGAATTAGTAATTTTTTGGATGTTGGAAAAAAACAATGTAAACCTTTTAAGTTGAACATATGAATTTAAGGTGGTTGACTGGTTGTGTGTGTAAAATTATTTTAAATGTTTTTGTTTTTTGCATTTAGTCTATGTGCTTTATTGTCTTGTTTGAATGTATTTGTACAACTTTTGTTTCATTTTAAATGCTGTAACAGCCAATATGTGTGTGCTTTAATTTTTTAAGTTTAAAAGCTTCGATATTTCTGTGTGTTTTTTAAATTTGTTAATTGCTTTAGTCTATGTGCTTTATTATTCAGGTTAAATAATTAGTATTAATTAAGGTGTGCTTCTATTATTAGATAAAATTTTTAGCGTTGAGTAGATCCTCTTATAATTCGATTTAAATTATTAGCATTAAAATTTGATTTTTTTATTTAGTTAATTATTGCTGTTATTATTATTTTAAAATTCAACGATACAGCAACACTGTGTTATTTCAACTAATTAAGTACTCTTTAATCTGACCATGTATGCGGCAACTTGCGTCACAACCTAACACGATAACAACATATCAACATCTTGTTGTGTAATCAAAATCCCGATTCAAGCCGTAACTTTTAGAATTTCCGTCCCAAAACGTCACCTATTTGTCGTGCCTGCTGTTTTAAAGCACAAAAGATACACAGCTTATCCAGCACATTGAAATCATAAGTGTTTATATTAGACTTCAAAATCTACACACCATATATCATGCATGTCTGCGTGTGTGTATATGTAGCTTTGCACAAAATTGTTATACTTTTATTAAAAATATTTTACCTACAAATTTGTCCAAAAAATAAGTGGTATTCCATAAAAGGTAGTGCGCAAACTATATATCAAAGTGTTTATGGGGCCGTTTGGATCGCTTAGGAATAGAAAGAATTTTCAATTCCTAGACATAAAGTAGGGAAGTGTATAATTTTGTGAAGAGTTTAGATTGTTTATAATAAATTTATGTCTAAAAATAGAAATTTTGTTTTTATTTCTATATGATCCAAACAGTCCCATATGATATAATGAAAATGTTTTAGTAGGAAAATATCAACTAGTAATACAATGGCTACCCGATTTATTTCCACCAAAGTTGCAAACTTCATTGAGAAATATCAAATTGGTGGTTTATTTGTTACTGATTGGAATGCTTTTCATCATTATTGGTCGATGATAGACAGTATGATTCGATACCAGAGCCTGCAGAATTTAGAGCACTTCTATCACTACAGAGAGAGGGAATTTTATTTGAAGTCTCTGCACCAGGATGACACCGTATTTAATAATTAATAAATAAACTAAGAGTAAGGTTTTATTATCATCACTTTTTATTGCCACGACTTCATATTTAATCAATATTTAAAAATTTTAAAATTAAAATGTTGAAGCTAAACTGTGATCTTGTTAAATTTTATGAGTGATGTATTTTTATATAAGTTTTATAAAATATGAAATTGATTTGATACTCGATCAAATGGTCAACAAATGAACGAAATTTGATTAACTATGACTGATTAGTTCTAATATGTTCATCGTTTAATCACTTGATCGAGTATCAAATCAACTCCAAATTTTATAAAACTTATATGAAAATGCATCACCCGTTAAATTGAATAAGATCAACGCAACGTTTGAATTTTAATATTTTTAAATATCGATAAAATATGATGTTGTAGTTACTTATGGCACCTAAAACTGATGGCACTAGAATCTTACTCATATATTAAATTCTCTTTTATTTGCTCGAAGAAAAAACACATCTGCTAGACTGCTACGGAACTTTACAAAAAATAGTAGTTTCATTTCGGGGATGATAAGTCAAATTCTCCAATTTCTCATCCGTACCTACCCGTCCAAAAACGAAAAGAAAAAGGGCGTTCGGAGTGCTTCTCCTTGTTTTGGCTCCAACGCCTCAACCCTCTCTTTCTCATGTCTTTTGTCTCACTTCCTTCCCTCTCCTTCGTATCCTCCGTTCCTGACATTTGACGTGTTACCCCTCTTCTATCTTTTGTTCCTTGACTCTCGTCTTTCTCTCATCTACACTCATATGTTATATTAAAATGATCCCTTCTTATAACTAAGTGAGCATTTATTCTTGCAAGTTGGTCCCTTATTACATCTAATAAATACACTGATAAAGTAATCAATTGTTACACCTAACTAAATATTATAATTTATAAGTTGATTTTATTATATGTAATAGGCTTTACAAGATGATCTCTTGTTATAACAACCAAAACATTTATATTTATAAAATGATCCCTTATTGTATGCAATAAATACACTTATAAAATGATCTTTTGTTACAACAAACTAAACATTTACACTTGTTAGTAACTCCTTTAATATAACAATTTTAGGAATAAAAATAGAGGATTTAGAGCGAAAAATGAGAAAAATATGAGAGTCGTGAGAATGAGAGCACAGAAAAAGAGAAAAAAGAGAGAGAAATGAGAAGGGGTATTAGACAGACTACTGGTAACATCCAGTTGAAATCTCTGGATCAAGATACTGGAGACTCAAGTCAAGAAAGTAGCGAGTGAATACAATGTATTTGGTTAATATACGGTTACTAGTACAGGTTACTAGAGTTAGCTATATATACAGTATAACATAGAGTTGTAAACAAAGATAAACAGAATAATAAAATTAAGTTCATTCTCAATTTCCTCTTGTCTTCTCTCTTCTCTTCTAATTACATCAACTGGTGTAATTCCTCATATGGTATCAGATTCCATGGCGAATCCTTCTCCTTCTTCTTCTACTATTCCCAATTCCATGGCCTCTCCTTTCCCTGCTTCGTCATCCAGGGATTCTCTTGTCTTTCTTCATCTTCCAATCTCGACGAAGCTCACACGATCCAACTATCTGTCCTGGAAATCACAGATCATTCCGGTTCTCCATGGCTACGACCTTCATTCCTACATCAATCCCAATTTTGCTCCTCCGAGCCCAACGCGAGTGGCTGAGAACGGCACATTGGAACTTGACCCGACCTATGTACAATGGCACAAGCAAGACCAGATCTTGCTTGCCTGGCTTCGAGCTTCATTGTCGGAGTTGGTTCTTGCTTAAGTGGTTTCTTGCAATTCGTCGTGTCAGCTTTGGACAAATCTTCAGAGATTCTTTTCCTCTACATCACGGGCACGATTGACTGAGCTGCGTCGGCAATTGCAGAGTTCAACCAAAGGTTCCTCAAGTTGTACTGAATATCTTCACAGAATTCAGTCCATTGCGGATGAACTCACATTCATTGGTTTTCCTGTACCTGACGATGACCAAGTCAGTTACATTCTCAGTGGATTGGGTGTGGAGTTCAATTCATTTGTAGTGGCCATCAATTCCAGGTCAGATCCCATCAACCTATACGATTTACAGTCCCTTCTTTTGTCTCACGAGCAATTGCTCAGCAATCAGCATCTCTCTACTGTTGAATCTTCTTCCGCTGCTGTCTTCTATGCCAATAACAAGAAAGGAAAGAATGGCTATTTCCCTCAGCAGAGACCTCATCAGACCTCTCATGCGCCTCGACAACAGTCTACCTTTCCTCCTTCTTCTACTGTTCGGCAACAACCCGCTCAAAGACAGGGTTCCAATAATACCCCTGGCCTCTTACCTACTCCTGCTGGTCATGCGAAAAATCATAAATCCCCTAATCCCTACAAAGATGAAATTTGTCAGGTGTGCAACAAGAGAGGCCATATTGCTCTCATTTGCTGGTTTCGGTTTGATACCAACTATGCTGAGCCATCTCCTTTTCAAGCACATGTTGCTCAAGCCTCTTCAATACCATCATCCAGTGAATGGGTACTCGACTCCGGTGCCACACATCACGTGAAGAGCGATATCAACAACCTTTCTTCTTACGCAATCTATGATGGACCTGATACTCTCCATATTGGTAATGGATCCGGTATGTCTATCAAACACATTGGTTCTTCTACTTTACATATCAACTCTTGCTCTCTTGCTCTTCATAATGTTTTGCATGTTCCTTGTTTTTCGAAAAATCTTTTAAGTGTTTCCAAACTTCTTGAAGACAATACCTTGCGTATTGAATTCATTCCAAATTTTTGTTTTGTAAAGGACCGCCACACCAACCACGTTCTTCTTCAAGCTAGACTTGTCAATGGCCTTTATTACATTTGTCTTCCTAGCTCCCCTTGTGCCTTTTATGGTGAAAAGACTTCGGCCGACAATTGGCATGCTAGATTTGGCCACCCGTCTTCGGCCGTTACTCTTCAAATCTTAAAGTTACATAGTTTACCTTGTACCAATAGAATTGTTTCGGATTGTTCCTCTTGTTGTATTGCAAAAGCTCATGTTTTAACTTTTACTAGGAGTAGTTCTTTGTCTAATTCTCCCTTGGAACTTGTACACTCCGATTTGTGGGGTCCCGCACCTATTGTTTCTAATGAGGGTTTTCGTTACTATGTAATCTTTGTTGATGACTTTACAAAATTTACTTGGATGTATTTTCTTCATTCCAAAGATGAACTTGTGCGTATTTTCTCTTTGTTCAAGTCTCAAGTTGAGACTCTTTTGAATGCGAAAATTAGAATTCTAAGAAGTGATGGTGGTACGGAATATAAACCGTTACAAAGGTTATTTCCTCAAATCACCTTTCAACTTACTTGCCCTTATACACCCCAACAAAATGGTGTATCCGAAAGGAAACATAGGCATATTGTAGAACTTGCTCTTGCAACCATGAAATTCGGTTCTATACCTTTACGGTTTTGGGATACAATATTTTCTAGTATTGTTTACCTCATAAATAGAATACCCTCTCTTTCTACAAAGGATATACCCTTTACCAAACTTTTTGGTAATCCACCTGATTATGGATTCCTTCGAATCCTTGGTTGTTTGTGTTTTCCCCTAACCCGACCTTATAACAAAAATAAGCTTGAGGATAGGTCTATTACGTGTGTCTTTATTGGCTATGCCTCGAACCAAAAGGGTTATAAGTGTCTCCATTTAGAGACAAATAAAATTGTTGTTTCCAGGAATGTAGTTTTTCATGAGTCACAGTTCCCCTTTAAGAATGGCGTTTCTCATGCGTCTGGTACGAGCACAACGGCTATCAATCCAGAGTCCATTTCCTCATATGATGATACGACTTGGCTTCCTGTGTTATCTTTTGGGCCTTCGGCTTCAACAATTTCTCCTGTCTCAGCCCAACAAGGTGATGGGCCTGCTTCTTCGTCTCCACGTTCTGATAATCAGCATTCTCTTAATGCAACGCCTGACCGTGATTTAAATTTTCCCTCTCGGTCAGTGCTTCAGTCTGACCATAACTCTGATGATCTCCCCGCGAGCACTTCCCACTCTTCTCTACCCACTTCGACTCATCCTATGACAACAAGAGCGAAGAATAATATCCATAAACCCAAAACATTCCCTAATCATGTGGCCTACTTATCTGATTCCTCTACCGAAACTGAACCAACTAACTTTACTCAAGCTAAATCAATGCCTCAATGGCGTAATGCCATGGCGCAAGAGATTGATGCCCTAGCTGCTAACAAGACTTGGTCTCTTGTCCCAATTCCAAAGGATCACAACATTATAGGATGCAAATGGGTGTTCAAAATAAAAAGGCGAGCCGACGGGTCCATTGAGCGCTATAAAGCAAGACTCGTTGCTAAGGGCTATAATCAAGAAGAAGGCATTGACTTCTTTGAAACCTTTAGTCTCGTGGTACGTCCTACTACCATTCGTCTTGTTCTCTCACTTGCTATTTCCTATGGTTGGCATATTCGTCAACTTGACGTGCAAAATGCATTTCTACATGGGCATCTAAATGAAACGGTTTATATGAGCCAACCCCCGGGTTTTGTTGATTCTACTTGTCCCAACCATGTGTGCCTCTTATCTAAATCCCTTTATGGTCTTAAACAATCTCCTAGGGCATGGTTTCAAACTCTTCAATTAGCCCTTCTAAACTTGTAGTTTCATGCCTCCCAACATGATCCCTCACTTTTTATCCGTCATGATAACAATTGCATCACTATACTTCTTGTATATGTTGATGATATTATCTTAGTTTCCAACAATACTACTTCTCTTCATAATCTTATCTCTTCTCTCCAACAAAAATTTGCTATCAAAGACCTCGGCACTTTACATTATTTCCTTGGTATTGAGGTTACACGTTCTCCTTCTTCCCTTCATTTATCACAAACCAAATATCTTCATGATGTCCTTATTCGAGCAAACATGCAACACTCAACCCCTTGCCCGTCTCCTATGGTTGCACATTCTTCTTTATCTAAGTTTGATGGAGATCCAATGGATAATCCGCATCTTTATCGGGTTATAGTCGGGTCTCTCCAATATGCTACCATTACTAGACCCGATTTGGCCTTCGCCGTGAACAAAGTTTCTCAATTCATGCAATCACCCACTACTACTCATTGGGCAGCAGTTAAGAGGATCTTGCGCTATGTCAATGGCACGTTAACACATGGGCTTTCCCTCAAGAAAGATTCTTCTCCTACCATTCATGCTTACACCGATTCGGATTGGGCCGGTTGTCCCGATGACCGGCGTTCCACTTCAGGATTTTGTGTGTTCCTTGGCTCCAATTTGATCTCATGGTCTTCTAAAAAGCAACAAACCGTGTCACGGTCCAGTACAGAAGCCGAGTATCGTAGCCTAGCCCTCGCGAGTGCTGAAATTAATTGGCTGCAGTTTCTACTTACCGAATTCAAAGTGTCTCCTCCGTTGGCTCCAACACTATGGTGTGATAACATCGGCGCGACCTTCTTAGCGGCTAATCCCATGTTTCATGCAAGAACGAAACATGTCGAGCTTGACTATCATTTTGTGCGTGAAAGAGTAGCTGCCAAGCAGCTTCTTATCCGCTTTATCTGCTCCAAAGATCAAATCGCTGACATTTTTACTAAATCGTTAACTGCTCCTAGGTTCAATGTTCTTCGACACAAGCTAACTGTTGCCACTGGACCATCCGCTTGTGGGGGGGATATTAGACAGACTACTGGTAACATCCAGTTGAAATCTCTGGATCAAGATACTGGAGACTCAAGTCAAGAAAGTAGCGAGTGAATACAATGTATTTGGTTAATATACGATTACTAGTACAGGTTACTAGAGTTAGCTATATATACAGTATAACATAGAGTTGTAAACAAAGAAAAACAGAATAATAAAATTAAGTTCATTCTCAATTTCCTCTTGTCTTCTCTCTTCTCTTCTAATTACATCAACTGGTGTAATTCCTCATAAGGGGGAAGAGAAAGGCTTGGACGAGAAGAAGGGAGACGAAAGGATTTGAGAGAGATCGGAGAGAAATAGAGAAACGCACGGAGAAGGAGAACGGAGGAGGGAAGGAGTGAGGAGATTATGAGTCGGAGAGAGACGATCAGACGAAAGAAAGGACGGAAGGAGGAAAAAAGAGAAAGACACTGTATCTGAACCTGATGCGCGAAGAGAAATGGAAGATACCGCTGGAATGGTACAGACGACATTTTAGAGAATGACCAAGTAATTCCCGTTTCAATTTTATATCCGATCATGATCATTAGGCGAGTACGTAGATGACAATCCAAAATGAGCACACTAGCATTTCATCCAATAGTGAGATTCCAAAATCAGCTCAGTAACTTGTTAACTTTTACAGATTTATTTTTGGTAGCAAATTTCAGAGGCAATTTTGGAAGATTAATTTGGAAGTTTGGAACAATTAGCTTTACAAAAAGCGTGGGTACAGAGGGTGCAAATTGAGATGCGTAATTAGTAATTTCTGACAAAGTGCATCTTGTTAAATTTTATTTTCGTGGACTGGTGCTGGAACAGCTGAACCTGAGAAGAAAGCTTTTCTCACAAAAGGGCCCAAACTAGCTTTTGCTTTCGTTGGGTGCGGTGTAAATAGAAAAGAAAACACAAAATAATTAATCTAAATGTAATGACATCAGAAATTTATCGAATCTATGCAACATCCAACAAAATGTAGACAATTTTATATGGTTGCACGTACTCGACTTAATAGGTGTCCTGGCTAGTAATTAAATCGGGCAGTACCAGTATGGATCTAAAGAGTAAAGACTAGTAATAATTTTGTTGCTTAACTTTTTAATAAAAATTCAACAGGAAATTCAGTTTCATTTCAATTTTAGATTTTTTATATATATTGTGTTGCTTTTTTTTTATTAGTATATATACTGTATTGTCATCTACCAACGTTTGTTTTTGTCAGTTCTTCAATAATGTGCATTAATTTCAAGAACCTAATTATATGACGGAAATGTTCATCACATTTTGCAACAACATTCACATAATGGCGCTTGTTTTTTATCAACCTAGGAACCTAGTCTTTGACTCTTTTTACTAGGTCTGCTAAAAGGTACAATGAAAGTATGAAACGGACCGGTTTGACGTTCAATTCTAAAGTAGACTAACAAGCTAACAGCAGAATCCTTGGTAATCTTTCCAATATCAAATCAGAAAGAGAGAGACAGCGAGAGAGGCGTGAATAAGTTCCACAACAAATAAATTAAGATGTAATCTAAACCCTTTAATTCGTGTTGATCAGATAATTAATCTGAATTAAGTTCCATACCATTTTATTGCCGAAATTTTTTAATGTAGGAATGAAATTGATTAAAGTTACACAGTTGGGAAGATCCCCCTGGAAGTTACGAAAATAGGAATGGAGCTTCTGATTTTCGTGCGGACATTGCATTTTTCTGGAATTTGTACCAAACAAATGCACGTGAGAAGATCGTTCAAAAAAAATTTTAAATATAGATATGGAGAAACACATTGCATTCAGTTGCGGATCCAAATACAAATGACCCCAAGCACTTGCCTTGGGTCGTTTTTTAAAAATTAAGGATTCGGATATATAGTATAATTGCTCGGGCTTGAAAAATCACAGTGCCTAGACTAAAATTCAGAAAATATTGGACATGACTAAAAATAATGTGTTGTTTTAACTTTTTTTTTTGTATTTTTTGGTGATTGATAGAGAAGATCATGAAAAATTGATTAGATTTATTAAAAAGATAATGTATTTTGTAATATTTCAATTATATACGTTTAGAATGACTTTAATTATTAAATTTATTATTTATTTTATTTTTAAATTTTATTATATTATAATTGTGCCTGGATTAAAAAATTTTCTAGATCCAAAAGAAAAAAAGACATTCATAACATTCGAAAAGAAAAAAAAAAAGACAGTGGCATTAATAAACATCAATATACAACTCATGTTTTTATAATACATGAAGAGTTCAAAGTCAGTTAATTAGTGACCTATATATGCTCGCTAAAAAGTTTGGATATATGATTTTTATATATTTTTTTTGTTAAAAGTTCTTAGGTAAATTAGTAACTACAAAGTTCCAATTAGCAATTGCAAATCACTAGCAAAAATAACAAATAATCATAATTAAACTTGAAAGTAGAGAAAGTGTATCATGTATATCTAACATGATACACTTAAGGAGGGAGAACTTATCCTCCGTTTAGTTAAGCATAATGAGGAATAAGAAGACATAAAAATACTTAAAATAAGAAGTCAAAAGTCCAAAACACCCTTCGCATGTTAATCAAAATTTTACTTAATTAAGCTGAAATATAGAGAATAAGAATTAGTGAATTTTTATGCATAACAAAATTGATCAGCCAATCAGCCATAACATGTACAAAACATAATAGGTAAATAGTGCTTCCAATATATTTGTATAATTAACAAATTAGTACAATGAAAATATAAGAATACAAATAATTACGTGCGCCTTTCTATAGTTGTGAAACAAGCAAGAGCCAAGCTGTACCACAAGTGATACCAACATCATCGCCAGTAAGCTAACAACATAAAAGGGATCTTTTGTGTTGATTTTAACATACCTAGAGTATTATTTTAGAAAATGTTAGTAGTAGTAGTACATAATATGTTACAAATAAGGATAGAATATGTTAATATTTTAATATTTGTTTCTCGTCATTTATAAATGAACGTGAACATTGGATTCCTTGAGACTAATTTTTACCGTATGTGATTAACAAAAATACTGCAAATTTTATTACTTAATACTATTATATGCTTATTTTCCATACTAGTTATTAGCTCTTCATATTTGAATATGACACACAAAGAGCATGCTATTAAATGAACAATAAGATCAAATTCAAAATATCATCTGATAGTTAGAGAATTGAAAATTAAATTCAACCATGCATTCCACATAAAAAGAAAAAAAAAACTTTTTTTTATATAATAAATCATAAGTACAAAGGAGAATGCATTGGAAAGTGTGCACGGAAATCAAAAACTCTATTCCTATTTTCGTAATTTCAAAGGTCATCTTCCTAAGGTCGTCACTTTATTTAATGTAATTCCTATATTAAAAAATTTCGGTTTTATTGCATTCAAGTCAATTTTAGCACAAATCTAAAGAAAAGAAGAAACAAAAAAAAGTAAAACTTAGTACAATAATATTCTTTTTTAGTGACTGATAAATAATGCGTTTATTGCGTGGTGTGTTAATTAGAAGGGCTGAAATGGTTTTTCCATGCGGTTATATAGCCCCATTCAAACTATTAATGTGGCCGAGATTCCGATTATAGAATGTGGGGCACATTGCACAAAAAATTCATGACTGTGTTGGAACGATGATATGCATGTAATTTAGTATACACTTTTATTAAAGGCAAGTATTAAAAATTCTATATTGTTTTTTATTTTAATTTTTGGCGAGTTAAGAATTATCACCGGCAGAAGTAAGAGCTCACGCAAGTTCCTAGCACCTTTGCCTCCTAAAGAGACTACATTGCGTGCTAAATTGGGTAATTGAGATTTGAGAATTGAGCACCATTCAAAGACTTTGAACCTCGTACCTTTTAAAGGGATGCATGTATGTAGCTAGGTTGTTAATACTATGCCGTTTCGTACAAACATAACAGAAATGGTTTCATTTTCAGAAACGAAACAGCATTTCAAAGGACGAAACACCCAAAAGAAGAAATTTACGAAGGAAAATGAACGCAGAACTGAAATGAACGTTATTTCCGTTATGGAAATGAAGCACAATTTATCTTTCGTTACTTGGAACGGAACAAAAACGAAACTTACCAGTTTCGCTTCCGTTTCATACATTTGACACCCCTGTATGTATGTCTTTGTTGCTTATTCTCTAGGGTTGAATTTGAGGTGCAGTCAGGTTCAAACGAGACGGTTTCTTTTCTTCCCAACCGAATTTTTTGTAATAGTCCCAAATATTCAAAATTTAGACGCCTGAACTGATCTAAATTAGACCTTGAAATTTAACCTACACGTCATGTCATTTAGAAACAAACAGGACACCATTTCTTGGCGACCGACGCGAAGTCAAGAAGGAGACAAGGAGAATGTAAAGCAACGAGAACATGTCATGATTGAATTTAATTGGGGTACTAAGTTGAAGTTATTAAAGAAATTTATGGCACTTTTTGTGACATTTTAAAAAAATTAAATTAATTGTCTAAATATATATATTAAAAAAAAAGATAAATTGATAACAGAAGTTATGTTAAATCTCGCATGTTGAATAAATGAATACAATATCAAAGATAATCTTGGACGCAAAATAGAATTATAATACTATAGAATTTTTTAGAACAAGAAAACTTTTTATTATTTTGGCAACAATATTATGCTGAACTCATTCTTACTTTGTTCTGTCTCTGATGACAAGACATCATTAATTGAGAACATCCTTACAAATTTGGATAACGTTTCAGTTGAATCCATATTTCTTAGCAATATCTTATAATTTATTGCGTTCTTTTTTTTCATATAGATGTCTTGATCAGATTCTTTTTAAGGGATTAAATAAAAATTGGTTCTTCATAAAAATCATACTTTAGAAACCTTAAAAAAGTCAAATATTCCTCTAAATAAACAAAAGAAACAAAATAAATTGTACCAATTTAACAATAGTTCAATATTAAATACACAATTTAACAATAGTAGCAATAACAGCTTGTTATTTCGCCGAAATAACTGAAATAACGCGTTATATCGCCAAAATAACTAAAATAACGCATCACGTCATTTTCTCAATTAAGACTGTAACGTTCATGCGGTTTGACACAGAATACCGCTATTTCTGTTATTTCGTCGTTATTTCGCCGAAATTTAGAAGCTTGATTATAATACAAACTTTTTTGTTAATTTTGGACAACTTAATTTAAGAGCAAAATATAAAACAGTAAAAGTCGACCTACATATAAGGTGACTAGGTGAGAAGCGAAGTGCGAACCTTGAACTTGAAACCGACCCAATTTTGGTTTTGCTTTTAGTCAACCTACATCATCATTTTAGAAAAAGAAATACTGCATCATCATGTTAACACTTAACACCGTTCGTCCGTGTAAGGAGTCATATGTTTAATAAGTGGTGTTGACTCATTTGTCATGTCATTGGACCAGGTCGAAATTACATTAAGTTCTTGGACTGAGTTGCACCTTAGTCTCAAATTTAGACGGCATTTTGCACCGTTTTTTCTTGAAGGTTCATTGCACGTATGTATACAACGACTATATGATATCATATGGGCCAAGGAAATCTTCAATTTTGTATGGTGGCGTAGGCTGCTAAGTGCAATAAATTGACTCTAGAAAAACAAAGATGAAGAAGAAACTCACAAGGATCGGACACTTGGCACGTATAATTTAGTTTTGACAATTGTTAAACTATGAACTATTGTTTTAAATTATCTTGCAAATCAACTTTGAAAATGAGTGATTTCACGTGTCTTGTAACTGCTATTTCTACATCATATATATTGTTGAAATAAACTTTAGAAGGCAAACACCTCACTATGGTCAACTCCTAGATCCGGTACCAATAGCAAGAAAACAAAAGTTTCACCTGTCTAATCCCTGCTTTTGAACGAGTTTCTTTTAAAACGACCGGTCGAAGAAAATTTGCAAGACTGGTCTTTGTAGTTATGATGACACTATCTTCATAAGAGAAAATTAAAGCTACATAGAAGTTATATTCACTATGTACAAAGTATGAACATTCATGAAAAATGTATTTTTTTTTTGTAGTAACAGTTTTCATTTAAAATTTGGAAACTCAATAATTGTTGATATAGGCAACTATATTATTGAACTCATCCTTTTATTTTGTTGTGCCACGTCAAGGTTCACATCTAATTTAATGCAAACGAAATAGATTCACACGTGTCTCGTTTTTAACAATTAAACAAAAATTAATGCAGTGTACATATTTGAAAACTAGATTTCCTTTCGTAAGGAGGCGTATGGTTGAGGAATAAATTATGTGGCATAATTTTTTATGTCAAGTTATGTTGGCTGTTGTTTGGCTGTGGAATAAGCAGAGTAGTGATTATATAAATTATTATTTATGTTAGTAATCATAATATTGTTTGTCATTATAGTTTGAAAAAATATTATTTTATTTTATATTTCACTTATTGTTTGTCATTATAGTATAGGATGGTATAAGTTCTTCCACTTATTCCAAATTATGCAATGGGTATTTAATTGCATAATCGAGGAATAGAAGACTTATTCCTTCTCTAGACGGCCCCTTATGTTTTAAAGTTTACAATTTAAATTGGAGGACGATATAAAGCACCAAATTCCGCATTTAAACTCACTTTACTGCATAAAATACAAGCATTAGTTTTGTACCTTAAAGCATCTTAATAACTTTAATTTAATGCATTAAAGTTTATTCAAGTAATTTAAATTATCATAATTTCACCTTCCAAACACACATATTGCTGCGAATCGATGCTAAATGCGATGTGAATTTTTATTGGATGTGCCGAATCATTTCTCTGGGACTTATAATTTTTAATCTGAGACAAAAATTAATTGGAAAACACCTTCAACGATAAAAACAAGTAAACAACAATATAAATATTTACTTGCCGCATAAATCAAAATAGATGATTTAAAATTTTCATTGGAGGTCTACCTTATAGGATAGGATTCTGAAGTCAAACTCAGCAACTCTTCCGACTCAAAAGGATTTAAACTCTACCTAATCACACTTCAATTATTGTGGTTTTTAACTTTCGGACACTTATTTTCTTATTGCAGCATCCGGAGTTACCACAAATAATCAGAATTCTAGATCAAATAATTCAACAATTTATTTTTTCCGGGTATATTGTGGATTACCTTTCAAGAAACACAGGATAAAAGATTCCACAAAAATCACACATCATTGTTCATTCTCTTAGCAATCATGGATTGGGCTTTTGGTCTGTCTCATGCTCCACACAGTAAATTCAAATTTCGCCCGGACTAGAGTTAAAAAGGAGAGGCTTTTCTTTCCAAATGAAGACTTTCAGAAATTACAATGCAAGCCTTTTGTAGTTCATTGATTTAATTATTTATTGGTATTCAGAGTATCACTATTACTTATTTACTTTCTTAGTTACCTGAGAACTTTCAGTCTTTCACATTGATTTCTTATTACCCAAAGAGAGAACACATTGATGCTTATCTTGAGTTGTTTAATTCTGACTATGCACTTTAATCATGTATCAAGTTTATGATGTTCCCGTCACTTGGACTGTTCTTTATAAAATTGGGAGAAACCAACAAAGTGAAAAGCTTCTAAAAGCTGCTAAATATGGCTTTTGCCATGACCATTTTATGAAAGCTCCAAAAGAGAAGCATTTTTCTACAACCTAATGGCATTTGATACCCAAAAACTACAGAATCCAAAGAAAAGATATCACCACCTTCTATCCACCTTTCAATGTTTCAATTAAAAAGGAGAATCCCCAAAGCATTTTCTAGTTCTAACTAATAAGCATCCCTGCCATCCAAGCAGTTTGCAGCCCACACTTGAATGGCCGGATACAATTCATGCCTAAAAATGAACAAATAGACCAAATAAAATAAAACAAAGATAAAAAGAAACCACCTCATAATAACCCATTTGTCCAAATCTAGAAATAAACAAACAAAGAAATTAGATTATGTACAGAACCAGACCCAACTGGTTAACCTTTACTAACTAGACGGCGGCTGCTGAGGTGGTACAGCAAATGGATACCCACTGCGAGGCCTGTTAAACAGCGCAGCAAATGAGTTTGGTCGGTGGTCAGATGCCGAGGTGGGGGCAGCAGATGTGGAGCCAGTATTTGACACAGCACCAACAACAGAAGATGATGATGTAGCCGTCGACGCAACACGCTCACACGACGGGCACATGGACAGAGTGGTGGCCGGCAAATGCATGTAAAATGGGTGTGCAGTTTTCAACGCACGCAGCTCAGCCAACTCCTTCTGCAACCTCCGGTTCTCTTCCGTCAGAGTGTCGCAGCACCGCTTCAAGTACTCGCAATCCACCTCCGTTTGCTTCAATTTTGTCCTGTGGAATTAAACAAAATAAAATTATAATAATATTAATTATTACCATGCTTAATTTGCAAAAAAAAATGAGTGTTGTGACTAGTGAGAGAGGATTGTGGACATGTGACCACACAAAGGTCCCCCACAAAAGAGAAGGATATATTTTAGATGGGGACAAACAGCAGCAGTGGTTGTTATCCCCTTTCCTAAGACAACACCAGAATTAAATAGGGTAGGCCTGTAACCGTATCCACTATACAGGGAAAATTATTTAATTAATTAATTAATTAGATCAGTACTAATTAACACGTTTATACGCTTAATTAATCTTCAATTGATTAATTAATCAACTGCAATACCTGGCCCTTCTGTTCTGAAACCAGACCTCCACTTGCCTCGGCCGAAGGTTCAGCTGCTTCGCCAACGCCAGCTTCTGTTTCTGTTGTTTTTTTTTTATTTAAAAAAAATTAACTTAACCAAATCAAACAAAGAATTCATTTTTATAACTTTAAAAATAAGAGCAAAAATACATTTAGGAAACATACAGGATTAAGTGTATTGTGCTCCTTGAAACTTTCTTCAAGAAAAGCAGACTGCTCTTTGGAAAGGCGGAGCTTTTTCCTCGCAGAGCCCGACTCGTCCTCGTCGCTGGCCCGAGAATGTGACCCGTCCGCTCCCTTTCTCTCGGCCTCAGCGTTTCCAGCTGAGGTACCGCCGCTAGTCGTAGCAGCGGCACCCCGGCGCGCTGAGAAGTCCATCTGGAAGGAGGACACGGCGCTGTTGGGAGACGAAGACAGCGCCGCGTCTTCTTCCATCTCCTCAGCCGACGGGGCCCGATTCACATCAAATCCTCGTACAGAAACTTCCAGATTTCCTACATGGTAGTAAAAAAATCTCAGTCTTTTCTGAAATTTCTAAACATTTCAGGGATGAGTAAGGGAGAAAAATCGGAGAGCTTTTTACTGTTTTGGTTATCAGAAGGCCAGGAAAAGTTGAGAAGAGAAGAGGTTGGAAGGAGGCTAAGATGCACCGGGGGGTCACCGGACCGAGGCGCCGCATCTCCTCCACTGTTTCTCCCCTCCGTTTCAATCTCTCTACCTCGGATTTGCTCCTCTCTCTTCCCAGATCCAACTCCGAGACCCAAAACAAGCTCCCTACCCGCATCCGCTAAGCGTCCTTGAGAGTCGCCTAAGCTTAAACCTAACTCCATGAGAGAGAGAGAGAGAGTGGAACTAGAGAGGAGAGAAAAAGCTGGTCTGAAGAGGGTCTTATAGAGAGAGGTTGGAGAAATAGAGATGGCCCTCTGAAATGAGAATTTGACCAAACCCAGGTTGACCAGGAGGATGCACGTGAGTTGGGTTTTTAATTGCTTTTTTATAATATTTTTTTGAAACAGAATGGGAATGGAATGAGCCATGACTCATGAGAGAAGCAATTATGCCAACCATCATTGGGTCCTGTATCTTTTTCTTTTTTTTTTGCTTGTTCTTTCTTTTCCTTTTATAAATAACACCCTCCAATCTTTTTTAGAAAGCACATCCCCATGTTGTCCCGTGTAATTTGGGATACGCTCAATGGATATTATATACGGAAATGCTTCCTAGCTACTGTAACTGTTACACTTATTTATCAATATATCACTTGTGCAAATTTCTATGTGGTTTTTCTTTTTTTTTCAATTTCAAATTTTCTACGTGTAACTACAAGATATTTCAATTGATTTAATTTGATATCTTTGAAGTTGTATAATTTAATATGTAATTATAATGAAACGTCAAAGGGGAAAAAGATATTGAAACTACTAACCATAATTAATTGATAATGTAACGTTGCCTTTATGAGGACCGTTAGTTGAAGTTTTACTCGTGCGTTGATTTATCTTATTGGAGATGCTATATCTAAAAACAACATTAGTTAATTAGTCGATTAACAGTTAATTGAAATAATTTATGTTATGTAAATGATAGTATAATTAATTAGAAAACAACAAAAATAGTAGATAGTTATTTTACTTGTCGTTTACGTAATAAATCTCTCTCTGAGTGTAAGAATGGTTCATTTTATTTATGTACGTGACGGTAAGATGAACCTTATCTATATGTAGAATTATGACGGTCTACCAAATTTTTAAATTTTCAACCAAGTTCAAAATTTTCATGCTCTCGAAAATAATGCATAATTTATCTTTGTTGGTCATTTTTTTTTCTTTTTGTTTGTGTATGAAGTGTATTTCTTTGAAATCATGTTATTGTTTTGCTTTCATTTTTCAGTTTAATTGAAACTAATGAGTAAAGTCGTAGCTGAGTTGTCTTTTCTATTTATTTGAAAATATAACTCAATATACAAAGATAGGAATATAAGAGCGGTCTAATTAATTTTACCCGCTGCATAAAAAAATGAGACTTTAGGCTTTACATGGCAGGATACCCTTCATATTTTGATTTTCTTGAAAAATAATTTTATAGCATATTTTATTACAGATGGCACAAAGTTTATATTTTATAGAATATTTATTACCTTTCATAATTTTATGAAATCGCATAAAACGCAAATGCAAATTAAATTCCTGCTACTAATTTTGTTATCACGCCAAGATTTTTGTGCTTGTTACTGAAATCAATAAAATCACAAAATTCGTAAAATCTGATCGCATAAAAAACTGTCCGGATTCGTTACTTTTAATATAATTGATTAGATACATATTAAAAATGTTGTAATTTGACTAATAGAGATCAACTTGCAAACGTAAAATTTAAAACATAATTAATATTTTATTGTGGAATTATATCACTTGAATTTTTTTTGTTTTTTTAATTGAACATTTGTTTACAGACCTTAACCGTTCTAGCTGCAATAGTACAATTTTTAATAAATCACCAGAGTCGGATGAGTTTATCATCGTCCAATATTCAAATGATGACTTTCCTATTTGTTAACGAAAATTTGTGTATCTGGTGGATCTATATTTTAATACATTTATTTAATAAAATTTTCCTTGCGGCTAATTCAGTTTCCAGACCGTACGATGATCCTGTCACGTCGTACTTGATGCTCTTTTTAAATTGCACCTTGACAACTTGATTGCAAATTATTTTTATTTCAAATATTACAGAATATGACGGGAGAATTGAAATAAGTTTCTTCTCAAACGTTTCGAAGACACATTATATCATGAAGCAGCTTCTTTGCACGCCAAAATAGTTTTAAGGAACCAGTTTTTCTCGAAAGGAAAAACAAAACGAACTTTTAATTATTTTCATCACTCAACGCCAACTACTAGTTCCTCTCAATAAATTTTAATATAGTATAAAAGAGATTAATGCAAACAATAATGATATACAAAACTGTTATAAGCTTTCACTCGACGATACTAAATAAAGTCTAACATTGGTCCATTTAAACAAAAAATTTAAATGCGTCAACAATTGTAGATTGTTTTCAGAACCGACGTCCTTATATTTTTAAATGTTAATTGATCAACTTTTATAATTTTACCTTGTATAAAAAATTCATAATGACAAAAGACACGTCAACCTATATTATATGACTCGTATGTTAAAATTCTAAACTATTTTTTCCTCATAAATGAATTTATCTAAAATTATTATTTTTTAAAGATGAGTTGCGATTAATTCCTCTTACTTATTGAAATTTAAATAATCCAAGAGATATCTCTCTAGATTTTCAATATAAACTGATATTTTAATTTAGATATACATTTACGAAAAAATAATTATATTCACTTACATCATGTACGTGTTTGTTATTAATTTTAGACATTTAGATAAAATGTTTGATACATATAATCATAAAAATACGACGCACATTTCGAATTCTAAAGTTTTTATGATAATATATAAAACCTGCAGGCAAATCCATATATAAAATCAGAATAAATTCATACATTTAAACGGATATTAAAATCCCATCAAAACCGTATTGACCTTCCACACCGATGACTAGTAACTTTTACGAGACAACCAATTAATCAGTAATAAAATAATTATAATCAATGCGGAAGCAGTGAAGAAGAAGAAAAAGTGGAATGATTTGGCACACATAATTGAGATTGAGAAATTAGAGATAGAGAGATCTATCATCTATGTTATCCTGAGTAAAATCACGTTTCCACGGTGGATGTGCTCCCTGTGTGGTGGATGTGCGTGGGATGAGATCCGTACGATTGGAGACAAAACGAGGGGGTCGTTGGCATGGGGCAATCATAGGTGTTGATGGCTACTGTTTTTGTGTAAGGGCTTGTGGTCGATGCCCTCCATCATGGCTCTTGTCGGGTCATTATTTGTGATGGATGGCAATTTGCAATTGGCAATTGGCATGAAGCCCCTCTTGCCTTTTAATCATTTGTTTTGTTAATTTTTCGTGAGGTATTAGTTGTATGTATTACTATGATGCAGTAAATTGTGCTTCGTCCTCTCTTTGTACCGTGAACAAA
Organism: Rhynchospora pubera; assembly: GCA_028095005.1. Classification (NCBI taxonomy): domain Eukaryota; kingdom Viridiplantae; phylum Streptophyta; class Magnoliopsida; order Poales; family Cyperaceae; genus Rhynchospora; species Rhynchospora pubera. The sequence continues at coordinate 20,170,180 of CM051463.1, forward strand.
TTTGACAACATTGTTTTTCGTTTTTATTAATTAAAATTAAATATATTTATGTACTATTTAATTGTAGTACTGCACGATAATTTTTTTGAAGAAAATTTATAACTGATGAACTCTATTAGAAAATTATCATTATTTTATTGTTGTGCCTCATAAGTTACTATTTTTTTTTTCTTTTGTAATTTTATCAGTATTAATTATTAAGAGAATTTATGTTTTTCGGACCTTCAATTAAAAGTGAACTTCCTCCGCCCAAGATTGGTCTCCTCGGTTGTGTATGCAAAAACTTATTCAGATTTTAGAATATTTTAATCATTAATTTATGATCGGACGTTCGAATTAGTCAATTACATATTACTTTTTACTTCAATTTGTTTTCAAAACATTAAAATTTTATATAAAAAAAAAGTTCTACATGACTACATCAGACTATAGTATTTTAGTTCGATTTGCAATTTGATCAATCACAACCTTTATAATTTTAAACGAATAGTCTGTTTTTTTTAGTCTAATATAAAAAGTTTGGTCTACTTCAATATCATCTGGCTGTTAAAGTAGTGTTTTTTCATTACAACCCGTACAAGGAGCTAAGTTCGTTGCATAGCTTTGTACTGGCTGTCAAACTTTTGTACGTGTCATTCGGGATGCAGACTAAATAAGGTGCAAAGACCACAATTTTCAAAAACGTTTGATAGAATTAATTAATTAAGTGACAAGTCCTTAACAATAATTGTTGACCTTTAAATGTATCTGTTTAGGACCACAGAGACTTATCTAACTAGCAATTAATTACTTAATTCCTGCTTATAATTAAATTATACATTTCGCCATCCCTTGAAAAGTATTTGATTAATAGTAAGACATATTATCCATGAATTAAATTTTATGACCGTGTAATTTTGTTAATGTGATATATGTTCGGTATATGTATAGGTATTCGATCTCCATCAGTAATACAATGAAAAGGACATTGTGGATACGCACATATATGTTTGGTGTGTGTGAAATCCTTGAAAATAGACTCTGATCATGGATCCAACTTCCGCTAGCTATATAAATTTGCTCTCATACTCATATTTATTACCCATAAAAATAGCAAAAAAAGAAAAAAAAATCCAAAGTGATTTCGTGCAAAATGTTTATTAGATTTATGATTTATGGTATAATATTATACTAAGGACAAGGTAAGGTGTATACAATGTAATAATTAGTATTGAATCAGTATGTCACAATACTTTTCCGTTGTCATTTCGTTTAAACAAAGTAATTGAATTTCGGATTTATGAAAAATTCAGAACTCCAGCCTAATACAATGAATAATAGTTTAAAAGAAAAAAGAATGTCATAAGTATACTCTGTACTCTTATTTATATTTCCGTAAGCAAATATATGATTACACCACCGCATCTTCGTACGTTAGTATGCAGCATGCACAGTTGACAACAGTATTTGACCTCTGTCGACTGTCGGCATGCCTATTTATTATTATTAAACAAAGAGGGACAAAGAGCAGCTGAGTGCAAAAATTTCAAGTTTGTGCAATCGTGTGTCAATAAAATCCAAAGTAGCAAACTCAATCCCTGACTAATTGCAAAAATAAATAAATAAATAAGTAATTTTCGATATTTCCAAAGACCATAATATAATGCATCTATAAATTAAATATATTCTCAAAGGGTGCGTTTGGATCGTTGGAAGAAAGAAGAAGAAGAAGGAAGAAGAAGAAAAAAAAAAATTATAAACAATCCAAACTCTTCACAAAGTTACACACTTCCCAATACTTCTTCTCACTTCTTCCCTTCTTCCCTTCTTCCCACACCTATCCAAACGCACCCAAAGATAGCAAGGCTGATCGTTATTTATTTCTTGTACATGTGCTTAACAATTAAATTACTCATATGAATGCTTGTTTAAAAATTTGTTAAAGCCCGCAAGATATTATTTCCATTTGTCTCACTCGAAAAATACGGTAACGTTATACGTCTGACAAAAATAATTCTTAAAATAAATGACCGACAAAACAATGAAATAATAAAAATTTTGCGGGATTAAGTCATAAGAATATTAACCAAAAAGCAACAACCAATAAGGTCAAATTTCTATCTCCTAATTCAACTCATATATCCAAATAAATTATACCTTTGTTATATTCAAAAAAATTCAACACCTATATCCATTGCTATATTTAAATAAATTATACAAGTTCCTGTGCAATCATTGCAATTATTATACTATGTGCTTTATATATTATATATTAGTTTCATAATCAAGGGAGTGGTATATGTATAGTCAATATCACTTGCGTGCTTAACAGGAATTAGAAATGGTTCGGAAAAATAATTGAATTTCTTTGTGAAGAAGAAAATATTGTTTTTGCAAAAAAATTTTATATGCAACATGAGTTGACATTTGAAATGGAACAATCTATAATGTAAACAAAACCTAGATCATGTCAATGATGATCTAATGCGTTTTTTTTTTTTTTTTAGCTCATATGTATGTATTATTTTTTCCTCAAAAATAAATGCACATTCATGTATGGAAAACATAAGAGAGATTAGCTGGGAATCAACAACATTCTATTTATACAACAATCAATTCGCCAAGTTATTTTCTATAACCACCACTTCTTAGTCAATATCGCATTTAATTATTAATTATGACGTAACATATTTTTACTCCACCATCAAATTCACGCAACCATTGCTACGTTTAGATTGTTTAGGAATAAGAAGAATAGCCTATTTCTAGGTAGAAAGTATTGGGAAGTGTGTAACTTTGTGAAGAATTTAAATTGTTTATAATAAATTTACGTCCAGTAAGAAATTATTGCTCCTATTCCTATACGATTTAGAAGTTGTATATTCACTGTTCTTTATGTACTTCGATCGTGCAAAACTTTGCAGGAAATGTTGCTCCAAAGAGAAGTTCGTTTTATTAGTAAATAAAAGGTCCGTAACATGTGAGGTTTCGGCTAATGCACCAGCAGTTTGATATAATTATTTATATTCTTTTTACTGTTTGCTGATCATAGAAATAATTACAATGGGCTCGGATTCACAGAATATGAGGTTACTCCGGAATAATGTTTTAATTAGATTAATAAATGATCAAATCAAACAAATTGGATCAAAATAATGTTCCAAATTGAAACTACTTAGAAATAACAACACTCTTAATTCAAAATAAATTTATTCTTAATTGTTTAAAATATTTTTTTTCCCATTATTACTATTATTATTTCCAACTTGTTTCGACCTAAAGACTTTATATTGTTGTTGTATTTAGAAATAAAATAAACAGACAAGAATTATTCATTATTATTTCCAATCAAAATCTCAACCGTCCGAAGTGATTTATTATACAATAGACATTTATTCTCGCACTAAAACATTCTCGATTAAATATCTCTTTTTGAAATAAAAGCAGCTCAAATATACGATACGGCTTCCTCGTGACTCCTCAACAAAAAAAAGACGTTACAGAACACGTAAGAACCAAATTGAAACCACGCACAGAATTCCTGTGGACAAAACAAAAACAAGTATGAAAACGGTCGACACATTTAATTAAACTCAAAAATATCAACCCGACCGTCACATGAAACCTTCCTTCCATAATTCACTATTCCTTTGGCTCAGAGGTATGTATCTGTAATCAGTATCAGTATCATGCCGATGCCTATTGTTACGTGTCGACATCACGTGCCCTGCCACAGACACATAAATGGACCTTATTTTCCACAATTTATTGCTCCCATTTCGGTGCTGTGCATTCCTAATCTAATTTAATGCACTCACTGACCTCCCACTTGGTCGACCCCTAACCCATCTCCATTTAATTTCTCTTTCGCATCTCATCCCGGAGATCTCCGTTTCTTAAAGAATCAGTTGGTATTATTATTGAGGATGGAGTTATTGAAGTTAGTGAAGTTAACAATTGTGAGAAGTCAGTGCTAATTTAGAATTAGAAAATATTGTTTGTTGTGATATGTTGATGTTAGAGAGATAAAAAAATAAAATATTAGTTTTCATATATTTTAAATTATATTATATTTAATTGTGATAATTATTATTATAATTTCTATAAGTATTACCACAAAACAATAATAATAATTCGTCATCATTATCATGATCATGATGTATTTTGTAATTATTATTATCATAATTATATTATATTATTATTTTTATATTTTTATTATTGTAATTATAGTTTAAAATAATATTATTTTATTAACTTATACTAGTAATATAATTGTTCTTATTTTAATATTAAAATTATAATTAATAAGTATAAGTTAATATTGTAATTAATACACAAATAATAATAATAATAATAATATTTTTTTACTGATTTTTTAAGTTTGTCATGGAACAAATTTCTCTAACTCAACTTTTTGTCAAGTTAGAGAAGTAGAGTGAAGTTGGCACTAACTTCACTAACTTGGGATGTGTTTGGTTGATGGAGCTTAGAAAATTAGTGCTCTAACCTCAAGTTTGCTAACTTCATACCCAACCGAACATAGCCTGAATCCCAGTTTTATCAACGTTGTTATTGTCGTACGAGTATCTTTTTATAAAGTGATTAATTAAATAAAGTATATCATGCTTACTTATAAAAATACATATACAAGGACTAAAATAATTAAGCAAAGGTGTAAATAATTGTTTACTCGATACAATTTTGGTCATTGATCGTTTAAATTAATTGCTTTGATGTTAGAGGTGGATATAAGATTACAAGCTCTTCACTTTTAATAGAAAGAGAACTTTCACTGGATTGGTTGTGCACACTTCGATATAATATATATATATATATATAAAGAGAGAGGTATATATATAGGATTGCTAAAATGCTATGCATAGTACGGATGACCTTTGTGCTACAGATTCGTTCCTGAATTTCATGCTTCAAACTATCGATCCAAACCGTTCATTATCTTCCTCGTATTGAAATCTCATTAGAAATCAAATTTTATATATTTTTATTTTTTTACTATTTTTCTCATATTTTTGAAAATCCTTAATCTAATAAATTTTGGACCCTTCAATAATAGCGATTTTCAAAAATATGAAAAAAATAGTACAAATTTAAAAAATATATAAATTTGATTTATAATGAGATTTCAATATGGAGAAGATAATGAACGGTTTGGATCGGTTGTTTAAGCATTATATTTAAGAACGAATACGTAGCATGAAAGTCATCCGTGCTATGCATAGTATTTTAGCATTCCTTTATATATATATAGAGAGAGAAAAAGCCTTCGATCAAAACGCTTTGACCGGAATCCCGGTTAAACCCCGTGAAATCTCAATTTTGAAACTTCAAATGACCGATCCAAACCGTCAAATATGATCTCCATATTGAAATCTCCTTACCGACCAAAATTTTTATTTTTTTTTGAAATTTTTAAGTATTTTTTTCGGATTTTCAAAAATCGTTAATCTAATTTGTTCTGAACCCTACAAAAAATTGCTGTTTTTGAAAATCCGAAAAAAATAATAAAAAATTTCAAAAAAATGAAAATTTTGGTCGGCAAGGAGATTTCAATATGGAGATCATATTTGATGGTTCGGATCGGTCATTTGAACTTTCAAAATTGAAAATTGACGGAGTTTAACCGAAACTCCGGTCAAAGCGCTTTGATTGAATCCTTTCTATATATATATACATATATACACACACAGACACACACACATTGCTGAATTGATTGTACACCGTGTTTGGAAAAAGAGCACGAAACATGCATATAAAAAACTTCATTACAATAATATATATATTTTTTTTAAAATAGAACAAATATATATAATTTTTTCATGTGAAATTTAAAATGGGCGGGTTCGACTCCTAGTTTTAGGGAAACGAGAAGAGGGGAAATCAAACCAAAGAATTTTTTTTTTTTCAATAATAGCAACCCGAAGAAGAACATGCATTAAAGAGAGAACGGATGAACAGCATTAACGCCAAGCGGCCAAACCACTTGGGGTTCAAACTGGTGTGAACATATGAAATTTGCTCTCTAATAAAATAATATTTACATACATTTTTTAGAAAAAATATAGACCTCAGCACAAGACAAATGCCACCGTATACAAAGTAATTAATTATGTATAATCACGATTAAAATAAGCATGGCTCGTCAAACAAAATAATGTACCAGGTGTTGATTCAAAGTAAATTTAAATATTGGAGGAAGGATATATAAAATAAAACTATCTTCATTTTTTTGTGCAGATATATTTTGTAAGGCTGCCGACGGCCAGCGCTGTCCAGGTCAAAATGGAGGTGTCCATTCCAAGGTGGCGAGTGAATCAACGGTCCGAAAACATGAACTGTTCCGAACGAAAACGAACCGAGCCAGGTCAAGCACGCAACCGCAACAATCCGCCTTATCACGTGACACTCCCGTGGGAAGACGCGTGACATCGCCACCTGTCGCACATCCACTGGACGGAACCAGTATCGCGTGGGGCCCACAAAGATTGAATAATGAATGCACGCTCCCTGCGGCGGGGCGGGGGCACAGCTGTCCGAACTGGAGGCGACAGCGCGCCAGGCGCAATCATTAGTACGGTCGACTGGTCCATCTCTCTCTCCGTCCGATTTATCTCTCTCTAACAAAGTAGTGGGTCCCGCGGAGCAATTATTTCCAGCTGATTGACGTGGGGGCCACAGGTTATCGTTTGTCGCGTGGAACGTCTACCGTTCACCTCGCGGTGACCTGACTCGTCACATCAGATTCGTTTCTGTAATCTGTACGGTAGATCATTGCAGACGGCTACGGGACACCTACGATTCCCTCTACCTGACTACCAATGAATAATTCATGTTTGTTTATTTTTATTTATATCCCTATTATTAGTTTTTTTGCGTCTCAGAGAATGCTCTTCTGCAAGACTGCAACTCAGTTTTCTTTTTATTATTAATAATATTGTGAGAAAGATTCAATAAATTTTCTTAAATACTTTTATGTGATTCTTTGGGTGCGTTTGGATGAGAGAAGAAGAAGAGGAAGAAAAAAGATGGGAAGAAAAAAAATTATAAACAATCCAAACTCTTCACAAAGTTACACACTTCCCAATACTTCTTCCCACTTCTTCCCTTCTTTCTTTCTTCCCACACCTATCCAAACGCACCCTTTAATGAAAACTTTGTAAAGATGATTTCGTTGGGGCCGTTTGGATAGTATGAGAATAAGGAAGAATAGTTTCTTTCTAGAAATAATTTTTTTCTAAGTATCCAAACAAGTTAGAAATAAGAAGAATTATAGCTTCTTCCTAGAAATACTTTCTTCCAACAATTATATATATATATAATTTCAACAAAATTAACTAAATACTAATAGCTAAATGAAATTTTATGTGCTTTTTAATTAATACTTTATTTAATATTAAAAAAATATTTTTTAATAATTTATTTAAATTAATATTAATTTACTTATTCTTAACTCACCATTCAAACGACATTTCTTATTTCCGAAATAACACTCTTCTCAATAATTTTCTTTTCTAAAATTCTTATTTCTTTCTTATTTCCATACCATCCGAACCAGCCGTTGTTACTAGAGAAACCCAACAAAAAGACTTCGGCATATTTACGTTTTCTTTTTTCTGACAACCGGAAATTAGAATAAAGAATTCTAGAATTGCTAGCGTTTAGAGCAGATACGCTAAAAAAAAATGGGAAAACAGTAATGCTCTGTTAAGTTGGCAATGTATGGAGCATCAGGTAACTGGGATATGTTAAAACGGGATGTGAAAATTCTCTCAAATTTCTAATTAATTCTTTTTGTAGGAAAAGCATGATATATATTTTGTAAAGCTCTATTTGTGGGAAGTTCTAAATTAAAGTTAGTATCCTCATTTATCCTACCATGAATTAGTAACGTAAGATTTCTTCAATAAATTAACGTTAGAATCCTCATTTATCCTACCAATGAATAATTTAACTAATGCAACATTAAGGCTCCGTTTGGATGGCTTCTTTCCGGAATAAAGAATAAGAAATAACCACTTTTTACCAATAAATTTATTTCTAACCATCCAAACTCTTCACAAAAGTTACACACTTCCCAATAAATTTACCCCTTTCCAATAAATTTCTTCCCTTCTTCCTACCTTATTCTCAACGCATCCAAACGGAGGCTAAGAAATAAAAAATAAGATTCAAATCCAAATCAGTCGCTGTAAAATGAGTTGTGTAAAAGAAGTGCAATTGCGCAAGCAAGGCAGAAAATCCGACAAGGTCTCAATATCTCGAGCATTTACTTTTCAAATTTAATTAAATTATGTATTTTCAACTTTTTTCCTGGCGTTATGTTGATTTGGTAATTGGTTAGCTAGTAAAATACTACAGATTGGGTAGCAAAACCAAAAATTAACACCTCCAGGTTCTTTTTTTTTTTTTCTTTAATTAGAAGTCCGATCATCAAATCAGCTAGCGGCAATCAAAGGGATGAACTAAATAAATAGTTTTATTCAGAGATGGTTAATTAGATAAATGTAACGATGTTGTCGGGTTGAGGTCACTAGGTTTAGAATAATCAAATTATCTTCATGAAATAATTATCCAACCTTGTTTATGAAGTTCTGCTAGTCTGTGCTGGCTCACTCGTTATTTTTCTTCTTTTCTTCCCTTGCTTTTCTAGTAGGTAGCTGCTACCTAGTTTTTTTTTTTTTTAAATAGTCTTCAATAATAGCACTGAGTTTACAAAAAAGAAAAGAGAGAAATTATAAGTATAAATAGAACTACATAGAGGGGCTGAAGGATGCCACACAAATTGTTTTCATTTTCTTGTGTATTTTATTTTTTAAAAAGTTTAGAAACTCTATGTCCCCTTAATTAAATGGAGATAACAAGTTTGTCCCCCTACGGAAAAAACTTCTGGCTCCGCCCCTTTGACAAATTATTCCATATTGTAATTAATTAATATACGGTTTTTATACTAGTTTTAATACTTCTTTGTTGAGACCAGAAATTACATTTATCTCCTTTCACTTTTTGATAAACCGAACATTATAACTTGACGGTTTCCTTTATATTTCAAATTATAAATTTTAAATTATTAATTAAATTAGTTTGTAAGAGACGCAGCCACGTCAATTTTATCATTATCATAGGTCATTTATACTAGATAAGATATGAAAAAATTAATATATCATAATTAATAAAATTATAGGTTGACTTCTAAAATTTGAAAATTAAATATTTCACTATTTCAGAAAACTTGTGATGTTAAAACATTTGCTTTTGTGGAATGAAAGTTAAATAAATCCCCTTTGACCATTGTTAAGGCCAATACAATATAATTTGCGAACCTGTCATGCCTTAAATGGAAGTTGCTGCAAATTATTAACTACTATTAAAGATCCCCAGAGTCAAACCATATTAAAAGTAAAATCACAGCCTTACCGTCATCTTTATATTACAATTAAAAACAATATTTAAAAGGGGAAATTGGGTGTATACCCCTTTAATTTTCTCTAATTGGATATATACCCCTTTATTCTTTAAAATCGGATATATACCCCTCTAATCATGTTGATTACGTACATATACCCTTATTGATTATTTGAATGATAAAGTAAATGTCCAAAATCAAAATTTAAAACTTATGACATAATTACCCTTTCTTTCCATCTTCCCAGCGATCCCCTATTTCTCACATGCGTGACTTCTGTCTCTGTTCTTCTCGAGCTCTCTCACGCTGATTTGGCTGAGCTCGGTATCTCTACTTCCAATTCCAATTCCCACTCCTCAGGAATAAAGGCATGCCTTGATCCAATAAGCACCTTCTTCTCTCTCCTAGCCAAGAATGAATGCTCGTGGGATACGTATATTTGTCTAAATGTCTGAGCTAGCTTTAATAATTTTTGACGGGTGTGTTTGGATGACTAAGGAATAGGGTATAAGAATAAAGATTTTCGGTTTGCGTGCTTATCCAAATTTCTTATTCTTATACCATGGTTTTGTTAGTATAGGAATAAGGACCCTTATTCCTTATTCTTGTGTTGTTTGGGTTGCACAAGAATAAGAATAAGCACGCAAACCGAAAATTCTTATCCTTATATCCTATTCCTTAGTCATCCAAACACACCCGACATGAGTAGCCTTATGTTGGTTAACCTCTAATCTTTCAAATTTGTTGTTATATTCCACCTTAAATTGCACAGAATCAAGGCAAGGGAGTTAGAATACTAAACTTGTTTGAATGAAAATAACTTCGTTTTAATTAAGTTTGATAAGCAATTTAGTTATTACTTCCTTGCATAATGCATATATATATTTTCTTTTTGCTTAAATGAGGCTGTAGCATTAAATTGAAAAATGTGGTCAATTTTTGCTTTGTCAATACTCTAGCATCAGTATGATTTCATCACTTTTGATTCATGGCCAAGTCAGTCAGTATATTTTCTTTCTTTGATTTTTTTCTTTTCGCTAGCTCACCTGTGTCTTCACCGTAATTTAATTTTATCGAACTAACTCGTTCGTTCAACACTTTTGACGCATGTGAGAAAGAGGGGATGTTAGGGAAGCTGGAAAGAAAGGGTAATTATGTCATAAGCTTTAAATTTTGATTTTAGACATTTAAAGTATCGTTCAAATAATCAATAAGGGTATATGTACGTAATCAACATGATTAGAGGGGTATATACCCGATTTTAAAGAATTGAGGGGTATATATCCAATTAGAGAAGATTGGAGGGGTATACACCCAATTTTCCCTATTTAAAAAAGCACACAAACAACAACTGTGGGCCCCACCTAGGCCCCATCAACATCCCTCTCAACTCTCAAGCGTGACTGTTTACTTTACATTTTTTCATGTTTTTTTTATTAAATATAAATAAAAATAAATGAAAATCCCGTAGGCGAGTGGACTGTTGCGTCGTCAGCCCCGTGATGATGATAACTCTCGTCATCTCGTGGGCTCCACAGAAATAAAGGCCATAAAATCAGCGCCATTGATTTCGCATATCTGTTATATCACGGCCGTTAGATTTAAATTCTCTGGGATACGAGTACTGTAACAGTAGATACGCGATGTGACCCGACGAGGGATTCGTCGCCGCCTGTTTGGCGTAGGCGTGCGGAGGCGCAGAGAATAGAGTAGAGGAGGTTCAGGTAGGTTTCTGATTGGATGGTCTCTGATGGAGTAGCTTTGGTCTCTTGCTCTGGCGGTGCAACTTAACTTGGGGACAGAATACTAGAGTAGGAACTACTACTAGGAACTTAATTTATTTTATTTAATTAATAACGCAGGGTCAGAGTTTTGTCAGCTAAAAATAAAAAACAATTTCTATTTTATATGTTTTGTTACAATACATCATTGTATGTATATATGTAGCATGTTTGCCAAAATAATAAAAATATTATATATATTATTTTTTAAAAAATGTTTGATTGTATTAATAAATTAAAAGAAAACTTATTGGTAAATCAACTAATGATATTTATGTTGAAAATTTGTATGGATAGAGATAATTTATAGGTCTAACTGACATCGATTAATAGGAGGTTTGTTTGTAAAAACCTTATCCTATAAGTTTTGTGTGATATCAATAAGATATTTATTTTGAAATGATTGCTTGCATTGTACAAAATTGTGTGTGAAAAATTTGTCCACAGTTATCATGAGTTCTTTAAAAGCACCGTTGACCGACACCAGAAAAAAGTTATTTGAATATTTCAGTATTAGTTTTTTAACAAAATATCTGAAAATGGTAGTTGGAATTTGTAGACCATCAATTACAAAATTATAGCAAAAAATTCTCAATTTATTTTTCCTGGGCCCGTTAAATAAATATCTACTTCTGAAACGTACAAGTATTTCTAATCAAAACCGCTCCTACTCATGATAATTTGCGCGATTTATATTTTTTTTATCGACTGTTTATTTGCGCAAATACTTATAATAATAATATGACCATTATAATAATGTTGAGCTATAGAAAAGTATCTCATATAATAAGATCAGTAGTGCGAGAGCATTGCACAATCAATTTCATTCCATCTATTTAGATTGGATGACTAACAATATTTTTTTAATTTTAAAAAAGCGGCAAAATCATATATTTACTTCTAAAAATTTAGAAATCATATGAAATATTTTGCGCTATTTTTCAGTTAACGGAAACCCACTTCAAATTTAATGCAAAAAATTTATAATTTTGAAGGCATTGCATTTTTGAACTCTTTATAATTTTTGTTAGTATGAAAATAAAATTTCACACACAAAAAAAATTAGTAATGATTTGAAATAATAAAAAAACTAATAATATTTATCAAACCATGGAAATAAAATACTATGAAATTTGTAAAGTTATTTAAAATATTTTCGGAATTGATAATTTGAAAAATTTATATGAATAAATTCCTCATATATCATTCAGCATGACCATAAATTTTGCTGAAAATGTTTAAAATGGATGTATCCAGTTTTTCTCGAAAATGGGGATGAGTTCCATGAGAAACAAATGGGATCCGGCTTTGGAATTTCTTTAGTACCACAATTGTACTACATCTCTATTAGAGCCTTTTATATATAGAAAACATGCCACGCCAGTTATCAAAGACTTTCGGAACTTGTGTGTAGTGTGTTGCATTCTCTGTGCATAAACCCATGAAGATGGTTGGGCTTCTCTTCACGTGGCAACAGAAGATCATGTGGCTTCCCCTTCCCTTCACGTGGCAACAGAAGAGCTGTCAAAGATCTTCCCTTCACGTGGCAACATAACGCAACAGCGAAGGAGAGGTGTGCACGTGGAAATCAGATCCGCACCCGATAAATATCTGTAGTCCCCACCTGTCAGCCACACTATTGCGCAACAGTGCTTATGAATAGTGTTCGGATCTGGATCCAATAGGCCAGGATTAATATATGTTTGGATGTCCCATTGGGTGTGTTTGGATGAAACAGAATAAGTCGGGAATATGAATAAGGAATTTCGGTTTGCGTGTTTATCATTATTTCTTATTTTTATATCATGATTTTGTTAGTATAGGAATAAGAACCCTTATTTCTTATTCTTGTATTGTTTGGATTGCACAAGAATAAGAATAAGCACGCAAACCGAAATTCCTTATTTCTATTCTCTATTCCCGCTCAAAACAATAAAATTTATATCTCTATAAACAATAAAAATCCTAAGAGAGCAGAAACTTCTTGCATGATTTATATCTCTACTTTTGCCTAGCAGTTTCGAATTCGACGGATGACAATTATAAAATTTGCATTTGCCAAACGTCATGATAAGGAGCTCACGCATTTCAGCGGCAGCGAATTATTACTGAAATTCTACGAAAAATGATATAAAAATGAATGGTCTATTAAGGAAAAATTCTCCAATCAAATCTCTCAGATTTGATAATGACACCTTCTTAACCATATTCGCTCCTAAAGAGATGGTGGATCGATCCACACTCTTTGAAAACCTCTCGCATCCAACAAACTGATAAAATGAAGTGTTTCTGACTGAAAGTGTTAATTAATTCTACATAATTAAATATAGTAAGAAATGTATCGGAGATAAAAAATACCGAGGAAACCAAAGGTTTCCTACAAACTGAAATCAAGTGATTACGGTAAAAGTATTAATACTTTCAAGTTTGTACATCTCATTTAAATATATTTAAATAAATAAATATATCCATTTATTTGGAAAATATCATAATTTTGTTCAGGAAATTAAGGAGATCTTCTATTCATAGTCAAAGTTTTTTTTTTTTAGAATAGTTGAGTATTATTTTGGATTAATTTCGAGCATTTTTAAGCGTCCTCGATCATCTTTTGGCGTGTTTGAGCTATTTTGTTTAAGTGTTTTCGAAAGTTCTTTTAGCATTTAATAGTTTTGATCGCTCTTATTTATTGTCTTTTATTCACGTTTTTCTCGAGAGTTTACAGCATTTAAAAATTTCAGCAATTTTCAAGCTTTTTCATCATTTTTTTTGCATTACATTTCTCGAAAAAAGTAACATATATTAATACTTATTAAGCTGCTATATACAACAACAGAAAATCTTAATAATTACCAAAATGACACCACACAAGCATATAATTAAAGCGAATGAATTACAAATATTAGTACTTTGTGAAGCAAGTAGTTGTACTCCGTACACTACTACTATTATTATTTTTTTCCTGACGTGTCAACGCATTTTCCTCCCGAGTCATAATATATATCTTTTAAATTCTAAAATGACAAAAGCTTTGTTGTTTTGAATACATGTATATAATTTTATTTATTAATTTCTTCTTGGATTTACTCATTGTTGAAGAAGATCAAAGATGTAGCGGAAACTGGAAACAAGAAAGAAGCAATGACACGAAATTGGTAATTTTTAGTTGGAAGATATTATCCTGTCTCCAAAAATAAAATATTGGACAAAATGATTGGACAGTTCTCATGCAACATAATTGCATGGTATGATCTACAAGACCATCGACCCAACAATGAGATCATTAATTAAAAAGCTTTCCTAAAACAAAATAAAAAATCATTAAAGAGTGCCCTACATGCATGGCCCGACAACCAATAGTCAAATGCCAACTGTCTACTCCTACTTTCCCGAATTAATTACCTCTTCCAGGTCTTTTTTCCTGTTTTTTTTTTTTTGTTTATTGAAGCACAAACCACATTAGGGCTCTACTGAGTGCTAGTTGCACTATACTTGCTAGGCTGTGCACATAGTATTAACTAGTTAGGTAATTACTTCATCCATTCCTTTGTGTTTTTTAAATATTATTAATCCTTCTAGCTTTCTCTTTTTTTCCCCTGCAACCGCAGTCCAAAAGTCACATCGGTTTTAATCCAATCTTACTTTGTATCGACAAAAATCTTACCATGGGATTCTTCCGAGTTGAGACTTGTAGAGGTAGGGTCATAGAGTGTGTGGCAGTTGTTGTTTTGGATGGGGACTTCTCCGTTGAAATCCGAATTCATTAAGAAAGTAGGCATCATGAATTTATTGCACGGTTCTATGATTTCCCACCAAAAAAATTTATTACATCCATCAATATTACTTTTACAATTTACAGTAATTTCACAAATCGTGATGACCCGCTTGGATAATTCTAGCTCAAATATAACAACCATAATTGGTCATTTCAGTATGGAGGCAAGAATAACATCAACATTAATTTTAGTTGTAACTAATATTTCATGGAAGATGTATAAAAAGCAATTTATGTTGAAGTGTGTGTGTGTGTGTGTGTTTTTTTTAAATAACACGAAAAAGAATAATATCATTTGAGAGAAACGTTTGTTACGTCAACGTTAATTTAGAGGTGTGTTTGCCATGGCTAGGAAAATATTTAATTGAAATATTATATATATTATGTTATTTTGGACACTTTTTTTTTTTTTGGGGTGCATGCACATTGTCAAATAATAACTAAAACATGCACCACAGATTTGCCACACGGATGCTTCACAGGATAACGAACTGTTAAGCCATTGTACAAGCATGCAGTGGCTGACAACTTTAATTCAATGGAGAGATGGAGAGAGAAACAAAAAGTACGAGCAATGAAGCAAACGAGCAGGCAGAGACCAAGCAATGCTCCAATAATGAAAACTGGTTACAAGTCTAACATTGCAATGATTACATTTGCCTCTCTCCTCTCCAGTCTCATCTCTCTCCGTGTGGTCAATCATACCACATGCGTCTTGCAATCATACCTCTCTCTCTCTCTCTCGTGCAGTGATGGATGATGGATCACATCTCCATCCCTCTCTCTCTCATCCTGTAAATTTGTCAGACTGGTTTCTTACTTTATTCTCTCCATTTCCAACAATAGCGGGAGAGAATGTTTCTGGAGTAGAATATTGCTTAGAAGTAAAGACAGCACCTTGTGGTCGTCGCATGCATAATCATGGTACCAATTCCATGCATAATCATGTTCGTAATGATTCAATTCAAGAGATATGAGGAGGATATAAAGCAAGAGCTATCAAACCGGGACAACGCAACAACTAACATCCTTGCATGTTTGAATGATTGGTGCAACCTAAGTACACAATGATGGCTACCAAGAAATTGGCCAATGACCAACAGTAACAACTAAAGCTTCCCTAATGCTTTTTGATTCTATTTGTTAATAAAATTATTGTACTACTAAAGATAACTTTTTGTGGAAAGAAAACTAGCTAAGAGAATGGGTCCTTAATTTTGGGTTCACTCTAGATCCACGAGAACTATGGGAATTGTTGAAAATGGGATTAAAATCTATAATAAGTGTTGGGAAGCATTATTTTTTAGGAAACAGTTACCATATATGGAAAAGTAAAAAGGTGTCAAATGTATGGGATTTTGCAAATTAAGTCTATTTTTTTTTTCAAGTCTTAACAATTTGTTAAATATAATTTCCAAATAAATACAAAGCGCAATTATAATATTATTATTGTAAATCATATATATATATATATATATATATATATATATATATTTTTAAAGCTATATATGTTTTTAGTTTATCATGCTGCAGAAAGTTATCATGGCATATACCGCACATTTGTTATCAGTTGTCACACATATATATTAAACTACAGTGGTTGCATTTATTTTTTTTTAAAAATTCCGACACAATCTTATCAAAATTTCTCATGTATCTCAACAGATCATTCCTAAATTTTCCTGCACGTTCACGTGTCGATTAATTGGATCCCACTTTGTGCTCATAAAAAAAAAATAATTACATTGTAGAATCTCAGATCCATAAATTCCATGATCGACATACTCCTGTTGGCTTCTGAATGGCTCTTAAAAAAACACCACTGTATTTAAACCTGCCAAAATCATTTATTGTATTTTTAAACTCTTTGTCTAGAAAACTCTGTCTTGCGAACTGATTTAGGTAGCGTGGTTCTCATAAATTTTGAACTTTTAAATTGGTAACACATTTTTATCGGAGTGATTTATTTTCTCTAAAAGCAGAACAACTTTATTTTTAGTTCATATCAATTTTTGTGAAGCATCAATCCTGCGTTGGCCCCTACCAATTATATAGAGGGGGACAAGAAATGACATCAGGTGAGCATGCATCTTTCATTCATAAATCATAATCATCCAAGTGGAGAAAACAGAATGGATGTAAGAGAGACCCAGGCCAGGCCCCATAACACTCTGTGATAATGGAGTAAATAATCTCTTCCCATAATTACTTTGACCAGAGCAAAAAACTCTTTGTAGGTCCAAATAATAAATTACATTGTTATATCTACTGTTCCTTTTCTATAGCATGCAGATCGATGGTAATTTTCAGTACATTAAATATTTTGTGATAAAATAATTGTTTTTCAATATGTCCTGTATATATATTGGTTTGCAATAAACAATCAAAGAATTTATTCCAAACTTTCTCCTTCACCAGACCATATTTATTCCTTTCTCAGGTGAACACAAATCCCTGCAAAATATACTGGTGACCCACAAGCACACCCATATCACATGGTCATGTCAGTTGGATATAGAATTGATCCTTATTTGTTAAGTTCTGAGAATTTACAAGGATGAAATAATTCAGAAATTGACACTGCTCTTCCGATTCCAACAAAGGCGCTTGAACATATCCCCAGTTTATTCTGTTGGCAATTGCTTCTTCTTAAATCTGAAACTAAGTTCTCAAGCCTTTTGCATCTCTAAACTTACACAGTATTGCAGAAAAAGATAACAACCTTTATCCTTTTAACAAAGGGCACATATACGACAATGACATTCATTGCAAGCTTGACTTCTCGTTCCCATCTTTTATCCGAACAAAATCTAAGACAAATCCGCATGCTTATTGAGTAATCATGAAAACCCTAATGATTATTATGGTAAAATCCTGATACTCTCCATTCAGCTTAAATGGAGATATGCTTTTATTTTGGTAATCATGATTTTTTTTTTCCTGGTTTCCATACCCGTAGTCCAATAGAAATATGACAACGGTTCAGCTGGTCAATATCATCATCTGAAATTTTTTTTCTTACCTCACAAATGATCGTACTCAGTAGCTTTGTCATAAATTTTTTTTCGTTTTCAAAGAAGTATTACTATTTTTGTTTTCTACTTCAGATAGCACAGTTTTAATCTTTTCTGTTACTATTCTAATTAACAATTTTCCTGCACCATTCTCACATAATAACTCGAAAGACATCATACCTGTACTATTCCATTTTGGCGGCCACATCACGGGAGTCTCCATTTTTGGGTTCAAGTTGGAGAGCAACCAAATTCTATCCAACTGACGGAAACAGACGAGAAATTCATTGTTTGTAGTCAAAATAACAAAGTACATGCTTTTACAGAAAGCAACAGAATCAAAACCTACCGAGTACAAAAATGCCGTGAACTACTGAACTGCAGGCAGGGGTGTCAATACCGTGCCATTTCACACGTTTTTTGTTCCATTCCGTTCAAATGGAACGAAAACAGAACGGTATATAGTTTTTGTTTTCAGAAAAGTAACTCTGATTTATGAAGATCGAAGGCGTAAATGAGAAATTACAATAGAAAATGAACGCAGAAATGAAACGAAACAGAAAAAAAATTATATCATTTCTGTTTTGTTACATGAAACGGAACGAAAATGAAGCTGATATGTTCTTTGGACGTTTGCAGGTATAGGAGGTCAATAAACAAACTGGGCAGTTTACAGTTCAGCCTTATTTTCAACAAAAAGAAAAGCATCCCATGATATACTTGAAGAAGTTTCGTTGATGCTATTTATATATATCAACTTCGTTCTTTCATTTGTGTTTCAAAATTTAAAACTCAAATGCTGAATTCAAACATTGATTTCATTTATTGGCACAAAACCATTCACACAAAATATCTTGATTTTTTTAGAGTCAATTTTTTAACCGCGGTATCTAGTATAAAAATTTTAAAAAAATAAACTTAAGACAATTGTATCATTTTATATCAAAACAAAAAAAATTTAATGATTTGCATTCGAAATTAAACTTTTAAATTAAAAAAAATATGAATTAAAACTAGCTTGGAACTGAACCTTCCTCATAATTATAATGGCAACAAGCCAACTGAGTTAGTGATGGCAACTTAACTAAAAAAATTAACCGAGTTAAACGAATTAGATGGGTATTGGACTTTTATAAGCCCGGTTTTGGAAATCTCGGTCCAGTTCAATTTTAGGCGCTGGCGATATTATTTTGCAGATACTACGCACAATGTCTAGTTTGTTAGTAAGCGGCTGACATAAACACGGTAAATTCCTAATTAACGAGCATGGGGACCTTCTCCTTGTTTCTATTTTATACGTAATAAACTTAATAATGTATTGAACTAATAAAAGGCGCCAAATCTGCCATTAATCCACGAAATAGGCTTTGTTGTTATTTCATTGTCATAGCCCAGACTATCATGGCGAATATCCTAAGGGAAGAAGGGAAGAAGTGGGAAGAAGTATTGGGAAGTGTGTAACTTTGTGAAGAGTTTGGATTGTTTATAATTTTTTTTCTTCCCATCTTCCTTCTTCCTCTTCTTCTTCTCTCATCCAAACGCACCCTAAGTTCTGAAATTCCGTTTGTTGGTATACATACAACTTGAAGCGACCTGAAAGGCTGAAACTCATGTAATGGGCCCTGAACTTTGAATTATTTGAACCTTAGACGAACTTGATTAATGATTATGGTCCATATAACAAGGCCTTCCAATGCATGTAAGACACAATTCCATCTCACATTTTTTGTATTTTAACCAGGGTGTTAGCGACTCCAATTATCAACAAAATCCGAATACACCAACAATGGTTGGTAGCAAGTCAACTGCACTGTTTGTTCTTAATTAACTACTAGCAACTCCACGCTTAAATTAAGCTACATACAATTTGATCCAACACATCCTGGGAGCATCAGCATTAGAGGTTAGGAATGATGTTCAAATTTCTCCTATCATCGGATTTGAACATGGAAAATGTCTTTCCTAGCCTTGCAGCATGACAGATCAGATTATTTTGGGGATTGGATTTCATTCGACTTTCTACAATCCATGACCATTTTTTTATGAAGTCTGTGAAGCCACCGAGTCTGCATTTTTTTTCGCACGAAAGCAGGAATCTTTCTTGCATTGAGTCAGTGCATCAGATCTTAAAAACAAATGACAAAGCTAAACCACCACAGTATAGCGTGACTCCTTGAAGACATCAGTAAGGTTGTCAATCAGTATATATTTAATTCATATGGTACAGACCAGATCATGAATTGAAAGAAGGGTTCTCTTTTTTTTTTTTTTTTTTTTTTTAAATGATGGAGAAGCATTTCTGCTTTTATGGGATCAAATCAGCAGGTAGAGAATTAACAGTACCTAGTTAAACAAATTAAAAAAAGAGAACTGACCAAGAAATTGAGCTCCTCTTAAGTTAAAACGTGATCTGTCCAAAGAAATTACAATCGTACAATGAAAGTACATGCAGAACGACAACACATACATTCATGCACCATTTATTCAGATCAATTGATTAAAATGAGAACAAGATTCTTAAGAAAGACCCCTAACTTTTCCAGTGGCAATATCGACATCTATATCGAAAAAGCAAGGTCGAGTGGGGAGGCCAGGCATGGTGCTCATTGTCCCTACAAGCGGGTAGATGAAACCGGCGCCAATACTGGCTCGAACATCCCTTATTGGTATGTTGAACCCGGTAGGTGCTCCTTTGAGGGATGCAATGTGCGAGAAAGAATACTGGGTCTTGGCCATGCATATTGGTAAACCTGCAAAACCTTGCTTCGTGTACAGCTCTATCTGCTTCTCAGCCTTCACAATAAGAAAAAAAATAAAGAATGAATAAATGAAGAAACAATTTCTGTTCTTCACACAAGGATTACTGCACCATGTTTTGTCATCTTACAAGCTGGGTAGACTGCAGAATGAATTGGCTAAACTGTTACAAAAGCATTTACATTCACAAACAAAAAGTCTATTGATTGCTAATTGGAGCATCTAATGTAAAGTTAAACCTCCAATTAGGTGTTAATCAGCAAAGAGAGTTAAATTTAGTATATACCTCTTCAGAATACTCCACACCACTAGCACCGTAAGACTTGGCTATTGCCTCAATCTTCTCTTTAATACTGATATCAAGAGGGTACAAAAATTTAAATGGCTGTGATTGGCTCTCACATGCCTTTTGCACAGCAATTCCAAGGTCCACCTGAAAAATATACAAACAATCATTAACTTTCATTTAATATAGAATACATATGACATGTCGTTCCAATATCATCACCTGATCAAGAAATACCAAGTTTTTCTCTATTTCCTAATCTCAGATAAACAAACAAAGAAATAAAAGCTAATTATAAGAATCTGATCTTTCAGTCGAGATTCAGATAGAGTGCTAATACTGTAAAACCTGAACTTTCTAGTATAATGTACCCATTCCTATGATGATTAGTAATTTACTATGATACTAGTACTGGTTACATTTGTCGAAATACTCATAAAAAGTCAAAACCCATTAAATCAACCAACGTTAAACAAGCAAATAAATCTAAACAACAATGAATAACTCCAAATAAGGCATTAGGTAGGAAAACAAACCGCGCCTTTTCCACCATGAGCATGATGGGTACAAATGACTGCATCAAAGGCACCGGCCCTGAGTGCTGCTTCCCTTACCACATTCATCTCCGCATCTGAATCTGTCGCAAACTTATTAATTGCCACAACCACACTCACCCCATACCCCTTTGTATTCTCTATATGCTTCGCAAGGTTCACACACCCAGCCTCAACAAGCGCTACATTCTCGGATGTATAGGCCTTATCCAAAGGCTTACCAGCCACCACCTCGGGCCCACCACCATGCATCTTAAGTGCCCTTATGGTTGCAACAATTACTGCACACTGTGGTACTAGTCCACTGTACCGACATTTTATGTTCATAAACTTCTCAGTACCAATATCAGCTCCAAAACCCGCTTCAGTCACCACAAACCCATTTTTACCGACTAACTTAAGTGCAATTTTGTCTGCAACAATTGAGGAATTACCATGAGCAATGTTTGCAAATGGGCCAGCATGAACCAATACAGGAGTTCCTTCTAGTGTTTGCATTAGTGTCGGATTAATTGCATCCTTCATCAAAACCGTCAAGGCTCCACCTACACCAAGGTCGTCAGCAGTTATTGGTTCACCAGATTTACTATTACCAATCACCATATTACCAAGTCTCTCTCTCATGTCGCCTAAGGAGGTGGTTAGTGCCAAAACGGCCATAATTTCACTAGCAACTGAGATATCGAACCTGTCTCTCTGACCATTCCCTTTTCTTCAGGTCCTTGTCCGATTGTGATTTTTCTTAGGAATCGATCATTCACGTCCATGACTCGACGCCAGGTGATTGATTGGGGATCAATGTCCAACCGAGCAAACCTTTTTATTTCATCAGGTGTGAGGTCTTCTGGGTTCGTTTTGGAGATGCCAAGCTTTTTAAGCCGCCGATGCATTATATCTGCAAATGTTCGTTTGCCTTCTTTGTTTGGAGGGCATAATCTATTGGATAATAAATTCAGCAAATTAGGTTCCATAATTCTCACCTATATAATTTTGTGTGCACGTTAGTGCCTATATGCACTATTTTGCTTGTTTTTCCAGATTAGAACCAACACATTTTGCCACTGACAACAAATTCTTGTTTGCAAATCACAGTCAGAGCAATGGAAAAGGCATATCTCGTCAAGAATCAACAACTCTAACACTACATATAAATAAGTCAATTTTCTTCAATTCAAAAATTAAGCTAAAATTAAACAAACATTGATATCTTCGCTTCCAGCATGTCTCTACTAAGGAGAGAGCCATTTGTAGAGTCAAGATGACAACGTCACAGAAAATAAAGTTACCCTTTTAGTTTTAAAACGTTGTTAAATAAACAGAAAATCACTAATGTTAGCCTCAAAGTAGAGCCATCTTATCAATTAATACCTTTCTGTTAAGTATTGTAACTAAGAACAATAACTTCTTATTTCTGTCATTACAAATTCACATTTTGCTTATGAGATAATTTGGGAATATGTGCTGTATATGGTCAATTAACTGCGGTTACCTGTTGAAGAGGGCCTTGTCAGACTGAGAAGCCTCATGGAATATGCGGGTATCAATGGCTGCTGCCAGTAGATTGTTTGCAGCAGTGATGGCATGTATATCTCCTGTAAGGTGGAGGTTGAACTCGTCCATTGGTATCACCTGGCTGTACCCACCTCCTGCAGCCCCACCTTTTATACCGAATGTCGGGCCCTGTGATGGCTGACGCAGGCATGTAAAAACCTGTTTTACGAAGATAGATACAAAGGTGTTAGTCCCATTTGTAGATAAACATGGTAACAGCAGAGCTCACACCAGTAGTTCGTTCATACTGGTACTGTGTATCATAATAACGAATTTGGAATTTGGGAATATTGCAGCAAGGGATGCTGTGTACAAACTCATATTTTTAGAAAGCAAACAACATATTTTGCAATTTTTGTGAATAATTCGTGTATAATTTGCTTATTATTCTTAAAATTTATAAATCGAGGAACACAACAGGTATAATTTGTATGTTATTTGCAAATATTCTGCGAATTCTCAAGTAATACGTGTATAATTGCTTATTATTCTTAAAATTCATAAATCTAGGAACACGATAGGAATAGTATGTGTATCAAACAGGAATAGTATTTAATTCTTATATTCATAAACAGAGCCAATGAAAAATAATAATATAAATATTATTCTGGTCCCTTGTTACAATGCTTTGTACCAACATTATAGTTGACAGAACTAAACCCCTTATAACATTATAGTTGACAGAATTGAGTTCTTGTTCCTCTCACAATAGGCACAAGTCTATATTCATTTTGGGCCTGGATAAACTGTATTCAAATTATTGTTATTGTGTTGAAATGTACAATTTATGACATGACCATGCAAAACACTCTGATAAAGCAAATGTCTTAAATTTAGGTTACAAATTTCAGTTAGATAAATCAATCATGCTCAAAATCACTACACCATTTGACTAAAAATTGACAATAAGTTTTCTTTTCTTTCTATTAAATTAGAGTAATCAGACATGATCAACATAGTATTGAACAACCTTTTAAATAAGAACAAACACACTAAGCATTCTCCACTAACAAACAAACAAACGAATTAAAAAACTTGACACGAACAAATCAGAGGAGAGAGGTGAAACCTTTTTATCAAGGAAGGCACCAAGAGCTTGGCAGAGACCAACAGTGGTCGTCGACTTCCCTTCTCCAAGCGGCGTCGGAGTAATTCCTCCCACTACCACATAATACCCATCATCCGATCCTTGCAATTCATCAAGCACCGACAAAAGCACCTTCAAAATTCAAATCTTTCGTCAAAATCACGAACCCAAATAAAGAAAAGAAGCAAGGAACCCAAAATGAGAAAGAAATGAGGAACCTTGGCCTTGTATTTTCCGTACAAATCGTAGTGCTTGGGGCTGAGATTGAGGCTCTCAGCTATTTCAGAGATGGGAAGAGGTTGTACCGAGTTGGCGATGTCGATATCGGCCGGTACAGGAGATACCACCTCTAGCCTTCTTATCGTTTTTGAAGAAGAAGCCATTGTTGATATATTATTACTCTCTTTTTTTTTTATTTTCTCTGGTTGTCAAGCTTTTTAGCTCAGTAGAGGAGAAGAGAGAAAGATGGGTCTTTTGTTTCTATTTTTTAATGCTACATGGACCACGCCTTCTGTCTGGATAATCGCGGAGTCGTTGGATTGCGGATGCAAAAAATGGTATTTTAAGTACCGAGATAAGATTAGATTCAAGTTCAACAAGAATCCAAAACAATTAGGATAAAAAACTGGACGGTGGGACCATGTTTTGGTGCTGACAATGACACTCTCAGTGGCATGTTTTAGGTTCATCTTTTTTGTTCCTCAATTGCACAATTGTGCATTTGTGCTTAGAGAGGTTTTATTAGTTGAATTTGGGTTTCACGCTATAATAGTGAATTAAAAAGGTCTTCAGTAAATCACATTGTGGTATTAATACTCTGATGAGAAGGGTTCCAATGTCAACATTTTGGTTGCCCTCAAATGCCAACATTTCACTATTTGGTTACTTTTTTAAAATTTAAAATAGAAACGTCAAATCCAAACCGGTCATCTTATTTAGTTCAATGACCGATGCATTTTGATATAAGTTTTGTAAATTTTAGAGTTTATTTGATACTCCATCAAAGGCTAAAACATGGACGTATTAGAATGAATCTATCACAATAAATAAGGTTCGTTTATTTTTCTACCTCTTGATAGAGTAGCAAATAAACTCTAAAATTTACAAAACTTATATCAAAATGCATCGGTCATTGAACTAAATAAGATGACCGGTTTGAATTTGACGTTTCTATTTTAAATTTTAAAAAAGTAACCAAATAGTGAAATGTTGGCATTTGGGGACAACCAAAATGTTGGCATTGGAACCCTCCTCTACTCTGATATAATAGAGAGATTTGGTTTAAAAATCTGGGCTCCAAAAGTTTATCCAGTGGGCTTTACAATTTTGCGTACCGGGCTTTACCGAGGCCCGTAGGCACAAATGTTGAAAACTTGGAACAACAATGTTGGATTAACTGAAAACAGATTATGGATTATAATGGTGGAATTGCTAAATGCTTGAATAATTCTACTATGAAAATCCATATCTAACTCTATTGAATCTCGTTTAGAGTACAAAATTCACAGAATAAAAATTATCCAGGCAAATTAAAAAGGAATTCATAAATTGTGGTTAATCTTTTAATATCACTATGCAAATAAGCAAAATATTACTAAAATAAAAAGATATAGATCACCAACAAATAACAACGTTATATGGATAAACAATTTCATTTTATTTACTTTATTGACACAACGGTTAGTATGTACAATGCTCCATAAAATGATAATTATTATTTCTACAAAAGAACGATAGCAACCAGCGCCCCTTCTCTGTTAGTTCTGAATTAGAATTTATCCAAATGCAATGACCATCTTCTCATCACTCCTTTTGTTATATCATGAAAACTGACCTGTCGGCTGAACTCGATCAAGTCTTTTGCTTTAGAAATTTCAACAACTTTCAACATTTTCATATTTTTTGAAGGCTTAAATTTGCTTTCTATGTGCTGAAGGCTAAAGCAGAGCAAAGAAAAGCTAAAAGAAAAACGGGTCATAACTCCATAACTCATATTGATTATTTCTTTTTAAGAAAGAGGGAGATATTTGTAATCTAATTTTTATAAAATAAAAAATACATGTAAGACTTGAATCCTTGACCTCGAAGTAGCATAGTGCTCTTACCACTATGAGTTGCTAGACATGCACTCTATAACTCATAATTAACAGTTTAACACGCTTCTACTTGTGAAAAGCACCCGTTGTTATTTGAATCCAAAAGCGCGTAAATTTCATTTATTGGCTATATTATACCAGTATACACAACAATATTCATCCACTTGTATAACCAAAATTCTCAAAATGCAAGAAAAAAAGATATCTAACTCGACTCGACTCACATGAAGTAATTAAATAAACGAATCAAACAATGAATTTCCAACATCACCCCCTAAAATTGAAGGAATCTATAAGAAATCAATTTAATCCATCTTATTGGAGACCATTTTATTGAAGACTGGCGTTGGGGATGGCTCGCCGCCAGGTGGCATGTCAGAGAGAAAAGCCTCCATGCGGCGCATTCGAACCGAGCTAGGTTGCCGGAAGCTAAAAGATCTCTTTGTTTTCGAGAACACATCCGAAGATTTGGAGAGAATCAGATACACCAAGGCTTGCACCAGTACAAACATCCCCACCTTTTGTAACATCTCCGTTGGTAATTCATATTCCATGGCTTGTTTCTGGTTGCTTCACTTGCTTGCTTGTTTCGTAAGAGAATTTGAAGATTTGATTTTCTTGTTAGTGTTTTGGTTGGTTTTTGAGTTGAATTTGGAAGAGGAAGAGGGTTTATATATAGAGTCCCTGACTTTTAGCAAACAGCCGCCCTTTGACTGTTGACACAAGAGGGAAGCTTCGGTGCAAGCTTTACTCGGAGATGTAGAACTGGTAACGTGTCATTATTATATTTTTTTAG
Organism: Rhynchospora pubera; assembly: GCA_028095005.1. Lineage (NCBI taxonomy): Eukaryota > Viridiplantae > Streptophyta > Magnoliopsida > Poales > Cyperaceae > Rhynchospora > Rhynchospora pubera. The sequence continues at coordinate 20,197,274 of CM051463.1, forward strand.
AAATTAAACAAGGAATTAATGAAGGAAAAGAATAAGTCTTTATGGCTTGGGTCCGAAGGATATCGACATTTGACCAATGGCATTGTGGCAGTTTAAATAAATTAACTAATAAACAAACCTAGAGAACTTTGTCTCAAACTCAAATAATACACTTACGTTCTAGATTCGGATAGTAAACAACTGCCACCACTTGTGGTGATGGGTGCACTTTTTAGCTCTCAATTATATCAGCTCTTTGATTTGGCGGACGGCTGAGATTACACCTTCCTATTTCTATCCAGCTGACTCATGCTCAATCTTATCCTTTTTTTTTTATTTTTTGAGTCCTTTTCTTTCATTAATTTTGTACTCATCAGAATTTAAAACAAGGTTATTTTGAGGTCATGTTATTAGTAATTCATCACAAGGTCTCCTGGACCATTTGTGTTTACTTTTATATCTGCATGTTTTATCTCAATCTCCATCTAAAAAAAAATTTAAAATAAGAAATAATACAAATAAATAAAAATTAATACTAAAACGCTATACTATATGGAGAATTTGGTTTCAACTAAATTCAAATATACCCACTGCTAGCAAACAATCAACCATCTAAAATGTGAACCGCATGCTCCGTGCTGTTAAAGAATGCCAGTTCCCTAGCGGGGCACGTGTTCTCTATACATTTGCATTTGTCTCCTTTCCTTCTTTCTCTCATGCCCTCAAAATCAAATACATTATACATGGCCCATGGAAGGATCCAGCAATTGACCATATATAGTAATCCAATTAGACAGGCGGAGAAATTAATTAATAAGCAAAATAATTTAGTGTTGGAGTTTTCTACGAAGCTATTTTTCCTACATAGGACAAGATACTAGCTAGGACCGTCAATTTTCTCTGTACTCTGTAGCCTTCTAGACTGTCAAGCCAGAGATTAGCTTGGATAGTTGGATTAAAATTTTAATTTAGTAGCGATAGAAATTTCCTCGTGAGTCGTGAGTTGCCAATGAACTATTGTTTGCTAATCAAAATTGGAGTTTATATCAGTATATGAAATAAATACTACAGTGCATTTTTATGGAGTGTAATTGTGTAAACGCTCCAATAGGCAATAATAAAATCAGAAGTCATTGACCAAATAAAGTGATAGTTTCACATTTAAGCACTGCACACTACAAGTAGGCTCGTTAACGGATCGATTCAAACATAATTAAAACGTGAATGTACTAAAATATTATAAAATTCACATGTGAATTTATACCTCATAAAAATTGAGGATAGTAAGAGTTAAATTATAATTATTTCTCTGTATAGACAAATAAATTAAGAATAGTTTTAAATTAAAGTAGTTCAATAATAGCAATCAGATGTGGGTTAACTATATGTTACAAAATGTAAGTTAATATTTCGGATACATGTGCGCCGTGCTTTATAGCGAAAAAATGAGCGCTCCAAGATTAATCCAAGATTCTTCGTCTCCCCCAAAAGAAATCCAAGCCGTTAGCGTGATCGGAGAGCCCAATGGCCTGAGACTAGCTGAGCGCAACAGACTACTCTTCCTAGTCAATTGCTTCGGCTCTCACTCTCCAGTCGAAGCAACGACAGATGAGTCCCTTAACACCTCTAAGCCGCCTCCAGTTTAAACTGAAAGGAAGAGAGTCAAGGAGACAGTGCCGTTACTAGTAGGGTCGCTACCGTTGGATATTCGGGTGGCGAGGGAAGCGACGGTTACAAAGACTCTCGACTCAATTGAAGAGAGAAAAGATCTTGGACGTCCGATCAACCTCTTGGAACAGATGGCAATTGATCTCAAAACCACCGCCAAGACCAGTCTACCTCACGTCCCTTCACGTCCCATCAACCCCTCAGTTAGACTCTCAAAAGACGCTATCTTTGAACACAAAACACTCCCACTCTCTCAGTCCGCTCTAGACTTGTCTTCTTTCTCTCTGACTTCTCACTCTCAAGATCCCGATTCTCTCTTCCAAGAAATCTCCAAAATGGATAACCTAGATCCGATCAGAATCGATGAAGACGAAGTAACTGCCCCGGCAAGCGCTGAGATCTCTCGTTGTGTTGTTGTTCAAACCACAGAAGGCGTTAGTCTGGTTGATGTGATGATGGAGATGCGTAGGAGACTGCCGCCTGAGCAGCACAGGGTCATAACCTTGATGGACAACAGATACCTCATAATAGGCCCCTCAGAACAATGACGAGATGAAATGTTCCGAAATGGAACAATAGAGATCACTTATGGCAACAATATCAGGAGGTCCTTTCCCATTCTAACTGAAGCACCAAGAGAATTAGATCCCAGAGCGCCAAACGTCAGACTTTGGGTAAGAATTGTTGATCTCCCCTTTGGTTAGCATTCTTGGCATGGCGCCAATGTGTTTTTCCGCTTTGGTAGGATTTTGCATGTTGATGCCCCAACCTACATGGGGATAGATTGGAGGTTTGCAAGAGTGGAAGTAGTGGTAGAACACAGGGATAGGATACCTGCCTCTCGTGCATTTGAAGTGTACAGAAGGTCAGGGAAAGTTGATTTGGTCAGAGTCCACTTTGTTGTAGAAGAACCCCAAATTAGATCTGACTACCATGAGTTAATCAAAGCGCTACATAGAATCGAGTGGACTCCTGCAGATGAGGCAAGAGTGCAGAGCATTCTGCCACTAAAGGCACCCTCTAGCAGCACTTTCTCTCTTACTGGCACAGCCTCTGGAACTGGCAAGCCAATCAAGCGCAAAAATAAGAGAAAATTCAGAAAGAAGACCAACACTAATAAAACCCCTCCCATACCTCCTGTAAAGAAGAGAAAGTTGGAGACTGTGAGCCCCAACATGATCACTAGGTCCCAGACTAAGGCAGGAAGTAGGGAAAAGGAAGTTGGCATTCTCATAGGAGATAAGAAGGTGGTCAAACCAAGCCCTCTTAGCAAAGACAAGGGTAAGGATATTGCAGTTGACCTTGAAACTCAGTTCAGGCAAGAACTCAAGCAAGCCAAAAGGGAAAGTCTAAGGCAACAAAATGAAGGCCCTGGGCAGACCAGTGGGCTGCAGCACAAAAAAGGTGGGCCCTCTACACCTCCAGGTCCTACCATCTTCCCACCTCAACCTCAGGAACAGAAAACAGAAGCATCAGCCACTGATCCACAGCCTCTAACTTGCAAGGTGGGAGAAGTTCCTGACCTGCTGATGGATTTGATCAGCAAGGGCCTCCTCAATAAAGAAGGCTTCAAGGTTGTGCTGGACAAAAGGTCACCTGATAGGGCCACTATGATGCATGAGGAAGGAGTGGATGATATTGAGAAGAAGCTGGAGAAGGCACAGGCAAAGAACAAGGCCCTGCTGGCACAAATTGAGAAGTCGAAGGAGGGGCTTAAAATGAAACAAGCTGGTCTGACAGAGATCATCAGCCTCAGCTCTCAGGAGACTCACACAGAGGAGGAGACTATGGACACTGATACCTCACAAGAAGATGATAGCTCCACTCCTCAGGTGGACTCCCTCAGAAGAGCCTAGCAAGTTCTCCACTTCAGGTACACTAAGTTATAGTACAAATTTACAAATAGATAGGACCCTGACCTCCAAGAGTATTTTCACTCTTGTTTCAGAGAATCTTAGGGCCCATAAAAAGCACTGTACAGAACTGCAAGTAGTTAGGCATTTCTGGAACCCTGGAAGGTATCAACTCCATTTCAATGGAGAGTTCATATCTAGAGAGATTGTGATGGCTCTCTTAAAGGGTGTCACACATTATTCTCACCTTATAGGGTTCAAAACAAAAGAAGGTTTGGAGATCAGCAGTTTTTCCAATAATCTTAGATGGAAAACTGACAAGACTCAACCTCTAATTCTTTATTCTAGAAGTAACCTAATAAACTTCTTTAAGCCTAGCATTACTGTAGATTTCAGCAAATGGGACTTGAATACAGGAGGCAACTGCCTCTCCAAACTATTCAATCTCAAAGCAAGGAATAATAGTGATGCAAGGTATTTAGAGATATACTCAGAAGAAAACACACCTTTCAAGGTAGTCAACACTCTAGGTCATCATCTTAGAGGACAAATTGACAACTGCTCTATCAAGGAAGTCAAAACCCCTAGCCTCCCTACAAGGTATGTTGCTGGAGGGGTAACTCCTGTGGATCAGAGATAACTTACTTTGGAGTCAATACCCTCAGATCCCTACTTTGATTGAGGCTAGGATAGAAACTCCTGAGGAAGGAAATACTGATATTGCTATCCCTTACTATGAGGGAGACAATGTTGGGATTGATAATTCCTTCTTCCAGGACATAGGACTAGATATTGACATCCAGGAACTCACTAGAAACATAAATTCTGAGAACCCTCATACTCAAATACAGGGCACCATAGGTAAAACCATGCTTGATAGCAGCAATCACCCCAACAACTCAAAAGGACATCCCACCATTAAAATAATGTCCTAGAACTGTAGAGGTATGAAAGCTGCAAGCAAGAGAGGGTACCTAAGGGACCTTCTGAGGGAAGAGCACATAAATATCTTAGGTATCCAAAAAACCAAAAAACAAACTACCAATAAAAGACTTCTTAACAACATAGCCCCCTACTGCTAGAACTCAATTCCTGATCTAGGAACAGCAGGAGGAATGCTGACTGGTATCAATTCTGATATTTACAATATTCTGAGTTGGACCATTCTAAATCATTCCATAACTGCCAACTTAATACATAGGAAGTCTAAAATAACTCTCAGCTTTACCAATGTATATGGGCCTCCAAACAGTCAAAAAGAGACTTTTTGGAAGGAGCTCTATACTTTAGGTAACACAGTAGTAGGACCTTGGATGATTGGAGGAGACTTCAACATTATCAGGAAAAGATCTGAGAGAAAAGGTATTACCTTTGGGATTTTTTAAGTATTTTTTTCGGATTTTCAAAAACAGCAATTTTTGTAGGATTCATAACAAATTAGATTAACGATTTTTTGAATTTCCGAAAAAAAATACTTAAAAAATTCAAAAAAATAAAAATTTTGGTCGGCAAGGAGATTTCAATATGGAGATCATATTTGACGGTTTGGATCGGTCGTTTGAACTTTCAAAATTGAGATCTGACGGGGTTTAACTGAGATTCCGGTCAAAGCGCTTTGATTGAAGGCTTTCTCATAAATATATTACATATCAAATTATGTACTAATATATATAAATTAGTTAACAAAATTATATTTCGAGTTAATTTCGAGCGAGTCAAATTTTGCATCGAGCCTGTCACACCTCGCGCCGACACACCGACACACGGGGCGCGACGGTGGGGCGGTATCTTCTGCATCCATCCGACGGCCTGTCAACCTACGTCGCAAGCAGAAAAAGAACAAAACGGATGTCAGCTACAAAGCTCAGTAACCGGTTATTTAACGACGCAGCTTCTCTATATTAGTTGATAAAGCAAATTAAACATGACTGGATTAATCCTCATAACAAATCATACGTTTCACGGCGATAATCGGGTCTAGATCAGTCATATCAAGTCATAATCAGGACAAAAAGTTCCTCCCTAGTCACAGAGATCAGAACCAATCAGAAAGTTCCTCCCCAGAATCGGGGATCAGAACCAAATCAGGACATAAAGTTCCTCCCCTGTATCGGGGATCAGAACCAAACCCCTCCCCTGGCAGGGGGATCAGGGTGCATGCATGAACAAATTCAGAGATCCAGGATTCTAAACCCGATAACCCGCAAAACATACCACATACGGGCATACACATACAAGCAAAATCAAGCGGTAATCAAATCAAGCAATACGAAACTAATTATAGAGAAGTCCAGTTACTTGACTGAGCGATCCAGGGCACAAGCAAATCAGGATGACTATAACTGCGACGTATGACTCGAATTCCAAATGGCCGACTATTCAAAGTCAAGGCGGTATTCAAAAGTTTGCTAGGAAGAGAGAGAAACAGAAATGATATACGAAATGAAATGAAATGAGGCTGGGGTCTATTTATAGTGGAGGTCTGGCTAAAATGGTAAATATTCTAGATTACTTAATAGCTAAGTAAGTAAAAAGGAATTACTTAGCTATTGTTTCTGAAAATATTAATACTATTTATAAAGATAACTGAGACTATTTATAAAGATATTAATTGTCAGAAATTATTTATATAAATACTGATTATTTAGCTACTAAAAATGTGGATAAGATCAAAGAGATATTTTCAAAGTAGATAAGCATGAACATTTTTCAAATAGGACCTTAGAATTTGAAGTATTGCAAACAGGTCCTAAAATTCAGGGATGTCACAGAGCCCAAATATATCGAGTCAATATCGAATTTTTTCGAGCGAACCACAAGCCACGAGCTTTTTTGCCACCCTACCCTAGTGTGGTGCCTTTTAAAAGAGAAAAATTTGCCGTATACCCTTTCACGGTGGTACTCTGTGGCGGGGACGGGTTATCTTTAGTGTGGTTACTAGTTAGTATATGTGAGTGTACATTAGTGCATACACTCCCGCTATATGATAGCGACACGAGATATCGCTGCAGTACCTCAATATCTGAATTTATATATGTTTATTAGATCACTTGTTAAATTGATTTTTGAAAGCTAAGTAACTTCAATTGCAAAAGTTGCATTTGCAACTGAAATCATTTCGATGTTCAGCTTTGGAAATGTATCTCTAATACCACTTTTATCGACTAATTTTAAGAATTATAAAATAGTGTATTACAGTATTAGTAGCTAGTATCGATCATTAAACTTATATACAAAATGGCTAGATTCGTCCATTATGGGAGAAAGCTGTATTGCCCGAGTGTCCGCAGCGTGTCTGCCTCAAAGTCATATTGAATAGAAACTGCTGAGGTGGCCACTCTGACGCAACCCCAGTCATTTTGATGCATTATTAACAGCTTTTTTTTTTTTTTGCCATATGCTTTTAGAGTTTTCGTTGAGCTTGTTGTAAGCATAAATTTTCTATATGCATACTACGATTGTTAATTTCTGGTGCTTCCATATAAAACCAATTTTTAGATGAAAGAAATTTGGGTTACAGGAAGCTTTGCTGCACGATAATCGTGGAAAATTTGGGTTTGCTGAGGTATAAATGGAGCATGATTACTGAATCAGTAGATAATCGATCGAGATTGGATATGGTTTAACTACATTTATTGTTAAATTTTCTTAATTTGGTTATCTTCTTGTAAACATTTTCTTTGATTAATAAAATTTGCTTGCTTGGCTTTCATCAAATAGTTTTTGGTCCAATTTCGGAATCCAAATTCAGTACAAACTTAAAAATTCTGGTCTAATTTTGGAACCTTGTAATCTTGCGAACCATGACAGGGATGTTTGGTTATCTGGTACTTGAAGGAGGCTGACCTAATTTGAGCTGCGGATGGGTCAACGAGTCCAAGTTAGAACCTGCTCTGTAATTTGTTTTGTCAGTATAAGTTTCCAAATTTTGTCAACCAGTACTAATTTCGCATGAGTGCTGCGCTTTATTTGCTTCTTTTAAACTCACTAGTTTTGTATCGTACCAAATAATAAACCTTGTCACATTAAATAAGTACTCATAATTTTTAATTAAAATGGTAAGTATTACAAGTTAAAGTGCTATTAGTGGCGGTGCAAGGTGGGACATAACCATACTGGTACCATCACACATGTGTGGTACTGGTACAGAACCAGAAGAAGCCGGATCCACCACCGGCATATTCGTACTGATGTTCCCTTGTGACGTTGTCATAACCCTAACTTGTTGCAGGTCCTTCATGATTGCCTCCAACTGAGGCAAATCAGCCGTCGCTAGATCAGCACACCACACGGCAAAATTTTTATTAAAAACAAAAATACCTTTAACAATTTTAAAAAGAACAAAGAAGTACCATAATTTTTAATAATAACACAGCTATAGCGGTACTAGCATTGCCGCTATAGCGCAACTGAATTTTTTTATTTTGTGAAAAAAAGTACCGGCTGGAGACCTCTGCAGCCATATACGGCTGTAGAGGATTTCAGTCCTGACCTGACGTGCTTCTTTGTTGGAAATCAGGCCAATGGGAATTTTCTTTTTTCCGCCTGTTTTTTTCTTCTCCATGGCTTTGTTGCTGCTACCACCTTGCATCTCCGTTCTCCATTTCTTATATTTTGACCGTCCACTCTTTATTTTGACTTTGCTCTATTTTTTATTTTCCTCCCTTTCGTAGAAAGATTAATATGAAACAGGCAATTAGGGTTTGTACTTGTTAGTTTTTAGTTTAGAGGCAGGGGTTATATTTAAAGAAGATAAGGGGTCATATTATCGAGAGAACATTTAACTAGACGAGAAAGAGCAGAGTAGATCAGATCGATCCGAACTTAATAAGGCTGTTATAAAGAGGATCGCTCAAATCGAAACATATATTAATTCGGAGTATTTAGATCCGGATCCGACACTGTAGCTAAGCACTGTAGGCCTACAGTATGGCTGACAGGTCGGGACCACTGACATTTATCGGATGCGGATGCACTGGCGTTCTCTCTCATCTGTTTCTATCGATCTTTGTTCTCCTTCTCCGTTTGATCAGTTCTTCTGGAGAGTTCTCCCTTTCCACTTTCTCCTTTCTGCTTTGGAAGTCACGCCCACTCCTCTTCTCTCTTAGATACCTTCTACGGACCGGATCGATGGCTTCTCCCACGTGCATCGTACGGCCGCTCCTCTGCAACTACTCCCGGTGCGTGCGCCGTTTTGCTCTTCCCCCTTTTGAGTCTTATTATGGTCTTTCTTCTGGTCTACCGATTTGCCCTTCACCTCTTCGCTTTTTTAATACAAAATAACAATGAAAAAGATAGGATGCCATCTTTCTCTTCATTCGAGATATGTTGCCTTCTTCTTTGCTCTTTCCTTTCTTCTCCTCCCATACTGTTGCTTCTTGATTTATGGGGTTTTGTCTTTTCTTTGTTCTTTCCATCTGTCATATTTTGCATATTGGGTTGATTTCCTTTTTTTTTTTTTGGTCTGACTTGCAGGTCTAGCTATTTGAGATTGAAAAATTGTTGTCCTTTGATTCTAGCTGCGGTGCTTTTCTCCATATTTAGTTTGCTCAGGTGATCCTTTCTCTAATTAGCGGTATTTTTCTTTTAATTTTTGAATTGCTTGGGGCATCGGTCTCACCTCTAATTTTGAAAAGATTTGTACAGCCCAAACCTGTGATGGATTATTATATTTGTTGAAGCAACTTGATCATTATCTTTATTTATTTATTTATTTATCATATGTATAGGTTCATCCAACCATGAGCATTGTTTTACCAGTTTCGATTTGGCAACTAATTGATACAAAAAGTAAAAGGATTATTCAGTAATCTCGATTTCTTTTTCTTCAACTCAGATTAGTTTGTTTCATATTAAGATGGGAGATTTATGAAGAAGAACTCCACCACATCATGCACAGTAGCTATTTCAAGGTTAGTAAAGACCGGTTGTGTTTTTTTTTTGCTTTCACTCCAATTGTTTAATGTCATTTGAAATTTACTATGTTGGCATTAAATGGGATTAAAAGAAATAGTGTTATTTCTGCATTTTCTACTAATGAAATCAGGATGAACATCATTCTATAGTATTTTCTGCTAATAAAAACTATGCTGGCACATGCGACCAGGCAATATCAAATCCAGTTTGATTTGTTGCTGCTCTTCCTTCTCCGATCATCGCAGTCTCCGGTGTCAGATCGTAACATATGTAGGTACCATGGTCCATGGATTAGTTGATCGGTCCCTCTTCTTTCATCCGAGTACCATTTCTCTTCCTTTATTGGTTGCTTTCTTTTTATTTTTGTTCCTGAGAAATGGTGAAACTTTGTAGAAGACCAAGAAAATTATTTGTATAATATTTGTTTCACATTTTCATAAAATCAGAATAGAACAAATGTTAGTTAGAAAACAAATGGATCCAATTATTTTACAATATTGTCAATTCTTATTGCTTTTAATTTTATATTTTCCAGGATAAAATTCGCCAAGTAGCTATTGTGCCAAAACGAAACCGACCAAAATCGCATTGATGCAAGATTGAAAGGTATTCTTTTCTATTATTTGCATAGCTGCTCTATTTCACTTTATTGCATTTTTTTCACTGATTTTTGTTGGTTCTCCAGTATATACCAAGGTATGGTCATCAATTGAAAAACTAGAATTATAATTGGATGTGCATTAAAAAAAAACTATTTGATTCTTTATTTCTAATAGAGATGCTTTCTAGCCTTTTAAATTTATGACTATCAAGAGACTATTCCATTTACAGCCAATATATTTTTTTAAATAGCATGTGGAATATGTTGTTATTGAAGGATTATCTTTCATTAGAGGATTAAGTTTGAGGTTATTTAAAAAACATCATCTCATCATGTGCTCATTTAAAGGTATCTGATATTAACAATTGGCTAACTTATTTTGGGTTTAATATCTCTTCAGTATACTTATGAGAGTTTTTGCCACTGTGAAAGTAACTTTTATTGTGCAAGATATCCCAGAGTCATTTGAATCAGTGCATTTCAAGAGAAAGATATTAGGATAAACACATTAGCATTTGAGCACAATTCAAGAGGTGAAATTTCATTATTCTTGGGCCATCGACAATTTTTCCCCTTACAAAAGAAATTTTGTGCTTTTGAATTTAATACCTCTTTCAATAAATTTCAAAGAGTTTGTTACTAAAGAATAACTGCTATTGCGAAAGCGATATTTATTTTGATCGCAATACCATACTATAAAGATAGTATGCACAAGGAATGGTAATAGTTTTGAAGTGGCTCCTTTTCTTTACATACTAAAAATTCCTTCTATTGTTTCTATCAGTCATTTGATTTCCCTCGACTAATCAAACGATCTAGATGCTAATAGCTTATTATACTAATTGTCAAGTTTATTATACTGTTAGATGATTCTGAATTTTGTGTTGTCTTTTGTATGGTTGCTTCAGCTTATTGCGTTTGGATACTATCTTTGAAGGTGACACGAGGGAGGCATCGTGGATCGTTGCCTGGCTCAACCTCTTCGATTTCAGTACGGCTTATCTTACTATATTGATTAAATTCGATTTTAAGTGTACTTTCTATTAAACACTGAAAAGCCCTCTTTGTTCTATTGCAAAGCAGAAGTAAAATAACGATGTTATGCAAAATTCCTTGGTAGGAGGCCTGAAATCGTGCTGACCATCAGGTCTCCAACCGGCATTGGTACAAAGTACCAGCATGTTCGATACTTGCGATATCTATTATTCGATCTTTTAAAGGAAATTATTCTTATTCCTTTGCTCATTTTTAAATAAATCGATCTCTTTATATTTTTTTTTCTTTGCAGTGAGCTTATACTATGCTATAATTAATTGTAGGTATCTGATGCTCAACACGACAACACATAAGCAACGGGGATGAGTTCTTAAAAAGATATTGTGACACAAGAGTTCATCTTCAAGCTTATTTGTGCCATATTTTACACTCAGTAGTTCAACATGGTACGGTAGATTTCCAATTTTACTTTTTATATGATTTATGGTCAATTTGCACTTTAGTCTGTTTTTGTTGCATATTTGAATTGAATTAGGTTAGGTAACAGCTAATTTTAAATAATTTTATATATGCAAGTTGAGAATATCTCGGCTCAATACTCTTGAAAAACAGTCAGCTTTGTAATATCTTAGTTCTGTTGTTAACAATCAGCTTTATATATTTGGCGCTTACAGTTAAGGTTTTACTTGAACAGGTCTAACATGACCTTCGAAATGTACTTCACATATTCCTGTATGAATGTATTGTACATGTCATCAAGCATCTAGAAGAAAGAAATACGATCATACATGTTAAGACTTGGTGACATATACAGACGAGACAACAAGGTACTCAGGTCAAATATATAAGTAGCCCAGTTTTTAATTTTATCGATTGTGGCATTGAACAAAATTAACTTCAATTTGTATTTGTATTCGTGCTATCTAAAATATCATTGTTAATCTTTTCTATTTGATTTTGTGGCACGTTCTCAATTTTTTTTTTGTTCTTAATATTTTAACAGTTTATAACTGGACATCATATGAGCATTAAATTTCGAAATTGTATTGGGCATTTATTTCTCAATTAGAATAACATCTCTAAATAAAAGTTTTTAGCAAAAAATAATTAAAAAATAGTTCGCGCAACGCGCGAGGCCCCGCTAGTGTTATGTATAACACGGATGGTCTTTGAATTTTATATTTTAAACAACCGATTCAAACCGTTCATTATCTTTTTCATATTGAAATCTCATCAGAAACCAAATTTTATATTTTTTAAAAATTTTTTACTATTTTTCTCAGATTTTTTTAAAAATCACTGTTATTGAAGGGTCAAGAATTTATTAGATTAAGTATTTTAAAAAATCTGAAAAAATAGTAAAAAAATTCAAAAAAAATGTAAAATTTGGTTTCTAATGAGATTTAAATATGAAGAAGATAATGAACGGTTTGAATCGGTTGTTTGAAGCATGAAATTCAAGAATGAATCCGTAGCACGAAAACTATCCGTGCTATGCATAGTATTTTAGCAATCATTATCCTAATGGTTCCGTTTGGATGGGTGCAAAAATAAGGGAATAGCTTTTTCCTACTTCTAAATTTATTATAAACAATCCAAACTCTTCACAAAGTTACACACTTTCAGGGGCAGATCCAGTGGTGGGGCGGGTGGGGCTAGAGCCCCACCTACCGTCGTCGAGCCCTGAAGTCCCTCTTTAGCCTCAATGAATTTTTTTAGCCATTGGAGCACTCAAAGGTGGGGCTGAAAAACAGAAAAAGAGAAACCGTTCGATTAAATGATTCATTAGAGCACTCAGCCCCACCTAAATATTTTTACTAGATCCGCCACTGCACACTTTCCAATACTTCTTTTCTTATTCCCCTTGTCCCACACCATCCAAACGGAGCCAATGAGTACAAACTCCAAAGGACCAAAATCGAGATGAGTGAAAATATCCATAATTTTTTAGAAGAATAAGCTGTTAATAGAAATCGATTGGCCCTTAAGTATCGGCTAAATATACATCCAAAATCAACGGTCTGAATTTATTCCACGTGCGTTTGGTCCAAGTGAGATTTTTCACAAGCGCTTGTGTTAATGTTAAAATCGCGAGTTTGCACTAATTTTGCTTTGAAAAGCCTTACGTAACGTCAGAAATATTTAGTACTGTTCTTATTACAAGTTTAATTAGAGAGAAATATTTAGTACTGTTCTTATTACAAGTTTAATTAGAGAGGCATAACATTACTGAGAGAAAATTTGCATTGAATGATTTTGAATTAATTAACATATTTAATTTTATTTTAAATTATTATTATTATTACTTAATATTAAAAAATTAATAAACTTCAATTTTTCTCAGGACGAGAAGAAATAAAAAAGAAAATTAAGGACATTATATATATATAGAGAAAGTCTTCAATCAAAGCGCTTTGACCGGAATCCCGATTAAACCCCGTCAAATCTCAATTTTGAAAGTTCAAATGACTGATCCAAACTGTCAAATATGATCTCCATATTGAAATCTCCTTACTAACCAAAATTTTCATGTTTCTGAAATTTTTAAGTATTTTTTTCGGATTTTCAAAAATCGTTAATCTAATTTGTTTTGAACCCTACAAAAATTGTTGTTTTTGAAAATTCGAAAAAAATACTTAAAAATTTCAGAAAATGAAAATTTTCGTCGGCAAGAAGATTTCAAGATGGAGATCATATTTGACGTTCGGATCGGTCATTTGAACTTTCAAAATTGAGAACTAACGGGGCTTAACCGGAACTCCGGTCAAAACGCTTTGATTGTATCCTTTCTCTCTCTCTCTCTCTCTCTCTATATATATATATATATATATATATATATATATATATATATAATCTGCCATAGAAAATCAGAAACACTATTCGGATATTGAACAAAAAATGGTCACAGAAAATTCTAAATATTGTTCATGCCATACAAAAATTCGAGTGCCATAGAAAATCCCAAGCACTGTCCAAACAACACTAGTTTGAACAGTGCCAATGGGACCCGTCTGTATAAATTATAGTCAACCCCACTAATAGGCAAAAAATAATTTACACAAGTCGAAAATAAATAAGATCTGTAAAATTATGGGCTTAAATATTTACATTCTTAAAATAGTTTCTTAAATATTCCACGCAACTCCAAAAAGAATCCATATTTTATTCCTGGGGTAGATTTACCTTAGGACATCTATCAATTGATGGTGCAATAAAAACATCAAGGGTCTCTCCTTCATTTCTTTTTGGAGGATTTGGCCTAAATCAACAAATATTTTTTTTATATATAGATACTCTGATTGAAGCGATATCATACAAAATAAATCAAGTTTACTTAGATGCCAAGATGAGGAATTCAAGCTGAATTCTCAAAAGAGATGTGAAAATAGTAACGTTGTTTTTTTTTAATTCCTTTCTTTATTCTTCGATTTTCATATCATCCAGGACGTTAGGTAAAAAGTTAATGTGCAGTCAAATTGATAAATAGCTTGGCCGTTACGTACAAATGTTAAATGTTCGCCCCCAAATATATATACTTCTTCAATGCATATTTACATAAAAAGCTAATGCATTTTTTGTCATGTACTCAATATTACAGGCTTCACGCAAACTATTTCGACTATCCGTATACATGTTTTAAGTTAAAAAGACCCCTGTTGCTTATTATTACTACTTTTGTGATATAAGTTGGCCGTTCAAATCTTCCAACTTAAAATATGTAAAAATTTCCTTAGTCAGATTTTGAAACATATCCTCTACGTACGTACTAATTAAAACGAGGTCTCTAGATCAAGAATTTATTTTTACGATCCCAATATTATTATTTCAATCCATTTCGTTCTTAGTCAATAAGAAAAGATAACAAGAAGTCTATTTTTCTTTGTTTTTAATTCAATAAGAATATCTAAACCAATCTACCTCATTTTTAATTCAAACTATATAATAAACATTTGAAAAATATAAGCAAAATATAGATGCAACTTCATCTTACAAATTACAATCATAATCGTTGAGGAAATATTTAATTTAGTTAATATTTCAATTATTCATTCACAAATAAGGAACTACACATAATATCCTTTCACAAGGAACTCATTTGCACTTATTATTATTTTGTATACTCCTCTCTACTCCAATATATTGAAACTAAAACTTCAACCTAAAGGAGGGCTGCGACCACGTACGGGGATCAGATCTGTAGGAACCTGATTGTCAATATCTTTCTGTAGTTTGCCATGTTGCACGGGATCCGAGCTTGTAGGAGACAGACGAGCAATTCCTACTTTTGACTGCGAGGTGGGTTGATGAATCGAGTCAATACTAGAAGGAATCTCACGATTGATGTTGACTTCTAGTGGTGGGCTAGGAGTAGGATCACAATTATGTATTGGGATCGAACCACCAGGAACACAACGATAGGTATGAAAATCTACTTTTGACTGTGAGGTGGGTTGATGAATCGAGTCAATACTAGAAGGAATCTCACGATTGATATTGACTTCTTGTGGTGGGCTAGGAGTAGGATCACAATTATGTATTGGGTTCGAACCACCAGGAACACAACGATAGGTATGAAAATCTACTTTTGACTGTGAGGTGGGTTGATGAATCGAGTCTACACTAGAAGGAATCTCACGATTGATGTTGACTTCTTGTGGTGGGCTAGGAGTAGGATCACAATTATGTATTGGGTTCGAACCACCAGGAACACAACGATAGGTATGAAAATCTACTTTTGACTGCGAGGTGGGTTGATGAGTCGAGTCTTTACTAGAAGGAATCTCATGATTGATGTTGACTTCTTGTGGTGGGCTAGGAGTAGGATCACAATTATGTATTGGGTTCGAACCACCAGGAACACAACGATAGGTATGAAAATTGGTGGTTTCTTCAAAATAAGGACTTTCCTGATGCACATTTATTTTGGAAATGTAATTGACTGACGAAACCTCAGGTAGATGTCTTGTGCATAATGCAGCTACGAATGAGCCGATTATCACCAATACGATGAGTAATGAGGATTTTGATATCATTGTATTCTTTATCATGTTGGTGGAACTTATGCTACAAAAATGAGATTCAAGTATTCTTATATAGGGTACAACATGAGGATTGGATTAATTCATGATGAGAAAACTTGAATTCCATTTATTACAAAGATTTGCTAGTGGGGATACACTCCAAAATTAGTATATAATATGTGTACAAATATTTTGCATGATTTGCTTAGATTTATATACGTTGTATCTTGACATGGGTCCGATGTATAAAAAGGAACCTTTACTCAATAAATAGTAGCAAAGATTCGTTTGGATTTAAGGTTAAGAGTGTGTGGTATTTTAAAAAAAAAATTTAACGTATCTAGTTTATTTATTCTTATTGTTTGGCATGCAATTATCAAATCTAATAATGATATGATACGATTTTATCCATTATGTGTATATCTCGTCATCAGTTAATTTATTAAATTATAAAAGAATGTTGACTGTTCGGAGAGGTGCAAGAGTTACAATTGATAGATAACTATATAGAATAACACTCCCACTTTGTAATGATACATGAAAAGTTAGGTAATACTGTAGCAACAAGTAAATTAGAACAAATTTTTGTATATATACCATACAGGAAGCTAGCCATATAAGCCAAAAATCGATATCCAACATTCTCCAATTTTTTGTCGTAATTTCCTCTATTTACCGGTATGCCAACGATTGTTCCGATTTTCTTGTTTAAATCTTGTGTTGATATTTTAAAAATTACAAAAATTATGCATGAATATGAATTAATTTATAATTATTTCGCACTATAGACAAATAAATTATGAATGTTGTTTTAAAAAAATTAGTTCAGTACATAAAATTCAGAAGTAAGTTAACGAATTGTAATTCAAATAAAAAGTATGAATAAAATGTTTAAAAAATTTTAAAATGTTGAACTCAAACTCTTATTTTCATTCATGCCTGATGAGTCCAAAGGACCAAAATCGAGTTGAAGTGAAAATATCCACAATCGGCCATTAATTTTCGGCTAAATATCCAATCAAAATAAAAGGTCTGGATTTATTTTACGTGCCTTTGGTACAAGATTTTTCACAAGCGATTGTGTTAATGCTAAAATCACGAGTTCATTGCACTAGTTTTCTTTCAAAAACCTTATGAAACGTCGGAAATATTTAGTATTGTTCTTGTTACACGTTTAATTATAGAAGTACAACAATACTGAGAGAAAATTTTCATTGAATAATTTTGATTTTCTTAACATATTTAAATTAATTTCAAAATTATTATTAATATATCAAATCTTGTCAAAAAGTTGATGGAACTTGAAAAAAGGAAAGTGAACCGCGCTCGCTCCCTCGATGATGATAATAATAATAATATTATTATTAAAAATATTAATAAACTTTAATTTTTCTCAGGATGGGAAGAAATACAAAAGAAAATTAAGGATATTAATACATTATATATTTATAATTTGTCATAGGAAAACAAAAACAATATTTGGACATTGTGCAAAAATTGTCTTAGAAAATTCAAAATATTGTTCCGGCCACCAAAAAAAATTCGAGTGCCATAGAAGATCCCAAGCACTGTCAAAACCATAGTGGTTTGAATAGTACCAATAGGAGCCGTACTTATAAATTATAGTCAACCCCGTTAAGGGCCTGATCGGAATGATTTTTTAGTAGTATTAAATTCATTTCAATAGAATAGAGTTCAATTGAAATGGATTTCAAATGAAATCTGGCGATTAGAACAAATAGAAAAAGAATTGAAGAGATCGGATGCCTTATAAAAATAGAAAAGAATTGATTTCATTTCTTTATATTTGACCATTTTATCCTTACTCTCTTTAAAAATGTATGGCATATATACATCATATGTTTCCTCTCGTCTATGAAGTGTTTAGATTTATCTCGTGATTAGTTGATTGACATCGAGACTGTACCAAACCCAGAATTAGTTGATTGACATTGAGACCGTACCAGGCATGGGTACCGGTACAAGCAGGATTGGGTCATAAAAGTATAATCTGCAGCACTCTGCACTCATTCGAATACTCCTGTAGTTAGATCGTCAAACAATTATCAATTGAGTTCACAAGCTCGTTTTAGCCCTTAAAATGCCAATTGAGTTTAAGGAGTGCAAAATTATTATGCACAAAGAGATAGTATCGGTAGAGAGATGGGTAACGGAGAAAGAGATGCGTATCGGAGAAGGAGAAGGGCAATTTGGTCAAAGTGAGATGCCTATCGGAAGAGCTTCGCCCGTCCAAACCAAATCGTGCCAAATTACTACGGTTTGGATGAGAATTCACGGAGGCTATTTTTTCTCGCCAAATCGCGAAGATTGAAATCAACCTTGACCGCCTATCCATTCCGATCAGAAGAGTCGATTAAAATAGAATTCTATTTCTAATTCTTGCGTTTTTTTTTTCATTCCGATCAGAGCCTAATAGACTAAAAATAATTTATAAAATTCGAAAATAAATAAGTTCGGTAGAAATTAGTTTTATGGGCTTAAATATTTACTTTCTTAAAAGAGATTCTTAAATATTCTATGCAACTCCAAGAAGAATCCAACTTTTAATCCTGGGCTAGATTTACCTAATTAGGAAAATCAATCAAGGGTCACTCCTTGATTTCTTTTTGGAGGAGTTGGCCTAAAGCTAAAAATATTTTTTTTTATATAGATACTCTGATTGAAGCGATATCATACAAAATAAATCAAGTTTACTTAGATACCAAGATGAGGAATTCAAGCTGAATTCTCAAAAGAGATGTGAAAAATAGTAACGTTATTTTTTTTAGTTCCTTTCTTTATTTTTTTATTTTCATATCATCCCGGACGTTAGGTAAAAAGTGATTGTGCAGTCAAATTGATAAATATCTTGGCCGTTACGTACAAATGTTAAATGTTCGCCCCCAAATATATATATTTCTTCAATGCATATTTACATAAAAGGCTAATGCATTTTTTGTCATGTACTCAATATTACAGGCTTCACGCAAAGTATTTCGACTATTCGTATATATGTTTTAAGTTAAAAAGACCCCTATTGCTTATTATTACTACTTTTGCGAAATAAGTTGGCCGTTCAAATCTTCCAACTTAAAATATGTAAAAATTTCCTTAGTCAGATTTTGAAACATATCCTCTACGTACGTACTAATTAAAACGAGGTCTCTAGATCAAGAATTTATTTTTACGATCCCAATATTATTATTTCAATCCATTTCGTTCTTAGTCAATAAGAAAAGATAACAAGAAGTCTATTTTTCTTTGTTTTTAATTCAATAAGAATATCTAAACCAATCTACCTCATTTTTAATTCAAACTATATAATAAACATTTGAAAAATATAAGCAAAATATAGATGCAACTTCATCTTACAAATTACAATCATAATCGTTGAGGAAATATTTAATTTAGTTAATATTTCAATTATTCATTCACAAATAAGGAACTACACATAATATCCTTTCACAAGGAACTCATTTGCACTTATTATTATTTTGTATACTCCTCTCTACTCCAATATATTGAAACAAAAACTTCAACCTAAAGGAGGGCTGCGACCACGTACGGGGATCAGATCTGTAGGAACCTGATTGTCAATATCTTTCTGTAGTTTGCCATGTTGCACGGGATCCGAGCTTGTAGGAGACATACGAGCAATTCCTACTTTTGACTGCGAGGTGGGTTGATGAATCGAGTCAATACTAGAAGGAATCTCACGATTGATGTTGACTTCTAGTGGTGGGCTAGGAGTAGGATCACAATTATGTATTGGGTTCGAACCACCAGGAACACAACGATAGGTATGAAAATCTACTTTTGACTGCGAGGTGGGTTGATGAATCGAGTCAATACTAGAAGGAATCTCACGATTGATATTGACTTCTTGTGGTGGGCTAGGAGTAGGATCACAATTATGTATTGGGTTCGAACCACCAGGAACACAACGATAGGTATGAAAATCTACTTTTGACTGTGAGGTGGGTTGATGAATCGAGTCTACACTAGAAGGAATCTCACGATTGATGTTGACTTCTTGTGGTGGGCTAGGAGTAGGATCACAATTATGTATTGGGTTCGAACCACCAGGAACACAAACGATAGGTATGAAAATCTACTTTTGACTGCGAGGTGGGTTGATGAGTCGAGTCTTTACTAGAAGGAATCTCATGATTGATGTTGACTTCTTGTGGTGGGCTAGGAGTAGGATCACAATTATGTATTGGGTTCGAACCACCAGGAACACAACGATAGGTATGAAACTTGGTGGTTTCTTCAACATAAGGACTTTCCTGATGCACATTTATTTTGGAAATGTAATTGACTGACGAAATCTCAGGTTGATGTCTTGTGCATAATGCAACTACGAATGAGCCGATTATCACCAATACGATGAGTAATGAGGATTTTGATATCATTGTATTCTTTATCATGTTGGTGGAACTTATGCTACAAAAATGAGATTCAAGCATTCTTATATAGGGTACAACATGAGGATTGGATTAATTCATGATGAGAAAACTTGAATCTCATTTATTATAAAGATTTGCTAGTGGGGATACACTCCAAAATTAGTATATAATATGTGTACAAATATTTTGCATGATTTGCTTAGATTTATACACGTTGTATCTTGTCATGGGTCCGATGTATAAAATGGAAACTTTACTCAATAAATAGTAGCAAAGATTCGTTTGGATTTAAGGTTAAGAGTGTGTGGTATTTTTAAAAAAAAAATTAACGTATCTAGTTTATTTATTCTTATTGTTTGGCATGCAATTATCAAATCTAATAATGATATGATACGATTTTATCCATTATGTGTATATCTCGTCATCAGTTAATTTATTAAATTATAAAAGAATGTTGACTGTTCGGAGAGGTGCAAGAGTTACAATTGATAGATAACTATATAGAATAACACTCCCACTTTGTAATGATACATGAAAAGATAGTTAATACTGTAGCAACACGTAAATTAGAACAAATTTTTGTATATATACCATACAGGAAGCTAGCCATATCATCCAAAAATCGATATCCAGCATTCTCCAATTTTTTTTCGTAATTTCCTCTATTTACCGGCATGCCAACGATTGTTCTGATTTTCTTGTTTAAATCTTGTGTTGATATTTTAAAAATTAAAAAAATCATGCATGAATATGAATTAATTTATAATTATTTCGCACTATAAACAAATAAATTATGAATGTTGTTTTAAAAAAATTAGTTCAGTACATAAAATTCGGAAGTAAGTTAACTAATTGTAATTCAAATAAAAAGTATGAATAAAATGTTTAAAAAATTTTAAAATTTTGAACTCAAACTCTTATTTTCATTCATGCCTGATGAGTACAAAGGACCAAAATCGAGTTGAAGTGAAAATATCCATAATCGGCCATTAATTTTCGGCTAAATATCCATCCAAAATAAAAGGTCTGGATTTATTTTACGTGCGTTTGGTCCAAGATTTTTCTCAATCGATTGCGTTAATGCTAAAATCACGAGTTCATTGCACTATTTTTCTTTCAAAAACCTTACGAAACGTCAGAAATATTTAGTATTGTTATTGTTACATGTTTAATTATAGAAACACAACATTAATGAGAGAAAATTTTCATTGAATAATTTTGATTTTCTTAACATATTTAATTTAATTTCAAAATTATTATTAATATATCAAATTTTTTCGCAGATGACCCTAAAATTATTATTTTTACATAGTAGTCCAATAAAAAAAATTTGTTATACGTAAATGTAGATATTAATATATAATTTTTTTTAATGTATAAATAAATATACATAGAAATATATGTACATAATAATATGTTTCATATATTTTAATTATATACAATAATATGTATTTAATATATAAAATATAAGATACATTATATATATATATATGTATGAATAAATATTACAAACATATACAATATTATGTATTTAACATGCAATAATTTAATTATATACTTATATTTTTATAATAGATGTTTTAATTATGTTTAATTTTTAATTATAAATTATACATTTTGTAATAATAAAAACTTTGGGGTCTAAAATGCAAAATTTGCATTAAAAAAATTCTGAATTTTTTTTTGTTTGGATCGTCATTTGGGATGACGATCCAAACAAAAAAATTTCAGAATCTTTTTTTTAATATGTGGTTTTTTGTTGGATCGTTGGATCGTCATTTCGGATGACGATCCAAGCTTGTCATCCAAGTTTGGATCGTCAACTGGGATGACGATCCAAGGGTATTGGGCTTTCGTCAACTGGGATGACGATCCAACATCGTTAGTATTAAAATTTCAATTTTTTTTTCTGTTTTTATCAAAATTAATATGAACAGTAAAGTTAGTATTAATTTTTTCGGGACTATTCATGAAGCAAATTTAGGAAAATTAGGAATGACAAACCAAAGAGAGGGAACCGCGATAGGAAGAAAAGGAATTGGAAATAAAGCTTAACTTGAGGAGAGTAGAATTAAACAGAAATAATAAGGCATAAATGAAAAGAGAAGGAAGAGTAAAAGAAGAAACGTCATACCATAAATAAGCAGAATAATTATGACCTTAATTACCAAGACACATGGAAGGAAAAAAATGCTTAAAGAGAAAATTTTTGTATTAAATACCAAATGTAAAAAGCCATAGCAAAGAAACTAAAAATAAAAAATATTTGACGCTGATTTGTATTTGTAGGAGTCTTCAAGAAATACATAACTTAATTACTAAATTTATCCTAGGACAAAATTACGAGTTATGCAATATTTCTTTGTAGTTGCCTGAGGAAAAAATTTTGCTAGTAAGGATACAAATCAAAAGGAAAATTTTCAGATTTTCTTATTTAACGACATTTAAAATCAAACAAAATAACATAAATGAAGAAATATTACGAAATCAGTCTCAAATTTAAAAATAACTTCACTTAAATAATTGTAAATTTCAAAATAATATAACGTAGCAACTCACCTCTTATGATAAAAAAATTTATGGTAGGGAGTGGAGATTACGTATTTGGAGTTTGTAAAAAGTCCCGATTTGACTGTTGTTTATAATAATTAATGTTTAAGCGTATATTACCAATTTCTTGGATTTTGTCCTTCCGTCGAATTGTCGGAGAAAATATGGACGACCCGAGGGAGGAGACGAGACCAAATCGCCAACGACGGAGGGTTATGAGGTTTATCAAGTTCAACAGGAGGAGGAGGAGAAGATAGATATATCAAGTTCAACAGCGAAATAGGGACCTCTGGCATTGGCCAAAGAGGAGTAGGCTATCAATGAAATTAGATTAATTGGGACCGCATGTTTTAAATGGAAAAATCTTGGTTGCAAATTAACAACAACTCATGAGACGGATCGAAAACGTGACTTTTAAGAGTTAATACAAAATCATCTACAAAGTTAACGTCACAAAAAATCAGGGAAAAATTGTACGCAAAAGAAACCAACAAAAAAATGGAATGCCGTGTCGGACTAAGTTTGAACAAAATAATAGGATACGCACCCATCTTTATTTACAATATCCAAATAGCAAAGATTACAGGCGTTTATATCCGATTTTGCCTTATTTATAATACTGATTACACCGTGTCATAAGTTCATAACTGAAAAGTCTAAAATTCACGAAAACACCGGAAAAAAATTACAAATGCAGAAACAAATTTAATTTCTTGGGAGAAGGATTCTAGCTTTCTTCTTTTTGAAGATAAATTGGAGGTCGGATTCTAGCTTTCTTAGACGCTCTTTTCAGTTGCAACAATTTTTGGAGAAATTTAGGGTCTTCAACTTCGTGGGTGAAATGCAATTCTTCTAGAAATGGGGTGCTGGCTAGTAAGAATGCAACAAATGAGAGTACGGACTTCTGATTATTGAAGTTTCTTATCTTGACATACTTCAGATGCTCAAATACAGTATTTTGGGTCCACTCCTCAGGTTTAAAAGAATATCCCATATCTGACTCGCTCTGCAATAATTCAATTTTGTTAAACATAGTGAGATCTTACTAAGTAAAATAATCATATGCAGGAATAAAATGTATAGGCGTACAACTATAATTTCTTGTAGATTTGGAGCATGGTGGAACAACTGACGAACAACAGCAGCCTGTCGTTGACATGCAAAATTAAATACGATGTGCAAGATCTTCAAATGGTAGAATTTTGTAGAAAGCTTCGGATCATGTCCATATGCCAAATACTAACCAAAAAAATAAAAAAAACAATGGGTACAATTATGTTTAATCTAAATAATTGATAGAATACTACCAACCTTGTGGCCTGTAGATAAACACTTTTCATTAAAGTACAATTGATGACAGATATGTTTGAATGGCAGAATGGGTGACAAATAGTTGCTATCTGAATTAGCTAGGGACTACTCTGAATCAGCAACACTATTTGAAGCTCAGTTCGTTTGCCAAACATAGAATAGCAGTCAGAATAGTGGTACTACGCTAATCTGTCCAAAGGTTGAAATAATGCATGTTTTCAAATTAGTATTGTTCTCGCTATTCCTAAGTACTCTTCATCCGAACAGACCCAGTAATAATGTGGGGTTATCGTACCTCAAATGTGCAAATTGATATGTAGAACCAATATCTGTCAGGTCAAAGTATGGACAGTTTTAATTTGACAATTGGGCCAATTAATCTGAATTACCTTTGTTAAGTCTCCACCCACATAAAGCATTTCTAACTTCGGTAGACAATCCAACAAATGAATAAAATTACTTTCACGGTGATTCAATAAATCATCTCGGAGAGACAAAATTGCTTTGACAAGTGATGGTGTTCTCAAGCAAACATGCTTAAACCTCAAGCACCTCAGTTGTAAATGCTTCAGCATTGGTGCATCAATTCTTATATGCATTCCATGTTTACTTACAATTAAGTTCAGATTTTCCAACAAAGGACAACTTGCAATCAAATTAGACAAATCGGCCTCACTAATATCAAGCCATGCTAGGGAAAGCGATTTGAGAAGTTTGAACCCTTTAAATGCTTGAGGCAATGCAATAATGCAACCTATAAGCTCAACTTCCCTCAAGCAGTGCAAATTCCAAAAGGTCGGCGGAACCTCCCAACTATAATATGAAGGCAGGTGCGTGATTTGGATTTCCTCAATTCCTCTTCTTGAGAGAATCTCCAACCACCGGTTAAGAGCCCCAAAGCAAGGTTTTACATGAACAATGGCAAACTTGCGGATTGAACAATCATGTATTGACAAAAACTTATCGACAAATTCTACCATCTTCGTGGTACATTCATTGAGTTCCTCAGGGCGAACATGACCTGATGTGGAAATGGAATGATTTTCATAAACTAGTTCTGGAATTGAAGTCCAAGCAAGCCTCCAGTTGCTAGATAAACAGCATGTTCTCACTGCTTCTTTCACCGGCAACCTTATTAGTATATTTTCTTTGATCTCTAATGGAAGATTACTGATTCTATCAATCTCTCCCGTACTTCTCTTCCCACAATTTTCTTGTGGCCAACAGAAAGTCATTTTTTGTTCGTCTAAAACAAGGAATTTCTGTTGTCTGAAAGTGAAATCCTACAAAACCTCCTGTCACGGATACTGATTGAGATATATATAACTTTCTTATAATATAATTATTTTCTTTCCTATTCATTTATTCTTTTTGTTAATATTTAGATTTTTATTTAATAATAATTATAGTATTTCTCTAAATTTGAGCTGATCTGAATCACGGGATCAGCAATTTAGGTCATTCAAAACTATTGGGGACGCTAACAGTGCAAGGAAAACATCTACTATTTTAAACCAAATGTTGCTCCTCTTACGAAAAGGACCTCTACAAACCTAAATTTCTATTGATGAAAACCGAGGCATATTTTGCAAACACAAGTGCAATCGCCAATCAACCTATTACGAATGGAAAGAATAAAGAATATTGTAGCATCGTTTTACCTCTGAAAGAAACAATCAAATTATTTGCTTGAACCCCTTAACAGTCATAGATTGTTCCTGTATGTCTAAATAACAGTCTTAGATTGTCCCTAATCAGGATATCAAAGTTAAACAATATGTATCAGCTATTTTATTTAATGCTCTCCTATATATGACCACCCTACTTTTTGTTAGTTCTAATTCATGAAAGATCTGTCCTATTTTAAACACTCTATCTATCTAGTTTAGGATGTGTCACAAGCATACTAGTCTGGTGATCATATGCTGTCTAACTATAACCCTTTCTTTAATAATTCTATACAAGGGGACCATATTTAGCCATGACAATATAGCCATGGAATTCCATAACAGATTTAACATGGCAAAACACTATGCACAACCACAGTGCTCACAAAACCATTAACCATAATTCTCATTAATGCTACAAAAACTACGTCAACCAGGCACGGCAAGAGAGAGTTCAAAAATCAAAAGAATAGTGCGAGCTTAACTTGTTTATTTTCGATAATATACATTATATGGCAACACAAATAGAAACTGAAATTGGTATCTTGGCCTCTGTACTAGAGATTTGATACAAAATGGCTTTCCTATTGTGAAATTGTTACAATTGCATAAACACACTGACACAAACAAACAGAATAAAAATAAGTCCTGCCTTCCTCCTTTTGACAATGGCCTCTATCTCAGGTCACAGCTACATGTCTACCCTGCAATAAAGCCATAAACCATTATGTAGAGGAGATAAAGCTCAGTTGATTTTAAGGATTATAATCTCAGATTTCATCTACAACAACAACAAAGCTTTCAGTCCCAAACAAGTTGCGATATGCTAGTAATGAAACCCAAGCAGACCAAAGTCCCCAAAGAATAATAATATGGATGTCATATAAAAGTGCAGAAGACTTTGGTTGAATCAGCGCATGCTTTAAATTCAAAAATTCCAAAACATCAATTAGGAGAAGCTGACAAGCCTAATATACAAAAAATTAAGGCTAACCGACAAGATAATAGAGGGCCAATGTGACACCAACAGAACACCAAGTTAGGCCTCAGTGTTAGAGTCTGTGTGTTTTTTTGCTTTCAGGAGAGAGTGTGTGTTTATTCCTTCAGGGGAGGGGGGGCAACCCTGCCGCATCAACAGGCTGGAAGGGCTATAGCGACATCACATAAAAATGGATTAAAAATTAGAGGGAATGTTGAGGATAAAAGGAAAAACTTACTTGACAACATTAATTATTCAGTAGGAAATGACTACAGCGGACCTAATTATTTTCAACGTGAATTTTCTTTATGAACTTTTATTATATAATTTTCAATTTTTTTCTCAAATAAATAATATTAAATAATATAATCTTATTTCAGGTTATCCGTATATTTATTAATAAGTGAAAATTAATTATACCAATTCTGATTGTTAGTGATATCATTTTTTACAATATAAATTAAAACAAATAAAGTGGAATATTCATATTTTTCAGATATGCTACTTAATTTGCTATTGTTTTGAAATTTTTTTTTTTCTGAATTAGACAGATTGATTTTTTCGATAATAATATATAAAAGTTCATGGGCACTTTGGTCATTTCCCATTTAAATTAAATGTAACAATAATGCGGGAAGATTTAACATTTGGGGACAAGAGAGAAGGGGCTTTATTTTCACTATGACAAAGTTTAAAAGGGGTAATTGTCCCAAATAATTCAGGAGTTCTTTGCCACAAAGTAATACTAGCATGTTTATTTCCATACTAAATATATAATATAAATTATGGTTATACTTAATAAATTCAAGAATCTATGTGGATTAGATAAGAACACAAACCTAGGAATCTCACAATAGATAATCAATACACAACCAGTATCACAATGATCTCATGGTAAACTTTTAAGTTAATGAGATAAAGCTTGATTAATACTCGATACATCCTTGATCAAATTGAAATTGACATTTGCTGCAACATTGAACTTGTATCTACATTTGTAACACCCATAAATGGTATCATCATAGCATTATAGAATCCAGAACAAAATTCCAAGTTAAATTTTTGCCAAACTATCATCAACAGACAACAAATAACTACAAACAGTTATCAAAACAGTACCCAGCTCCATCAGATGCAGAGTAGCATTTGTTTATACAAGTTCAGAGTTAGCAAAAGGCCATACAAGACTTTGTGTCCACCAAACCATTTTACTAAAGGCTAGCTCTATCATTGAAGTAATAATTTATGAATAAGAAAACCATATAGAAATGAAAACAGAACAAAAATTCTGATCTGGGTTAGACCAATAACAACAATCTACTAGCCATTCTAGTCTCTGCAACCAAATTACAACAAATAAATCAAATTAAGCAACCAGGCTAATGGACCTAAAAAGCACCACAAGATGAACAAAAAAACAAAAAAGATATATAAACCTTTCCAACCAAACACAAAATTAAATCAGTAGACAGAAAACACATACCTAAACAATTTGTGTTCAGTAGTACGAACCCTTGCAACAAACAGAACTAACCAAACTCCCATCAATCAAGGATGGCCCGTTGAGCCTGTGACAGGGCCTCTGACATAACAGTATCTCCATCTTCATCCAACCTGCCGCCACTCCCAGACCCACCAAACATGTCGTCGCCTCCACCACTTCCACTGACCCATGCTGAGGAAACAGTCTCCCCACTATTAGCCGGCCCAGCTGACCCACCTGTCTCGGCCTGTGCCAACTGTGGTGATGCCGACGAGACAGTCTCCCCACTAGTTTCCAACCCAGCCAACCCACCTGTCTCAGTCTGCACCAACTGCGGTGACGCCTCAGCTGTCATGTGCTCTCTCGACAGAGTCCTTCTCGTGAGTTCTCTAAGCGCAACTCGTAGCGCCCGTGCCCCACCACTGTTATCATTGTTCATTTCATCCAGAAGAGTCCTAAACCGGACAGATACATGAGTGGTTGTACCAGGAGGCGGAGACGGGGGCAATTCAGGTGCTGGTCGAGTAGAAGGAATGGAAGCCCGACAAACAGGACATGAATTGTGTCGAGATAACCACGGCACGATGCAATCAGAGTGGTAAAGGTGTCCACAGGGTAGAAGACGAGCTGGGGACGAAACAACAAACTCATCTTTGCAGACTGCACAAGGGAGGGAAGGTTCAGAGACAGGAACAGTGGGGAGAGAGGAGATGGAAGGAGGAGAAGCGGGGCAGGGGCCGCGAGGGGGGACAGGGATGTCGTCAGAGGAGAGACGGAGGATGAGGCGGCGGAGGTAGGCTTGAGCGGCGGAGGTGGGGGAGGAGGGGGAGAGGTCGGAGGGGTCGTCGAGGTCGCGATCGGAGTCGTCGGAGAAGACGTCGGCGAGGTGGGGAGGGGGAGGGGGAGGAGGAGGGATAAGGTCGGGGTCCTCTTCGAGGAAGCCGCTGGAGCAGTCGGGGCAGCGGAGAGGGGAAGGGGGAGGGGAGAGGGTGACGCTGCGGTTGCAGAGGTGGCAGAAGTAGGTGAGGGGAGGTGGGGACGAGGAGGAGGAGGAGGAGGGCGTGGGGATTGGGTGGGAGGGAGATGCCGCGGAGGACATGGGGATGGGGATGGTGGTGAGGCGGAGGGGGGAGAAAAAGTGGAATCCGATGGGAGGGAGACGGATGGTGGGATCGGTCTTAGCTGGCCGTGACTCGTGACTCGTGACTCGTGATTGAAAAGGATGATAACTGGTTCCGGGTAATGGTGGGTTCGGTCTTCAATTGGCGGCACAGGTTCTATAAGACGTAGTTAAGAAGGAATAATAATGCATGTAACAACGACGCTTTGGCCGAGTGGTTAAGGCGTGTGCCTGCTAAGTACATGGGGTTTCCCCGCGAGAGTTCGAATCTCTCAGGCGTCGTTTAATTTTTTCGTTTCCCGACTGTAAACTTTTTTCATTATACAGCGTAATTATCCAATTATCCATTATCAGAATAAATTTATTCCGATGAGTCACGTTCAAAATTTTTAGAATTGATTCAAAATAATCGATTTAAATTGTTCAATACGATTTTCTATTAAAATCTCCATGCAGATTAAATTTATATTTTTTTCAAAATTTTTAAATACTTTTCTAAAATAAAAAAAACGTTAATATAATTAATTATAAACAGTTAAAAAAACAGTTGTTTTTAAAATAAAAAAAATACTTAAAAATACTCGCCAAAAGAAATAATAGCAGAAAATGTTTCTAAATTCATGGAGCTCATCATCTTATTCACAATCTAAGGCCCACTATCAACAAAATTTACGGGCCTTACCATGCACAGTAAATCCAAAATCTTGCTAATCTGGCCCAAAATAAACCTGAGCTATTTAGACAACGATCTAGGGTTTTCCACAATGAAACAAGCTATAAAAATCGCACACCGCCGTGTTTTACTCCATAGTTCTCAATCGCTCCGTCGCAAGTGCAAAGGTATTTTCTGATGTAGTATATTCTTCGAAACCAAAGCCGAAATTTCTCGGGCGTTGTCTTTTTTTCACGAACGACGTTGGTGTAAACTCGTTTGTTTTTTTATCTGTTTTTGAACTTTTTATTATTATTTAGTTCTTTTGTTGCCAATGATTTTAACAATTGTCCGTACCATCCAAGAATCAGCTTTTGCTGCTCTTCTTTGACGAGACTTTACATTTTTATCTGAGGCACAAACAATTTCCATTTTTCCCCCTATTTTTTCTAGATAGATTTTCCAATTGCTTTTATTCAGGAGGTGGAGCATTAATCCTTTTGAGATCGATTTTAATTTATTGGAGAGTTTAATACGAGGCAATAAATTAGAGTCTCTGATGCGCTTTTGTTCGTAGCGTTTTCAGCGCTGTACGTTGCCGAGATAGACCCGTGCTGAGTACTCGCATTTGCCATTTTTTTTCCATGGCTTATCGCATTCAGACGCCTGGGTACATTGCCTATTTTACAAATTTTCATTTGATTCGTTTGATTTGATTACTTTTTTAAATAATTATAAAAACAACGTTGTTTAATTCAGGAGTAACAATTATCAAGGACTGTTTGACTGAGTCGTGCTCAGTAATGTATTGACGGGCTGAAGCTGTAACAACCAAAAATATAAAATCATGATATAGGTTCCTGTATTACTAAATTATAACTTGGTAACTTTATATGTATGGCAAAAGAACACGTATTATCAACGTTTCCACGAGAAAACAAAGCATCTTCTAGTTGAATATAATTGAATAAACAACTTACAAGGTTCATAATGCATATGTTTTTATATTTTTCAAAAATGGTTTGTTAATTTATTAAAAATAAAGTGAAGCAACAGAGTAAGAGTTTAGTTACGGTGAGTCGCGACTCACGGATCCTCCGGTGAGTCGCGACCAATTTTCCTAGATCTAGATCAAAATGATCGATCCAAACCGTCCAATATGATCTCTCTATTGAAATCTCTATGTAGACCAAATTTTTCATTTTTTCGAAATTTTGAAGTATTTTTTTGAAATTTTAGAAAATCGTTAATCTAATTGGTTCTGAACCATTCAAAAACATCAGTTTTTAAAAATCCAAAAAAAAACTTAAAAATTTCGAAAAAAATAAAAATTTGGTTTGCACGGAGATTTCAATAAAGAGATCATATTGGACGATTTGGATCGGTCATTTTGATCTAGATCTAAGAGTATTGGTCGCGACTCACCGGAGGGTCCGTGAGTCGCGACTCACCGTAGCTAAACTCACAGAGTAATATAGTTGAATTTATGTTTTCATACACTAGAGTATATTTTATCCATCCTTTGTGGTGAGTCACGACTCACCTAAGAATTTGTGAGTTGCGCTAAAAAAACTCTTAGATCTGGATTAAAATTATCAATCCAAACCGTCTAATACGATTTTTGCATTAAATTTTTTATACAGACTAAATTTTATAGTTTTTTTGAAATTTTTATTTTATATTTTATTTATATTTATGTATTTTAAAAAACGGTTGTTTTTTAACGGTTTAGAATTAATTAGATTAACGATTTTTTAAAATTTTAAAATTTTTAAAAATTCATAAAAATTTTAAAAAATATATAAATTTTTAGTCTGCATAAAGATTTTTAATAGAGAGATCGTATTACACGTTTGGATCGATCATTTTGAACCAAATTTAAGTGTGACTCATCATAACAAAACTTTTTCTCTATATATATTCCTTAAAACACGTTATATATGACTCTTAGAAGTAGAGAAACACATTTTACGCCGAAATTATTTTATATAGAATTTTTGACACCAAAAATTTTAATACACAGAATTATTTTATTTTTTTTTAATAAGAAGAAAGTTCCAACGCGTTTTAGAAAAGCGTATTTGAATTCCCCTTCTTACGCGTTTATGAAACGCGCTCAAGAGCTTCCAACGCGTTTTATAAACGCGCACGAAGGAGAATAAATTCCTCCCTGCAGTTACGCCTTTTGAGACGAGTCAGTCCTTTGTACGCGTTTATGAAACGCGTTCGGAGCCCTGGAGCGCGTTTCATAAACGCGTACGAAGGTCATCTCTTTCAAATTGGACGAATAGCCGTTTCATTTATTTTTTTCGTTCCGATCGGCAGAGAAAGAGAAAACCAGAGAAAGAGAGAAGGGGAGAAGGGGAGAAGGGGAGAAGGAAAGAGAAAGAAAAAAGAGAATCCAGGCCAGGGCGAGAAGAAGAGAAGAAAGACAACGGCAGCGGCGAGAGAAAGAGAAGAGGAGAAGGCAGCGGCAGCGGCAGCGGCGAGAGAAAGAGAAGAGGAGAAGGCAGCGGCGAACTTTGCGACAGCGAGGTATTGTGTTTTGTATTTTGTATTTGAAATTGTTGATAATTAGGGGTTTAGGGGTTTAGGGTTTAGATGAAATTGTGGAATTGTGAAATTGTTGATAATTGTGAAATAGTGATAATTGTATTTTGGATGAAATTGTGGAATTGTTGATAATTGATGTTAATTGATGAAATTGTGATGGAATTGTTGATAATTGATAAAATTGTGGAATTGTTGATAATTGATGCATGATGATAATTATGTATAAATGGAATTAGTTAATTGATGTTGATAATTGTTGATAATTGTGATGGAATTGTTGATAATTGATGTTAATTGATGAAATTGTGATGGAATTGTTGATAATTGATTACATTGTGGAATTGTTGATAATTGATGCATGCTGATAATTATGTATAAATGGAATTAGTTAATTGATCAATTATTTATTTATAATGTCATAAATACAGAATGGAATTAGTTAATTCTGTGTATTATTGATAATTGTTGAAATGGAATTAGTTAGTAATTGTGTATAACTAAAATTGTTGATAATTGATGCATGATGATAATTATGATAATTATGTATAAATGGAATTAGTCAGTAAATTGTTGAAATAAAAAGAAATTTATATACAAAAATTATGGTGCAAATGTAGATTATTAATCAGTAATTATTGTGAAAATGTCAATTACATAGAAAAATAATTTTTGTTTTGTTCGTTTTGATTATTGAAAAAATATTAAATTCATTGTTGTTTTAAATTGTTGTTCTTAATTGATTATTTCAATCAGATGAGTTCAGCAGAAGATGAGGCTGGTCCTTCTGGTGCTTCACCACCTCCCACCGAAGCACCCCCCACCGAAGCACCCTCCACCCAGCCTCGGCCAAAAAGACGTAGGCGTCGCGCAGCCCGTCCGAGCGCGCACAATGTCAATCCACATGTGCAACCAGCCAACGTAGAAAACCAACAGGTTTTGTTTGTTACGGATAACGAGCATCTCGTTGGTTTGTCTTTTGAGGAGGTAATAAACTGTTTTAGGTTAATTTATATTTTTGTTGTTTTAATAATTTAGATTTCTTAATAGACTTATAAATTGTATTAAATGCTTATTATAATTTGTAGTAAAAAATTAATTGAAAAGGAGGTTTATGTTCAATGTAAAAAAATGGATTAAATGCTTATTATAAATTGTATTATAAATTTAAGACTATTGTAAATTCTTATAATATTTTTATGTTCAATCTAATAAATTGTATTTATTTTAAATGCTTATAAATTGTATTATATATTGTATTTTTAATACAACGGGTTATGTTTTGTGTTAATGCAGCGTGAAACACATTTGGAGATGAGATCGCACAAGCGAACGATTAAGGTGGACGATCAGATTGAGGGAAGGCTGATCAAACTGGGGCTCAGTCACATTACGAAGGTGAAGCATGTCAACGTCGACATGCCATTACTGAAGGCAATGGTCGAGTTTTGGCGTCCGGAGACACATACTTTTCATTTTCCCGTTGGAGAGATGACCGTTACTCTACAGGTAATTTATTTAAACTTGATATTAAATTTTTTAAATATAATTTTCGTATTAATTTTCAGAATTAATTCTAACATAAAATTTTGACTTAACATGACACGAATTTAATGTCACATTTATTTAAACTTTATATTTAAAATTCAAATTTGAATATTAATTTTCGTAATATTAACATGACACGAATTACAATATTAACATGACACGAATTTAACGTATTTTGTAATTGTTACCAGGATGTTGCCTTCTTATATGGTTTGCGCTCGACGGGCATTCCAGTTAGATCGAATACGAGAGGGCCCTGGGAGGAAAAGATTCGTGCAAATCTTTATCCTCATGAAGATTTGGGAGACTGGCACAGAGAAAGGAGTAGCAGGGAGTAAGTGAAAAAAAATAAAGTGCAATATTGATTTTTGCTATTCAGTATATGCATTGCTTACTTGTATTGATTATTTTAAATTTGTACAATGCAGGGGCGATGTTGTGGGCAACAACATCAAGTTGAAATGGTTGCGACAAAATTGCGGGGTGGCGCCACAGGCAGGTGCTACTGATGAGGAGTTAGACCGATACACGCGTGCAGTTGCTCTAGAGCTATTTGGGACGTTGATGTTTTCCGATATTTCTCAGAATTCCGTCCCAGCATACTATTTGGAGCTCGTTTCGGTATAATTTTCTTAACTTAAATAATCTTTTTATTTGTTTACCAGCAATTTAATTTTGTTATTTAAAAAAAATATAGCACAATTAACCAGCAATTTAATTTTGTTATTTAAAAAAAATATAAATTATTATAGCAAGACTAATATTATTATAGCACAATTATTATAGCAAAATTGTTTGCATGGTTATTATTGTTTTCAATGTTCTCGAATTGAGTTTGAATGCGTTGTTTAATTTAAATGCAGGGCAATTTGAATGAAGTTCCGGACTTCAATTGGGGAGGTGCCACGCTTGCTTGTCTGTATCGTGCTCTGGACCGTGCCTCCATGCGTTTCAAGGTTGTGACGGGACCTTGGATGCTACTATTGTTTTGGGCATGGTCATACCTCCCTGTTTGTCGCCCAGAGGTTGCTCCTATCGGTGGATTATGACAGCCTAACCTAGATTCATGTGTGCCGTTTGGCAGGTAATAACTTATAATAATTTTTCAATAATTTTATGCAAATTACAACACATCAATCCTAACGTTCAAAATTTTCAGGAAATGGGGCAAAGCTCGGTCTTTCTCACGGAGCCAGCACCGCGGGGCAGTGGAGAACGCACGGGACTACCTAGCCGTATTGAACGTTGAAGACGTCAACTGGTTTCCGTACGTTTTCGACAGGGTAGCACAGGAGGGTTCCATAGCGGAGCATGTTCGGTTGCCGCTCATTTTCTACCACATTGTTGCCTACTACTACCCCGACCATTGTAGGCATCAGTTTGGACTGTACCAGATTACTCCTCCTCCCCTACCTGTGGTACGTTTGTTATATTTTTCCGATTTATCATACGATTAACTTCTATTTAATTAGAGTAAACAACTAACGTGTTTATTTTAACATAGTTGGGACGTGACACAGAACCTGCTGGGTTTCCAGCACGGTACCTATCGAGATCGTCCAGATTTTGCTACCATTTTTGCGGGTGCACATGCAGAGTGGACTGACGAGGCACTAGCAGCACGCCAGCTGGAGACTCGATCCTGGAGTGCTACTGATTCGTTGCGGTACTTCCGATGATTTTGGCGATACGGTGCCTCCGAGAGACCCACGCCACGAGAGGATGCCGAGGCACGTCTCCAGCGCACTCAGTTGCTGCCTCTTGCTCAGAGGCAGTACACAAACATGGGGTCCAGACTTCGCAATACGGTACGTCTTAATTTTTTAAATATGGAATGTATGATTGGTAAATGGAATTGTGCTATATGTCATTATTCTCGTAAATTGCAGGGCAACTCTGCGCTGAAGAACTCACTTCATGCATTGGGAATGGTTGTGAAGAAGGGGTGCAGAAGGGTGGGAAAGGCAATTCTCGCCAACCGTCGTTCGCAGTTGCATGATGCTTCCATCCCTTTGTGGTAATTTCAAATAATTTAATTTTTTTATTGCGTTTTTGCCTTTTAAATTCAATAATTTATAAATTACAGGGTTGGAGGATTTGTTGGAGCAGCGAGGACTTCCAACAAATATTGCGGACATACCAGATTCTGGGGACGAGTCTTCCTCTGCACGTCCGACTGTACCCACAGACCTTCAGGCGGAGGATCTGATGCATGCGGTTAGTATTCGTTCATATGCAAGTTTCAATCTTTAGATACTAATTTATTTACATTGACATTATTTTTTTTAATATTATAGGATGGTCGACTGAATACCGGGCGATTAGATGATATTTTAGGACCACACACATTCTTTCCTACTCAGTTTCCAACCTCAGGTCCTACTCCATCCATGCATAGTGCATCAGCATCGACCTCGCAGTTTGCTGGCATTTCTCAGGATCCCACTGGCATTTTCCAGCCTCATGATCCTCCATCGTACTCCTTTGCACCATTTGGTATGCCTTCCTCTTTTCCTGCATTTACTGTTCCTCCATTTACTGTTCCGTCAGTGCCTACGCCTTCTTCTATTCCATCATTTGGCACTCCGTTAGGTAGTATGGGAGGGACAGACTCGTTCAGCACATTGCTACGGACGGCCGGAGATGAGGAGGGTGATTATGTCCCTATAGCGACTCCTCAGGAGGCTGGGCAGCCCGTTGAGTTTGGGCCCATACAGCAGGAGGCTCAGCAGGACCAACAGGAGGACCGCCAGGAGGAAGACGATGGGGATACGGACTCCACTGACTCAGGAGACGTTACTGTCCCGGCCAGACGAGATAGGCGAGCGGTGAGGGTGATTGACAGATTTTCACCTTCAGGACCTAGGAGGAGGCGGCGGCGTTAGTTATGATTGACTTGTGTATTACTGATGATGACAATTCTTTTTTGTTTATGGACTTGTGTATTACTGATGATGGACGGATTGTTTATTTTTCGTTTATGGACTTGTGATTGACTTGTGTATTACTGATGATGATTGACTATTTTTCGTTTATGACTTGTGATTGACTTGTATATTTATTGGATTGCTTATTATGACTTGTGATGATGGACTTGTGTATTATTATGACTTGGAATTTCGGAGTGCAAAGCACTACTTGAAACATAAACGTTTATGTATTGAAAGTTTGAAACGCCAATAAATGAAATACTCCAAACAACAACTTTTATCCATTGAACGTCAACACATTAAAACCACAACTTATAGTGCAAAGTACTATAAAAAATAAAGGAAAATAAAAAACAACCATAAAAATAAAACATTGCATTAACAATTCCAACAAAATTACATTAACAACCATAATAATAAAACACATAAATATTACAATGATATAAATATTTAGAGATTTTGACTATCGACATGTTGTAGAATTTCATCCCACCATGGTTGCTCATCTTCATCATTCGGTTGTTGTTGATTACTCGCACCAGTGTTGTCAGCGAACTGAGTGACTTCGTTCCAAAAAGCAGCATCATCTTCTTGTTGATTACTCGGAACATTGTTGTCAACGAATTGAGCGGCTTCGTTCCAAAAAGCCGCTTCGGTTTCTTCTTCTTTTTCTATCTCTGCCATTCGGCTTGCCGCAGTTTGTCGAAGTTCATCCCTCTTATTCATTTCTCTCAATTTTTGCTCTGATTTTTTGAGCCTTTTTTTCCTTGCCTCTTCTTCCCTTATTTTTTTTTACGATCCATTTCTTCCTCTTTTTCTTTAATAATCCTCTGCGTC
The DNA here is from genome assembly GCA_028095005.1 of Rhynchospora pubera. Taxonomy (NCBI): domain Eukaryota; kingdom Viridiplantae; phylum Streptophyta; class Magnoliopsida; order Poales; family Cyperaceae; genus Rhynchospora; species Rhynchospora pubera. The sequence continues at coordinate 20,235,344 of CM051463.1, forward strand.
TCTCTGTCCCGAGCTCTTTGTTCATTCTCGTCGTGACGTTTGTGCTCATGGTAGTGGTCACGCAATATGTTTTCTTTGTAATTGAAAACTTGAGCACACCTTGTACAGGTCACTGTGTGGTCTCCATTAAAGTTGTATATTTTCTCGTAAACGGTCCAGTGAGTTGGTTCACACGAGAGGTAGGGTTTCGGTTGTTGTTGGGGGATGGGTTGAGGTTCTGTATAATATTTTTTGTACCAGTCATATCGCCTTTCTCGGTTCAGATTCTTTTCGTGTTCCCGCCATCGCCGCTCCTGGTACTCTTTCTGGCCCACCATTGATGTGCCATTGGTAGTGTATTTTTAACTCCAGCACGTCCCCCTCTTCAGTCGTGTCTTCATGGATGTTGTATTTCAAAATGCGATAACAAGAGCGGCAAATTGCCTCGTATTCTCCGTTTTCTGGTTGATTTCTATTAGCAGGGTAATGGTAGAAAGTTGGCCAATACTCAATGCGGGTTGCTCTTCGATAGTTTGGAACATCATTATTTGAGTTAGAGCTATTTCCTTCGTCCATTGTACTGAAGGTTTTAACAAGAAGGAGGTAGTAGGTGTTTGTGCATTCTAATTCAACAATGGCTGGTTTTATAAATAATTTCACTAGTTCAAAGATGACATTGTAAAATCAAATCTTGTCATGTCTTTTGCAGTCTTTATCAGAGCATGCTTGTACTTTTTTTTCTAAAAATTAAATAATACACCTTCGAACGCGTTTATAAAATGCGCTCCAGGGCTTGGAACGCGTTTTATAAACGCGTACGAAGCTCTGACAGACGAGGGGAAAGTTGGCAGCATCTCTCCTTCGTACGCGTTTATAAAACGCGTTCGGATCCCTGGAGCGCGTTTTATAAACGCGTACGGAGGGGAATTGCTAAACCCTCTTCTAAAACGCGTTGGAACTTTCTTCTTATTAAAAAAAATAAAATAATTCTGTATATTAAAATTTTTTGTGTCTAAATTTTTATATAAAATAATTTCGGCATTTTACGTGATGAATCTAGCATACATTTTATAAATGTGTTTTTAATTCCTTTTACATTGTATTGTATTTTTCTTGGTCATGAGATGTTTGTATGCAACGAAAAGATATTTGATCCTAAATTCATAACATTAGATATGAAATATTGAAGGAAATCAAACTATATTGTACAATAAATCATATAAATATTGAGAATGTGAAATAATTTTTTTTTAAGGAATGATGCATTTAACCTTGGTAGTATTGCAAATACAACGTTGAATATTTTCTATACAAATTAAATTTAAATCTTGTTTATTTAAAATATTGAAGATGAATTATAGATATGAACTTGAAAAGCATTAAACATTTTTTTTGAATTTAGTCGGAACTAATTGGTTCTCTTTTTATTCATTATGGAATTAGTTTAGATTTGATTTGGTTTATCACTATTGTAATAATACAAGGAATAATTAAGAAGAGAGTCTAATACTTATGCTTAAACAATTTTGTTTTTTTTGGGTTTTATTTTTTTAGTTGAACTTATTTTGAAAATACATGTATGGCTGGAATATATATTAGAAAATAAATGTGGCTGAAGTATATATTCGTTGTACCTGTGTAACCTAAGTTTTAAATATTGCGGCAGCAGCCAAGTTGGCTAAAAGTTCTCATATAGAAAGATTAGAAAGATTTGTTTTGTATTTTTAGATTATTTCTTTACATAGGCTCCGTTTGGATGCGTTGAGAATAAGGTAGGACGAAGGAAGAAGGGAAGAAATTTATTGGGAAGGGGTAAATTTATTGGGAAGTGTGTAATTTTTGTGAAGAGTTTGGATGGTTAGAAATAAATTTATTGGTAAAAAGTGGTTATTTCTTATTCCTTATTCCGAAAAGAAGCCATCCAAACGGAGCCATAGATGTATTTGGCAAATATATATAGGTGCATATTTTTAATGTAAAAATAGATTTTAGAAAATTCTATTTCTTTAATTTCCTTTCATGGTATCAGAGCAACCCTAATTCACCTTCAGAATCATTATGGCGCCTGTTGGTGACAGTGCTAAAATCGATGCTAATGGAGTCAGCAATGAGAAGAGATCCATTGTTGGCGATGGTAGTCGAGGAGGAAGAGGCAGTGGCTATGCATATGCTAGTATTGTCCAAAGTGTATTCAACTCAACCAATGGCACAGACAACAGTAAGCACGAAGCACACATCTCTATACCTGACCTCAATACGGCACAAGTTCAACAACAATGAGAAGAGAACCATGGTTTGTGAGTTGATATGGCTCAAAACACTTCTTAAGTCTCTTGGAGTTACTCACATAAAGCCAATGAAGCTCATTTGTGATAGTCAAGCAGCTCTCCATATAGCAGCCAATTCAGTTTTTCATGAACGAACAAAACATATAGAGATTGATTGTCATCTTATGCGAGATCAAATACAAGCAGGAAACATTGTTGTCACTCACACTCGTACTCATTAGCAGCTAGCTGATATCTTCACTAAAGAGCTTGGGAAGCGACAATTTCATTATTTACTCAACAAGTTGGGCATTCGTGATCTTCATGCTCAACTTAAGGGGGAGTGTTGCGACATCAGCCAAGTTGGCTAAAGGTTCTCATATAGAAAAATTTGTTTTGTATCTTTAGATTATTTCTTTATATAGCTGTATTTGGGAAATATATATAGGTGTGTATTTGTAGTATAAAAACAGATTTTGAAAAATTACAATTCAGATGTCCCTCTATTTGAATTAAAAAAAAATTAGATTAAAATGATTCAGCATGTACGATTTCAACTAAGACAACCATCTCTATTGATACCAATCGATGTGCGACACAGAAAAAAAAAAAAATTAACAACACAATTAGTGACAAAAAAAAAAAAATCTTTCTATTTTAGTCTGTTCGCCTCTTCTTGGTGGAAACAACTGATGATTCATTGGAGAGAGGACTTTCGTTTGAGAGTACCCCAAATACGAATATACGATTCATTTGAGAGAGGACCTTCGTTTACGGAGACATTTTTTACCAAAATAAAATTATCCTCTCTGATTGATTGAACGACATTATTAATAAATATAATACGTCATCTCTGGATAATAACTGCATGTCGACCAGACATTAATATTAGAAAACTTCTTTCACCTTTTTTTAAAATCTACTGGTGTTAAGTAATAATCCACTAGCAAATGCGTGCACTTAATGTGTGGGTAAATTTTTTTATTTAAAAATATTATTATACTTCAATTTAAATAAAAAAATAATATAAAAGTATGGGAAAAATAAATATAAGAAAAATAAATATTTCATACTAAATTAAATTATTTAAACCTTTGTTATGGATTACCAAATGCATGAGCTCGAGTAAAATCTATTGTTACCTGCCGCATATCTTTTTATTATGTTAATATATTTTTACTAATTAATTATGGTTAGTTAAAAATGAAGCTTATTATTGATAATAATAATACATACATGTATGGACTCCATTCATATTATTTTCCTTTACCCTTTTTTGGTACTGTAACTTGGCAACTTGAGTCATTCGATGCTAATTTAGGAAATCATATCTCATTAATAATATTTTAAGATAGGAAAAATGATACATATGGAGCCGATTCCATCCATACATTGACCAAAGTGAAGATTATTAAATAAAAATTGCAGCAGAAAAGGGTAAAAGGAAAAATATATTTCAATTTTGATTCAGCACATTTGCTCTTTCCGTTTCCATTTGAAACCAAAGTTTTGGACTTTTATTTGGAGTTAACATATGTGCCACAAATTCATCTAAAGTACAATGATGCATATTATTATACATATATTCATTTGGGCCATCGTGCGTGGCACGTGAGTTACTGTGGTAAGCACAGTAACTCAGATTTTCTGTGGCCGAGTAATGAAAATGTTCATGGTTGAAGTTTTGAATATACCCATTTTCCTATCGCTAGGGCTGAAAACGGTAGCCGTTTCAACCGTTTTTTCGTTTCGTTTCGTCCGGAACTGAATGATAACGGATAAGGATTTCAGTTTCGTTTAAAGAACGGAACAACCAACGCAAATAGAAATATTGTTTCGTCTCAGAATGGAACGATTAGTGAAACTGGTACGTTTCGTGGTCGTTTATTTCGCGCATTTCGTCTAAATTTTTTTTATGGTTTTATTATTAGATTGCAGAGGACCTCAGCAGAGAGATCGAGGGAGAAATGAGTAAAATTAGATTTCTGCAGCGTCGCTCCGTCATTTCTCCGCCGAACACAGTGACATCTATCTCTCTCGCCTCTGCACCACCGAGTACAATCGCCGTCGAGAGCAAGAGGTGATTATAGTGCCTCCTTCCCCTTTCCCCCGTGACCTAACCTGTCATTTCTCTATCTCTGTTTCATACAAAATGCAAAATAGTTTATTTTCTTACATCTTAATAAAATGCAAAACAGTTAGGTAGTCAAAGACGGATAACCGTTTTGATCGTTCCCATCAACGGAACAATCAACGCAACATGTGTTAAACGGATGCAACAATCAACGCAATAAGTATAAAAATTTCATGCATCAATGCAACGGTTAACGAAAATGACCACTTTCGTGGTCGTTTTCCACGTTATGCACCTCTACCTATCGCAGATCCAACTACCCATTTTCTATTCGTCACAACTCACAACTGGACTCCTTGAAATGACAAGAAAGAGTTAGGAAATATTGAAAAAAGGTGTTAAGAACAACATATTAGTTACTTTTGCCTTGCGAAATCATCCCTAATAATAGTTAATCTGAACTGTGATTTTGCACACAGAGAAATGTCTTAGTTCAAAATTAAGAATCAAGTTACCAGTCTACAATTGTGTTCCGTCTAAATTGGTCGTAATATTTTCATGCAGAAATCTGTATGGATTACTTGTATTGCATAATTGAAAAAATATTCACAAGTGTCATATTACACGTTACTTACGAAATGTATATTTTCTAAGTCTTTTTGATGGAAAACTTGCACACTCTCGGCAACATTTTTATTTTCCGCAATGTATATTTTCTAAGTCTTAAGGATATAGGTAGAATTGTCGTCGTACGACAGAAAATCAACTTGGTGTGTGACTGTGTGGGTAAGAATTGATTAACATGTATGATTGAATTACTAATTTACAATTAAAAAGTGCTGTACATTTTAAATATTAAAATGTCGCGTTTGAAGAGGCAGACCATACTTGTGGCTGGTTGGACTGATTATGGCTTCCATGTTCAAACTTATGCAACTTATGAGACGATGATTCTATGTAAAAATAACAACAGTCGCATTGCCCTATGTATATACATTTCATAACATGTAAAATGGGAGTAGATGGTTCCTAAAACAGGGTCAATTAAAAATCAAACAATGATAATATTTATTTAGCGACCAATGAAAATTTGGACCAATGCTTTTATCCAGAGCATGAACATTCACAAAATATCGCTTTAACAAGCATTTCATATGTAAATATACAACTAATAGTAATTCAATTTTAAATCACTCTCACGCCAAAATTCTTAACATGCCATTCTCAGAAGAATAATTTTCACCCATTAGAACTTAACTACACCTGAGAAATCATCTACAAATAAGGGCGATTTACCTAGCTAGGAATCAGGTAGAAGCCTGCCATTATACATCTTATCAAGTAATTTGCGTGCCTCAGGCCGACGTAGGAGACCTTTATTATTCGGCAAACCAGTTCCTAGACATACTGGGCACACCAGCTTACCCCGACCTGTAATGAAGAAAAAGAAAGAAAGTTTATTATCCTTCAAAAAAGGGAAAAAAAATGTTAAGCAAAAAGAAAAACACGATCAAGTATGAAACAAACCATAGCAATTTGGACACTCGGTGAATTCATAGACATCTTTAGCTCGCTTCCTATTAAGAGCTTTCCATTTACCAGTTCCACCACACATGTCGCCTAAAATAAAAGAGAGAATGCCTTATCAAATGAAACTTCCTCAAATCATTGTAATTACACCCAAATAGATTTTGTTAATTTTTAACAACTGGACATGTTACTAAAATTAGAGACAAATATCTCACATAATATGGCGCCGCTTCCACCACAGTTTCTACATACAGCCTTTTCCTTGGGTAAGGCTTCTTTGGCCATACCTTCTGCCAAACTCTCAGGGGCATCACTAGGGAGATTTACTGATGCAATTGTTGCACATAGACATGCAATACACTTGCGTCTAGAAGAAATGAATGACACACTCTGCACAAGAGAATTGAAAGATGAGAGAAGGAAAGAAGGGCAAATATAGAATACATATCTGAAGGCTCAAAAGAATATGCAGCAAGAAATGTAAACTACCAGTTCAGACTTCAGACCATGTACCATATAATAGTGGTTAGCGGTTATAATAGAAACTCCCGTTTATATCCAGAAATATTTATTGCTTCAACAGGCAGAGTTTTCACATTCTGAATAGTCAAAGAGCGAGAAAGATTCACATGCAACTGGAAAGAACAACTAAGGTTTGTAAAATTCAGTGCACTAAAGTCTAAACAAGTGTTTATGTTCAGAACAACCATCCAAGTTACAGTATGAAATACGGGAAGACTCTTTGCATAAATAAATCATTTTTGCATAAAAAGAAAAATAATTAGACTGCTCAAAAAAGGTTCACACGCAACCTTGAGGTCTGAAATTTGTGATGAAGACTTGATATTTCCTTGCTCTGGCAAGCCATTTTCTGAATCAAAAGATTCAGGACTCGTAGAAGAGGAGGTCGAATTGGAACATGCCAAAACTGAAATAAAAAGTCATAATTAAAACCAATCAGAAAATATGCCAATGAAGAAGTACCAAAGGAATATTATGAAACTTCTTTTATGTAATCATTTAAACTTGTTCCTTTTTTACCAATGTTGGCTCTAATGTTTGGTTAATTGGTGGTTTGCAAATAAATGAATAAATTATGCCTTTTGTCCAGGTTCTGGTATACAATAACTACTTAGCACACTGGTTTCACATTTCAAAAGAAATGGCTCGTGGCAGAAAGCTCAATTAGAGCAATATTTTGTGCTTGCAAAACTACGATGCAGTTGTTAAAGAAGCTAAACAGGAAACTAACCTTTCAAACCACTGGAGCCTGTTTTCCTAGTCGACGTAGGAAAAGAGAAAAAGGGAGGAAGTGGAGAAGAGTACAACAAATGGCCAATGAAGCCCATCTCTCTCCTCCCTCCAAATCTCTCTCTCAATTGCTCTTGCTACTACTAAACACATTTTGAGGTTGAGGTTTTCTATCACTTCACAGAGAAAAGAAGATATCTCCTTCCCCACCAAAATCAGATTCTCTCTGGGCCAAGCCCATTTTCAACCCGGCCCATTCAAATACGAACCGCCTAAGGCCCTTTACCAAAGTTAGCAAATCCGTTACCAGTGTCCGTGGGCCGATTAGATTGATTTACCATTTACCAGAGCAGTAAATAAGTGGAAATTATGAGCGAGGCATCTCACCCGATTGAGCGGAAGAGAATGGCGGACGGGAGTGTCAAGCCCGCTAGTACTAGTACAAAAACCCTCCACGTGGCGACTAAACAAGCCACTGATCCAGCACCACCACCACCTTCCGCGGATTGGCATCCTCTACAGCCGGTCTCTACAGCCATCCTCTACAGTCAGCAAATTTTTTTTAATTTTTAAAAATTTTAAAGTTCAAATGTTGAATCCAAACCGTTGATCTTGTTCAATTTTACGAGCGCTGCGTTTTTATATAAGTTTTATAAAATTTGGAGTTGATTTGATACTAGATCAAGTGGTCAACAAATGAACGTATTAGAATTAATCAGTGATAGTTAACCATATTCGTTCATTTGTTGACCACTTGATCTAGTATCAAATCAACTCCAAATTTTATAAAACTTATATGAAAACGCAGCGCTCGTAAAATTGAACAAGATCAACGGTTTGGATTCAACATTTGAACTTTAAAATTAAAAAAAAAAAAATAGAAAAGGCCGGCCGTAGGTGATGGCTGTAGAGGCCGGCTGCTGAGGATGCGTATCCCACCTTCCGCCGCCTCTGCCTCCACCACTGCTGTTGCAAAGCCCAAGTTGAAGCCCGCCTTCAGGCCTGCCAAGGATGACACCAAGCCTACTCTTCGCGACCCGGTGCGTTGGTTGTTACAGAATTTACTATTTGTTATGACTTATGAATTGTTATTGTTGTTTTATGAATTGTGGGGTTATGGTTAGTTTTGTTGTTTGTGTTAGATATCGAGGACGGATCCGATTGTAACGGAGCAAGCTATGTTGCGGTTGCCTCCCTTTCCCAGGAGTTTTACTCAGTTCTGAGGGGATACTTGTGGTTGTTTCTCACTGTTTCTTTTAAGGTGAACTTGTATTTCTTACTATTTTTTTTACTTGATTTCAATAGGTCTTTTTAGATTATTGGGTATTTTCCCATGTGTTGCTTGATAGAGAAAATTATTAAGAATGCATATATAGAGCCCCCAACTCTCTTGGAAAAGTGTTAGACGTTAGAAATTGACCAAATTAATGAAGATATGCATTGGTAATTTTTTGTACATGTAGGTCTATGGTGCCATAACAAGACTTTCATTACGTGCTGTTGAGTAGTTAGTACTGATTTGTTATGTTATCACAACAAGGGTGAACTAATTGAAAAACCATTTCAATTTCCCAGTTGACTCTATGGATTGGTGGATTCGAAGTTGGCATTAGATGAATATATGAAGGGCTAGGAGTTGGCACTAGATGAGTGTATGAAGGATTAGTGATTGCTCTGTAATGTGATATTTGGAAATGGCAGTGCCACCCACTATCCTCACTATAAGTCTTTTTGGTTCTTTTACTTTGAGAAGAACTATCAGTCTATCAGTGGAAAGAGTTTCAATTCTTTCTTTTGGATGCTTTTCATGATGAAAATCTATCTTGATTTCACTCAGTGCTTTGCTTTCTGGATGTGCCTTGAGTTATTCGGGACCAAGTGACTTTCAATTAAGCTCTGCAGTGCAGAGAAGCTTGTAACTTTTTCTTATCTGATTTGGGTGCTACCAAATGTGGATACTTTTAGTATAGCAGTACATCATTCATTTTACCAAAAGATTGCAAGGCAAGAAGAAAGAAAGGAAAAACAAAAGAAAATAAGTTGCAGACTCTCCTTGCATAGTTTGATATTTACTGAAGCAGTTTGCTTGTACTAATAGTGTAGCATTGCAATAATTGATATTGATATAACGTATAACAAATATGCCTCTTATTTTATTGTTAAGTTATAAGTTTATAACACTTGCTACTCTGGCATATAACATATAAGTTTTCTTTTTGGCAAAACAACGTATGTTCGTCTGTTTATTTGTTATTAAGTTGCTGCAACAATTGTTTTCCCAAGAAACTTTTGGGTAGAAAGGAAACATAGTGAAATTAGAGGCATCCATATAATTTGTTTAAAGATGTAAATTAACATTCTAAACATTCATGTGAATATTAACTTAGGTATGTTGTTTGTTTAGATCTTATAAGCATGCTGTCATTCAAGTGTTTCCAAAGAGCTTCAAAAGGAGAGGTGATCAAAATCATTTAACCTGCTAGACTGGCTAATTTGTTCCATGCCAGTATAGTGTACTGTTTCTGGTGCCAGAGAAGCTAAAAGATTATAGTTGCAATATACTGAGATTTGAGGAAAAATAAAGCTAAAACAAAATAAAAAGTAAAACAAGAGGCAGTAAGCAGCAAGTTAGCTGTTGATTCAAGTTGCAACAACAAATACTTACAGAATTCAGTAAAAGAGAGCTGCAGGACTACATAAATTAAGCGTTGGCAAAAAAAAAAAAAACCTAAATGAAAACAGAAGCACAATAAAAGAATTAGAAAAATACATTACTCAAACTAAAGAACTAAACCCCTCTCCTTCCAGAATCAGACTTGGTCAAACTCCTAAGCCTCCCCAAAAATCTAACCTTCCCCTCCCATCCTGATCCAGGTTTACCCTTCTTTCCCTTCTTCTCTGATGAACCCTCTGAGCTCTCGGCACCTGAGTCCTCCCACCCTTCATCCTCCTCTTCACCACTGGCACCTGCTCTTCTCTGTAACTCAGCCACCAGCTCTCTCACTGCTGTCTCTGGCGCCTCTCTATTTCTCAACAACACTTCACCTACCTCTGCAGGGGTCATCTCAGCTCCTGCTTGTATGTACCTCTCAGTGTTGTCTAGCAAGTGATGCTCTCTCACTCCAACATACCGCTCTACGAGCTGCCTGACTGCATGGGCCCCGCAATGGCCCAGTCTGACATGGACATCCATCCTCCCTGCCCGTAGTAGTGCGGGATCTATGCCATCAGCAAAATTTGTTGTAAATACTATGATTCTTTCTTCCCCACAGCATGACCACAGTCCATCAGTGAAGTTCAACAAACCTGAAAGTGTAACTCGCCCTTCTTCCCTTCTGCTATAATCTTCAAAATCTGAATCATCATCGAATGACTGAACTCGCTGCCTTTTATTCATATTTTTATCAACTTTGCCAAACTGGTGGTTCCGACGGTCTCCAGTCAACTGAAGGGAACAGTCGATGTCCTCTATGACAATGACTGAGCGGTTAGTGGTTTGAATTAAAAGCTCACGAAGGTCTGAGTTACTTGTTACACGAGTGAGTTCTAGGTCGTACACATCATACCTTAAGTAATTAGCCATGGCAGCGATAAGAGATGACTTGCCGGTTCCTGGCGGGCCATGCAAGAGGTAACCACGCTTCCATGGCCTTCCAGTGCGATGGTAGAATTCTTTTCCATCAGAAAATGCAGAGAGGTCAGCAAGTAGCTGCGACTTAACTGATGGATCAAGTGCTAATGTGTCGAAGGTAGCAGGGTGGCGAAATGGAACTGACATCCATGCAGCACCACCACGTTGTGAGTTTGTATGGAGCCGTCGTGTGCGTGAGGACCGCTCTAGACTATCAGCTGAATTGGAAACATGTGCTAAATAAGCTGGCAGCAAGGTTGAAGCATGCCGTTTTGGCAACCGAAGCGAGAATGAACGCCGCTCCTCAAGTGAGTCTTGCAATGTGTCTGCATGGAGGGTCCATACGAGATGGTGCCCATTGAATGTGTCATCAAGTGAGTGGTTTGGTGAAAGGGAGAGTGAAGGAGAGGCGGATGAAAGGTTGGAGTTGGACCGTGGGAGTGAGACGGTAAGTCGAGGTGGAGGGAGAGAAGGAGAGGAGAGTACAGATTGGTGGAGGTAAAGATGGACATGTCTGTACAGATCATTTGGCTCGACTGATGCTGAACCGAGAAATTCGGGCACATCAAAGTATGAGTAGGGAGTGAGAGAGTCCTGCAAAGACTGCCAAAGTGAGTGAAGGAGAGAAAGAAGTTGGGAAGGAAGAACATTTTGGAGAATGGTCAAGAGACCTAAAAGAGACCACATTTGAGACAAGAACTCCATTTTGCTAGTTGATAGAGTGATGGTTGGTTGATGCAGGGCAGGAGATTGTATTTAACATTCAAAGGAAAAGGAGGAGGGAAAAGAAAGGGGTAAAGTGAAAGGTGAGAAGGAGGTTGCTACAGGAGCGTGTCCTTTCTGCTTTGAATATATACATTAATTTTGTTGCTTTTTGTTTGTAGTACCTTTTGTTGGAGTTTTTGCATCGAAACGAAGACAAGGTGGTGGTGGAGGCGGAGGGAAAATTGATACCCACACGAGCTGGGAATGTATTGAGGCCAAGGCCATGGCAGCTGGGGTGATATCGTTTTCCTCTGATTCTTTGTTTTTCAGTACTATTTTGGACTAAATATGAAATAAATCCAACTAACATTTAGTTGAGTTTGAATTAACTAGAAGAGTAATATGTTAGTTAAGTTTGATTTAAGGGGCTAAATTTTTTTTTTAACTTTGAACACGAGGAAATTTAATGTGTATAATGATAAAATGTTTAGCTATAACTCCAAAGGTCAACATGACATGGATACTACTCATTTTCCGAATTAAGTACTGTAGTTATGTGGTTAGTATTAGTAAGATAATTATTAAAGAAAAAATCTTTAAAAGCGGTACATTGTAACGAGATAAACTGCATTTGAAACTCATAATTTATAGATAAATAGATGCTAGTGTTGGTCCCTAATTTGATGGTGTGACACTAACAAAAAAGTTTACACAGACTATACTGACAAGCAACATGACGTATTCTCCCACATCTATTCAATGGAAAGAAAATAAATTTAAAGCAGGAATTAGACACTGGAACTGTGGATTACACTTCGTTGTAAAAATCCCAAGTCAATCAAGAATCTTGCTTGAATTCAATATGCTTGCGACAGACCAAAACTGGAACTTGCTGTCACTGAAACGATTTTGGGAGTTCCTGAGGCTTAATGATTGTTATTAGAAGCATAAAAAAAAGTCAGAATATCAAATGAGGGAAGGTTTGAATGGTTTCTCTGATCAATTTATTACTATCTCAATGCTCAAGCAAAGACTAACCACAGCCTGATTACTATCAGGCCAGCCATCTATTAACTGTAAAAAGTTTTGGCAAACTTGATCGACGGTGGCAACAACTTAGCTAATACATACTGCATACATGGTTTGGTTGCAACCTTACTAGTCGAAGACAGCAGTGCCAACCATGCTGTGCTTGTAGTACATAATTCAATGTGTTTGCCAGATTTTATTGGAACCGTGTTTGCCGATTTTGTTGTCTTGAAAAGTAGGCCATATATTTCTAGTGCAGTTAATAGAAAATTAGAAATAGATCCACACCAAATTGCATAAAAAATTTTCTCTAAATCATCAGTGATCTGAAACTGATTCGTCAAAATTAAATGAGATTAACAGGATCGGATAACAATTTTTCTCTAAATCACCAGTGGTCTTAATTAATCAGCATTCAACAGTACAGACTCTCTGAAAGTCTGAATTTAACTCCATGCAACATTTCCTATAAAAATTTATTGTATAAAAAAATCTTTGTTTTTCTTTTTATTTTGAGAAAAAAGATTGTATGGCCAAACTACTTTGTTTCTGAGAAACACTAAATATGACAAAACTGTTGATCCTTTTTCTTTATGGGATTGGCGGTAGCCTAGAAGTTAGAAAAGCAGCAATTGTAATTGCGCTATCATAACAATAGAAAGCCAGGCTTAAAAGATGTATAACATTTGTAATTGTTCCTTCAAAATATGTTTTTTAGCAGCTTGCTATCATTATTACAACTACATACATTTCAAAACCTTTTAGATTTCTTTTCTTGCTTTTGCCTTAATATAACGAATAAATTACTGGTATATTTGTATCTTAAACATACTAATGAGGATATATTGTCACCTTTTTCAAAAGTTCAGCAAAGCTCATGCATATCCCTAGCAAGGAAAGATTAGATAATGAATTAATTGCAAGTCCTCATGTGAGAAAAGTAATAGTTTTTTTCAGGAATGGAAGAATAAATTCCCTCGTAAAGAAAAGAACATCCTTTATTCCTCCAGAAGAATAAATTCCTTCTGGTGATGAAAGTGCTATGAGTGAACGTCTTACGGTGGAATATTTGAACTTTCCAACTTTGTTTAATTGGTTTAAAAAATTTTGTCAAAACTGACAAACAATTTCAATGTAGGAATTAATTAATTAAACCCGAGTTATTAACAAAGTAAGCTGTTTCCTTGTATTCAACAAGACACCTAAATCTTTTGTAGTTGATGTTAGCTTGGCGTGAATTGGCTAGTTTCACTACACCGAGATATATAAGCTATGAATGGGGTGTCAAACGTGAAAACGGAACACGGAAATGGCATGTTCCGTTTCCGTTCCATTCTAGTCAACGGAATAGAAATTTATTCTGTTTTTGTTCCGTTTTGTCAAACGGAACATATTTTCATTCCGTTTAACATTCCGTCCTCCATTTCCTATTGATTTCAGCCTATTTCCGTCCATCTTCGTGTTTCGTTTACTTTCCGTTAGTTTTTTTTCATTTCCGTTTCCGTTCCATTTTCAGAAACGGAATTGATTTTCTGTTTCATTTAACGTTCCGTTCAGACGGAACGAAACGGAACAATGGTGCGGAACGGAATATTGACAGTTCAGTTGGATTAATATCGAACTAACATTTTTTTTTCAATTAAATTTTTGTTTCATTTGAATAAATGCACACCAAACCGACTAAATAATCAAATCGATCGAATTACCAGTCAAATCAAATAAATGAAACTTTAATTTACTAAATTAATTAGCTAAATTAAATTGGTATGGAAATTTCAATTTAATAGCCATAAGTACTAATGTATGTACTAAATGCTTATAAGATATATACCAAAATTTCTGTTTATTTGATTTTTTTCAATTTATTTAACTTTTAGTTGGGACAATAAAATTGTGAATAAAATATCGAATGAACAACTACAATTTTAAAATCAAGCTGGACCAAATAAATGGAACAATTACAATATTTTATTCAATTTAGTTGGGTCAAATCTAAACTAACAGAATGTCATGCACAGCTAAGCACGTATACAAAGAGTGAGGTCACGTGGGCAGGCAAGCATAGGATTCTCATAAGACAAAAAGAGTTTGGCACAATCAATTCTTTCTCTAATTATATGAACATTCCACTGAATTCACTGTAATTAAAGTGCATCTCCAAATGAAAATCTGCTACACGGCTACACCCCTCGTGTCAAGCCTTAGTTGCACCTTTGTATTCCTCTTCTTTAACTCAAACGACCTTCTTTTTGCTCCTTTTCTTTTCTTTTGTTTAGGGTAGTTTTAGAACTTTTTTTGCAGAACAGCTAGCAACATAGCAGTGGTTTCTTTTTATAGACCACGCAGGTATATATCATCTAAATTCATGATTGGTCTACTTGTGTGGTTTAGACGACGTAGAGGATATAGGTGATGAAATATTCCAGAAAAGATTGTTTTTATACAAAGTAATTTGGAAAGTTTGTATATCTTATAAAAACTTAGAAAAAAAAAATTAAGCTAGCTAGGTTTGTTGCTAGAAGCTTTTTGTTAAAGAAAAAATTGTACACATTAGTGATTGCAATGATTTAAGGATTCTGGAGACAGCTTTAATTTTACCCCATCTTCTAGGAGTAATAATGGATATTTTATTATAATCCAAACAGCGCCATGATCACAGAAAGAATCCAATGCTGGATATTTAATTATAATGTATTATATATAGAAATTAGATAATATATACATATTTACAAGACTACAACATTGAACAGAAAGAAAAGAACAATGCTGGCTATTCAAGCGCTTTGTATCTAGTAAAATTGAATTTCATTTTTTTTTAAATTCCTTTTATGCAAGCTATTTAATATCTACAATTGGACTAGCATTTGGAAAGACAGTAGCATGCATGAATCGCACATATTCTGTGGATTAATTTAGCCACAAATGAGTGCCTACACGGCCCGAAATTTTAAAAAATAGTATTAAATTAATATAATATAATAAAAATAATATCAATATAATAATATTTTTTTAAATAGTATCACGAGATCGGAATTCTGGATTCCGAACGTTAGATCGGAATCCAGGATTCCGATCTAAGCTTTGATCGGATTCTGAGTTTCTGATCTAAGCTTAGATCGGAATCCGAGATTCCGATCTTAGCTTTTTAATTTTTTTATATATTATTTATTTATTTATTTAATTTATTAATTAGTTAAATAATTAGAAAAATAGATAATATATTGTAAAAATATTGAAAAAATATGGAAAAAATCAGGAATAATTAAATTAAATTTTATATGTAATTTAGTATTTTTTGGGGAAATTAAATTTATTTTCATTTTAATTAATTTATTTAATTAAAATATAAATTTTTATAACTTATTTAATTAAAATATAAATTTTTATAACTTATTTAATTAAATGAATTGTACCATTTAAAAAGGATTATAAATTTTTAGAATTTGCAGGGATACAAAGGCATAATCCTTTCAGAATGTTCAAAGTTTTATTAATTCTTTCTGCATTTGCAGGGATACAAAGGCATAATTTGAACATTAAAACTTTAAACATGCTTAACTTTTGATAGGAAGGTCCGTTTGGAGCGATCGAGGACAATCCGGAAAGCTGGCGACGAGATCTACGCATTTTATCGGGGTGAAACCCCGTAACGACTATTTTCGAGGCCAAAAAATACTCTCTGGACCTCCAAAATCCACTTTGAAAGTTTGCAAACCTAAAAACCACTCTAAACTACTAAAAATATTTTTAAAATCATAAATTAATCATTAAAAGGAGAAATGCAGTAAATCAAGTGAATTTAGTCTTTCTTCTCCGTCTCAGTAAAACATCAATCTCGTGTGATTCCTTTCTAACGCAATCCAGAAAGTGCTTCCTTGATCATGAGACTCGATATGATTGTTTAATATATAATATGAAAATAATATATACAGAGGACGACATTTGGGACGCATATCAAATGGTTGTTTAAATTAATTAAAAATTTATACTTAATTATTCATTTTTTAATTAAATAAATAAATTAAATTTATATTTAATTAAATAAATTAATTAAAAGGAAAATAAATTTAATTTTCCAAAAAAAATACTAAATTACATATAAAATTTTTTTAATTATTCCTGATTTTTTTATATTTTTTCAATATTTTTAGAATATATTATCTATTTTTCTAATTAATTAACTAATTAATAAACTAATAAAAGGAAAAAAATTTAATTTTCCCAAAAAATACTAAATTACATATAAATTTTAGTTTAATTATTTCTGATTTTTTCCATATTTTTTCAATATTTTTACAATATATTATCTATTTTTCTAATTATTTAACTAATTAATAAATTAAATAAATAAATAAATAATTTATAAAAAAATTAAAAAGCTAAGATCGGAATCTTGGATTCCGAACGTTAGGATTCCGATCTAACGTTCGGAATCCAGGATTCCGATCTCGTGATACTATTTATATTAAACTTATTATATTGATATTATTTTTAATATATTATATTAATTTAATACTATTTTTTAAAATTTCGGCTACACGGCGTAGTCACTCTCACATGGTGAAGAATCTAATTTTAGCCCAAAACTACTTTTAGGCACTAAGCAAATTTCTTTTGCTTTCTTTCTTGGGCCTCTTTATTTTGGTGCCTTTGGAGGAAACTTTGCTCCCTTTATGTTGGTGTCCGTTTTTCTAAATTATCCTTCATGTAAAGCTGGTACTACTTGCAGAAGAAAAGAGTACGTATATCTCATCTCCGTAGAAGAACAAGTAATTGTGAGAAATTGTTAGTATATTGGTACGAGTATTACAGATATATTATTCAAAGTGAAGATAGATTGGCTGGGTGGGGGGGGGGGGGGGGGCGGGGGTCAAATAGATTGGCTTTCTGAACTAATAAAAAAGCAATCAAGTCAAACTAAAAATAACTTGTTTTTAATAATTAGAAATGATACAAATACATATGATAAAAATAACCAAATGATGAGTTAGAAAATTTGCATTTCCTAGAGGGTGCGTTTGGATAGGTGTGGGAAGAAGAGAAGAAGGAAAGAAGTATTGGGAAGTGTGTAACTTTGTGAAGAGTTTGAATTGTTTATAATTTTTTTTCTTCCCATCTTCCTTCTTCATTTTCTTCTTCTCTCATCCAAACGCACCCAGAGTGAAGAAACATAAACAAAAAAATGCAACGTATAAAGTCTAATTAGAAAATTTATACATATACAACAAGAAACACTAGAAATTTAGGTTCAGTTTTGTAGTACTGAGAGGTATTTGTGGTTTTTAATTCTCGAGAGCTCTCTCTTCCCCTGTCATCGCCGGATATGATCAGCTATCAACTTGTTCTTCCAAAAATTCCAGTTCAATATACGATCAACTCACACAGCACGTATTAGAATTTGGCATATTTTGGATTTTGGCAAGGGTTGTATTGATTATCATGGTTAATATAAACTTAGTTATTTATTGCGCCAAGGAGAGAAGTCAGAGAACTGCCTTAGTTAAATAAAAGCCACTGAATTCCACTTGTTTAGGAGCGTACCATAGAACTTTTCGATTTTTTTTAATTGAGATCCTGTAGTGTCAAAAGATGAAATCAAAGAAAGGACGTAAAAATTAGCAATAACAGAAAGGAAATATAAAGTTTTGCCATCTGCAATTTTGCCATCGCTAAATATAAAGTGAACATATACAACAAACAAAGTGAACATATATACGATCTAAGTGAACACATACAAATAAATAAGTTCAATGAAAATTAGTTGAATACGCATGTAAACTTCTGAACAAGTGATGACAACACTTATTTGTTTGTAAGTGTTCACTTAGATTATCTATATGTTCACCTTATTTGCTGTATATGTTCACTTTGTATTTCGCAATGGCTGGGATGGTATATTTGCCGATGACACTTATAATTCCTGAGAAGAATACACTCTACTGTTTACTTTTTTTTATTTGACAACATTCATAATAGATGACAGCACCTGCAATGTAACAAAAAAGGAGTATCAGGTTCCTTGTTAGATATTATTTACTCTCTTATACTATATTTTGTTCTCCTTTAAGATTATGCTAAAATACCAAATATAACTGTCAGGTTCTTGATATATACTCCGTTGTTAGATACTATTTGCTCCCTTATTATATGTTTTGTACTCCTTTAAGCCTATGCTAAAATACCAAACACACCTGCCAGGTTCTTGATATGTACTCCCTTGTTAGATATTATTTATCCCTTATCCTATGTTCTATACTCCTTTAAGCCTATCCTAAAATTACCAAACACACCTGCCAGGTTCTTGATATGTACTCTCTTGTTAGATATTATTTACTCTCTTATCCTATATTTTGTACTCTTTTAAGATTATGCTAAAATACCAAAGCCAGGTTTTTGATATGTACTCCCTTGTTAAATATTATTTACTCTTTTATACTATATTTTGTACTCCTTTAAGATTATGCTAAAATACCAAACACACATGTCAGGTTCTTGATATGTACTTCCTTGTTAGATATTATTTACTCCATTATCCTATATTTTGTACTCCTTTAAGCCTATATTAGAACAACAAACAAACAACAAAGGTTCTTGATATGTACTCCCTTGTTAAATATTATTTACTCCCTTATCCTATATTTTGTACTCCTTTAAGCCTATATTAAAACACCAAACACACATGTCGGGTTCTTGATATGTACTCCCTTGTTAGATATTATTTACTTCCTTATTTTATATTTTGTACTCCTTTAAGCCTATGTTAAAATACCAAACACACCTGACAGGTTTTTGATATGTACTCCTTTGTTAGATATTATTTACTCCCTTATCCTATATTTTGTACTCCTTTAAGCCTATATTAGAACAGTAAACAAACAACAAAGGTTCTTGATATGTACTCCCTTGTTAGATATTATTTACTCCCTTATCCTATATTTTGTACTTCTTTAAGCCTATATTAAAACACCAAACACACATGTCAGGTTCTTGATATGTACTCCCTTGTTGGATATTATTTACTCTCTTATCGTATACTTTGTACTCCTTTAAGCCTATACTAAAATTCCAAACACACCTGTCAAGTTCTTGATATGTACTCCTTTGGTAAATATTATTTACTCTCTTATCCTATATTTTGTACTCCTTTAAGCCTATATTAAAACTCCAAGATAAAATATATAAATTACATTACAAGTTTGATAAACTCACCACTGACATCTCCTCCTTCCTTCCTGCCTCCATCCATTTGTTGCTTCCCTTTTAAGGTCTGTTGTTTTCTTCTTTTCAAGGCCACCATTGTGGCCTTCAGCATCATCACCATTGTGCCCAGAATTAGTAGAACTTCCGGCTAAAATTACAAAAAATGCAGACGTTATTACTACCTTAATAATGTACATACTTTAAATAAAGTATTTATTAACATTTCTAGAACACAAGCAGATACTCCCTAGCAAATAACTATATACTCCTTTTGATCAAATTACATACACATCCAATAAATTACTCTAAATAAACTGAAGTATATATACTATTGTTTTGTTACAAATAAAATCAAAGTATTTAGATAAATCCATAACATATAAATAGATAATCCCATTGTTCAAAATAAATACTACCTATGATCAAATGACATACACATCCCAATTTACTAAACAGTCAACACCTCAAATAGTTCATCCCAATTTAGAAATTATATACTCCCTTATGCCAAAATAAATGAACTGATAGTATTCAAAATGAGCCCTCAGATATATAACAATATGTACTCCCTCAAACTTTTATATATACTCCCTTATGATAATTTATTTACTTCTTCGAAAATGACATCAAAGCGATCAATGTTATTCAACCTCAACTCAACCTCATTTCGGTACAAATGTGTTATAATGAATTGTGCAATTTAGGTTTATATTAATGTAATAAGTATAATTGAATTCAGACGATTGTAAAACCTAGTTCTGATTTTGAATAATGTTAAAATGCAACATCTTAATTGTTAAAGCAGAATTAAGAACATATAACAACAATTAAGCGAAATTGACATGGATTAAGACAAATATCTAGAATGTGAAGAAGATCGATAGTAATGGCATTTAAATTAGGGATCTCGCTGACGTCACCACTCCGATAAAGACTGATCAAGCAACAAAGTCAAGAAAAACGATGAAATAGCATATACGACCATGGCGAAAAACTTGATTGCTTCAGATATGAGAAGAAGTAAAGAGAATACCTTAGCGATATCTTCTCGAATCTTAACTAACTTTATCGCGAGGGAGGAGGCGACTCCTACTCTGTCGTCGGTGACTCTGACGAAATCTATCTTCGACGCGAGGAAGGTCCAGCGCTGCCATGGCGATGCCAAGAGGAGAGAGAAATGAGATCTGGAATGAAAAAGAGAAATGAAGAGAGATTTTGGTTTGAGGAAGAGATCTGTTGAGAGATCTAAGTGAGAGAGATATTTGAGCGAGAGATCACGTGCCTCTCACGTGAGAGAATATTGGGCTGGAGGCTCGATGTAGGATGGCAGGATGTCACCATCTCTAGGATGGTAGATAGTATTTTTGTTTGAAAATTGGTATAACTTAGCCCACTTCATTCTTGAACTTGGAAGAATCATCCAATGTGCTAGAGGAACAGAAATTAATAAAAAAAAAAAAATTGAAACGTAACTTTATAATCTTCACTTATTATAGCTTATATTCTCAAAATCCACCAATGTACATTGTAAATTTGTATATTGGATGTTTCAATTAATGTTGTCAACATTGCATAACATGATCAATATTTTGTTAGGATATTTTATCTTTAATCCTTCTAATTTTTTTTATTGAGATAAGTTGTGATGAAGCACTCAAACTTAATTCGAAATTAATCCTCCTAAATTATTCAGAACAAAGCAAAGATTCACGGGAAAGCAGAATATAGTTAACAATCACACACTCAAAATTTCAGTATTTACATCGAGTTACACAAATATTCCAATAAAACGAGGAATAAAGTGTAGTAAAAAAAATCAAAACGGATTGACGATATTTCTTTTGCGTAATTGCCGTATATAATCTAATCCTTTCTGAATTTTTAAGATTATAAACTAATTCTCCATTGTATAAAGAGCTTAAATATAGATTATAGTGATCAAATGACATAGAATGAATGCACAATCGCGTGAAATACCCCAATTCTGTTCAGATCGCTCACTATTTACAATTTATGTGCGTAATTATCATGCATGATCTAATCCTTTTAAATTTTAAGATTATAAACTTATTCACCACTATTTAAAGAGCTTACATATAGATTATAGTGATCAAATTAATTAAAATGAATGCACAATCGCATGAAATTCTCCAATTCTGTCCAGAACGCACATTATTTGCAATATAGGTGCATAATTGCCATGTATAATCCATTTCGCTTGAAATTCTCCAATTCTGTCCAGAACGCTCAATATTTGCACTTTATGTGCGTAATTGTCATGTATAATCCAATCCTTTTGAATTTTTAAGATTATAAACTTATTCTCCACTGTATAAATAGCTCAAATATAGATTATTGTGATCAAATGACAAGAAATAAATGCACAATAATTTGAAATTCTCTAATCTGTCCTGAACACTAATTATTTGCACTTTATGTGAGTAATTGTCATGTATGATCCAATTTTTTGAATTTTTAATATTATAAACTTATTATCTACTGTACAAAGAGCTTAAATATAGATTATAGTGATCAAATGACTTGATATAATGCACAATTGCTTGAAATTCTCCAATTCTGTCAAGAACGCTCATTATTTGCACTTTATGTGCTTAATTGTCATGTTTAATCCAATCCTTTTAAATTCTTAAGTTCATAAACTTATTCTCCACTTTATAAAGTCCTTAAATCTAGATTATAGTGATCAAATAACTTGAAATGAATGCACAATCCATTAAAATTCTTCAATTCTGTCCAGAACGCACAATATTTGCACTATACGTGCGTAATTGCCATGTATAATCGAATCCTTTTGAATTTTTAAGATTATAAACTAATTCTATAGTGTATAAAGAACTTTAATATAGATTATAGTGCACAAATGACATGAAATGAATGCACAATCATTTCAAATGCTCCAACTCTATCTAGAACGCACATTATTTGCACTAGATGTGCATAATTGCCAAGTATGATCCAATCATTTTGAATTTTTAATATTATAAACTTACTCTTCACTGTATATAGAGTTTTAATATAGATTATTGTTAACAAATGAA
This sequence comes from Rhynchospora pubera, assembly GCA_028095005.1. NCBI lineage: Eukaryota > Viridiplantae > Streptophyta > Magnoliopsida > Poales > Cyperaceae > Rhynchospora > Rhynchospora pubera. The sequence goes on from CM051463.1 coordinate 20,258,069, forward strand.
TTGAAATAAATGCACAATCGCGTGAAAAGATCCAACTCTGCCCAGAACGATATTTATTAGCATTTTATGTGCGTCATTGCCATGTATAATCCAACCATTTAGAAGTTTTAAGATCATAAACTCATTCTCAACTGTATAAAGTGCTTAATTGTAGATTATAGTGATCAAATGACTTCAATTGAATGCACAATCACGTTAAATGCTCCAATTCTGTCCAGAACGCTAATTATTTGCAATGTGCGTAATTGTCATGTCCAATTCTTTTGAAATTTTAAGATTATAAACTTATTATCCACTAATTAATGAACTTAAATATAGATTATATTGATCAATTTACTTAAAATTAATACAAAAACGCTTGAAATTCTCAAATTCTGTCCAGATCGCACATGTAATTGCCATGTTTAATCCATTCCTTTTGAATTTTTAAGATTATAAACATACTCTCAACTTTATAAAGAGCTTAAATATAGATTATAGTGATCAAATGACTAAAAATGAATGCACAATTGCTTGAAATTCTCAAATTCTGTTCAGCACGCTCATTATTTGCACTTTATGTGCTTAATTATCTTGAATAATCCAATCCTTTTGAATTTTTAAGATTATAAACTTACTCTCCACTGTATAAAGAGTTTAAATATAGATTGTAGTGATCAAATGACTTGAAATAATTGCACAATTTCTTGAAATTCTCCAATTCTGTCCAGAACACTCATTATTTGCACTTTATGTGCGTAATTGTCATGTATAATCCAATCCTTTTAAATTTTTAACATTATAAACTTATTATCTACAGTATAAAGAGCTTAAATATAGATTATTGTGATCAAATGACTTGAAATAATGTACAATTGCTTGAAATTCTCCAATTCTGTTCAGAACGCTCAATATTTGCACTTTATGTGCGTAATTGCCATGTATGATCCAATCCTTTTGAACTTTTAAGATTATAAATTTATTCTCCACTGTATAAAGAGCTTAAATATAGATTGTTATGATCAAATGACAAGAAATGAATGGACAATTGTTTTAAATTCTTCAATTCTGTCTTGAACGCTCATTATTTGAACTTTATGTGCGTAATTGTCATGTACGATCCAATCCTTTTGAATTTTTAAGATTATAAATTTATTATCTACTGTACAAAGACCTTAAATATAGATTATAGTGATCAAATGACTTAAAATAATACACAATTGCTTGAAATTCTCCAATTCTGTCAAGAACGCTCATTATTTGCACTTTATATGCATAATTGTCATGTTTAATCCAATCCTTTTAAATTCTTAAGTTTATAAACTTATTCTCCACTTTATAAAGAGCTTAAATATAGATTATAGTAATCAAATTAGACGAAATGAACACACAAACTTTTAAAATTCTCCAATTCGGTCCAGAACGCACAATATTTGCACTATACGTGCGTAATTGCTGTGTATAATCAAATCCTTTTGATATTTTAAGATTATAAACTAATTCTATAGAGGATAAATAACTTAAATATAGATTATAGTGCACAATGACATGAAATGAATGCACAATCGTTTCAAATGCTCCAACTCTTTCTAGAACGCAAATTATTTGCACTAGATGTGCGTAATTGCCTAGTATAATGCAATCATTTAGAATTTTTAATATTATAAACATACTCTTCACTGTATATAGAGTTTTAATATAGATTATTGTTAACAAATGAATTGAAATAAATGCACAATCACGTGAAATGTTCCAATTCTGTCCAGAACGATATTTATTAGCACTTTATGTGCATCATTGCCATGTATAATCCGAATTTTGAATTTTTAAGATCATAAACTTATTCTCAACTGTATAAAGTGCATAATTATAGATTATAGTGATCAAATGACTTGAAATGAATGCACAATCGTGTTAAATGCTCCAATTCTGTCCAGAACGCTAATTATTTGCACTATAATTGCCATGTCCAATTCTTTTGAAATTTTAAAATTGTAAACTTATTATCCACTTTTTAAAGAACTTAAATATAGATTACAGTGATCAAATAACTTACAATGAATGCACAAATGCTTGAAATTCTCCAATTCTGTCCAGAACGCATATTATTTGTATTATATGTGCGTAACTGCCATGTTTAATCCATTCCTTTTGAATTTTTAAGATTATAAACATACTATCCACTTTATATAGAGATTAAATATAGATTACAGTGATCAAATGACTTGAAATGAATGCACAATTGCTTGAAATTCTCAAATTCTGTCCAGAACGCTCATTACTTGCACTTTATGTGCATAATTGTCTTGTATAATCCAATCCTTTTGAACTTTTAAGATTATAAACATACACTCCACTCTAAAAAAAGTTTAAATATAGATTGTAGTGATCAAACGACTTGAAATGATTGCACAATTGCTTAAAATTCACCAATTCTGTCCAAAACTCTCATTATTTGCACTTCATTTGCGTAATTGTCATGTAGAATACAATCCTTTTGAATTTTTATGATTATAAACTTATTATCTACTGTACAAAGAGTTTAAATATAAATTATTGTGATCAAATCACTTGAAATAATAAACAATTTCTTGAAATTCTCCAATTCTGTCCAGAACGCTCGCACTTTATGTGCGTAATTGTCAGGTATAATCCAATCCATTAAATTTTTAAGATTATAAATTTATTCTCCACTGTATAAAGAGCTTAAATATAGATTATTGTGATCAAATGAAGAGATATGAATGCACAATCGTTTTAAATTCTCCAATTCTGTCCAGAACTCTCATTATTTGCACTTTATGTGCGTAATTGTCATGTAGAATCTAATCCTTTTTAATTTTTAAGATTATAAACTTATTATCTACTGTACATAGAGTTTAAATATAGATTATTGTGATCAAATGACTTGAAATAATAAACAATTGCTTAAAATTCTCCAATTTTGTCCAGAATGCTCGCACTTTATGTACGTAATTGTCAGGTATAATCTAATCCATTAAATTTCTAAGATTATAAACTTATTCTCCACTGTATAAAGAGCTTAAATATAGATTATTGTGATCAAATGACAAGATATGAATGCACAATCATTTTAAATTCTCCAATTCTGTCCTGAACAATCATTATTTTCACTTTATGTGCGTAATTATCATGTATAATCCAATCCTTTTAAATTTTTAACATTATATAAACTTATTATCTATTGTACAAAGAACTTAATTATAGATTATACTGATCAAATAACTAGAAATAATGCACAATTGCTTGAAATTCTCCGATTCTGTCAAGAACGCTCATTATTTGCAATTTACGTGCGTAATTGTTATGTATAATCCTATCATTTTGAACTTTGGGGATCATAAACTTATTCTCCGCTGTATAAAGAGCTTAAATATAAATTATTGTGATTGAATGACTTGAAATGAATGCACAATCTCGTGAAATGCTCCAATTATGTCCAGAACGATCACAATTTGCAATTTATGTGAGTAATTGACTTGTAAAATCCAATCCTTTTGAATTTTCAAGATTATAAAATTAATCTCCACTGTATAACGAGTTTAAATATAGATTATAGTAATCAAATGATTTGAAATGAATGCACAATCGCGTGAAATGCTCCAATTCTTTCCAGAACTCTCGTTATTTGCACTTTATGCTCATAATTTCAATGGATAATCCAATCCTTTTAAATTTTTAAGATTATATAAACTTATTATCTATTGTACAAAGAGCTTAAATATAGATTATAGTTATCAAATGACTTGAAATAATACACAATTGCTTGAAATTATCCGATTCTGTCAAGAACGCTCACTATTTGCAATTTATGTGCGTAATTGTCATGTATAATCCTATGATTTTGAATTTTTGGGATCATAAACTTATTCTTCACTGTATAAAGAGCTTAAATATAGATTATTATGATTGAATGACTTGAAATGAATGCACAATCGTGTGAAATGCTCCAATTATTTCCAGAAAGATCACAATTTGCAATTTATGTGAGTAATTGACTTGTCAAATCCAATCCTTTTTGAATTTTCAAGATTATAAAATTATTCTCCACTATATAACGGGTTTAAATATAGATTATAGTGATCAAATGATTTGAAATGAATGTACAATCGCGTGAAATTCTCCAATTCTGTTCAGAACGCTCATTATTTGGTATTTATGTGCGTAATTGCCATCTATAATCCAATCCTTTTGAAATTTTATGGTTATAAACTTATTCTCGATGGTTTAATGAGCTTAAATATAAATTATAGTGATCAAATGACTTGAAATGAATGCACAATCGCGTGAAATGCTCCAATTCTGTCCAGAACGCTCATTATTTGCACTTTATGTTCATAATTGCCATGGATAATCCAATCCTTTTGAATTTTTAAAATTATAAATTAATTCTCTACTGTATAAAGAGTTCAAATATAGATTATAGTGATCAAATGACATGGAATGAATGTACAATCGCATGAAAATACTCCAATTCAGTTCAGAACGCTCATTATTTGCAATTTATGTGCGTAATTGCAATGTGTAATCCAATCCTTTTAAATTTTTAAGATTATAAACTTATTCTGCACTGTTTAAATATCTTAAATATAGATTATATTGATCAAATTACATAAAATGAATGCACAACCGCTTGAAATTCTCCAATTCTGTCCAGAACGACTATTATTTGAAATATAGGTGCGTAATTGGCATATATAATCCATTTCTTTTGAATTTTTAAGTTTATAAACTTATTAACTACTGTATAAAGAGCTTACATATATATTATAGTGATCAAATAACTTGAGATGAACGCACAATCGCTTGAAATTCTCCAATTCATTTCAGAATGCTCATTTTTTTGCAATTTAAGTGCGTAATTACCATGTATAATCTAGTCCTTTTGAAATTTTAAAAATTTTAAACTTATTCTCCACTTTTTAAAGATCTTAAGAATATATTATAGTGATCAATTTACTTAAAATGAATGCAAAAACGCTTGAAATTCTCAAATTCTGTCCAGATCGCACATGTAATTGCCATGTTTAATCAATTCCTTTTGAATTTTTAAGATTATAAACATACTCTCAATTTTATAAAGAGCTTAAATATAGATTATAGTGATCAAATGACTAGAAATGAATGCACAATTGCTTGAAATTCTCAAATTCTGTCCAGAACGCTCATTATTTGCACTTTATGTGCGTAATTGTCTTGTATAATCCTATCCTTTTGAATTTTTAAGATTATAAACTTACTCTCCACTGTATAAAGAGTTTAAATATAGATTTTAGTGATCAAATGACTTGAAATGATTGCACAATTACTTGAAATTATCCAATTCTGTCCAGAACACTCATTGTTCGCACTTTATGTGCGTAATTGTCATGTATAATCCAATCCTTTTAAATTTTTAAGATTATAAACTTATTATCGTACAAAGAGAATGTGACACCCCACGACTGACGGTGTCACAGTCGCCGCAAGTACACGATTACCTTCATGTACTTGCAAGGCCTGTTAATTGTTCTATCTTGAAATAGCACATAATACTCCAATTCAAATATATATACAAAATTAATATTTTAATTTAAATAAAGAAAATACAAACAATTCTAAGTTGCAAGCTGTAGCATACTTATTGATCAAGCAGCTTAAGTTTCTAGTTAAACACATAAGATTAAGTAAATTTATATGTACTACAGGAAAGATAAAAGTCCAAAGAACATACATAAAAGGTACAGGAGCATATATTATACAAGACAAACAAAATACAGTAGATTATACATGACTATATTTTACATTCTACATGGTACATACCAAAAGTACTATGGCTTAAAGCTCACTGCACTGCCCATCTCTCTATCTATAAACCTGGAACCCACAAAAGCGGAAAAGTGAGATAAATATAATTTATCTCAGTGCGGTATTTAGTTCCAGTCACACGAATCTCGATGGTACATGTTCAGGAACTAATTACCATACTAAATCAATAATATAATAATACAAGTAGACAAGCAATACATACAAATACATACAAATATCAATTAATAAATGCAACTTTTTATGAACATATGAAATGCAAAAGAGCACGGCTGTTTATCTAATTCAGTTCAAATACAATTTAATGTTTCAAAAGCTGACTCAGTTTGGACAGTTATCTATAATGCAAGTCTGGTATATCAGAGTCAGTTCAGAGTCAGATACCGTGAGTCTCCTCCTTAGAGGGCCGTCAACGGCCAATCAATTCAATTTACAATTCAAACAATCAGATAATCAAAAGTACTACAAGCCGAGAACACTACCAGATCCGGAATATAAGCGCTTACTTCATGGTGTACAGCCAGGTCTGGGCGCGACCCAAACCCCTGTACAAAAGAAATGAGTGTTTATTCAATCGCACAAGCAGTACATATAACAATTTCAATTTCAGATTACCAAGTGGAAACTATTCAATATGCATATAATAACAATAATAATAATAAACAAATGATAAATGTGCAAATATGTCACATGGATATTCAAACAATTTCAAATATGCAAATGCAAGCACAAGTCAGTCCTGAAAATGCAAATTAAAATTCGTGTGAAATCCGCACCTGAAAGTAAAACTAGTAGTAGCAAGCAAGACAAGACAATCCTAAAAACCCTTGGTCGTACCGGCTGTCTCTGATCCCGACATCCGACCACCCAACTCTAATTAGCATATAAAAGAAAATACCATACTAAGATCTATTTTTAATTGGCAAATTAAAATGTTTATTGAAAAACAGTACCCAACTTCATGTACATAGTGTGGTCGGTTTTCAGGTTTGTCACTCATGCATTCTGATATAATTTGGTACCAACCCAAGAGACAAGACACATTTGATTCATGACTGATCCTAAATGTGTTTATGTTCCTAGATATCTTGTCAGGTACAATACTCAACGAATGTTACAAATTTGAGCTGGTTAGAGAAAATTCCAGTGAGGCCTACTACTTTTGAATACCAAGCATAACCCTTTCTAAGATTGTATAAACCTATGGTATAACTGTAATTAGATCCTTGCACTTCTAAGTAACTTGTAAAAAAAAATAGATACACTTCAGATTTTGTAATCCAGGCATGACTTAATTTTTAGACAAAATATCCAGTAAAGAAATTTTGATTTGTCTAAACTTCAAATAAATTAGCACGAAAATCCAATGAGATAAAAGGGGATATATTCAAACAAGTTTTATAAATACCTTCTATGTTCAGTAAATATGAGTTTTTACTTGTGATGACACCTTGGTACCAGCCCCTTCTACTCTTGCGTTTCTTTATTTTAGGACTAACTTGTAAGAGATTTGGTGATAAAGAAAATGAAAGAAAGTGGTATATCGATGTTCCCAAAGTGAACCAGTCAAATAAAAAGGTACAAGAGCGGTACCGACTAGGCCGGATGAGTGGATTTGATATTTCTTTTTCAATAGATAGAGTGTACCATTAAATGATTTAACTTAAAACACAAATAAACCTGGGTCCCATCTGTTATTCCCACAATTACTAATATACTAAGTTTTGGCAATTCATGTGAATTTGCCCATGGTAAATAAAAATTAATATAAAAATCATGGACGATATATACATATAAGCTCTGTTATTTACTTGATTAAAGTATATGCATGCAAAGCCCATATAATGAAGCTTATAGCAACAATTAAAATCTAATATAAAACCGACCTTAAACTAACCGAGTTCATTTGGTTTCTGAAGCAAAATAGTTTTATTTTCTAACATTTAAATAAATAAATAAAATAAAAATAAATAAAATAAATAAAAAAATGAATTTATATATTAAGAAAAATACCAAAATAACTTTGGAAACTTTTGAAGTAGTAGGAATCGTATCTAATTTCATAGCTAAGTTTACCCAGAAAGTATTCAATCAGAAAATGAAAAACCAAAACAGAATTCAAGAAAATCACTAATTATTAAACAACACAAAAGAAATTTTAAGAATTCAAATATAAAAATGCTAGGCATAACAGAGAATATAGATTATTGTGATCAAATGACTTGAAATAATGTACAATTGCTTGAAATTCTCCAATTCTGTTCAGAACGCACAATATTTGCACTTTATGTGCGTAATTGTCATGTATGATCCAATCCTTTTGAACTTTTAAGATTATAAACTTATTCTCCACTGTATAAAGAGCTTAAATATAGATTATTTGAGATCAAATGACAAGAATGAATCGACAATCATTTTAAATTCTTCAATTCTGTCCTGAACGCTCATTATTTGCAATTGTCATGTACGATCCAATCCTTTTGAATTTATAATATTATAAACTTATTATCTACTGTACAAAGAGCTTAAATATAGATTATAGTGATCAAATGACTTGAAATAATACACAATTGCTTGAAATTCTCTAATTCTGTCAAGAACGCTCATTATTTTCACTTTAGATGCGTAATAGGCATGTTTAATCCAATCCTTTTAAATTCTTAAGTTTATAAACTTATTCTCGACTTTATAAAGAGCTTAAATATAGATTATAGTGATCAAATTAGATGAAATGAACACACAATCTTTTAAAATTCTCTAATTCTGTCCAGAACGCACAATATTTGCACTATACGTGCGTAATTGCCGTGTATAATCAAATCCTTTTGATATTTTAAGATTATAAACTAATTCTATAGAGTATAAAGAACTTAAATATAGATTATAGTGCACAAATGACATGAAATGAATGCACAATCGTTTCAAATGCTCCAACTCTTTCTAGAACGCAAATTATTTGCACTAGATGTGCGTAATTGCCTAGTATAATGCAATCATTTTGAATTTTTAATATTGTAAACTTACTCTTCACTGTACATAGAGTTTTAATATAGATTATTGTTAACAAATGAATTGAAATAAATGCACAATCACGTGAAATGTTCCAATTCTGTCCAGAACGATATTTATTAGCACTTTATGTGCATCATTGCCATGTATAATCCGAATTTTGAATTTTTAAGATCATAAACTTATTCTCAACTGTATAAAGTGCATAATTATAGATTATAGTGATCAAATGACTTGAAATGAATGCACAATCGCGTTAAATGCTCCAATTCTGTCCAAAACGCTAATTATTTGCACTTTATGTGCGTAATTGCAATGTCCAATTCTTTTGAAATTTTAAAATTGTAAACTTATTATCCACTTTTTAAAGAACTTAAATATGGATTACAGTGATCAAATAACTTAAAATGAATGCACAAACGCTTGAAATTCTCCAATTCTGTCCAGAACGCACATTATTTGTATTATATGTGCATAACTGCCATGTTTAATCCATTCCTTTTGAATTTTTAAGATTATAAACATACTCTCCACTTTATATAGAGATTAAATATAGATTAAAGTGATCAAATGACATGAAATGAATGCACAATTGCTTGAAATTCTCAAATTCTGTCCAGAACGCTCATTACTTGCACTTTATGTGCATAATTGTCTTGTATAATCCAATCCTTTTGAACTTTTAAGATTATAAACATACACTCCACTGTATAAAAAGCTTAAATATAGATTGTAGTGATCAAACGACTTGAAATGATTGCACAATTGATTGAAATTCTCCAATTCTGTCCAGAACTCTCATTATTTGCACTTCATTTGCGTAATTGTCATGTAGAATACAATCCTTTTGAATTTTTAAGATTATAAACTTATTATCTACTGTACAAAGAGTTTAAATATAGATTATTGTGATCAAATCACTTGAAATAATAAACAATTTCTTGAAATGCTCCAATTCTGTCCAGAACGCCCGCACTTCATGTGCGTAATTGTCAGGTATAATCCAATCCATTAAATTTTTAAGATTATAAACTTATTCTCCACTGTATAAAGAGCTCAAATATAGATTATTGTGATCAAATGACAAAAAATGAATGCACAATTGTTTTAAATTCACCAATTCTGTCCTGAACAATCATTTTTTGCACTTTATGTGCGTAATTGTCATGTATAATCCGATCCTTTTAAATTTTTAAGATTATATAAACTTATTATTATTGTACAAAGAACATAAATATAGATTATACTGATCAAATAACTTGAAATGCACATTTGATTGAAATTCTCCAATTCTCTCGAGAACGCTCATTATTTGCAATTTATGTGTGTAATTGTTATGTATAATCCTATCATTTTGAATTTTGGGGATCATAAAGTTATTCTCCGCTGAATAAAGAGCTTAATTATAGATTATTGTGATTGAATGACTTGAAATGAATGCAAAATCTCGTGAAATGCTACAATTATGTCCAGAACGATCACAATTTGCAATTTATGTGAGTAATTGACTTGTAAAATCCAATCCTTTTGAATTTTCAAGATTATAAAATTATTCTCCACTGTATAACGAGTTTAAATATAGATTATAGTGATCAAATGATTTGAAATGAATGCACAATCGTAAGAAATGCTCCAATTCTCCCGAACGCTCATTATTTGCACTTGATGCTCATAATTTCCCGGGATAATCCTATCCTTTTAAATTTTTAAGATTATATAAACTTATTATCTACTGTACAAAGAGCTTAAATATAGATTATAGTGATTAAATGACTTGAAATAATGCACTATTGCTTGAAATTATTCGATTCTGTCAAGAACGCTCATTATTTGCAATTTATGTGCGTAATTGTCATGTATAATCTTATCATTTTGAATTTTTGGGATTATAAACTTATTCTCCACTGTATAAAGAGCTTAAATATAGATTATTATGATTGAATGACTTGAAATGAATGCACAATCTCGTGAAATGCTCCAATTATGTCCAGAAAGATCACAATTTGCAATTTATGTGAGTAATTGACTTATCAAATCCAATCCTTTTTTAATTTTCAAGATTATAAAATTAGTCTCCACTATATAACTAGTTTAAATATAGATTATAATGATCAAATGATTTGAAATGAATGTACAATCGGGTAAAATTCTCCAATTCTGTTCAGAACGCTCATTATTTGCATGTTATGTTTATAATTGCCATAAATAATCCAATCCTTTTGAATTTTTAAAATTATAAACTAATTCTCTACTGTATAAAGAGCTTAAATATAGATTATAGTGATCAAATGACATGAAATGAATGCACAATTGCGTGAAATACTCCAATTCTGTGCGTAATTGTCAGGTATAATCCAATCCATTAAATTTTTAATTTTATAAACTTATTCTCCACTGTATAAAGAGCTTAAATCTAGATTATTGTGATCAAATGACAAGATATGAATGCACAATCGTTTTAAATTCTCCAATTCTGTCCAGAACTCTCATTATTTGCACTTTATGTGCGTAATTGTCATGTAGAATCAAATCCTTTTTAATTTTTAAGATTATAAACTTATTATCTACTGTACAAAGAGTTTAAATATAGATTATTGTGATCAAAAGACTTGAAATAATAAACAATTGCTTGAAATTCTCCAATTCTGTCCAGAACGCTCGCACTTTATGTGCGTAATTGTCAGGTATAATACAATCCATTAAATTTTTAAGATTATAAACTTCTTCTCCACTGTATAAAGAGGTTAAATATTGATTATTGTGATCAAATAACAAGATATGAATGCACAATAGTTTTAAATTCTCCAATTCTGTCCTGAACAATCATTATTGGCACTTTATGTGCGTAATTGTCATGTATAATTCATTCCTTTTAAATTTTTAAGATTATATAAACTTATTATCTATTGTACAAAGAACTTAAATATAGATTATACTGATCAAATAACTTGAAATAATGCACAATTCCTTGAAATTATCCGATTCTGTCAGGAACGCTCATTATTTGCAATTTATGTGCGTAAATTGTCATGTATAATCCTATCATTTTGAATTTTTTGGATCATAAACTTATTCTCCGCTGTATAAAGAGCTTAAATATAGATTATTGTGATTGAATGACTTGAAATGAATGCACAATCTTGTGAAATGCACCAATTATGTCCAGAACGATCACAATTTGCAATTTATGTGAGTAACTGACTTGTAAAATCCAATCCTTTTGAATTTTCAAGATTATAAAATTATTCTCCACTGTATAACGAGTTTAAATATAGATTATAGTGATCAAATGATTTGAAATGAATGCACAATCGCGTGAAATGCTCTAATTCTTTCCAGAACGCTCATTATTTGCACTCTATGCTCATAATTTCCATGGATAATCCAATCCTTTTAAATTTTTAAGATTATATAAACTTATTATCTACTGTACAAAGAGCTTAAATATAGATTATAGTGATCAAATGACTTGAAATAAAGCACAATTGCTTGAAATTATCCGATTCTGTCAAGAACGCTCATTATTTGCAATTTATGTGCGTAATTGTCATGTATAATCCTATCATTTTGAATTTTTGGGATCAGAAACTTATTCTCCACTGTATAAAGAGCTTAAATATAGATTATTATGATTGAATGACTTGAAATGAATGCACAATCACGTGAAATGCTCCAATTATGTCCAGAAAGATCACAATTTGCAATTTATGTGAGTAATTAACTTGTCAAATCCAATCCTTTTTTAATTTTCAAGATTATAAAATTATTCTCCACTATATAACGAGTTTAATTATAGATTATAGTGATCAAATGATTTGAAATGAATGTACAATCGCGTGAAATTCTTCAATTCTGTTCAGAACGCTCATTATTTCCACGTTAAGTTTATTATTGCCATAAATAATCCAATTCTTTTGAATTTTTAAAATTATGAACTAATTCTCTACTGTATAAAGAGCTTAAATATAGATTATAGTGATCAAATGACATGAAATGAATGCACAATCGCGTGAAATACTCCAATTCTGTGCGTAATTGTCAGGTATAATCCAATCCATTAAATTTTTAATATTATAAACTTATTCTTCACTGTATAAAGAGTTTAAATATAGATTATTGTGATCAAATGAAAAGATATGAATGCACAATCATTTTAAATTCTCCAATTCTGTCCAGAACACTCATTATTTGCACTTTATGTGCGTAATTGTCATGTAGAATCTAATCCTTTTTAATTTTTAAGATTATAAACATATTATCTACTGCACAAAGAGTTTAAATATAGATTATTGTGATCAAATGACTTGAAATAATAAACAATTGATTGAAATTCTCCAATTCTGTCCAGAACGCTCGCACTTTATGTGCGTAATTGTCAGGTATAATCCAATCCATTAAATTTTTAAGATTATAAACTTATTCTCCACTTTATAATGAGCTTAAATATACATTATTGTGATCAAATGACAAGATATGAATGTACAATCGTTTTAAATTCTCCAATTCTGTCCTGAACAATCATTATTTGCACTTTATGTGCGTAATTGTCATGTATAATCCAATCCTTTTAAATTTTTAAGATTATATAAACTTATTATCTATTGTACAAAGAACTTAAATATAGATTATATTGATCAAATAACTAGAAATAATGCACAATTGCTTGGAATTATCCGATTCTGTCAAGAACGCACATTATTTGCATTTTATGTGCGTAATTGTCATTTATAATCCTATCATTTTGAATTTTTGGGATCATAAATTTATTCTCCGCTGTATAAAGAGCTTAAATATAGATTATTGTGATTGAATGACTTGAAATGAATGCACAATCTCGTGAAATGCTCCAATTATGTCCAGAATGATCACAATTTGCAATTTATGTGAGTAATTGACTTGTAAAATCCATTCCTTTTGAATTTTCAAGATTATAAAATTATTTTCCACTGTATAATGAGTTTAAATATAGGGTGTGTTTGGATGAGCGAGAATAGAGAATAGGAATAAGGAATTTCGATTTGCTTGTTTATTCTTATTTTTGTGTAACCCAAACAACACAAGAATAAAGAATAAGGGTCCTTATTCCTATACTATAACAAAACCATGGTATAAGAATAAGGAATAAGGATAAGCACGCAAACCGAAATTCCTTATTCATATTCCCTAATCCCGGCTTATTCTGTTGCATCCAAACACACCCATAGATTATAGTGATCAAATGATTTGAAATGAATGCAAAATCACGTGAAATGCTCCAATTCTTTCCAGAACGCTCATTATTTGCACTCTATGCTCATAATTTCCATGGATAATCCAATCCTTTTAAATTTTTAAGATTATATAAACTTATTATCTACTGTACAAAGAGCTTAAATATTGATTATAGTGATCAAATGACTTGAAATAATGTACAATTGCTTGAAATTATCCGATTCTGTCAAGAACGCTCATTATTTGCAATTTATGTGCGTAATTGTCATGTATATTCCTATCATTTTGAATTTTTGGGATCATAAACTTATTCTCCACTGTATAAAGAGCTTAAATAAAGATTATTATGATTGAATGACATGAAATGAATGCACAATCGCGTGAAATGCTTCAATTATGTCCAGAAAGATCACAATTTGCAATTTATGTGAGTAATTGACTTGTCAAAGCCAATCCTCTTTTAATTTTCAAGATTATCAAATTATTTGAAATGAATGTACAATCGCGTGAAATTCTCCAATTCTGTTCAGAACTCTCATTATTTGCAAGTTATGTTTATAATTGCCATAAATAATCCAATCCTTTTGAATTTTTAAAATTATAAACTAATTCTCTACTGTATAAAGAGCTTAAATATAGATTGTAGTGATCAAATGACATGAAATGAATGCACAATCGCGTGAAATACTCCAATTCTTTGCGTAATTGTCAGGTATAATCCAATCCATTAAATTTTTAATATTATAAACTTATTATCCACTGTATAAAGAGCTTAAATATAGATTATTATGATCAAATGACAAGATTTGAATGCACAATCGTTTTAAATTCTCCAATTCTGTCCAGAACTCTCATTATTTGCACTTTATGTGCGTAATTGTCATGTAGAATCCAATCCTATTTAATTTTTAAGATTATAAACTTATTATCTACTGTACAAGGAGTTTAAATATAGATTATTGTGATCAAATGACTTGAAATAATAAATAATTGCTTGAAATTCTCCAACTCTGTCCAGAACGCTCGCACTTTATGTGGGTAATTGTCAGGTATAATCTAATCCATTAAATTTTTAAGATTATAAACTTATTCTCCACTGTATAAAGAGCTTAAATATAGATTATTGTGATCAAATGAAAAGATATGAATGCACAATCGTTTTAAATTCTCCAATTCTGTCCAGAACTCTCATTATTTGCACTTTATGTGCGTAATTGCTGTGTATAATCAAATCCTTTTGATATTTTAAGATTATAAACTAATTCTATAGAAGATAAAGAACTTAAATATAGATTATAGTGCACAAATGACATGAAATGAATGCACAATCGTTTCAAATGCTCCAACTCTTTCTAGAATGCAAATTATTTGCTCTAGATGTGCGTAATTGCCTAGTTTAATGCAATCATTTTGAATTTTTAATATTATAAACTTACTCTTCACTGTATATAGAGTTTTAATGTAGATTATTGTTAACAAATAAATTGAAATAAATGCACAATCGCGTGAAATGTTCCAATTCTGTCAAGAACGATATTTATAGTGATCAAATGATACACAATTGCTTAAATATAGATTCAATATAGATTATAGTGATCAAATGACTTGAAATAATACACAATTGCTTGAAATTCTCCAATTCTGTCAAGAACGCTCATTATTTGCACTTTATATGCGTAATTGTCATATTTAATCCAATCCTTTTAAATTGTTAAGTTTATAAACTTATTCTCCACTTTATAAAGAGCTTAAATATAGATTATAGTGATCAAATTAGATGAAATGAACACACAATCTTTTAAAATTCTCCAATTCGGTCCAGAACGCACAATATTTGCACTATATGTGCGTAATTGCTGTGTATAATCAAATCCTTTTGATATTTTAAGATTATAAACTAATTCTATAGATGATAAAGAACTTAAATATAGATTATAGTGCACAAATGACATGAAATGAATGCACAATCGTTTCAAATGCTCCAACTCTTTCTAGAACGCAAATTATTTGCACTAGATGTGCGTAATTGCCTAGTATAATGCAATCATTTTGAATTTTTAATATTATAAACTTACTCTTCACTGTATATAGAGTTTTAATATAGATTATTGTTAACAAATGAATTGAAATAAATGCACAATCGCGTGAAATGTTCCTATTCTGTCCAGAACGATATTTATTAGCACTTTATGTGCGTCATTGCCTTGTATAATCCGAATTTTGAATTTTTAAGATCATAAACTCATTCTCAACTGTATAAAGTGCATAATTATAGATTATAGTGATCAAATGACTTGAAATGAATGCACAATCGCGTTAAATGCTCCAATTCTGTCCAGAACGCTAATTATTTGCACTCTAATTGCCATGTCCAATTCTTTTGAAATTTTAAAATTGTAAACTTATTATCCACTTTTTAAAGAACTTAAATATAGATTACAGTGATCAAATAACTTACAATGAATGCACAAACGCTTGAAATTCTCCAACTCTGTCCAGAACGCACATTATTTGTATTATATGTGCGTAACTGCCATGTTTAATCCATTCCTTTAGAATTTTTAAGATTATAAACATACTATCCACTTTATATAGAGATTAAATATAGATTACAGTGATCAAATGACTTGAAATGAATGCACAATTGCTTGAAATTCACAAATTCTGTCCTGAACGCTCATTACTTGCACTTTATGTGCATAATTCTCTTGCATAATCCAATCCTTTTGAACTTTTAAGATTATAAACATACAATCCACTGTATAAAAAGCTTAAATATAGATTGTAGTGATCAAACGACTTGAAATGATTGCACAATTGCTTGAAATTCTCCAATTCTATCCAGAACTCTCATTATTTGCACTTCATTTGCGTAATTGTCATGTAGAATACAATCCTTTTGAATTTTTAAGATTATAAACTTATTATCTACTGTAAAAAGAGTTTAAATATAAATTATTGTGATCAAATCACTTGAAATAATAAACAATTTCTTGAAATTCTCCAATTCTGTCCAGAACGCTCGCACTATATGTGCGTAATTGTCAGGTATAATCCAATCCATTAAATTTTTAAGATTATAAATTTATTCTCCACTGTATAAAGAGCTTAAATATAGATTATTGTTATCAAATGAAAAGATATGAATGCTCAATCGTTTTAAATTCTCCAATTCTATCCAGAACTCTCATTATTTGCACTTTATGTGCGTAATTGTCATGTAGAATCCAATCCTTTTTAATTTTTAAGATTATAAACTTATTATCTACCGTACAAAGAGTTTAAATATAGATTATTGTTATCAAATGACTTGAAATAATAAACAATTGCTTGAAATTCTCCAATTTTGTCCAGAACGATCACAATTTGCAATTTATGTGAGTAATTGACTTGTAAAATCCAATCCTTTTGAATTTTCAAGATTATAAAATTATTCTCCACTGTATAACGAGTTTAAATATAGATTATAGTGATCAAATGATTTGAAATGAATGCACAATCTTTTAAAATTCTCCAATTCGGTCCAGAACGCACAATATTTGCACTATATGTGCGTAATTGCTGTGTATAATCAAATCCTTTTGATATTTTAAGATTATAAACTAATTCTATAGAGGATAAAGAACTTAAATATAGATTATAGTGCACAAATGACACGAAATGAATGCACAATCGTTTCAAATGCTCCAACTCTTTCTAGAACGCAAATTATTTGCACTAGATGTGCGTAATTGCCTAGTATAATGCAATCATTTTGAATTTTTAATATTGTAAACTTACTCTTCACTGTATATAGAGTTTTAATATAGATTATTGTTAACAAATGAATTGAAATAAATGCACAATCGCGTGAAATGTTCCAATTCTGTCAAGAACGATATTTATTACCACTTTATGTTCGTCATTGCATGTATAATCCGAATTTTGAATTTTTAAGATCATAAACTCATCATCAACTGTATAAAGTGCATAATTATAGATTATAGTGATCAAATGACTTGAAATGAATGCACAATCGCGTTAAATGCTCCAATTCTGTCCAGAACGCTAATTATTTGCACTTTATGTGCGTAATTGCAATGTCCAATTCTTTTGAAATTTTAAAATTGTAAACTTATTATCCACTTTTTAAAGAACTTAAATATAGATTACAGTGATCAAATAACTTACAATGAATGCACAAACGCTTGAAATTCTCCAATTCTGTCCAGAACGCACATTATTTGTATTATATGTGCGTAACTGCCATGTTTAATGCATTCCTTTTGAATTTTTAAGATTATAAACATACTCTCCACTTTATATAGAGATTAAATATAGATTATAGTGATCAAATGACTTGAAATGAATGCACAATTGCTTGAAATTCTCAAATTCTGTCCAGAACGCTCATTACTTGCACTTTATGTGCATAATTGTCTTGTATAATCCAATCCTTTTGAACTTTTAAGATTATAAACATACACACCACTGTATAAAAATATTAAATATAGATTGTAGTGATCAAACGACTTGAAATGATTGCACAATTGCTTGAAATTCTCCAATTCTGTCCAGAACTCTCATTATTTGCACTTCATTTGCGTAATTGTCATGTAGAATACAATCCTTTTGAATTTTTAAGATTATAAACTTATTATCTACTGTACAAAGAGTTTAAATATAGATTATTGTGATCAAATCACTTGAAATAATAAACAATTTCTTGAAATTCTCCAATTCTGTCCAGAACGCCCGCACTTTATGTGCGTAATTGTCAGGTATAATCCAATCCATTAAATTTTTAAGATTATAAACTTATTCTCCACTGTATAAAGAGCTTAAATATAGATTATTGTGATCAAGGGACAAGATATGAAGGCACAATCGTTTTAAATTCTCCAATTCTGTCCAGAACTCTCATTATTTGCACTTTATGTGCGTAATTATCATGTAGAATCCAATCCTTTTTAATTTTTAAGATTATAAACTTATTATCTACTGCACAAAGAGTTTAAATATAGATTATTGTGATCAAATGACTTGAAATAATAAACAATTGCTTGAAATTCTCCAATTCTGTCCAGAACGATCACAATTTGCAATTTATGTGAGTAATTGACTTGTAAAATCCAATCCTTTTGAATTTTCAAGATTATAAAATTATTCTCCACTGTATAACGAGTTTAAATATAGATTATAGTGATCAAATGATTTGAAATGAATGCACAATCGCGTGAAATGCTCCAATTCTGTCCAGAACGCTCATTATTTGCATGTTATGTTTATAATTGCCATATATAATCCAATCCTTTTTAATTTTTAATATTATAAACTAATTCTCTACTGTATAAATAGCTTAAATATAGATTATAGTGATCAAATGACATGAAATGAATGCACAATCGCGTGAAATACTCTAATTCTGTTCAGAACGCTCATTATTTGTAATTTATGTGCGTAATTGCAATGTATAATCCAATCCTTTTAAAATTTTAAGATTATAAACTTATTCTCTACTGTTTAAAGAGCTTAAATATAGATTATATTGATCAAATTACATAAAATGGAAGCCCAACCGCTTGAAATTCTCCAATTCTGTTCAGAACGCTCATTATTTGCAATATAGTTGCGTAATTGCAATGTATAATCCAATGCTTTTGAATTTTTAACATTATAAACTTACTCTCTACTAAATAAAGAGCTTACATATAGATTATAGTGATCAAATGACTTGAGATGAACGCTCAATCGCTTGAAATTCCCCAATTCATTTCAGAATGCTCATTTTTTGCAATTTATGTGTGTAATTGCCGTGTATAATCCAATCTTTTTGAAATTTTAAGATTATAAACTTATTCTCCACTTTTTAAAGATCTAAAATATAGATTATAGTGATTAATGACTTTAAATGAATGCGCAATTGCGTGAAAGTCTCCAATTCTGTCCAGTACGCTCATTATTTGCAATTTTTGCTCATAATTTCCATGGATAATCCAATCCTTTTAAATTTTTAAGATTATAAACTTATTATCCACCGTACAAAGAGCTTAAATATAGATTATAGTGATCAAATAAAATGAAATGAACACACAATCGTTTGTAATTCTTCAATTCTGTCCAGAACGCAGAATATTTGCATTATATATTTATCTGTGCGTAATTGCCGTATATAATCCAATCCTTTTATTTTTTTAAGATTATAAACTTATTATCTACTGTAAAAAGAGCTTAAAATAGATTATTGTGATCAAATGACTTGAAATAATGCACAATTGCTTGAAATTCTCCAATTCTTTCCAGAACGCTCAATATTTGCACTTTATGTACGTAATTGTCATGTATAATCCAATCCTTTTAAATTTTTAAGATTATAAACTTATTCTCCACTGTTTAAAGAGCTTAAATATAGATTATAGTGATCAAATTACATAAAATGAATGCACAATCGCTTGAAATTCTCCAATTCTGTCCAGAACGATCACAATTTGCAATTTATGTGAGTAATTGACTTGTATAATACAATCTTTTTGAATTTCCAAGATTATAAACTTATTCTCCACTGTATAATGAGTTTAAATATAGCTTATATTGATCAAATCATTTCAAATGAATGCATAATCGCTTGAAATTCTCCAATTCTGTTCAGAACGCTCATTATTTGCAATTTATGTGCTTAATTGCCAGCTATAATCCAATCCTTTTTAAATTTTAAGGTTATAAACTTATTCTCCACTGTTTAATGAGCTTAAATATAAATAATAGTGAGCAAATGACTTGAAATGAATGCACAATCGCGTGAAATGCTACAATTCTGTCCAGAACGCTCATTATTTGCAGTTTCTGCTCATAATTGCCATGTATAATCCAATCCTTTTGAATTTTAAGATTATAAACTTATTATCTACTGTACAAAGAGTTTAAATATAGATTATAGTGATCCAATAACTTAAAATATTGCACAATCGTTTCAAATTCTCCAATTCAGTTCACAACACTCATGATTTGGACTTTATGTGCGTAATTGTCATGTATAATCCAATAATTTTATATTTTTAAGATTATAAACTTATTCTAAACTGTATAAAGAGCTTAAATATAGATTATAGTGATCAAATGACATGAAATAAATGCACAATCGTTTGAAATTCTTCAATTCTGTCCAGAACGCACAATATTTGCACAATCTGTGCATAATTGCGTGTATAATCCAATCCTTTTGAAGTTTTAAGATTATAAATTAATTCTCCACATATAAAGAGTTTAAATATAGATTATAGGGATCAAATGACATGAAATGAATATACACAATCGTTTGAAATGCTCCAATTCTTTTCAGAACGCACATTATTTGCACTATATGTGCGTAATTGCCAAGTATAATCCAATTATTTTGAATTTTTAATATTATAAACTTACTCTCCAATGTGTAAAGATTTTAAATATAGATTATTGTTATCAAATGATTTGAAATGAATGAACAATCGCGTGGAATGTTCCAATTCTGTCCAGAACGATATTTATTTGCATTTATGTGCAAAATTGCCACGTCCAATCATTTTGAAATTTTAATATTATAAACTTACTCTCCACTGTATAAAGATCTGAAGCATTGATTATAGTGATCAAATGACCTGAAATGAATGCACAATCGTATGTATTTCTCCAATTCTGTCCAGCGCACATATAGTGCAAATATTGTGCGTTCTGGATTATAAGTACAGTGGATTATAAGTTTATAATCTTAAAAATTCAAAAGGATTGGATTATCCATGGCAATTATGGGCATAAATTGCAAATAATGTGCGTACTGGACAGAATTTGAGAATTTCACGTGATTGTGCATTCATTTCAAGTCTAATCACTACAATCTATATTTAAGATCTTTAAAAAGTGGAGAATAAGTTTATAATCTTAAAATTTCAAATGGATTGGATTATACATAACAATTACGCTCATAAATTGCAAAAAATGAGCATTCTGAAATGAATTGAAGAATTTCACGCGATTGTGCAATCATCTCAAGTCATCAAATGACAATAATCTATATTTAACTTCTTTATTTAGTGGAGAGTAAGTTTCTAATCTTAAAAATTCAAAAGAAATGGATTATATATGAAAATTACGCATCTATATTGCAAATAATATGCGTTCTGGACAGAATTGGAGAATTTAAAGAGATTGTGCATGTATTTTATGTAATTTGATCACTATAATTTATATTTAAGCTCTTTAAACAGTGGAGAATAAGTTTATAATCTTAAAAAATTAAAAGGATTAGATTATACATTGCAATTACGCACACAAATTGCAAATAATGAGCGTTTTGAACCGAATTGGAGTATTTCACGCGATTGTGCATTCATTTCAAATTATTTGATCACTATAATATATATTTAAACTCGTTATACAGCAAAGAATAAGTTTATAATCTTGAAAATTCAAAAGGATTGGATTATACAAGTCAATTACTCATATAAATTGCAAAATGTGATCGTTCTGGACATAATTGGAGCATTTCACGCGATTGTGCATTCAATTCAAGTCATTCAATCACAATAATCTATATTTAATCTCTTTATACAATAAAGAATATGTTTATGATCCAAAAAATTCAAAATGATAGGATTACAAATGACAATTACGCACATAAATTGCAAATAATGAGCGTTCTTGACAGAATTGGAGAATTTCAAGCAATTGTGCATTATTTCAAGTCATTTGATCACTATAATCTATATTTAAGCTCTTTGTACAGTAGATAATATGTTTATAGTCTTAAAAATTCAAAAGGATTGGGTCATACATGACAATTACGGACATAAAGTGCAAATAATCATTGTTCAGGACAGAATTGGAGATTTTCAAACGATTGTGCATTTATTTCAAGTCATTTGATCACTATAATCTATATTTAAGCTCTTTATACAGTGGAGAATAAGTTTATAATCTTAAAAATTTAAAAGGATTGGATAATACATGACAATTATGCACATAAAGTGCAAATATTGATTGTTTATGACAGAATTGGAGATTTTCAAATGATTGTGCATTCATTTCTTGTCATTTGATCACAATAATCTATATTTAAGCTCTTTATACAGTGGAGAATAAGTTTATAATCTTAAAAATTCAAAAGGATTGGATTATACATGACAATTACGCACATAAAGCACAAATAATGAGCATTCTGGACAGAATTAGTGAATTTCAAGCGATTGTGCATTATTTCATATCATTCAATCACTATAATCTATATTTAAGCTCTTTGTACAGTAGATAATAAGTTTATAATCTTAAAAATTCAAAGGATTAGATTATACATGACAATTATGTGCATGCAGTGCAAATAATGTATGCTCTGGAAAGAATTGGAGAATTCCACACGATTGTGCATTCATTTCAAATCATTTGATCACTATAGTCTATATTTAAGTTCTTTATTCAGTGGAGAGTAAGTTTATAATCTTGAAAATTAAAAATAAATGAATTATACATGGCAATTACGGACCTATATTGCAAATAATGTGCGTTCTAGACTGAATTGAAGAATTTCATACGATTGTGCATTTATTTTAAGTAATTTGATCACTATAATCTATATTTAAGCTCTTTAAATAGTGGAGAATAAATTTATAATCTTAAAATTCAAAAGGATTGGTTCATACATGACAATTAATCACATAAATTGCAAGTAATGAGCGTTCTGAACAGAATTAGGATATTTCACGCGATTGTGCATTCATCTCATGTCATTTGATCACTATAATCTATATTTAAGCTCTTTATACAGTGGAGAATTAGTTTATAATCTTAAAAATTCAAAAAGATTAGATTATATACGGCAATTACGCACATATAGTGCAAATATTGTGCGTTCTCGACAGAATTGGAGAATTACAAACGATTGTGCGTTCATTTCATGTCATTTAATCGCTATAATCTTTATTTCAGCTCTTTGTACAATGGATAATAAGTCTATAATCTTAAAAATTCAAAAGAATTGGATTATCCATGACAATTATAAGCATAAATTACAAATAATGAGCGTACTAGACAGAATTGGAGAATTTCACGCGATTGTGCATTCATTTCAAGTCATTTAATTTTGTAATATATCTGATAGCTACAGCTTAATTTCTTCTCTGATCTTCACTCTCTGCTGGTCCTGTCTTCTTAAATTCACCGGCCGAAAGGAAACCACATCTCATGGAAAGAAGATTGATAATAGACCATGAAAATCAAAACCATTGAGATCCTGTAGTGTCAAAAGATGTAATCAAAGAAAGGACGTAAATAGCCATAACAGAAATACAAATTAATACCAAGTACTAACGCATCAATTTCTCATCTAAAATTGAATTTTCTGTTGCCTAATAATTTGGGCCGAACTGATCCACTTAAGTAGTTGGGCTTAGTAGGTGCAATAGGTTTAGTTTTCCGAAAAATTTACAAAATAGTATTAAATTAATATAATATATTAAAAATAATATCAATAATATCAATATAACAAGATCGGAATCCCAGATTCCGAACGCAAGATCGGATTCCCGGATTCCGACCTTAGCTAAGATCGGAATCCGAGATTCCGATCTTAGCTTTTTAAATTTTTTATATATTATTTATTTATTTATTTAATTTATTAATTAGTTAAATAATTAGAAAAATAGATAATATATTGTAAAAATATTGAAAAAATATGGAAAAAATCAAGAATAATTAAATTAAATTTTATATGTAATTTAGTATTTTTTTGGGAAATTAAATTTATTTTCATTTTAATTAATTTATTTAATTAAAATATAAATTTTTATAACTTATTTAATTAAATGAATTGTAACATTTAGAAAGGATTATAAATTTTCAGAATTTGCAGGGATACAAAGGCATAATTTTTTCAGAATGTTCAAAGTTTTATTAATTCTTTCTGCATTTGCAGGGATACAAAGGCATAACTTGAACATTAAAACTTTAAACAGCATAATTTTTTATATGAAGGTCCGTTTGGCGCAAACAAGGACATTCCGGAAAGCTGGCGACGAGATCTACACATGTTATCAGGGTGGAATCCCGTAACGACCATTTTCGAAGTCAAAAAACGCTCTCTGGACCTCCAAAATCCACTTTGAAAGTTTGCAAACCTAAAAATCATTCTAAACTACTTAAAAAGTATTTAAAATCATAAATTAATCATTAAAAAGAGAAATGCAATAAATCAAGTGAATTTAGTCTTTCTTCTTCGTCTCAGTAAAACATCAATCTCGTGTGATTCCTTTCTAACGCAATCGAGAAAGTGCTTCCTTGATCATGAGACTCGATATGATTGTTTAATATATAATATGAAAATAATATATACAGAGGACGACATCCGGGATGCATATCAAATGGTTGTTTCAAAATTTATAATTTTAATGTAAATTAATTAAAAATTTATACTTAATTATTCATTTTTTGTTTAAATAAATTAATTAAATTTATATTTAATTAAATAAATTAATTAAAAGGAAAATAAATTTAATTTTTCAAAAAAATACTAAATTACATATAAAATTTTGTTTAATTTTCCTGATTTTTTTATATTTTTTCAATATTTTTAGAATATATTATTTATTTTTCTAATTAATTAACTAATTAATAAAGTAATAAAAGAAAAAAAATTCCCAAAAAATACTAAATTACATATAAAATTTAGTTTAATTATTTCTGATTTTTTCCATATTTTTTCAATATTTTTACAATATATTATCTATTTTTCTAATTATTTAACTAATTAATAAATTAATTAAATAAATAAATAATATATAAAAAAATTAAAAAGCTAAGATCGGAATCTCGGATCGAGATTCCGATCTTAGCTAAGGTCGGAATCCGAGATTCCGATCTTGCCGTCGTAATCTGGGATTCCGATCTTGTGATACTATTTAAAAAATATTATTATATTGATATTATTTTTAATATATTATATTAATTTAATATTATTTTTAATTTTTTCGGTTTAGTTTTTGTAGGTGTTTTTTTGTTAACATGAAAATTGGTAAAACTTAGCCCACTTGATTCTTGGAAGAATCATCCACTAGAGGAACAGAAATTAATAAAAAAAGAAATTTTGAGACGTAGGTTTATAATCTTCACTTATTATGTTATTATAGCTTTTATTCTCAAAATCCAACAATGTATATTGTAAATTTGTATACTGGATGTTTCAATTAATGTTGTCAACATTGCATAACATCATCAATATTTGTTATGTTATATTATCTTTAATCCTTCTAAAATTTTTTTGAGATAATTAAGATGTGATGAAGCACTCCCATTTAATTCGAAATTAATCCTCCTAAATTATTCAGACCAAAGCAAAGATTCATGGAAAAACAGAATATTGTTAATAATCACACACTCAGATTTCAGTATTTACATCGAGTTACACAAATATCCCAATAAAACGTGGAATAAAGTGTAGTAAAAAAAAAAAAATCAAAACCAGATTGACGATATTTCTCTTATAATATATCTGATAGCTACAGCTTTCTTCTCTGGTCTTCACTCTCTTCTGGTTCTGTCTTATTAAATTCACCGGCCAAAAGGAAACCACATCGCATGGAAAGAAGATTGATAATAGACCATGAAAATCAAAACCACCAGAAGTATCGCGACACCCCATGGCGAGCCGCCAGCCCGGTGAATCGACTCCTGCTCCGGAACACGAAAGGAGAAGGATAAATGTCGTGTATCGACATTTGATAAACAATGCACAGCTAGAACAAGCAGTAATGGGGATAAAATTAGGAGTAATTTGGTCTGATCGGCGAGACTCTCGGAGGCTGACTCGAAACTCATGTAGAATGAGAAACCCAAAAACAAAAAGAGGGTTAGGAGGAAGAAGCAGAGGTGAAGGGGTAGATCTGTGAGGTAATTGAAGGTGGAGTAATTGTAGTTGTTTGAATGGTAATAGGAGCTATTTGCCATTGTTAATCTTCTGTATGTGTGGATTCGGCAAAACAGAAACTAATTTTGTTTTGTAAAGTTAACTTGTAAGGGTGTATCTGTTCAGATCTGTAAGTGGTTCTCAATTCTCTCAGGTATGGAGGAACGTTCAACATTTATAAAGGATTGTGACTAAGCTGAGAGGCGTATAAAAATATTGAAATTGAGATTCTACGTAATAAACAATACATGGGCGGTGCTAATAGTTTGAGAGTACTTGACACGTGGAAAAGCAAGTTTGAAACGTTAGATCTAGTTTGTATTGATTCTCTGCGTAAGTTCTTGTGGAACATTAGTATAGCAAGCCGCAAACCAATTCGACATTACCAACTCCTTTGCAAACTTTTAAATCAAACTATAAAGGAAGATTGAACAAAATTTTATTACTAGAAATTGAACAAATCGTTTCTGATAGCGGTTGATTGAATACAGAAAATATTTGAAATAAAAAATACAGCAAAAATGTAAACAATTTTATTTGGAATGTCTTCCAGTATTAATTCGTGTTTTTTTTTTCTTTTTCTATTGGTGAAATAAGCACCAATTATCACGGGAGAACACCTTTCAAAAAAGAAAATCTGTAATAGAAAAAAATTATTTCTACACTTGTTTAAATTGCAAAGGACCAATGATATCTACCATTTAGCATCGTAAAAATACTATATGAATTATGGCTCCGTTTGGATGATATGAGAATAAGAAAAATAAGAGAAGAAGTATTGGGAAGTGTGTAATTTTGTGAAGAGTTTAGATTGTTTATAATTTTTTTCTTTCCTTCTTCCTTCTTCCTCTTCTTCTTCTTGCATCCAAACGGAGCCACGTGAAGCCACAACACAGATAACCTCCACGGAAAATCACAGGTAAAGAGACATAAAGCGCACGCTGCGCCCTATGCGCACCCCAGCGACTCTTGCGAGTTAAAAAAAAAAAGGGCCGGCCAATGGCAGCATTCCACGTATTGCCGACTATGTTATGGGCACATTGTCAGAGGTTTTATGGGCACACTGTTTGTTTAACTTGTAACTGAAATGCAATTTACAAGGCTTCTACCGAACTCTCTAGATACAATAACATATTCAATTAAAGGAAATACAACCGAAACTAGCTCCAAATGGCTCGAATAGAAATAGATTTGTTAACAAACACAAAAGCGAGTCCAATACCTTAATGCTGTCCGGTACATAAGAGAAGGGACTAGACTTTGGAGAAGAGAGAGGTTAAGTGCAGAGTAAGAAGTAAAAAAACTTGAGAATCAGGTATCATACTAAGATATGAACTCATTTAGGTCAGGTACCATACTAATTATGTCAGACCAACCAATAGATAAATAACAAAAGAGCATCATGGGACAGTGAACCCAGAATATGTTGCTTGGGTGAGAGTTGATGTGCTAATCAACAAATTCAACACCTTAAATACCATGCGCTCTCATCTCCAGGCATCGACTGCTGTGCAGTAGGACTCGAGACTTTAAGCAGTGCCTGGACGGTACAAGAGACTACCTACATGCACAACTCTCAAGCGAGTTTTCAGTTGCTGAATGAATTGAACTATTTCTCGAAAATAAATGGAGTATGTCAACTTACCTTCATCAATTTAGTTCTATATACCACAAGTTATCTATCATTGGGACACCTTCAACTGATCAAAGAAAGTGTTTTCCTGGTTGAAAAGGCTTGACCTCTACTGTTAGCAAGTAATACTACGATAAAACAGTTTGCATCTAATCTAGCCCTCCTGTTACTCAATCCTTATCAGCTTAAATTTTTCCTAAGAGTAATAATAATGCTCTGAACAGTCCATGACTGTCAATTATTGATGCACTGTGGAGAAGGCATTATAAACAATAACAGCAGTCATGGAAGATGTAGTAGTCATTCTTGTACCCCCAATGGTCATGGTTTTACATACTACTCAAACATATCCCAGAGGGAATGTCACCAGGCAGTGCCAACATCACCGGAACTATCAAAGTCATGTATCTGACATAAACAATCCTGTGAGTTTTGTACCGTCTTCAGCATAAGTTTCATTATTACTCATATTTTACTGGTAAGCACATGAAAAAGGTACTTACCTTATTTGCATCCTCTGAAGAGTCAATAAATAAACAAAGACTGCAAATCAACACTGTAGTAAAGGAAAAAAAAGAAGATTAAACAATTTGATCCAAAACACAATGAAAAGATATTGTGTCTATTGATTGAAAAAGACCACCTGAAGACACTAAAGGAAGATAGAATAATCAAGATGAACAATCCTTGTTACAGAATAATTTTACAGTTATTTTGCATTATTTTTATACCCTTCAAATACCAATTATCAACAAAAAAAAGGGAAAGTTTACAAAAAGCAATGGGGCTTTACATCAAGTAATGAAAAGGTTTTCTACAACTTTGTGATTTGAAAGAAACATAAAAAAACTCAATCTCTTTGACTTATCACCCTCAAGCTCTTCACTTCAAAACTCAAAGCACTAAACAAAAATAATTAAACTAAAGCCTACAGGTTAATAAGACTGAATTATGATTTTGCTGAAGAACTTTGGTTACTAGTGCCTGTCGTCATAAATGATTCACCACAGCCACACTGCCCCTTTGAGTTTGGATTAATAAATATAAATTCGGACCTGCATGAATATACAAAAACAATAGGATATAAGTAAACTAATGTAGGTGCAGACCATAGAAGGCATCAGATTCAATTACTGCATAAAGTATAGGCAATCCAAAAATAAATGTGCAAGATGTGCCAAAACATTTACTTGAGAGCATCATCAACAAAATCCATCCTTGTGCCAATGACATGCATGAGAGCCTTAGGATCGATTAATATCTTCACACCTTTGTCTTCGACCAGCTCATCAAACTTCCCCTTCTCATCTGCAATTTTGCAATAGTTTGCGAGTTTCAAGAAAATAATATTTGGAAAAAAAATATGGCAGAATACATATTTAGAAAAAAATAATAGAAGTTTTCGCTTTCTCATTTTGGTACAAGTTTATGGTTCATGCTGTAGTTCTTAATCATCCCAATTTGAGGCTTATCAAACATTTTGGTCCCTGCTATCACCAAAGAATGGGCCAATACCCTAGTCAAAATTGATGTAAAAAGAGTTGTTTTCGCACTGAAATGAATTATTCTAAATTAGCATGCTTTACATTCTGCATCAATAGCTGGGTCCAAAAATGATGGCAAGGAAAGTTATAAACTTATGTAATCATTATGGCACAATCTGGAAGGTCTAAAAGACCAACATGAGAACTCTGAACCATAGAGAACCAAATCCAAGCAGGAAAAACTAGAACCAAACGGACCTTTTATGTAATTTACTCATAACAATTGCAATTGCATGCGTAATCCTTGTAAAATATCCATACCAGGTACCAGAAGATTAACAATTATAACAGACAAGTACAAAAGATAGTTCAAACAGAAGCAAGAAACTTGTTAATTACCAGCATAATTGAGAGTGTAAGACAAGCCATTACAACCACGCGCCTTAACACCAAGGCGGAGGTAAGACCGCTGGCGCAGGTTTAGGAGATGCTTTATTCTAGATGCGGCAGTATCTGTCAGAGAGAGCGCCTGTTTCCGCACTGCAGGTCCCACTTGGTTCGCCATTGCCTTCATTACAGACGCCATTTTCTGTGCACTTTCTTATTTACAGAGACTCCCCAATCTAATTTCTCAATTAGTAACCTGAAATATTCAAATTTAGTTGCTCAGGAACTTTCCATTAATAACCTATCTGATTGTAATGGGTCACAATTGAATTTCGATGAATTAAGAAATTCTGATAATTGAAACCCATGTTGCAATTGAACAAAGAATAGACCCTGAAAAGTTTTCTAATACAATTGGACTATTTCTTCCTCTTATCTATGATATCTAGCTGATTATAATTAGAACTATCTACAATACTTGATTGAACAAAGGAAGAAAGAAGAACCATGATTTTAGAATAATTTTAAGTACTTTTCCCGAATTAAATCATAACCCTAGTTCTCTCCGTCCCTCCACCCAATCAAAGTAATCCCAAACGGAGAAGAAGAAGAAAAAGTAAAATTACCTAGACAATCCAGCCTAATTCGACCCCAACGAAGGAGGGTTGGCGTCGCCTTTTGAAAATCTCGCTTCCCTCCTTCCTAGCTACAGAAAGGCGTAAACAATCTGCACACGCCAGATTTCTGGAAATTTCTTCTGGTTCGCTCGAAATTTTTTGGGATTAAAAGAGTATTTATTTGATACGCACGGTCTCCTCTTCTGTTCCACAAAAGCGTCTTAATGCTGACAGGTGGGCTCCAGATAAAGTCGGTATTTGTAATGGGGTCCTCAGACCGGCCTAGACTGCTTGGTACATAATTATCATTTAGGGGCCGTTTGGATCCCATGGGATTTTGGGGAATTTCATCTTCCTACCATAAATTTATTATAAACAATTCAAACTCTTCACAAAATTACACACTTTCTAATAAATTTATTCCTAAGAATTGCAACTTCCCCAAATTCCTCAACTTCCCCAAATTTCTCAAAAAAAATATATCATTTATTTAATTTAACAATTTTGATAATATCTTTTCGAATCAATTTAAACAAAATTAGTAATGTTAAAATATTTATGGATATATATAGATGGAATATTATTTTAATTTGAATTTCGTTAGTTTTTATATCAAAACTTATAGAATATAAAATCTACATTGAATTTTTTTTATAAACATAATCTGAACTAAATTTATTATATGATTATTAATATTATTAAAATAAATAATCACAGGGTAGTTTAATTTTTTTTCTTATGATTGGTAATAATGCAATGAACAATGTTTAGTTTTGACACCCATAATTATAAATTGATTCTTTTTAATATTCGTGCCGACAAATCTGCAATTTTTTTTCATTTTAAGATCCATAACTACAATTTGACTCGTTTGATAAAACTAGCAACTACGTCACCCAATGTGTAAACAAAATTTTATTTAAAAATTATTATTATTATTTTTCTTAATCAATGACCATTAAAGAATTATAACGTTGTTAAAATATAAAATAAAATGACAAATGATATGCCACAGGAAAAAAATTATTAAACGATATATATCTTTGATCTTAAATATAGAGAGCATATTAATTAGCATATTTGATAAATATCTTGTGTGACTAGACTTGTCTTTTATCTCATTCTAATATAATTTTCTTGCTATTTATTTTTAATAATTTATTAAAGAAAAAATATTGCAATATCAAGCAATAATTTTATTTCCCTTTAGAATAAAGAGTCAGTAAACTTCTATGAGTGACAAATTTCTTTCTATTAAAACTAAAGAGTCTATAAAGTTATATATATCCATGCTAACATCCAGTAATTGATTTAACAATCAATGGTTTAGAATACATAGAGTAAACAATTGTTTACACTTTTCGTTCAATTATTTTAGCTCTTGAATATGTACTTTTATAAGTAGTAGGGATATGAATTATTTGTAGAAAGTTTAGAGAAATTGAGTAATTCAAAATTTTTTTTAAATGCTTCTAAATCACAATAAAAAAATAAACAAGGATATGGTAGTAAATGACCATTTTCATGCAAATTTCACATAGAGATGGAATGAGAAGACTCGTTTCTTAGTAATGGAGATGGTGTCGAGTTCTTCCTCCTTGCAATCACCAATAGATCCACAAAGATTAATCAACATTTTTTCAAGTTATGCTAGTAACTCAAGAAGAGGTTTAATTCAAGATTTTCTTTCTTCGACTAATTCACACAATTAATTGAATGGTACTTTGCTCAACACATGAGTAGGGGTGTCAACGGCATCATTTTTGACGTTATGCCGTTTCGTTTATATTAAATGGAACGGTTCGTGGCATGAAATTTTATATCGTTTTCTAAACGAAACGGTATGTGGCACAGTTGGTTATACCGTTTAGACCGTTTCAATCCCATTTCAAACCGTTTTATGTGTAATTTCTAAAGTGGAACGGTTGATGGCACAGAAATTTGTTTCGTTTAATAAACGGAATGGTAAATGGCATACCGATTTCGTTCTGTTTTTAAGTGGCACGATAACGGTAGGGGGTGAAACCGTGGTCGTTAACCACGTTAGGCACCCTAACACATGAGAACAAGAGAGGAGTGTGGAGGTTCAAATTTTCGAGAAAAATGATGGCTACAAGGCGAGAAGAGAAGGTTTGCTTGTGTTGCCCTAATTCTCTATTTAGGGGGGGTATCAGTATCAGTATTATAAATAAAGATGCGTGGGTGTCGATCAAATGTTACTTTCAAGTTACGACGGACACGGGCAAGGATTGTACAATGGGTTGAAAAAATTTTCGTTTGTGAAACATGATCAGTACAAATTTTGGTGTGGCAGGCATTAATAGTGTACTAAAATGACCCGATTCATCGATGTACTTATAATGGATAGCAAATAAACTTCCCCTAAATCGTTCTGTCCCTCTATAATTTCATCGCGCATGAGGAAAAAATTTTTCCTTCATGGCATCTCTTCTTTGCTGGCCGGAGCTGCCTGCGTCATTTTTTCTCCTTCTCCTACGGGCCACCCCTCGCTTGGGATAGACGGCCAATATGGCGCCGCCTACTCCCACTGTTCCTCATCTTCTCCGACTTATGGGTTGTTGAACCAAAATCCTAGATCTGTTGTAGGCCAAATCCTCTCCTCCTCACCTCTTCTTCTCCGCCAAATTCGCGGCACCTGAAAATTAGCAGCCCTTTTCCCTCTTCGTTACTGCTGGATTAAGTCTGAGACTATATATTGTTTCGGTCTTACAAGACCTCATCTCAGGTGCCTCCCACCTTTTCGGTTCGGCCGCCTTTCCTTAAGTGCCTCCTCTCTCATCCTCGCTTATACGGTTATACCTTCATCTCCCTATTACGGTTTCAATTTTTATCCATTTAATTTTATCTTGGGTTAAATAACAAAAAACATGTTAATCCTCTCTGATGGCTGATGGCTCTCTCTCTCTTTCTCTTACTCCCTCAATCGATGGGGATTTAACCAACTATACTTGCCAAAATCTATTTCTTCCATCTCTATATTCTCCCTTCTAGACAAATTTCATGCCGATACATAGGTTGTGGTGCATCTCCAGTCTTTAGTGAGTCTTAAACTCTATTTTTGTTATTTCTATTATTAATTTTTGTTCCTAATAGCCTAATAATACAATGAAAATTGTTCAATTTGTTCATCTAAATGATTGAAATCTAGCGGAAGCTATGGTTCATTATTTGTTTGTCCTTTTTATTTGTTCGAGTTTTTTTTTTCTTTGCTCCAATCCTAACTTTTAAATTTATAATAGTATAACGATCTTGCTGGTAAAGGAGACTTAAATTCACTGGTAAGAAAGAGTAAGAATAGATGGGATAGATTTAAGAAAAAGGATCAATTTTATATTTTTATTAGAATGATTTTTTATTACATTTTCTGTACAGTGATTGTGCTTAAATAATAGATGTAGATATATCATATAATAATAGTCAAGAACTTTCCAGATACATTAGCTAATTCGATTTGGACATAGAGAGGTCCTCAATTCTTGAATTGAGATCATGGAGAGGTGTTATAGGTGACTGGATAAAATTGAGGTCATTCTTTTTCTTTTGTTTATTTAGTTGTTCCTCTTTTGCCAACAACTTATCCGCATTGTGCTAATTGTCTAATTTTTAGTTTAACATACTTGATAAATTGATAAAATTGTATTCTTGATTTCAATATTGTCTATAAAATACGTGTCAATGTGTGTATTTTCCCCAATTTGATGGCACAACATACTTTTATTGATGTGCCTATATTTTTAATTTAATATGCACCGTATTTGTATACATATTTAACAACATCTAGGCTATAATATATGTATAGATAGTTTTATAAGATATAAATTGTCCCAAAATTTTCTGAGGATTGTATTTATTATTTAATTGGGATGTAGATGTGGCATTAATTGTAGTATATAATTTTTATTTGGGCGTTACCTTTTTGTATGTCAGAATGTAACGGTTCCATTTTATGTGCAGACCTCATTTAAATTTATGGATATTTATTTCTGAGATTTGCATTACAGAATGTGGAGGGCCTCAGTGCATTAATTTTTTTTTCAAAGACATTCAAATATTTAATTACTGCAGAATGATTGCTGTTTAATTAGGTTATTTGATATTCTTATGTCTATATATATGTGAGATCATTTTTGTGTACCTTCGCAATTTCTTTTTTTTTATTATATGTTTGTATTCTGTATCTGTGCTACTGTTTTCGTGAATTCCATCTTTCTAGGAAACATACAATATCTGAACTAAATTTTTTTTTTAATTTGTAGGTTACAATGTCTACTGTTCTCTCGATAACGAAAATAACAAACATAATTCAAGGAGTTCTTCATTGCCATGTACTAAATATTTGGGAAGCTCGATATTTGAGGATTGAGGATATCGTTATTTGTTGCATAGGTTTGGGATCAACTATTGCTCTTTATCAGAAAAATTCACTTTTACTATTTTTGCAAATTTAATCATCTCGCGTGCTGCAGTACATAGTCAGTATTGTGAGGTCCGAAATCTGACCTAATGATTTCCCCATGCTTGGTTTCTATTCAGGTACATTAGATCATATTCATAACTATTTGTTGTTTCTATATTAATTCCTTTGTTTTTTTTTTTCTGAGTCAGGCATAGACAAGTCATGCTTGAGGCATATAACCAACGATACGATGAGGCACCAAAGATATTCGCAGAGTACGAAAGATGCCTTCATCAATTTGTCAACAAAGCAAGAGATGTGCATAGTCTAAGCACTGACATATCAGTGGACTCCAGTGATAATCTCCAATCACGGATTCAGAAATAACCTCTCTACTCCACAATCAATGGTTGTAACAAATTCTCTGATGATCTCTTTTTCATGGAGACTTCTCCAGAGAGAAGTGTCACAAAGGCATGTGACATATAGGATAACATTTTTTCCTTCTCTTGGTCAATTTCTTCTTTTTGGATAAACAAAATCACCAGAGGTAACGTCCACAAATTTGGTTGCACAATTCAAAATTTGCTGTTTAGTGTTTAAATTGTTCGTAAATCCTAAAATCTAATTCAATTTTTTTTTTAGAAATTCTTGGTTATAGCTGATCTAGAATTTGATGTCCTCTTTTTTTTTTCTCCCCCTTATTGCATAGATTCTAAGATTTTTTTTTTCTTTTTTTTTATGATTTTATCTTTACAATTCATTCTCTACGAATTTTTTTTTTTATGATTCTATCTGTTTGGAGCATATATGGTTTTGGTATTACTAAGGTTTTGATCTTTGAGGCATTCTGAAAAACAGGTTGTTTACATTATTCTTTATCCCAAGTGCAGCTACAACCGTACCGTATACAATTTTTTCCTTCTCTTGGTCAATTTCTTCTTTTTGGATAAACAAAATCACCAGAGGTAACGTCCACAAATTTGGTTGCACAATTCAAAATTTGATGTTTAGTGTTTAAATTGTTCGTAAATCCTAAAATCTAATTCAATTTTTTTTTAGAAATTCTTGGTTATAGCTGATCTAGAATTTGATGTCCTCTTTTTTTTTCTCCCCCTTATTGCATAGATTCTAAGATTTTTTTTTTCTTTTTTTTTATGATTCTATCTTTACAATTCATTCTCTACGAATTTTCTCAAATTGCATATGGTTCTGTTTGGATGGGTGCAGAATAAGAGAATAACTTCTTCCTACTCCTAAATTTATTATAAACAATCAAAACTCTTCACAAAATTACACACTTTCCAATACTTCTTCCCTTATTCCTCTTATTTCCACACCATCCAAACGGAGCCATATATGGTTCCAATGAGGCAAGTCATTACTTCAGCCTCTACACTGATTTTAATTTGGTTGTTAAAATTCTTTTTGGAGCATATATGGTTTTGGTATTACTAAGGTTTTGATCTTTGAGGCATTCTGAAAAACAGGTTGTTTACATTATTCTTTATCCCAAGTGCAGCTACAACCGTACCGTATACAATTTTAGAGTGAAAATTCACAATGTTTGTTGAAATTTATGCCTCTCAATTAGTCAATTGTATTATAAAGTGAGTTGTAGGCATTGTGTATTCTATAATAATCAGTATAATTCTATGAATAACATTTAGAGATTTTATTTTGTCCAGTGATTCATATTTCTCTTATTTGAAAATTCTTTTAGCCATTTAAGACTCGCAAGTTACTGTCCGACCAGAGGCTTTTTATATATGAATTTTTATCATAAAATATATTTATAGAAAAATATATAAAATATTATGTAATTTAGGTAATCGTATGTATAAAATACATTTAA
Organism: Rhynchospora pubera; assembly: GCA_028095005.1. Classification (NCBI taxonomy): domain Eukaryota; kingdom Viridiplantae; phylum Streptophyta; class Magnoliopsida; order Poales; family Cyperaceae; genus Rhynchospora; species Rhynchospora pubera. Next base: position 20,295,391 of record CM051463.1, read on the forward strand.
ATATATAAAAAATTCATAGATTATGTAAAAATATTAAAATTACGTATTTATTAGAAATGCATAGATCGAGCGAAGCTCGATTTCCCCACCTAGTTTATAACTAATGCTAAGACCCCTTCCATAAGCCACGAGGGACTTGCGATCCCCTTTTCATAATTATATTAATTATGTTGAGACAAAAATAAATATCAACACTTGATAATGATTATTGGATTAGACATAGCATTAATTTAGTTTCTGTAATCTCTTGAAATAATTAATTACAACAACGTTTATAATTAATCAGCATCTCTTATTTGTATCATCCAATATAATAAACTAAACTTAATGTTGTGTTGATTATGAGCCTCATATTGTGTGACTCTTAGAGGATTTATGTCATGTTGGCCATCAAAATAAATTATTGTTTATTTTAAATAATCATAAACGATATCTAACAACACATTGTGTTTCTCAATTAACATAAAATAAGCATTATACTATTATAGTATTTCAATCTTGCATAAGAAATATAAAATTTCCTAATGTTTGATTCTTATGTCACATCAGGTGTGTTTGGATGCGCAAGAATAAGGATTTGGATAAGAATAAGTTTCAAATTCTTTATTCTTGTGCAACCCAAACAACCATGGAATAAGGAATTTGAGTCATTATCCATATTCTAACAAAACCATGGTATTAGAATAAGGAATTTAGATAAGCACGCATTTCGAGATCCTAATTTTTATTTCTTATTCAACCCCTCATCCAAACACACAATTTAAGATAAGATCGCATCATTTTTTCAAATTATACATTACTTGATATAGAGCCAATTGTATAAAGTTGCTAGTAAACAATCCAACTCAATCAAGGAGCCCAATAGATATCATCACTCATTAAGTCTATTAACGAGAGACATACAATTTTTTTATTATGAACAATTTTTCTCCACACAATTCATGTAGACTTGAATATAGTCCGTATTGCAGCCCTTATCAGGAATCGGCGTTAGACAATATTCACTGAACCAATACTTATGTGGAAAAAAACCATCTCAAACTTAGAATCAAACTAAAAAATAATAAATAATGACCACATAACACAATCAATATATTTATTACATTAGGTCAAGTCCTGTGATATGTTCATCTAACATATGCATATGCAATTAAGTTGGTAACCCCTTTTCATGATTTGTAGAGCTTAATCATCACTTAACTTGTATACTAATTTATTAATGACAAATAATGTTCCTTGTTAATTGTCAAGTGTTGTACTAAACGTCTCTAGGTTTGTCGATTGCAAAACAATACCATTTGGCATTTAACAATCTTCTTTGAGTTTTATAGGAAGAAGATACAATTTATGAGGACTTGGATAAAAGCTTTAAGAAGGATCAAGATCAAGTCATTAGAGAGCTTGTAGGCTAGTTTAGACTAGGATAGAATGTATACTTTAGTCCTTGTTTATCCTTAAAATGGTCTAGATAGCGAAAAGCTCAATAAACCAGCAAAATCCTGTTATCTGTGACCTAGCGTCGTACAACGCTAGATAGAGTTACACAACGCTAGAACAGCTAAATTCATACTTTTGTGAATCAACGTTGCACAACGCTATATAGAGTTAGGCAACGCTGAGTCACAACGTTGTACAACGCTCAGTAGAGTTGTACAACGCTACAGTTAAAAACTTGGAAATTTTCCTGAGTACCATCGTGCAACGCCATATAGCGTTGCACAACGCCACAAAAATTCCAAGTTAGCTGTGTTGTTTTTACATGCAAAGTTTCTGGAGACGTTAGCCAACGTCTTTCAGCGTTGGGTAACGTTAGCGTTGTGTGACGGCATATAGAGTTGTACAACGCTCTGTTGAATCTGTCAGAGTTGTTCCTTTTGTCTCCCTTTAGCGTTGTGTAACGCCATTCAGTGGCAAGCAACGCTCTGACAATTTCCAACGGAATTGTCAGAGCTTTCCTTTGGTTATACACTCCTTCGTTGTGCGACGGCAAATAGCGTTGCACAACGCTCTGACAGACCAACGGCTATATTAAAGAGCCGTTAGAATTTACAACGGTCATATTCCAGCGTTGTATAACGCTATTCAGCGTTGTACAACGCTGTGGCCTGTTTTTGCTGGGGAACTGCTCATTTCGAGCCCTATATATATCCACCCCTTGTTCTCTCTCAAAGTGTTGTACTAAACGTCTCTAGGTTTGTCGATTGCAAAACAATACCATTTGACATTTAACAATCTTCTTTGAGTTTTATAGGAAGAAGATACAATTTATGAGGACTTGGATAAAAGCTTTAAGAAGGATCAAGATCAAGTCATTAGAGAGCTTGTAGGCTAGTTTAGACTAGGATAGAATGTATACTTTAGTCCTTGTTTATCCTTAAAATGGTCTAGATAGCGAAAAGCTCAATAAACCAGCAAAATCCTGTTATCTGTGACCTAGCGTCGTACAACGCTAGATAGAGTTACACAACGCTAGAACAGCTAAATTCATACTTTTGTGAATCAACGTTGCACAACGCTATATAGAGTTAGGCAACGCTGAGTCACAACGTTGTACAACGCTCAGTAGAGTTGTACAACGCTACAGTTAAAAACTTGGAAATTTTCCTGAGTACCATCGTGCAACGCCATATAGCGTTGCACAACGCCACAAAAATCCCAAGTTAGCTGTGTTGTTTTTACATGCAAAGTTTCTGGAGACGTTAGCCAACGTCTTTCAGCGTTGGGTAACGTTAGCGTTGTGTGACGGCATATAGAGTTGTACAACGCTCTGTTGAATCTGTCAGAGTTGTTCCTTTTGTCTCCCTTTAGCGTTGTGTAACGCCATTCAGTGGCAAGCAACGCTCTGACAATTTCCAACGGAATTGTCAGAGCTTTCCTTTGGTTATACACTCCTTCGTTGTGCGACGGCAAATAGCGTTGCACAACGCTCTGACAGACCAACGGCTATATTAAAGAGCCGTTAGAATTTACAACGGTCATATTCCAGCGTTGTATAACGCTATTCAGCGTTGTACAACGCTGTGGCCTGTTTTTGCTGGGGAACTGCTCATTTCGAGCCCTATATATATCCACCCCTTGTTCTCTCTCAAAGTGTTGTACTAAACGTCTCTAGGTTTGTCGATTGCAAAACAATACCATTTGACATTTAACAATCTTCTTTGAGTTTTATAGGAAGAAGATACAATTTATGAGGACTTGGATAAAAGCTTTAAGAAGGATCAAGATCAAGTCATTAGAGAGCTTGTAGGCTAGTTTAGACTAGGATAGAATGTATACTTTAGTCCTTGTTTATCCTTAAAATGGTCTAGATAGCGAAAAGCTCAATAAACCAGCAAAATCCTGTTTTCTGTGACCTAGCGTCGTACAACGCTAGATAGAGTTACACAACGCTAGAACAGCTAAATTCATACTTTTGTGAATCAACGTTGCACAACGCTATATAGAGTTAGGCAACGCTGAGTCACAACGTTGTACAACGCTCAGTAGAGTTGTACAACGCTACAGTTAAAAACTTGAAAATTTTCCTGAGTACCATCGTGCAACGCCATATAGCGTTGCACAACGCCACAAAAATCCCAAGTTAGCTGTGTTGTTTTTACATGCAAAGTTTCTGGAGACGTTAGCCAACGTCTTTCAGCGTTGGGTAACGTTAGCGTTGTGTGACGGCATATAGAGTTGTACAATGCTCTGTTGAATCTGTCAGAGTTGTTCCTTTTGTCTCCCTTTAGCGTTGTGTAACGCCATTCAGTGGCAAGCAACGCTCTGACAATTTCCAACGGAATTGTCGGAGCTTTCCTTTGGTTATACACTCCTTCGTTGTGCGACGGCAAATAGCGTTGCACAACGCTTTGACAGACCAACGGCTATATTAAAGAGCCGTTGGAATTTACAACGGTCATATTCCAGCGTTGTATAACGTTATTCAGCGTTGTACAACGCTGTGGCCTGTTTTTGCTGGGGAACTGCTCATTTCGAGCCCTATATATATCCACCCCTTGTTCTCTCTCAAAGTGTTACTTCACTTTGCAAAATTAGACCAGAATTGAGCCTTTGAGCATAGGGATACTCTCCCACTTGAGCTTTTCATAGCTAGACCATCTTGAGAGATTTAGTAGCCTCAAACACCACCGCCCCGACATTGTCGCTAGGTGTAGGTTGGAATAGGTTGAGAGCTCTTCTCCTTTGAGGCCGTTGTGCTATTCGAGTTAGGCCGATCTGCCTCGAGTGTCCTTGTGACGAGGTGATTCGGTTCGAAGTTGTAGTCCCGTTCTTGTTGGAATTGAACGGAGCGCGCCCTTTCGTGGTAGCGAAACTCCCGGAGACGTACGACTAAGGCTAGCTTCTTCTAGCGGGTCGGAACTCCGTAATCACATCGCGTGTTCAATTTCTCTCTCCCTTTTTTCTCTTTATTATCTTGCTATACTTGAATTGCTTGTGTGCTTGCTTTTATTGGGTACCAATTAAATTGTGTTAGGATAGTTCATACCAAACCGGTCCAAAACCTTAAATCGCTTCCGCTAAACCTTGATTAAGCCGCCCCCCTTAGGGACAACAAAGTGGTATCAGAGAGGGAACCTCGATTAAATTATTCTTAATCTCGGTTTTCGGTCATGGCGGCTCGGTTTGTAGAGAGACCGGATAAATTAGGCCAAAATTGTAGAAATTTCTCTTTTTGTAAGAGATGCATGGTGAACTACCTCAATATCTTGGGATATTGGCATGTGGTAGAAAATCGGTATACCCCCGAACTTAAACCAAATTCGGTATAATTGACCAAGAAGTCCCGTGATAACCGAATGGACAATGATTGTGCGGTTAATGCCATATTAGCCTCGGTCCATGAATCAATTGGTGTGACCCTTAGTCGTTTTGATCTAGCACACGATATGTGGATGGATCTCCTCACCCGTTATGAGGGAAATTCTCAAATTAGGCACTCTAAATTGTATGAGTTATACTCTCAATTTGAGAATTTCCACATAAAGGATGGTGAATCCATTGAGGATATGTACACTCGTCTTGTACAACTCCAAAATGAATTCACCGAAGGAGGTGAGCCCCTAACAAATGACAAGATTGTAGGGAAGATGATGTGGGCTATGAGTGGACGGCACGAATGGGATGCTCACATCACGTCGCTTGAGACCATTATCCGGATGGACCATGAGTACACACCGGAGCAAATGTACACCGAGCTTCGATGTGTTGAGGAGAAGCTCAAGCAACTCGCCAAACTAGAGTATCCTCCAAGAACCTTAGCCATGATCTCCACAAGCAATCCCGCCTCCACATCATCATCTCGATCCTCTCATCGTCGATACCCACATCAAACACCATTAAACCTCTACGAGCTTGATGAGACAAAGCAAGAGGTGGTGATTGAGAAGATGTTTCGTGGGTTGCTCAAGAATGAGAAGAAGTTCAACAATGAGAGATTAGCCAATGATGAACGAGAGTTGTGCTTTGTGTGCAACAAAGAAGGACATTCCATGCACAAGTGTCACAAGCTTTTCCCTCAAGTGCAAACCGACAAGCCAAAGCCTAAGCACAAGAAGGAAAAGAAGAAGGCTCAAGCCATGCATGTCTTGTGGGATGTTGAATCCGAAACAAGCTCATCCGATTCGGATTCTCATGAGGTGTATGCTTTGGTGGCAAATGTGGAAGATGTGGTATTCTCAACGGATGATGTGGAAGATGACTTCGTGAAGGACATCCTCAATGAGTTCAATCAAGGGACAAGATTTGTCCATCCGCTACTTCAAGCGCGTAAGGCAACACCACCTCCATCTCCACCAACTTCGCCAAAGGCATGCTCTCCTAAAGTATATCTTCCTCTCAATGAATCTCTTAGTAGTAGTGATAGTGAGAGTGATGATGAACCAACTTGTTCAACCAAATGTGTTGATTGTGATAGGTTGAATTCTATTCTTGATGCTACCCATGATGCCTTGGTTAGGAAAGCTGATACCATAGAAACCTTAAAAATCAAGGTAGAAGAGCTTACTTCTAAGATGGGTGAGTATGAGGCTAAAATAAAGGAGCTTGAAAAACAACTTGAAAAACCGGCTTTAGCTCAAGTTCCTAAAACGGATTTGAAAAACCTTTTCAAAGGTCAAAAGCCTCATGACAAGTCCGGTCTTGGTTACCAAAAGCCTTATCAAACCAAGAAAAGGAACTTGTCACACAATAATGGGAAACATGTTGCACAAAACACACAATTTCAAAAACCTAGGAATTCTCGTGGTCATGCACATATGTACCAAAGGAAACCTAGAAACACTAGAGTGCAAAACGAAAAGAATTTGCAAAATCAAGAAAAGAAGGTTTTTGTTCCAAAGGCGTCCGATAAAATTTATTTTAGAGGACCCGATGGATGGTTTTATGAATTTAAAGAGCAACACTCTTCTCAAAACCACAAAGCTCAATCCAATGAGCATAAAAAGAATGTTTCCCAACATTTCCAAAAGGATCGCAAAAAGAATTTTAATGTCTCATCCAATGATCCTAAGAAGAAGGCCGAATACCTTAGAGCCCATTACTATTCTCATTTTGTCAAGGGTTCTACCATGCCTAAGCCAACCAATGCATATTGCAACTATTGTTGTCAAAATGGTCATATCTCGTTGGAATGCAAACTTAGGAAACCAAATGGTGAGTCCAAAGGTAAGTGGGTTCCAAAAGCTTGTACCTCTAGTGGTACAACTAGTGGTATGGTAACCAATGTGGCCTAAATACCAAGTTAACCCCCGGTCTTATAAGCCAAATCTTTAAGGGGAGCCTCTTTATTTCTATCTTATTTTTGTTTGAGAGGTTAAATTTGGTCACACTACTTTGTGTAGTGCTCTAAATTGGTTCTCCAATTCCTTTTCTCCAAAATTAAGGGGAGCCATAAATTTAGGTGGAGCTTGCTACATTTTTCACTTTTTGTCGATTTACAAAAAAGGGGAGAATTGTAGTAAAGCTTGTGAAATGCCAAAATTTAATCGCTTTACTAATGGTATTGTTTTGCAAATCGTCAAAAGGGGGAGATTGTTGTACTAAACGTCTCTAGGTTTGTCGATTGCAAAACAATACCATTTGGCATTTAACAATCTTCTTTGAGTTTTATAGGAAGAAGATACAATTTATGAGGACTTGGATAAAAGCTTTAAGAAGGATCAAGATCAAGTCATTAGAGAGCTTGTAGGCTAGTTTAGACTAGGATAGAAGGTATACTTTAGTCCTTGTTTATCCTTAAAATGGTCTAGATAGCGAAAAGCTCAATAAACCAGCAAAATCCTGTTTTCTGTGACCTAGCGTCGTACAACGCTAGATAGAGTTACACAACGCTAGAACAGCTAAATTCATACTTTTGTGAATCAACGTTGCACAACGCTATATAGAGTTAGGCAACGCTGAGTCACAACGTTGTACAACGCTCAGTAGAGTTGTACAACGCTACAGTTAAAAACTTGGAAATTTTCCTGAGTACCATCGTGCAACGCCATATAGCGTTGCACAACGCCACAAAAATCCCAAGTTAGCTGTGTTGTTTTTACATGCAAAGTTTCTGGAGACGTTAGCCAACGTCTTTCAGCGTTGGGTAACGTTAGCGTTGTGTGACGGCATATAGAGTTGTACAACGCTCTGTTGAATCTGTCAGAGTTGTTCCTTTTGTCTCCCTTTAGCGTTGTGTAACGCCATTCAGTGGCAAGCAACGCTCTGACAATTTCCAACGGAATTGTCAGAGCTTTCCTTTGGTTATACAATCCTTCGTTGTGCGACGGCAAATAGCGTTGCACAACGCTCTGACAGACCAACGGCTATATTAAAGAGCCGTTAGAATTTACAACGGTCATATTCCAGCGTTGTATAACGCTATTCAGCGTTGTACAACGCTGTGGCCTGTTTTTGCTGGGGAACTGCTCATTTCGAGCCCTATATATATCCACCCCTTGTTCTCTCTCAAAGTGTTGTACTAAACGTCTCTAGGTTTGTCGATTGCAAAACAATACCATTTGACATTTAACAATCTTCTTTGAGTTTTATAGGAAGAAGATACAATTTATGAGGACTTGGATAAAAGCTTTAAGAAGGATCAAGATCAAGTCATTAGAGAGCTTGTAGGCTAGTTTAGACTAGGATAGAAGGTATACTTTAGTCCTTGTTTATCCTTAAAATGGTCTAGATAGCGAAAAGCTCAATAAACCAGCAAAATCCTGTTTTCTGTGACCTAGCGTCGTACAACGCTAGATAGAGTTACACAACGCTAGAACAGCTAAATTCATACTTTTGTGAATCAGCGTTGCCTAACTCTATATAGCGTTGTGCAACGTTGATTCACAAAAGTATGAATTTAGCTGTTCTAGCGTTGTGTAACTCTATCTAGCGTTGTACGACGCTAGGTCACAGAAAACATGATTTTGCTGGTTTATTGAGCTTTTCGCTATCTAGACCATTTTAAGGATAAACAAGGACTAAAGTATACCTTCTATCCTAGTCTAAACTAGCCTACAAGCTCTCTAATGACTTGATCTTGATCCTTCTTAAAGCTTTTATCCAAGTCCTCATAAATTGTATCTTCTTCCTATAAAACTCAAAGAAGATTGTTAAATGCCAAATGGTATTGTTTTGCAATCGACAAACCTAGAGACGTTTAGTACAACAATCTCCCCCTTTTGACGATTTGCAAAACAATACCATTAGTAAAGCGATTAAATTTTGGCATTTCACAAGCTTTACTACATCAAGATTAGAGACCCTTTTGAAATATGATTGTCATTCCAATGAATAATCTATAGAGATCTACAATTTTAATCCTCAACCTAAATTAATTGATCTATTAATAATAACTCAAAACGATATAACATTCATTAAATAAGTCATTAAAATATTCACTTATAAAATATAACTCCAACATTATTATAATATGATACGATGAATTCTAGCTAATAAATTTATAGCTCCACTATGTCCGACTTTTTACTCTCATAATTTATGAATAATTTTTGTTGAAATTTCGTTGAACCAGATTATGAATTCCGTAAAGTCAAAGTATATACAATATTATCACTTATTTCACAAAAAAAAAAAAATATTACGGCATCTTTCAAACAGGGGTCCGTATCCTCTGCCAACTTTTGAGGTTGGTAGAGGGCCAACTCTTGATCCGAGCCGTTCGATCTAATTTCGACGGTTAATATTTTTCGGGCCTATCAATCTAAGTTACATGCACGGAACTCTCTTAACCGTTGAGATTAAATCTAACGGTTTAGATCAGAAGTTGTCACTCTACCTACCTTAAAAGGTCGGTAAAGGATGTAATTCCTTCAAACAGGGCCTATGTGTCAATTCGGCACGAAATTTAAAAAAATAATACTAAATTAATATAATATATTAAATATAATATTAATATAATAATATTTTTTTAAATAGTATCACGAGATCGGAATCCCAGATTCCGAACGCAAGATCGGATTCCTGGATTCCGATCTTAGCTTTTTAATTTTTTTATATATTATTTATTTATTTATTTATTTAATTTATTAATTAGTTAAATAATTAGAAAAATAGATAATATATTGTAAAAATATGGAAAAAATCAGGAATAATTAAACTAAATTTTATATGTAATTTAGTATTTTTTGGGGAAATTAAAAGTTTTTTTCTTTTATTAGTTTATTAATTAGTTAATTAATTAGAAAAATAGATAATATATTCTAAAAATATTGAAAAAATATAAAAAAATCAGGAATAATTAAACAAAATTTTATATGTAATTTAGTATTTTTTTGGAAAATTAAATTTATATTCCTTTTAATTAATTTATTTAATTAAATATAAATTTAATTAATTTATTTAATTAAATAATGAATAATTAAGTATAGATTTTTAATTAATTTAAATTAAAATTATAAATTTTTAAACAACCATTTGATATGCGTCCCGGATGTCGTCCTCTGTATATATTATTTTCATATTATATATTAAACAATCATATCGAGTCTCATGATCAAGAAAGCACTTTATGGATTGCGTTAGAAAGGAATCACACGAGATTGATATTTTACTGAGACGGAGAAGAAAGACTAAATTCACTTGATTTACTGCATTTCTCTTTTTAATGATTAATTTATGATTTTAAAAATATTTTTAGTAGTTTAGAGTGGATTTAGGTTTGCAAACTTTCAAAGTGGATTTTGAAGGTCCAGAAAGCGTTTTTTGGCTTCGAAAATGGTCGTTACGGGGTTTCACCCCTGTAAAATTTAATTTAATTATTCTTGATTTTTTCCATATTTTTTCAATATTTTTACAATATATTATCTATTTTTCTAATTATTTAACTAATTAATAAATTAAATAAATAAATAAATAATATATAAAAAATTTAAAAAGCTAAGATCGGAATCTCGGATTCCGATCTTAGCTAAGGTCGGAATCCAGAAATCCGATCTTACGTTCGGAATCTGGTATTCCGATCTCGTGATACTATTTAAAAAAATATTATTATATTGATATTATTTTCAATATATTATATTAATTTAATACTATTTTTAAATTTTTCGGTCAATTCGGCCTTCAAACCTATGATAGGGTCTATTCGGGCCAACGTTCAAATCAGCCTTCAAGGTATAATAGGCCCGTAAATTTAGTCGAGGAATGATATATTCAGATATTCTCCGAAGAGATTTACCGTCTGATCAATAATAGATGCTTTCTCATTAATATCGAATTCGTACTGTCCGTAAATTTTAACCGTCGAGATTAAATCGGATAGTTGAGGAAGATCTGTAGATACTTGAGCAAGTCCAGAGATCGATGCTGGTCGGTCAAGTTGTTTGATGGGCCTATTACGGGCACAACAAATTAGGAAGCTGTAAAGTCGTACGTCTGTGTATTCACATTTCACAGTAATCTGTTGAATTCCACGTGCCCAAGAAAGATATAATGGATTAATTGCATAGCGCATGTAATTAACCATTTTATGTTGGTAATTGATGTATAAATATAATTAAATTTCTAGTACCTTGACACCTTGTTAGTTGATGTCAAGCACTCTGTCCCTAACTAATGCATGCTAAAGTTTTAATTAATTCAGGAGTCATTCCGAATTTGAGGAATTTTAAGTTATATTGTTCACTTATTAATGTTCTTTGCTTATCTCCATAGTCCATACTCCATAGTAATTAAGGCACCGTTTGGATATAGGAAGAAGGAAGAAGGAAGAAGGAAGAAGATCCAAATTTATTATAAACAATCCAAACTCTTTACAAAGTTACACACTTCCCAATACTTCTTCCCACTTCTTCCCTTCTTCCCTTCTTTCCACACCTATCCAAACGGAGCCTAACGTAGCTTGCTGTATACAACATGCGAGTAAGATGCATGAATACCTATCCAGTATATCTTGCTTATCTCCATTATATATATAGTCCATACTCCATAGTAATGTAGCTTGCATAGTAATGTTGTACGGGTGCAGGTATTGTATCTGATACGGTGCGGTGCAAAAATACACCATTTTTCGAAAAATTAGAATACATATATATATATATATATATATATATATATATAATAAAAATCACAATATATATCAAAATATTTGATTTTTTTTATATTCAATTGTCACTATATAGTGTATCTATCCAGTATTCTATTTTTTTATTGCATTATCTAGTATTTCATTATTTTTTTAATTTCAACAACATAATAGTAGAATTATTTTTCATTTTTACAAGTTCCAACCAAAAACATATCCAAAATGTACAAAGAAAAATAATAAATCCAACATGTATCTTGACTAATTTTGACCTAATCTACGTATCAAATGTATTGAAATAACAAGTTCGTCATGTGGAGTCGCGTATCACACGTGAATTCCTATTAGATACACATTTCATATGGATGCGGGAGTATTTGGGACGAATCCGTACAACCTAGATGAATACTTTCTAAGAAAATAAAATAGAGAAATCTTTATAATGCGCATGATAGATAAGCCAGTTTTTGGTTTAATGACAAAGAGCAACATTTCTTTAGCAGAGGTCGAAAATTCGAAACTTAGCTGCATGACATCCTTTGTGACATTTAATTTTGAAATAAGTTAGAAGCTTTGATCCCATCTTATCTTTCAAAAAATAAGAATGCGCATGGTACTTTTTTTTTGTAAATAAATGCTCTTTAATAGCTTAACTGATGTAATCTTGTTATTAATTAGCATATAATGGAAATAATTAGGAATTCTAGAAATAACACTGTTCCAGAGGAATTGTCCCCAACTATTGCTGAAATAATGAAGCGCTGAACTATACATATATATGCATGCAGCTCAGATCATGGTGTCTTATCTGCCAAAGCATGCCATTTTTAAATAACCTCAGACTTTCTTCAATAAGGTTGATGATCTGTTAGATAAAAGAAGCGGGTCCGGACATATACTTGACTACGTACTGTCATCTCTCTTTTCAAAAACTAACTTTTTTTTTCGCAAAAACACCCTTCCCAAAATGAAAAATAAAATTTGTTAAATTTTCTTTTCTGTAATACTTTGAGTGATGAGGTTACAAAGCTGGTTAGCTTTTTCTTTTTCTTTTCTCCAATTTTACGTACTCATATGGATGTTTGCACTTTGCTTTGACATATGGGAAACTCCCAGCTCCCAGCACACTGGATTACTATATGACTTGGAGGGAAATTGTACAAGTTTATTAGTTCGAGACTTTTACAAAATTATTCACTATAGCTTACTATTTTCTGTGAACTAATAATTAAAGTGGAAGAAAAATAAGGGGAATTAATAATTCTGTCCTATATATATAATCTGATAAATTTTAGAAAGAAACGTCTTTCCTATATGGCTTTAATTAATGTTCACACTAAAACCAATTATTTTAATTATTGTTAGAAATATAATGTTGTATTACAAATTCACAATCAATTTCTGTTATCATATGACCCTCAAAAATTTCTGTTATCATATATAGATGTTCGAAAAACACATCAAACTTTTCAAACAGCGCACGTATAAAAATATATAGATCCATGTCTAGAAACTAGCTAGAGTAACAAAATCATAAGGTCGGCAATCAAATAGCAGAATGTGAACAAGTACACTGATATTATATATTTAAAATTTTAAAAAGCAACTTACAGCTTTCGTATATAATATATAACTGATGCACAAGATAAATTAATTATATTGTCTTGATATGTCATTATTTAACTGTAAATATACCCACAACCATTGTCTACCTAATTGTCTTAAATTAATTAATTTAATAAAATAGCTAGTTTCTCTACAAATTTCTTAACACTTTTTAATATATATATTTTTAATTATTCCAATAACTGTTGTTAATAGATATGTTGGTACATATATCCAGCTGTGCCCTAGATTGAGTAGCAAGAATTACAGAAATGGAATGAAAACATAATTACTTGTTACACAGTAAATATAACAGTATTGAAAAATAATAAATTGTTAAATTCAAATTTAAGAATAAAATTATAATAAATTTTTGAGATCGAGGGGTGATTGTACCCATAGAATTAATGATTGAGATCGAGGTTACAGTTAAAAAGTAAAAATTTTTGTAGGACGTTGTAGTGGTAATTGGTATATATATATTAACCTATGATATATTATATATTACGTTTACCTAAGACTGATACATAGAGCTTTGCGCAACCTTTTGTACTTTTTTAAGAAGAGCTTGTACTGAAACATTATCTGGATAAGATATATATTAATTTTGTGCAAAACCTTGTACTTTTTCCACGAGACCTTATACTGATGCATTATTTGGACAAAACTTTATATATTCTAGTACTAGTATGGAGGATAAACAGGTTTTCCATGATTCAACTAGCGGTCACATTCCTGGTTTAATTAACAAAGTACAATGATGTATGATTAATATTCTTTTATTATGACTTATAATTACGATAGATAGAAGTCCTGAAGAATTTCTTTCTTCTGGTGTTTCTTATAACACACAATGCTTATATAAAGCTGTCGGCCTTGTGTGACAAAATGGTCCAGCCTAGTGAAAAGTGAAGTAAAGATGCTAACTCACTCAACAAGGATATTGATTTGTGCAAACAAAAAGCATGCTACAATCATTTCATCGGACTCAAGATGAATACCGAAAATAATTAAGAGTTGAAGACTATCTTTTAGCTAGATTGCTAATCTTAATGAACCTTAAATATATATACAATTTTAGGGTTAAAGACTTAATTTCTATGCTCACTTTAATACCGCAAGCTTTGGCCACTTCCACTTTTTTTTTTTTTATAGCCATAATTAAAAGAGACAAAATTCAGATAGAGATCAATTAAGAATGCAGGATTTTCATAAAGTCCGAGAATAAAGAATAAAATCTGAACATTGCCAGCCGATTTTTATGGATAAATTATATCTTGACATAGTAGTTGGCATCCTGAAAGCCTAAATCATTCGTTGTTTGTCCTACCACAAAAGCTAATATATATATGCCAGATCAAAATTAAAAATGCAAGAGAGGAGAAACGAATTAAATTTAACTGACAGATTTTTAATAAATGTGGCACCACTTACTTGCATGAGAATTGGAAATAATCACTTTCGTGCAATAATTCGAACTCGTTCTCACAATTTTATGTCATACTAAAATTCCGCAAAAAGAAATTCCAATGAAGTCTCATGGAAAGGAAAGCGAGAAGAGAAAACATTATACCATTGTAATAATGTTTTAAATGATTGCAATAATACATGCATATAAGCCATCTTCTTCATTGATTTATTTCTCTTTTTGACTTTTTTCTATCGGAAACCACGGTGCTCAAATTCAAGTTGCTGCAAGTAGATTAAGAAGAAGGAGAACAGAAGAAACAATATGCCAATCAAATATACCTTAGTTAATTCAAAATTTATTAGCCTGGAAACTATCCTGACATCCCATATATGATCCCAAAGGAGAGGAAACCGAATTTAATTATATATGAACAAAATTTCATAAGAATAAATTATCATACATTCATTCAATTTAGTCCCTTCCATGACGATTATAGGTGCAGATCTAAACTAACCCCGTCCTTCACCCCTCTTTCTTGCACCAAATTAGTTGAAGCAGTAGGAGCAAACGAAGAACCAACCCCAGCATTTGGATCACCTCCTACTAACAAAGGCAAAGCAATTGTACGGTCATGATGCATAGAGCCAAACCCACCGAAAGCTCCATGTACTGGCAATCTCCAAGTGCTGCTCACCGGGTTGCATGGACGGATTTACATTCAATAAAGGGGTGTCAATGTCACCCCTTTTTTTTGTAAATACTAATAGTAATATTAATATTCATAGTAATAAAATGCAACTTTGTTAGACGCACCATATGTGTGAACCCCAAAAATATTTAGATAGTTTTTCATTGTTGAACCCCATGCCTAATTTATAGTATCGATTTTTGTGAATTTTTTTTTTTTTTGGAAAGATCGCCAATTTATATATGCAAAGTGTTACCATAATAAAAAAAGGCAGCAATATAACCGAATAGAGATTATTTTGTTGTTGCCTTAGTTACATCATAAGCCAGCTGCCAGCCTGTGCAATTAGCGAAATCACATCATGCAAATAAAAGAAATAAAAAAAGGAAAAAAAAGGCTATGCAGTGATTTGCTAATGCCCCTTTTCGCTTCGAGCCTTTCTTCAATTTTACTTTACTGAAACCACTCGAGCGACTCTCTCCTCTTTGCTACTTGCGAGATCAGATAGAGAAAAAAAAATATTCATCCGGACTTTTGCTCCTTCCTCTAATTCTATTTTTACAAGAAAAATAGATAACAAGGTACTACTTTTCAAATTTCGCCCTTTTTTTAATGAAATCAATTATTATTTTCTGATTATAACATCTTAAAAGTCCAATTTGAAAATTAAATTGTTGTTTGAAACAAGCCTAGAACATATCCAATTTTAATTTGTATTGTTTTATTTTAATGGTAATTAACAAAAACAGTAAAGTTATTTGCTATCATATAATCATATTTATCAAATAATGCAATAATTTTATTTTTTTTAATTCTAAATGCTTAAGGGCAATGTTTCTCTATTAGATCGAATATGGAGAAATTTTTAAAAAGACGACAACCTCAAGATGATACTTCAACATCTCAAGTCCCTAAACGGGTTCAAGTTAACCCAAAAAACTATCCAATTGATCCCGCAAAGCGACCGAAGATTTTGGAGTACCATCCAAATGAGCGAGATGAAATTCGAAGATTTTACTTAAATAGAGGTCCAAATCAACCAAAAGCATGTCAATTTGAACCAATTGAGATAGCAGGTGTGTGGCGAAAGTTCAATCCTAAATGGTATGATGATTATGTGGGATGGTTAGAATATAGTGAATCAAGTCACAAGGTATATTGTCTGTATTGTTATTTATTCAAGGATAAAAAACAAGGAGGAGGTGATGTTTTTACAACAGAGGGTTTTCAAGGTTGGAATAAGAAGGAGAGATTGGATAGACATGTTGGTGGACCTAATAGTTTTCATAATCAGGCAATGAAGAAATGTGATGCTTTGATGAACCAGAGACAATCGATACAGACTTGTCTTGATAGGCAAACAGAGCAATCCAAACGTGATTACCGGATTCGGTTGAATGCATCAATTACTACTGCCAAATTACTTCTTCACCAAGGTATTGCTTTTCGTGGAAATGATGAATCTGAAGATTCACATAATAGAGGTAATTTTATAGAATTTTTAAAGGTTTATTCTGAAGATAGGGAAGAGATGAGTAGAGTGGTTTTAAAAAATGCTCCAAAAAATTTACAAATGACCTGTGGACAGACACAAAGAGAAATAGCTAATTGTGCAGCAAAAGAAGTCTTGAAAATAATAATAAGTGATATAGGAGATGACTTTTTTGGTATTTTGGTGGATGAGTCATGTGATGTTTCTGAAAAAGAACAAATGGCTGTTGTTTTGCGTTATGTGAACAAAAGAGGTATTGTCTTGGAGCGATTTATTGGGATTGTTCATGTTCAAGACACATGTGCTTCATCTTTAAAAGAATCAATTACATCTTTACTTGGTGAGCACAATTTGAGTTTGTCAAGAATACGAGGTCAAGGTTATGATGGAGCTAGCAATATGAGTGGTCCGTTTAATGGTCTAAAGAGCTTGATATTAAGAGAAAATCCTTCTGCACATTACATTCATTGCTTTGCTCACCAACTTCAATTAGCACTAGTTTATGTCGCACGAAAAAATGATGAAGCTGATTGGTTCTTTGTTTTGATGAATAAAGTCATCAATGTGATGAAAGGTTCAGCTAAGCGACGAGAGTTGCTTCGAGAAAAGCAAACAATTAAGCTCATAGAAGAATTAAGTCATGATGATTTGCAAACTGGAAGTGGATTAAATCAAGAACTTGGCCTTCGAAGACCAGGTGAGACACGCTGGGGTTCTCATTATGGGTGTATTTTAAACTTTATTGCAAATTTCTCTTGTATAGTTGATGTGCTCGGAATAGTTGGCAAAGATAGCACGAAGCAAGAGCAAAGAGCTGAAGCAAATCGTTTGCAAAAGTTTATGCAAGATTTTGATTTTGTTCTGATGTTGCACTTAATGAAGAATGTGTTGGGAATAACAAATGAGCTTGCTTTAGCATTGCAAAAAAAGGATCAAGATATTGAAAATGCAATGTCTCTTGTAATAGTGGCGAAACAGCGCTTGCAAGTTTTTAGAGAGGAAGGATGGGCATCTATTGTAGATGATACCTCTTCATTTTGCAAAGAACATTCAATAAACATACCTAACATGGAAGATAGGTATGTACTTCAAGGTAAATCTGCTCGTAATGCTCCTCATATTACTTTCTTTCACCATTATCGTGTAGAGGTTTTTTGTGCAATTATAGATACACAATTGCAAGAGCTTAACAATAGGTTTAATGAGATAAATTCAGAATTACTTCTTTGTGTGTCTTGCTTAAATCCAAGAGACTCGTTTCGAGCATTCAATACTGAAAAGTTGGTCAAGTTGGCTTCTTTTTATCCTTGTGAGTTCTCAAAGCCAAGTCTTTTAGCTCTTCCAAATCAACTTGAAAATTTCATTGCCGATGTGCGTACAATGAATGAGTTCTCTAACTTAAATGGACTCAGTAAATTGGCTAGAGTAATGGTTGATACTGGCAAGCATAGAGTGCATTCACAGGTTTACTTATTGTTAAAGTTGGCATTAATTTTACCGGTTGCAACAGCATCAGTTGAGAGAGTCTTTTCAGCAATGAAGTACATTAAGAATGATTTGCGGAATAAAATGTGTGATCAATGGATGAATGATTGTTTGGTGACTTATGTTGAGAATGAGATCCTTGAGGAGGTAACCAACACTGCTATATTACGTCGATTTCAAAATATGAAACCTCGAAGAGTACAATTAGATGAAGAAGATAGCTAGAACTTGTATGTTTAATTAGAATGTATTTTTTATTTTTTTTTTAGCTTTTAAGTAATTGATGTATGATGGAGACATGTATTTTGTCTAATTATTATTATTAAAAACTGAATATTTGAAGTAATAATGTATGATGAAGATACGAAATTCAATTCATCTTAATTTAATGCGATAATTTAAATATGATTTATTTAGTGAACCCCCTTATGATATTTTCTAGCTCCGTCCCTGCCGGGTTGCCATTAATAGGTTCAGTCACCGATCCTAATCCACCATAGAATTTTGGACCAGGAGTGAGATTAGAGGTACCGTGCACCCATGAAGGGTAATGTGCTGGTACCGGTGTTGACTCGAAGTGGGCTGCAGATGGTACTGACCCAACACGGTAATAGGTGAAGGGGCTGTATATCTGTCCTTCTGTTGACATGGACGTCTGAAACTGGGCCCGCTTTGCTTGCTGCCTCTCCCGCTTGTGTGCGTTTTGGTGCCCTCCAAGGGCTTGTGATGTGGGGAAGTTACGGCAGCAGTAGTGACACTCGAATTTTCTACCCGCTGTGGTTTCATTACTGGCTGATGACACACTGGTGTTGTTGTTGTCAGATTTAGTTTCTTTGTTAGGAGAATTGTTCTCTTCTTGATCTTCATGAGTTTGATTACTTGAGGATTCTTTGGGGAAGTCAAAGCCAAAGAGACGAAGAGATGTGCCGGTGCCGTTTGTTGGTTGCTTGTCTTGTGCTGACATGGTACGAATGAACGGAAGTTGTGAAAACGAGTCTATGGAGGCACCTGCAACGTTGCCAGTGCCGGAGCTGGTTCCCATGAAATTATGGGTTATCTCTTGTTCACTCATTTTGTGTGGTTTCTTTGTCCTCTAGAGTCTAGAGAGGGAAGGAGGGTTGGGGGCTTTTGAGTAATCTATGAGACGATTTGAATGTTCTCTATCTAGTGAGATTGAGACAGTATGTGACATCGAAGAGGGTATACTGCATGTGGGGTTATATTTGGGTCGTATTTTAACAAGATCGGGACCAGCTTCTTCTTTTGTTTTGTATTTGGGATTTACTTTCCCTTTCTTTGTTTGGTAGTTAGGGTGTAAAGACAAGAGCTATGCAGTAAAGAAATAGGGCTTTCGTGGACCAATAGTTATCTGCTACTCCATTTCACTCAAAATGTGAATTATCTTTGTTGGCTAGATCTAGCATGTAAATACTTATTTCTGTGGTTCGATCCATATGATTGTCGTTAGATGTGAATAGTCACACGAAACAATAAGATATATTGATTTTTCATCTAATAAAAAAAATAAATTAAGCAACATATCTATTTGTATCGCTAATAGATTGAGCAATATATCTGTATTGTCTAACATTATTTTATTTTTTTATTTGACCCGCAACTTCATTTATCTTCTCACGTCCTTCGACTCTCTCTACCAACACTGGTAGAGTCATTAGGGCTATCAACGGTACCCTTTTAACCGTTTACCCTACCCATATCGTATTCGGTAAGACGGATATGTGTAAGGTTTTATTTTCACTAAGTTATCGGGTATGGGTAAAATTTTTTTTTTCATTAATGTATTGGGTAAGGGTAAGGGTAACGCTATTTCGTAACCGTTATTTATCCATACCGTTATATATAATATATAATTTATAATCTTTAATGGAAAAATATATGATTATAATATCTAATTAATACGTTAATATCTAAGAAGGCAATTGGATTGGTAGATTTAACTGAGACAATATACTATATTAATAATTTATAATTCATGATGATAAGTATTAATTATTCAATTTAAAACTTTCAATTATAAATTAGTTATATATATTTTTGTGATAATTTATATGAGAAGATATTATATGATTTAATTATATTTAAAGTATTATTCATTGTTGCACTTTAATAATATATTTATTTGATATTATTTTATTTATTCATATTGTATATTTTTTTATTGGTATATTATTATCATTATTATTTGTTTTCTACTGTTATCTTACCCTTATCGTTAATTCATAACGGAAAAAGGTAGGGTACGGGTAAAGGAAATTATAACGGATATGGGTAACGAAAATGTCTCTACCGTATCCTACCCTATCCATTGACAGCCCTAAGAGTCATCCTCAAATAACCTGGTAGCCTCTACCTGGTATTTCTAAAAAAAAGTGTGATTCGATTCTCTAAAAGTCAATCCATACAATCTTCTTGTATCGCTAGTAGATTGAGTAATATATCTTTATTGTCTAATATTATTTTGTTTCTTTATTTGTCCAGCAACTGTCGCTAGTTTTGTAAAAAGAAAAAGGCATGATTTAATATATGTCAATATATGTATTACATTTCTAGATTTTTTTTTTATGAATATAATGAATTATAAGTCTTGGGGCCTAAATGATATTCTAGTACTAAGTCATTCACATACTACATATGATTTAGTGTTTAACATTCCTAGAGGAAAAGCAAGATGTAGAAACATTATTTGCGGAAAAGTTGATATAAAAATGGAAGATCCATGAAAATAATTTGAAAGATTTTAAACTTTCTGTTTACAGCGGATTTTTTTTTCTGGAAGGAATATTAGTAAGATTCCCATTTTCATAATAAATACACCCTTTATTTTCCTCTTTATCTCCAAGAAGTGTATGGTATAAATCGAAATAAAATCCTAACAGAAAGATTCATTGAAACGTTTATATGCACATAAGAATCCAAATCATGTTTACTTCCATTCACTTAATCTAATAAGATCTTGTGCTATAAAATGTTTTAATTGAAAATTTAATTAACTCGCATGTCCTACCGGTATTCTTGTATATTAGTTCAGTAAATTTTTCTTGCATCTTACGTAACTTATTACTCATCTAGGAATTTGGGTTTAGGGTTTAGATCGCTTGGGAATTTGGATAAGTTGCAATTTCTAGGAATAAATTTATTGGGAAGTGTGTAACTTTGTGAAGAGTTTGAATTGTTTATAATAAATTTATGATAGGAAGATGAAATTCTCCAAATTCCTTAGGAATCCAAACAGTCCCTTAGATATGATTGTCATACACATGCACCTCTAGTTTTTATTCGCTAATCTCTGTCCGGATTTCTCTCCCAAATCATTCTTTCCTGATCTTCTTCCTACAAATTAATTACCATTGCACTTTTAAATTTATTAACTGTACCTTTAACCTTCTTTTATTAATTTATTCTTGCTGTTGGCAACTGTAGCCAACAATCCTTCGAAAAAACTTTTTAACTTAATCATAGCTCCTTTTGGATCATATAAGATTAAGGATAGAATTAGTTATTCGGGATTAAAATTTTTAATCCTAAACGATCAAGAATAAGTTTTTTGTCATCTAGAGTGTTATTTTTAAGTGGTCCAACATCCGGATTAAATTCTTATTCCTAGTATATTTAGATCATCTTTTTAATATGGATTAAGAAGTGGTCTCAACTATTTCTTAATCCACTATTTCTAGATCTCAAAAAGCTTATTCTTGATCGTTTAGGAATAATATTTCTTAGTCCGAATTACTAATCCTAATTTTGTTCTTACATGATCCAAACGGAGATTGAGAAGTATCGCGTGTGTAGTTCGAAAGAAAAATTTTAACATTTTTTATTTTTGTAATATTCAACATGGCTAATATTTTTCTATCAACACAACAATAATGGAGCTTCATGCATGTTTAGTCGCTAGCGTAGTTTTTTCAAGTCCAGCTAGAAGACTGACTTTTTTCAAGTCATGCATGTCAGTAGACTTAATCAGTTGACTTCAAGACTCTTACACACCATTGCGAACTTATAAACCTCGAATCAACGTCATAATATTTGTATAATAATATTACTCAAATTTATAGTATTTTATCATTATCATTATATAGGATCTCCTAATACTAGTTATATAATATAATATAGGTGATTAATTACTGATTAGGACTAACGAAATCAAAATTAACCACACGGAAATGATGCAAAGTTGTGGAGTTTGTACAAATTGAGTTACCGTGAGATTCGAACTAATGATCATGGACCGTGCAGTAAAGGGGGCGTTTGGATAATCTAAAAATATAATAAAACTAGAATTAGTTATTCGGACTGAAGTGTAAACAATATTTTTTATTCCTAAACAATTAAGAATAAATTTTTTGGAGATTTAATATTATTTTTAAGTGGTCTAATATTCCGAATAATTTTTTATTCTTAGAGTATTTGGATCATTTTTTTTTAATCTGGATTAAAAGTGATCCCAACTACTTAATCTATATTAAGAAGATGATCCAAACACATTAGAAATAAAAATACATTCTGGATGCTAGACCACTTAAATATAGTTTATCTTGTTCGATTAGAAATAATATTTTTTTATTCTGAATAACTAATTCTAATTTTATTCCTAGATAATCCAAATGTACCTCTGAATGATAAGAGAATCGACCGAAATTATTTTATTTAAGAATTTGTACAGTAAAAATTTTAATACAAAAAATTAAAATATTTTTTTAATACGAAGAAAGTTCGTCGCATTTTATAAAAGCGTACAGTATCTCTCCTTCCTACCCGTTTATAAAACGCGCTCGAAAGCTCCGAACGCGTTTTATAAACGGGTAGGAAGGGGAATAAATTCACCGAAGCCTGACCTTCGTACCCGTTTATAAAACACGTTCGGAGCCTTCGAGCGCGTTTTATAAACGGGTAGGAATGCGTAAATTTTTCAAAATGGAGTTATTACCTTTTTCTTCGAAATTAATAGGAAAATTAATGTGAAAAATTAATTTTCCGATACCATTTTTAAATAAAATTATTCTGAAAATAAAATTTTTAATATGAATTTTAAATAAAATTAATGCAAAAATTAACGTAAAAATTAATAATCCAATAGCATTTTTAAATTAATACGAAAATTAGTATGTAAATGAATATTGAAATATGAATTTTAAATAAAATTAATGCGAAAAAAATTCATGTCAAAATTAATATTCGAATGTCATTTTTAAATAAAATTGATATGAAATTAAATGTGATATTTTAAAAATTGTAAATTTAACCTAAATTGTAATAAAAATAAATTTAATCTAAATTTTCACATTAATTTTCCTATTAATTTTTGAAAAAAGGGTAATAACTCCATTTCGAAAAATCTACGCCTTCCTAATATGAATTTACCAGTACCATTTTTAAATAAAATTATTCCGAAAATAAATATTCTAATATGAATTTTAAATAAAATTAATGCGAAAATTAACGTAAAAATTAATAATCCAATAGCTTTTTTAAATTAATACGAAAATTATTATGAAAATGAATATTAAAATATGAATTTTAAATAAATTTAATGTGAAAAAATTAATGTCAAAATTAATATTCGAATTTAATTTTTAAATAAAATTAATATGAAATTAAATGTGATATTTTAAAAATTGTAAATTTAACCTAAATTTTCACATTAATTTTCCTATTAATTTTAAAAAAAACCGTAGTAACTCCATTTCGAAAAATTTACGCCTTCCTAATATGAATTTTCCAATACCAATTTTAAATAAAATTATTCTTAAAATAAATATTCTAATATGAATTTTAAATAAAATTAATGCAAAGATTAATGTAAAAATTAATAATCCAATTGCACTTTTAAATTAATACGAAAATTATTTTGAAAATGAATATTGAAATATGAATTTTAAATAAAATTAATGCAAAAAAAATTAATGTCAAAATTAATATTCGAATATCATTTTTAAATAAAATTAATATGAAATTAAATTTGATATTTTAACAATTGTAAATTTTACCTAAATTGTAATAAAAATAAATTTAACCTAAATTTTCACATTAATTTTCCTATTAATTTAAAAAAAACGGTAATAACTCCATTTCGAAAAATTTACGCCTTTCTACCCGTTTATAAAACGCGTTCGAATGCTTCAAACACGTTTTATAAGCGGGTACGAAGGTCTGACCAGTCTCAAAAGGCGTAACTGAGGTGGTGAATTTATTCTCCTTCCTACCCGTTTATTAAACGCGTTCGAAACTTTCGAGCACGTTTTATAAACGGGTAGAAAGAAGAGATAATATACGCTTTTATAAAACGCGTACGAACTTTCATCTTATTAAGATAAAAATAAATTAATTCTTTATATTAAAATTTTTACTGTATAAATTCTTAAATAAAATAATTTCGGGAGAATCGACTTTGGGCTGCAAATAGATCTATAAGCACAGAGGAAGTGTATTTCCCCCCCCCCCCCCTTTCTTTGCAGTACCAGGAACTGTTATTGGAAAATTTTCTGTGGTAACTGCTTGATAAAACATAATATAATATAATAATATTAAGTAACGGCCGGCCCACATCTCTTTCCGTAAGTCGTCCATCTATCTCTTTCTTTTCTCCTTTTTTTTTCTTTCCTTTGCTTTTCTTTCTTTGGATCTCTAGCTTTCATGCATCTGTTGCCATCAGTCAATTAAACAGATGGGAATGTGACCATCTCTGTGTCTCTCTCTGCCACTCTCCGCTCCGTTCTCTCTCTTAATATGTGTGAATGCATGTGTTCCTGCGGGACAGTTAATTAATTGGTCGGTTTTACCCTAATTGATTATTTATAATGTTGTACTCTTTGTAGGAGTGATTATGGATACGGAACTTATGATTGTACACTTCATATACAAGTACTTTTGTTCTTCTATGTAACACATCATTGGGATTGATGCGTTAGCTTACACGGTCACACTTTTGTGGTGGAAACATATTAACGATAATAATTCAAAGAAAGTGTATCAGTGTATGGCAAAGGAACAAGAAGTCCTGGCTGGCTGGCTGTCTTAGAAAATAACGAAAGCGCAAATGGAGCAAGAGTTGAGTATTGCCAATTTCATTGTATTGGAGAATTTTATTTCCGAGGAGATTATTATTGGCACGTCTGTCTTGCGACATGATCCAATTAAACAATCTGATTTTAGATGGTCCTGGCTCCTCTTTATGATTTTTAATCTATCTATTCAATATTTTGAAATTTCAAAAATTTATTGCTATAGTAATATTGTAATTGCCTTGCTGGCCCACCTTGCCGAAGCTTTATCTAATTCAATATTCTGAAGAAGTCCAACAATGAGAGACTCGTAAATCATAATAAATTTTTTTTGTTGTTGTTTTTCATCTTAAATTTAATTAAGGGCAAAAAAATATATATCGTAAAGTTATTTAAGTTAATCTTTTTTATATACTCTGCAATATTTCTTATTCCATAGTAGCAAATTCTGAGGTAATTAAGGGAAGCTAACGATTTTACTTGGAAGGCATTAACCATCGATTTTTTTTATGGTTATCACGATTAATATGAGTCTAAGTTTATCTTTTCATTCCTCTACCTAGCATCTCTGAAAGAAAAAAAAAATTATCTTTTCATTTGAAAGTTGGTTACCGACATGCCAAACAAAAAAAATATTTAATTTTAAAAAATGAATAAGTGTATTTTTGTATAACATTTTCAATATGTGTTCAATTATATTTCTGCAATTTAAATTAGGACAATTTTTTGTCCCAAACTACTAAACTCATTACTTGATATTTTTTTCACACATTACATTATTATTAAGGTGATAAATCTTATTGATTTTATTTTTCAAACTTGAACACTATTTTTGTTCTTAAAGGATAATTTGATTATTAGCGAGTTCACGTAATAGTATTATACTATATATCTACATCTTCAAACGAACCATGATTTGAGTTTGAGCTATATGTGAGCATAGTTTGTCAATTTTTTTCTTTTATTTTTAATTTATCCTAATTGTATTATAACAAGCTTCCATTTTTAAAATATAATTTCTTTAGTTACCAATGCGTCATTTAAAATTAAGCGCCGAAAAAATTTGCATTATATCAGTTAATATTGAGCATCTTATTATATATCATATAGATAATCTCGCAAAATTACTTATCAATTTATTTTCTGTTGACCTCAAACGAGTCAACTAAATATTTTTTTCCAACTTGGTCCTTGAATTCAATGTAGCCAAAAGTATAACGGAACAAAGTTTTCTTGATTTGCATTGATCACGACCGAGCTAGGTACGATTTACATCAAAATTTTATTATTATTGCCTTATTTGGGTTTGTGCCAAACAGTTAAACAAAGATTTTGATGAAATGTCCTTCAAATTAAGTCCTACATAAATACTAGAGAATCAGTATCTTTTTAAGTATTTTTTTCGGATTTTCAAAAATCGTTACCTAATTTGTTCTGAACCCTACAAAAATTGCTGTTTTTGAAAATCCGAAAAAAAATACTTAAAAAATTAAAAAAAATGAAAATTTTGGTTGGCAAGAGATTTCAATATGGACATCATATTTGACGGTTCGGATCGGTCATTTGAACTTTCAAAATTGAGAACCGACGGGGTTTAACTGAGACTCCGGTCAAAGAGCTTTGATTGAATCCATTCTCTATATAATTCTATTAATATTGGTTAAATTAACTCTAATCCCACGGGTTTCTCATGGACAAGGTGCAAGCAACCTGTTTGGATACAAATGGAGAAGTATTTGGATATTCTTGATGAGTAGCTGAAACATCTATTGCAATCTTGATAAACGATTGAACATGAAAGATCAAAAGAAAATTAAATGCGGAACTAGATAACAACAAATAAGCTGTACCTGAGAAAACAAGAATTTTATTCCTTATTGCAACTTGTCGAACTAATGTTGACGTCTTGATTATTATGAAAAGAGTTCATTTAACAGAAGATTTCCCCCCCCCCCCCCCCCGCCCCCCCCCGGAATATGTAACTTTCCTTTTCTTCTGGTTCTGGATTAAGCATGCCTTTCAACTATAAAGATGAATGACTTTAAACGATTCCACCACTTCACATATACAGTATCCTTAAGGGGGCAGGAAAAAAAAAAAAGGGGGGGGGGGGTTGATATGGACAAGAACAATTTAGAGGAATACAAAAAGGTAAATTATGCACATAATACCAAACTTGTACTGTATTGGATTTCAGCATTCAATCATTTTTTTTTTCTAGTTAACATATATAATGATAATAAAAAAATAATAAAATTCACCGCACTTTTGATTACTTGTTATGTGCATATATATCAAAGTGGCAAATAGAAATTAAAAATTGTTTTAATCGAGAAGATAAAAGAAAAGGAAAAAGGAACTAAGTGCTATACAAAACCGAGGCAGAGAATATATACATATCTTAATTTACATTCCTTTTGCCACACTCAATCTTAGTAAATTAAAAAAAATAATTACAAAATTATCGACTTTTTCCCGTTGGTATTAACCAAATAAGGCCTTTTGTTGAGAGAGAACCAAACCAAAAAGGGAAACAGAAAGAGGCCTAAATGTGGCTTGTGGCAGATGGGCTAAATATATAATATAAGAGCACTTATGAAAAAAGGGAAAGAGAGCAAGGTAGGTTGATGACAAATGACAAATAATAATTAACACAAGTAGGGTCAGGATCGACTGAGAAGCAACTAAAGTTCAAAGGCATCCGATGCTGACAAGTCCGCTGTAAGTGGGTGCGCATAGTTATCAGCAAGCGTTTATTGATTAGTGTACGTACCCATCTCACTGGCGTAGACTTTCCCAACCTGACCCACTGCCTAGATTTGCTTCCATCAATACAGATCCCTGATTCAGATGGAAATCGACGGCTCTTCATTAGTCTTGGACTCATAGGTATCAGTTAACGTCACACACAATTTTCTTTTAGTGTTTTTGGGTTTTCTGTAGCGTCAACGGATGTGTGGTATCTTCTATCTTCTGATAACAAGAAAAGAGAGAAGAAAAAACATGGTTATTGGGTTATCTGCACAAACACGGTTAATAATGACTTGTACTGATTTAATTTAAAAATAAGTTGGGTGGCTTAAATCTTCAATTTATCTTCAAAAAAAATAATGACTTGTACTGATTTAAGAATACAACATGTATGGAAGATTTGTTCAACTTAATGCGCGCATGCAATTCTGATGTGCTACGTTAAGAATATTAGATAATTAATGTTCACTTTGAGCTCGATTAGTTTTTAAACTTAAAATAGATAAAATCACATAAATTTAAATGGAAGATTTTGTTTATCACTAAAGACATTCAATACGATTCCGAATTAGTGTTCGTCATTCAGTTAGTATTGTACTTAGTTACCGTATCAAGGACTAATTCTACGTTTGAATAATTTTAATTAGATCATATCTTTGAAACAATAAAGTTTTAATATACATATTTTAATAATAATAATAAAAAAAAATTAGTACATAATATATACATATTAAAAGTTGCCTTTTGACAAGAAGAAATGTAGGAAAACTATTGTACATCCGATTAATTAACATATATAATCTATCAATGAAAAATTGTTAATAATGCATTTTTTATCAAAAAATATAATCACATGAAAAATGGTAGTAAACTGAAAACATATTAATTATATGGAAAGAAGAGTAACAGCACGCAAATATTTATCACGCAGCATTTCCAAAAATTTAATGCTTTTTTTTTAGCTAATTTTAAGGATTATGATTTTGTAAAGTAAAATTTTCCGATGCTATCCTTATTTTATTTTTTTAAAAAACGACATTAATTGGATAATTACAGCTGCAGATTGATACGGCACAAATAATCATTTCCACATTTCCAGCGATAGTTCGACCTTTTCCTTTCTTTGATCAAATTGTTAACAGTGTAGTTATTGCGGAACAATGCAGTAGCAGTCATAACTTTCCAGAAAAAGACGTGACATGTAAATTTCTGAAAAGAACCCAAAGGGGCTCTTTTGCCTTAGCTACTTCCCTCAAAGACCTCTTTGGTTTCTTCCCTTTCTTTCTCTCGTTCTTTCCCTTTCTCTTATCCCCATGTCGAATTATGCAAGTAGTCTTTTCACTGCTCGAAGTGATTATAAAACAAAAAAGGACTACAATTAGTTATCTCCTATTTTCGGCGCACAATTGGGTTTGGTTAGTTGGGGATCTTAGGAATGTGTGTTTGATCACTGCTTTTATTATTCATTAATCTTTTGGGGCCGTGGAAGTTTCAATTTCGTCTTAGAATAAAAGAGGATTTGTTTTCTGAATATTCCTGTTTCCTATTGGATGGCTGGTCCACTTAAAACTTCTTAAATTAGACGGTCTGATTAAGCATTAACTATGACATCAAGGTTCAAGCTTGAACCTGCCGATTGTAGGAACAGCATTAGTTCAATGCATATATATGAATCAGATGGAAATATTTAGTATTTATATTCATTAAGTTTGACTTTGTTTGTACTCCATTTTCTAAAACTAATTGCCTATTTATGGCTTCGTTTGGATTGCTTAAGAATAAGAGGAATAATTTATTCTTAGGCGGAAAGTATTGGGAAGTGTGTAATTTTGTGAAGAGTTTGAATTGTTTATAATAAATTTATGTCTAGAAAGAAGCTATTCATTCTATTCCCATACGATCAAACGAGACCATAGTATATTCTATCCTTAATGAGTTTCTTTTAATAAAAAATTAATAACAAGTACATGTTGTTAAGGATAGTATAAGTTATTTAAGTTTGCCTGTGTGTCAGCAAGTCCTACGCGGCGTGTCAATTGGGACGTACGTGGTCGTAGCTGTAGGTTGAATTTAAGAGTGAGATGAGGAAACAATGAAGGCTTCTTCAAGTAGCCGCCATGAATTATCCGATAATTCAAGATAAAAATACATAAATTAAAAGGTACGTTGAAGTGCATTTTATTTCTTTTTTACTTCACAAAATTTTAAAAATAAACAATATAATGAAATAATTCTTTCAAAATGTTTTTTCTAATTTTTGAGGTTCAAAAACTTTTTTTGATGGTCCTCTCAAAATGTTTTTTCATTATTAAAATTATTTATTTGTTTAAATAATGGCGTGTCTCGAGGAATGGTTGATTGTGCTGTCGGAGACAACAAGATCTCCCAGCTCATTATTTGGAATTAGGACCACTTACAGTTACAGGGGTATCTTTCATTGGTGAGGTGAGGTCAATATATCAAAGTATCAGTTATATATTCTTTAAAATATTATGATGAGTCCCCACAAAAGAAAGAAAGAATTAACGTCAAAGCCGTATGGAATAGCAGTATAGGTGCATAGAGAAGGGCAAGTGAAAGGTGTGGGAATGTTGGGTTATGTTAGTATGTTTCATTCGCACGTTCGGCTCAAGTGCGCTAGTGGTCGCAGCATGGAGAGTTATCCATATTGGTTCGCAGGTTCGACCAGAAATAGGTGTTATTCCCGCAATTTCTGATATTTATTTGAGCAAACTGTAAAGTGCAATACGCTGGTTGAGCAAGAAGAAGCTCAAATTTTTCTTATCTTTCAGTTACAGGTTACATGGACATATATACTCAATAATCACAATTGGAGATAATGCTAAAAATGAAAACTAATCTCACGCATAACCTAAAATACATATCCTAATTATACAAGATAAAATATATAAACAAATTACAAAGAAAATAAACAAATGAGATACTACTGATGAATCTTCAAGAGATATATGCCATATCAGCATCAGCGTATTAGCACACCAGCATATGAGCAATCGATATAGATAGCTCTTATGTGGCAGTACACCGACACAGTTGTGTGGCATTATGTATCAATGTTTAATATCCCCCTCAAGCTGGACTGTGCAGATCAAGTACACCCAGCTTGCTATGTAATTCAGTGAATTTTGCACTTCCGAGTGACTTAGTGAAGATGTCTGCGCGCTGTTGATTTGCGCGAACATACTGTGTTCGAATCACACCAGCTTGAACTTGTTCACGAACCACATGACAGTCAATTTCTATATGTTTTGTTCGTTCGTGAAACACAGGGTTTGCAGCAATGTGGATAACTGACTGATTATCACAATACAAGGTCATCGGGTGTGAGTGTTGAATCCCCATGTCAGCCAGTAATGCCTTGAGCCATAATAATTCACATGTAGCTACCGACATAGAACGATACTCAGCTTTCGCTAAGGAACGAGAAACCATACTCTGCTTCTTCATTCGCCATGAGATTGGACTATCCCGAAGAAATGTGCAATAGCCAGTAATGGACCGGCGAGTTGTAGGACAAGATGCCCAGTCAGAGTCGCAATATGTTCTTAATTGGAGTGAGCTCTCTGAATTCATGAGGATTCCCTTCCTTGGGCATAATTTGAGATAGCGCAGCACTCGAGTTGCAGCATCCATGTGCAGTTGCTTGGTGCTGTGCATGAATTGACTTAGCACATTTACTGCATAAGTTATTTCAGGTTGTGTGATGGTTAAATAAATTAATCTGCCAACTAACTGGCGATACACACTTGGATCTCTAAGAGCTTTACCATCATTCACATTTAACTTGAGATTTTGATCCATAGGAAAAGAAACTGGCTTAGTCCCATGAAGCCCAATCTCTTTCAAAATGTCGAGGGTGTACTTCCGCTGTGAGAGGAAGATCCCTTTTCGTGATCGCGCTACTTCAATTCGCAAGAAATACTTGAGTCTGTCAAGGTCCTTGGTTTTGAATTGAGATTGTATAAATGTCTTGACTGCTGATATACTAGCCTCATCATTGCCAGTGACAATCATGTCATCCACATATATCTGTACCATGGTAATTTTATCACCCGATTTCAATGTGAATAATGAGTAATCACTTACTGACTGTTTGAACCCGAAAGACTGCAGCACTTGAGAGAACTTGGAGTGCCAGTTTCTCGAGGCTTGCTTGAGCTCGTATAACGACTTGTTCAGTCGACATACTAGTTGCTTACCTTGTAAGTTATCAACTTGATATCCAGGTGGTACAAGCATGTATACCTCCTCTGTTAGATCGCCGTGCAAGAATGTGTTGTTCACATCAAGCTGGAAAAGTGGCCACCTTCTTGAGGCACCAACAGTAATCAAACACCGCACAAAGATCAACTTGGCCACATGTGCGAATGTTTCTTGATAATCAGTTCCTTCTTTTTTAGTATAGCCCTTCGCTACCAAACGAGTTTTGTAACGCTCAATGCTTCCATCAGTCTTATGCTTTATTTTTTACACCTATTTACAGCCTATGGCATGCTTCCCTTGAGGTAAGGTTGTGATTTTTCACGTGCCATTTTCTTCTAATGCCTTCATTTCGGCCGTCATGGCCTCTTGCCATTCTTGTTTCACGACTGCTTCTACATAACACTTAGGCTCAATGTTAGAGGACAGTGAGCTGAGGAACGCTTGATGTTGCTGCGAAAATGTTTGATGACAGATCAATCTTTCAATAGGGTATCTACACTACGCCAAAAAAAAACATTAGTACCAGGCCTTTAGTACCGTTTTTTAAGAAAACCGGTATAAATATTAGAAGATGGCAATTCCGTAATTGTCAGTCAATACCTTTAGTACCGGTTTTTTTAAAAACCGGTACTAAATGTTTCTGGAAAAAATCTTAAAAAAATGGGTTAGCATTAGTACCGATTTTTCCAAAAAACCGGTACTAAAAATTGCATCTTTAGTACCGGTTTTTTAGAAAAACCGGTACTAATGCTAACCCATTTTTTTTTAATTATCTGCCAACTATTAGTACCGGTTTTTTATAAAAAACCGGTACTAATAATACGCAGATATTTTCAGTTCAAGGGGTATATCTCCTCCTCCTTCTCTTTGTATATTACTCATCTTCACTACTTCATGGCCATTATTTTCCATCTAAAACCGAAAGTTTTTTTCTCTTTGTAAAACCTCATAAAAAAATAGCTAAAAATTGTTAAAAATTCCGAAAAATTGCAAAATAAGTAGAGAAAGCAAAGGAGATCAAAGAGGAAGAGAAAGTTTTTCTATTGAAGAGGAAGAGGGCGGATTGAGAGAAGACAATTTCGGTAATTTTTATTTTAACCCTCAATATTTTTTTTTGGATTTTTTTTGGATTTACTATGCATATACATATTGGTTAATTGGCATTTGCATCTATTAGTTAAGTATTGTCATGTAGGACCAAAATGCCGGAATTTGAACTATTTTAGGTCTTGCCCGTCCGAGATTAATCCATTAGGGATTAATCTCGGATAGTACTCCCGGTCGGGAGTACTGCTCTTTGGATACTATCTTGTCTCATTTAGGACAGCGAGCTGTACGTTAGATGCAATGTGTTGTGTGAGAAAAATTCGACGGCATTTCCTCTTATGTTCCCACGGGTACGTACGCACGAGTAATCGTGTGTTTGCGTATTCAGGGAACATAAGGGAAAATGCTGCCGAATTTTTCTCAGACAATACGTTGCATCTAACGTACGCTCGCTAATGAGACAAGAGTATCCAAAGAGCGGGCTAGGATGGTAACCGGCCCAAAAATCTAATATATTGCATTAAATCTATAAACCCTAAACTTTGACTTTTGGATATATACAGATGGATCTGAGGGAGAAGTACATGTTTGACTATTCAAGAATATCAGATGAATTTGGTGGACTTGTTGATGAGTTCATAAAATGTGCAGAAGAACATCGAAAGTTGACTGGAAAGCCCAGAATTTTATGTCCTTGTAAACGCTGTCTGAACTTTGAGAGACAAGATAGTAAAGTGATTAGATCACATCTGATTCAGCGTGGATGGATGACAACACCAAAATACCTCCGTTGGGTTTCACATGGAGAAAAATTGGAAGAAAATTTAGATGCTGGAAGGAGCAATATTAATGTATTTGATGATTTTGAAAATATTGTACAAAATGATTGGGGGCATGATATAGAGGATAATGTAATAGTGGGTGATGATCATATAGAAAATTTAAGTGAACCACAATATAATGATGACATTAGAGAAAATGATTTGGATGAAATGATGAATGAATTACCCAATGATTTTATTGATGATGTTCCTGATGTGTTTCAAAAGTTGGATGAAAACTCTCATATACCCTTATATCCTGGTTGCAATGAAGATAAATTCTCAAAAATAAAAACTGTTTTTAAGTTATATAACTTGAAAGCTAAAAACAATTGGAGCGATAAGAGTTTCACATCTTTGCTCGGTCTTTTGCGAGAAATGCTTCCAGCAGACAATACATTGCCAGATACAACTTATAAGGCCAAAAAATTATTATGTCCTTTGAAATTAGATATAGTGAAAATTGCAGCATGTCCGAATGATTGTATATTATTTCGAAATGAGTATGAGAACCTCCAGAAATGTCCAAAGTGTAATGCATCCCGGTATAGACAAAGGAACGGTGATTTGGATGACGAAGAAGATAGTCCATGGAAGAAGAAACCAGCTGCGAAAACATTGTGGTATCTACCTATAATACAAAGGTTTGTGCGTCTTTTTAGTAATTCAAAAGATGCTAAACTGTTGAGGTGGCATGCATAATGCAGAAAGAAAGATGGAAAGCTTAGACATCCAGCAGACTCACCCCAGTGGAACAACATAGACAGTCATTTTATTGAGTTTGGCAGCGAGTCTAGAAATTTGAGATTGGGATTGTGCACGGACGGAATGAATCCTTACGGTCTCATGAGTGTGTTGAGGATGTATGGCATGAGTGTGTTGAGGATGAGCTTGCTTGAGAGCAGTGAAAATCAGCAAGGTAACTGGGTTATCTTCTCTCTCGAGTAGAGCATCTTGGGAGGTTAGATTGTTCAGTATTTATCGAATCGATGGAGGGTATGGGACATGGCACATCTGGTTCAGGTTCTGATTTGGTCAGAGGTGTAATTACTTGAGGCGTTGTGGATATGATTGGATCATCATAGTCAGGGATTGTATTTTCTGTGGTTTGGACATTGGGAGCTTCACGGCATATGTGAGAGATATGAATTATTGCATTTTGTGGAGCATGGTTTTCAAAAGGAAAAACTATTTCATGAAAAATGATATCTCTACTGATAATAAATTTGTTGTCTGTTAAGTCAAAAACTTTGTAATCTTTTTTTCCTTGAGGATAACCAACAAATATGCATTTTTTTGCATGAGGTTCGAACTTATCAAGGCTACGAGTATGGGTGTAACAGAGGCACCCAAATACTCTCATATGAAAATATGTGGGTTTCTTTTGAAATAGCATCTCGTAAGGTATTTTTTCATTAAGGATCTTTGTTGGAAGTCAGTTTATTATATATGTGGCAGTCAGAATGCACTCTCCCCATAAAATTTTTGGCAATTTAGATTGGAATCTTAAGGATCGATCAATTTCAAGCAAATGTCGATGTTTTCGCTCAGCGACCCCATTCTGTTGGGGTGTGTTTACACAAGAGGTTTCATGTTTGATTCCATTGAGAGAAAAAAAATGTTGCATTTCCTTTGACAAAAATTTTGGCGCATTGTCTGATCTAATTGTTAGAGTTATGTCCTAGAAGTCAATAATTTAATGACTTAATTATTAGTTTATGTCTTGGATGATATTTTATCATCTGTTCCTAGGTTTATTATTGACAGATCATTCAGGTTGAGGATCTGAATTGTGGATCTCTGTGGATCATTCTTTAGAATGACAATAATAAATCTAAATGGTCCATAATTTTGATAATTAACAAGGAACATTAATTATCATATAAGATTAGTATGCAAGTTAAGTGATGATTAAGTTCTACAAATCATAGGTAAAGAGTTACCAACTTAATTGCATATGTATATGTTATGGAACATAGTACAGGACTTGACCCAATGAAATAAACATATGGATTGTGTTATGTGTCATTGTTTATTTCGTTATGATTTTGGTTCTAAGTTTGAGATGTTTATCTTTTCCACATGAGGATAGGTTCAATAAATATTGTCTACCGCTGATTCCCGATAAGGGCTGCTATACGGACTTTATTTATGTTCTCTTGAATTGTGCGGGGAAAAGCTAATCATCAAGAAAACCGTATGTCCCTCATTAATTCACTTAGTGAGTGACGATATCTGTTTGGGACCCTTGATGGAGTTGGATCGTATGCGCGCAACTAAGCGATCAACTCTAGATCAAGAAACGTATAATTTGCAAGAATGACACATTCCTATCTTGGATTATACGATGATATCGTGAGACATAAGAATCAAAATAGAGAAACATTATTATTCTCTTATGCAGGATTGAAATATTGTAGCAGTACACTATTTATGCGAATTGGGAGTCATAACGTGTTGCTAGATACCGCTTATGATTATTGGAATTAAATAGCGATTTAATTCCATGTCCAACATAGCATAAATCCTCAAAGGGTCATACAAAATTGATATTTAATCATACGTGCATTATTTATTTATTTGCAAGTTGATTAATTAATTAAATAGCGTTATGGACCGTTATAATTAATTAAGTCAAATAGATCATATAGAAATAAATTAATGCATTTTCTAATCTCTAAATAATTATTATTAAGTTAATAATTATTTATAAACAACACACTTAATTTAATTAAGTTATTTGGGCTTTAATTTATTGGTAAATTAAATGTCCAAATTAAATAGCTTTGAGTGGGCCTTTAATTAATAAAATTAAGGAAACAATTGGAGATGGAATAGTGGCCCATAAAAGTCCTATATGGGGCCGGCCTTGTATGGTGGTAGGTGGGGATGGCACACTTGTAAATAGTGTGAACTCTTGGCTAGGGTTAAGAGGCTATATAAGGCACCTAATGGAGGCTCCTTGGTCGCTCTTCTCTCTCCTCCCTTTCCCTTCCCACCTAGCCGCCACCCTTCCCCAAGGGTGCGCCGCCCCCCCTCTCCTCTCCTCTCCACTCAAGCTCATGTGTTGAGCATCCTTTTCTCCCACAAATTAGTTTGGTTCTTTGGTTGAAGAAAGGGAACGCTAGGGATTAGACTCGTTCTTCTCTTCGCTAGCACGAATTGATAAGAACTTGGTTAATACCATAGTGGACTCGAGGCGCCGCGAATAGGAGGCGAAGGAGAGCACCCCATCGATTTCTATGCCGTAGGATCGAGCCCCGCGAATACGATTTCGCGGGAGGTACAAATTCCACCTCCTATCTCTTTGTGCGAATGAGCTTATGTACTAGATCTCGTGTTGCTTG
This sequence comes from Rhynchospora pubera, assembly GCA_028095005.1. Taxonomy (NCBI): domain Eukaryota; kingdom Viridiplantae; phylum Streptophyta; class Magnoliopsida; order Poales; family Cyperaceae; genus Rhynchospora; species Rhynchospora pubera. Next base: position 20,332,802 of record CM051463.1, read on the forward strand.
TGTTTTAATTGGATTAATTAAGGGTAATTAGTCACAAAATTAAAATTGAGTAGTTTCCTAACAGTGGTATCAGAGCACATGGTCGTACTTAAGCTATTTTGACACTTAATTAAGAGAAATTAGCTAATTAACGGATTAGTAGAGATGATGCGTTTGTTTGCTGTCTGGAAATGGTATTTTCTGTGTTGTTTCGCGTTTTTCGCTATGATATATTCTCTGGAAGTTTTTTCGTCTACATGAAAGTTGTAGATCTGTGGATTTTGATTCTTTTGGCGTTAGATTCACATTTTTCTGAAATTGTATGGATTTATTGTGAATAAAACGGCGACGGTGCGCAGAACCAGTTTCTGCTTGCACTGTCCTGTTTGAATGGCTTGAAAGATTTATATTTTGAATATAAGTACCAGTGTTCTATGGCTAGAATTAAAGAGAACTTGAAGCTATTTCTGAGCATGTATAAATTGTTGCATGACTCGGATTAATTTGTGGGTTTTCAAGTATGAAAAGGAAGATCTTGTCAGATCCAGTTTGTTGAGCAAATCGATTGTTCTAATAAACTGTACCAACTGAGAACTCCTTTAAAAATTCTGTTTAAATGGAGTTGTTCTATTTTGAGTTAGGATTCCAGGAAAATTTATTTCATAATTTTTCATGGAAGTTTGGACCTTCAACTAGGTTAGAACATTTCGATCGACAGTCTGTTCCAGTACAGAATTTGTTGATTGTTTAGTATATAACTCGATTTTTTTGAACTGAATTTGGTTATTTTCTTTTCATGGATGGATAGCCTATAGTTTAAACTAGTTTTTCTATGTATATTGTATATATAAAAACTGGATAGAAGGTGGTCTAACAGACAAAATGGTTGAAAGGATAAGATGAAAATCTCATAACGGTGTTTCGTGCACTTGTAAGAGATTTGTCTTTTTTTATTCTCCCAGATGGTTTAAGATCTCTTCTTGAAATTTTTACTGGTAATCACAATTATGATAAGGAGCTTAAGTAATTTATTTGGGAATTTTTGGAGACAAAAAACTATTGATTTTGTTGGAATCCATTAGTTACGTTTTTTGTTAAATTACTGTATTTCTAAGTATTCAAACTGGTTGAAAACAATTAGAATACTCCTTTTTTGATCTCCTTTCAGTTATGGGATGTTGAAAGAACTTTCTAAATGAATTTAAACAAGTTTGGTTGTTTAAAATTGAGAATTTGTACACGGAATTTACTTATAGCAAACGATACGCAAAGATGCTTGAAAATCGTTAATTGGAAACAAAGTGCTTGTATGTGCTAACTTTGTTTTGTAGGTGGATAGTGGGTTTAGTATGGCTCATGACTCAATGCCTTGTAGTTGTAAATGAATGCATGTGTGAATGTTTGTAATGCGGCCTTTGGTGCCATTAATTAATTAATTTGTTGATTAATTTTAATGTAACTTGTGAGGCTTGCATGCCCCTAAGGCTAGGATGGGAATATGATATTTTCACATGTATTTTTTATTCTTTTATTTTATATAGGATTTAGATCCTTATAGAATTTAGTGGGAGGGACAAGGATTAGATTAGTTTTGCTTCATGGACGATGTGGCGAAACTAATGCAAGCGGGAGCCATACAAACCCACAACTATGGATGAGATGCTTATATGTGATTGCTTGTGATTGCTATGAATTGTCATAGGCTAGGTATGGGTGTATGCTTACATGACCACCAAACAAGTGTCACTTAATTGATTGTCCCAAACAAAACATGATTAAGTTAAATCGCCCTCCTTCTCTCTATCCCCTTCTAACGTTGTATGATCGTTCATTGATGCATTCTCGCCGACGCGGGACATCGTGTTCCATCATCCGTGTCGGGGTGTAAATCGGATTTACTAGGAGCAAATAGAGAAAGGTTACTTAACGATGTTTTCTAATCGGATTGGACATCGGGACAAAGTTTGTGGATGTACATGTGATATTTCACAAACCAAGAATCATATGGAATGATTGGTTGGAGAACCTACCTTATCTAGTTGGTTTTTTGGTGTCACGCCGACGCTAGCACCATTTCAACGAAAATAGAGATCTTGGAAAACCTACTACATTTGGGACATTAAATAAATGTAGTGGGAGTTTTATTTGTTATAAATAAAACAATTGCATAAACTATATGACCTTAAATTGATTTTGTTATAGATGTTTAAATTGTTAATTTTGTTGCGATCAATCTTTTAAAATTAACAAACTCGTTTCTAAAAGTATTCACTTAAAGAAGTAATACCGATTCCTAAGACACGATCTTAGTGAAGAGAAACTTGAGTATGTCAATTTTCAAAACTTTCCTCAAACTACCCGAACGTAGCAACGCGATGATTGATTGACTTTTGGCGAAAAGTTATTCAATAAAGCGTATGGCTAATATCCTCATTTGAAATTTCTAGATCTTTGAATTAGAGAATTCATATGTACTAGATTTAACTCGTACGTTCTTTTTCCGTTTTCTCAAGAAAGTGTTCTTGAAGAAAGTAGATATTAACTCCATCATTTATGATCGAGTATAAAGAATATGAGTTGACCAAGAGATTCTTTTTTTTATAAGAAGTTATATGAATGTTTCATTGGCTTATAAATCGAAAGATTTAAGTAGCTAATTGACAACTAGAGATATTAATCTCCGATGTCAAAGATTGTTGATATTGTCATACGATCTCTTGAGAATTATGAAGGATATAATATTACCTTTATGCACGCTTGTTGATGCAAAAAGGTGATTGGTTAAGTATTCAAGAAATACTTTACCAAGGTATGAGTTGAAATTTCGAGACCCTCATTTGTGACCATGTGTCACATGAGATGTTTCATTTGCCGTTTAAGGGAGGCATTTGAAAGGTTGTCTGAAATACCATGATTGTGACGATTAGAAATATTCTAATCCTAAAGTGTATTTGTAGTTCAAATTATCTCACTATCTCTAATTTACACTAGTAACTTGATACTAGTTCATATGCTCACATTTAACGAAATGTGTTGGCAATAAAGAATAAGAGAATGTTCGAGAGATATAAAGTAAACTCCGTATATGAAATGACTTGTTCGTTTAAGTCATTACCATTGAATACGTAGAGTCATCTTTATTAAGAGTTTGTTTAGGAATTGAAGGTTGCATACCTTAATTCTAAAACCTCTCAAAGATATCTCCATTTCATATTCAATGATGAATGATTATGTTTTGTAAAAGACAAGATCTTTGATTATGGATTTGTTTTATATGATTTCATGCATCTTGATTGAATTTGCTTGAAATAGATAAACAATTTTTGAATGACAAATAGGATGCGTAAGACTTGACATAAAGTATTTGACTTTCATGTTATATATGACCGCTTAGTCACGTACATAAACGAGAATCGCTTTACGAGAGTCTCCGTAATGTAGAGCTCGTAATTCAATTCGATTTCAAATCGATTGATATGCGAATCATGTTTGTTAAATGACATAAGCGCCTTTAACTTATGAAGGTTTAAGGACAAGTGAATTAATTAGGACTTATACATATCGATGTATAAAGACCTATAAGTACTTGTGCAATGAAAGGTTGTTGATACTTTACTACTTAACCAACGATCATTGTAGATATTAACATATCTATTTGATAAGTTATAAGTATGAACCTTTTGACTAGTTCAAAGGAGTTCAAGAGTGAAGTTTAAAAGACCGTTCAAGAAAAATAGAAGTCTTACAATTAATCGTGGTAAATAAGGAGTTAAGTCGTATAATTTGAAATATTATCTAAAGATTATGAAAGTAGTTTCATAACTCGCTCCATGAGGAATAATATGTCCAAGAATAGAGGTATCGAACAATATTTTGTTCGATCGATAATAAATCAAATGGACTTATTCAACTCGTATTAAGGAATTATGTTTGAGGATAATATTGTTTACACTGAATGGTGTTCCATCGAAGTCTATTGAGGAAGATATCTTACGAGATTTTGATCTCTAAGTATAATTCTTCTTAAGATTTGGTGTTGATAAGCTTATTTCAAGATCGTTGATAAGCTTGTACCCAAATAAGACACTTAATATTTGTAGGATGCTTTATATTAAAAGGCACTACTTCCACGAATATGATAAGAACAAAGTAGTTGTTGCTAATCATAACGTAGTCTTGATGAATTAAAATTCTCAAGAAGAAATAGTGGGAGTAAAGTGAGCATTAAAATAGTTTATGCGTCACTACAAGAAGTACTCTTATAGGAAACTTGTCACTCCATACATGATACTTAGTGAGAGTTGAGCGAAACTTCATTCACAAGTTGTTTTGAAAGAAGTTTAATAGTACGCTCTTTCCAATGAGGACTCAACAATCTCACGAGTTGATGATGTTCGAGAAACTCATGGAATATATGAGGAGTCAAGAACTCGTTCAACAAATCGTTGTAGAAGAAGTTCATGAACCTCAAGTACCAATCCTACAAAAGATCAACGAGAGTTGATTGCCTAAGCCGTTTGGTACATTGGCTTCACGACATTCTCGAACTTAGCATATGAGAATCCGTTGATAAACAAGAAAAACGATGGAACGATCCGATTCCACATATATGGTTTGAATTCATATGATCTTTAAATAAAATCCATGTATAACAACAAGGTATAGACCTTGGTTGATGTTCATAAAGGAGCAATCCATCAAGAATGTTTAGATCTTCAAAAAGGAAAGATCGACATGGATAACAAATCGACTATGTACAAAGCGCGGTTTCTCGCTTGTAGCAATGTCTAAGTCGATGACTAGTTGACTACGTGCAAAGCACAACTTCTCGCTTGTGGTTATGTATAAGTCAATGAAGATCATTCTAGCAATAGTTGTATTTCATATATGTTGATATATGGAAAAACACATAAAACTGCCTTCTTCGTATGAATAAAGGATGATGTTGTGCATTTGACACAAATCGAGGTTTTATGTATTGCTAAAAACATACGCATGCTTCAAGGATCCATTAATGGATTAAAGCAGGTGTTGTGGAGATTGGAATAAAAGTTTTGACAAGGAAGTCAAGGAGTTGAACTTCGTCAAAAGTATCTTGTACAAACAAGATATTCAGTGAGAGCATAATTGTATTACTTGTATTGTTCAAGGTAACAATTCATTAATTGGGAATAACATTAAGAAAAATGAACATTGTCAAGATCTCTTTGGAGAATGCTTTCTCAAAAGAGAACTTGGGCGAAATCACCTAATCCTAGGAAACAAAAATCTATAAAGATAGATTATGATGGATGTTAGGTTTGAGCAAATATGCATATATTGACGAAGTGTTCTAGAAACACGAAAGTTACACTCCAAGAAAGGATGTCTAACTGTACGTCACATGGCATGACTTGAGTGTTTTAACTCGGTCTGTTGCAACTCGATTCAAGAAAGTGCATGAAATAGTTCAAGCATTCTTTTATTATGAGTTTCATTGTGTACGCCATATTTATGCATATGCCCCAATGTGTAGTATCCAAAGGATATGACAAACAGTTGTCAAATGGATACAAGAGAGACACATTTGGACGATAGTCAAGGATATCCTCGAGTACCTTATGAGAAAGAGTGACATAATGTATCATCTTTTAAGATGAAAAAGAGCACGTGTAGATTGATTACACTAATGCTAGTTTTTCGAAAGATTGATATAATCACAGTTGAACTACATTTTTTGCTTAAAAGGTGGTGTTGTAAGTTTAGAAAGTGTTCTAAATGGAATATTACAACCGTTTCGGTCACCAAAGCAAAATACATAGCAACTTGTGAAGCAATAAAAGAAGTTTATTTTGGATCGAGTTCTTAGTCGAGCTATTATGGTTCTATGCATCTCGAACCATAACTTACTCCTAAAGAATCCAATGTTATATTGGAGATTCAAATATGATCTATAACGATATCACTTGATATCATATGATGATGATCAAGAATATACATAGGAGTATATATATATATAGGGTCGAACAATTTTGGATAGGTTCGCGAACACAGTGAACACTCTAGCATGACCTCTACCTTGAGCAGTATACGAGATGCAACTATGCATCCATACGTGGTAGACGTATGAGTAACTAGCTTTAAGCGTATTATTTATTTTGAGGTCCGAAACATGTATATATATAGATATATGACATTGTTCTCAATTCTTCGTTGGCTAGAAGTCACTACTGATTGACTCTAGGCCAAGTGGGAGATTGTTAGAGTTATGTCCTAGAAGTCAATAATTTAATGACTTAATTATTAGTTTATGTCTTGGATGATATTTTATCATCTGTTCCTAGGTTTATTATTGACAGATCATTCAGGTTGAGGATCTGAATTGTGGATCTCTGTGGATCATTCTTTAGAATGACAATAATAAATCTAAATGGTCCATAATTTTGATAATTAACAAGGAACATTAATTATCATATAAGATTAGTATGCAAGTTAAGTGATGATTAAGTTCTACAAATCATAGGTAAAGAGTTACCAACTTAATTGCATATGTATATGTTATGGAACATAGTACAGGACTTGACCCAATGAAATAAACATATGGATTGTGTTATGTGTCATTGTTTATTTCGTTATGATTTTGGTTCTAAGTTTGAGATGTTTATCTTTTCCACATGAGGATAGGTTCAATAAATATTGTCTACCGCTGATTCCCGATAAGGGCTGCTATACGGACTTTATTTATGTTCTCTTGAATTGTGCGGGGAAAAGCTAATCATCAAGAAAACCGTATGTCCCTCATTAATTCACTTAGTGAGTGACGATATCTGTTTGGGACCCTTGATGGAGTTGGATCGTATGCGCGCAACTAAGCGATCAACTCTAGATCAAGAAACGTATAATTTGCAAGAATGACACATTCCTATCTTGGATTATACGATGATATCGTGAGACATAAGAATCAAAATAGAGAAACATTATTATTCTCTTATGCAGGATTGAAATATTGTAGCAGTACACTATTTATGCGAATTGGGAGTCATAACGTGTTGCTAGATACCGCTTATGATTATTGGAATTAAATAGCGATTTAATTCCATGTCCAACATAGCATAAATCCTCAAAGGGTCACACAAAATTGGTATTTAATCATACGTGCATTATTTATTTATTTGCAAGTTGATTAATTAATTAATTAAATAGCGTTATGGACCGTTATAATTAATTAAGTCAAATGGATCATATAGAAATAAATTAATGCATTGTCTAATCTCTAAATAATTATTATTAAGTTAATAATTATTTATAAACAACACACTTAATTTAATTAAGTTATTTGGGTTTTAATTTATTGGTAAATTAAATGTCCAAATTAAATAGCTTTGAGTGGGCCTTTAATTAATAGAATTAAGGGAACAATTGGAGATGGAATAGTGGCCCATAAAAGCCCTATATGGGGCCGGCCTTGTATGGTGGTAGGTGGGGATGGCACACTTGTAAATAGTATGAACTCTTGGCTAGGGTTAAGAGGCTATATAAGGCACCTAATGGAGGCTCCTTGGTCGCTCTTCTCTCTCCTCCCTTTCCCTTCCCACCTGGCCGCCACCCTTCCCCAAGGGTGCGTCGCCCCCCCTCTCCTCTCCTCTCCACTCAAGCTCATGTGTTGAGCATCCTTTTCTCCCACAAATTAGTTTGGTTCTTTGATTGAAGAAAGGGAACGCTAGGGATTAGACTCGTTCTTCTCTTCGCTAGCACGAATTGATAAGAACTTGGTTAATACCATAGTGGACTCGAGGCGCCGCGAATAGGAGGTGAAGGAGAGCACCCCATCGATTTCTATGCTGCAGGATCGAGCCATGCGAATACGATTTCGCGGAAGGTACAAATTCCACCTCCTATCTCTTTGTGACGAATGAGCTTATGTACTAGATCTCGTGTTGCTTGTGTTTTAATTGGATTAATTAAGGGTAATTAGTCACAAAATTAAAATTGAGCAGTTTCCTAACACTAATTGATATCTCTTATTTATATATATATATATATTATGATCATACTTGGCACCAAAATATTACCCAAACCAGTGATATTCATTGCACTTTTGCATTATATATTGCAAGATTGGACACTGCCGTGGAATTTGACTTGTTTTGTAGGAACTTGGTGGATTGGACACAATAATTACATAAAAGGATAGATTTTCAAGAAGAAAATGACTGAAAGGAGTCCATAGCATTGTAGAGTTCATCCTAAGCTTTCCAACGATCTTTGAATCACCTCAATCGGAGTTCGGATTAAGAAATTATGGTCAAAATACTATCAATGCTCGATTCTGAAATTTTGGTCAGAAATTTCTTTTATGGAAAGTGATTGTTGGTAATTTTCAAAGAAGGAAGTATCCCCTCTTGCCCTAGCCGCCTCCTGGTCTTTCCCTTGGTGCTTTTAAGTACGAATTTCGACCAGAGACGCATACCACCTTCCATAGCATATTTTCCACCTTTTCACCACCGTTTTCACGCCGATCTCGCGCCGAAAGGCGTGGGATTCCACCTCTCACAGCGGAGCACGACCATGGCAGCAACTTTGGAGCGATTCTGGATGCGACGGCGGTAGAACCGATCCAACCACGGCTCTAGACGATCGATATCTCGAGTTAGAGGTGATATTTGGTTTATTCCTTTTTTTCTCTTGATATTTGATTTGATGGAGTTTGTATCTTGTTTTGCTTGCATGTTAGGTTAGTTAATGATGTCTTAGGGGTAGTTAGTAGATTAGTTTAGTATTTTGTTATGACTTGATTGCTTATGCTATGATTATGTGATATGTTTTGTTGAGTATTATATCTAGCTTGATTAATTTGATAGCTTGTTTGATTGTTTACCTATTGATGAACTGCAGCACCACTAGGACAATAAACTAGAACAAATAATTGATTAGTTTAGTACTTGAGGTAAGCCAATCGCTCGAAAGAGGAAGTTAGTTCATGATCGAAATGTGTAACTTTTATTGATCCGACATGATTATAAATACCTCTAGAAATCCAACCAAACATACTTAAATAACTAAATCAGAACGAAAGTATAGGTTTAGTTATTTATGTGGTAAAAATCAAATTCCAAACCAAGTTAGAACCAAAATTGCGACAGCTGAGGTTAGAAACTTAGGTCAGGTTATTTATTAGCCTTCACATAACATTGTGTAAAGATATCAAGTTGAAACAAGAGGTCTAAAGCAAGTTTTGGACCGAAATAGTATCCATTTCGGTCCGAAATGTGCCTCTGTCTCGATGAAAATCGTAAACCGAGGTGCTTTAGAGCAAAACTAATTGAACACAAAACCCTAAGACATCCCTTGCATTTATTTAGAGTAAAAAAAATACCAAAAATAATTTATTTAATTGCACTTTAGATAATTGTCTTTATAAATCATAAAATCCAAAAATTAATTGTCTAGCTTTCGTGAGGAAGTAAAGTCTAGTAATCAGTTATACCGTCCCTTGGGTTCGACCCTAAAGCTTAACTAAAACGACTAGTGAGGTTAGCTCTAGGTTATAAATTTATTTGACATCTTAGGTTTCAAAACACTTATCACTAATGGTTTTGATTTTGGAGGAAAATTGATTTTGCATAGTAGCATGAAAGGCTTTCAATAAAGATTGTGTTTCAGATTTGTTACTAATTAAAAAAACTCATGTGCATCTAGTGTAATCATCAACTAAAGTCAAGAAATAACGAGCACCATTGTGGGTAGGTATTGAGTATCCTCCCCAAATATCAGAGTGAATGAGTTCTAAAGGGACAACACTCTTGATATTGCTTAACGAAAAATGTTTACGAGTAAGCTTTGCAAAAGGACAAATAGAACAACAAACATTATTATTATTCGAGAATGAAATAGAGATATCATGCAACAAGTTCTTGATGCGATTTTCAGATGTATGACTTAAACGAAGATGCCATGTGGTTAAAGGTAAGATTGGGTCACGGCTTGACTGGTGACATGCTGATTCCACAAACCCTTTATAATAGTACAAGCCATCTTTCTCTTCATCCATCACAATCATCATCTTCATGGATATGTCCTGAAATGCACAAAACCGTGGAAAGAAAATTGTAGCACAATTATAACTTTTGGTTAGTTTGCTAACTGAAAGTAAATTCTGTGAAAATGAAGGAATATGGAGCACATCTGTTAATTCTAGTTTAGGGCTTAGTTTTATTTTTCCAGAATGAGAGGCACAAACAGATGTGCCGTTTGGCAGTTAATGTGATGAACAGATTGTTTTTTTGGTTTATTCTTTTGGCAGTTCGTGTCATGTGGTCAGATGCCCCACTGTCAATTATCCATGCATCATCATGAACATATTGGTTGATTTCAGCCATACCTGCAAAATTTGCTGACGCTTGAGCACTATTATTTGCAAGAAGTGACATCAGCTGCTGATACTGTCAAGTGTGAGAGAAAAATTTTGCGCAGAGGTTGAAGGTGTTGGTGGCACTACGGCGCTGTGTGCAACAAACTTTTCTTTAGGTTTGTCTGGGTAACTATGTAGTTTGTAACACTTCTCCTGGGTGTGTCCAATCATGTCACAGTAATAGCATTTTGGTCAATCTTGTGACCTGCCTCCCTTATTGTTACCACGGCCTCTACCCCGACCGGAGGTGTTCCTTGGTTGTCTCTCTGAATTTGTTGCTAGTGCTGTCGACTCCAGGAGTTGAGTAATAGGCATGGAGATAGCACGTTGCCTTTCTTCCTGTAGTACAAGAGAATAGATTTTTCCAAGACTTGGCATCAGATCCATTGCTAGAATTTGACTCTGATTGTTGAGTAATAATCATTCAAGCCCATTAAGAATTGAACTACTTTCTCCAGCTGTTGGTTTTTTTCGGCATGTTGTTTGGCACCTCCACATGTGCAAACAGGAGTAGGCAAAATGGAACTTAACTCATCCCAAAAACCTTTATGACTGGTGTAGTATGCTGTAATCGATAATTCACCTTGAAAAAGACTAGCAATGGACTTTTTGATTTGATAGATCTGAACATTGTTGCTAGGAGCATACCTTTCCTTTAGATCATCCCACACCTCCTTAGCTGTGGTTAGATATATGACATTGTTGGTCAGTTCTTTCGAGACAGAGTTCAGATCCATGATTGTATCATGGTGTCGCATCGCTTCCATGTCTGCAACTCTGCTGCCCCTTTCGGTGTCTCGATGGTTCCATCAACAAAATCTTATTTGTTTTTGGCAGAGAGAGCATTGATCATAGCCTGACTCCAAGCTGGATAGTTACTTTCTGTTAGTAACTGTGCACCAAGATCATTCCTGGGTAGTCTGAATGACGAAGGAAATACGGTGATGATGGATTCAGCTCATCTATCACCTCTCCTGTCCTTGTTGTTTCATCCACCTTTGGCGGCATGATGTCTCAATCAGGCAAAGTGATTAAATTTGGTTGAATTAAAGTAAATGCTCTGATACCATGATAAAACTATAAAGTGCAAAACGCTGGTTGAGCAATGGAAGCTCAAATTTTTTTAATTAAAGGTTACATGGACATATATACTCAATAATCACAATTGGAGATAAAGCTAAAAATGGAAACTAATCCCACGCATAAACTAAAATACATATCCTTATTATACAAGATAAAATATAGAAACAAATTACAAAGGAAATAAACAAATGAGATACTACTGATGAATCTTTAGGAGATATCTGCCACATCAGCATCAGCGTATCATCACAGCAGCATATGAGTAATCGATACATATAGCTCTTATGTGGCAGTACACCAACACAGCTGTGTGACATTATATATCAATGTTTAACATTATTGAATTTTATTATTTTATAAGGATGTCAATGAGAATTATGTATATTTAATTAACTGCAAAATAAGAAAGTATTTTTTTTTAACAAAAGTTCAATATTTACTGAGATATAGCTAACTTTTTTTCTTTAATTTGTTAATAAACTGCCCACCTATCATATATAGCTCACTTAATAGAAATTTTAATATTTTTGTACTTTTAAGGGAACTTAATCATGTGTTAAAAAAAAAACAGCAGAGTCACTACTCATTTATGTTGGACTCTGATATTCAATAAAAATAACAATTTAAAAATAAAATGACAAGAGGAAACATTATTCTTATGTTATAGTATAGTAGTATATAATTTTTTTCTAAATTATTTTATGAATAGATTGTATGTTTTTTTCCCGAATAATCGAAAATGGTTATCATTATTATTATTTTTAACTATTTCGGTCAATCCTCTAATGCTTGCTTCTTTTATTTTTACTGATTTTGTACAAGAAAAGACTTCATACTCCAAAGTCCGAACTCTGACCCAATTTTTTTGAGTCCAGTAGTGGACCTTCTAATTAAGTTCTAACTGAATGGTCACAGCACAATTTTCTTTTGCAAAATTTTCCTCTGCTGTGTACTACGAAAACCAAGCGTATGTTGCAAGCAAAACAGAATAAATAATGTATGCGCTGATCTGCAATTTTCGTTCAAGGGATTGAATTAAACGGTCCAGAGATGATTTAAAGCTACAGTACGTGCTGTACACAGCTACAGCATTGCCCATGCTACAAAGGGATCATGCATGTTGTCAAACTGGAGAGCGACACTGCAATAGTTCTAACAATTTTGTACTGGTCATTGCTGGACCACCACACAGTGTTACTTGGTACTGGAATAGTCCAAATGTGACTTGATTTTCGTTTGTATCTGAATTAAATGGTTCAATTTCTATTTATCGTGAAAAGAAAAATTTATAAAAATTTTCATAATTACTTACTATCAAACAAATAAATTCCTGGAGATAATATTAACTCCTACCATGATTAAACTAGTACTTTTGCTATTTCTTAAATCCATTAATATAGTTTATAATCATCTTGGAATACAGATAAAAATGTATTTGAAAAGTTTCTAATGGTTTTTGGGTTATGTTGTACCCATCTGCTGAGAGAAGTTATCTATTAGAGAACACTTTTGAAAGGGCTCTAGTTCATCAACTTGCATGATATTGTGCAATAGGACTGAAACTATATATATCGGTAGTGTACGACAGTACCTATTTCTGATTTTTCTTGGCATCACTAGTGCACATTTTCACCCGTAAATGTTTTTAATACACAGATCTTAAATTGAATATTTAATATTAAAACGTGTCATGCAATTCCATGGTTGAAGATCCTCTCCACCCTCAGTTATGTTGTGTTCACTTGCATGTATGCAGTTGCAGGTTTCTGGGCACAGTTGCAATGCAGCCAATGCTCTCTGTGTTCCAACTTCCAAGCATATTCTATTCATCTGATATTCAGCCAATCGTTTCAAAAGTGGTCAAAGTTTTATTTAAAAACAGTAGAATCCAAACATTTCATCATCAAAATGAAACAGCTAGTTACAGACTCGAAGATAAAAAGATTCAATAGAATCCCCTGCATAAAACTAAGAACTTATTTGAGATACAGTTCTCAGTTAAAAGTTGGCTTCAAACTAAAATTCCAGCAGGTCTTACGTCAAATTTCCTTTTATGTATAGACATTCCATGTATATGCTCTTGAATTACATGCAATATTTTTGTAATATTTAGGTACTGACATATTTATCAATTGTGAGTGTAACTTTCATAATAACAGGTACCAGACAGCTCAGATGACTGTGAACTGTCTTAATATCATACATAGAAGTATTGATTGATACATGCATACCAAAACAATAACTTTAACTTGGGTAGGTGCATATAATATTAGGATTTAGGAGTATACGCACGAAGAACACTGCCCCATCTATATTTCTGTTCCATGCAATTTGGTGACCTGGTCCCCTTTCATTCCCCTGTTCTTCTCTTTAATTTGTCCCAATCGTATTAAATGCTGACACCGACAACATCTGGTTTGATCCAATGCTTTATTATGAGTCGCACATTTACTCATTGCAGTATGCATGCTGTGAGGTATGCTACAGGCACAGGACGAAACATTAAGGACACGCTCACGAAAGAATGGTGCAATAAAAATAAAAGAAAAATTGATGAAGGGCATGGATAGGAACAGAGAAGATGAACTTATTCCCTTCTTCTCCCAATAATACAAAATTACCACTATTCTAACAGTATCGGAATTAACACCTTTTTTTCACAAATAGTCTCACACACGGACCTCAAAGACACTATTTTAGAAAAGATCCAAACTCACATGTATGGTTTAGTGAAAATAAATAAATATAATATACCAAAAGGCGACTGAAAAAAAAGGGAAATAGTTTGAGTACTTGATAAATACACAGTGTAGTTTTGGCAGAGATTTAGTAGTTGAGTCAAATTCACCACACGTTATCTCCGTAACAACTATTGGGGCACATACATTCCATAGTACGGTCGATACAGACATACAGATACAGTCATACAGTCCTGTTATACTGTAATCACTAAAAAAAAGATCGCAGACTTCATAGCTAGATTTTTTTTTTATTTATGTTGATTATTGTTCTATTGCTAGATTTATTTGATGCATTAAATCTAGCAATTTTTAGCATGACCCAATTTTCTATCATAGCTCTTTAAAAATCTACCAAGTTATTTTTGATAGACTTTTGAATCTTGTAATATCTAATATAGCAAAAATAAATTGCTAGACCTTTTTAAATTGCTACACTAGATATTACAAGATTAGAAAAATCTAGCAAAAATAAATTGCTAGATTTTTAAAGAGATATTAATAGAAAATTGTGTCTTGCTAAAAAAATTCTAGATTTAATACATCAATTAAATCTAGCAATAAAAAAAGTAAATCTAACAATAGATTAATTTACAACATAAATAAAAAAAAATCTAACAATAAAAATCTATGTAAAATCCATATTTCTCATAGTGAATATTGATGCAATGGAATTTCGGCGTGAATTTAATAACACAAGGCTTATTGTTTGATGAAGAAAACCAAAGCAATCTTGCCCAACTGTATCCAGCTACGAGGAAATCGAGGAGAGATGAGATGTGACTTATTTGGGCCCAAAATTCCATGATCAATTTTGCGAGAAAAAACTCCCGTCTTTTTTTTTAGTGAATAATAAAACTCCCGAGTCCCGTCTATTATTAAATCAATAGTTTGGTTGAGAGCGTAATATTTTGTGTAAAAGGTAGGAGTTCCATCATATTTTACCAATAATTCTTATGTTTTAAGTTTTGTCGACGAGCTTTAACACAAATGTACTTCACAAAAAATCTTATAATGGCTGTACAAATTTACTTCACAAAGGGTGCGTTTGGATCGTTGGAAGAAAGAAGAAGAAAAAAAATATATATAAACAATTTAAACTCTTCACAAAGTTACACACTTCCCAATACTTCTTCCCACTTCTTCCCTTCTTTCCTTCTTCCCACACCTATCCAAACGCACCCAAAAAAACTAATATATTTAATTTTCCATAATAAAATTTTCATCTAAAATAAGAAAAAAATATAACCAGCTTTGGATTTTGAATAGTTGAAACCAGATGAAAAATTCTATATAACGTTTTATATTTTATATTTCAAAATTAGATACGAAGTAAATAACATGGAACTTCGAGCCATAACTGTTTATGAATGTAAGATTAAATATAGTTTAAGAGACGAGTTATATTTTGTCAATTTATTTTGAGGATATAGTGCTTTAATTTGGGCAACCGATTTTTTAGATGGAGCAGCATATATTTTTTCGAAATGTCTAAACTCTCCTCAACATCAATCAAAATTTATCCCAATTTATTTCCTTAACCGAACCTTCTAATAGAAAATCAATCTTTCTAAAGAAATCACTTATGATCATGCATGAAAATTTCTATTGACTTGTGGGTAATCATTGAACAAATTAAATGATAACATATACTGTTTTCCTTTTCAAAAAAAAAAAAGGAAAAATCGGTTATTTCCTTTGTTTGCTCTACAGCCCTAAAATTTCCAAATTAATGGAAAAGAAATTGATCCATCAGAGAAATACTTAACTAAAATTTAGAGGGATTTGGTCGGTTCGATAAAAATTATGTTGCTCCCAAAAATAAATTTGCTGCCCAAACACTTCCCATCAGAGAAATCCAACAAGAAGAAAGTCACCAAAGAAATAATAATAATAATAATAATAATAATAATAATAATAATAATAATAATAATAATAATAATAATAATAACAACAACAACAAAAATTACAGCTACAACAACAAACTTAAAATCTCTATGGGTGTGTTTGGATGCAACTGAATAAGTCGGGAATAGAGAATAGGAATAAGAAATTTCGATTTGTGTGCTTATCCTTATTCCTTATTCTTATACCATAATTTTGTTAGTATAGGAATAAGGGCCCTTATTCCTTATTCTTATGGGGTGTGTTTGGATGCAACGGAATAAGCCGGGAATAGAGAATTGGAATAAGGAATTTCGGTTTGCGTGCTTATTCTTATTCCTTATTTTTATACCATGATTTTGTTAGTATAGGAATAAGGACCCTTATTCATTATTCTTATGTTATTTGGGTTGCACAAGAATAAAATAAGCACGTAAATCGAAATTTCTTATTCTTATTCTTTATTCCCGGCCTATCCAAACACACCAATGTTGTTTGGATTGCACAAGAATAAGAATAAGCACGCAAATCGAAATTTTTTATTCCTATTCCCTATTCTCGACCTATCCAAACACACCCTATGATTTTACATCATAGCTCGGTACATGAATTGCTAATTTTCACGTATTTCTATATAATGCCGACTTCTTAAAGACATTCTATTCTTTGCGGTATTTTTTTTACTCCTTCCTCCCAAGTCAATTTTGATGACCTTAGACTCTGTTTAAATGAGATGTGGGAATAAGAGAATAAGAGAATAAGGAAATAAATTTATTATAAATAATTCAAACTCTTCACAAAATTACATACTTTCCAATACTTATTTTCTTATTCCTCTTATTCCCACACTCTAAGAACATTTATCAAAATTATAAATTCAGAATTATTTGTCAACTGTAAATATTGTAGCTAGGTTGATGCGGTGCGCTTATATACACCTTTATTTTATTTTATTTTTTTGTCTTTAGTGTTATGTATCACCTGTACGTCACTCACTGTTGATAGATACTGTAACCATGTAATACAGTACTAACCTACGACATAAATTGCCATGCACATTGTTTCTTTTTTTTTTTTTTTTCAAAGTTATGCACATTGTTTCTGCAATAGTACGTTGGCATTGACCTTATTTTAAATGTTTACGAATACATGCACAGTTGGTGGATAGGAGCTGTTTGGTGTCTTTGGTGTAATCCGGCTAGCTATATATATATATATATATATATATATATATATATATATATATATATATATATATATATATATATATATATATATATATATATATATATATATATAGAGAGTTTAGCTACGGTGATAGGAGCTGTTTGGTGTCTTTGGTGGATAGGAGCTGTTTGGTGTCTTTGTGGGGCCATCTGAAGTGGTAATTCCGGAATAAAATCTTTCCACTCTTCCCAAAATTACAAAATTCTCAATATTTTCTTTCTAAAATTCTTATTCCTTCTTTATTCTCATACCATCCAAATGGCCCCACAAAGAGTATGCAAGAAATAACACATTTAATTAAATGCATATATAATCCAATATGCAGATGTATATTTCACAAGGTTTTTAATGAAGAACCTGAATTTAAGCAGTGCTGACATCAGATCTTGAATTCAAATACTTTCCGACCCATAAGCCCTCTTATAAATGAATTACGAGATCATTGGGCTCTCAGAAAAAAATTAGTTATTATCGTCTTCATTTATTATAGATTGCAAAGCAATAATTTCATTTCTATCTCCATGCATATATATATATATATGACTGCAAAATTTACTCTGAAATTTTGGTGGCAATTCTTCAATTTTTTTCTCTCCCCAAAATCTCTTCAAACTTTTTATCTTGAAAATTTTTCTAATGTGTTAATTCAACCCCTTAGGTTCCTCAATCCCAATATAATTGGAAAATTTATTCTCTTTGGAACTTTCTGCAACACAGTTACACAAAGGCAACCTAAGTCATCTATTTTGGATTCCAACTCATGAACAGTAAAAAAAGATCTTCTAATTACCAGGAGACAGTGGGTCTCTCCTACGTTTGCATGAAGGCATAATGTCTCAAAATGGATCTCAACTAGTACCCTATATCATATGAATTAGCTAGCCTAGCGTTTCCTTAAGTCAGCTGAGAGAATATTTAATTAATGTTTCGATGCGAAATATAAATACACATGCATGCTCCTCGGCCTCGCTCAATAAATAATTAATGTCACCCAAGTTTCTCCATGCATGGTAAAAAAACTCGAAACTGATTTCAATATAAACACTATAACGAAACTAACGTTTATTACCACTTATTATATCACAACAAATTTTATTATTCAAATATTAAACTAAAATTGAAAGTTTGAAACCTCTACTACACGTACAAATTAACTACGTAGCACTCCCAGTACTTCTTACAAGAGGATTCTATTATTGACATGATGCAAATGTAGACCAAAAGATCTCCCATTTATAATATAGAGGATATAAATTTTAGAATCAAATTATGTAAAGCGAGTATACCCAGATCATACCAGATTACCAGTATACATACTACTGTCTCATGCGACAAGATTTATCAATGATCTACCAAGAGACTCCGAAATAATCAATATAGGCCCCTCTGAGTTTAGAAGAAGGCAATTACCACTTCACTCCCGTTAACTATTGACGATCCACATCAGCTTGTCTGCTGCTTACGATATTTTTTTTTGAAAATAAATTGGAGGTCTAAGTCATCCAACTTATTTATAAATTAAATGTCTATGAAAGACCTCCAGCCGGGTTTCGAACCTGCGACCTTGCTGCTTACGATATTTAACTAGAAGAGCTGAATGACGAAGCATACTGTGGTCTGTGGAGGTAATCCGTTATGTTGAGATCATTACATGGCCCCGCAAAAAAGGCTGGTTTCATATTTGGTGAAAAACAAAACTGAACTGCAATTTTTAGTTTTTAACAAGAGAACACATGTTATATATATACATATATATATATAATAATAGAAATGTATTATGCACATGAAAGAAAAATATCTCATATCACAACTTTTCATGGCGTAAATTAATTACCAAATCACTTTCAAAACTAAGCATTAGATTGATGCTAAGATACACGAGAGCTATAGAACTGGTCAAAATGGTGCTTTCAGGAGGACCATGTGAGGGCATTGCTTAAACCACCTCAATTATTCATTTGTACTGAGAACCAAAGGAAAGCACCAATTATTAATTATAAAAATGACATAAAAAAATTGTTGGGCACATCACTGTTGGTCTCTGCATAGAGGTGTTTGAGGCGAAGGCAGGTGGCAGCCATGGCGTGCATAAGATCATGTTGGTATGCAAAGATTGCTTCGTAGGTACCGATTAGGATTAGGTCGGGGCTGGATTTGGAAGTCTATGTACTGGTATGTTAGGAATCAGTACTAGTTTTTGTTTTGTTCGTACCAGGCTACCAGCTGATATTGTTGTAGGACTTTGGTTGGGGCTGGGTTGAAGGATTGGTACCGGTTCGGTACTAGTATATTGGCAAGCCATGTTAGAAGCTTGGTGTTGATTATCGTTTTGTCATGGAATTTTTGTAAACTTTTTTTATTATTAATACAAAATTGCCGGCACTTGTCGGCCCTCAAAAAAAAAAAATGACATAAAAATTATATAGTTATCATTTGATCACTATTACATACTAGCTTAATTTATTGCTGGTTTAATTTACATTGCATCTCTAAATCTATTAATTTTTTGTCATTTCTTAAACTTAATAAATTTTTTCTCTGAGAAATTTGCGAAATTTTTTGTAATTGCTGATTTGCTGTATAAAATAAAATTAAAAATGTTAAGAGTTCATGATCATCTTCCAATCTTCCAGGCAATATATAGACCAGTAACTATTGGTACAGTTAATACATGTATGAAATATGTGTAAGATCAGGGGTTTGAAGAAAGCAGCTTCGGCCAGCCAATAGGATCTTTTTATCTTTTTTTTTTTATGTTCTAAGTCCTATGTAAGATCCCGATCAAAAAAAAAAAAAGGAAAGAAAGGGAAATTTTAGCACATCAATGATCAAATCGGAAACAAAGAAACTTGGCACAAGTGCACAATCAGTTTCTAACATTTACCTAACTTAGATTATGACAATAACATCGGCAGTGTGCTACATTAAGAAAATTTTACATAAACAGACAGAGATCTAAGTGTAAGAAACACACGTCTACACTCCAGGGGACCACATGAAGTAAAGGTTAAGCTGTAGAGCTGTACTATTTGTCAAAAACTGAAACAAGTGCATACAGTCGTGTTCAAGATCCAGTTGATTTAAGGGACCAGTTTGAGAGCTAATGAAAACAAACCAGTGAGCTCATCCCTCTTTAGTTCTGGTTTTTTGTGCCCACTGAAAAGCCTGTTCATATAAGTCCAGGAAGCTGATGAATCAATTTGCCTTGAATTGTTTTTGTCTGTAGGAGATCCATTTTATGTGGTGCAGCACAACTATCAAACTCACCCCTTTGTAATCAGTAAACGCAAGATATATAGGTACCAAAACTCGGTAATTTAACATATATGAGAACCTATTTAATCCCTTGGGATATCTTAATTTAAACCAGAAGGTGTGATATATATATTATGATTTAACTTAATTTTCGCCTATATACAGTATATGCATCCATGTCAATAGTTATTAGACAAATTAATATTACTTTTACATGAAGCCACATTCCTTTCATTTAAGTTCTGTTATTTATTGCAGTAGTACTTTCAATAGGAGATAAATGTCCATGAGACAACACGCAAAACAATTCAGGATATTAAGGCCTATATTAAAAATTGCTAACAAGCATGCACCCTGCGATATTCTGGTCTTGCTACAGAGTTGTACCTTGTAAATAGAATACATCTGATCTGTATTTTTTACTTTTGCTTTTGATTTAACTTTTACCTTGTGCGAAACTTTTCGTGCTATGAAATTGTAATTTGTAGGTGAGATCTTTCGCGTCCCTACCTTCAAAAACAATAATAATAATAATAATAATAATAATAATAATAATAATAATAATAATAATAATAATAATAATAATAATAATAATAATAATAATAATAATAATAATAATAATAATAATAATAATAATGCAGTAGTTCTTAATTTGACACACACAGTACTGGCAACATTTTCATAACAAAACATGTGAACTTTTATGTTTGTGCCACAGTACTGTGGCTTTAATTATATCAACTACTTCAGAAACCAAGTCAGAGCTCTGATGGTTATTCTTATAAAGGTATGCATACTGCATACAGATCAACATGTACTGGTTTGTTTATTGAATCTAACCAATAGATAGGTTAATTATTAATTGCATTGTACCAATATGATTTTTCAGAATTGGTACCCACATTTTTTCTTCTTTTTTATGTGGCAGAGAAGCAGTTATTGTTTGTCTATATATAAATAGGTGTTTTTATGAAGTTTGCCTTGCAATTTCAACTGGTATGCCTGCACTGACATAGATCACTGAGGAAATTCACCGGTAGTTGTTATTAGTTATTATTGGCGAGCAAAACCTTGTTGCCAAAGGGGAATTAATTGATTAATTTCTTTTTCTCGGGAATTGAGTTGGGGCAAATTACTGAAGTATGAGCATCGAAGATGGATGCAATCATCCCCATACATTGATCTTAATTGGTACTTCCTGCTGTCTTCTTATACACATGCTCATGGCTATCTCAAGAAGCAAGAATAGTCCTTATGCACAGATTTACTATATATAGTTATTTTAATTTTTGGATTGGAAGCAACAATCACCATTTTGATGCAAGCTATATGCAATAGATCATATTAAGAACAGAACTGAATTCATTATAAAGTTGCTAAAAGTCATTCATTATTTAAATTCTTGTTTATTTTGTAATTTAATTGTGATACCTCTATTTGCTATTAGTTATTTACTCTTTTGTACTTGGAACTCCTTTTTTAACTGAAATTATGTCCAAAGACCATAGTAGTTTTTTCCGACCATCTTCATCTATTCACCTTTTGCTGGTTGATGAGTTTTTCGTTCAGTTCATTTTTGTTGTAATTAATGAATCACCTTTAGTAAGATATTTGAATGGACAGTGCATGCCTAGTTATGAAATAATTTTGGTTTCATTAAGCTAGTGCATTACACTACCTAACCAGTATTGATATTTTCCATATCAAAAGAGTGGAAAAATGTGACTATGAGCACAAGTGGCAGGCTCTTAAGATGTGTTCCCTAATTTAGGTCTTTCATTTAAAGCGTACCTGACCTGACAATCAGAGCAATTTAATTGGTTGTGCTGGGGCCCATCCGTGATGCTGATGCATTTGCTTTTCTATTGGTCTCTCCTTCCGCAGAAAAGCTACGGTTCAATGTGAATTTATTTCTTAGTTCTTACCCGTTTGAGAAATTTTATGGTGTGTGACACAGATCAGAATCAGCGTTTCCTTTTAACAGGTAGAACAAAGAAATGTATTTCAGATTGCTAGATCTAGCTTATATGCATATTTTGTGTGTATTTATCTAACAGTCCCCAAAATTGAAAATTGTGCATTTGTCGTATATGGTACTTAAATGTGAAATACCATTAATTTCAGCTTCTTCTCTTATATTTTCTAGTGAAAGGGAAGGCATGAGTGCGGTGAATTCTAATCTCTGATTAATTTGCACCTTTGATAGATAAAATAGAACTTGAAATAATAAATCTAGGTAGAGGTATGTACAAATTTAGTAGCAAGTCTAAGAGTATAACAAAATAAGAAATTTAATTGAAAGTACAAGTTGCTTCTAGTTTTTCTTTTATATGTTAAGGGGAAAAAAAAAACTAATTGTGGGCCACGAATATTGAGCCCAATTTATATCAAATTATGGGCTTTGGATACTGCAATACATCAATTTCGGCTGAAAAAAAAATATTATTAAAACATGTAGAAGTTTTAATTTTATTATTAAAATATTCTGAATTTTAAGAATATTATTATAATATTGAACTCTGAAAGTCCGATAGTTCAACACTAATATTGGACTTTGAAAGTCCGATATCAACCGATATCAGACTTTCAAAATACCATAGGGGCTGTTTGGATCATATGTGAATAGGAAAAATTTCCTATTTCTAAACATAAATTTATTATAAACAATTCAAATTATTCACATAATTATACACTTCTCAATACTTTATGCATAGGAATAGGAAATTCCTCTAATTCCTAAGCGATCCAAACGGCCCCATAGTGCCAAATATCGAACTTGAAATGTTCCATATTATGAATTCCAACTTCAATCAATATTCTACGTCTAAGACTTTGATTTAATAAGTCTAATTGAGCCCGAATTGAAAGTAACTTGAGAAGACAATTAACAAATGGATTAATGGACTAATAATACATGTGATTTAGCTCATTTAGGTCTTGTTTATGACTGCTTTTAGAAGGATAAAATTGTCTTTTAATCACTGGTTAATTGAAAGGACTCATTAGTGGGTTATATGAAGGGACTCAAAAAAAAAACAAAGGGACATGACTCTTTACTTTCTCCTCCTCTCTCTTCCTCTCCCATGGTAACGAAAATTACAAGGAGAAAAGTGTGTTTTCTGCCATGTAATTGTTCTTTCTCAAGTTCATTTAGGTGCTCATGTGTTGAGCAACAGTTTCTTCTTATTAATTGCTGATTAATCGAAGAAGAAAATAAGTATTAGGTTCATCCTTAAATTTGCAAGCACAAATTATTAGAATTTGGTTAATCCTTTTACTCAAGAACAAGGAGTAGGAGGTGTTGGAAAGCACTTCATCGATTCCAAAGTCTTGGTCGAGCGTCCTTGTTACGATACAAGAAAAGGTTAAAAATCGTTTTCTCCCTCCTATGCACTAAACATGTCATTCCACAAAATCCTTGTTTTGCTTATTGTTTAATTATATTAAATATGATTTATAAAATTAAAATAAGTGTACAACTAAATTCCTTCAGCTCGTACATGCCTGGCCTGGAGTCATACCTGCCTGGCCCAAAGCATCAACATGGCAGGCATAAGGATTCGGCCCGACAGACGATCTGTGGGCTATCTGTATAGACTGTATTTTTCAAAAAAAAAAAAAATAGATCGACCTGTAAAAATTTTGATGGCCTTATTTGTCCCGATAGATAAATTGTGCCTCTTTTTAATCCCTAAACCTAATACGCCATCACCTACACCTCTATCAGTTTATGTCTCATCTGAGTTCTCTCTGCTCATGGTCTCACTTGACTAAGAGGAGAAATTGTTCTTTTCTTAGTCACGTTCTACGTTTGTTTCTCTATGCATCAAGTGAGTGTCTCTCTCTCCATCAGTCTCTTTCTCAATCTCTCTTGGTCAGGTCAATAAAGGTAGCACCATTTTTTTTTAAATTTACGATTGAAAATAATATTCTCTAGTGTGATTTACATATTTAGTAATTGATATAGGTTTTGAAGAAGGATCTGTTTAAATTCAGATCAACACTGGTCCAAGAAGAAACAAGGTCGAAGAAATCAACTATGTTCGTTTTGCAGAGGTTTCACCCAGTGTGATAACAATAACTGATATTTTTAACTCTATTATGACACCAAGTTATTGATGATTCTTGACCTATCGATATAAACATTTCGTTCAAATTTTTAATTCTATCATGACACCAAGTTATTGATGATTCTTGACCTATCGATATTAACATTTCGTTCAAATTTTGTGATATATCTATTTTATTATCTTGTAGCTGCCATTGTATCATTGTCGTCCAATGAAAGGCACATACAAACTCCTTATCATATTCTAATACTTTTTTCCACATTAATTGAACAAGATTTCATAATCCAGTGCTGATTTTGATTCCATAAAACTTAGTTATGGGTAAGTTTTGCAGATTTGTTGGTATTTCACTAATTTATGGGAACAATTTATAGTTAATCGTTAATAGGAAGATCCATTACATTGATTACTTGAAAACAGACATGTCTGAACTTTAGGTTATATTTCTTACATGTTCTTGAACACTTAATATCTAAATCAAAACGTTTAAAGAAAAATTTGTTCAATTGAAATCGTGGATATTTGATCTTGGAATACAGATAAGATAGATGATGTATTTTTTCCCCAACTAGAAACTATTCAGATCTCCCTTTTAAGAGATCGAGTTAGACAAATACTCATTTTTAAAAAGAACGCAAACTGTGACATGTGTCGGATGGGACGACACGACGACGAGGCGAAACCTGAGAGATGTGAGAAAAATAGACGTTTCAGAGTTACGATTTAAGAAGAAAAAGA
Source organism: Rhynchospora pubera (assembly GCA_028095005.1). Classification (NCBI taxonomy): domain Eukaryota; kingdom Viridiplantae; phylum Streptophyta; class Magnoliopsida; order Poales; family Cyperaceae; genus Rhynchospora; species Rhynchospora pubera. The sequence continues at coordinate 20,358,166 of CM051463.1, forward strand.
AAAAAAAATGAGAAAATAAAAACTAAATTTCTATGTAGAAAGAAAACGAACACTTCTTTTTCTCATAAGTTGCGTGAGCCATAAAAATTATTACTAGTTAGTTATAATATTATTAAACTTTCTTCTATTCGATGTTATTAAACTTTCTTCTGTTTCTCTCCATCGAAGGCTGAAACACGCAAAATATTACCAAATCGTAGAAACCGCCCTTCCTTTCTTATTTTCTACTTTCCAACTATTTTCCGTCGTTTGTTCCCGCACCTCCCAGCTGGCTCCTTCGTGTGCCCTCCCTTCGGACACGGACACCTATCCTCCTCTTCGGAGCTGATCTGATCTGTTATGCGCTTTTCCAATTGCTCTTCCGACCAGATCTGGTATGTGCTGCCTTCACTAAATTCCTGTATTCTCTCGCCATCAAAACCTCTCGCTATAATTTGCTCAATTGCATTGTCGTAGTCATTGCGTCAAGTAGGTAGCCTTGGATTCCATATCTTTTCCCTGCGCTTAGATTGAATCAGATCAGACCAATAGTTGGCAAAGATTGAAATCTACGGTTCGTGTAGCCTCCTTCGATCCAGATCCACGTCAAATAGCCTAGTTTGTTCATTTATTTTCGCAATTAGACTATACCAATTAGAAGTTACTATTCTCCGACCTGGCAGATCGTTTCTGAATATTTGAAAAAGAGATGAGATGACTCCTGCGCAAGATCTTTAATTTTAAAATTAATCACTCAGGATTGGATTGCAGATAGATGGCACCACTGAAAATTGAGACGGGGCACCAGGATGTGGTTCATGATGTCGCAATGGACTACTATGGCAAGCGCCTTGCTACCGCCTCCTCAGATGCTACCATAAGGATTGTTGGTGTCAGTGGCACCTCACACCAGCATCTTGCAACCCTGACTGGTCACACAGGGCCTGTCTGGCAGGTTTCATGGGCCCATCCCAAGTTTGGCCCGTCCCTTCTTGCTTCTTGCAGTTATGATGGCCGTGTTATCATCTGGAAAGAAGGTAATTCAATTTATTAATAGAACAAAGCAATGCAAAGAACTACTGTAATTACTGTGCTAGTGAAGAGTAGGAAGACTTCAGACTTTGGACTTTAGTGCACATCAGTCGTGCAGCACTTTTTTTTTCTTCTCTCTTTCTTTATTTTTTCTATGGGGTTTTTGTATGGATAGGTTAAAACATAAAGCTTTTTGTCTGCTTTATTTGTTTGGGTATATGGGTAAAAGCTGGTATCATTATTATTTATTGGCCTTAAAATATCGTCGTACTGGTAAAATGCCAATGTTAGCCTTTTCTGGGTATCCAGCCATCACTACTGGGGTTGCACTGCAATGACAATGTGTATGTTATGAATTACCCGGTACTTGCTAGTCCCATGATCTTTTCTTCTGTTTACTCAACAGGTGCAAAGCCCGATGAGTGGTCCCAGGTTCTTGTTTTTGCCGAGCACAAGTCATCGGTCAACTCCATTGCTTGGGCACCGCATGAGCTTGGTCTCTGCCTGGCATGTGGGTCCTCTGATGGCAACATCTCCATCTTCACAGCCCGGCCAGATGGGGGCTGGGACACAGCCCGTATTGACCAGGCTCACCCTGTTGGGGTTACCTCTGTCTCATGGGCCCCCGCCATGGCAGCTGGAGCTCTTATCGGGTCTGGCTCCAAGCCCCCAACATGTCTGATCTTGTTCAGAAACTTGCCTCTGGTGGGTGCAACAACACTGTAAAAATTTGGAAATTGTATAATGGTTCTTGGAAAATGGATTATTTCCCAGCACTGCAAATGCATTCTGATTGGGTGAGGGATGTTGCTTGGGCTCCAAATCTGGGCCTTCCGAAATCGACTGTGGCAAGCGCATCTCAGGATGGGACAGTGGTGATCTGGACTGTTAAAAAGGAGGGAGACCAGTGGGAGGGACGTGTTTTGTATGATTTCAAGACACCAGTTTGGAGACTTTCTTGGTCACTTGCTGGAAACATACTTGCTGTAGCTGATGGGAATAATAATGTGACTTTGTGGAAATAGGCAGTTGATGGGGAGTGGCAGCAGGTCACTACTGTCGACCCCTTGGTTCGCTAGTTTTTGAATAGTATCGAGAGTACTAATACTTGACAGATGTGCTATGAACTTTATATTTTATTTTCCTTTCAATTTGCTTGTTGGATTAGTTTTTGATTGATTTATAATGCGATCGTCCAGTATTATTCATCTGCAGTTGTTTGGTTTGCTTTGCGGTTGTTTTTCACATCTTTTATTATCTGAAGCAATTTCAGCAGTACGTGCTACTAAACCATTGAAAGAGTGGGCCCTGTCGATCTTGTTTATTGGATGCACCTTCCATCAGACTATTTTTATTATTTTTTTCCTTTTCCTCAAACCTTCAGAGAGGACATTAGTGCTCTATCATGTGTTTGTTATTTTCCCTTGGTTTATTAATTGGTGCACAAATCCAATCTATACCATTTGAGCGTATAAATTCAGTGAATTGTTCTTTTGGCGATACATGGTTCTCTTTGGTTGCTCTTTTTTCTCTCAAAACTCAATCCGAGCTGCAGAGATTATAATTGCAACTATAACACATGTGAACTCGTCACAAATAAAAAGGAAAAACAAAAGAAGTTAGGCTCGATTTTATGGAGTCAAGTCTCGTTCGCTTAATAAAATTTTAAAAATCATGCACCAGTAACATCATGGCATCTAAAAATTTGTGATAACTATTTTTTTTTACAATAACGATACGTACACAACCTAAAAATAACCCACCAACCCACCAAAGAATTATATACAATAGTACATTAAAAGGGCTTCGAAATCCAATTTACATGTATTTCCTGCTCAGCCAGGCTAAAACGGAAACAACAAAATGAAGTCGCTAAAAATATTATAGGAACTATTACCTGGAGAATGGCTAACGTGCCATAGATGGCACCGAGGGTCCCGTGCCATTAAATTATTTTTCAAGATTCAAAATTCAAATGGTCAATCCAAACCGTTCAAGTTATTCTCCATATTGAAATATCTTTGGAGACCAAATTTTATATTTTTTCAATTTTTTTTGCTATTTATTATAATATTTTTAAAAACATTATGATTAGAGTATTTCAGACCCTCTAATTTGAAAATATCATAATAAATAGCAAAAAAATTCGAAAAAATGTAAAATTTTTTCTCCAAAAGTATTTCAATATTTTGATCAACTTGAACGGTTTGGATCGACTGTTTGACATTTGAATTTCGAAAAACGAGTCGATAGAAAATTGATGGCACGTGCCATCGATGGCGCGTTAGTCATTCTCATATACTTGTTGCATTATTTAATATGGAAAAGAATTATATCTCAACCAGTTACAAAATTTATCATATAGACTCCGTTTGGATGGTGTGGGAATAAGAGAAATAAGAGAAGAAGTATTGGAAAGTGTGTAACTTTGTGAAGAGTTTGGATTGTTTATGATAAATTTGGGAGTAGGAAGAAGCTATTTTTTTTATTCTTGCACCCATCCAAACGGAGCCATAGATTGAGATTCATTTCGCCCTCATTTTCTTGCTGTACAGAAAGAATTAACTATACATGTTTTTGCAAGTAACATGACACACAAAAAAAAAGAAGAGAATTAATTGATGGCCTGGTAAGTTTCATGTGTATATCAGATTAAGAATTTACTCAGAGTGAACAGATTTCTTGTGCTTGTGCTTGGTTTTTGGGGGAGACCTTTAAATTGGAAACAAGATCATTTTAATTTGCAAATACATAAAATGATAAAATGTTGAGGGAATGCCGCCCCAGGATTTTTTTTTAGAATACATTGACAGTGACTGTCAACTAAGAAAAGTAAAGTAAAAGAAAACATCTCCTGTCCTGATCAGCAGAAAAAAAAGTAGCTTCTTGCTTCCGCCATAATCCACTCCAGTAAGGTTGGTACTGCTCTAGTAGAACTCCTGAACGTGCGGTTGTTACGCTCTAACCACAAGGCATACAAAGAAGTTGCCAGAAGAGTTAACTGAAAATCATTGAGGTTGTTGCCTTTGAAAAGGAAAAGGACAGCTGCTTTGATGGAGTGAGAGGGAACGACAGCCGGGGTGTTGTAAAGAGTATGCAGCCTCAAACGCAGTTGTGCTGAGAAGGGACACTCGAAGAAAAGATGCAAGCTATCTTCCAATAAGTCAGAGTCACACAAGGCACAGCCACCTTGTGACAGTATACCCCTTTTACTTAGTTGCTACCTTGTCAGTAACCTATCATTAGAAAGGAGGTACGGAAACAACTTCAATGAGGGAGGGGCTTTCAAGCTCCATATCCAGTTAAGAGGTGAACCCAATTTCCCAGCTGTGGACAAGCACTTGTATGTTGTAGCCACTGAAAACCTACCATCCGGCGACCACCTCCAACGTAATGCATCAATACGGCCTGGTGAGAGGACAGTAGGAGCCATGGCAAGAATAGAGTGTGTTTCAAGCTGACGTGGTAACGGGAGCAGAACAAGTGCGTCTTGCAAACCGTCTTTCAGGCACATCCACGATTTTGGGGGTCTCTCAACACCTTTGAAAAGAAAGGACAGTGGCTTTCCTCCCCAGTTATCATACCAGAAAGAGGTGTCAACGCCGCTCTGTACAGTGACCCGAGTGGAAAATACAAATAAAAGGCTAGGTTGTTATATTGCATGGCATCAAATATTTATGCTATTAAAACTATATTCCTATTAGAAAATTTATTTATACACAGATCAAGCACAAGTGTTCTTAACAATATATATATATATATATATATATAGAGAGAGAGAGAGAGAGAGAGAGAGATTGGCTAATGTCCTTTGGATAGGATAGAGGTGATATCCTATCCACTTTTTAATCGTCCGATCGTGTTTAGATTGATGAACAAATAAGATCTAGTGGCTAAGATTTAGATCGCTGAGGGAGCGCCTCTTTAATTTTTCCGTCCACGTCTACGTTTCCGTCTAACAATCAGCTCTGTTTCCTCTCCATCTCTTCCTTCTAATCTTCACTCTCAATCAGCTGTAGTCCTGTAACTCGCACGCGAGTTCCACACCTCACCACCTGAGCAACTCCCATCTCCTCCTTTTAATTTTTCCGTCTACTTCTACTGTACCTCGCACGCGAGCTCCGTACCTCACACCTGAACGACTCCCACTTCCTTCACTACCTCAACTCTTCGATTTCTCTTCATTTTGACCTCCATCTCGATATCTCTCGCTTAGTTTGGCAGAAATCAAGCTTCCCCTCTCTATCACTTAAAAGCCAATTCAAGGACGGCAACTCTTTAAGCGATTCAAGTAAGTCTCTTTTGTAATTCTATACCGTAGGTCTACAATTTTGCTTTAATTTGTTCTTATTTTCGTTTAATTTGCTTAAATTTATTCCTTAATTTGGTTTTGATCCATGATCGTACAAAAAAATAAAATCTTCATCTCCACATGTGCACGTTAGTCTTCTAATCCTGACCAGTATGGTCAAAGAAGTCGGTCTTTATTTTACTTTTTGAACCTACGATGGAAAAGGCTCTGTCAAATGGTCAAAAGGATGAGTTCCCTTTGTTCCTGGACAAATCAGACTAGTGTCGATGCATATTTAATTGATTAATTTGGTTTTAATTATTTGCAATTTGTCAATTTGGATTGTAATAATTTGTGATTTTGTCTTCTTATCACGCCTAGCTTAAGCTAATAAAGAGCAACTGATTTAGTTACTAAAGGACCGGGCAAGCTTAACCTAACATTTGTAAGTTAACCTATAATATTTGCATCACTTTCATTTCTTGTAGTATTTTCATAACCAATGGGAGAACGGGATAGAGGAGTAGCTTCGACCGTCTAAGGTTTTCTCGGAGAAGGCTCTGGCGGAGAGATTGATGTGCCTAAATGTTCAAGTTGTCTCTTTATCTTTGGCATAGAGATTAACGAGAGAGAAGGAGCAATGGAGAGTTTAGAGAGATCAACCAATTTGGGATGATTTCGCGTGCAGGAGGGATGGTCGGATGGAGGGAGGGAGATGGAGAGGACAGAGGAGCGCTATATTTTCCTTTTCTGTCAAATGGAGAAAAGAAAGCAAACAACGGAGGTGAGAGAATTATAACGGAGCAATGGAGTAATTTTAATCAGATTTCTCTGCTCAGCGCAAAAATCTTAGCCACTCGATCTCACTTCAATTCCCGATCGGACGACTAAAAAGTGAATAGGAAAGCTCTTCTATCCTATCCAAAGGAAATTAGCCAATCTCTATATATATATATATATATATTATATATATATATATTATATATATATATATAGAGGTGGGCTAAAGTGCCATAGATGGCAATGCCATAGACGTTTTTTTATTCATTGTTTGAAGATCCGAAATTCAATCAGTTAATCCAAACCGTTCAAATTGATCACCATATTGAAATATCATTGAAGACCAAATTTTACATTTTTTTGAATTTTTTTGCTATTTATTTTGATATGTTCAAATTGGAGGGTCTGAAATACTCCAATTATAATGTTTTTTAAAAATATCATAATAAATAGCAGAAAAATTCGAAAAAATGTAAATTTTGGTCTCCAAAGATATTTTAATATGGTGAATAACTTGAACAGTTCAAATTGAGTATTTAAATTTTGGATCTCGAAAAACGACTCTATGGCACATTAGCCATTCTATATATATATATATATATATATATATATATATATATATATATATATATATATATATATATGCTTCAAAAGGACCCATAATTGATAATTCTATGATATAATTAAAATTTCGGTGAGAATATAAAGGTCAAGCCCATCTGTGAGCATATGCTCCGCCACTTGCCACTGCTATAATTAACAAAATACAACAAATACAACTAAGCCTTTTTTCCAAACTATAATGAACAAAATAATTTTCCAAAATTAAACTTCAACACAGAGACAATAAAAATCATGCCTTCGACGTATATTCCTCATTTTTTTCCTTTTAATTAATTAATAAAAGAAAGATTTTACTGCCCCTAAAGTTTCAACCTTAAAAAAAGAAAATTCCATTAGTGCACGCTTTTTAAAATTGATAATGGTGCCAAAACAAGATTCCACTAACATCAATCGTTGAACAAATTAAAGCTGCTTTTTTTCCACTCACTATCTACACTCTACTATCAGGTTTAATTTAAGCATTTCCTTCGTTATATATTACTCCGACCATTTGTTTGTAGTTAGTAGTTCCATACAAAATTATACGTATAAGCGTGCTTTAGCACAGATTGAACTTGAAGTTTGACATTATCTTAAGGGAAATTTTCTTTGGAAAGGAAAGGTTAATGTTAATTATTAGAAGATTTGATAAACAAACAAAATTAACCCTTCTATATGTAATTGTGCATTATTTAAGTGTAGAAATCATTTTGATGCCAATCCAGTCATGTCTGGTATGCAACCTTTATTCCATTTAGCGCTATTTTACGTGCAAGAAATTTTCTCCTCGTAAGACAGCACTACAAGTTTATTTAGTGCTTTCCAGAGTAGAAAACCATAAACCCAATTGAAAACTGTATACTCAAAGCCTATTGTTTTTTCCCTGATGCATATTACACCCGCTATATAAACAATTATTTTGAAAAATCAAATATGAAAATAATACGTTTTGCATAATCGTGCTACTCTTCAATTAGAAATACGAAAATGATGGGGAATGAACAATACCTGAAAACAAACCATCTAAAACAACCGAAACTCAACCCTTATCTAAACCTGAAGATAATCAAAAATCTAATTTGATACAACAAATTTGGGCGTAAATTATCCTTAGCATGCTACAGTACGAACCGAAACAAATACGATACCCAATTACCCATATTAACATGTCCCCATATCATACAAATTAAACCCCGATAAAATCTGAACCCACACGATCGGAATTATCGAGTAACTCAAACCCGAAAGTCCATAAAATTAGAAATTAATTTATCCATCACATTTTGAAGTCTGATACATATATAGTTAAACCCCGAAAGTGATATAAATCTGACTTTATCCGAACCAAACCCAACTCAACACACTCGGTTGGATATTCACAATTTCACATAGTTTTTAAAATGTTATTTAAATTGTCACTGCTTTGTTAAAGAATATTTTATGAATTAATTTATTGTCCTAAAGGGTGATAAACCTTAATAAAAAAATATTTTATGAATTAATTTATTTAGATTTATCTGTCCAAATAATTTATTAATAATATCATCAAAGTTGTCCCTAAAAATTCGAAATAATTTAATTGATTTAATGCATAACTAAAGTTTCCAAAAGAGTGCTTACAAATTTAACCATACTTAAGTTCAGTCCCAGTTCAGTACATCATATAAAATTCAGAAACCTAATTGATCCAAACTCAAAAGGTAAAGTGGCCAACAAAGAATATAAAATAGATACAAGGTTTACTTGCAACGAAATCCCATCCTTTGAACCTATTTAACCAACATTTATTCAAACGGATTCCAAATAGCCACCAGTCCTTTACATTCCAATGGGAACTTTCGTCGGCCATTTTGTACCAGGCCTGGCCTTCACATTTCTCGGCTTATGGCACACCATTTGCACCATTAAATGCTACAAGCTCAAAGGCCCGTCTCACTTCACCTCCACCACATGGTTTCCTATCAACACAAGAAATCATTTCATCAAACACCTAGAGTTGTACCTCCTCTTCACCTTCTCCATTGTTGTAATAATTCTCCAACTAATAAACCACCCGTTTCAGGCCCTCAACTACGAACACGCCTCCATGTATCTCCATGTTGCGCTCTATTCTTTTCTAGCTATTGTCATAGACCTCTCTCCTTCGAGTAGCTCGCTCTCTGGATTGGTAACCACACTAGCTGCCTCTGTTTTCGCGCAAGAGCTGCTTCTGTTGCATTTCCACTCAGCTGACCATGTTGGGCTTGAAGGGCACTACCACTGGCTGCTGCAACTCATCGTGGCAGCCTCTGTAGTTGCTACTTTTCTCTCAGGAATTTCATCGAACAGCTTCCCAGCAGCAATAGTGAGGTCGGGGTGCGTGATACTCCAAGGGTGGTGGTTCATGGTAATGGGTTTCGCTCTATGGATGCCGAAGCTGTTGCCAAAGGGTTGCCACGTGGAAAATGGTGAGGTGGCGTGTGACAGTGAGGAAATTACGAAAAGAGCCATGGCCGTGGCTAATTTGGAGTTTAGTTGGGCCGTGGCTGGGGTGTGGGTTGTGGTAGCATTTCTGACCTTGAGATTGGATTGGAAACTGGAGTATAGACAGCTCCAAGGGCCCACTGTCAGAGAGAGTGATGGGCTGAAGTTGGTTAATCGTTTGGATAATGGTGTGGGGCTTGTATAAGCTATTAAGCTTTGCTTGGCCTAATTAGCTGTGTTAATTGGACATAATCTTCTTACCTCAAAAAACCTCAAAAAAGGAATCTTCAGACTTAAAGCCAACTTTCCGCTTTTGATTACTAACTTAAGCACACAATGTATGCTTAGTTTCATGAGTCCTGTTGAAGCATGCTAAGATGTGTTCAGTTATAGACTTATAGTACAATTGGTTATTTTGTACTATAGCATAATAATTTTGGAAATAAAACATGTAAAAATCAGGCGCGAGTACTTATAATTTTGGAAATAAAACATGACCAAAATAAAACATGTTTTCAATACCCTACTGCTTACCGGAAAATTTTGGTAATACCGGATACCGGAACGGTGGCCGAAATGGCGGTATTCGATATTTAGAGAGGAAATACCGGGAAATTTCGGGAAAATATCGGATTTCTGTCACTGACCGGTATGGATGCCGGTAGGATGTTGAAAACCATGCTTGGAACTCCCCAAATTGGAGCAGAGGGTTGTATGACATAGCTTCTTCATGCAATTGTTGGCATTCAGAATTTCAATGTTCGAAGTTGGAAGAAAAAATCAACGTTCGCATAGTAAACGCAGCCTCACGCCTTTTAATTCCAAAAAGTAAAAGAACTATAGCTTAGAACCGAATTATCTCATACACCAAATAAAAGAGACCGATCTCTTATAACAAAATAATGACTTTACAATTTTAATGATATGTGCTTTCAGCCTCAACATTCACTAGACAATGCAATCTATAATTATAATCTAAACACATCAATTGTAATATCTAACCAAACTACAATGATGAAAATCGAGACTAACTCCACAAGAGATTGCAATGGCTATGTGGATTGCCGAAGGCTAGCCACGTAGAAAATGGTGACATGGCGTGTAATGGTGACTTGGTGACGAAATTACGAAAAAGCAGGACCTTGACGAATTTGGAGTTTAGTTGGGCTGTGGGCCTGTGGCTGAGATGTGGATTTTGGTAGTGTTTCTCAGCCGAAATTTTAAAAAATAATACTAAATTAATATAATATATTAAAAATAATATCCATATAATAATATTTTTTTAAATAGTATCACGAGATCGGAATTCCAGATTCCGAACGTAAGATCGGATTTCTGGATTCCGATCTTAGCTAATATCGGAATCCCGGATTCCGACCTTAGCTTTTTAATTTTTTATATATTATTTATTTATTTATTTAATTTATTAATTATTTAATAATTAGAAAAATAGATAATATATTGTAAAAATATTGAAAAAATATGAAAAAAATCAGGAATAATTAAACTAATTTTTATATGTAATTTAGTATTTTTTGGGAAAATTAAAATTTTTTCCTTTTATTAGTTTATTAATTAGTTAATTAATTAGAAAAATAGATAATATATTCTAAAAATATTGAAAAAATATAAAAAAATCAGGAATAATTAAAAGTATTTTTTGTTGAAAAATTAAATTTATTTTCCTTTTAATTAATTTATTTAATTAAATATAAATTTAATTAATTTATTTAATTAAATATAAATTTAATTAATTTATTTAAATAAATATAAATTTAATTAATTTATTTAATTAAAAAATGAATAATTAAGTATAAATTTTTAATTAATTTAAACTACCATTTGATATGCGTCCCGGATGTCGTCCTCTGTATATATTATTTTCATATTATATAATTAAACAATCATATCGAGTCTCATGATCAAAGAAGCACTTTCTGGATTGCGTTAGAAAGGAATCACACGAGATTAATGTTTTACTGAGACGGAGAAGAAAGACTAAATTTACTTGATTTACTGTATTTTTCTTTTTAATGATTAATTTATGATTTTAAAAATATTTTTAGTAGTTTAGAGTAGTTTTTAGGTTTGCAAACTTTCAAAGTGGATTTTGGAGGTCCAGAGAGCATTTTTTTGCTTCGAAAATGGTCGTTAAGGGGTTACACTCCGATAACATGTGTAGATCTCGTCGCCAGCTTTCCGGAATGTCCTCGATCGCCCCAAACGGACCTTCCTATCAAAAGTTAAGCCTGTTTAAAGTTTTAATGTTCAAATTATGCCTTTGTATCCCTGCAAATGCAGAAAGAATTAATAAAACTTTGAACATTCTGAAAGGATTATGCCTTTGTATCCCTGCAAATTCTGAAAATTTATAATCCTTTCTAAATGGTACAATTCATTTAATTAAATAAGTTATAAAAATTTCTATTTTAATTAAAAGGAAAAAATTTTAATTTTCCCAAAAAATACTAGATTACATATAAAATTTAGTTTAATTATTCCTGATTTTTTCCATATTTTTTCAATATTTTTACAATATATTATCTATTTTTCTAATTATTTAACTAATTAATAAATTAAATAAATAAATAAATAATATATATAAAAATTAAAAAGCTAAGATCGGAATCTCGGATTCCGATCTTAGCTAAGATCGGAATCCAGGAATCCGATCTTAGCTAAGATCGGAATCCAAGAATCCGATCTTACGTTCGGAATCTGGGATTCCGATCTCGTGATACTATTTAAAAAAATATTATTATATTGATATTATTTTTAATATATTATATTAATTTAATATTATTTTTAAATTTTTCGGGTTTCTCAGATTGAAATTGGATTAGAAATGGGCTTATAGAGCCCCCACCGTCTTAGAACCTGATGGGCTGATGTTGGTTAATGGTTTGGAGAATGGCCTATAATGTATGTTGTTACTTGTTACTAATGTTGGACATTTTTTTCAATCATTTTTATGAAAGGGCTAGAAAAGGTTGCAAGTAAGGGTGAAAACAGTCACTGTTTCGACCGTTCTTTCATTTTGTTTCGTCCGAAACAGTTAAAGATTTTTTGTTGACTTTCAAAAACGAAACGGTTAACGCAAATGATAGTCAATTTTCGTTTTCAAAACTAAACGGTTAACGAAATTGACCGTTTTCGTGGTCATTTTAGACATTATGCAGCCCTAGTTGCAAGGGAATAGGTTTTAGACCAAGGAAGTAATGTGGCCATGTGGGCTTCGGTCAGACGGTCATAGGCCATTATGTACAACAGTGTTTTCTTTGTTGTTTGTATACTTGCATAACGTCTAAAACGGTAATGAAACTTAACTGTTTCGTTAATCGTTTCGCTGACAAAATTGACTATCAATTCTGTTAACTATTTTGTTTTGGACGAAACGATCGAAATCACGAAAATATACATGGACGAAACTGTTTCATTGTTTCTTTAACCGTTTCGTTTTTGAAACGCATAGGAAATCTTTAACAGTTTCGTTTTGTTTCGTTTTGGACGAAATGAAACGAAATAATATTTAAAATAGTATCCATTTTCACCCTAGTTGTTTGCGATTCTAGTGAAACTTTGATATTCTAATTTCTATGTTGTTTAGAATTAATGAAACTGGTGGTATGATTCATCAAGTTTTCTCAATAATTTCACCTGTTGAGCATTTTAAGCATCGTTTAGTTGATAGATCAATTTTATAAATCGCTTAAAACGTTAAAAAAGTGAAATTAATATAACCAATTTGATAAAAAGCCCCACTGGTTATATAATTAAAGTGTAGAATTAACCAGTTCTGAGGCTCTTAATCAAACAGCTGGGGGTATTTGGTTCTGCTTAACTGGTGAAATTAGTATTCTAATTTCATTTCATATCACCAATTGAACAGGGCAATCTTCCAAGTTCCAATATTGCCCCTTCAGAAAAGAATATTTAAAACACTAATAAAAATAAAGGAAGCACTAAGCGAAAGGGAAATGATAGCAGATAAACCAAACCGTGGTTTCTTTAATGGGTAGCACACTGGTTTCAACATTCTAGACGCCTCTAACTACAGTCGTTGTTTGTTAAGACATAAATGGTAATCTTTATGGTTCTTTGTGCAATCTGCAATGTGCATATAAATTGGTACTACATGTTCCAATTTTGCAGACATCAAGAAAAACAGTTGTTGTTGGATAAGAAAAAGTAAAAAGTAAAATTTAGGTATCTTTTTGGAAAATAAGTTGAAAATTCAATTATCTACATACCTTACTGTTTGGTTCTATGGTTCTATACGGTTGTCTTGTGCCCTCTTTTTGAATTAATGAAGTCATAGTTTATTTGTTTCTATTCAAGCAATAGGAGCTATAGAGAAAGTCTCTCCTAAAACATTCATTTTGAATCTGTTCTGTCAAAAAGAGAAGAACATATTCCCACCAAACTTCTTTTGGTTTGATCGCTTTCTTTTTTAAAACTAGGTACTCATTCCAGTAGGCGAGAAAATAATTTTGTAAAGTACCTTTACCCTGATTGATGGGAAGTTTCTGCATGGCGTCTCCTAAGAACAAACATCGTATTTACACTAGATATGAAAAGGAGAAGAAATTTCATATTCTATTATCAGATGATTAATTTGATATGTTTGTAATCTCGTTTATATAAATATATAAATCAGGATGCATGCAACAGAAGTTATATATGGACAAAAGCTAGGGCAGAGAGCCAGAGAGAGGGCAGGAAAATTTATAAATTTTTTTTATTTTTCTATTTGATATAAAATGAGAAAGAGTCAAAATTCTCAACTTATTCTTTAAAATTAAAATGTTCCTAATGCACTCTTATCAGATATCATAATTAACCTTCACTCAAACTGCATTATGCTTTGTCACTAAATTAAGAGTTGGTTCTTGAAAAATTACAATTTTAATTTTTTTTTATGAATTCCAATTTTTTTTTAGTACGAATACACTGATCCAGTAATGATATAAAAATTTCACTAAATTAGTTTATTCGGCCATTCAGTTTTAATTTCCCCAAATACGCCTCTAAAGCAGTAAATACAAAAAAAAAAAAAAAAAACTGATCATTGCCCGCTCATTATCGAGTTGGACTCTTGGAAGCACCACACTATCTTGCAAAAGTTCTTAGAATGTTTATTACTACCTAATCTTAAATCATCTAGCCTGCCATTAAGACATTTAATAGCTAATGATCCAGGTCAATTTTTTTTTTTTTCTTATGAAGGCAACATATATGTGAGTCAAATAAAAAAACGTGCATCACATTCGACATCACCCTCGAGCTAGCCTTCATATGCACACCAATTTGTCAATTATCTCTATAGAAATTTTTTTTTTCTGATAAATTGAAAGTCCCATCTCGAAATAATTCCTAGGATAACACCCAATTGAGGTGTGACATTTGGATGCTCTAGCGGTTTCGTTTCTAGAATTCAACCTACTTGTCCAACAAGGCAATCCAGTCGGTCAAGTGTATGAGGCTTTAATGTTAGACTTTGATCAGGTGGCGGCTTCTCAACGGGATTTGTGTCGTTATGTGGCTTTATCTGATCGACTTGCCTTTTAATTCCCGTAGATTATATATATTTATTTAAATTAATTTGAAGCACATAGTTATAGTTTTTTAATAAATTCGAGTTGGTGAATATTTCATAATATTATTCAGCATTTAAATGACAACATTGTTTGTATTTTTGAGTTAGTAAAAATATTTTGAAATACTGTATATTCGACATTTGAATAAATTGGTAGCTATTTAAAATAGCCGTACGTTACCTTCGTTGTTTGTTATTTGAGTCAGAAATTAACTGAGCTACTATTATAAAATTTTAAATATTGCCTTTGTATATTTAATTATTATAAGTACTTGTGACATTCGATGTAAAGTGAATACATTAAGTTTATTTGAGCTACTATTATTTGAGCAGTACGTTACCTTCGTTGTTTGTTATTTGATCAATCATTCGATGTAAAGTGAATACATTAAATTTATTAAGACAATAAAATACTTATTTCCAAATATAAAATAACATAAGTAGATCATTTAGCACATTCATTTAGACGAAGATAGAGTATAAATGATCGCATGATAGATAAGTCTTCACGTTCCTTCAAAGACCTGACACAAGTGGATCGCACAAAATCATTCAATGAATTTTGAAGTACCTAAATTATTATTTGCGTCCCTATCGAACGTTCCGAATCAATATTTTTCACTTAAGTCAATCATTCTAGAGGATTCCAACTCGTAATGAATTAAATTAAGGGAATAATTTTACTAAGTGACGTTTAATACGAAATATTTATTAATATATATTCCTTAACATACTACCGGTTTGTAGTTTTGGTAAATGTAGCAAGAAATTCCTTGCCATATTCGTCAAATATGAGGTTTGTGCATACCTAAGTAATGGTATAAATATTCCAATATTCCCAATGAAAATATATATTATCATGACTATAGTTAAGCTACGTTAAGTTGCAAAGTGACGTAACCACCTAAATGGGTGGGTAAATTACAAATGGGAAAATTTTACACATGTGTTATATATATTTCCACATACATGTGTGTGTGTATGTATATATATATATGAAAATAATTAATGACAAATAATAAAAAAAAAGTAAATGGATCATATATATAGTTCTACTTATTAGCAATCATGTCCTAACGTACTGACGGTTAAAATCAAATAAGTTAGGTCTTGTGCGATACTAACATATAACATCTTGTCAATTAAATTAGGACCAAAGTGTAATTTTTTTAACCTTTAATTAGGACACAAGAATGAAAATAATACAAGTTAACGATATTTTAAAGAACTTTCAGGACCACACTTCAATTCACTCCTCGCCCCAGTATGTGGCCGTGGGGAAAGCAGTCAAAGACAAAGCACAGTGAAACAAAATTAATAATATCATATGCTCAATTCAGATCTCTCATCTTGGTAACGCAGTCAATATCATCCGTCAAAAATGGTGGACTGTCAACCATAGACATGATATATATATATTTCTTTTTTTTTTAAAAAAAGGCATGATATAGGAGTAAGTAAAAACGAAAAATCTTTTCCCTAATGCAATGTACATCCAATTAATTAATTGGGACAGCGTTTTGTTCGGGCGTCGACAAAAGACGGATCCGATTCCCTGACACGTAAGACATGACATCTCTTGAAAAGATCGGGATCCGACTCTCTGTGACATCATAAAGCGTTTCATATTCGGTGCGATTTAAAAATGGTTGAGTTACAAATCAAGTGTGCTATTGTGCTAAGATGATCGAGCTATTTAATTACTAAATTTTCTTAATAAAAATTTATTGATTCTCAAATATATATATATATATCGAATTTGATACAGATCCTTTAAAATTATACATGTAGAATATATCTAAATATGAATCATCACAATTTGTGAAGAAATTTATTATTAATACAGTTTGTCCATAATTTGTAGAGTTCTTAATTAAGCTCACATAAACATTCAAATTTGCATTAAAAATATTGAAAACACGTGCGACTCATTAACCAACCACAGACATCATGCTAACATGACTTTTTGCTAAGCAATTAAAAGATAGTTTATTCTTAGCTTCTAATCCTTCTGTCTTGGTTTAGTTGTGGTGTCAGCCATGCCATAAGCAAAGCCCATTTTAAATGGAACTGTTAAGTATCTCCATGCATGTTACCAGGTGGTGACAAGGCAACCACCGACGGATAGATCAACGTACAGACAAATTAAAGAAAGCATAACTTAAATTCTTTAGGGAGTGGCTAGTGTCAAACATACAGGACACATACCCTTGTCCAACGCGATAAAATTTTAATTTTTAAGATTGAAATGGCCGATCTAAACCACTCAAATTGTTCTATGTTATAAAATCTTTATGGAGACCAAATTTTATATTTTTTTCAATTTTTTTTACTATTTTTTTGGAATTTTTCAATATGCTCAATCTAAAAAGTTCTGAACCCTTCAATTTTGAAAATTCGAAAAAAATAGTTAGAAAATATGAAAAAATATAAAATTTTATTATCAAGGATATTTTAATATAGAGATCATATTGAGCGGTTTGGATCGACCGTTTGAAATTTTAATATGAGCCGTTTGGATCGTGTTTGACGTCCTATATGTTTGATTCTAGCATTACTCATTCTGTAAAAACATAAATTTGAGAGATAAATTTTCAGTGCATGAATATTAATTTTAATATAGGTCGAAAAGCAGACCGCTAGTTTTAAATTACACAAATAATGATTAGTTATTCATTAGTGCTAAAATCGAACTGACAAAAATAACTCACCGTCTTTTGAATGTTACAGAAAATTTTAAACAAAATTACCATTATGATGATATGCGCATGTACGTCTTTGAGAGAAAAAGGAAATTTCGGAAATTACAAGATTAACTTTGTGCACAATGCATTCCAAACTCAGGGTTTGGCGGCTTTGGCCCTGACAAAATTAAGCGAAAACTGATTTTGCTAGCTTGTTTCCTAAAAAAATTTAAAAAAAATGAAAAATATTTTGCTTCGTGAATTATTTTGCTCCTTTAGAGGAGTAGAATTGTCACTAGGGCCCCTAATGAAAGTGCTGATTGGTCGATGAATTTTCTCTGAAACACCACTTTGGTCCCACAAATATATGATCTGACAGTGAGGGTCAACCTGTTTAGTTTATCCCAAGTCTCAACTATTAGTAATAATTTCGAATGTTCTATGACAGTGGAATATCCAGAAATGCCGTAAACATTTATTTTGCCATACATAACTTAAAGAGTCATTCCAAAATTCAATTTGAAGTTCCGCACAGAAGATCTGTGAATACTGCGCCTTAGGTCCCTTGTTCCATATTCTAACTTCAAAAATCAAACGAAGTTTCAAACTTTTTCATTTCAGAACTCTCTAGACGCCACCTTCGTACAGATATATATTTGAAATCCAAAACAAAACCGAAATCCTCACATCTCACAACACACCTACTCATCCTAATTAAGCTCTTTGTATAACCCCTCTTGCTAGACTTCTCTTTCCCTTCCATCTTACTTGCTAACCAAGTACATACACAAACCACCCTCACTCTTCACAAACCAAAGCAGTAATACATGGGCACCTTGGTAGGTCATGTTGCACCGGGTTGCGGCTTCCTCCTAATCGGCCTATGGCACTTCTTCAACCACATTAGGCTTTTCTCTGTGCGACCGAAGTCCTATGTTGCACCGCCATGGTTCCCCTCGCCTCTCTTGAGACATCTAGAGCTAATTTTAATAATTCTCGGAAGTCTTGCATCTATTTCCATGGAATTATTTATTGGTCCCGACAAGCACCAACCGTTTGATGACGATGGCACCATTCCTTCCAACCACCTTCACAACTTTGAGCATGCATCTATATCCTTAACTTTCCTAATTTATGCGGCATTTACAATATATTTTGACCGCATCAAGATGAAGGAACGGGACGCCATGTCACAATTCTTGGGTGCCATAGCCTTTGCACAACAACTGTTGATATTTCATCTCCACTCTGCCGACCACATGGGCGTAGAGGGGCAATATCATTGGTTGTTACAAACGGTGATTGCGATATCATTAGCTACAACTCTTCTCAACATTCTTTTCCCGAAAAGCATTATGGTCAGCTTTGTAAGGTCAGTGAGTATAGCGTTTCAAGGGATTTGGTTTATAGTTATGGGAATTATGCTGTGGACTCCTAGTTTGATACCCAAAGGGTGCTATTTGAACATTGAGGAAGATCATCAGGTGATGCGGTGCCACACAACTGAGGCGCTTCACCGGGCAAAATCCCTTGTGAATATACAGTTCAGCTGGTACATGACCGGTACAGTGGTATTGGCCATCTTGGGTTATGTGTATTTGACAAAGTTGTACCCTGAGGAGCCGGATTACCTACCTTTGGTCAGAAAAACAGACGAGGAAGACGATGATTTGGAGATGAGGAAGCTAGGAAATTAGGAAGGGCTGAAAGTTCGTTTTATTTATTTTCTTTTTTTCTTTTTGTTGAGAATCTCCCAATTTGGTACCAACAATGGAGGTATTACACTGTACAGGTATTGTCGTGTCTGAGGTCAGGTTAAAGTCAATGGCTGACTTGACTCCAAAATTGGAGAAATCTCTCTATACAAAACAGGAGGACATTCTTTTTTTGTTTAATGATTTCTGTAATGTGGGATTTGCTTTTAGTTTTCTTGGTCTTTTGGTAAGATCATGTGTAAGTTAGATGGAAAAGTTGTACAAAGATACGTATATAATAGTAGATTCCTTTTAGGATCTTAGCCGTTGCTGTGTTAAGACATGGGGAACATGCATGCATGAGCTGGTTTTAATATTTGTTGTACAGTTGTTCTGTGTCTTGTTATTGAAAATAATTTGGTTTTGTCTCTTTTGTTCAAACTTTTGCTCTGTCATATACTCTTCATATGACTATTTTACATTGACTTGTCACATATTTATTGCACCTTTTGCATTTACTGATTTACATTTAAAGGTGAAGTTTTTTTGTGGATATGTTAGTTTTTTTTTTTAAGATAAATTGAGGGTCAAGCCTCCCAATCTATTTTTAAATTAAATGTCTATAAAAACCTTCTAGTCGGGTTTCGAACCTGCTACCTCTTATTTGAGATGCATTGTTTTTGTGCCACTAGACCAAGAGCTGGTTCTTATGTTAGTTCCTTTTTGAAGGTAGAAGAGGGACATTTTTTAATTTGAATCATTCACATACAGGAGAAATTGACATCGACATAATTTAATTACGAGGAAAATTAAATCTACAATTTACCTATTGTTATAATTAATAATACTCTTTGTCACTTTCTCTAATAAAACTTTCCTCTTTCCAAATTTGTGTGCTTTGCTTCCTTATTAATAGATAGTTTTTAACCTTTAATTGAAGCACTATTATGGACAGGTATCCATAACTATCACTCTATCAGAGCAAATAGTCCATTATTGAAACGCTATAAAGTCATTTTTAATGGAAGACACTCGTGCATCGGTAACAAATATTGAAGGTAAATATTAATCATTCGGTATAGAGAGTGTTAAACATTAATTAATTTTGTGTGGCGAGTTGCCAAGTTGTTTTCATAAAAATTAACATTGCCCTTTAATTTGCTTATATTGTCAGTAATTGAATATGAAAATTAGAGCTTTTTCTGTCAATGAAATAGAGAAAGTCGATCGAGTTCACTTAGAACACAATATATCAACTTAAAGCAGAGTGAATTAAGTAATACAACTCATGACAAATTAAGAGGACAAAATGAAGTGACAGGACACCGATGTATAAGGATTAAGCAGTTAGCAGTCTTATATAAAACCATATTTTATTAAATTACTCGTTACCAAAATTTCTTGATTGTAATATTATAATTCTTGTAGCTTTCCTTACATTAATTGCGTAGTTTCTTACAGTAGTCGTCCTTATATTTCCAATTAATTGGTTAATTTGTAAAAAAAAAACCAGTTTTTTTACATTATTTTGGTTTAATTAATTAATGTCCCTTTCTTCATTGTTTCTTCTGCAAGACACATGCAATAGAAAAAAATGAATTTAACTTGTAAAGGAATCTTGTGAAATGAGGATGTTTGACTAAGTGTTAAAGACTTTCATAAGAATAATATCTGTTAAGAGGACAAACCTATAATTTTGTAAGATTTTCCAAATATATTAACTTTATTAAATAAATTTGAGTGAAGGAACTAACTTGGTCAGCTCTCCAGTTGGATACGCAAACGCAAGTTTAAAACCCAAGGAGAAAATTAAACAATTTCCTTGATATGAATTTAGACAGACAAAATCTTTAGGCGATTGAAACTAGATCACTTTCAAAAATAATACTTCTTAAGAAAGATAGTTTTGGACCTTCAAAAAAGAAAGATAGTTTTGAACGGTACTAGAATATTCTTGCCACTTGCAAGGGACTTCCTATTGTGGCTGCGCAGACCTAACATGCTAACACTAACATAGAGTTATCATGCTTATCTCTATTGATTTTTTTTAAATAACACCGAATATTTTTATTATACCGAACGATTAACAATAATAAAACTAAAATAAAATTATTGAGTTATCATGCTTATCTCTATTGAATTTTTCCCACGTTTATAATAATAAAACTAAAATAATTTTCTTGGACATATTAACAATACATTCAACTTAATAACTATGAAATTCCAAAGTATTTTTTCTACTAACTAAACGACAATATATTTTTGAATGAAGGTTACAAATTTGATATCTATCTAAATATATAATGGATAATTCAAATAGACATAGCCGGCATATCCTTATTTTAAGAAAAGTATTACAATTGAAAACTTAAAAGTGTTTTACTAATTAATATGTGTACTTGTATGATATCGTGCTTATATAAAGATGTGGACTTGATATCTCTATCAAATAAAGTGAAAGACAATTGACGGTTTGAATTTAGGCTGCTAGTGCTGTATCATTAATTATACAGCACAACTGTATAGAATTCAATAGTAAGATTTGCATCCTCTGGGACTTGTATTTTTATTTTTTATTTCGATATTTATTTTCGGGAACTGACAATTAATCACGTAATTTTGGAACTCCTTAAAAACCTGTGCATTTGTAAATCTCAGACATCAATATATGTCAAAATCCTTGAAAAAATGAAAAAGAGAGAGAGAAAGAGAGAAGAATAAAGTTCTCCCATAAACCATATTTTTAATTAAAAAATAGGAAGAATCCACACCAGATAGCAATCCGACTCTGCTGTTGCGCGACACAGCGTGTAGCGCACTACGAGCCGTCTGATCTTGATCGAACGGTTCACTTTTTACGGGCCTATCAATCTAGGTTACATGCACGGGACTCCCTTGTCCATTGGATTTTAATCAGACGTCCAGCGTACCGCGCGACACGCTGTGTCGCGCGGCAGCGGATCTGAATTTCACCAGATAGTGGGGAATTTCCGGGGAATTGAAACCGTATCTTATTCCATGCCGGACTTCCAGCCGTTATTCTTCCTGTGCCCAAAGTGGACTAATACCTGAAATCCATCTTCTAGACTCTTTGCGTTGGTAGAAAAAGGAAATTAGTCATCTTGTGCCATCACGTGACGTAATTAAGCTATCACGTGGAACGTCAGGTGATAAATGTGCATAGAAGACGTAACAAAAAGAAAATGCTAGCAAGATCTGCAGCCTTATGATAAATCTAAATTTACTGACATGAAATTAATTAATTTTCCAATCGATTAAATATATATCCAAATTATAAATATGTACATAATAGTTTAGATAATTTGTGTATTGAAATGATGATTAAATATTTTTTTAATTTGCATCAAAATAATTTGTTGAAGTGAATATGATCAAACAATTTTTAAATTGCGCCAAATTTATAAACAGCCTATCCAAAATGTAAATAAGTAATATATTTATTTTTTATATTTTATCCAAGCTTTTAAATTTCACCTAAATAACGGCGTTATTTTCGAAATTTCGGTTTATAGGACAAAAACGTACCAACGTTACAGTTTCAAACCAGAAAAATGCGTAACGCGTCATTTCCGAAATAACGCTGTTATTTCAGCAAAAAAAAAAATTTCATTTAGCGGAGAAAAAACGGAGAGCAAAGAGACTTTATGTAATATAATATTATACTTATACATAATAATTGTGATAGTCATTTTTTCAGTCGAACTAAAACCAAACCCTAGCCCCTTTAATTAATTATGAAGCTATATATAACAATTCTAAGTTGTATATTAATTATTAAATTATTAAATATTAATCAGTAAGTTACTAATTTGTATTTATATATGCACCGTTTTTTCACCGAAAAAATACCGCACCGTTAAATCAACTCTGAACCGTCATATCGAAAAAATCGCATTTTAAAAGCTTGATTTTATCAAATAAATTAATATATTATTATTTTCCCCTTATTATGAAACTATGGCTGCGTGTGCAATCAACCCCTATTTTGAGCAAAACTCTCTTAAGTTAACTATCCTAGTTAAGTTACTCTAGCTATGATAAGATGATATGAATCAATATTTATTATTTCTTATTCTTGTATTGTCCTTCCTTGCACGTTTGTGTAACCATCTTAATTTCTCGGTGGGCTGTTTACTTCGAGGATATTGGGCTTTCTAGGTGTTTTTTAAATCCTGATAGGCTTCAGACACAAACACAAGTAGTTATCCTATCCACTCCCATATATATGTAAAACCGGGCACATTCTTCTTCTGAATTCATTTCATAGGTAATTCCAGTACTAGTATGGCGTGACACAAAAAAAAAAAAAAAAGAAAGAAAGAAAGAACAGAAAAAGAAAATGCAAAACTGAGGAAGGTGATAACTGAAGAAAGTGATATTAAAGAATCGTGGCACAAAAGTCCAGACACAATTTTTATCCTTTCTCCAACTAATATTTTGTTGAAATAAAAATAGGTGAAACAAAAAGAAAAGAGATTCACAATATAATAAAGATGTAACTTTTTATGGTGCAAGAAATTACCCTGTCCTAAGGTAAGAAGCTTAAACGATAAACTTTTAATTCAAAATAGCATCCAGATATAATAAAGTTCCGCAGTAATTTATAGGGGCCGTTTGGATCGTCCAAGGATTTTGGAGAATTTCATCTTCCTACCATAAATTTATTATAAACAATCCAAACTCTTCACAAAATTACACACTTCCCAATAAATTTATTCCTAGGAATTGCAACTTCCCCAAATTCCCCAACTTCCTAAGCGATCCAAACGGCCCCATAAGGAGTTTTCATAGAGGCTCAAAAATTTGAAAATACATTTGATAATTATCGTATAAATAAAAATATTTGATAAAACATAAATTCATAAGTTTATAGAGCCGGTCACTCACTAAAAGGTGTTCTTCTTCCATTAATTTATCAAAAGAAATTGTGTAAATATTTAGCTCTTGATAGTTCGCAAATATTTTGAATTGTACTTTCTACAAATAAAAAATATTTATTAACGTTACCATATCAATACTACCAACATACATTATTTTGACACATCGATCTGAAAGTTTTGTTTATGATTTTTCTTAATTAGTTTAATCAAGCTTTTAAATTTCGGCGAAATAACGCCGT
Source organism: Rhynchospora pubera (assembly GCA_028095005.1). Classification (NCBI taxonomy): domain Eukaryota; kingdom Viridiplantae; phylum Streptophyta; class Magnoliopsida; order Poales; family Cyperaceae; genus Rhynchospora; species Rhynchospora pubera. Next base: position 20,382,428 of record CM051463.1, read on the forward strand.
TTTTTCGGAAATTTCGGTATTTCGGACAAAAACGCACCACCGTTACGGTTTCAAACTCAAAAAATTCGTAACGCGTTATTTTCGAAAAAACGCCGTTATTTCGGTGAAAATATTTCGTTTTGCGGTGAAAAAACGGAGATATTTTAATCATTTTGGTATTTGATATTGTACTATTTGAAGGAATTTCATGATGCGAATCGGGTAATTTTAAAATTTTATTAACCGATAACATCTAAGATCGTTCTTATTATCGCTAACTTTCCTATATTATATTTGCATCACAATCACATATATTCCTATAATAAGGATTGTTGAGCCATACCTATGGTCTCTAACGAAGCTTTGTTCCTCTTGGTTCACCTTGAATCCGAAACAAGAATGACAGTTGAATCCGTGCTAGCGAATTCCCCGTCAACACCTAGCTCCGCCACCCGTGTCTTGATCGATTGCTTAATCGATAGAATATTTTAACAAATATTTTGAGGAAGAGAAAGCCAAAGCTTCAACACATGAAGACTTACTTGTATATACAATTTCTGATCTGTTTTACCTTTAAAACATCAGAATAAACATTTCAAATTCGTATAGCAATTAAAGCCACTAATCAGAAATTAAAACAGCACTTTAATTTCTGACGTTTCAGCACTAAAACAATGATAACTCTTTATAGGAAACTCCAAACGACATGAAACTTGAACCATTGGATTCTACACTTCCAGGGCTACAATTTTCATATATCATTTGTCCAATTTGGTTATCATTTGCTATACTAATTATCAGTTTAAAGTTGGCTCAAATTCTGACCCGAATTTAAAGTCTTTCTTTCTCTCTTCATTTGTTAAAATAATTGGGCTTGGGCTTTAAATAAATTTATGCACTCTATAATAATATTCATATATTATTATATTATGTGAAACACATATAATATTCACATCTCAATAAATTTATTCATTGCTAGTTAATCACGTCATGTGATATAATTTTCTATTTGTACACTTTGTTTCATACAACATGAAACCTTGTACATAGAAAATATATTTCTTGTTTCCCATTCAGTTGGTGTGACCTATATTGAGGATCCATATTATGTTGGCAATGGAATAAAACATTTTATTCCATAAACTGCAAGCGGTACTCTAGCATACATTACAGCTACCCAAATAATATAGATGTTTAGCAAATCCTTTTACGAAACACGATCCTTCTAGTAATGCTATTAACATTACTTGTGTCTATTCCTTGCCATATGATATTATGATTATTATACAAAGTAGGGCTGTGTCATCTTCGTATTATAATCTTTTCTTGGTCTCCAATAAGTATGATTATATAATTATAACTGCACTTCAGTTATATTGGATCCATTTATAATCTTACTTTACCAAGGGGCCCTTTATAATATCATTCCTCAATTCATGAGTGGCAATTAGCTATTGACATATATATTTCCATCCTACACAAGTTATATACAAAGAACTATTACTTTTATCACCACAAGCTTTACATGGCTTCAAATAATAATCACGTTGCATATTCCTTATGTGAAAATATATCATATCAATCTTAGAATTAATGACACGATAAAAATATTAATGACACAAACACAATCCATATAATATTTTTATCAATTAGGTCTGTTCAATATATGAAACTTTTCATATACTCGTGTTATTAAATGATAATCCTTTATCAACGTTTACAGAACTACAACGTACTTTTAATCAACACGACAGTCTTGCATGGCATATTAGTGTTCCTGCTAATATCCAAGACCTGTGAACATTTTAGAGATATATATTCATTTTATTTAGAGTTCTGCGGTTCAAGACCAAGAGCATCTTCTTGAACACTTCTAAATACGAATACAAACTCATGGAACAAAATGTAATAACATCCAATTCATAAATATAACATATAAAAGTAATCACCATAAGATAACTTTTAGAACACAATTCCAACAATCTCCCACTTGTTCTTAAAGTTACTTCTTATACATTCTTATGTATTAACTTTAAAACTAGGGTTGCCTTTTGACTCATTCTGTTATCTCTATCCACTCTCCATGTGTTTTCAAACCCATGGAATCAAAGTGAACATCACTTTTGGCTTGAGATAAAGGCTTTGTTAGCGGATCTGCTGTGTTACCATCCGTGTCCACCTTTAACAATTTTATTTTACCATCTTCTATGAAGTCCCGAATGACAAAGTACTTTCTATCCATGTGTTTGATCTTGTGGTATGAACCACGTCAAGTTCCTCATTGAACTTTTTGATCAAACATTTACTTCGTTGGCTTTAGCAACAACCATCAATTCTGATTGGATGCTTGAGTCAGCTGTTTGCTAAATGTTTGAATCTTTTCAAACTAACAGCGCTTCCATTCAAAATGAATACATATCCATATTGCGACCTTTTATCATCATAATCGGTTGCAAAACTCGCATCGCTGTAGCCTTCTACAACGAGTTCCCTTGTCCCTCCATACACAAGAAATTTATCCTTAGTTCTGTTAAGATACTTAAGGATATTCTTGACTGCACTCCAATGTGCAGGACCTGCATGGGCTTGATGACGACTTGTCATACTTAGAGCATACGCGACATCAGGTCGTGTACAAACCATAGCATACATGATAGAACCAATTGCAGAAGCATATTCTACATTCTTCATGATATCAATGTCTTTACGTGTCATAGCACGTTGAGACTTGCTAAGTTTTACACCTTGACTCATTGGCACATTTCCTTTCTTGGAATTTTCCATGTTGAATCGTTTCAACACTTTGTCAATGTATGTATGTTGACTTAAGCCAATGAGTCTACGTGACCTGTCTCTACATATCCTGATTCCCAAGATATATTGAGCTTCACCCAAGTCTTTCATTGAGAAAATCTCTTTCAATGAAACTTTTGTTTGCTCCATTAAGGGAATAAAGTTGCCAATCAATAGTATGTCATCGACATATAGGACCAAGAAAAGTACATAGCTCCCACTGACCATCTTGTATACACAAGGTTCTTCCTTACTTTGAATAAATCCAAGGCGTTTAACCTCTTCATCAAAGCGCTTGTTCCAACTCCTAGATGCTTGCTTCAATCCATAAATGGACCTTTGAAGTTTGCATACTTTACTGCCATTATTTGGATCTTCAAAACCAGGAGGTTGTACCATGTACACATCCTCTTCCAAATTCCCATTAAGGAATGCTGTTTTGACATCCATTTGCCATATTTCATAATCATAAAATGCAGCAATGGCTAGTAATATCCGAATTGACTTAAACATTGCAACAGGCGAGAAAGTTTCGTCATAATCAATCCCTTGAACTTGACTAAACCCTTTCGCTACAAGCCTTGCCTTGTATGTTGTCATGTTTCCATCCATGTCCATCTTCCTCTTGAAAACCCATTTGTTTTGAATAGCTTTCTTATCTTGAGGAAGATCTACCAAGATCCACACTTGGTTGTCATACATGGATTGCATTTCAGATTTCATGGCTTCATACCATGATTTTGAGTCTTCTCTTTCCATTGCTTCTTCAAAGGTCTTTGGATCATCCATATCCATTACCAAGATCTCATGAAGTCCTAGATACATATCAGGCTTCTTCCTAGATCTTGTTGACCTTCTTAGTTCTTGTGGCTCTTCGTGTTCATCTTGAGTACCTCGAACCTTTTGCACAATCTCTTGTGGAATTAGTTCAATACTCGATTGAACACCATGTGGTGATTCGTGAACCTCTTCCTCAATAGGTTGAGGAACTTGTACACTAATGCTCCCACTAGCCGTCGGAACTATGGTTGGGCTACTTCGATCTACATGGTTGTCATCCATGACCTGATCGAGGTCTTGTAGTGTTTCTTGAGTTTCCTCAAGCATTACACTACTCCCACTACTTTTGATTCTTTCGAGAAATTCTTTCTCTAAGAAATTGCACCCCTTTCAACTAATATTCTATTTGTTGTCTTGTGCCAAAAGTAGTATCCTTTTGTTTCTTTCGGATAACCTATAAAGAAGCATTTTTCTGCTTGGGGTTCTAGTTTGGTTGACATCAATCGTTTGATGTAAGCCTCACAACCCCAAATCTTGAGAAAAGACAAGTCAGGAGTTTTTCTTGTCCACAACTCATACGGAGTTTTCTCGACAGATTTAGATGGAACAATATTCAGTGTGTAAGCTGCAGTTAGCAATGCATGTCCCCAAAAATAAAGAGGCAATTCTGTTTGGCACATCATTGATCGAACCATATCAAGCAATGTTCTGTTTCTCCTTTCCGATACACCATTCCACTGAGGTGTTCCTGGAGGAGTCAATTGTGGTATGATACCACACTCTTTCAGATATGTACCAAATTCATTACTCAAGTATTCTCCACCACGATCAGTTCGTAAAATCTTAATTCTCTTACTGAGTTGATTTTCAACTTCATTCTTGAATTCTTTGAACTTGTCAAAAGATTCACTTTTGTTCTTCATTAGATAAACATAGCCAAAACGACTACAGTCATCTATGAACGTAATGAAGTACCTAAAACCATCTCGTGCACTTGTTCTCATTGGACCACATACATCAGAATGTATCAATTCCAACAAGTCTTTCGCCCTTGAACCTTTCTTCTTGAATGGTTTCTTAGTCATTTTACCAACCAAACAAGATTCACATGTCTCTATTGCATCGCAATCCATGAGACCAAGAAGATTACTATCATGTAACTTCTTAATGCGTTTCTCATTTATATGACCAAGACGATAGTGCCATAAGAGAGTGTTATTTTCATGAGATACTTTGAGTCTTTTGTTATTGATACTTAGAATATGTTTATCATTCACTTCTAGCAAATATAAACCATCATGAACAGTAGCATTTGCATAGAAAAATTCCATCTTTTACAATACTCAAACACGAGTTTGAAATGGTAAAGACATAACCATCTTTGTCCAAACACGACACAGATATAATGTTCTTACATATAGATGGAACATAATAAACATTATTCAAATTAATTATTAAACCACTAGATAAATGAAGATTTATTGAGCCAATGGCCAATGCCGAGACACTAACACCATTGCCCACCTTCAAAATGACTTCTCCTCTCTTGAGATGTCTTCTATTCATTAGTGCCTGCATATTTGCACAAATATGAGCACATGATCCAGTATCAATTACCCAATCATGAATAGATGTGGTTAAATTAATCTCAATAACATAGATACCTTTCGGAACCTTGGGACGCTTCCGCTCTATTTTGCCTGAGTTTAAGTCAGCCTTGTACTTTGGACAATTCACCTTGAAATGTCCCAACTCATGACAATAATAGCACCCGGTTTGCGGAGTTGGCGAATTTTTCTTTTTGCCTTTGGAGGTGCTCGCTTGAGCTTCTCCGTTCCCCTTGTTCTTTTTAGATATCTTTCTTTTGCCCTTTCCTTTTTGAACTTTCTTGCCATTCTGTGAGATCGCAAGAACATTCTTCTCTCCCTTATGTCTGTTCATATCGGCCTCAGCTTGCTTCAAAGTCTGATGGATCTCATCCAGGGTCATTGCCTTTTCACGCAAGTGAAGATGCATGACTACATCTCTGTAAGATGGAGGCAATGAACCAAGGATTATATCCTCAGCAGAGTCAGCATGCATTGGAGCATTTAGCTTCTCCAATTTCTCAAGGTAATCCAACATTTTCAACATATGTTGGTTGACAGAAGACCCTTCTGCCATGTTACACCTTGTGAAAGCTAAGGTGATCTTTGAACGCTCTTTACGAGCATTCTCCAGAAACATCTTGGAGAGACGTTCAATTATCTCTTTTGGAGTATTGTTTATGAACTTTCTAGTAAGTTCAGTAGCCATACTTGCCAACATGAGACCTTGAACGCTCAGTTCGTCCTTGCGGTACTTTTCAGATTTGGTCTTTTCCTCATCAGAGGGATTTGTACCTAGTACTGGAGCATCTTCCTCCAATACATTAACAAGATCCTCCGACCTGATGATAAGTTGGAGTTTCAATTCCCAATCAAGAAAATTGGAACCATCATTCTCCAACGGAAACTTTTCGAGTATGGATCGGATAAGTACATTGTTTGTTCATTCTATAAAATAAATTAAAGGATTTCATGTTAATATTTATGTAAAACTTCATACTACATATTTAAAATTTGTCCATTATGCAGTATATTCAAGATCCCATCATAAATAAATCGAACTCATCCGAAATATAAAATCAAGGTAAGTAATCATTTACTAATCATAACCTTTTAGAAAACTTTTGCAATCGTTTGCAATTTTCTAAACCTTATGACTCTTGTTGTTTATTAAGAAAATTTTCTTACTAAACGATTTTCCCGAGACTTCAAGCCTAGATCTTGACTGCTCTTTAAGCAAACTTATTTTATTGGTCAATATGCTTGGCTATATTATCTCCATAAAATAAATGTATCAAATGCCTCACATTTAATCCACCTATCAATGGCCTGATAATATATCCTAACACATTCCACGATTTCTAAAGATTAAAGATTACACTCATGCATCTCAATAATCTTTAGCTTAAAGTGGATAAAATAAGAAGGAAAAATACTTAATTTTTCATTGGACAATTCAAATGTGACTATAGTTTGGTAGGTCATGTTTCCATACACCCATACCTATCCTAACATATATCATTCACATATAATCATAAAGCACATCACATAACACAATCACAAAACATTTGTGAGTTTGTATGCCTCTTGCGCTTCTCTTCATCCACCGTTTTGTCTTCTTGCACCATTGGATGAAAAATTACATATAAAATAAATATGCTGCCCCAAACTTTATTATGAATCCTTTCAAAATAAAATTTGCTAAGTGCAAGTATTAGGAACCCATCTCATTCTCACAATGCATATGATGTAAATAATAAATAAAGGCATCCTATACATAAATTGCCTTTTGTGCCTAATTAATAAACACTTATTAAACTTGCTTACAATCAAACAAACACATCACATCAAAATTTACATCACACAAGGCATTGAAATGAGACATACAAACTCGGTTCCCTGCAAAACAAAATTAGAATAGGAATTGCATACCGATGCACTATTTTGTACCTTTTAGTTAATTTCCATTTCTTATGCAATTGCGGTTCTCTAAATCATTTAAATCCCAGAAAAATGATTTATAATTCTCTGTTACGATTTGCACCATAGTTTGAAAAATAATCTTTTAAACATTTAAAAGAAAACTCAAACCGTTATTGTTCTTGTCACAGAAAAACTGCGCACTGTTGCTGTTTTGCCTTTGTGACGAAATTCCATAAAACTTTTGTATAAGAAAGTTTTATTATTTAAAAACTAGACTTCAATATCTAAATTTAGAAACTGGTTTCATCAAAATACGATAATCCATTTGAGAGAAATCGTTATTTTAATTTCAGCAAAAACTGCCACTGCTGCTGGAAAAATCCAGCAACGCGCTATTTTTCTTATTTTTGTTTAACCTCATAGATCTGTCCAAAAACCTTGATCTATATAATTATCCTATTCTAAACTTCTTTCACAATAGTAAGAATTTTAGAAATTTCAAAAATAATCAACCAGTAATCTAATAACAATATTGCAAAGCATGTAACAAAAATTCAGCTCGAATTTTAGAACCGCAACACAAAAGAACAATTAACTAAGCACTTATGTAATAAAATTACATAATAAAATAGCCTAATTAGCGATAATAAAGAACCTAATGCTCTGATACCAATTGAAGGAATTTCATGATGCGAATCGGGTAATTTTAAAATTTTATTAACCGATAACATCTAAGATCGTTCTTATTATCGCTAACTTTCCTATATTATATTTGCATCACAATCACATATATTCCTATAATAAGGATTGTTGAGCCATACCTATGGTCTCTAACGAAGCTTTGTTCCTCTTGGTTCACCTTGAATCCGAAACAAGAATGACAGTTGAATCCGTGCTAGCGAATTCCCCGTCAACACCTAGCTCCGCCACCCGTGTCTTGATCGATTGCTTAATCGATAGAATATTTTAACAAATATTTTGAGGAAGAGAAAGCCAAAGCTTCAACACATGAAGACTTACTTGTATATACAATTTCTGATCTGTTTTACCTTTAAAACATCAGAATAAACCTTTCAAATTCGTATAGCAATTAAAGCCACTAATCAGAAATTAAAACAGCACTTTAATTTCTGACGTTTCAGCACTAAAACAATGATAACTCTTTATAGGAAACTCCAAACGACATGAAACTTGAACCATTGGATTCTACACTTCCAGGGCTACAATTTTCATATATCATTTGTCCAATTTGGTTATCATTTGCTATATTAATTATCAGTTTAAAGTTGGCTCAAATTCTGACCCGAATTTAAAGCCTTTCTTTCTCTCTTCATTTGTTAAAATAATTGGGCTTGGGCTTTAAATAAATTTATGCACTCTATAATAATATTCATATATTATTATATTATGTGAAACACATATAATATTCACATCTCAATAAATTTATTCATTGCTAGTTAATCACGTCATGTGATATAATTTTCTATTTGTACACTTTGTTTCATACAACATGAAACCTTGTACATAGAAAATATATTTCTTGTTTCCCATTCAGTTGGTGTGACCTATATTGAGGATCCATATTATGTTGGCAATGGAATAAAACATTTTATTCCATAAACTGCAAGCGGTACTCTAGCATACATTACAGCTACCCAAATAATATAGATGTTTAGCAAATCCTTTTACGAAACACGATCCTTCTAGTAATGCTATTAACATTACTTGTGTCTATTCCTTGCCATATGATATTATGATTATTATACAAAGTAGGGCTGTGTCATCTTCGTATTATAATCTTTTCTTGGTCTCCAATAAGTATGATTATATAATTATAACTGCACTTCAGTTATATTGGATCCATTTATAATCTTACTTTACCAAGGGGCCCTTTATAATATCATTCCTCAATTCATGAGTGGCAATTAGCTATTGACATATATATTTCCATCCTACACAAGTTATATACAAAGAACTATTACTTTTATCACCACAAGCTTTACATGGCTTCAAATAATAATCACGTTGCATATTCCTTATGTGAAAATATATCATATCAATCTTAGAATTAATGACACGATAAAAATATTAATGACACAAACACAATCCATATAATATTTTTATCAATTAGGTCTGTTCAATATATGAAACTTTTCATATACTCGTGTTATTAAATGATAATCCTTTATCAACGTTTACAGAACTACAACGTACTTTTAATCAACACGACAGTCTTGCATGGCATATTAGTGTTCCTGCTAATATCCAAGACCTGTGAACATTTTAGAGATATATATTCATTTTATTTAGAGTTCTGCGGTTCAAGACCAAGAGCATCTTCTTGAACACTTCTAAATACGAATACAAACTCATGGAACAAAATGTAATAACATCCAATTCATAAATATAACATATAAAAGTAATCACCATAAGATAACTTTTAGAACACAATTTCAACACTATTGTCGTATGGATTAGACTTTATCACTTTAGAGATTACTATTGTATTGTCGTATGAATTGTTGTTAAGTTGGATATTTGGATGTTAAGGATTAATTAATTAGTATTGTACTATTGTCGTATTGTTGAGCTTTAGAGGAATTATTTGTTTTACTACCTATATTTCTGGTAGGAAATAGAATGTGCAAGTTACAAAGAGAAGATCCAGTACCAATCGTATATAGATTATAATTAGATTATTAGCACATTCAAAAAAATATAGAAGTTCGACTTGTAATATAGTATTTGACTATTTGTATAATATGAGTTTGACACATATGTTCGTATATGCACACCGTTTTTTCGCCGTTTTTTCACCGAAATAACGCCGCACCGCTATATCAACTCCGGACCGTCATACCGAAAAAAACGAAATTTAAAAGCTTGAGTTTAATATATCTCTATGTGAAATGAAAGCATTTCAGGCTAGGAGGTTTCTATGATGGATCAGACTATTCCGATATCATTTGAAAAAATGATGCGTTTAAACGTAGGGTTCTTTTGACAACGTCAAAATCACTAAATCCAAATTTATTTTATTGGGCTTTGAGCTGATATTGCATATATATGGCCATATGGGAGTTCTTTTCCATATTATTTAACTCACAACCTCACCTATAGGGGTGCATAACGTGGAAAACGACCACGAAAGTGGTCATTTTCGTTAACCGTTGGATTGATGCACGGAATTTTTATAATTATTGCGTTGATTGTTGCATCCGTTTAACACATGTTGCGTTGATTGTTCTGTTGATAGGAACGATCAAAACGGTTATAACCGTCTTTGACTACCTAACTGTTTTGCATTTTATTAAGATGTAAGAAAATAAACTATTCTGCATTTTGTATGAAACAGAGATAGAGAAATGACAGGTTAGGTCACGCGGGAAAGGGGGAAAAGGTACTATAATCACCTCTTGCTCTCGACGACGATTGTACTCGGTGGTGCAGAGGCGAGAGAGATAGATGTGATTGTGTTCGGCGGAGAAATGACGGAGCGACGCTGTAGAAATCTAATTTTACTCATTTCTCCCTCGATCTCTCTGCTGAGGTCCTCTGCAATCTAATAATAAAACCATAAATAAATTTTAGACGAAATGCGCGAAATAAACGACCACGAAACGTACCAGTTTCACTAATCGTTCCGTTGTGAGACGAAACAATATTTCTATTTGCGTTGGTTGTTTCGTTCCTTAAACGAAACTGAAATCCTTATCCGTTATCGTTCAGTTCCGGACGAAACGAAACGAAAAAACGGTTGAAACGGCTACCGTTTTCAGCCCTACTCACCTACTTAATTTAGTTTATAGCTTTGTAAATTTGGACCTTCATTGATTGAAGTTTGGCCCAATAGGTACCCAACAATTTTCAATACCTAAACCCTGTTAGGTAAGTGCAAAGTGCAATTGTACCCTCTCTAATTCTGATCATAGTTCGCTTGGCAATAGATATGCAGGTTTACGGTAAGAATGTCAACAAAAATTTTATAGTTACAATATAGAAGCCGCTGACATAATCTTTTTGGAAATATGATATATAGAAACAATTTTTGGAAATATGATATATAGAATTGTGCCATAATCAATTCTAATAGTCTGGTCAGAATCGGATGGACTACATATATATAAACACCTCGTTGTAAGGAGTGGGTTTTACTGGGAACAGAATTTTCATAATAAGGATTTGATCTGCATTGGCTAATTATTTAAATATACAACAAGTTAAATCATGCGGCACGTTGGTTCCTCGGTACCGTTGTGATATATAAATAGAGGAGGGTTCCGCTGCCACCAAAATCTGTTGCCCCCAAATGTCACATATTTTCAGCCATTGGATGAGTTTTGATCAACGGTGATTCTAAGTCCCATGAAAAGAGAAAGAAACGAATAAAATATTATTTCCACTCTTTTCTCTTTCTTCTCGTCTTCGATGTCCCCACAAAATGAAACCTTTACCATAGAAAACACCATTCTCCTTCTTCACATATTCTCAAATAACCGATGGAGAAACTTCCTCTTTCGAGGTTATTATTGTGATCTTCTCATCACAACGAGTTGATAGAGATCCCACTTGCTTATCTTTTGTCAATCGTCTCCCACGACCTCCAGCGGCCTCTTGCTAACTTTCACTGCTTTGACCAATTTCGACTATTATCATGTTATTATTTATTAAGCTTCATTTACAACTAAATATTTGTTGTTTACTGGAAAAAATACGTGTGCAATTCAAGTTTAAATATTTATTAGTTCTTCCTTTCGAATAGCTAAATGGTCTATATACAATTCAATATATACTCTTCTGCGTTAATTAAAATTTTCAAGATTATTTTGACAATAAACAAACTCAGAAGCACTTTAACCTGTTATGGAGCCCAAAAATAAGAAAAGTTATTCATCATTTTATAACTCATCTAATCTCCTTTTCTAAAATTTGAAGTGTTATTAATTAGAGTTTATTTTTGTAAAAAATGTCACACTATGAAAACACAAGCGTGAAATTGATTCAACTTCATGATGAAGATAAAACTTTTCGTTATTAATTATGTTTGTTTCATAATGTCCTTGCTAAGTTAAAGGATCTCGGTTGAAAATATTCATTATTACTAACTATGGTTTCTATCTTTTTTTAAATTATCGGAGCAAGTTCATCCTTAGCAGCCTCAGCGAAGCCTATTGAAAAAAAGCCATTGTGGCAAGCAAAGAAGAACGAGAGTTGAGTTAGTACTTAGTAGAGACTAGAGCTCTGGTTTGGGAGATGGGATTAATTTATTATTATTTTTTGGGAATCCCACGAGTCTTTTAATGGAGCACGTCTGGAAATTCAAAAAGATTTCAAGTTGAAATAATCAATCAGAGCCGTCCGCTCAAACTAATCTGACGGTTTAAAATCTGTGACATTTGGGGGCAGCAGATTTTAGTGGCAGCGGAACCCTCCTCATATAAATATATATACACAGAATGATTAATCATTGTACCATAAAAGGCACAATCGCTACCTGCATTATGGACTTGATAATTCCTGCTTAAGGAGCAAAACTTTCAAAATTATTGGTACCTTTTTAAAGGGCATTCAAGTCCAGTATATACTATTTGAAATTTTTATCCTGAACAAGAACTTTAATTAATTCATGTTATACCTATTTGGTTGCATTAATCAGATGGCCAAATAGGAAAAAAAAAAAAAAAAAAAGAAAGAAAGCAATAAAAAACGTCACCATTCAATTCTAAGTTCAAAAGCCTCAAAAGTGGATCGTTTTCATAAAACATATAGAAACCAAGCTTCACGGAATTGTAGCAAATATGTCATAAGCTTCAGATCTCGACCAAAATCAGAATCATAAAAACTTTTAAGGTTAGAACTTGGAAGGAAAAGCCAAGGATGAGTTGCCAGAAATTAGGGTAATCTTGTTGAAACCCACTGGTGCATATGTTCTCCACTAAATTCTCTGTTATAACTGTTATGACTAGAGTAATTATTTTGATTAGAATAATTACTCTGGTTCTGACAAAACAGGTTTGCAACATTGGATGAGGGTGAAGTAGTCAAATCAGTTTTGTTTCCGGATTTTTGGGAGGGAGTATGCAATGCCTTCTCATGGTGTTGTTGAACCTGCTTTGTGTTGACAAATCTACCACCAGATCCCCTCACGCGCCTCATTGCATGAAGATGCCGAGATTCATGAAGGTATGGCTGTTACAGAAGGAGACAATTTTTGAAAAAAAATACAGATATTTATAAATTCCAGTTGATGTTTCATCTCATTTGCAAAAACACAACGACATTTATTTATCTGTTTAATTTTGCAAGTGACACTTGCGATTCTTTGATGTTTGTATATGACACCAGACATCACAAGTAGGAGCAAAGTCGTCAATTATTGCTTGGGAAATGCTATAGAAGTTGCAAGACTTGCAAGCATCTTTGAACTGGTTGACTGTTATCTCAGATCAGTACAAGTACAAGATAGAAGGTAACAATTTTGCAAATTAGAAAGAAGGTAAAGGACATAACTTAGTGCCATGCATTATTTTTATGTGCTGAATAATATGGACCTGTACTTATAAACTGAGACCAGTGATATTGAGTACCAAATTAACTACAATAAGGGAAACAAATTTAATATAACAAAATAAAATTACCTTGCGGCCTTTGTTGAGCTTATTTTGGGTCTCAAGTTTAGCACGTAGATGTCGCCTTCGAAGAATTCCATGATACTGCTTGGGGTTTACATATATCAGCTCTTCATCGGAAGGCTGTCGAGGTAGTGGGACCCGAGGATTTTCATGTCCATTGGCATTTAACTGTTGAAGTTCTGGTTAAAAACATGTATAACTTTTGCTAAAAATTATAAATTTTATTCTCTCTTCTTGTAATGCTGTGATGCACCATTTGAGTTTCATATCAGACGGTCAGGTAAATGGACTATAATTTAACATTTTTGTCATTACTCAAGGCTATTAACTAAGGAACTATGTGGGAACCATGCTTCTAAACAGCATAAGAAAGGACTAAAATGTAGAAACTTATATGTAGAATTATTTGAGATACATACCACAGCATGTGATCTGTACAAATATAACATCCCACCCTGGTAAGGTTCAGCATATGGTACACGAGCCTGATAAATTCATAGAGAAGTGATGCACAGAATTAGTTCTATATAATTTATAACAGAAAACAATACAGAAGAGTTGATGCATCAATTAATATGCCCAAAATCACAGGATTGATTTTCAGGCAAGATATCAATGAAGCGGACATATCTAGAAATGGAGGTTTAATGTAAAAAAAAAGTGGTTGATTTAATAACTCAAAAAATCACACGGGAACATGCAATGCTTTATTTAAAATTGTTATCGCATATGAAAGTAAACAGGAAATATTGTGCAACAATTTCTAAGGATGTACACTTTGGTGATGTCAATATTGGTGGTGACTGTTTCCTAAAACTTCGTTTGTTTGTAGGTTGCAGACTACAGACTGCAAACTTACAAAAGGTTGGCGGAAGTCGATGCTTGGTGGGGAAAAAGGAACTCCACTGCTAGTCACAGAACTTGCTGTCTTTGATTGGGAATCAAGCTTTGCCATATGGTTGCTATTTTCATCACCTGATTCAAAACACCAGTATTAAGGTGCACAACAAAATTTGGATATATGATATATCTAATATAAAATTGCAACAGTGTTACTGGGTCAAGTATCTTTTAGACCCAAAAAGCATTAACAGTTTGCTGTCAGGTGTATCTGTATGTAAGTGGTAAGTGAAACCTAAACATTTCTTTAATTATTTTATTTCTATCTACAGTATATGTAAGTGTCTGTACAAAAGTTTGTTTGTTCATATAGAGACAGTTGATCAGTTGCTTTTTAGTCTATTCTTATATGAAAGATAAACAGGTGCTGAATGCCTGAAACATTGTGGTAACAAGCAGATGCAATCCTAACACCAAGAAGATAACAACTTAAAATTCAGAAGAAAAAGAAAAACACATATCATAATTCAGGTACTTATGGTGCTAGAATTCAGTACCTGATTGTACTGAGGTGCACCTTTCATGAAAATTTGAATCACTTAATTCCCTATCATGTTGGGAGTGGCTAGAAGCAGAATCAATGTCAGTTACCCTGTGACTGTTCCACATTTCACTATTCAGGTCTTTTCCTCTACCCAGCCCAGAAATAAGAGGAAAACCACCATTCCACCATGAAGAGCAACTTGTACCAGGATAGGTGTCCAAATTCAACATGGTATTTCGCATTTCCATACTCGGTAGTTAACAAATTGTAAATTGTAGAAGGCTGGGAATTCAAGAAGATTATTATTAGTGAATTAGATAAGTAAGAAACAGAAAATGACATTTCCTGATATTTTCTGTTTTTTTTTATTTTCAGAGAAACTACCAATAGCTGGTGACAAATATTATTGATAGTTTACCTAATATTTGTTCTGATCAGAACTACCAACTTGAAAAAAGTTCGAATGAACAATATATGGACAATCAAAGCAGGACCTACTATTATACCGAACAAAGCACATCAACGAAATAAATCAAATGGAAAATAAAGAGACTTGAAAAATATGCTCCTGAAAAAGAAAGAAATTTGATCACAAAGCTGCAGTGATTAATAATGAGATAAAAAAAAGCCAATAAATAAAGGGAGCTAAAGAAAAATACATGCGACTGGAAGAAACTACCCATAATAAAGGATCCATATAGCCTTGAAAGAGAGGGAAAAATAAAGCAAGTTGGCATTTCATAAAAAACAGTTTGATATTAATTGTTCTGATTCTTTCTTTTCCCCTGATTTTTCTCTCCTCTTTTTATTCTGAAAATGCCTTCTCTGGTGGGCAATAGCCAACTATTTTCTTAAAAAAAAAAGGCTGGCAATAACATAAATTTTGATAAATTAGAAGCAAGCTGACTCACTGATGTTAATTGGCAGTCTGATGCTGGTATAATCCTAAAAGCAATAGACAGGAGACCAAAAAAATACTCAAGTATCTCCTTGTTTTCATCGAAATAGTTGTTTCTTTGGAACCAATAAATATTGGTACAGCACTAAGAAAAAAAAAAAAAAAAGCAAATTGTCTCCTTGTCATTAAATAAATTTATGCAGGTCGAATCCTAAAAGTCAGAACAAGAAAGGAGGCTGTCTTAAATTGAAATAATTGATGCTTGTACAATGTTTGTACAATCCTATTTGATAGCAAAAATAACCAGTACAAATTGCAATCATCAGTAAAGAAAAGCGAAAGAGAGAACCTTTTAGGGAAGCATGTCTTCTTTCCGTAAATGCTTTATCCTCTCCTTCTCTCTCCTGCTGCATCTTAGTTAAGGTACTAAATTTAAAGAGCAAATCATTCATTAATTAAAGAGTATAAATAATGTTTAATTTAATCCCACCTAATAGACCACGCCAGCCTTCCCTCGTAGTCGTAGAAGATTATAGTGGTGCTTTTTAAGAGATTTTTTTTGGGATACTTGAAAAGTTTTCATTCCAACCCTGTAAATACTCAAAATGTTTTACCCTCTCCTAAAAATGAAAAAGTACAAGCCTTTGTAATATTTGTCTACGTACTCACTTTTTCCGTAACATTGGAAATGACCGAAAGGTTTAGCTTGCGACTTACAACTTACAAGAGTTGTCATCTAAAAACTATTAAGATAATCCTAGATGAGCACTTGTCCGAAAAGATATACATATCCAAATGATTTTAGTCTGAAACATAAAAATGATTTAATTTGATCCAAATTTTCACTAATTACTAAAAAATTTATTTTCAATGTTACAGATTTAATACTTTTCTATGTAATATTAAATCGAATTTAAATTTTATGAAATGTAACACATAATAAATTTGTAAGAAAAACAATATGTCGATAAATTATTAGATTTTTTACGTTTGAATCTTTTTAATATATTTATATTTCAAAATAATAATCGTCAAGATAGTTAAAACTAAACCACAGCCTTTTTTTTATTGAGCCATTATTTTAACAAAAGTTGGGACTTGGGAATACACGCGCTATCAGATACTTCTCTACACTGAAATGACATTTGATGATTTTATAGGGGCAATGAAAAAAGTTCTCATAAGATAAATAAAATGGGAATAATTGAGTGAGGAGGATTCTCCGTAGATTCTCCAAATAGCTACGTCAGTGTGGAACCCACATCGGATGGAAGGGATCTACCATTGACCTAGATTTCTTGTGAAGCTACAGCGTGCTGCCTGTTGTATCACTTCTATTGTGGCAGTCATGTCATGTGTCATACTGTCATGTGTGCCAAGTCTCGGAAGGGAGGCAATAAATAATGATGTTGCCAAGTAGGGATGAAATGGATCGGATACGTACGTATCGACAGTGGAAAAATTATATCTGTATTTTTATTCTGGTCAGGTACAGATATAAATACGAATATGTTCAAATACTCGTCATATATTAAACGGATATAGGAATTCAAATATATTTTGAATATTAAAACAAATATTTATACATTATAGAACCAAATAGAAATAAAAAATAATAAATTAGTAATATCGATATTTAATGTCATCATACATCGAAATATTATATTAATCTTTTTTTTACCATCATGTTAAGAGGAAAATATATTAATTTTAATGTTGTCATCATATGTAATTATCTCGATAATAGAAAATAAAAATTAATTTCATATTACTAGTTGGATTGTTATAATTGTGAGTTTCATGAATTTGTAATTTCTAAGATGTTCAACTACAAAAATTTAGCTTCTCCTCAATTTTGTAATTTCCCCTCCATAGTCACTGCCTAGAACTGGCCTCGATCTGCTTGTGCATTTTCCTCGTTTTTATCGTTGCTTTCTCCACCGGCAGTGTAGCATCTCTGTGCATTACTTTAACCTTCGGCCTAATATTTCTCTTTTTTTTAATTTCATTTTTCCTAATTTTTTTATCTGGTTCATGACCTTGGAACTTACTATTTTCACATAATCGTCAAGTTTGATCATGATTAATTATCTTTACTATAACAAATTATAGATCAAAATTTTAATTTTGTTTCAATGTCTAAAACTATCTTCGACCAATTTTCATCTTTAAGGCTCCGTTTGGATAAGTGTGGGAAGAAGGGAAGAAGGGAAGAAGTAGGAAGAAGTATTGAGAAGTGTGTAACTTTTGTGAAGAGTTTGAATTGTTTATAATTTTTTTTCTTCTTCTTCCTTCTTCTTCTTTTTTCTTCCAACGATCCAAACGCACCCTAAAGTAATGAAGTATCTAATGTATTTTCCTCTCTTTTATTTAATGAAATAAAAGATTTGTTCAAAAGAGAGAAAATGTAACAATGCATGATGAACTTATTCAACTATCATTTATTTCTTCTTTTATTTCAAATTTGAATATGAAAACTACATAAGAAATCTTAAATTACTTTCTTGTTGGATATATAATTCCACTCAGGTTATATCATATATGGAACTTTCTTTTCTCAAGCTACCAAATATCACATTAATTCAACGAAATTACGAAATGCTTTTATTGTATGTTAGCGACTTCTAACACCAATATTAATTTTCACAAACTTACGGTAACTTCTTACTTACCTAACTTTTCTAAACATAACCATTCTAGGAGGAGATCAGGAGACAAGCAGGTACCGTGTCCTTAATGAACTCCTAACCCCACTAATTTCGGAATAAAAATATATATATGATATAAAGAAAAAAATAAAAGAAATAAAAGATTCCTGATCCAGTTTCATATTTTGGCTTTAAGAAACAAAACCTGTTTAGTAATATTAATCGGTGATCCTTTAACTTAGAAAATTAAGAACATTTAGGGGAACCACTATTATTGAATTAATTTTCCCTATTTTGACCGTCTTACTACTTTTATTGTTGTTGGTTCTTATGGGAAAAAATAAGGAAAGAAATACAAGACCCTTATGATTTTTAAACTTAGCCATCTTTTGACGATTATTTTTTATTTAAAATTTGTTTTGAAGGCAATAAGTCCTACACGAATTCGTATCCTCATTTTATAAGGAAATTACTTACGATAATCATAACTTAAACAATCAAACAATCAAAGGGTGCTCTTTCTCCTCTCACGTGATGAAGCGGCTCTCCTCTCATCTTACCCTTGCGCGAATAATCGCTTTACCCTCATCCTCAAACGACCTTTCCCTCTGTTCGTGTCCCTTCTCTTTCTACGGGCGCCTCCACTCTACTCTCCCTCACATGTCGTCTCTCCGACCAATCTGACCGCCGCATCGCCTCTCTTCGCAGGAGATATCATCTCAACCACCTCTCTGACCATCGCATCGCCTCTCTTCGCGCCGTGCCTCTTCGTGCTCGGCTATTCCACGGCCAAGCATCTCAATCACCCTTTCTCTTCCCTTTTCCCGGGTTTCTTTCCCCTTCTCCGTCATTACAAGTAGAGAGGAAGAAGGAAGACGATCAGATCTGGTATAGAAAGAAAAAAGAGTTGAGATTGAGAAGGGTGAGAACTGAGAAGAGAAAAAATTTTTCATCTGATTCTGCTACAGTCTGGTATTAAATAAATAACTATAAGGGAGTAAATAACTAATACATGAGAGTAAATAAGAGTAACTAATATAGAGAGGGACTAATATTTGCAGGGAGTAAATAATAAACGTAAGGGAGTAACTAATACATTATGAGAGAGTAAATAAGAAGTATAATTGAGAGTAACTAATATGTTTAAATTTGTAGTTGATTAAAATGAGTATCTAATACCTGAAGGGAGTAAATAAGAAGTATAATAGAGAGTAACTAATATGTCTAAATTTGTATTTGATTAAAATGAGTAACTAATATCTGTATTGAGTAAATAATATACGTAAGAGAGTAAATAAAAAATACAAGAGAGTATTTAATACATGTGAGGGAGTAAACATTTGGTTTTGATTCTGCTATTATTTGGGAATAACTAAATACTGTAAATAATTACTACAAAGAAGTATTTAATACATGTGAGGAAGTAAATAACATTCATATCTGATACTACTATTGTTTGGGAGTAACTAAATAACTACAAGGGAGTATTTAATACATGTGAAAAAATAAATAACATTCATTTCTGATTTTGATAATGTTTTGTCATAGAGAAGGGAGGGCTGACGACGACGGGAGGGTTGACGGCGATGGAAGGGCGCGATAGGAGGGCTGATGGCGACGGGAGGGCTGACGGCAACGAGAGGGCGCGGCGGCGATGGGGGTGAGGCGAGGCGGTGATGGAGGTGAGGCGAGGGGGAGAGAAGGTGAGGCGGGGGTGAGGGAACGTGGGTGAGAGGAGAAGAATGCGTTAGAGGAGCTTTTTTTGGTAGTGCGCAGTTTTCATTTTCAGCCATGATTGTTTGATTGTCTGTTCGGTTGATTGTACTTATCAGCTCCGATTTTATAATGATTTTTATTTGGGCCTGCAAAAACCATTTTCTTTTTTTTTAATTGTTTTATGTATAATTAAAATAGGAAATTGATTACCGCCATCGTTGTTTTTTACAATCGCCTCATCCAACGACTTTTTACGGTGGACCTTATCGAACTTCGTGTTACCTCCTATTTTCGCTCTTGACAACGGACCCCTTCACCCAGCTCTATGTCCCTCTGTCCTCTCTCTTCTTTACTTTGCCCTCACCCAAGCACTATTTTCTTTACTCCCCTCATTGGCAAAATAGTGAGTACTTTTTTCCCTCCTTTTGTTCTTTTTTGTGTTTGCCTCCTTCTGTGTTGTTATAAGTGTTCATTTTGTTTATTGTATATGCTCAATTTAGTTGTTATAAATGTTCACTTTATTTGTTATATCAGTTTAATTATGATGTTATGTATGTTCACTTTGTCTATAGTATAGGTTCACTTTGTTTATAAGTGTTATAAGTGTTCACTTTGTTTATAAGTGTTTATCTTTTTTTTTAACGGTTCATTTTATTTTTATATTTATTATTCAAATTTATCTTTTATATCAGTTAAATTTATTATTATCGATGTTCACTTTGTTTATCATTTCAGTTCACTGTGTTATTATAAGTGTTCATTTTATTTGTTCAATCCAATCTATTCATTTTATGTGTTTTATTTTGTTGTTGTATATGTTAAATTTGTTTGTTTTTTGTGTTCATTTTATTGATATATATGTTCAGTTTGTTTGTTAAATATGTTCATTTTATATGTGTTTTACTTTATTGTTTTATATGTTCAATTTATTTATTTTGTCTCTTCATTCTAGTGTTATATATGTTTATCTTGTGAGTTCGATGCAAGATGAGGGAGAAAAAAAAAACATGAGAGAAGACATGAATGATTTTTTTTTGCCTTAGAAAGGTAATAGGAGGCATAAGATATGAAAATAGAGAAGAAAGATGGAAGGAAGGCAAAGGAGAAGAAAAACGAGAGAGATAAGCGGAAAGAGGGGGAAAGACGGAGAGAAGGAACGGACACAGAGGGATGAGAAAAGAGGAGAGACGAAAATAGAGAGGGTGCGTGTGATTTTTTTATTTTTCTGTTCAGCGATGGCAAATTCTCCAATGGCAGTTATCATTTGAGAGCACGAATTGAGTGGCCTACCTCTTACCTAAAAAAGGGGGAAAAATAAAGGAGAAAAAATAATCGTTTAAATTCCTATTGGTATTAAAAAGGAATCTGAACCCTGAGACAGCGTAGCAGACTTACATTATTTATTGTCTAATTAAAAACAAATTGCCGCGAATCAGTTGGATTTTATTAATTAGTTACACTACTCAGCAATAAAAAATAATTTAGCAAGCTAGTGCTAATAATCGGAACCCGTCAATTACCCATTTTTATACCAACAGAATGACAATTTGATGTATTTAATTTTAGGCAAAATTGATCATATACCCCTCAAATCTTTCTTAATTGAATATTTACCCCTCAAATCTTTGAAATTGATCACATACCCCTCAAATCTTAATAAAAAGGTATATATACCCCTTTCTGTTATTTAAACAAATTTATGAATATTAAAATTCGTTTTTTATATCTTGGGACAGAATTATCCCTCCCCAAATTTCTCTCCTCCTGAAAGACGTTTCCTCTTCCCCTATATCCTCTCCAAGCGATATCAAAAAATAGATATCTCCTCCGACATATGCTCTTTCCCATTCTAATTTTTTTTCCTAATTATTACTTAAAATATTTATTTTCGGTTCTACTTTCGCTCGTTGATCTCCACCTTTGAATTTGAGGTCAACTTGGCACCTTGTGAAAGAAAAAGTATTTGGGCTTTGCTGATATTTATCAGTTCATTTATTTTTTTTTTTTTTTGAGGGTCTACCTTATACCGTTATACATTACAAATTGCCGCTTATAGCCTAATTTAGTGTAAACTTATCTCATGCAACTTTGTATCTTCCAAGTGCACAATTAATATGCAAATAAACATATACTACACTATTGACTAGACTAAATTCATTAAATTATAACGAAAGGGTACCATTTTTTTGCAGTTGTTTAATTGAATACAACTCAAAAAAAAAAACGAAAAATGAAAATGCTCCAATCATACATGTATTGATTCATAAGAATAAAAAATTTTCATTGTCTCTCAAATTTGTGTAGATGAAGACGTAATTTATCTAAAATGACCGCAGAACTTTTTTTGTACCACCAAGGTGGCCCGTGTACCATCAGGCATCTTAGCCAATAGACATACAAGTATATGGATTTGCATTATTTTGATCAAATAGGCTACCCATTAATACAAGTTTTGTCTATTATATAATTAAGCGGAAGAGGAAAGGTCTTTCAGGCTGACAAAGGAGATAAATTTGGGGAGGGTAATTCTGTCCCAATATATAAAAATCATAATTTAATATTGATAAAAATCAGATTTTAACATAAAGGGGTATATATACCTATTTATTAAGATTTGAGGGGTATGTGATCAATTTTAAAGATTTGAGGGGTGAATATTCAATTAAGAAAGATTTGAGGGGTATGTGATCAATTTTGCCTTAATTTTATATATGCCAGCTAACCAGGCCTGAAGCATTCTCAATTACAAATAGTTTTGGATCCTCTCCAACTATCGGAGAAACTTCAGATTTATGTTTTTCTAAAACAAAAAAAAAAAAGAAACTTCAGATTTATATCAGCCATCAATTATAAGAGACTGCGCTGGCACTTATTTTACCTGCACTTTATATACGTTTCCAGAACAGAATCATATATAATAAATAAACAAAATACCCAATGGAGAGAAATAAAGAGCAGAAAACTCAGTGTTTTATCATTAGAAGCTTGCGTAGCAGATTGAGGGAGAAAAACGTAGGGGGAGACAGCCTGAACTATTAACTAGATATAAAATTGAAGAACAAAAAACAAATAAGCATATAAAAAAACATGAGTTACTACCTCCGTTTCTGCTTTATTTTTTGTATGGTAACTAATTGGAGATCAGGAATGTAGGGACGACATGCTACCAATATTAGTTGTTGGTGGGTTCAATCATTCATCAAATAATAACTACTATTGTACTACAAGTACATTAATTTATAGTTAGTTAAGCGCTCAACATGTAGATCCATCCATAAGAGTATATACACCAGTATATACCTTAGTAAATTTAGGATTATAACTTCGTCAGATCAAGTGGCAAAAAAGACACATGGGTTTTTACCGGTCTTCTATAGAATTGAGGATTAAATAATGACAGTGTCAATCCAAATATATAATACTTTTGTATTTTCTTCCTCACAATCCAAACCCAGGACAGTTCTTTCATTTACTAATCAAGGACATGCCGAACTCTGAGTTCCAATTAAAACTTCCAAATTCAACAACTGGTTCATGCTCAGCCTCACTTTCTGGCAAGTTGACCGCGCTTGTGTTTGACCTGGGTACAAGACTCCAAGTTTTTGGACTTATCATAAAAATAGCATTTTTCTTTTTTGAAGGTTGTGTGTGTGTGTGTGTGTGTGTATTTGAAGGTTAAAAAAAATGCTATTTTTGTACTATAATAATGATATTAAATTTGAAAACCTATTCGACAAAGCATGAAACTCTGATTTAGTCTAGCTAGATTTTGAGATTACAATATTTAATTTAACATGTTAATTAATTTTGTGAACCATGGAGCCTACAAAAACTTTAAATTGATCTCC
This sequence comes from Rhynchospora pubera, assembly GCA_028095005.1. NCBI lineage: Eukaryota > Viridiplantae > Streptophyta > Magnoliopsida > Poales > Cyperaceae > Rhynchospora > Rhynchospora pubera. The sequence continues at coordinate 20,406,615 of CM051463.1, forward strand.
GGCAACTCACGAACCCCAAATTTGATGTATACCCCTATTTAAGCGTCATATTTAACTATTTAAGTCTAAGAAACATGGGGGATAACTCCTTCATGCCATCCAATAATTGTTATTGTGCCCCTATGCTATATAGGGAGTAACTCAGAAAACATAAAATACTGTGGTTCTCTCCCCCACAGTGATCAATACTGCTTTGTTTGTACATTCAGCAAAAATGAGGTGTTCTGATACTCTTCTCCTCAAATTGAGGTTTGGGTCCTAATATTAATGCACTTGAAGATTCTAAGCCACCTCATGCTAATTATATTAATCATATCCCTCTGATCATTCCTCATCTTATTTGTTTCAATTTTCAAATAAAGGTTTGTTACAATTTACAAAGTTAAAGTAAGAAAAAGAAAAAGACAGAAATATAAAGTAAAATACTAAAAAATATGAAAGGGGGAAAATACGAATTAAAAGATACGGATAAGAAATATACATGTAATCAGCATTGTTGCCATGCTGTCCATCATCAAGCCTTCAATTACAGTATCGCCTCCCTTATTCACATGAGTCTACAAGCCTACGATATTGAATCCTCCAGATTTGTGTCTATTATATCTGTTCTTGTTTAGACATAATATTGTAGCATCGTATATTTATAACATGTTTTATCAGAAACAAAAATGTACAGTATATATACAGACTGCTTTCGGGCTATGTGTAGTTATAAAAATATATATGATCTTTATTATGATAATATCAAAATAGAATGAGTGTTTTAAATTTTGTCTGGATTGACTTACTCCCTTTCTCTCACGATGGAGGAGGCAGCGTCTGGTGACTCTTTTATTTTTTGCATAATGAAATTTGTGTCCCCTTTTTGGGACATTAATTTTGGTTAAAAAAATGGAATTGAGTTTGAAAAATCCTATTGCATGATGAACTGAATGGAGAGTTTCATGTGCTGCAACTAAAATACCACGTGAGGCACCTTTAGAAGGTAAAAAGTTCCAGATACAGTGGACTGGAGTGCTATCTGTCTTCGCAGTGCGTGGCTCTAGTTCAATTTACTATAACATATGACTAAATTAAAATTTATTGATAATTTTTGGTTGAACCCTTCAATTAAATAGCTGCTTTATTAGCTACACAGAGCAGTATATTTCTCTGGAAATGCACTTATCATTTACATCCTAATAGTCTGAGTTCATAAATGACCAAAATGAATGTCCATATATTCATGCTCTCTGGCTTTCTGCAAGTAAGACGGTACATTAACCTAAAGGCCCCATTAAGAGATGACTGGTGCTGTACTGTCCAATATCCAAACTGGAGAGCAATAGCAACAGGGCTATGTTTGCATGTAATTTAATCATCAGTTGCTGATTCAAGCGAATCTAACAATGTCAGTTTAAGATTTTCTCGCGGGAAAAAAAATATTGTGCAAGTAGTGGTTCTAAAGAAAAGCTTAAGTATGCACGACTTAAGGCCTGACAGCTGTTTTCTGTAATTGTTTCACTTAAACTGACTGTTAGGCATCATGTTCAGCCTTTCTTTATTTTTAAGCTGCCTTTATTACACAACATGGTGAGGACCCCTTCTCTGTGTAAAGCATCCAATTTATTTTTTTCTTTTGTGGTCCAAAAACCAAATCAGCTTACTACATTATCAAAATATATAAGGCTATTAAATAAAGATTCGGCAATTCTAGGCATCGATAATTGAGCTGAGGTCGGGGTCTGTTACTGCAGAAAAAAATTATGGTGTATATGCCTAATATTTAAAGATAGACGTGTTTCGTTCTTCGTAAACTGAAACTGAAAGAAATTATTCAGTTGCGCACTTGCGCTGTATACACTGAACTGATGAAGCCTTATCGACACCCACATTGTGTGGTACTTTGTCCTATTTTTTTGTGAAAAAGTAATAAAAGTTAGCAGGTTCTTTATTCGAAATTCATATTCAAGCATTGCTCTGTTTGTATGTAGTCTTCAAGTTTAAAGACTGAATGACGTTAAGCAAAATTATCCTCTCTAAAGTCTAAATTGTTAATTTAAAGAGATAACATAAATATTTATTTTATTTTTATATGATTGCAAACCTGTTTCACCTTACATTTAATTTTACAATGTTATTTTTGGTTACTCCCTTTAACAGCCAGTTCTATCAGTGAGGTTTTTTCCTGTTGATTCTCTTAAACCACCAACATGCTTACTTACGTGAAAGAGGATGTGAAAGAGATCTTTTTTTTTTTAATAGCGCATAGTAGTGTGTATTGTCTCAACTCTCAACGTCTCTTGTATTCCTTCAAGTATTGTTCTGCTTGTAATTGGTTGTAATTTAAAGCTTAATCCCCAGAAATGAATAACCACTCAGGAGCGAACCTACCAGGTACTTTCCAATAGAGCTAGGAGCCTCCTCTGGTTTTATGCTTGCAAATGCAGATACAATGAAATTGTGAATATTGCCTGAATAGCATTGGTCATCATACTCATATTATTGAAATATTATAGTTATATTTACACTACTCAATGCCAACTTACAGAAATTAAGGGCATCACTTCCAAAGAAAAGATGCCCAATTATTTTACTCCTAAAGGATACAAACTAAATCCATCGTATACTAGTGGGAACCATAATTCTTTTTCTATTAAAGCAATGCATACGTATGCCTAGAATAGCATCCAGCATGGCGAGCTGTTCATGGACAAAAGCATGTTCATTTAAATTTAGTGGCCCGTTGGAGTCTAAAATAAATGCATCCTCACATGCAAGGGGTTTACAAATACTGAGCAATTGGGGTTAGTGCAAAAACAAAACCTGAATTGTCTTGCTTTGTTGCACCTACCGTTTAAAACTTATATCAGTTAAAATGCTGCCGTGTAGGGGTGTCTAACGTTTACAATGGCAACAGAATGAGCCATTCCGTTTGCTGTTCCGTTTCATTAAACGGTATGCTATTCCGTTCCATTTCAGTAAACGGTATGAAATTTCATTCCGTTATTCGTTTCGGTTGGACGGAATGGGACGGAACAACGTATATTTACACTGTAAACAGATGTATTTGTCGAAACGGAAGCGAAATGATTCGTTCCGTTTACCATTCCGTTTCAACAACGGTATACCCTATTATTCCGTTTACCGTTCCGCTTCTGGAAACGAAATGTAAATTTGTACCGTTATCCGTTCCGTTCGAAAATGGCGAAACGGTATATCGTTGACAGCTGCTGCTTCAGAATCAACTTCTGAAAATTTTTTAAATATTGATGCCAAAGACCTAAACCTCCTTTGCTTATGCTTCTGGGTGTGAAATACATACATTAGTGTATTTCAATTGGGAAAATTTGAATATTTTTTCTTTTCAAATCATTGGATATATCATACATATCATATTAAAGTTTCAACTATAGATGTTGCATAATTTGCTGAGATTTAGAGGTGTTGTCGAGTCTGCTTACAATGAGATGGCTAATTAAGATAGCAAATCGAGAGATCACAATATATTTTGCCACACTTTGGACCTGGCAATCATGCTATTTAGTCATTGTGCCATATCATACAAATTTTCATAGTTAACCAGCGCCATTTTTTTATATAAGTTAACGATGACCATTTCATGATTTCTTATATACTCTGAATTTTATTAATTTATCGTATTCACATCACTTTTTCTACCTTTTCTTATTTACTGGTTCCAGGAGATTAGAGCCACTGGTTCAAGGAGATCAGCGATCAGATTCAGACCCAGATTAGCAGCGGTAGAGTCAGATTAATTGAATTTGTGAAGATCTGATTTGAATATAGTAATCTGTGCTAGATATGGAAAGAACATGTAATGTTTAGGAAACTGTTATTTTAGTAGGAATGTAAATCGTTGATTTATTTCTATGTTTCTGTATAGAAGGATATAAGAGGATGCAAGGAGGATTGTAAAGTAAGTTTTTTTTAATACAGAAAATTCTAAAGACAATTTCGTTTCTTTTCTCAAAATTCTCAAAGTTTGTCAAACTGGGGATGCAATATTTTCTAATCTAGTCTCTACCACCCCTAGCAAGGTCAGCATTTTTCACACAAAGGGGTCCAAACAATTTTGTTAGCATCATTATAAACCATTGATCAATATGGTGTACGGTTTGGATTGCTATTTCTACGAAGGAGTCGACTCTACACACAAATAAAAATAAGTCAGGGCGCTCGTATTAAATAAATTTCCGTAGCTATGTATTGCCAGTTCGATTCTCGCCTCTAACATATTATTTTATTTGGTGTTTCAATCCTTTTCTCTTTCTACCGATAACCTTTCCATTTTTTTTTTCATTTTGCCTCCGCTGCCCTTTCCATATTTTCCATGTGCAGGATCTACCCTGATCTCGCCGTTCTTTTCAATCTCTTCCTTTTGCCTTTGCTTCGCGTTTATTTCGCTAACCCTAGAGACTGCTCTTCACCGCCGGATCCTCGAGCTTTGTTAGGTTAGGAATTCAATCTTCTCTTCTGGATCCACAAATTCCAAATGAAAATATAACTTGGTTTTATCTGTGGATTGCCATATGTATGATTTCAGTTCAGAAATTACTCGATTGTTGTGTTTATTTGCTGGATAGGAGGTTAGATTGTATATATTCCGAACTTTTAATTTCTCAGTTTTGTGGATAAAATTACGAGGTAGAGAAGAGAAGAACATAATTGTGAAATGTAATGAGACCAATCAAACCAGAGACTATCCATGGATGAGCGCGAAATGGATTTCTCCATGGTCTCGAGAGAATGCTCCAGAAGAACCCCTCGCTTCTTAATGCAAGAGATTCTGTGGTAATTTGATTTTGTAATTTCATTTGTTTCCCGTTGGATTTCAACTTGGCCATTTCTATAATTTCTGTTGGTTGTTTCTTTACTTCCCCCAATTTGATCGTGTCATGCTTTTTTCTTTTTTTTATGATTTATTTATTTTGTCTAAAATGTTATCCAAGATTCAGCCAATTATTTCTAGCTTTGAATTCAATCAATTAAATTATGATGTTATCCAGATTCTTAGACTCATTTTTGTGGTTTCATTTATAAGCTAATTTTTCATACGTTGATCATTATAATCTAATTTTTTATCCTCTCAGAGTTTGCCAATAAAGTGATTAATTTGGTATCTGTTGTAGCTTTACAGTGAGAAGGAATGTCTCTCGGAGGATCAGGTTGAGAAATTAAAGTCATTTGTTGACATTAGTGACATTTTGGGTGCTACTGGTTCCATCAAGAAGACGGAAAAAAGGTATTGTGTAAAATGAACCTCCTGTAATTGGTTCTACATATGCACTTACTTTTAGGTGATTTTTTTTATGGTTTTCAAATTATACGATTAGATTAAATAGTGGTTCTGGGCTTCTGGCTATTACGATTTGGGACATGTTGTATCGTTGAGGAAATAGTCAAACCCAAGCTTGACCTATTATACGGCTTTTATACACTCCAAATCGTGCAATTGAGATTTTTTTGGTCAAAAATTTGCCTCTTTTTACTTGATTGTGAAATAAACTTAACTCATGCACCTCATATATCCCAATTGCTTAGAAGATTACCAGAAGATTCCTAAAGACAACAGAGGACCAAAAACACAATATAAATATGAAAACATTGTACAGTGTATAAATAAAGTTAAATATGTTATGTTTTCTTTCCTTCATTAGATGGAAGAGTACTAAGGTTTTATTTTAAATGAAAAAGGATTCAGTACTGACTCTTATTGCTGTACCTGACCCGGTAACCTATTGTTTCCTCGAACTGTGGTTTAGTACTGCTATTCTCTCACATTTTGTTAGCTTTAGATACTTTAAGATCATGTGCTTTATTTTTCACTTTTAAATTTCCTACGAAATTATTTCTTTGCTTCTAATTCAAGGCCTTCAGACTTATACAATATATTTACCTTTTAATTTAGTTCAATATATAAATAAATTAAGCACTATATGACATAAATAGCCAATAAAAAGTGTTTTTTTATATATGACAGCTATACGAGAAAATTATGCATTTCCATATGTTATCTCATGCAGGTAGTACCAATTGACACACAAAAGTATAAATCAGAAGATCCAAGGTGACAAAGATCTTCAGATCCGTGCCTACTATGTCGGGCAAGTTTGTAAATTTTTCATTTTTTTAGATATATTATTTTACTATTTTCATGCATGATCTTTTACATTATTTTCTATTTTTTTTACTATACAATTTTTTTAATGGTTGTAAGGTATTAGGTGCTCCAATGATGTATCCACAAGTAGGAGAAGAAAAAATGCTCTACACTGGGGATTATAATACGACAATAGATAGACATCTTGGCGTTGCTTAAATCAATCATCTCCCGTTAGACCTGTTGATAACTGAGTATGTTTAAATAATCACTTGTCTGAAATATTTGTCAATTTAATATTCTTTCTTGTGAACTTAATTTTATCATCTGCAATAAGCTTATTCAACCGCCGGAATAAGCTTATTCAACTTTTGGAATAAGCTTTTCTCTCTCCTCTCTCCTCTCTCCTCTCTCCTCTTATTTCTAATAAGAGCTAATACCACCATAGAGGTGGTATTAGAATAAGGGGTTTGAATAAGTCTTATTCGGAATAAGGCTTATTCAAAAGACGTTTGGCAACATCCCAAATAAGCCTTATTCGAAATAAGCTTATTCATTCCGTGTAGGTGTAGATATGCTACAACTATATGGGATTTTCAACTCGAGGTTTTCAAACATTGAGTTTCATCTAATTAGCGGTGGATTTTTATCATCTGCAATTTCGGTTTGCAATTACAGATTGCATTCTTGGCGGAACAGACAATCTAGGTATGCAATATTGTTGAAGGGTAGAAATTCCCCAAAAACATATTTTTTATAATGGTATCACCTATACTGGCATATCTTGTTCAGGTACAACATATTTTAGATTCTTGTCCTGTAATTTGCTATTGATGTTGTTGGCAATTGATATGTTGAAGGATCACAAGCCAGACTTTTGGATCTTGAGTTGCTTGTTCACCTTTTGTGTTTTCCTATACTTCTTTTCTAGAAATAATCGATCGAGCTATTGTTTGCTTGGATAACCAAAGTGATTGTGTTTTTCAATTACAGAAAATTCATTGTTAAATATATTTAAGTACATCAAAATTTTCTCTGTTTGCAACATAATTTATTTATTTTTTACAAAATTGCAATGTGTTTAGTTGAGATTTGAATGTTTTACGTGTTTAGCATATCATGTATGGAAGGTATATTTTAATCAAATAACAATTAGCCCATACATTTTATAGTAAAAAGTCCTTATTAGATCATGTGTACCGCAATTGTTTACAAGTTGGTGCTCAAGGATACAAATCAGTTGCACATCTACTTATGGATCGGCTCAAGAAACAAGCTGTTTATTAATAAGAAATTCAATTTAAGACTATAGTACCAGTGCAGGTGTTGGTACTAATTGGCGTTAGCCTATAATTTTTATTATAATGGAATATTTTTGGGGATTTATGATCTTGTGAACAATTTGCAAATGAAGATGTAAGGACTTGTTTTTTGTTCTCAAGGGGTAAAACAATCATCCATAACAATGATAATAAATTAGACATCGCATTGCTAAGCAGCAGAAGAAGACATGTATGGACATAGGATAAAAAAAATGCGTAATGTGCAGAAAAAAAAAACTTTTCAGTTAAATTTCAAATATGCCCACACATTGGGTGGGCGTGTATGCTAGTATATCTAATATGCGCAATCCATTATAGACCTAACTTAAACGCAGACCACAATTATTTATGGTAATGTTGTATAGATGATCTGATTATGTGAGTAGGTATATAATATAATATATTAAATGTCTTCTGTTGTGATTTCTAAAGAATGAAGATTAAATGCTCTACAATCACAAGTTGATATAGTTTTGGCAGCCATTAGAGGAGTACTAGCTAGGGCAATTTGATAAATTAAGAAAAATAAAAACAACAATGTTGGAGACACAGAGGCATATAGAAAGAACAACAAAATTTTCTATGTGCTTTACCGCTTTACGACTTTGAACAGGATCTATGTGCTTTACATTAGTTCATTGTTAAGGTAAAATTATAAAATTATGAAATAAAAAAAAATAGAAACTCGGATTTTTCCCGCCTTGCTCAATGGTACTGTAAATATAGAAGAGACTCATCTTGACTAGATCAGCAAACACTTGGATAGGTATCTTGAACTGCCTTGGATGGTCCATGTTTCTCTCTGTCCTCGTACATTGTTCCAAACAAGCTTTCATTGCCGGATTAATTTTAACTTAAGTAAAGAAGAAAGATATGCGAGGATAAATTTAAATTATATATAGATAAAAAAATTAAGAAATGGAAGAGTTGCTGTCAGCTTTCTGTCTCACTACAAATTAGTGAAATTACTATTTAGTAATTACTCTCAATCTTCTCTATTTTTTCTTTGCTGTACCAAAAGGCGCGGCATAAAAAGTTATAAATACTTTAAATTTCAGTGACACGTTATTAATCAATTAATTATTATCCTTACGAGACCCCAGCATAGAGGGGTACGTTAAATTAAGTCTTAGCAGAAAAGACACATGATTCGTATCTAGCGTTGTACGAACTTCTTTACTTAAATCAAAATTGTTAGATAGCTAGGCTTTTATAAGTTATTATGTTGGGACCGTGCATACTTTATATCCAGAAGTATTTTTAACTTCAGTGGTAGTTCTCTTTTCAACTTCTGTCGGCATAGAACTACGACTGTCCCTATATAAAACGAAACATTATTTCTTCTAAGCTAAATATTGGTACATTTATTTATCGTCGCATGCATGTAAAAGTATTATCCGGGATTTTTTTTAGTATGTAATTCTTAAGAAAAAATATGCACATATAATACTGAAAATATTATATAAATATATTCAATTGAAAGAAAAATGGGGGATAGTATCTCTTTTCTTTTTTTATTTAGATCAGCATATAATATTCTATAGATATAACTAAGATCCAGCATTTAAGATGTATAACGATTTTATTTAACACCTAGGTACAGTCACAGTTAGACCTACTAAGTAAATAAATTGAACTTATATACTATTAGGGGTAACTCGTTTGAATTTTTTTTCACATGGACCCTCGCTGACTATATCCATCTTCTAAGTGTTATCACTAAATTAACTAAACAAATATTTCATTGTTCGTCTATAAGCATATTTCATCCAAAAAGAAAAGTTTCTTTTGTTATTATGGTCCCTTGGGTTTGCGCCGTTTGCCTCATCTGTCCAGAACAGTTAATTTTTCTTTAAACCACAGTGCGTTTTATTATCTGGTGTTTTGCCAGGGCACTCAATTAGAAGGGAAAATTCACAATAATCAAGAGCATAGTTAGAATTAGTACATTGGGACATTTATCTAATGGTAAAGTAATTGGAACTTGTTTAAAATAATAATTCTCCTAGTTCAGCTGATCACAAAATAGAATTATATAAATCACCTATAAAGAAATTGATTCAAATGAAATGAAATCCCTGTAGAAATCATTTTGATTAGGTGCAACAAAATTAACAGGAATCGTTGCTTGTTTGCAAAACCGAGCAGATCACACTTATGAAGTAGAAGCCCAAAAAGAGAAGAAATTCCGCAATGAATAAACTGTTAATTAATTCAATATATGGTTAGTTTTGGGCCAGTCCATAAATAACAAAGCCCAAAATTTAAAAGAATTTACAGTTTAGCCCTTGCCAACACATTATCCGTTGCAGAAAGTGAATACATTTTTTTTGTCTATTCAATTTTTTTTTAACGGTGGCTGCACGTCTACCAGCAAGTCTAGCATAGTCACTGGTTGGAAATTCGAAGCCTCGTATTGTTTTGGCGAATAGCATTATGATTATTTTTTTTTAAATTAGGAAATTAACTTTATTTATCAAGACAGTGGCTTTTAAACCGTTGATGTATTAGGATTTTTTTTTTGGTGTCCTTCCGATATTTTTACCTCTTTCTTTTCTTTTATGTTTTGTAATTAGCTTGTATTTTTTTAAAACTTTTTATTTCTTTTTAATAAAATCGTTGGTTGGCTCTCACCAACTAACCTTAAAAAAAATTGTATGATAATAAAAATTAGGGTTGAAAAGAATACGTATTTTTATATCGTCTTAACATTTTCTTACTCGCACAGAAGAATTTGATAAAATTGATCCAAAAAAGGGCAAAAAAATAAAATTAAACTTTGTTATTGAAACAACAAACTAGTTTAAGATTCCCTCATATGTGGGCAAATAAAGAAATAAAATAATATTAGATAATGAAAATATATTGCTTAATCTAACATCGATATAAATAGATATGTTATTTAATTTGTTTTTTTATTAGACGAAAAATCAAAATATATTGTTACAAGCTAGACCTAATGTGTAATATAATACCTCTACAGTTCGTGCGTTTATAAGTAGTAGATAGATAGTAGATGGATAAAATATAACGAAACGATGGCCTGAATTTAGCAATAACTCATTAAACAAGCTGCCGTTTCCAAAAGAACATAGGGGCTGTTTGGATTCTCCAAGGAATTTGGAGAATTTCATCTTCAAAATAAGCAATCCAAACTTTTCACAAAATTATACACTTCCCAATAAATTTATTTCTAGGAATTGCAACTTTTCCAAATTTTCCAAATTCCTAAGCGATCCAAACGGCCCCATAGATGGGTGTGGGGTTGGCTGGGTGGAGGTTGCGGGCGGTGGCGGCCCCGGGAAGGGTTGGGGGCGATAAAGAAAGATTTTTCTCATAATTTGTTTATGTTTTCGAAAAGACAAGCATATCAACTTTTATCTAGCATGAAGCTTTTTTTTTTAAAAAAAAAAGAACGATGTCCATAAAACCATCTTTGATTTTTAAACGGCTACAGATATGTTCATATATAGATACAGTTCGAAAATTAAACGGATACTAATACAGATCATGTAGTATTGGATACAGATAGAAATGCAGATATATTTTGGATATTAAAATAAATATTTATAAATTAATGAACTAATAGAAACAAAAAATATATATAATATTTATATCAAATGTCATCATGTATAAAAATAGTATATTAATCATATATTCATATGTAATCATTATGATTAGAGAAAAAGTTAATTTTAATATTATTATCATATATAATCAACTCGATAATAAAAAATTAAATTAAATTTATATTACTAGTCCAAATCAAAATATTATTATAAGAGATTCTTTCTATAAAAATTAAGTATTATTTAATTAAAAGTCTTCTTTAATGTAGAGAAGTAATTATATTAATCATCTTGTATCGTTAAAAACACGGTTAAACAGATTAATATCTATCGAATAGGAATAATATTCATATTTTTTCGGATACGAATACAGATCAGATAGTGTCAAAATCATCTCTATAGCCATATTTTTTTTTCAGATACGAATATGAAGTATGTTGATAAACGAATACGGTTAGGATATTACACACATTTTTCAAATTCGGAGGGTAGTTTATCCGCTCCATTTTCATCTAACACCTCATTCGATCGCTAACCGTGGAATTCTATCCTACTTATTACTTTGAGATTCGTGCTTGTATTGAATCACGAGTCTCGACTCTCGATTGGATCCAACGCTGTGTTTGCAAGTTGTTCCGCAACCGAAAGAATGTGAAGTCACTCGAAAGGGGACAAACTTATCTAACGCCTTCGCCGCTCTACACTCTACTCTCCTGCCCTTTCCCTTTCTCCTACTTGACACTTGTCCTTTTAACGTGCCAAATCGCATTGGAAAATAAAATACACTCCCAGTCCCTACTCCCTACTCGCATCCTATTTCCACCATTTTCTCACCAAAACTTACGTGCAACCAATCAAATCCCTCCTACTCGTCAACGTCATCTCTCACACTAAACCCTTTGTCGTTCTCCCTACCTCAATCCCTCCTCGACCTTCGATTTCCTGCCCCTTGCCCCTATCAATGGCTCAGATGGCCTCTCCCTCTCCCAATAGGCATCTCTGCGTCAGATACTCCCCTCGAGAGAGAAACCCACCTCTACTAATCAGTAATCACTCCTGTGCTGTGCATAGATTCGCCAACCCTAACTTCCTTCATTTCTCAATTTCTGTACTAATGGAGATGAAAGAGCGACCGTGAAAGAAAACACGCGCAAGCTCTCTACTTTATGGCGGAGACCGACGACTCCGACGATCCCTCTCCGTCTCTCCAACTCCCGGCAGAGATCGACTGGGAGCGTCTCGACAAGTCCCGCTTCTTCTTCCTCGGCGCCGCTCTCTTCTCCGCTGTCTCCGCTGCCCTCTATCCTGCCGTGGTTCTCAAAACACGTCTGCAGGTCGCCAAACCGCCTCTTCCCTCTGCTACCTCCGCCGCCTTCTTGATTTTCCGCCAGGAGGGACCTCTTGCCTTCTACCGCGGCTTTGCTACCTCACTTGCCGGTACTGTCCCGGCACGGGCTCTCTACATGACTGCTCTGGAACTCACCAAATCCACTGTCGGCCATGCCGCACTTAGACTTGGCGTGTCTGACCCTACAGCGTCAACTGTTGCCAGCGCTGCGGGTGGGGTGTCAGCTGCAATTGCGGCCCAATTCGTATGGACCCCGGTTGATGTAGTTAGCCAGAGACTAATGGTTCAAGGTAATTATAGCAACAGCACCCACTATAAGTACATAGGTGGATTAGATGCTTTTAGGAAAATTCTCTGTTCGGATGGAGTGTGTGGTTTATACCGTGGCTTCGGCATGTCAATTTTAACTTACGCGCCGTCAAATGCTGTCTGGTGGGCGAGTTATTCCCTTTCTCAAAAGGCAATTTGGGAAGGAGTTGGGTTTTATCTCTGCCGGTACCGGTATGGTCTCCAGGAATCAGACCCACAGGATTTGATTCTGAAACCAGATCAAAAGACTGTGGTGGCAGTGCAGGCAGCAAGTGCGGCACTGGCTGGTGGGGCTGCAGCACTGGTAACAATGCCGCTAGATACTATAAAAACTAGAATGCAGGTGATGGATGAAAGGGATGGTGGGCCTATGACTGTTTATCGGACTGTGAGGAGTCTTGTCAGAGAGGGCGGGTGGGGGGCGTGTTTCCGTGGGCTTGGGCCGAGATGGGCATCAATGTCTGTCTCAGCAACTACTATGATCACAACCTACGAGTTCTTGAAACGGCTTTCCTGCAAGCGGGACGACAGTTAGGGGCCATGTTTCCGTGGACTTGGGCTGGGATGCGCATCAATGTCTGTCTCGGCAACTACTATGATCACAACATACAAGTTCTTGAAAAGGCTTTCCTGCAAGTGGGACGACAGATAAGAGCTATGTAAATAGATGTTTTTCTCTTAGCACCTTTTTTCCTATTTTCCTCGTTTGTTTAATTTCTTTTACAGTACAAGTTTCAGGTCTTTTTCTGTTCTTTATTTTGCTAACCTTCTAAGATGAGGGAATGGTGCTTTGTATAGGAATCAAATGTAAGAATTATTAGGACTATGCCCACTCTTTTCTTACAATCGCAGCATCTTTCATGCTTAAAACACTCTCTCGATAGATCTTATCCCTCTTTAATTTGGATTTTAATGCCTTTATTTGCCCTCAAAATAAGAGCACTAAACCTGTAAACGAGCAAGTCTTTTTGCTTAAAAGCCTTAATAGTTTATCTATTAGATGTCATTGATAACCAAAATTTATGTTCTCGGAAGATAGTTTCTATTTGCAAGGAGTTTATGGCTTCTTATTTAGGACTTGATGGAGGCTCAAATGCGCAACGTAGGCCATAGCAGGATGCACTTGGAGGTAACTTCTGCCATGCGATATTGGTACTGTACTCGGAGGTCTGGAACCAAATTGGCTTTCATGCGTTTGCCTTGAAGAAATTGGCTTGATTTGATTCTTTTTTAATTTTTTGGGTGGAAGGTTGTGCTTCGAACGATGAAAACGGAGCAGGTGCATATTTATGGTGGTCAAATTGTAGCTTACCTCTTTATGTAACTGTTTTTTTATATGTATTGCATATTGAACTATTGAGTGATAAATGGGTATAAATGTAATTGGAATGTACCAAATGCAAGGGTGATTCAGATTAGAGAGGATACCAATACCAGTGTTATTTGACATCGGTTACAGTAGGCAATCCAAAATTCTCGTTTCTATCGAACAGTATGTTTGTTCTTATTTGGTGTGATGTTGTATATTCTGAATTATTACATTCCCTTGAGAAACTGGGAAAGTAAGACTCAACATCATCAGTTCGTTTTCCTTTATCATTAGTTTTTTAACTGGTGGCGCCAGTTGCTGCTTACATCACCGGAAGGGAACCTCTGATGGGAGGCTTACGTTTGTATGGACAGGAACAAGATGGGAGGTTTTAACTTTTAATTATTTATTTGCTTCAAACGAGGTTGGACGATGGTTTTTTTTTTTAAATAAGATGGGTCATGCCCTCTAATTTATTTCGAAATTAATCATCACAAATGACTCCCAACTGGTTTTCAAACCCGTGATCTTCACTGAAGGGGTGTTGCTCTTTATCGCTAGACCATTGATCTTATTGTGTGAATTTCTTTTCAACTGAGCGTGCACTTTTTTTACACACCGCAAGAAAAAGGTTTTTCCCTTAACATGACTTAGGTGAAGCAATTGGGTTCTCTTGACCCTCAGGTAAATGTCAACCAAGGAACGGATGTGATCAGTTTCCTTTTTTTTTTTCTCTCTTTTTTGTGATATCACTCATCCCGTAGGAAACTGAAATAACTACATACTGCAGTTACGTTACCAGTATCAGTATAATTCCAAATGAAAGAAAAATAAATTAACTCTAGATTCTTAACATCTTAAATAAAAAGAAAAACAAAAATTCTGGAACGGATGTTAGCTGTTGATTTGAGTGAAATTTAACCTGTTGTTTTGAGTGATGAGATGTGATCATCGTGCAGATCTTAGGCTGCTACTGTCTACTTCATTTAAATTACACAGAACCCATTCAAAGTTTCTGGTGTGTATTATATGATTTATAACTTGAGTTTGACACTTCGTTAAACGAGGCGGCTAAGAGCTGATGATAGTTGGTTTTGATTATTACTGGTTACTGCCATAGGGATTCAGTGACTAAAATCGCATAATTTAATAAATGTGCCTTGTGAATTTGTGTTTGGGCTGTTTTCGTTTCATGAGGAGAATATCTTCTGAGGTTTCTCATCAGGTGTTATCCCATCATGAATCCATGATGACCATACTCTACCAACACAAGTAAAGATTAACTCCATACTTAAACATTGTTTTATTTTTAATTGTCATGCGTGTTTCATATTGCTATGAAAAAAAAAATTAGATTCATTGAAAAGTATTATTACTACTACGTAATGTCAGAGTCCCACTGATTTCTTGTACCAATCTTGCATGTATTAATGTATAGATATATTTGATGGCCGTTTCTGGCCAACTCAAATCTGGTGTTAGAGTTATCTGCGATACTTTCAGATCTGCTAAATTAACCAGCATTAGTTAACAAGGTTGAAAGAAGGGTGTATATTTACAGTAAGTTACTGAGTTCACAAATAGCTGGGATATATTTTAAAAGAAGGTTCTCTTTCAACCACAACTATTTTTTTGAATTTAACATCTCTTGCTAGAATTGGACCAGCAGATTAATAAATGGAAGGCAATTTAAAAGATCTAACCAGAACTAAACTGATAAATCTAGCTGAAAACACTTTTAGGTTCCCTGCCTTGCCAATTGTTACTAAATAAATCAAAGAAACGGCCAAAAATAACCGATCATAGAGATAGTTTAAGCCACTCATACAAAGGTTTCAGAAGAAAAAAAATAACATCTGATATCAAGCTTCCAGTTGATATTTCATCCTTTCATTGGTTTAGTTTTCTCTTACTTTCAAGGTACGTAGTTAATTTTCTTACATTTTGCTCCTCTTCCTTTTGATTTGAAAAGCCCCTGTGCTTTAAATTTTGTCTGGTTCATCGAATCAGTTTTTCCTTCTCGTTCAACTAGATCTACGAGAAACGATACAATCAACTTGATTCGGCTGGACTCTCGATTAAACCCTGTTAGATTTCAATTTTAAAAGTTCAAATGACCGATGACATCAATTGAACCGATGACATCAATCAAAACTTGACATTTAGTGATGGCATAAAAAATTTGACTTTTAGTGATGGTAAATCTCTAATTTTTTTTTTCTATCGATTTTTAAAGTATAAATGCAAGATGGAAAATTCCGTGCTTGTCGAGGATATATTCCGTGCTTGTTTGAATTGTCATTCTTTTGAAACATTAATTATATCATACTAGTTCAAGAGTTAAGAAGACTCACAGAGAGAAATGTAAATAAACTATTTTAGTGAAACTTGAAGTAACATCAAAATGATGATACAAATTGCTTTAATTTACACATGTACACCTTAGCAGTTGGTTGTTTACATGTAAAGGCACAACCGAACAAGTGTAAATAAACTGGTTTTTATAATACATTTTTTTTTTTACATTTTTGCTATAGTTCCTATTTGTTATATGAGAATTATGTAATATCTACAGTTCTACACAGTTAATGTAATTTATCAATTTGTCAATAAGTTGCTAAGAAATGACTAAATAATAACAATTAACTATGAATGTATAACAACATTACTGGCACTCGAGTAATCTGCGATATTTTCGGCTCTGCAAAAAAAAATAACTACCATTAACAAGGTTAATTGAAAGAAGGGTATAATATTTATAGTAAGTTACTGCGTCAACAAATAGCTGGTAGAAATTTTGAAAGAGGATTAGAGAATTAATAAATGCCACATGCTGGAATTAATTGGACCTGCAGTTCAATATAGATAATAGAATATGCTGTATGCAAGAAATAGAAAGGCAATTCAAAAGAGCTAAATAAAATTAGCTATAGCTGAATGCACTTTTAAGCACTTAACTAATTATTTCGGTATTATAAATATAAATATAAAAGAGGCAAGTAAAAAAAAAGAGCGATAGATAAAGATAGCTTGGAGCCACTCATATATAAGGCCTTCACAAAATATATCCATGTGTTATATCAAACTTCCGGTTGATATTCTTCCTTCGATATTCTTCGTTCCATTGATTTAGTTGTCTTTCCCTGGAAGGTACGCAGACTTCTTGCTATATCTTTCGCTCTTCTTCCTTTTGGCTCCATCCATGGTGTGGGAATAAGAAAGAGAAATAAGGGAAAAAGTAGGAAGAAATATTGAGAAGTGTGTAACTTTGCAAAATCCTTCCTGATTTAAATTGTCTCATCCAACGAATCAGGTATTTGCCAGATTATAAACAAAAATTATAGCACCTGTATATATATAGAGAGAGTTTTGCTATGGTGAGTCACTGAGTTGTAACTCACAAGAGGGTCCATGAGTTGCGATCGAAACTCTTATATCTAGTTTAAAATTATCGATCCAACCCGTCCAATGCGATCTCCCTATTGAAATTTCAATGCATATCAAATTTTACATTTTTTTCAAAATTTTTAAGTAGTTTTTTTGAATTTTTAGAAAATCATTAATCTAATTAGTTCTGAACCATTAAAACACAACAGTTTTTAAAAATAAAAAAATACTTAATTTTTTTTTTAAAATATAAAATTTGGTCTTCATGGAGATTTCAATAGGGAGATCATATTAGACGGTTTGGATCGGTCATTTTGAATTAGATCTAGGAGTTTTGAGCGTGACTCACCATAATAAAACTCTATATATATAATCGATGGCACGGAGGGTCCCGTGCCATCAAGTTATTTTTCGAGATCCAAAATTCAAATGGTAAATCTAAACCGTTCAAGTTGTTCTCCATATCGAAATATCTTTGGAGACCAAATTTTATATTTTTTCAAATTTTTTTGCTATTTATTATGATATTTTTGAAAACATTATTATTAGAATATTTCAAGCCCTCCAATTTGAAAATATCATAATAAATAGCAAAAAAAATTTGAAAAAATGTAAAATTTGGTCTCCAAAGGTATTTCAATATTTTGATCAACTTGAACGGTTTGGATCGACCATTTGACTTTTGAATTTTGAAAAACAAGTCGATAGAAAATTGATGACACGTGCCATCGATGGCGCGTTAGCCATTCTATATATATATATATATATATATATATATATATATATATATATATATATATATATATATATATATATATATATATAGAGAGAGAGAGAGAGAGAGTTTTGCTATGGTGAGTCACGACTCACAGAGGGTCCATGAGTGGCACTCAAATCTCCTAAATTTAGTTTAAAATGACCGATACAAACCATCTAATACGATCTCCCTATTGAAATCTCTATGCAGGCCTTCATCTCTCATCCTTAATTATGTTTGTTTTTAGACAAATTTGGAAACAACACAGTAACATGTCACGCCTTCATCGATAATTTATGCAGCAGATAATTCTCGAATGTGCATAATTAAAAGTTTATCATAAACAACACAGTAACATGTCAATGTTCAATCTTATGTATTATTGAAAAATATATGCAGATCTATGGATCTCGAAGCCAACACGAAATCAGCTAACGAAACAGATCAAACATACTTGCTGATAAACTCAATTATGGTAGAGATTAGCAACACGAGAGATGAGAGATGAGAGATGAGAATGAGAGAAATTGTCTTTATTGATTTATGGAAGATTACAATGTATTGGTTCTAAGCTCTTTCTTCTATCAAAATGCCAACTCCCTATACAATCATCTATTTCCTCTATATATAGGCCTATGGTTTGTAACAGAACGCTGACGTCATCCGACAGCAGTTAGCTAACTTGCGTCCCTAGATTCTTCCGAGTTATGTTCGGTACAACGCTCCACGTGGGTCTACTGAGATCTGTCTTTCCGACTTATATACGCATGCTTTCAAATCTTTATCTTTTCCCGCTTCTCCCTTTCCATTATGGGCCCTCTTTGGATTTGTTCCTATTGTGTCCTTTTATCTGGACCGTGTTATATTAGGCCGACCCTATCACTTGCTAAGAATACCAAGTAAAGGTACTACAGTAATTGAATAATCCCATTTTCTTTCGTATAATTGTCAACTTTCTTGGTAATTGAGAACCAGCTCTTGATCTAGTGACAAAAAGCAATGCATCTCAAGTGAGAGGTCGCATGTTCTTGGTAATCTTCAGTTCCAAAAGAAGTTTGTAATTTTTTTTTACTCTTTATTTTATTGGCAACCGAAACATGTGGTAATCGAGTTGTTAACTTTAAATTGCATTTTTTTTTTTCAAATTTATTAAAGAACCTACTGAGGATGCTGATACTACACGATCATGTTGCCGCAAAGAAATTGCTTATGCTACTTGTGTATCGATCATCTCTTTCTTGAGCATTATTTCACTGCCTATAATTATATATCACACTAGGCACGAGTCACTGAATTTGATAGCATGGCACTGCCTTGCTTCAATTTCGGGAATTTCTCTCTTTTGGTGGTGGTGGCGGGCAACTCATGAGGTAGATCTCAAAAAAGAGGCATGTTATGCGTTTGGGCTGGCATTGGCATTCCAACTGCTCGTCTGTGTCTTATTTCTTCATATTTTCAAAGGAAACTTCCCACGTTGGTTCATAGATTTCCTGGTGATATTGTTGTCTACGGGTTTTTTTGTACTTGCGTATGGTTACTATTGCGAAGGACATGATCTACATAAGCGGATGCATAAAGCGGGAATTTACGAACTTGAGAATATCTCACTTGTGTTATCAATCTGCAAGACAATATATTTTATGATATCTTATATAGGAATGACATTGACTTGTTTTGGTGCACATGCTACCTAGAGAGGCGTTTGATCGTGGAATAAGTGTAGAAACTAACTTATGTAGCATAAATATTTGGGGAAATTGTTTTTATGCCACTCCAAAAGAAGGAAATTGTGAAAATGCCACTCAAAAGTTAATTCTTCTATAAATGCCACTATGACCATATAAAAGTGCTACATGAACCCCAAGAATTGTCCCCAAGAAGAACCAGATGGTATAATCAAACCTGAAAAGGCCGACCTAGAATATTTTTGAAATAAAAGTCATTTAAGAATAAACCAGTAGAAATTCTAAAAATTCTTATTAAAATTTTATTTTCCCTATGAGCGATTGGCGCCTCAGCGCGAACAGCACAATTTACAGAGAAGCACTCAAAGCAACCGAATCAATCCATTCACCGGCGGTCGGTTTTGTCAAGCCACAGGACATAATCGGGAGAACAACAGAAGTCCAATTTAAACAAAATAACACAATCATACAATTGTTGCTTAAATTGACTGAACAAATCGAGGATCTGAAGGTAGCAGTCAAAAGGCTCGAGGCTGTGAAAGGGAAAGAAGGCACTCAACCTGACGACCTGACTGACTCTCTAGACCAGATCCAGCAACAACTTCAGAAGCTGAGCTTAGGAGAGCCCAGTAAGCCGGCAGTACCAAAACCGAAAGGCAAACTTTTTGTGTTCAAAAACCCAAAAGAAATATTTGAAGCCGAGAAAAAGAAGGCAGCATGAGCAGAACGCAAACAACAACAGAGGCAGCAAGACCATCAGTGTCAGAGAGAGACACAAATCAAACCCCTACTGTTGAAAATCAGATCCGTGGCTATCGCCTTGGATCTAGACTCAGATTTGAGGCTCAAAGGAGGCTCCCTGGTCAATCTCGACGGTACCAGCGAAGCCTTGAGTCACAAATGAATCCTGATGCTGAGCTCAACATCTCCCAATACAGACGAGCACAACAAGTCCCAGCAGAAACTCTGTACCAAGCTGGATGGTCAGAGAGCAGGCACCGAGTATACCAACATTACTCGGATGAAAGAACGTTGGTCACAGATGGCCAGCAAGTGGAGCTACCGTTCATCTCTGAAGAAAGTTTTAACAGACTTTTGCAAGAAGGGCTCCAACATCTGCATATCGGACTAATTATGGTTCGATTGTACACGTTGCATAGGCGAAGTGTAGGTGTGAATGCACTAGTGTTAATCAGAGATACTAGATGGCGAGATGATAGAGCTGTCATCAGCTCTATGGAGATGGATCTCACATCTGGGACGCAGTTGGCATATACTGCCCCAGATATGACTCTAAGTATCCGTGACTTCAGAGATCACATTCAACTAGTGATTCAAACTCACGGGTATGAAGGATGGCAAGGTGGAGAGAGTAATCTTTTACTCTCAAGGTCTCTAATTGGACGACTGTCTAATACAAGCCACACAAATTTCAGATACAATGTTCAGAACGTGGCGGACCACCTGGCAAGTCGAGGAGTTCGGGCCATCCCTGGCTCGCAACGTACAACCACAGAACTCCGTGGAAGGCAGTGGCTTGTGAGACCAGCTGTCATCTCACAAGCTCAGAATCCCCAAGTAGCACGAATCCGAGCAAGGACAGACGGCTCATTATCCGTCAGATTTGCGGGGTATACAACGACAACCCCTGAACAAGAAGCTATTCGTGGAGAAAATGATGAGGAAGAACTCGAACAAGAATTCATCAATCTACTCACACTAGATGATGATTGGCCATATGAAGATGATCCAGAATTTCCAGAAATCTATTCAGACCCTGAGGAATTCAGTGAAGATGACGAGACTGAGCAAGACGATGGTCCCTTATTGGGAAAATGGTTCTTGGCAATACTAAGAGCCGAACAAACTAAACCAACAGTTGAAATGCTAGAACCAATAAACCCGTATCAATGGTTTACTATTGAGCAGCTAGATAGTGAAGACGAACTCGTACAAATGACATTTACAGAGTTCAATTGGCTAGAAACCATTGATGCAGAAAGTGAATGGTTTGAGGAACAAGCCCTCATGATGACCTGTCAATGGGATGAGTCGGACGAAGATGAGATACTCTCCACGGTGCAATTCCTGTCTCAATTGGGTGCACCAGCAAACCAAGATGAAGACTTGCTAAGTCTTCTAGCGAAAGGTGGTGGGGAAGATGTCAGTTCTCCAAATTCTAAAACAAAGTGGGACGAGGATCTATTCGACGAGTATCTATTCGAGACAGTTTATATGGTAGAAGAGATGGAATACTCACAATTCAAAAATCTCAAAAAGAAAGTGGAGACTGTACTCTCAACTGCAGAGTCTTCACTTACAAGAATACCACCTGAACCAATCATGGGACCGGCCATGTACCCACCTGGTTCAAGGCAACTCCAGAACCTCCAAATCCCAGAGATAAAGGCACGGTTGGACAACATCCGCGGTGGCTATGCAAGACAAATGAACGAAAGGTTTAACCTGCCAACAGCCCAAGCTAGTCAAGGTGCAATTCTGGTTTTACCAGAAGATATTGGGCTATACTCAGAAGTTATCTCTCGGTGGGAATCAATCACTCTCAACCTGATAAATGAGAGAAATTGGACAGATAACAAATCTAAGGTCAATTATATCGAAAACCTCCTAGGCGAAACGGAGAAAAAGACCTGGATTCAGTGGAGAATGGCATTCCCCACTGAATATGAGGAATTAGTTAACATTGCCGATGACCCACAAAATGTAATATCACAAGTCAGGCGAATGTTTCTGTTGGAGGATCCGACAACCGGGTCCACTGAAGAGCAAGACCGAGCGTACAACGACCTGGAGAGACTTTCATGCCACAATGTGAAAGATCTTTTCGATTATATAAATGATTATAAGATTTTGGCGGCAAAATCAGGAAGGATGTTCATATCTCCTGAACTCTCAACAAAATTTTTCAGAAAGATGCCTCCAATTATTGGTGGAGAAATTGAGAAGGCATTTGCTGAAAAATACCCAGGCAATACTGTGGGTGTTATTCCAAGAATACATTTTACCTACCAGTACCTGGCAGAGCAGTGTAAGAGAGTTGCACTCCAAAGAAGCCTCAAAGATCTCTCATTTTGTAGCCGCATACCAGTGCCGGGTTACTATCAAAAGAACAAGAAGTATGGTCTTCGAAAGGC
The DNA here is from genome assembly GCA_028095005.1 of Rhynchospora pubera. NCBI lineage: Eukaryota > Viridiplantae > Streptophyta > Magnoliopsida > Poales > Cyperaceae > Rhynchospora > Rhynchospora pubera. Next base: position 20,429,559 of record CM051463.1, read on the forward strand.
GAAGACATATCAGGGCAAACCACATGATACGCACATCAGAGTATTCAAAAGAAAGCACGCAGATAAAGTAAGGAAATGCAAGTGCTTTATATGTGGTGAAGAAGGACATTTTGCCCGCAACTGCACAAGGCAAAAAGGCAACATTGCAAGAGCAGCCATAGTCGAAAATCTAGACCTAGATGATGACTGGGATGTGCTCTCGGTAGATCAAAATGAACCAGATAGCGATGCAATCTGTTCATTTTCTGAAGGAGAAGGAGACACTAGTCATTCTTTGATGGCTGGTATAAATGAGGTTCCGTACGAAACCGCAATGATGATAACGAGTGAAGAAATCTCATGGCGAGTGGTGACCTCAGTGCCCCAAGAAATCCAAAATTGTGCGCATCAATGGGAGGACAACAGTCCAGTGACGTAAGAATTCATGAGGTGTCTGTTCTGCAAGGAGAAGACTAATCCAAGGATGAGAGCACATTGCAGTATATGTCATTTGACTGTCTGCCCAATGTGTTCGAGATTCAACCTGGGAAGAAGGTTGACAATACAAAGATCAAATCTCCAGTATGACAACAAGGATACCCTAATTAATGAGCTGATTGGGTATACAAATTTCCTCTTAGCAGAAAACCAAAGGCTAAAGGAAAGAATTGAAGAATTGGAGATGGGAAAGGATCTGGATGAAATGCGAGATCCAACAAAAGAAAAAGCCCCTGAAAAGCCAATTCTTGAAGAGATAGATTCGGATGATGAAGCAATTGAAAACCATATCCAAAAACGAAATGGAGTGGTAATCAAGATGCTGACAGATGAAAATGAATACATCAGTACTCAAGTTCCAGATCCGAGAAAAGGGAAGAGAGTCTTAAACAGACTTTACAACATTGAGCTGACAATGGAAATACCAGGTGTTGAGAAGTTCAAAATCCAAGCAATCCTGGATACTGGTGCCACAGTTTGCTGCGTGGACCAGAATGCAGTCCCAAAAGAAGCTTTGGAACCCAGTGCGTACCCTATTCAAATCAACGGGGTTAACTCTTCTCAAATAGCCAACCAAAAACTCAAAGGCGGAATGATGGCTATCGAGGAAAATCGTTTCCGTATTCCTTTCACCTATGCATTCCCAATGGAACAGAGGGACGGAATCCAAATGCTGATTGGTTGCAACTTCATCCGAGCCATGCAAGGAGGGCTTATGATTGAGGGCCAAATGGTGACATTTTACAAAAATGTCACAACAATTGCGACAAAAGTTGACGCTGAGGTAGTAGCTTCAGCAGCAATCGAAGAACTTGAGCTGTCTGAGTTAGAATATTTTGAGATCCAAAGAATCACTGCATACTCTTGTGGTGAAGAATCGCAGAAATTTAAAGAGAGGTTCAGACCCCTTCTTAAGAGATTAAAAGAACAAGGGTATATTGGAGAAAATCCTCTCCAACACTGGGAAAAGAATCGGATTAGGTGCTAGTTAGACATCATCAATCCGGATATCACAATTCAAGACAAACCTCTGAAACATGTCACACCGGCAATGAAGGAGCAATTTGACAAGCATGTTCAGGCGCTACTCAAGATTGGAGTGATACGACCCAGTAAGAGCCGACATAGAACCATGGCAATGATGGTAAATTCAGGTACATCAATAGACCCAAAGACTGGCGCTGAAATCAAAGGCAAGGAACGTATGGTATTTAATTACCGTACCCTCAATGATAATACCCACAAAGACCAATACAGCCTGCCAGGGATTAATACCATCCTAAAAAAGGTCGGTAATAGTCGGATTTATTCAAAATTTGACTTAAAAAGTGGATTCCATCAGGTGGCAATGGATCCTGAATCGGTTGAGTGAACGGCTTTTGTTGTTCCAAATGGTTTGTATGAATGGCTAGTTATGCCATTCGGGTTAAAGAATGCACCGGCAATTTTTCAAAGAAAGATGGACGATTGCTTCCGGGGAACGGAAAACTTCATAGCAGTCTACATCGATGATATACTGGTGTTTTCTGAGAATGAAGAACAGCATGCCAAACATTTGGAGGCTATGCTGACAATCTATGAGAAATGGGGGCTTGTACTCTCCCCAACTAAAATAAAAATAGCTGTACAGGAAATCGAATTCCTAGGTGCAGTTATTGGGAACAGAAAAATCAAACTTCAGCCGCACATAATCAAGAAAATTATTTCTTTCGATGAAGAAAAATTGAAGGAGAAGGCTGGTATGAGATTATGGCTTGGCATCCTCAACTATGCCAGATCATACATACCGAAATTGGAAACATTACTTGGGTCATTATACTCAAAAACAAGCGAACACGGTGACAAAAGGCTCAAAAGCTCAGACTACGAGATCATCAGAAAGGTCAAGCAAGCGGTGCAGCAGCTCCCAGATCTCAAGCTACCTCCGGAAGGATCCTATATCATCCTTGAAACAGACGGATGCATGGAAGGATGGGGTGGAGTATGCAAATGGAAGAAAGCAAAGCATGACCCCCGAAACACGGAGAAAGTTTGTGCGTATGCAAGCGGGAAATTTCCAGTGATTAAATCCACAATAGATGCAGAATCTATGCTTGCATGGAAACAATGAAGGCACTCAAGATTCACTACCTGGATCAAAAGGAGATCACTCTCAGAACTGATTGCCAGGCCATAATTAGTTTCTATAACAAGTCAGCACAAAACAAATCTTCAAGAGTCCGATTGATTAATTTTGTTGACTTTGTTACAGGAACAGGAGTGCAAGTAAATTTCGAGCACATTGATGGCAAAATGAATGTGCTAGCTGATTCGTTATCACGATTAACAGCAAATATGGTGAAAACCGGAAATTGCTATTTCGCTGATGAACAATTGGCCGATTTAGAAAAGGTGCTCGAAGAAACAAAAGGAGCTCCTGAGGAGATAATCAAGCATCTGGCAACAATTATCGGGCATATTGATAATATGCTAGATGAAAAATCTTTCTTTCAAAACCTCTAGAGCAAGGCGATAAGCGGGCATGGTGGACCGCTGGAAAAACCCACTATACCCTGTATCTTAGGAACTGTCTGGTAGTAATCTACGGAAAGCTACTGACATTTTTAGTTTTCTTATAATTTTTATTTTGTGTGAATTTTATTTCTTTTTCAGAAAAATGGTGCTTGATCATCTGAGGAACCTCATGAGAATCCATGAAGGAAGTTCAACAACCGGGTTCAGACCAGGAAGCCGGCAAGCATTTCAGCAAGCCGAAAGATGGGCAACCTCAGGAAGAGAGTTAGACTCTCTTCGGGATTATGAAATAATAACTGGTGACCTACTAACAATGTACCCACGGTCTTTTCAGTGGGAAGGAACCATGCTACTTAGGCTTGAGGAAATTCATAAGGAGCAAATACAAAGGACCATCGATGAAATCGAAAGGCTCGTGGTCTTGAATTATTTGCAAAAGATTCGCCTAGAGCAGAAGGCATCCAAGGACAACTGGGCTAGTACTGCACTAGGATCAGTTAATCATAACATTGATGAGCTGTTAGCAATTCACCAAAAGATGCGATCGATCCAGCAAGGCCATTATTATTAGTGAGTCCCACCATTATAAGGGAATCACATTATTGTGTTTGCTTTCGGTGCCACTACGGTAGTGCGCATCTTTTCTTTTTCTTTATTCACTGTCACATGGGTTGGCACGAAATGAGTGGTTTGCTTTTATTTCTTTTGGGCAATTATTGTACTAAAGATGCCCACTAGTTTGCTAAGGACATACCAACTGTGGTAGACGAATAATTGAAATGGACGATAGGGCCCATATGCGCACCCGCATTCAATTATCGAGCTCACCAACCGGTAGCATTCCTTCTATATAAGCAGTAGGATGTTTCACTAAGAGGGCATCACCCAACTTAGTAATCATCCCTTCTTCTCTTGTATCACTTGCCAGATATCAATAAAATTCCCTCATTCTCCTTTCAAAACTTTGGAACCAGTATTCTTTAGTAATCAGAAGTTTCAAAGTCGATCCGATCGTTACTATCCTATTCTGGTATCAGAGCGAGGTTTGTTTTCTTAATATTATGGCTTTCTAATTTCCTAATTATTCTGGGTAGGCACCTAGGGGGAGATTATGCCAAACTAATAAAAATTGTTTAAATTAATCAACCAGAAAACGTCAGTTAAAAGTGAAATTTTAAGGAACCAAAAGAATCATCCTGCCGTACAGTACCTAGGAAAAAGGGGAAGATCGCGGGTAAACACGATGATGTGAGGTTATAACCAAAGTAAACCAACTTAAAATTGGCAAAGTAAAGGAAGATTAATTAATAATCTGGGTACACAGTTTTGGGTACACATAGCAGAAAATTTTACTCAAAGTGGCAAAATCATAAGGGTGACCACATTTTTGGGTGGCAAAAACAGAAGGTTTAACTTTCGGGTGGCAATTGCTAGATTTCACAAATTTTGGGTGGCACAGAAAAAAATTATCCTAAATATTTATGTTAAGTTATGTAACCGGTGTTTTATTAGTTGTAGAATAAGTGGAGAGATAACTATTTATGTAATAGGTTATTTATTTATTATTAATTATATTAGTAGTCGTACTATTAATTATAACTGGAGCTAATTTCATGCGTTGCACGATTTATTCATACTAGAAGCAGAGCTCATTCAATGTGTGTGCGGACTTTAATATATGAAATATTATTTGACATAAATTTTTTGTCCATTTTTAATTTTTAAAATCAACTTGATCAGCGCTAAACAAATTTGTTGTAGAGGCATTTATATTTGATGATCAGACTATGCACTTACCTATGCATATTGGTTTTGATTGGTCAAATATTTAAACACGATCGCTAGTCGCTGGTTTTGATTGGTCAAATATTTAAACACGATCGCTAGTCGCTGGTTTTGATTGGTCAAATATTTAAACACGATCGCTAGTCGCCGTGGAGCCGCGACAATTAGTTGACTGGTTCACTTTCAAAATTTCAATCGACCAAACACCATATTAAATTATATATGTTACCCACTAAAAAAATAGCGGTACAATTTTATGGCTTAAATGCAGTTGATACCGTCGGTTCTCGGTCCCATGCAATGAATCTTTTGTGTTATGCCTCAAGTGTCGACCAATTATCCAGAGGTGATTCATGGATTATAGAAGGGATAAGGCATGGATCGACATCTACAATAGGTCAACATTAGAGAGGAGTATTTGTTAGACCTCGTCACATCCAAAATACCACAATAATACAATATACATGGCCATTTGTATATTAATCAAACAAATATATATATATATAGAGAGAGAGAGAATGACTAATGTGCCATAGATGGCACAGAGGGTCCCGTGCCATAGAGTCATTTTTCGAGATTAAAAATTCAAATGCTCAATCCGAACCGTTCAAGTTATTCACAATATTAAAATACCCTTGGAGACCAAATTTTACATTTTTTCGAATTTTTTTACTATTTATTATGATATTTTTAAAAAACGTTATATTTGGAGTATTTCAGACCCTCCAATTTGAACATATCAAAATAAATAGCAAAAAAATTAAAAAAAAATATAAAATTTGGTCTTCAATGGTATTTCAATATGGTGATCAATTTGAATGGTTTGGATTAACTGATTAAATTTCAGATCTTCAAAAAATGACTCAAAAAAGACGTCTATGACACTTTAGCCCATCTCATATAGAGGTAAAAGCTGTATTGTTGAATGTAATTCACCTTCCACGCAAGCATCCGCAACGAGTCGATTGGCATCAAATAAAATAGACCAATCAATTATAAAAACACAAAACCAATAAGCAATCACCCAAAACAATCAACCATACAAGCCATCCAAGATTCAAATCAAAATATCCAAACAACAACGTAATTCATAAATCCAATCATAAACCGAATATATCATAAAAGATAAAATAAAAGAAGTCTAAGAAGCAGAAGGGATACCCTACTGGTGTAGATTGAGAAGGGCCTTGTTGAGCTCATCATAATATTCCCATGCTATCTTTTGGTGAAATTCCCTCTCAGCGTGCAAGCTCAAGACCTTGGCATTCACAATTGTGTACTCCTCACTAATGTTGCAGAGTCTGGAGGCGGTGTCCTTTAAACGCTGGGGAATCTCATTGGCCTCCTTCAACCTTTCCAAATCCTTCTCAATATGTTCTGCATCAGGAATATTGGCCCTGCTACCGTGGCACTGGTTCAGCTGTTCCAATGCTGATGCAATACTTGTATCAATAACCCTCTGCTGGTGCATGACCTGAAGAAACTCTAACTCCACTGTGGAACGTTTCAATGAATGAAACATTAATGCCTTTGATCTCTCATTGTGCTCTGTGTCCAAGTAGCTACTAGTGAGAAATGAGAGGTGGTCTCTGCAAGGAATGGCAAAGGACACTGCTAGCTCATGCAGCTTAGAGGAGAACCCGTCTGGTGTAAATGAGCTGAACACTCCCATTTCTAAGGGTGGCAAATCAACTTTGGTATTTGCACCCATTCGCATGATGTCCTCAAGTATCATCCTCACATTAGACACAAGGAGTTCTGAAAGAGAAGACGCCGTAGTAGTAATATGAGCACATGAGAGAAAAATAATTCATTAGCTACCAAAATACCTTCTCATTTGTAGAATTTGTGCCAATACATACCGCAAATTATTGGTAGTGATGAATTCCAAAGGGAAAACTTTTAGAAGGGATTTAACGAGGCCACTCTTGCTAGAACTGTCCTCATTTATTGGACAGTTGCACTAATGGGATACTTGTATTTCCTCTGCCTATAAACTTTTTCTATTTTGCTGTTTTCCTGAATTTAAACATTATTAGAAGTGGATGATGATGATACTGCAGACCTTTAAAGTAGTAGAAGTGGTAGATATAATAGTCACTGATATGATTAGATTTTGTGTTGTTTTCCTCATTATTTCCAGGTTGCACAACATAGACCAATTACTGGCTTTTGTACCAAGATATGTTAATTACTGGTAAATATAATAGTCACTGATATGATTAGATTTTGACTCAGTTTCTTGTATTAGTAATTAGTCAATATTAAGGTGATTTACCGTTAGAAGTCTGAACTGGTGATGGTATTGTGTCATTAACATCCTTCATCTCAATAAGCTCTTCCTGTGGGATGTTACCAACCCTTGTCGGTGCACCTTGGGAGGTCGAAGCTCCAGCCAAGCTTGCAGCTGTCGAAGTTGGACATGCAACAGCAGAAAAACTCTTAAGAAGTGATTCCATGACTTCTAAATCAATATCAGCAATCAAAAGAAAACTAAGCATTCATAATAATGTTCTAAGAGAATGAGCAAAACACAAATATGTTTAAAGAAGCACACCTGCGAGCCCAGTAGGCAACCCAGGATCTACTAGCATATCAAGAAAAAGTTCATGGCCCATAACCTCTCCACCTTTCACGTTGAAACTAACACCTGTAACAGAAGTAAGCTCATCCAGAAATGATGTCAGAGATGGCTCAACAATAGCAACACAGTCTACAGAAAAAGAAGAATAAATAATAAAAAAAAGATATGATGAAGGTAACATAAAATAGCCTAAAAAAAATGAAGAACACACTTGGAATTTCAGGAACTGGTTCGATGATTATGGCCTCCGGAATGACAGAAAAATTAGCTGAATCAATAGGCTCCTGTGGTATGTTTGGTGCAGCAGGTAAAGAAATGTCAGCAGTAGGGTTCTCTGATGCTGGCGTCGAGATTGGTGTAACAAGGACTGAAGAATAAGAAACAAATAATAAGAATAACCAAAGTAATTTAAAGAAAATAAAGTAGTTCATGGAAGCAGAAATCCATACCTGGAGAATTGCAAGCTGGCTCAATGGCTGCAACTTCTGAAAGGACAGATGAAGAAATTTGACCTCTGGACTTACTTTCTGGTCTTTCTGATGCACCAGGGCAAGAAGTGAGATCCTCCGAAATTGGAGTCAGAGTAGCTGTCTGAAAAACTAAAAATGAGGAAGAAGAGGAACAAAATAAGGAGCAAGACGAAAAGCATATGAAAGAAACTAAAACAAATGTAAAAATACTACAAGTCATACCTGGTGATCTCTGAGGTGGATCCACAATTGCCTTCTCAGCCACAGTTCGTGAAGGATTCTGGACTCTTATCCTGCTCCTTCGTCCATCTGATGGGTCAGCACCTATATCTAATCCAGGTGAGATCAAGGATAGTTAAATTAGTATAATGTGAAGTGAAAGAAAAATGAGAAGACTGTAATTTATACCTGGTGATCTACTAGCTGGATGGACAACTGCCCTCTCCAACACGGTAAGTGAATTATTGTGGACTGCCATCCTGCTCCTTTCTCCATCTGATAAGCAAGCACCTATATCTAATCCAGGTGAGATAAAGGATAGTTAAAATTAGTAAAACGTGAATTGAAACAAATGTAAGAAGACTGTAATTCATACCTGGTAATCTCCTAGGTTGATCAACAATTGTCCTCTCTGATACGGTATGTGAAGGATTGTGAACTCTGATCCTGCTTCTCCCTCCATCTGATGGGTTAGTACCTATAAGTAATTGATCATGGATGGTTGAAATAAGTTAAAAGAAAAGTGGAACAAATCTAAGAAAATCGTTCATACCTGGTGGTCTCCGAGGTGGATCCGCAACTGCCTTCTTGACAATGGTACATGAAGAAGTACTGACTCTGATCCTACTGTTTTGTCCATGCGATGGGTCAGCATCTGTAAGATAAGATAACCCAGGTGAGATCAAGGATGGTTTCCATCAAGATTTAAGAGAAAAAGGATTTAAAAATGTAGAGAACAGTACCTGATATTGAAGCAAGGTACTGAGGAGATGGTGGTGACGAGATTGCATCAGAGTCGGCAAACAACAGATCAATAGCATTCAAAGGTCGCAACTTGTCATATCCAAGTCTTAGATGAACCACTGTAGGTGGTAATTGTCCCGACTTCAAAACCTCATAGTCCCGTCGCTCTGTATAAGTAATCTGCTCATCGAGACCGCCAAAGTCTGCAGGATGTTGGGCAATTGAGGAAGATGCACCTCGTTCCCTCTTGGTACCCCGTGCAGGTCGCATGCCACAAGTAATATGAGTGATTTCCTTGGGGTGACTGACATGATAGGCAGACACCGAATTATGGAACCATTGGAGATATGACCTTGAGAGTCTACCAATCCTTCTAGCAGGCAGTATATGAAACTTTGACTCTGTTCCTGTGCGAAGTGCCAAAGACCAGATCGTGGCCAAACTATCCAAATCTCCAGATAACTGATTAAGGGGTAAAGTGGTATCAGGAATCATCATGTCATAGCCAAATTGATGGGCACATCTATGGGGATTATACACCTCAAAAGTCACATTATTTTTAGACCGTAGAGGCAGCAAGCCCCTGTGAATGCTAAGCATAAACTCAGCATCTGTCTGCTGATCAAATATCTTGGGAGTGTCTTGGCAGAAGGACCTAACATCATTAACCTCCCTTTCTGATCTAGGAAGATTGCGGGAAAATACCCGCTGCCGCTGCTGCAGGTCAGAGAAGCGGAGTCTCGTTTTGCTAAGAAGGAAAAGCTCACGAGCATGCACACGATCAATTTTGCTAGGTTGGGCTCCGGCAATCTGTGCCAATAAAGGGAGCTTCTCTAGTAAATTATCGGATATGACCGGTGTATACAAACCTGGCCAATACATGTGCAGCCAACCACATAAGAAATGAAATGGAACAATTACATCACATTGGGCAGGGTCCCGTGAAGAAGTCACCAGCCGCAAGGCTTTATAGATATTTGCTAACGCAGGAATTGCCAAAGAGACCCGCAACCCCTGGGCCAGTGTATTAGCAACTACAAATGTTTCAGGGCGAATCATACCTTCAGGGTCAGCAGGGATTACATAATAGCAAATCCACCATGCCAAGAATGCAGTAAGAAGTGTTTCCCCATCAACATCCCGAGAAGTCAGACTAGATATCTCTGGCCGTGGGCCATGAAATTCAATATTCTCCGTACCAGCACCAACAGGATCAGTGAAATCCGTGACAACCTTGCTAACTGCACCCGCCCTATCAGTAAAATAAGCAATCCAGGAGCCAAAAGTAACCCCGTTCTGACCCTCTGAAAGTTCCAGGTATATCTGAAATAAACGCCTGAGGGAAGCTGGGTATCTCCAAGTACCATCATGCCGCATACCAAATAACTCTGTATCCCGAGGTATGTATTCCTCATATGGAAGCCCAAAGATGGGCATCCCCGACAACTGGTAAAGCTCCCACAAGTTCAAAGTCATTTCTCTGTCTTGCTTACAAGGTGTTGGAGGAGTAATTCCAATTCTCAAAAAATGCTCTAAACAGCGAGGCATTACGGTCATAGCTGAATAGAGAAAGTAATACTGCCTTATCGATACCAGCACGTCTCAAAAGAGCCCCATCCCTCTGAAGGGTAAACCTAATCCATTCAACCTGTCCTGGAGTTGGCTGTAAAACACCTCTCACTTTGAAACTAGAACCCCAAGATGGGACACGACCATTTAGCATATCTAGTCCAAGGAGACGGATAGTTGGTGGAATAACTCCTCTGGAAAGTGGATATAAAACCCTGAGTGTGTCAGGATGGTTGTTACTAAAATTCAAAGTACTCCCTGAAAAGTGGGGAGTAGCCAAATCAGCAGAGTGTAGTGGGGTCCAGTTTGAAGGGTTCTCCAGAAGGTTCGGGAAGTCACGCAATGATATGCGAGGCATGGAAGCATGGCGAGAAAGTCGCCCCTGAAAGGTGTCACGTCCCTCTAGCATTTCGCTGCGCCAGTAAGGATGAAGGGTCACAAATCGCCTTTTGGGGTCGTGACTATGAATCTCCTTCTGGATTTCCTCATCTGATGGACGATTTGGGGCGGTATTTGAAGCTCGGAACCAAGCAACCATGATGCCTGCATATATGAAAGAAAAAGTTATAGAGAGAAAAAAGTAATGAACAAGGGGAATAACTAAGAGAAGGTTAAAGCAAATCTAATTAGCAATACTCAATTATTTGGTTGCACTTCAATTTTTCAGTAATGAGGAATTTTGGGTCTCACGAGATTTGTTCTCATAATAACAGCTACATTCATCACCTAGAAAATGTCTAAGCAAATCAAACAATCATATTTGAACAATGCTATTCGAATTGAAAAAGTATAAATGCTAATTGAGTATATGCAGAATAAAAAGAAGTCTCTCGAGTTGGAAAGGTGAATTAATTAAGGAGGCTAGAATCTGAGACCAAAAAATGCTCCACTTTATCTAATTGCAGAGTTGATTAAGTAAAGAGGCAGAGAGAGAGAGAGAGATACACGATGGAATGAGATCAACAAAGTAACCAACTGCTTACAATGAAACGAAACCTGGCGAACTTAGCAAATGGGGCTGTGCAATGTTAAGTGATGAAAGGAGAATGGCGAAGTTCCCCTCGTTACTATGCACAATATAAAACTGTGAACGAAGTTGGTCTAGAAACTGATTTGAACCCAAACGAATTAAATTGGGGAGAATTCTATAATCTTGGCACGCGTCATTTAAAATGCGCATGGGAGGACAAACCAGTGGTCCTAGAAACAGGCTCTGCGCTCTGGCCATGGAAACTGATCAAAGAGAAAGGAACGTTCTGTGACAAAAAAAAAAACAAAATTGCCCTGAGCAAGAGAAGACAAAAGGAATCGCGTTAGTTCTTCTCCATTTAGTAGAGCCCGTTGTATCGTCCTTCTGAATTTGCGTCCTTTATTTCGAATTGAACGGTCTAGATCAGTTCAGACTTTTGGATAGATCATCTACATGTTTCTTACAATTGGAGAGGACCCATCGGTAATTGGCATGCTGTACCCGGAGGTTTGAATTCACTTTTGACCAAAAGATCCGCCACTTGAGAGTTTAATGCGTCACTGAAATTAATTGAACAATGAACAAATAAAAATCTCATCACTAAAATAAACAAAAAAAAAAGATAAAATAGTATTTGGTTTGCCAAAGTTCCTAAACACTGTAAATTGTGTAAACAAGCGAGACGTGCTTACTTTTAGATTGAAAATAATTCAAACTATTTCTTCAAATTTCTTGATCTATTTGGTAACATATAATAATTGGGAAAATTATAATTTCGTAAGAAATTATATATTCTCAAACCTAAAAGAACAAAATTTTATATATTAGTATAATTTTCTTAAGAAATGTAATTTAAGATTAGTTTGTTTACCAAATGAACATATTTTACCAATTATTAACATATTTTGTAATATATAATTTTCATATTTGATGAATTTGATGTAGTTAAATGATGCATGGTAGAAAATTTTATTTATTTATTTATTTGAGATAACTCGTTGGCACCAGTACATTACTAAATGATGAAAACAGTACAATAGTTATCTCAACCTGACTGTCCCTAGTTCCAACATCCGCTTATCTCTAAAATTTCCACGACAACAGATGGAATTCAACTACCAAATTACTAACCTAAAAGCAGTAAAAAAAAAAAAAAAAAACACTTTTAAAAAAGAAAAGACCCAATACACCTATAAAGAAAATAATGCAAGGGGCTATAAAGCACAATCAATCTTTCGATATGAGGAACTTTTATCCATTCTCTCTTCAATATTGCAGAGGGAGTTTTCGACCATAATTCAATATTCCTCTTTTTAATTCGTATAAAGTATAAACATATCTCCTCAATTATCTGGTGGATCCCGTTGGATACACTTAAGCTCAATTATCAATGACCATTGAAGAAAATGTGCTCAGAAAAACAAAAACAAAAAAAAAAAAACATCAGAATTAAAATCTATTAGATAATAGTACCTGAGTAGAGAGGTTTTTTCATGTGAACTGGATAGTTAATTGTATCAAAAAGATTTGAAGTGAAAACCCCATAAGTAATAATTTAAAACATACAAATAGGTCACATGGTTTGCCACTGGCCAGTTATCTAATTTATCCAGAAGTTTTGGATTCTGGAAAAAAGTGTTTCAGGCATGCTACTGGCCAGTTACATGCTATTTTAAAGAATCAAATAAGACAAATATGCTTACATGTCAAAATGAGTAATATAAATTCGAGGCTTTAATTCTGTGTCCTAGTATCAGCAGAATGGCCACCTGTTATACATTACAGTTCTAAACTGAGGAAGGAAAGCAATATATAATTACAATCAATTCGTTACGAGTAATTTAGTAAAAAATGCAAAACTGAAGGGAAAAGAGATAAAGTTTACAAAATTTCAATTATTCTAAAAATAGTATTTCCAATACAGATTTTGCATCCATTTTAGTGTTCATGTTCAAGCTATTAATTCTTGCTAAATTAGCCAATAAATAAAATCACTGTTACTTTCTCTAGGGACAAACCTACACTTGAAATGGGGATTGCTTCTAAACACATTAATTAAATCCAACATAAAATGGAACTCCTGCCAGCAACTACCTCAGGTTTCACTCGACTATCTAGAATCTGCTGTAGGAGATGGCCATTTGTATAAAAGTTACATATATCAGTACCACAACCATCACCGCTTGTAATGCCAGTTTCAAGCTTATATTCCTAAATGAGAATTACAGGGTCAGGTAAATAAATCTGAATCTTTATAAATAACATTCTGACAATGTATCTCTTTATTGAAATCTGAATCTTTTTGTCATCTTAAGGAAATAAAATTTCTTATTGCAAAACTCTATCTTCAAATAAAAGTATTTTAATCTAGACTTATATAGGCAATAAATTGCAATCGGTGAAATATTGCCTTAATTGAAAATAACACTTAACCATATAATGAAAAATTTTTATTCATTACCAATAATTTGCAGCCTAGCCATTTGATAATTGAAATGTCACAATTTAGTCCCTGATTATTCTCACTCTGTACCAGCAGCACGAAATATAATCAGAACCACCCTATCATAAAAACACTCATGATGGCAAAGATAATCTTTCTCAAGCAAGGAGAGCGTAGATTTAACACTTTATGTTCTTTTCTATTTTCTAAATCCAAATAGAACCTTGATAAATCATATGAACAAAAGATGTCTACTTGTAAAGATATGTGATATTCTACCCCTTGGGTTTGTTTGCAGAAGTTTTGCTGATTTTGCTTAGGTATACAACCTAGAAAAAAGAGTATAATAAAATTTACCTACAAGATGACAAACTGAGCCAGTTACAGCTTTGTAAAGAGACTTTTAATGGCATGTCTTCATGCAAATTGAAATGAAAAACCCTTAGAAAAAGTTAATTAAACTATTTTAGTTAGATTTTACTTATAAAAACTTACAAATTTTAACAATGTGCACTATAGAAATAGAATAGAAACAGTATACTACAGTGAATTCAATGCAAGTAGAGACCTGAGCTTCTAGTTTATTTGAATTAGGATACTAATACAAACAATTTATCAAATAGAAACAGAAGCAAGTTTTGACCTGAGCTTCTAGTTATTTGGAGTGGTTTTCAAAAGGAAGAATATCTGGTCCTGCTGCAGCAATAACTTGAACCCTTCTCGTGTGAAAATCTTTAAGAGCCTCCAATGTAACTGATTCACCATAATCCCCAATACAAATAATCAAACAAAGTGACATGAAATTTAAGTAAAATAAATAAGCATGGGAGATGATTCTGATGGAAACGTACCTGTAATCAGAGCCATCAGCAAGATAAGCTCCATAACTACCAATGGAGGCAGCAACCAAGACAGGATGATGATGGTAAATTTGATGAAAGATGTCGCGAGCCTTGAGGGCGATGTGCACGCTCTTTCGCAAGAGATTTTCAGATTTGTAGGTAGAGAATCCCTTGGAGTGAAATCCATGAATGGAAACCAAGGGTTTGGGGGTTGAGCAGCAAATTTGGGATAAGAAACTCCTTCTTCCTTCCTGTGTTCCATTCTCTCGAACGCCTTCTTAAATTTTAGTACTGAATCGAAGAGCTCAAGCTAGGATATAATACCATTAAAAGCAGCGGCTCCAATGGATGATGCCAACATAAGCAATGAAGGTCGTAGTTCTCTTGTTGACATACTTCTACCATAATTGTAGATTTGGTAATGGTCTTAAATTTCCATAGGAGGCAACGGAGGAGGACAGGCAGGGGATGAGGCGGGGTTGGAAAAAGGCGACAGAAAGGAGAAAAAATGAGGGTTAGGGGTAAGGTAGGACTGGTAGAGGAAGCAAAGAGATGAGAGGCAGAGGATCTGGCGACCGCCAAAGCGACGGAGACGACGGAGGAGTTGCAGGGGTGAGGTGGAGTTCGAGGGAGGAGTTGCAGGCTTTAAATAAGGCTTGCACTAATTATAATTTCTGCCTTCTAATTCCTGCATGAAATGCAGGCAATTACAAAAATCCATACCGATAAATTCATATTGCAATCAGGAAGTTATAATTGGACAGTACTTGAACAGATTACATGAGCACATGGTTTATCCAAGTCAGACAAAAAAAGCCCAGATTGCAAATCAAAATAAAAGTTTTTCAGCATGAATAATACAAAATTGGTAATAAGTTTCTATCTGGCATGAAAATACGCTTGATATTATGAATTGAGTATGCATGAGAAAATGTATTATATTCAAGGTTTGGATGACAGGCTTAATATCAATCTCTCTAGACTTGTACTGACTCATTTCCTATAATTAAATTGAGTTCAACTGCTGATGCATAGATTTTGGTCTTAAATGCTGCCTAAAAATAGTGCCAAACCAAAAGATAATTTCATCTTTCATTCATTCTTGAATTGTTTTCACTGAGATAAAGACATGTTAACCTCACTTGTTGACAATTATCAATTATCATATATAAAACTCAATATCGTCATTTTTTTAGATGTCACCAGTATAACTATAGAATTAAAAATTTGATATGATATAAGCTTACCAATTATTTTTGGGTAAGATGCCTAGTAGACACACCGTCAGCTGCATTGTTCACCAAATTTAACAATTATTAGCTGTGTATAACACAATAATTGCATTCGATTCTGATTATTAATTAAATGATAGCAAGAAAACAACTAAACACCACATCATTTAATCAAAGATCCAACAGTGAAAGTAAGTCTATACTTCGCTAATCCTACCAAAACGGCCTGTTGCATTGAAACCAGATTTCATGAAAATGACTGTAAGAAAGAAATCATCCATAGAACTTACCTTGTCGATATAGTTTCTAAAAGGTCATTTGTCAGATTCATGCTAATTTCATCAGTATAACACCAATAATTTTCTTAGCCCATCTAAATGCAAAGCCATAAATGAAGGAAAATCAAAAGTTAACTTGATGCATATTAATTAAGAACTAATGTCCAGTTGAAAGAGGTACCGGTTTATGCCAGCAGTATACAATCAAAGTAAGACACTGACCCCTTTACATTCATTGAATTGCCTGCCTCAAATTACACCATCTACCTACAAGAAATAAAAAAAATAATTTCATCTAGAATCATAGCCTGAAATTTAGTAAAAAAAATAAAGAACTTTTTTGTAAAAAGTAAATTAATCAAGATGAATACTTTTAAAAAATATAATCCAAGTTTGGTGGAATGATTAAATAAAGAATAAATAAATCAAGCTAAAAACACTACCTAAATATAAGGCAGTAAATGAGTGAAGTTGAACATGCATGGATTGTTGGACACTTGTAGAATCCAAGCTAAAACAAATCCTGGTTCTTAGAATTAAATTCTAGATCCTTGATAACTCTGGAGCAATCATTCTATACCCGACCAATATATGCTGCATATTGGCAAGTGATTTTCATATTTAGTTATCTAGGTTCAGCAATAAAAGAGAGAAAAATTAAAATCAGAAATAAGAAAAATACAGAAACTCAGCTACTCAATTAATTTATTTTGGCTTTAATCATCAAGAAGGGAATGAATAACTAATATTTTCTCTTTTGTTTCAAGCTGAACTTGAATTTTTGTGCTCATACGGTGCAAAGCTAACCATATGTATGCTATTGACAACATTAACAGTTTATTACTATTGCTATATTAATAAAATTATTTAATAAGAAACAAAGGGCAGTTCATTTAAGAGGACTCTAATTGATGAACCTTTTCATTAAGAAGATTCTAATCTCTTCTAAATTGCCTTGGCTTATGAAAATATAAAAATAGTACGAAACTAACAGCTGAACCACATCAAAACTCGGATATTTGTGAAGCCAAACTAATCTGCGAACCCAAACACAAATGAGTTTGATACTATTATATGAACCCAAACTAATTTGCGAACCCAAATACAAAATCACAACACAAATCACAATCTGTGGTGACTGTCCTCTTGCACCATGTTGAGAGAGAAAAAATTGCATATATAGGGCTAACACCTAGAAGCACAAACACTGCCCAATATATCTTTTAGTTTCTAAACAATAATATCCACTACCCAGTGTATATCTTTTAGTTTCTAAACAATAATATTTTTTATTGTAAAACTCTATTTTCCAATAAAACTATTTTAATCTATAGGCAATAGATTGCAATTGGTGAAATATTGCTTTAATTGAAATATCACTTAACCATATAATGAAAATTTTTATTCATAGCCAATAATTTGCAGTCTAGCCCTTTGATAATTGCAATGTCACAATTTAATACCCGCTTATTCTCATTACCTGTACCATCCACCATTCTACCATAAAAACACTCTCAATGGCAAAGAAAATCTTTCTCAAGCAAGGAGAGTGTAGATTTAAAACTTTTTTGTTCTTTCTATTTTCTAAATCCAAATAGAACTTGATAAATCATGTGAACAAAAGATATCTACTTGTAAAGATATGTGATATTCTACCAGTGGGTTTGCTTGCAGAAGTTTTGCATATTTTGCCTAGGTATACAATTTTTTTTTAAAAAAAAAAAAAAGAGTAAAATAAAATTTACCCATCAAGATGACAAATTAAGCTGATTACAGCTTTGTAAAGAGACCTTTAATGGCATGTCTCCATGCAAATGCAAAACCATGAGAAAATGTTAATTAAACTATTTCAGTTAGATTTTACTTATAAAAACTTGCAAATCTTGAGAAAAAGTTAATTAAACTATTTCAGTTAGATTTTACTTATAAAAACTTGCAAATCTTAACAATGTGCAGTATAGTTTTTTTTTTTTAAACAGTGCACCATACTATAGTGAATTCAAAGTTCTGATGGTTTAGGTGCAAAGGCAACGTAATATTGGAAGTTGAGATAAATAAATTAAATCAGAGTAGAATTTTGAATCAGGATTACTAATATAAACAATTTATCAAATAAGAAACAGAAGCAAGTGTGACCTCAGCTTCTAGTATGTAGGCATGTATTTTCTAGTATGTAGATATGTATTTTCAGAATTGTCTTTACATTTTTATCATTCTTTCATCAATTTTCAATCTGTTGCGAGTCTAATGAAAAAAGAAGCAAGTGATTGTTACCTAATCTAGCCTCAAGCGATCAATCTAAGAGAGTTATGATGATGTGGCGATGAGGCGATGGAGTCAATAAATGGTGTCTTGATGAGAGTACATCGCACCGAATATCTTTTTCAATTTTCATCTGCATTTAAAAAGGACCCCTAATCAAATATAGCTTGAAATGCAAAAATTATATTTAGAGTTTGGTAATATCACCAACAACCAGGCTCTACTCATTGGAAATGAGTCTCAGCCTCTCAGGTAATATCAAAAGTAGGTCTACCGACACTGCTAGATCAATTCAGTTAATAGTTTTGGTCATTTGGTCCCATTTTGGTGTTTCTATACGGCACTTTGATATCAATTCAACCAATTCATTAGAGAAAAAGAACTTTGTTTCAGTTAGATTACATTTGAAATGCATACATGCTGAAATTATCCTAACTTGAAGGGTTATAGATGTTACAGTATTCATATATCTACATTAGTAGATACATTAAGGAACCTTTGACATTAAACCCTAGATGCTATCAATTATCATAAGGAAGGCTTAAATGATCACCTAGTTATAGGTTATTAACAACACTTGCTGATTGATGGGGTTAGGATGAAGTGCATACAATCAATCACAGAAACATAGCAACAGCTAATTGAATTTTAGTTTAATTTAATTTGATAGGTAAGGAAGTGAAATTAAAATAAAAAGACTGAAAACACAAACACCTTTGATTCCAGC
Organism: Rhynchospora pubera; assembly: GCA_028095005.1. Classification (NCBI taxonomy): domain Eukaryota; kingdom Viridiplantae; phylum Streptophyta; class Magnoliopsida; order Poales; family Cyperaceae; genus Rhynchospora; species Rhynchospora pubera. The sequence continues at coordinate 20,448,675 of CM051463.1, forward strand.
TGAGAACAGCTACCATAGAGAGCAATCCGAGAGGAGAGTTGCGACAATGACACAGTGACAGGTCGGCGGCAGCGACAATTTAGTCAAAAACATGACTCCATCGAGTTTTTCAGCAGAGAAGAGCACTGTTACCTGGTAGATAGCTGCGACATAGCGACATATGAAATTGAACCCTTCTATGAAAATCTTTAAGACTCTCCAATGTAACTGATTCGCCATAATCTCCACTACAAATGATCGAACAAACTAATGAAGTGACAAATGAAATTGAAGTAAAATTGATAAGCATGGCAGATGATTCTTATGGAAATGTACCTGTACTCAGAGCCATCAGTGAGATAAGCTCCATAACTACCAATGGAGGCGGCAACCAAGGCGGAATGATGGTGGTGTTTTTGGTGAAAGATGTCGCGAGCCTGAGGGTGATATGCACCCTCTTTCGCAAGAGATTTTCAGAATCGTGGGTAGAGAAACCCTTGGAGTGAAACCCTTGAATGGTAGCCTGTCAAGGGTTTTAGGGTTGGCGCGAATTTGGCGAAGAAGAGGAGAAGGCGGGAATGACAGGAGAGGAGGAGAAGGCGGCGCAGAGGAAGACAATGGAGGAGGAGGAAGGGGTTGGCGGAGGAGGGCCTAGAGGAGGAAGGGTTTGTCGGATGTTGTTGGGGTTGGAGGAAGTCAACGGAGGAGGAGGAAGGGGTAGGCGTAGGAGGGCCTCAAGATGAGAAGATGAGGCGGGGAGTTGGCGGAGGACAGGCTGGAGGTGAGGCGGGGGCTGGCGAAGGAGAAGGCGACAGCGGTTCAGACGGTATGTCGAGGTCGAGGAGGCAGCAGCAGGAGAGGCTTGTGAAAGAGGCGATAGAGAGAGATGAGTTCAGTACGGTATAGAGGGAATCGTATCCTCTGCCCATCTTATTAAGATGGGCAGAGTGCCCATCTCTCGTTTTAAGTCGTTCGATCTAAATCGACGGCTAGAACTTCAGCGCTCCCATTTTTCTTCTAAAGTGTCTCTTCCGAAGTCTCTCTCTTCATCTCCGACTGCTATTGCTCTTTCTAGTCACGCCTCTCCATCTCTCTTCATCTCCAACTCCTCACGTTCCGCGCTGAAGCAAGAAAGTCGAGGGTTCAATTTGGATTCTCACTTCCTCTCGACCGAATCGTATCTCCCAGGTAACGGTTTGGATTCCCTCTTCCTCTCCATACGATTTGGACTCCCTCTTCAAAAGGGTACAAATATGACTCCCTCCCTCATTTTATTCTTGATTGGTGTATGTATTGTTGAATAGAGACATTACGGTTTGTGCAATTGTGCTTATTAGAATTTGAGATAAGATTATTATTGAACGAATTTTATGCATAAAGATTGGCATTTAATATTGGAATATTAAGTGCCCTCGGTTCCATTCATGCTCCATTCTATAATGTCTAGAATATATGAATTCAAATTCAAGAAGTACAAGAGATAAAATGGAAGCAACGAAAATAATGAGATATTATTAATAACCAGCCTTTGTAAAACCTCCATATCCAACTAATTTTATTTTTTTATGTCTTGGTCTATACCGGTATCCAATATGAGGCTTCACCGTGCAATGTGAAGCTTAGCTAGGTTGGATGTACATTTAGTTATTAATAATTGAGTGGTTTTAGTCTTTGTGATTGAAATATTAAAATGGGATTCCATGTTCTGGTACTGATCATGTCATCTTCTCATACTGATTGTAATATTAATACATCTGCTTACTAATAAATCAATAACAGGTGGCAGCAGATGAAATGATTCTTAGTTTCAGAGAAAGCAGGAAATAAGAAGTACAATGTGAGGCTTCATTGTGATTAGTGCTGAAAGCTTGAAAATATGAAGTATCTTGGAGTGGATATTGATAGCACTTTGCTGCATTTTCAGAGGAAGCAGTAAATTGATTCTGAGTTTTTTTGGAGTGATTTTGTAAAGATGACTAAGTATTGCATCTTGTAATTAGGAAAATATGACTAAATGTAATATTTGATTTATATGATAAATAGTTGTATGCAAATGGTAATTTCAGTGGAGAACTAGGTAAAAGATGTTTGTTTTCAGTTATTGGCTGACATGGTAAAAGATGTTTGTTTTCATGAATGCTGACATGTATTGACAAAATGTAGTGCTATTGGATGATTGTACTTAGCGCTACTGAAAAACATCCAAATGAAAAAGGAAAAAGGAAAAAGGAAAAAGGAAAAAGAACACAACTCTAAAATTAGAAAAAAAAAAACTACAATTAAAAGGGCACAATCATCATCATCATCATCATCATCATCCATAATTAGTTAAGCAATGAGTTTAGAGTTATCACACAATAAAGCTCTTCAAACTGACATAAAAACTACATTATAACATGCCATGCATCTAGAATTATCCAAAATGGAACAAAATAATGCCCTTATCCACTCTTAGCAATGTGTTTCTCAATCATTTCAGCAGTATTATGAACAGTCTTAATGTCCTGGCAACATCCCTCGTCAATGCTGATTTCAAAGTGCTCTTCCAGCCCATCACAATCTCCACCTAAATTACAGAATCAAAATATTAGACTCAAAAAAAAATGAATAATTAAAAATTTTAAGATATCTCATTAGTGAAGTGTATGTAAAGTCAAGAATTCCAAATGATACAATCATTTAAATCATTAGCGAAATCAATTAATAAATGAAATTAAATTGAAGCTAATTACTAGCTTATATTGTGGAAACAATGGTGTCCATTTTGGTTTTGTAGGAGTCGGTTGAACAAGCTAGACATGAATAGAATGTAAAGATAGCAAAAGACACCAAGGACAAAAAAAATGAGATGGAGATAGGAGAACAAATTAAACAATTTTGGTACACCAACTTAATAACTGCATTTTTCTGTGCTTTCCCTACAATTGTGTTCTATATTACTTTCATTTGCATAATAATAGAATAGGTTGGATTCGAAGACTAGCGTATTATGATTTTCATCTTCATTTATAATAGAGCTACTCAAGAGGGGTATTTGGAAGCTAATCGAGGTTTTCAATTAATATTAGTTGGGAGAGGCGAATAGCAGAACTGAGCTCTGTTGTAAGATCCATCTGAAGTTCTGAACTCAATTTCATGAAGCAATTCTTTATAAATGAGAATACAATTCCACCAATTGAACGCCTAATTTTACAATAGACAAAATATCCAGTGCATAATAGAAATTTAGATTTCTTAATCCAAGATCTTGGTATTCACATTGTAGACAAAAAAAAATACCGGAGATTAATTTTGCTAAATGATATCTTTGTACTTATTTCAATCAAGAGAAAAAAGAATTGAGAAATAACTCACTTTTAACCTGCTGCCAGGTTGAGTCGATCGACGAGTGACGTGCGAGAAAGAGACTTGTGTCGACGATGTGAGTAGCAGCAGCAAAAGACTTCGTGTCGACAGTGTTGAGCGGTGAGAGTGGCTATTCAGTCTATCCTCACTTGAGTAGTGAGATCGGCTTCGAGAGAGAGAGGGGATGAGGGAGGGGGAGCAGTCAGAGTCGACGGCGAGAGTACGCAGTGAGAGGCGAAGTCGAGGGGCTGTCAAAGTGGTGAGGCGCAGTCGAGAGAGAGGTGACTAGCGGCAGCGAGAATGAGGTGTCGTCGGGGCGGAGAAAAGAGTCTCAGAACTTTGAAAAAGAGGAGAAATGGGAGCGCTGGAAATCCAGCCGTCGATTTCGATCGAACGACTTATAACGAGAGATGGGCACTCTGCCCTTCTTTTTAAGATGGGCAGAGGATACGATTCCCGGTATAGAGAACGGCGCTCCATACGTCTGAAAGAGGACAAGGAAGACGATCAGATTTCAGCGTAAATAAATGGACGGCTTGCCGCGTCGAAATTGAAAAAAAATAAATAAATAGCGGAATTAGACGTCGCGGAATTTATAATTAATAAAATACTAGCAGCAGATGTGCGGGCAAATTTTTAGCAAATAGCTTGTGTAGCTTCTAAAGATGATGTCTGTCATTAAAAAAAAAAGTTCATGATCGTTTCTAGTTTTCATTTTCAACCTGAGGTGTTGAAACTTGAAATGCAGAACAAATAAAAGCTGTTTTTAATTCGTCTAATTTCATTTCAAATTTGCTATTTTGATTAAAAAATGAAAAAACAAACTAAAGTTACTTTATTATTTTGTTATTAAAAAGAAATGTACAGCTGAAATTAGTTTGTTATTTTGTTAAAAAAAAATGAACAGACTTGTGGTCTTGTGGAGATCAGGTTTATTTTCTTTATTATTGGGTCCATTTGATTACGGGTGCGAACCCATTAGACTTTTCGGTCACGACAACTTTCAAGGCGAGTATCGCTAGCCTCGTGGTGGATTTGAGAATTCAACGGTGGGTCAGTTTTTGTTGCGTCTCCTCGATTTAGTGGGGGAGTCAAGCACTGGTATGATAGCACAAAAGTCTGGTATTGGTATAGTGAAGTGGCGAATGGCGAAGATTTTTTTGACGGGAATGACTTAGGGTATAGTGTATACGATCTCATTGGGCTCACATTATACAGCGACTGGGTCCATGTACGTCAATTGAAAGCAATTCTATCAATTTTGCATTTTTAATTAATCTTAACTCATCTTTACTACTTATAAAAACATCAATCCAAAGTCTATCCAATTTTGAGTCCAATATTTAAATTAGAAATTACAACAATATTTCTAAAATTCGCCTGCTACAAGCTACCTTCGTGTTGCAATCCCAAAGCCGCAACATATGAGTTGGCTCAATCCTAATTTCTTTATGTACTTCATATGATAGAAGAAATTAGAGTTTAAGAGCTGGGCGCTTCTATCTGAGCCGCTAAATCAGATTTTTGCACGAATCTTGAAAAACTCCAACAGCTTAAAATTTCAGCCTACAAGACATGTTTACATATGAATAGTAATATAGCCGTTCTTCATGTAAAGGCACCGCACAAGTGTAAATAAACTATTTTTTATTATATATATATATATAGAGGATTGCTAAAATACTATTCATAGCACGGATGCACTTCGTGCTACGGATTCGTTATTGCATTTCATGTTTCAAACAATCGATCCAAACCGTTCATTATCTTCTACATATTGAAATCTCATTAGAAATCAAATTTTACATTTTTTTTATTTTTTTACTATTTTTCTCAGATTTTTTAAAATCACTGTTATTGAAAGGTCCAGAATTTATTAGATTAAGTATTTTCAAAAATTTGAGAAAAATAGTAAAAAAATTTTAAAAATGTAAAATTTGGTTTCTAATGAGATTTCAATATGAAGAAAATAATGAACGGTTTGGATCGGTTGTTTGAAACATGAAATGCAAGAACGAATTCGTAACACGAAGGGCATCCGTACTATGCATAGCATTTTAGCAATCCTCTATATATATATAGAGAGTAAATCTATTGTGAACCATGATGCATAGAGGGCTCCGTGCACCATGACCGTTTGATCGGTGATTTTGCAAATTGACAACTCTAAATTAACCAGTCCAATCTATATATTAAAATTTCATAGCAAAAAAAATTTCACAATTTTTAAATTTTTTTTACTATTTTTTTCGAATTTTTTAAAACTTGTAATTTTTTGCCGCAAATTAGTATATTTATAAGTCAAAAATGGCAAACATTAAAAAAATCGAAAAAAATAGTAAAAAAATTTCAAAAATTGTAAATTTTTGTTTGCTATGAGATTTCAATATATAGATGAGGTTGGTTAAATTAGATTTGACAATTTGTGAAACCACCGACTAAAACGGTCATTGTGCACGAAAGATTATATGAACCATGGTTCACAATAGATTTACTCTATATATATATATATATATATATATATATATATATATATATTACATTTTTGCTATAGTTGCCATTTGTTAAGAATTCTGTAATATCTACACAGTTAATGTAATTTATTAATTTGTCAATAAGTTGCTAAGAAATGACCAAATAATAACAACATTAACTATGAACATATAACAACTTTACTGGCACTAGAGTAATCTGCGATATTTTCGGCTCTGCAAAAATATAACTTGCATTAGCAAGTTTGAAAGAAGGGTATATATTTATAGTAAGTTACTGCGTCAAAAAATAGCTGGTTGAAATTTTGAAAGAAGATTATAGAATTAATAAATACCGCATGCTAGAATTAATTGGACCTGCAGTTCAATATATATATAATAAAGAGTTAATTAGATTTATGCCACTGTGAAAAGTTAAAATTAGTAAAATATCATCACAAAATGACAAATTAGTTTTATGCCATTACAAAATAATAAAAATTAGCTTTTTGCCACCGGAAAAGTGATTTGTCAATTTTACCCTTTTAAATATGCCTCTGCAAAAAATTAGAATTATAAAAATGCCATCACTAAATGACAAATTTATTTTATGTCACTAAAAAAATTTGAAATTAGAAAAATATTATTACTAATGACAAATTAGTTTTATAATCGACTAAAATAAATTATTAACTAACATAAGCAAATAATATAATCATTTCATGTAAGTGGTTTTGTGCAATCCTTGGGTCTAAAGCAAAGTAATTTATAAAATTTTTTCAGCAATTTGATCCGTGCGTGTTTGTATTCAGTTGGTACCTAAGGTTTGTCAATCTAATTGGTTACCTACTTGGCTTTCTTTTTTCTTTTTTTTTTTTTACTGTGCCGTTCTTTTGTTTGTAATTGAAGTAGACCATTGCAATTCGGCCAACCTTGTCGTATACAAATTAATTCGGCCGAGACCATTGCAATTCTCATAATTGTCGTATACCAATCTTGAAAAACAAATTCACCTATCCGGTTCAAGAAATTTAAAAACTTTTTTTTTTTAGAATTTAGAATTTTACCTATCCGGTGATGATTGGCAGCAAATAGTCTGGTAGCGTTTGGAATTTTTTAGTATGTTTTTTTTTCACTGTAATTTTTATGGTTTATTAAAAGGGCAGTTTGCTAATTTTTTAAAATAATGAGAGATTTCATGATGTAATTTTTAGTATTTAATCTTTTTAGGAATATGATAATGGTATATATCTAATTTACACAATTTGATATGGCATAAATTTAATTAGCAATCTAACAATGACATATCTCTAATTAACTATTTTTTCACATAAAACCGATTAATCCTATAATAAAATATGCTGTATGCAATAAATGAAAGACAATTCAAAAGAGCTAACTAAAATTAGCTAGCTAAATGCACTTTTAAGCACTTTTACTAATTATTTCGGTATTATAAATATAAATATAAAAGAGGCAAGTGAAGAAAGACCGATAGATAAAGATAGCTTGATGCCACTCATATAAAGCCTTCACAAAACATATCCATGCGATATCAAAGTTCCGGCCGGTTGATATTCTTCCTTCGATATTCTTCGTTCCATTGATTGAGCTTTCTTTCCCTTCTAAGGTACGCAGACTTCTTGCTATATGTTTTACTCTTCTTCCTTTTGATTTGCAAAGTCCATTCTGATTTAAATTTTGTCTCATCCAACGAATCAGGTATTTGCTGTTGGATATATTAAGAAAACTCAAAATCTTTTGAAGCAATTAAATAGGTTTTTTAGTGAGAAATGAAATGAATCAATTAAATCTAATATTTCCACTACTTTACCGTTTCTTCTCTGGTTAATTATCTAGGAATTAAATCTGATTTATTTGGGCCAAACGTGGTCATTACTCACTTGTCCATCATCATTCCACAATTAATACATTAATATCTATAATTAATTATGGGCTATATTAGCCGTTGCTTTGGAGACTATATATTGATGTTCCATTTTCCATCAGATGAACCGAGAAATAATATATTTGTTGTAGAGAAAACTTTGATTCCAATTCCAATTTTTTATTTGTTTTGATATTACTACTCCAACTTGAGTTGAAATATTATACCGATAAATTCTGCTGGATATTGTGGAGATCTCTCATCAGTCACTTCTCCGGTCGTGCCCTAAGGAGTGACACTTACCCGTCTTATCTTGGTTGCGGTTCCTCTTGCACGTTGAGACGGAATACGCTTAAGGACAGCGCCTAGCGCGATTCGGGTAAAAATGTTTTGATTACTTATTTTATTTATTTTTATGCTATCCGAATTTGTTTATTTGAATTTTGCACCAACATTTGCCAGATTAAACAAAAATAATAGCACCTGTATAGATATATATTTCGTTGCCCTTGTATCGAAGATTTTTGAAATTTTCATATCGCCACAGCCGCACCATACTGGATATGATACTTGCACTCGTATCCATGCAACATAGATTGGGAGGAGTAAAATTAACCAGTTTACTTGTTTTCTCATTGGCCGAGAAACAGCAAACTTCAGATGCCAATATAAAGAAAAGACCTTAAATATTAGTAATTGAAATTTAATAGTGTTACCTGAAAGTTATGTATAATTTCATATTAATTAATTATGTTTGTTTTTAGACAAATTTGGAAAAAATAAAAATTACACATCACACCTTCATCTTATGTAGCAGATAATTCTCGAATGTGCATCATAAACAACACAGTAACATGTCAATGTTCAATCTTATGTATTATTGAAAAATATATGCAGATCTATGGATCTCGAAGCCAACACGAAATCAGCTAACGAAACAGATCAAACATACTTGCCAAGAATACCAAGTAAAGGTACAGTAATTGATCAATCCCATTTTCTTTCGTATAATTGTCAACTTTCTTGGTAATCTTCAGTTCCAAAAGAAGTTTGTAATTTTTTTTTTACTTTTTATTTTATTGGGAACCGAAACATGTGGTAATCGAGTTGTTAACTTTAAATTGCATTTTTTTTTTCAAATTTATTAAAGAACCTACTGAGGATGCTGATACTACACGATCATGCTGCCGCAAAGAAATTGCTTATGCTACTTGTGTATCGATCATCTCTTTCTTGAGCATTATTTCATTGCCTATAATTATATATCACACTAGGCACGAGTCACTGAATTTGATAGCATGGCGCTGCCTTGCTTCAATTTCGGGAATTTCTCTCTTTTGGTGGTGGTGGCGGGCAACTCATGAGGTAGATCTCAAAAAAGAGGCATGTTATGCGTTTGGGCTGGCATTGGCATTCCAACTGCTCGTCTGTGTCTTACTTCTTCATATTTTCAAAGGAAACTTTGTTGAGTTTAGGCTCAAATTGGGCCCGGCCCATTTCTTGGTATACTTATTTTCTTCTCCTCAGTGTGTCGCTAGGTTAGAGAGGGTGCTTGGCTCTCCTTGGCTGCCGAAGATAGAGAGTGAAAGAGAGAATAGAGAGAGGAAGAGATAGGGTAGAGAGAGAGGTAGAGATAGAGAGAGAGAGTGATTGCTTGTTCTAGCAATTGAGACACTCTTGTACCTTCTTGTATTCTCTTGAGAGCCTCTTGGAAACTCTTGTAATCTCCTTGGTGAATAGTGAAATTTGTCGGTTCGTTGCCTTCCGGTGGAGTAGGCTCGGCCGAACCACTTTACTCTTGTGTTTTCTCTTCTCTTGTGCTTGTTGTGCCTCGATCTATACACGGTAACATCTTTCCTCTATTTGTGCTTGATATTTGGTTGTATGCAAGCAGTTGTTTCCAATTTCTTGATTGTGTAGTTGTGGTACCGTACCGGGTTATTTCTCAACAAGTGGTATCAGAGCGACAGGTTCGTTGGTACGGTTTCAACTTGGGCAAGATATGGCAATGGCAAACCCTAGTGTAGCATCCATATTTGGGATTGAGAAGTTTGATGGGAAACAAAATTTTGCATTGTGGCAAGGCACGGTTCGTGATGCCCTTGTGCTTCAGGGTTTAGATGATGCCTTGAGTGATACCAAACCAGCTGGGTTAGAGGATGATAAGTGGAAGACGTTGTGTGGTAAAGCCCTAAGTACAATCCGGTTTTGTTTGTCGAATGAGGTCAAAGCCCCGTTCATGGCCGAGACTTCTCCGAATGACTTGTGGAAGAAACTGGAGGAGATGTATCTGTCTAAGTCCTTGGCAAGTCGGACTGCTTTGAAGAAGCGGTTGTACCGACTTAGGATGGAGGAGGGTACGGACTTGAGGGTTCACCTTGGTGCGTTCAACACTTTGGTAAGAGATGTGCTCAATGCGGGTGGAAAGATCGAGGATGAGGATCAAGCTTGTCTGTTTATGGCATCCCTACCAAAGTCGTATGATGCTATTACGATGCCTTTGTTGGGGAAGAAGAGCGAGCTAACCATGGCGGAGGTGACTACCGTACTTTTGGATTCCGAGTCCTTGAGGAGGCGTGAGGAGGATGTGCCAGAATCCTCCAATGCGCTAGTGACTGTATCGGATCGACGGCGACGGAAGAAATCCGGTCATGGGACATGCCATAAGTGCGGGAAGCCTGGTCACTTTCGACGCGACTGTCCCGAGTTACGACAGGTTAGTCCTTCTACACATGGATCTAGTCACACGGCGGTTGTGGTCGGTGATGTGGATGATATTTTCTTGTATGTTGGTGAGGAGGATGTGACTGAGACTGTTGTTGGTGGGATGAGTGGCGGTAGCAGTGGTGCCTTGAGTAGGTGGGTGTTAGACTCTGGTAGCACATTCCATGTTTGTCCACGGAGGGATTGGTTCTATTCCTTGCGTGAGCAGTCCGGTGGCACTGTGACTCTGGCTGATGGGTCGGCTTTGTCGATCGTTGGAGTTGGCACGGTAAGATTTCAGATGTGGGATGGTGTGATTCGTACGGTTACTGATGTTCGGTATGTGCCTGTGTACGAAGTAGTCTTATATCACTCAGTGAGTTGGATTCACGCGGGTTTGAGTTCAGAATCCGTGATGGATTCATGGAGGTACTTCGAGGTGATAGAATTGTCATTCGAGGTGCTAGGCACGGTGGCCTCTATGAGGTGGTCGGTACGGTGGAGTCTGCGGCCACTGTCGTATCGGCCGGCACTATAGCTTGTGGAGCTGTAGGAGGTGACTATGTGGCCCATTGTAGTGGAGTTGCTGCGATGGTTGAGGGCATGTCACACATTGCACAGCAGCCTGGATTAGGACATGCTGGAGACGGTAGGCTTGACTGTCTTGGTTCTTCTGGTGGACGCCTTGATGCCGGTGGAGGCAGGCGGGGACATGTGGTTGCTGATTCCGCATGGTGCATTGGACCTGGGCGGCCACGGGCCGTGGACTCAGGTAGATGCGGTTAGTCTCTGGATTTAGAGGCTTGTGGGAGGTGATGTGGTTACCGACAGATAGACTATTGGGCTGTGATGCTTGGCACTTGATTGTGTATGGAGCGAAGATTAAGGTGTATGCTTGTGAAGATCAAGGTGTATGCTTGTGAAAATCTACGTGTATGCTTGTGTTGCCGATTTGAGCCTACGGTGGAGATTTGTTGAGTTTAGGCCCAAATTGGACCCGGTCCATTTCTTGGTATACTTATTTTCTTCTCCTCAGTGTGTCGCTAGGTTAGAGAGGGTGCTTGGCTCTCCTTGGCTGCCGAAGACAGAGAGTGAAAGAGAGAATAGAGAGAGGAAGAGATAGGGTAGAGAGAGAGGTAGAGATAGAGAGAGAGAGTGATTGCTTGTTCTAGCAATTGAGACACTCTTGTACCTTCTTGTATTCTCTTGAGAGCCTCTTGGAAACTCTTGTAATCTCCTTGGTGAATAGTGAAATTTGTCGGTTCGTTGCCTTCCGGTGGAGTAGGCTCGGCCGAACCACTTTACTCTTGTGTTTTCTCTTCTCTTGTGCTTGTTGTGCCTCGATCTATACACGGTAACATCTTTCTTCTATTTGTGCTTGATATTTGGTTGTATGCAAGCGGTTGTTTCCAATTTCTTGATTGTGTAGTTGTGGTACCGTACCGGGTTATTTCTCAACAAACTTCCCACGTTGGTACATAGATTTCGTGGCGATATTGTTGTCTACGGGTTTTTTTGTACTTGCGTATGGTTACTATTGCAAAGGACATGATCTACATAAGCGGATGCATAAAGCGGGAATTTACGAACATGAGAATATCTCGCTTGTGTTATCAATCTGCAAGACAATATATTTTATGATATCTTATATAGGCATGACATTGACTTGTTTTGGTGTACATGCTTCATAGAGAGGCGTTTGATTAATTGTGGAATAAGTGAAGAAAATAACTTATATATGTATTATAAATATTTATTACAAGCGGAGAGATAACTATTTATGTAATAGATTATTTATTCATTATTATTTACATTAGTAGTCATACTATTAATTATAACTTGAGCGAATCTCCGGCGTTGCACGATTTATTCATACTAGAAGCAGAGCCCACCCAATATGTGGGCGGACTTTAATATATGAAATATTATTTGATATAAATTTGTTGTCCATTTTTAATTTTTAAAATCAAAGTTATCTTGATCAGCGCTAAAGAAACCAGTTGTATTTACCGGATTAAACAAATAGAATCATTAAAATTAGACATGTCAACAACTCAAAAAAATAATTCTATAAAAATAAATATGTTTTTCAATAAAATGTTTCACATAAAAGTATATCATTTCAAACATAAAATGTTTTTTACAAATATGCCAACCCCCCCCCCCACCAATAATACGTGTTACCCATACCATCGGAACCATCAATGAAAAATGTTCCCGTCTTCTTTTTCGTGACATGTTGCACATGATCTCTTCAAAAGTCGACAATTGTTCAAGATTTAATGAACCGTGTGCCCGCAAATTGTCCTGTGGTACTTATATGTAAGGCACCTCCATTTATGTAATTTCAGAAAAAAAAAATAATATTTTTAAATTTTTTTAATTGTTCGGGTTTGTTATTGAAGATCCAACCGTAGTTGGATGATATGACCTTTTATTTTATCTCAGTACGTAGAATCACATACTTTATTTTATTTGCAAATATGTTTCACCACTACAGACGTTCAGTTAGATGGTCAATTTGCTGTGCATCTGTAACCAATTCTTTGTATCATATGAACCTGATACTATATATGTGATCTGTATATATCGCTATGATATAAAATTATAGGTTTTCGTATACAATGCAATGGGTGTATATTTGATAGGCCATTAGGCCCCGTCTTCCAAATATTGATTTTGTTATAGGGGGGAGATGACAAACCGTTTGGTCAAAAAAAAAAAATCATATGTTGATTGTGTTTTATGTGGCCAAAAAAATTTTGACAGATGCGTATTGGGCTCCGTTTGGATGAGGTGTGAGAATAAGGGAATAAGAGAATAAGAGAATAAATTTATTATAAATAATTCAAACTCTTCACAAAGTTACACACTTTCCAATACTTCTTCCCACTTCTTCCCTTATTCTTCTTATTCCCACACCATCCAAACAGAGGCTTGATGTTTAAAAATTGTGATTGCATTTGTAAGTTCTAACCGTAGACATAATACAAAAATGGTTAAAAGAAAATTGTGACTAAACATAGGCTCCGTTTGGATGGCTTCTTTTCAGAATAAGGAATAAGGAATAACTACTTTTTACCAATAAATTTATTTCTAACCATCCAAACTCTTCACAAAAGTTACACACTTCCCAATAAATTTACCCCTTCCCAATAAATTTCTTCCCTTCTTCCTTCTTCCTACCTTATTCTCAACGCATCCAAACGAAACCATATATAACAAGATACACAATAAACTAAACTCCATTGCATTTCGAACCGTAAACATAATACAAAATGGTTAAAATAAAATTATGACTAAACTTAAAACAAATGCCGTAGCATGAGCATAGGATTGCAAAATTCCCTCCCTAAAAACAAATATTAAAACAGCTAATCTCTAAAAAAAAGATTAAGAAAAAATCTAGTCCAACCTAAGACATCTTTTGCAACATTCAAAAATAACAGTACCTACAGCAACAAAAAACAATGCAAATTCACGCAGAGAATCATATATGGTTTCGCCACCATAATAGCGGTACAATATTAGAGCTCCATATGCCACCTTTGCAAAACCAGTGATGCAGATCATAACCTAAAATTAAAAAGAAACAGATACAAGTTAATTTGAATAATCATAATTAACCAAAATTATATAATGCAGATAATTAATTAGATGAAGAATTACCATGTTTGGAATATTTCCAATGGAGTTAGCCAACCCGCAGAAAGTGTAGATTGCATTCAGGAAGGTAACTAATGCATCCCACTTAGTGTACTGCCAAGTAGGGAAGAGAAGAAAACCAAAGAGTTGAATCACTCCAGAGACCAAGTTTATTTATTATTTTTTTTTTTTGACATATGAGACCAAGTTTAGAGCAGGAGGGACGAATGTTAAAATTGCTACAATCTTCTTATTGGTGACAAACGGGGCCCCATAGAAAAGCAACTCCACGAGAATAAAAGGTATCATCATCTGAATAGAAAATAAAAATGAATATAACAATTAAAATAAAATACACAATCTGCACAGTTCGTACAAATGATATTTGAATGTATACCAGCCAATTCTCCTTCCAGTTGAACATTATATCAAAAAGTGGGCCCATAAGAGTCAGCACGGATCCAATAACAACTTTGAAGAGATCCCAGAGGGGAACCGCACTCGCGGGCCCCACCCATAGGGCTGTCAAACGTTGAAACGGAACACGGAACAGGCCTGTTCCGTTTCCGTTCCGTTTCAGCCAACGTAACTGAAATTAATTCCGTTTAACGTTTCGTTTCGTCAAACGTAACACATTTCCATTCCGTTTAACGTTCCGTCCATCATTTACCATTGATTTCAGCGGAATTCCGTTTTCCGTTTCAGTAACGTTTATAAATTTCAGTTCCGTTTCCGTTCCGTTTTCAGAAACGAAACTAAAATCTCTACCGTTTAACGTTCCGTTTCGACGGAACGAAACGGAACACGATGGCGGAACGGAATACTGACAGGTCTACCCACCCATGAGGTTGAAATCCAAAAGCAAGATGCTACACTAAGTATCATGCCAACGTAGTTAAACGCATTTTGTATTGTGTCATCACTTGGATGAAGTAGAAACCACCTAAAATATTAGTATATAACATTAATTTTTAATAATACCGGTTATATTAAAAAGACGGCATAAATTTAATAAAAACCTTTTAAATAGTTTTACATGTTCATAAGATTGCTGCAGACAGAGAGCAGGAATGCCACATTTGTCACGATATCAGTTACCATATGCCCCATGTGTTCTCCGTAGTGTTATTGGCTAAAATAAAACAAAAGAGAATAATAATCATTCCAACCATATATAGGAGTAACACCATGTTGCGATTACTTTATTCAAGTTTTCCTTAGTTTTTTTCTCATTTCACATTTTCACAGAAAGAAAATAAAAGAACAGCCTCATGAATTTTAAACTCTATGTTTTAAATAGAAAAAGTACAATCCGGAATAAGAAAAGAAAAATTAGTATACTCAATTAAAAGAGAAAACATAGATAATTCTAAGAAGCTGTGAATTTCAATACGTGGATTGTGAGGAAATTAATTCGGCCTCCTCATTAAGATGCCAGTCTTTAACGGGCCATATTTTTTTCTCTCTTTTTTTTATGACAAATTTTTTATTTGAATGTTTTTTAATAACTTTCTTACAACGTGTCATTATTTCGACCTAATTTTTTAAATAAATTTGTTATGACGTGTCATTTATTTCAAATTATTTTCTCCTTTTAGTAATTATAAGGTTATAGAAAAAAATGCTGCAATTATCGTAATTATTTTCTCCTTTCAAATTATTTTCTCCTTTCAAATTATTTTCTCCTTTTAGTAATTATAAGGTTATAGAAACGGAACACGGATCCTTTTGTTATGACGTGTCATTTTTTTTTGTTATTATCGTAATTATAAGGTTATAGAAAAAAATGCTGCAATAATAAGAAATGGTTGATTGTAATTTTTGTTTTCATACATTAATGAGAATTTTTTTCATGCATTAATAATAAATGGTTTCTTTTTCTATTCGTTTTTCTTTGTTTGAAATGACGATGTCTTACTTCACTAATATAAATTGGCACACTCTCATTCCACTTCGTAAAATAGTGTATTTACTATACGGCGATTCCTTAATTCAATAATAAAGTGTGATTTGAAATTTTCCAAAGTAGCTTTAAAAATAGTGTATTTTACTGTGATGCAAATTTTTATTTGATATTGTCAAAAAAAGTTTTTGTTACCTTTAATTAAGATAATAACTTAATAATAAAAATAACTTAATAATAAAAATAAATAAATAGTACTATTTATATAAGTATAAGATTTATTAAATAATTACAACGAATATAATATTTATAGTAATAAAAATTAATTATAGTGTTAATAAATAGCATTAAAATCACAGAACATTATAATTAACCACCATATGCAAAAATCAATCATTTCAGGGGGCAAATACTCTGCATCGTCATCCCAGATGACGATCCAAGCTAGGATCGTGATCTGAGATGACGATGCAAGGAGAATCCCGCTCAAATGAGTGGCTCTGATTGGGTTGATTGGATTTACTAATGGATCGTCATCCCAAATGACGATCCAAGCAGAAAATGCAATTGAGTGGGCATTTAAGTGCGATTTCAGTGGGAATTTAAGTGCGATTTAATAGTGAATTTTAGTGCATTTTAGTGCGATTTAATTTGATTGCTCATTATTTTGTCGACTCTCAATGGCTTATAAATAGAGTATGACGGTGAGATATCGAAAATCAGCCATATCAAACACTCAACTCTCATTACTATCATAAATATGATTTCCATTCCGGTTTTCGTTAATCAATCTCCATATAATCCATCGCATTATTTCAGTTTCGATGCAACTTCGCAAACTGATTATGAATCAATTAAAGAAATAATTTTATCATCATTGGGATTGTATCAAGGTCATTATAATTTGAGAATAGTTTCTCATTTTAATACCATAATTGAAGGAAGGTTCCAACAGATGCAATTACCGTTGAACTCTGAAAATGAATGGCGGTATATACAACATGAGTGCTTCCAAGCAAGAAGGCTACACAGCTTTCAACTGCACGTTGATTTGCTTCCAGCAACTGGTGGTGGCATAGAAGGTAATTTACGCCATTTAATTTTGTGCCATTAATTTATAAAATTTCTTTTTCAAAGTAATTATTTTGCTTTTGCATTTATCATAGAAATTAGAGATATGTCATCAGTAAATAAGTTATTATTTTTATGTCATCATTAAATGATAAAATAAAATTTATGCCATCATTCATTAAATTTGACTATTATGCCCTTTTAAATATGACAGTATAAAATATTATAATTAGAAATATGCCATTATAAACAAAAAATAATTCGAGCTGCAAACTACCTTTCTTCCTTTAATTAGTTTGCTCTTCCTATTAATTCTAAAAATTTATAATTGATTGCATATATTTTATTTAGGAGGGCACACAACAAATTATAATTATAATTATGATTATAATTATAATTTCAATGAACAACTCAATAATACTGAAGAAGACGAAGAAAGAAATAATCAATATAATACGAGTGCACAGGGTTGGGGTTCTTGGGATCAATTAACCTGAGAGTAGTAGTCGACAACAAAGACGACAGGGAACAAATATGAGTGCATAGGGTTCGGATCCTTGGGATCAACCTGATAGTAGTAGCGGACGAGAAAGACAAGAGGAAACAAATAATGAGTGTAATGACAATGCCCAGGGTTGGGATCCTTGGGACCAACCTGAAGAAGAAGGGGATATAGAAGAACTTGACGAGACGTACGATCGTGGCCCGGGCTATCAGTCGAATTATGCAACGGGGGAGGACTTCACTGATGAAGAGGATGAGTTTTTAGCGTCACAAGATATAGAGGGAGAGGGTTTTTATGCACAGGAATTCGTAAATCCCGAGTATTACATTACCGGAAGGACCGATAATTACCATCCTATTAGTCAATTTTTGGATATATCCGAGTATAGAAGTTCGATTCCACAACCGTCTCAAACACAAGCTTCAGGGCCTTTAGCACAAGGAAACATTTTTATGTCAAAACCACAATTAAAAGAAGTTTGTGAAAAATACTCATTAGATAATAATGTACAACATAAAACCACTAGAAGTAGTCCATCATTTTATGTATTGGATTTTAAGGTGCCTACCTGTAAGTGGCATTTGTATGCCCGTACAGAAAGGGAAGGGAAATTTTGGAAAATAATAAAGAATGAAGAAGAGCATACATGCGTGAGAAGGCCTGGAGATTTCACCCATGATAATCTGACGACCCAGGTAATCGCAAGCAGCATCAGGAATGCAGTAAAGAGAGATCTTGGTCTTTCCATAAATGACGTAAAATCCATATTAGAGAAAGAATTTCCAAATGTAAAACCTACTTATAACAAGTTATGGCGTGGGAGAGAGAAAGCAATCGAACAATTTTTTGGATCGTGGGAAGGCTCATACAACAAGCTTCCGAGTTTATTATTGGCCATACAGAAGACGACCCCAGGGACACAGATCAAATGGTTGACAGAGAGCATAGGAGATCCCAACAGAGCTATGTTCATCGCAGCAGCATGGGCATATGGGCCTTGCATCGCAGCGGTACCATACCTGAGGCCTGTTATCAGCATCGACGCGTCATTCTTATCGGGTCGCTACAAGGGGAGATTCTTAGCGGCATGCGGTTATGACCCAGAGCAGCGGTTGGTTCCACTAGCATTTGCACTAGTGCGAATTGAGAACGAACAATGTTGGGGTTGGTTCATGAATTTTCTAAGGCGGCAAGTTATTGGGGAAGGAAAAAAATTCTGTGTTGTTTCTGATCGTCATTGGGGAATAAGGAACACCTTCAAACGACCCCAATACGGTTGGCAAGAGGATGCGAACCCTTCATATGCCGTGCACCGGTATTGCATGCAACATGTTTGTGAAAACGTGTTCAAGGCATCTGGAAAAGACGCAACTCTACCAGACAAATTCAGAACTAAATTGGCCAACAAGAAAAAAGGAGGGCCTTCTACAAAATGTGGAACGAACTAAAAATAACGAATCCAAAGGCGATAGAGTACCTTCAAAAGTGTGGGAAAGAAAATGAAGCTGATGACAACGAGCAGTGGAAACCTGAAAGGTGGGCGCAAACCTATGACGGCGGTCATCGTTGGGGTATTATGACGAGTAATGGATCCGAAAGTCTCAATAGCAGATACAAGGCTGAGAGACGACTACCAGTTGTTGGACTTGTGGAAGGCACTTGGTACAAAACTGTTAAATGGTTTAATGAAAGGAAGCAAATAGCTTTGGCGAGACAGGCGGAGGGAGAACGGTGGCCAAAAGAAATCCAACTTAGGCTTATGAAGCATACTCTCAAAGCAGGTACAAATTTACTTCCAATATAATAATATTTACTTCTTATCTTTAAAATGTATAATGATAAAAATTCCTATTTACAGCGGCAATAAACGTTATCACTGTTGACATTGAACGTGGAGAATTTGAAGCTCAAGTGCCATTCGAAAAAAATGACCCGGGAATAACGTGGAAGTACCAAGTTTTCCTTAGACGAAATTACCAACTGAGAGATCCTCAACTACCGACCAGACGTGCTTGGTGTAAGTGCAGCAAACCTCAACTCATGGGAATACCATGTGTTCATGTTGTTGCCGTGTGCGGTCATTGTAGGTGGGATGTCTCTGATTTTGTAGACGAACGGTACAGCACAGAGAATATGCTAAAAATATGGTCAACGGGTGAATTTCATTGCTATGAAGACGAAGATAAGTGGCCTATCTATGATGGTTCCGAGATCTATCCGGATAAGAGAATGATTAATCGGGGCCGGCGAAAGAAGGATCGTGATTGGATGTGGATGGATGCAATGAAAAATTAAAAACAGCCCAACCAGAGGGGTACTGCGGAGGGCAACAACACTCAGCAACCTTTGTCGATGGAGGACCTTCAATCTGGGCGTCGTACTGATCGTCCTACAAACACAGCGAGGACACGGAGGACTACAAGAACTTCTGCAAGGAACATAGCTCAATCTTCTACAGGGAACCAAAGTGAACCTTCTAGGGAGCCAGTTGAACCAAGCCGAACTTCTATCAGTACTGATCCTCGGAGTGAAAGTCGCCTCAATCTTGGTATACCGGGTCTTGAACAACCACGTAGAAATTCCATTAGCGTGGATGAACGATCAATGTCGATCCGATTTCCCACAAGTCACGGAGCATCAACTAGCAGCGGCAGTCATGGCGCATCAACTAGCAGGGGACCATCTGAAAGCAGAAGCAGTGGAGAAGGGCGCCTACGACGTGGGGTTGCCCGTCTAGGATCAAGGTTCATGAATATCTTAAATAATTAGGTGGCCGGCGTTTGTTTTATGTAATATTTTTATGTACTAGTTTGCAAGGCAGAGCTGTTTTTTCAGCTGAAAAGTAGATTATCTTAGTGTTTTGTCAATTTTGTGGGGAGCAAACTGTTTGTCTAAAAATTTTGAAATTTCAGTATATGAAAATAAGTCCGTCAATGAGCATGTCGTACTTTTCTGTGTTTTTTTGGAAACTCCCAACTTGGATTTCTAGCGCGAAACTTTTGCAAGGCAGAGCTGTTTTTTCAGCTGAAAAGTAGATTATCTTAGTGTTTTGTCAATTTTGTGGGGAGCAAACTGTTTGTCTAAAAATTTTGAAATTTCGGTATATGAAAATAAGTCCGTCAATGAGCATGTCGTACTTTTCTGTGATTTTTTGGAAACTCCCAACTTGGATTTCTAGCGTGAAACTTTTGCAAGGCAGAGCTATTTTTTCAGCTGAAAAGTAGATTATCTTAGTGTTTTGTCAATTTTGTGGGGAGCAAACTATTTGTCTAAAAATTTTGAAATTTCGGTATATGAAAATAGGTCCGTTAATTATCATGTCGTATTTTTCTGTGATTTTTTGGAAACTTCCAATAGCAAACTAGAAGTCTAAAATAGGATGGAGAATATCATAATAAAAGTCTAAAATAGAATCATAAACTCATGCAAAAATATAAATATCACAACTAATCCTACAAATACATAACAAAGTCCTACTATCGTCCATCACGACGAAACGGTCCCCTCGCAGGAGAATAATCCCAATAAGCACCAGGCGGGTCTCGACGCTGTCTGGTCGGAGCAAGTCCTGGAGGAGGAGGAGGGGGAGCAAGAGGCGTAGAATATGGACTGGGATGACGAGGCGGTCTGCTAGAGGAGGCCCCTGAATGACCAAATGGATGGGGAGAGATAGGTGTAAATGGGTCATGTAGTGGGGTACCGTATGCCTGGTAATAAGCATCAGCCGGAGATATAGGTGTGGGGGTAGGCGTAAAGGGCTGACTGTACCCTCCTCTATACTGAGTCTGTGTATATGGTGGAGGTGGAGGTGGAGGTGGAGGATAAGGACTCTCGTATGTGTAGTACTGTGTGCTGTGGAATGGAGGCTGCGGCTGGGAATGGGGTGGAGCCTCCGCCTCTATGGTCTGGGGCTGGGGCTGCGAATGGGGTGAAGCCTCCACCTCTGTGGTCTGGGGCTGGGGCTGCGAATGGGGTGGAGCCTCCGCCTCATGCCAATCAATACCTCGATAGGTGTGATGCTGGTATCCCATCAATTGTTCCATTCTAGACCAAACCTGTTTTATTCAAACGACAATTGACGTGTCAACACATTTCAAGAAGCAAATCAACACATTTCACGTTTATTGATATTAATTCACGTGTCAGTATACTTATACTTTTGTATTCTTTTTTTTTTAAACAACACAAGATCAATAGAAAAATTTTAATCAAGAAGCAAACATTTAATATAAGTACCTCAGGTGGCGGTGGGGGAACTGTCTGATAAAGCATAAACTGATGCATGACACGATCTGCGTAGTGCCACATCACGACCCAATAATGAATGCATGGGATGCGTAGAAGGAACATCCTCTGGTCTATCTGGGCACAACGAGGCATGCGGTCCCTGATATGATCATAAGGCCTCCACACGACGTGCTCGGACTTCATTTTCATGCAAACATCCCTAGCATAGTCTACTCCACTGCGAGTAGGGCCAGTCACCTTCTTCGATCTCTGTCTTGTCGTCCACTTCCTGCATTTTCATTTTGGTGATTTACCTTTAATTTGTTCAAATGTTATAATGTAAAAAAAAATTATATCGGTTAACATTACGATTGTTCGATTTAATTAATGTTTTAACTTTCAATGACTACTTAATGGTGCATGTGTCTATCTAAAAGAAATCTTTGTTGTAGTGAACACAGACCTCCCATAAGGCGGACATGAGTCAATATCTGGTAGACCCCAACCTTCAAAATCCTTCGTGATCGTCGGCCGACTAAGTAGCAATCGTGCATACGACCACAACTGCAAGAGCAACCAAGGAGCACCGATATTTATATTGTTATTGATGAAGGCGGTGTCCAAGCCACGGTATAGCATCGCAAGAGTGGCTGCATCCCAGTTGTACTGTACCGAGTTGCTCGAATGAAGATCCTGCAAATATTGGCATTTTTAGGAATATCATCATTTTTTCATATATCCAAATTTTTCTTACAACAAATAATATTTTAGAAGTATTTAAATATAACAAAAGATATAAGACCTTTTATTATTGTTACAAGAATTAATATTTTAGAAGTATTTAAATGAAACAAAATATATAAGATCTTTTATTATTGTTACAAGTATAAATATTTCATTTATAGATTAAATAATTCGATTTTTTCAATTAAAAATAACAAGGGTAGTTCACTAACCTGCAATAATTGGAGATAGAAACATGGAATCGAGTCACCCGTGCTATCAGGAAATAACTCGCAACCAAAAATCTCCAACACGCAAGCTCGTGTGTATCTATCGATCCTCCCAGCATCATCCGCGCCAGGCACACCAAACTGAGCCCAAACCTCACGCAGCTTCTTCAACATAACGGAATGAGATCTCCTGCATTACATCATTAATGTAATTTGATTGTGAGAACTATATATATATACATATATATATATATATATATTTAAATTAACATCAAAATAAAATTCATAAAAATTTCTTACTTCTGTTCCTTTTCTCTGAAGCACTTCTCAACTATCGCCATGTCTGTATCCTCCGGTAAAGTAAAATCCTGAACTAACTGAATGGCGTCGTAATCAGTCCGTCCAGTAACGGTTCTGCCGGTCGTAGGCAAACCGTACAAGAATGCCACATCCTGCAAATAGTTCAAATTTTAGACATATATAGTTCAAAAAAAATTACAAATAGCCGTTAATTTCTACCTCTAGAGTGACCGTCATCTCGCCAACATGCGGAAAAAAGAACGTGTGGGTCTCTGGCCTCCAGAACATGGCCAGACCCTGCAAAAGCAAATGGTCGAGTGGCATATGACCCAACTGAACGAAATGTATAAGTCCAAGTCGCCTCAAACGCTCATCGACCCCATCAGTACGAGGCATCTTGGCCTTATGTATTATTCCCCTCCAATGCTGTATATATTTCGTTTTTAATTATTTTAAAAAATACTACAAAAAAAAAATATGTAAGTACAAATATAAAAGGATAATAATAACTTACACCGGTGCCTCGAACTTTGGACCCATCCAAATGTAACACACGATCTGCAATAACAGGATCCGGTGGAACAACATCAGCTGATGTAGAAGCCTCGGCGGCAACAGAACCGGTAGATGTAGAAGCGCTCGGATCTCCACGAAGTCTCGTAGATCTACGAGGTGCGGTCTCCGGTACTCTTCTTCTCGGTGGCATTTTTACTAAATTGCAATAAAAATTACTGTTAAAAATCTAATAAAATTTCGGCAGCATATCCCCTATACCTGTAGCGTTTTCCAAAAAAAAAACACCCAAAACCCCTAATTACAAACTCAAATATCCACAACATAATTAACAAACACAATACCAATCTCATACAACAACATTTTCTATTTTCTAGTTTGTACATATTTTCAAATTATTTCCTATGTTAAGATTTTGTACTCATTTTTGGCCAAATTCTCTATTTGTCTAATTTTTGTAGTATAATTTCCTATTTTCTGATTTTTTACTAATTTTTAAATTCTTTTTCAATATTTATTTTATTTTTTCTACTAATTATCTATTTAAACTAATTAAAATAAATCAATAAAATAAATATGAAAAAAAAATTACCTGTAAAAAGAGATGTCAGAGGTTGTCTCTTTTTACAAATTTTCCTACAATTAAAAAAATATTCTATCAATTTTTTATTTACTTCCTCTAATTTATAATAAATTTATTAATCATTATTAAATGAACAAAATAATTCTAAAAAAATTTCAAATTACATATTATAATTATTTATATTTATTCTGATTTTTTAGTAATTTTTCCATTATTTTTTCAATATTTAATCTATTTTTCTAATTATTAACCTAATTAAAGTAATTAAAGTAAATAAATAAAGTAATTATGAAAAAAAAAACTTACCAGATGTCGCTGCTGCTCGCGCGAGAGAGAGAGAGAGAGCGAAGAAAGTGGGGACTGATGAGGGGGTCGCTGTCGCTTTTATATAGGGGATGGAATTCTTAGATCGTCAACTGGGATGACGATCCAAGCTTGGATCGTCGTTCCGGATGACGATCCAAGTGTATTTGCCTTTCGTCAACTGGGATAACGATCCAGCAACGTTACTATTAAAATTTTGATTTTTTTTGGTTATTATCATAATTAATGTGAACAGTAACGTTACTATTAATTTTTTCGGGATTATACAAGTATGATTGTATGAATTCAAATGCGTGGACTGTGAAGAAACTAATTGGGCCTCCCCTATTAAGCGGCCTGCGGCCGGTCTTAAACGGGCCTTTTTTTGTCTCTCACTTTTTTTTAAATGACAAATTTTTCATTTGAATTTCTTTTAATAACTCTCTCTCTTAGACTGGTTCGCATAGATGTTGATTTCATCATATCACAAATGGCACCTGAATTTGCACGGAGGTTTTTTCGTGATTTGCTAAATGTGACGTCGTATCTATTCAAGTCTTCAAACTTTATTTGTGTGCATTTTTCTAGGGATCGACTTGTCTTTCAGAAGAAAAAAAAAAAAAAAAAAACTCGTATTGGTAGATGGGTTGACTAGATATGCTTGATTATCCTATCCTATTATATATGCCACTTGAGCCATGTTTTCGACTATTTAATTAATCACTAGTACCGACGGGTTTGGTTATCAAGATAAAGAAACAAAACCTTTCGTTCGGCAAAAGTAGAAAGACGTTTGCTTATAAAAGGCAAACCGTCTTTGTAAATTTTAAAAGGAGCTTCTCTTGTGTTGTTTCACAAGTGAAGTCCAAAGGAGCTCTCTTGAATAAACAAGAGAGGAGTCCACAATTAATTTACAAGCTATTTTTGATTCATCTTACAAATGTTTAAGAGAAGAGTTGATTTGGAAAGACCAATGTCAACTTTCTTTTTAGCAACTACTATTCCAATTTGCTATATAATTCACATACCACAAAAATAGAGCAAAAATAAGAAAAAAAAAATCAAAAACAGAAAAAATAATAATAAAAAGATGCCTTTACACATGAACTTACGGAATTTTAATTTACGGAGAAATATACTAAAAAAGTGTGACACAAACAAGAATCCCACTAAGATAATATTTAAGTTAAAATATTAATATCAAAAGCATATTTTCTATAAAATATTTGCTTTTTAGAAACTTCAAAGCTCTTTGACTTTATTAAGAAAAGCAATTTAACTACCTACCACATAAAATCTACATTTAAATATTCCAGTACACATGCATCTAAAGAACTCCGTCAAACTAAAAAACCGTGCATTCTAATGAGAAAAGTTTGTGAAATAAATAATCTATAAAAGAAAAAGTCTAATCAGCATGCGAATAGTAGAAGGAGAACAGCAGATTAAAGTTTGTGAAATAAAATAGCTATATAAAAGAAAAGGTCTAATCATGCGAATATTTAAAAGGAGAATAGCAGATTAAAGTTTGTGAATAAAATAGCTATAAAAGAAAAAGTCAAATCTTGCGAATAGTGAAAACTGAAAAGGAGAATAACAGATTGTTATATATGGCGCATTATAAGTTTCTCTCACCTTCTATCTGCTGAAGAGAGATGAATTTTAAAAAAAGAGAGTTTGAACATTTGGGAGGTGGAGGGGTGCCTCTTATATAAACACCAACACCAGGTCACCAGCTAGGGTTTTAAGTGAAATTCATGTGTAATTAAATCCGTTGATTTAATCCAACGGATGAGGAGAAACGAGTACGGTCGTACCAGCTCTGTAGGTATTTTGGCCTCTAATGTTTCTCCAATACACGAATACCAATGCGTTCGTACCCCTTCTATTTTGTCATTGTTTTGAGTCGTATCCTCTGGTTAATAAAAACCATCCAGTGGACGTCTCGCCACCTGAGCCCTCCGATTTAAATCAACGGCTGGATCTGAAATTCGTCCAAAAAATTGAAAAAAAAAAGAAAAATTAGAGTATACGCTGCGTATTCTCTTCCCCTCTGCGTATCCCTTCTCTTTTTCCCTCTGCCAGTGAGCTTTTAGAGAGAAAACCTAGATTTTGTCTCTCCATTCCGATCCATACCCTTGCTCGCTCTGGCTCCGCCTTGATCTCCTCTCGATCGCCTCTCGAAGCACCACTGCCTCCGCCTCTCGAAGTACCTCTTGATTTCCCCTATCCTCAATCGAGCACAGATACACCTCTCATTTTAATTGTGCTTATTTTCTGTTACGTAAGTGACAATTATTTCTCAGTTAAATAGATCGTATAGTAAACTTGTTTACATTCAAGTTATCATGTGGTGTGTAATTTTAATTGTGCTTATTTTAAGTTAATTAAAAAAAATCCGAATTACAGCAATAAGATTTATATATGTAGTTTGATTCCTCCTAAAGATCAGTTACCTTTTTGGATGTAGTAGTATTTAACTAGTTTTCATGGACTTCAAAGCAAAGTAAAGATTTGTGGTGATTTTCGTGTAAGTTAGGGATTCACTGTTGTTAGTGATATGTGATATGAATATCACATATCTGAGTTGGCATTATTTCAAGTTTTTAATAACCTTTTATACTGGCAAGGTGATATCAATAGTGATATGTGATATGAATAGGTGGTATCAACAGGTGATATCACATATTTTAAGTTTTGAACAAGCTTTTATACTGGCACAGCAGCTGAAAATTGTTCTCTTTTCATCAGTAAAATTTAATCACTTTTATCCTTTATAGAGTGCCTTTTAGCAGTATTATAATATTTGTTGCTAATATAATATCTGTTGCTATTATAATACTTATTGGTATTGTAATATTTTGGATTTCTAATGGAAATTATAATTTCATTTGTAAGGTTAAATTGCTGACAAGTGAGAACGTAATTTTTTTTCCTTTAGGTTTATTATTTGATTGAGAAATGAAAGCAAGGGATGAGGGAAGCTGTTCCTCACCAAAGAAGGTGTCGTACATTTGCGAAAAATGTAAATTCCCGTGTGATGTGGCAGTATCTAGATCAACATGTAATCCGGATCGAGAATTTTATGCATGCAATTGCGTTGAAGGTAGTTATTTTCGTGAGTGGTGTGACAAAGTTCAATGTCGAGAATCTTATGGCCCAAAGCAATCGAGACGGCGTCAAGAAGCAATTAGAGATGATGACCTTTGTCGGGATTTAAAATTTATTTTGAAGACTATAATCGCGGGATTGACTAATTAAATGTGTATACAAACCATTTATTTGCTTTTTCTGTTAGAATTCTGAAATGAACTTTCTGATATTCATATATTCAGTTCAAAGCTTTTATTTTGATGGTTAGTGATATAGAAGTTTGTCAAGACCGTAATTGTGTACAGGTCTCACATTTTACACTCCACAATGACCAATCAACCAAATGTAATTCCAAGCTCGACATCATACTGTTTAATGTTTATTGTTGTCATGTAATGACATTGGTGCACGTAGTTGGTACCCATGTAATAAAACACATCATCATGTAAATTGAATGCTGTTTTCATGTACCTAGCACCCAGTACCTAAGCAACGTTTGTACATGTACCATGCATACCATCAGAAAGCAAACATGCGAAATTCCTAGCATTGTACACCATCTGTACCAGTAATCGGCCCCAACCCCAACATTAATAAATATATAAAACCAACAACACAATATGTACCAGTAGCATTCTTTTCTCAATCAAACCCACCATCTGTACTTGTAATCAGCCCCAATTCCAATAGTCTATATCTTATTTCTTTATTGCAGAAAAGAAACTACAACATACTCATAAAACAAAGCCAGAAAATAATAGGAAAAAGAAAAAAACAACATCCAAGCAAATTCAAAATTTAACTCCACGCATTGATTCATCCCAGCCTTCTCTTTCAGTACCTAGGAATCAAAATCAGAACCTTAGTATATAGTACACATTTGTTCAAAAAATTATTAAGTTATAATCTTGATCAAGAAAAATGAAATGGACCAAGCTTGAACAATCGTCAAATATTACTTAAGGCCCATATAATTTCAAATATTTCTAATGAAATCATAATGTTTTGTACTGCTAAGGAAAATAGTAAGTTCTTAATTATGTCAAGCATATCACCGATGCAAAGTTAAATGAGGCAGGAGCAAATGTTTTTTCTAATCGTTTTCTCTATCATTTCAAACGATTTTACACAAAGGTCCCTGAAACCAAGAAATATTGACAGAGGAGTCCTTGGACTATGGAACTATACCAGTAAGTGAAAATAGGAAAGTACCGGTTGTTACCAAGTTCTACTTCACACCACACAGGCACACAGCAACAACAATTAATCATAGACAATATCAAAGCATAGACCAGTAAAGAATAAAAAATATTTCTCAGAACAATTGAACTTCCAATTTCTTTGCTGGTACACCATGTTATTTCACACAAACTGGAAACAATAAGACTTTGATCAACATGGTTTTTCAACATTCTATTACTAACAACTGAAATCAAAGTCTTAAGTTGCTGCCTAATTTTGAAGTGACCGGAACATGAATATCTATGTGTTAATCTAAAATGTGTTAATTTAATGTGCTACATGAATCAGCAATTTGTGATTCTATTAGAGAACTAGAACTATTTAGAACACCAGAATTTGAACTATCAAAATACCAGAACTAGAACTATTTAGAACAAAAGAAATTGACAAAATCTGGAGAGGAAATTGGTAAAATAGATTAAGTACAGTATGTACCTATATTAGACGAAATTCATGAAATCGGAACCAGTTGAAGTTGTTCTGAGCCTACAGCCTCCTAAGTTAATAAAAATTAATCGATCAAAACCAAAATTAGAAATATAGATCCTGGAGAAAGAAACAAAAACAAAGCTAGGGTAATCTCATATTTGGTTTGCTCAGCCGATGGAGAGGAGAGGCGGCGATGTGGTGTTTCAAAGAGATATCGGTGTCAACTATGGAAATCTCGCTGAAAAGGATCGCGCTCCAAGCAGAAATCTCGCGCCAAGAGAGGGGTATCGGTGTCAATCTGCATTTCTGAGATTTTCAACGATTTTTCTTCCCCTCGATTCTCCGCCGATTCAAGACTAATCGTTTTGTATAGGAAGTAAATTTGCGGAGGAAACCGAATCCTCTCACGAAAGTTAGGTTTTTTGTTGTCTTTTTTTGTGCGAGAGAACTAGGTTAGCTCACTGGTAGGAGAAAGGGAAAGAGGATACGATTATACGAAACCGTATACGACCTGCGTTTTTCTTTTTTTTTAAAAATTTTTTCGATAGATTCTGAGATCTTACCGTCCGTTTAGATCCGACGGTTGAGATCGCTAGACGTCCAGTGGATGGTTTTGTTAAACCATCCAGAGGATACGACTCCGTCATTGTTTACCCGGATTTGATCTTGACGGTTCTGAATGGCTTTTCGTATTGGATATACTCTGATCACATATGCCCAACGGTTAATTCAATAATAATTGTTACTTTTTAATTCCAAACTTTTTTTCCCACCAAGCTTCACCTACGCAGGACAACGGTACACTGGCACACTGGTACAACGGTTCAGATGGTGCAGACGGCTGTCCTCATGCATGCACGTTTCGCGCGACACCATTCCAGCGTAGTAAATGTAAACCCTTCAAACCACATCTGACGGTCTCTTTCGTTTCTTCCAATATTCCTACCGCTTGCTCTCCAGTTTCATTTGGATCCGTCCAGGGTGGTATGTCATCGCTTAATGGTGAAATGAAATCCTATGACGCGCGACATATGGTGTAGCGCGTCATCTGAGTCGTCTGATCAAGATCCAATGGACAAGGGAGTCCTGTGCATGTAACTTAGATTGATAGGTCTGTAAAAATTGAACCGTCCGATCAAGATCAGATGGCTCGTACGCGCGCTACAGCACGTGTCGCGCAACAGCGAATCCGGATTGCTTAATGGTTTCCATTCAATTCATACGCAATTAGTCAATTACCCATCATTTGTCCCAAAATAAAATTCCTCGGAATATAGAACAGGTTCAAAGGTCAGTTTATGTAAAACAAATTTTTTTTGCCTCTTAATTTATACTTCGGAATATGGAAAAACGGAAAAAAAAAAAGAAAAGTCGGTTTATGTAAAACTTTACAATTAATATATTGTGACATTCTCGTTAATATTAAGATAACGAGTTAGACATTTAGGTTGAGAAAAAATTTCGGATGTTCTTCTGAATTTGGTATCATTTTGATTTTTTATTTTGAATTAAATAAAAATTATTTAAAGAAAAATATGAAAGTAAATAATTTGGAGGATAAATTAAAAGTTTTGCAAAATAAAAAAATTGTATTGAGAATAATTATCAGGTTCGTGCTAATATGGACCATGACAATAATTATCAGGTTCGTGCTAAAATTGTGTCGTGTTAGCTCTTTTCACCATTGAGCACTACACGACACGACAAAATTAAAAAAGTAATTCGTGTCAACATGACACGACACGAGACTCTAACATGATCGTGTTTGACACGACACGACACACACAATTGGAGAACCCTATTGTCAATGGATGAACGGAATGACGTTAACCGTTATATTGTTCCATATAATCGAAACTGAATGATTAATCAGAAAGATTTTGAGTTTTGTTTCAATAACGAAACGACAAATGAAACACAAAATTATACCATTTCAAATAGTTAAGCCTCATTTTCAACGAAAATCAGTGTAATATCTGAAACGAAACGAAAAGAAAATTTATGCCGTTTTGAAAATAAAACGGTTAATGATATCGTACCGATTTTCTAAACGGAATAGTTGTTCTGTGTTTTTCAGCCACGTCTGACAGGCCATTTAAAAGCAGATCTACACGGAATGATGGGGCCGTTTGGATAGCTTAGGAATTTGGAAAATTTCATATTTCTAGGCATAAATTTACTGGAAAATGTATAACTTTGTGAAGAATTTAAATTATTTATAATAAATTTATACATAGAAATTGAAAATTCTTCAAATTTCCAACACATCCAAACAGGCCGATAGTAATCTTTCTTGCAATTGAGAGATGGGCTGAAAAATAAGGTCCAAGCGACGTCCATGTACCAATTAATTAATTTCGTCAGGTTAAAGTTTGCGCGCACTTGATGCGATGAATCATGAGATACAGATCCAACGGCTTCCGAGCAATGAAAAGACATTATACCCAATACTATTCACTGATTGGCGTTCTAATACGTTGTACCTTCAGATGTAAAAATAATAATATGGGATTTCTTTCTAGAATTGTAAACTTTATAGCAGCTCTTTCTTGTCGTTTCAAGGGTATTATTTTCTACTTTTTATGTATAAAATAAATAGGAATCTATAGCTCGGATTCGAATGCTCATCGCACCCCATTCGTCTCCCTTGCTCCAATCATCGCGGTTCTGAATATATTTTTATTGCTCGTGCAATTGGAATATCTTGATCAATTATTTATATCGAAAATCATTTTTACTTTATGGTGAATGGCTTGAGGTGAAAGAGTTCAATTTTGGCTGAACTGCAATATAAGGGGAAAAAAGTTCACTTTTTCATTAAAACCATTGTATTTTATATTTTTATCTTATGTGAAGCCCAAAATATGAATATGTTCTTCTTTTATGTAAATTAAACAATTTCGACTTTTCAAGTGCGCTACGTTCAATAGAATTTATGCTAGACTATATGGAACGGATGTGATCCGTCTTATATGAGTGTTCTTATGTTTCAAACGATTAAGAATAAGATTTTTAGAGATTTAGAATATTATTTCTAGGTGGTCCAACATCTGAAATAAAATTTTTATTTCTAGTTAATCCAAATAGACTATGAATAAAAAAAATTTTCGGATATTGAACCACTTGAAAATAGTACTCTTTATCCAAAAATATATATATTCTTAATTGTTTAAAAATAATATTTTTTTTACTGAATAACTAACGCTAATTTTGTTCTTAAGCGATCCAAAGTTCCAAACGCACTTATCTTTCTTTTTCCTTCTTTTTTGTCTTGGCCACAATATGGTCATAGAGTTCATTATTCGGCCGCAAAGTTCATATGGCGTTTTCCTTTTCATCATGCCATGATCTTTCTTCTGTTGCGTAAACCAAGAAAATGGCCATATCCTATCCTGGAAATTTCGTTTTAATTATTAATAAGGCTAGAAAGGCCCAACGAAATTTGGAACTGTGTATTGTTGTCAAATGTCAATTTTTGAAGTTGAAGCAGGCGAGCAGCTGGGAAGAAAATAGTATATGTATGTAGTATGTTTGCATCATTGGTAATTTAAAAAAAAAAAGAAGATATCTCTTTTAACATCTCATTGCAAATGACGCACATGACGACGCACCAGGCTGCTATGACATCATCTTATAATAAGTTCGCACGATTCTCAGGTATAGAATAATAACACAAAATCGAATTAGGAATAATATATATGCATATGTTGATGTTCAGTTTTTACTTCTAAATTTTTCTAAAATCATTCCAAATGTATATGTTACGTTTATTTCCATTCCTTTGCATACTTGGGCTCCCTATTGAAAATGAATGAACAAATTAAACGAAAGGTGTTCTTAGACGGGAATTACTTACATCAATCATATTTTCACGCAATCAAACAATCAAGCGTGCACGCTCCCCTCGTCTCACCTTCCTCTTCTTTTATCCTTTCCGTCTCCTTTCTCCCTCTATTCGATCAACTCACAATCACAAAAGTAATCTCCGATTCAGATCGCCACCACCTCCTTCGCTCTCCTCTCCTCCGTCTCACCTCCGCCTCCGCCTCATCTCAGCCTCTCCTCTCCTCCGCCTCCGCCTCACCTTAGCCTATCTTCTCCTCCGCCTCTCCTCTCCTCCGCCTCAACCTCTCCTCTGCCTCAGCCTCTCTTCTGCTTCGCCTCACCTCTCATCCGCCTTGCATCCGCCTCCGCCTCACCTTAGCCTCTCTTCTCCTTCGCCTCCCCTCATTGCTCCCTCTCCTATACCAATCAGATCTGGTTGAGGAAAAAAGAAGTAGAAATAAAGAAGGATAAGAAGAGAAAATAAGTTTAGATCTAGTTTTGTTACAACTTGAGAGTAAATAAATTACTATAAGGGATGATATTAATTAGTATAAGGGAGTAAATAATATTTATATATGATTCTGCTATTTTTGGGAGTAACTAAATTACTATAAGGGAGGAAATTAACAGTATAAGGGATTAAATAATATATACAACAGAGTAAATAATATTCATATCTGATTCCGCTGTTGTTTGGGAGTAACTAAATAGCTATAAGGGCGTAAATAGCTTGTATAAAGGGAGTATCTAATATGTATGAGGGAGTAAATAACAATCAGAACTGATTCCACTATTGTTTGGGAGTAACTAAATAACTATAAGGGAGTAAATAAGTATTAGTAAGAGAGTATTTAATACAAGTAAGGGAGTAAATAATATTCATATCTGATTCTGCTATTGTTTGGGAGTAACTAAATAGCTATAAGGGAGTAAATAAACAATATAAAATGAGTATCTAATATGTATAAGGAGTAAATAATATTCAGAACTGATTCTACTGTTGCTTGGGAGTAACTAAAAAAATACAAAGGAGTAAATGATTAGTAATAAGAGAGTATTTAATACAAGTGAGGGAGTAAATAATATTCATTTCTGATTCTGATAACTGCAGGGCTGGGCTGGGCGACGAGAGGGCTGCTATCGTCGGGCAACGACGACGACATGGCCGTGCGACGAAGAGGGGATGGCTGCGCGACGACGACGGCAGGGCCGCGCGACGGAGAGGGGATGGCTGCGCGACGGCGACGGCGCGTGGTGCGCGTGACAGAGGGATCATGTGAGGAGAGGAGAGGCGCGTAGGAACGGAGAGGAGGGTGAGCGGAGGGGAGGCGCGTAGGAATGGAGGAGAGGTGAGCCGAGGGGAGCGGAAGGGAGGTGAGCGGAGGGGATTGCGTGATTGCCTTAGACATGATTGCACTTATCAGCTCCGGTCAGCTCCGTTCTTAGACCGATAACTTATTCTTGGAGATATAAACGGAGCTTAAAAAATTTTTGAATAGAGGTCAAGCATTGCGTTGAATGTTGATACTATGATAATATATAAATTGAAATTAGGAACTACAACATTACGGTCAATAATCTCTTAAAAAAAACATTACGGTCAATAATGGAATAATTTACATATTTTTATCGAGACTAAATTTAAATTTTATTTAGAAAAAAATACATACATAATTACTAGCACTACTTATGCTAATGTAGTTGCATAAAAGAAGGGATATTGACCCAGTTGACCTTCCTAAATCCGCGTATGCTTGGAGATGTAATTATTACATTTTCAACGTATCAAACAGATTGGAAGAGAAGGGTTGTGTGTTTTTCATTTCTTTAAAAAAAAATTGATAGAATAATAGAATATTCAATATATATTTTTATCAATGATACAAAATTATGTCCAGCAATTAATTCCAACATTGGGATTAGTTTGGGACAAATTTAGCGGCCACTGTCACGAGTTTTTTTTTTTTTAAAGATAAATGGGTGGTCTAAGCCACCTAACTTATTTAAATTAAATGTTTGTGAAAGACCTCCAGCCGGGTTTCGAACTTGTGACCTTTCACTCAAGGAGTCAAGGTGCATTGCTCTTTACTACTAGGCCAAGAGCTGGTTCTCAAGAGTTTCTAAAAAGAAAACTTCGGATAAATTTTATTCTATGTTACATATCATATTGCCAATACTGGGTGAATGTCTATTTCACCTATAACCATTAACAAAGGTTAGTTAGATTTGATATGCGCATATTATATTGAAACAAATTTGAGCTAAATTAGTTTCGGATTGAGCTGCTAGGAGGCTTGAGGTCGTGCGCCCACACACCAGTACAATATGCTTCGAAATTATTCAATAGTCTCGTTTTCATTTAATTGATCCTATATATGATTAATTAGCTCAACCTGATCCAACTATGGCAAATAGGAGCAAATCTCCAATGCAATTGTTTAATAATTTATAATATAGAGGTTGGTAAAATATAGACTTTTTTCTATAAATTTTGTCTTCAATTTGAACCGTAAATAATTATAATTAATATTCCATTAGGTTACCACCATAATTAAGATCGATAAATTGGGAACATGTCCAATCTTTAATTCCGTTCTATCGAGCGCAACGTTATGTAATAATTAATAGAATAGTTTGCTTCAACACAATCCAAATATTTTGGAACTTCGGATCAAATTTAGTGATTGGTTTCTGCAAATTAGAATAAGAAAACCTGTGCATTTCTTTAAGAGTGCAAGTGCCAACAAAAAAATACCAAATTTTGATCAGAGCATTCAAAGATGGACAATATATTTTTAATTAAAATTACTTATTTTATTTTAGTTTACTTTTTGCAAAAAGAAAGAACTCCATTAACTTCGACACACATATATATTCCCTTTAACATGAGAGCGTAAAATATGGACTTCTTAGTCCCCACATCTGTAATAGTTTTGATTTACAAATATTTCAACAAAGCTTTATATTCATCCACATATTATAAATTTATAATTATAGTTAGTCAATTAATAAGATGTTAAATTTATAGCTTTTCTATCTATAATAGTTATTGTACGGGACTGATAAGAATGATCTTCAATGTTCAATACCCATCAGTTATTAATGCGTTTTCTATTTTTGTCTATCATCCCATTACGCATTTTCCAGTTTTGGAAATCTAGCGCTCATCCTCTGTTTTGCTTCCCTTCCCCTCCCTTTTGTTTCGCTCCCTTCTTATTCCTCAATGTCGCTTACTCTTGTCCCTCCTCCTCCTTTCTAATTGTTCTAATTCTGAGAATATTTACGATATTAATTTCAACAGTTATATATATTAACTAGAACAGTTAATATATATAACTAGAACAATTAATATATATAACTAGAACAGTTATATATCACTAGAACAGTTATGATATTAACTTCAACAATTATATATATTTACTAGAACAGTTAATACATATAACTAGAACAGTTATATATATTAACTTCAACAATTATATATATAACTAGAACAGTTAATATATATAACTATTGACGTTAATATTGTAACTAGAACAGTTATATACATCTTTGTTTCCTCCCCTCCCCCTTCCCCTGACGCTCATCCTCTGTTTCCAAATTCTATAACGCGTTTTCTAAAAATAGAGGCGCTGGATAATTAATGAGGGCGCTGCTGGATTTCATTCCCTGGATTCTATCATCCTGTCATCCCATGATCTTCTATTGATAAGGACGCTCGATAATTAATGAGGATTCCAGATAATGAGGGGATGATAGAATCCTAGAGATGGTCTAAAGCAATTCCGATTATTGTACACAGTTTAAATATTCAATAAATACAAAATCTATTAGACAAATTATCTTTCTCCTTCTTATCCCTCTCATGGCATTTTGTCATGGCAAGTAATTGTAGCTTCATTAAGCAAAAACAATATGTATAATTAACGAAAGAAAAAGACAATAATTAACGTCACTGAGCTTAAAAACCGCATAAATAAAAAGAGAAAATTGCCCAAATATTTTTTAAATATCCTTTTGTTGAAACTAATGGGCAATATCATTTTTTAAGGTATTATTTGAATATCTTTAAAATAGTAACAATACTGCATCACAGTTTTTGAATAAGATGTTACAAAATATTTAAGTCCATTGGTGATTCACAAAAGAGGGAAAAAAACGATGGGCTCAATTTCCACTGCACCCTTCAAATTAGATAAGTGATTATATAGTTTCACTTAAAAAATGTTTTAAACTGTTTTCCTAATTGACATCCCAAGATAAAACTTCTTAATTCCACCACTGAATAATTTATTATGCTTAATAGGGACAAAAGTTCTGATATGACGACAAAGCTCCTCCGTAAAGGACGATGTTCCAGGGACTTAATTTTCATCGAAAATATGGAATAATCTACATCGCAAAAAGAAACAAGAAAATACTTAAGGAATCTGGAATCTGGAATCAGGAATCTAATTAAATGATTAGCTTAAAGTCCAACTAAACATGAAGTTTGTGTACTGCTTTTGTGGAGTTTCATTGGTCCTCATAAGTTAGAAATGAATGTACGTAGGTTGTAAGCAAATTAATAAGCAAAGTTTACTTTGTTTTTATGGTTGTTTGCTGGCTTTTAAATATATTGAAATCATGTTGAATTACCATTCTGAAGCTTTATTCAAATCACCATATGTGACACCGATTGTCCAACTTGTTTTGTTTGTTTTGCAAATTTCAATCGCATACTATAAAAAATTTATATATATATATAGCTGCAGTTTATATCTACAATTCAAAAGTATGTGTATGTACAATACTAAATGCAAGTTGTAAATCTCTTCCGACCATTATGGCCATATAAATTGTTATATTATTAACAAATTTCAAAAATGAAAAAGTTTCTAAAAGTATTTCAATAGTAAACATCCATTAATAAAACTGATATTAAACTTTTCTGCCATAATAGCTTACAAAAAAAAAAGCTTCATATATTGTCTCTGATGTGACTTAAATTAAGAAAGAACATAATGTCAAACAAAATTATTCGGCAATCAATAGTTGTTAAAATTAATTGAAAGAAAAAACTAAAATTAACGTGCTTTTTTTTATATTTTAGATAGATTAGATTAGATAATTTGTACATCAACATTGATGTGCTTTTATAATTTCTACAAAAAGTAAAGTATTATTTAAAAAAAAGAAAATAGCTTGATTGAAAACTAATTAGTTTGAAAATTACACCAAATTCGCTACAAACATATTTTCTTTATAATTTAGAAATTATTTGGTGTCGAACAAATGCCAATAAATGAGATCCCAATTTTTCACATTGTTCGACCAATAGTCAAACAATCAATCTGTTTTAAATTTTACCAAACTTCATATATAAACTAACAAAATCATGAACAATTATGTAAACGCTGATTATATTCTTTGTTTTTCATTGTCAACATACCCTATCTTTTCTTAATATAAATATTTTTTAAATTTCCCACAATCAGTTATAATTAGTAGTACAAGTGTACAACGGACATGAAACAGAAAAATAAACATTGTCTTTTTAAAAAATAAGAAAATAAACTTTGTATTGTAAACGCCATTTACACATGGAATTGTGCCATAAGAAGCTGTAGTGAAACCAAATTTTGTGTTCATTGATGGCCTCTCACGCGTTGTTAAATACTAAAATACTTATAGAGTGAACCTTGTACATTGGATTTTTTATTCTTCAGTAGAAATTTATTAATCAATGATATGTATTCAAGACTTCAAGTTGCATTACTATATGTAACCACAATTTTCCATGACAATTGTATTCCGACAAGCTTACGAAGTCAGTTCCTGTTCCATTATATTTCGATTAAAATTTAAAAAAATTAATGTACCTCCTTTAACTGAGGGTAACCCTTCGAAGTTAAATGTTTTCTTGAATTGATTAGCATTGTAAATATTTTATTCAGTAATAAAAAATGTAATAATTCATGCTTTCTCGAACAATCCAATCCATATCTATTTTATCGGAAGCTTACAGATATTATATTTATTTAATATTAAAAACATCTAAAAGAGTATACAATTTATATTTAAGAATTGATTGATAATCGAGATAATGTAAATTATATAGGTCTCAGTAGACCACCCTTATGTCTTATTTCTTAGTTATGACGATTTAATATATTAGATCGGTTATATATAAGCCAACTAAATAGATAATATATTATTCTTGATTAATGTAGCTGTTGAAATCAATATTAACATTTTTTTGATAAAAAAATGATGTATTCAACTAGACTCGTGTAATGAATTTACTGCACGTATTGGGTATTGCTTGACTTTCTCCCGGCGGTAATTATTTTTTCTTTTTCTTGTGCAATTTGATGGTGTTGGGTACCCAAATCTTACCCAACAAATCTCCGCATTCTTATCCATTGGATTTTAATTTCCACGGGGAACATGCTGGGAAATTAGATGTCAATGTTAATCAAAAACTGCATAGTGGCAGTTCTAGAGGATAAGTACAGCTCAATTAATTGTAAAATTTGTATGAACAAACTTAGATGCTTGAGGTAGACGATCCATTTCTAGATGAAAAAACCATTTCAATTAATTACATATATGGTTCGTAAAATGGTGATTATTGTACGGTTTCACATAATTCTGGAACTATGTTATTGTTATATACCCACATTATCAATGACGTTGTTTCCAAGTAACTATAGTTCAAATATTGAAAAATTAAGGGGGAAAAATGGAAAACGGTCATCATTCCTTGGAAAAACATTTTGGTTAGATCCATCATGCATGTCAATCATTTGCAAAGCGAAATGACTTTATTGCATTCTAGAGAATTTGGTTTTAGACTTGTCACATATTGTTAAAAAAAAAAAAAAAACTCGTAAACCGTATATCCAATCCCTCATCTTTGGTGAAAGAAGGAAGAAATAAAAAATGCATGTGCTAAATAAATTCACCAAAATTTACAAATCTAAGAACCAAACTCTGATCACGCGCAGCAACAGCTGTGTAATCATATGTGTTCACTTTAATTTTCCCCTCGCAGTCGTAGCTAATGCTTTCAATTGTGTATCTCATGGACTAATTGTTTTCTTACGTAGTGATCCTCATGGACTAAATGTTTTCTTTCAATTGTGTATCTCATTTATGTTTTTTTTTTCCAAAATTAAAAGTTAATTACCCACATATTTATTTCTTATTTATCCTTTAAGTTATTAATAATAAAAATGTCTATTTATGCAAAAATAAATTTAATTTTTCTGAATTCACACTCCAAAAAGATGAAAAATGAAAACGTATGTCTAATATTCCTGTTGCGCCGTCAAGCAACTGTGCAGAATTACACAAAAGGCAGCACAAGTAAGTCGTAACCGTTCCAAAAAAGAGACGAAAAAAATGTAGAAAATATTCAATATTCTTCTGCGGGAATCTCGCAGGGCTTGACTGTGGACCATTGGAATCTTCATTTTCTCTCGAAATGAGATGCTTATTATATAACGGGTCAGAGATTTCCCAGAACTTAGTCATGACCCGCTATAGCTTCTACTTTATTAGATGCATTACACATTGTTAAGAACTTACTGTTCAATTTCTCACATGTTGGACACGTCTCGTGTCTTAGATAACGATTCTCGGGGCATTCGTGTAAATATTTGGCTAAGGAAGGGTTTTATGTGTAGATAATTATCAAATTTACTCCATGCGGCTCACAGTGGCATCCGCAGTAATTCCTGTCGATTTGTCGAGATAGAATTATTATATTTTTTTTTTTGAGGAATTATTATATTCTGGACGGCCTTGGCTTTTGCTTCCAAATAGACGGTCAGATTTTGGTTGTAAAATTTGGGAACTTTTCTAGACCGTCGATCTTTCATACGTGGAAACAAAGTCCTATCCTAACCGAGAGAGAAGAGCAAACCATTTCCTGTTCCCGACTGAGATGCTTCTCCCAACTTCCCTTCTAAAATAATCATAGAAAAATGAAAATTAAGACTAGTTTAAATGGAATGCAGCAGATTTTCTGTGAATTACTCATCTGCTGTACTTGATACAAATATGGCTTTCTTCCGAAAAGAAGTTCTCAATGGTGTTATCAAACCCAATAGATGCGAATTGTGATCTTGGAGTTACGTTTAATTTAAATCCATATCATATGTTTTCTTTTTTTTTGGCCATAAGTCGTTTCATATTTATTTTTCATATTCAAAGTTCAAACAATTTACTCAAATTAATTCAACGGCTGATGCATGTGTCCCTCTTTTTCTTTTCTTTTTTTTTTCAAAACAATTACGACTAATTACCTACCACTTCTATTTACCATAAGCAATTTTTTATAAATTGAACGAAATACCCGGTTCAGAATATTAATATGTCTGTAATAAAATCATCTCTCATTCTAGCATGCTATTTATACGTCAATTGCATGTGCTCCTCTTGATGAGTTTAAGATCCAATTAGCTTATAATAAATTTTTGCATTTTGCGTAAATTCAAATAGTTGAAATCGGCACACTAAAATTTATCCATAAAAAATCAAGTTATGTTTGTTTTGAGGCCTTAATCTTCAACAAAGAAAGTAAAAATTTTCTCGTATATTATACATACAAGCAATATATGCCCCTAGGTGCAATTGTACTGATCTTTTCATGGATGTTTTTATAAGTTGCAGGGATGTTCATTAGCAAAGTATAGTCCCGAGTTCAATAATTTAAATTTAGATTTTTGGATTTTAGATTTTGAAATATTTGTTAACTTATAATGTAATATAATAGTTTCATCACTATAATTTTTTGTTTTAATTATTTAAAATAATTTTATTATCGGTCAATTGTTCTTTATTATTCTTTGTCGTCAAATGTATCAATGCGATAAATCCGGAGAGTGGAATTCCTAGTTGTTCTTTGTCTCGTACACGTGTTATGAAGATAAACCATAGTAACATGCAGTGGTTTTAGGCTATATACGAAACATATTTCCAACACCGTGTAGATATGGCTATCGTGAATGCATTCTTTTTAGGTAAATCAATAAAGAAAACCAATTGCTTATTTTGATATTATGTATAATTGTATAAATAATTTTTTTATACCGAAATGCTTGTGCTATATTAAATTTTGTACGTTTTATCTCAGGTTTTCTAATGTGGTTAATATTAATGCAAATAAATTTTAGAATGAATAACATCAGTGGCAATTTGGCGAGGAAAATAAGAACACGATTTTTTATGTATTATAGTACATGATATTTTTCCATAATTTTCTTCTTAGTACATCTACGTTATTACATTATTCATGAAGGTCTAATATATAGCATACCCCATACAGTGTTCTTAGGTACAAAATAATTAAGTTATCAATCAAAAAAACAAATGAAGGTGATGACAACTTTACTTTAAAAAATTAAATAAATTTAATAGCATGATATATAAATAAAAATACAAATATTTTGGGAAACACCATGTTATTACATCTTTACATTTAGTGCACACAAAACATTAAGCAACAACAAATCCAGTAGTTTCTTATCGCGCCCGCTGAATGAATTATTTAGTGCTTGCTTCCACACAATTCAGCGCAAAAACAGAAGGAAAATAAACAAAAGAAAAAGCAAAAAAGCTTTACACTTACACATAGGCCTGCCAACGGAAACAAAAAAAACGTTATGCCGTTCCGTTTGCAGAAACGGAACGGTAAACGGTACTGATATTTGTTTCGTTTCCTTAATGAAACGGTAAACGGAACATAAAATGGAATAGTTTAACGTGTTTTAACGTGTTTTTGTACATGCCGTTTAGCGAAATCATTTCGTTTAGTAAGTGGAACGGTAAACGATAGCGAAATCTATTTCGTTTCGTTAACGGAACGGTAAACGGAACACCCCATTCCGTGTCCGTTTACCACGTTAATCAGCCCTACTTACACACTCTTCAGTGTTTGGTAAGAAACAGCCGATCCCTCCCTCCAAAAGCACACGCTACTACATACATCTCCAAACTCCAAAGGCCCCTTGCTTACCTCTCCTGGCCCCACGTAACCAAAACCCATCCTCCTCAGATCCGCTCCACGTGTTATAAAGACCCAACGACGGCGGTCCGATTTCATTTCAGCGACTCCCTTCTTTATTCTCTCTCTCTCTCTTCCTCGGAAGAGAAGAGAAGCTCGATGCTCCCCCACTCTCTCTAAAACCATGCGCACACTCTCTCTCGAGTCTCAAAACCAAAGGAGTTGAATAGGAAACTCTCTTTACTTTACTAGGGTTTTGAGCGACCATGTCTTTGCTCAGGCGACGAA
Source organism: Rhynchospora pubera (assembly GCA_028095005.1). Classification (NCBI taxonomy): domain Eukaryota; kingdom Viridiplantae; phylum Streptophyta; class Magnoliopsida; order Poales; family Cyperaceae; genus Rhynchospora; species Rhynchospora pubera. The sequence goes on from CM051463.1 coordinate 20,491,929, forward strand.
AACCCTCCGACTCTGACAAGAAACGGCCGACTGTACCTGTACCAGTACAGGACTCGGAAGCTGACAGTACCAAGGGTGCAAATAACGCATCTTCTGTACCAGTACCGAATTCGGTACGGCGCGCGAAGGCGAGGTGCTCTTGTTTCGATAGTTGTTGTTGGTGGATAGGCTTCGTGTGCTCGACTTGGTGGTTCCTTCTCTTCTTGTACAATGCGATGCCTGCTTCGTTCCCACAATACGTGACGGAGGCGATAACGGGTCCCTTGCCCGACCCACCAGGTGTCAAGTTGTTGAAGGAAGGCTTGCGCGCTAAGCACCCGGTAGTGTTCGTGCCCGGTATTGTGACGGGTGGGTTGGAGCTTTGGGAGGGACACCAGTGTGCAGAAGGACTCTTTAGGAAGAGATTGTGGGGCGGTACCTTCGGTGAGGTGTACAAGAGGTATGGTATCAATTTGGGTTTGTTTTTCTTTAGTGTGATTGTTTGTTTGGAATCATTTTGTTGGGTTTTGTTTTAGTAAAGTTCTATGTTTGTTATTCTTATTCCTTTTCATTTTTCCTTCTTTTTTTTTTGTTTCGTGTTGCTTTGCATGAATTTTGCGATTGAGTTTGTGGGTTTGTTGTCGCCTGGACGTGGTTGCAAGGCAACTCAGGATTTATGTGAGAAATTTGAGTTTCATTTTTTTTTTCTTTTCCTGAATTGGGAAATCAGTGCTCTAGGTGATGGTTGTTGCTATATTGATCTTCCCCTTTCACTTGTATATTATTTTATTTTTTCTAAAATCTCAAATTAGAAAAATAAGATGTTAGGCTGAAGCATCATAGGGGGCGTTTGGATGAGGTTGGAATAGGTGGGAATTGCAAATTCCCGAAATTTCTTATGCCAAATTTATTATAAACAATCCAAACTCTTCACAAAGTTACACACTTCCCAATAAATTTACACACTTCAAAAGTGCAGGAGACTTTTGCAATTAATTACGATATAGTTCGGTTCCAAATTAAATGAAGCATCTCTTTCAGGGTGAACAAAAAGCTTCTTTCTTCTGTGTGAAAATAGAGTTAGCTCACTCAATAAAGTAGGACCCATCTTTTCTATTGTTAAATACCCCTTTAAATGCTCCTATGATGGTTTGACTTACTTAGTGTTGATCAAATGTCATTAGAGTTGAAGTTTACTTTAATTATATACTGATTTGACTTTCGTCAACCTTAGTAACAATATTACAAATAAAATTAGAATTTCTTTGTGCGATCAATTTACCACACCATTACCTCTTTGAGACTTTGACTAAGTTTTACTTGTTTGAGTGATGTAACTTGCCTGTTCATAGGAAGAGAGGAAAAAAAAAAAAAGCTAATAGTTTACCTGGCATGGGTTCCTCGAGAACAAATTTTTCATATTCAGCACTAGTGTTAATGTAACTTACCTCAATAAACACGGGAAGTGACATATATTCTGTTACTGGTAGATTCTTAAAAAAATAAAATGAACAAATTTTACTGGTTTACATTTCTCAGGCCATTATGCTGGGTGGAGCACATGTCGCTGGACAACGAAACAGGGCTGGACCCTCCAGGGGTACGGGTAAGGCCAGTAAGTGGGCTTGTCGCGGCTGATTATTTTATCCCTGGCTATTTTGTATGGGCAGTTCTAATTGCCAACTTGGCACGCATTGGGTATGAAGAGAAGACAATGTACATGGCTGCTTATGATTGGAGGATTTCATTTCAGAACACTGAGGTAGTCGATCTAATATCATCTCTTTCTTTTTATTTCTTTTTTTTTAATCTTCCAAAAAGGCAGGGGACAACACCTCTTTCATTGAAACAGAAGTTCTTACAAGATGGTACCAACATTTACCAGTACAGTGCATTACTAACTAGAATTATCTAGAGAGCTAAAGAAAAATACATACTTGCTAGAATTATCTAGAGAGCTAAAGAAAAATACATACTAGAATTATCTAGAGAGCTAAAGAAAAATACATACTTACTAGAATTATCTAGAGAGCTAAAGAAAAATACATACTAGAATTATCTAGAGAGCTAAAGAAAAATACATACTGAGAACCAAAAAGTACATCCAACCACAACAACATACATACTAATCCAGACCAGAAAAATGCCATATCGGAAAAAAAAGAAAAATTAGATAAAGGCGACCAATCATCCATGATGATTGTATCATCTCAATTCAGAAGTTGTCATAAAAAAAAATCGTAAATCAAAGTAAATGAGGCTAGATTATATTCACAGGTGCGTGATCAATCGTTGAGTCGAATAAAAAGTAACATAGAGCTAATGGTTGCAACAAACGGTGGGAAGAAAGTTGTTGTGATCCCGCATTCCATGGGAGTACTTTATTTCTTGCATTTCATGAAGTGGGTTGAGGCACCATCTCCTATGGGTGGCGGTGGTGGGCCCGACTGGTGTGCTAAACACATCAAAGCTGTGATGAATATTGGAGGACCTTTTCTAGGGGTCCCCAAAGCTGTTACTGGGCTTTTCTCTGCTGAAGCCAAAGATGTTGCTGTTGCTAGGTAATCACAACTAATTGACATGAGGAAATAATTTATAGTAGAACAAACCATATAGTAGAATACTAGAATTATCATGTTATAAGCTGAAAGCCTAGTACTATACTGAAAACTTTCCTTTTTTCCTTTTTGGAAAGAAGGGTGGGCTAAAAATTATAATTTCCCCACAGGATATCTCAAAATTTTGTGTTACGACTGATGATCTAGTTTAGGGAACTTTGTAAACTGATTTGTTTGTCTTAACTGAAGAACATATACTTTTGTATCAGTAATTTTTCCTACCATTTATTTAAAATGTCCATGGTATACATCTTCTCCCCTGGGCGAACGTTATTTTGTTGGTGCCTTCAATATGTGTCAATTAAAAAGGGTTGTAGTAATTATCATATTAAATTGGAGTATAATTGTTCTTAAGTGAAAAAATGGGTTAAATTTACTTTGTTTAGGTAAATTCTCTTCAGGGGTTTGAATAGCTAAAGTTGCCATGCAATAACTATCTCAACCTTTTATCTTTGATTGTATTGATGATTTGCTGACCGTAGCATGGTTGGAGTACTTCTGGAAATTGTATTTTAATATAAGATGAGTGTATTTCTAACTAACAGAGCTATTGCGCCTGACGTACTGGACTTTGACATTCTTGGACTGCAAACCCTGCGACATGTCATGCGCATGACGCGCACCTGGGATGCAACCATGTCAATGATCCCCAAAGGTGGGGACACTATCTGGGGAGGCCTCGAATGGGCCCCAGAAGATGGGTACGAGTGTAGCAATGGCCAGAAAAAGCAACAAAAAAATGGCAACAGTGATTCCCACAAAGGAAAAGGAAACAAGACAAATACAGGTGTCAATAGGCCGAGGGTCCATTATGGGAGGATAGTTTCTTTTGGGAAGGATGTAGCAGAGGTACCTTCGTCAGTTATAGAACGGCTAGATTTTCAGGTATGTTCTTAATTTTCGACTGATTTAGCTGTCATATTGTGCATGCTTTGCCTTGAAAAGTAGGCATTAATGTGCATCGTTTACAGTCTAAAATAGTCTTATTATTCATTGCATTATGCTTACATATTTGTAAAACATTTTAAGCCAAATTAGTTGCTTTATTGTACAAGGTTTCCACTATTCTCTCTCTCTCTCTCTCAAAAAAAAAAAAAAAAAAAAAGGATTTCCACTAAGGATACTTATCCTCTTTGAAGTCCAATAAGGCCTCAATCTAACTTTGTGTTAATTCTCTCACTGCCATAATGACTCAATTTATTTGATTTTTACTGAAATTTACTTCTTCAACCAATCACAAAAATGGCAATGCAAAATGTTAGGGTTGAATTTCTGGCATGCCTTTCAAAAGTTGGAAGCTTCATATTGGTCCCCTGAATTTTCCAATAATTTATCTTCGTAAACTTTAATTTTTCGAAAGTTTGAATTATTTATATGAATTCAAGATTAACTATCCAAGTGTTATTTCTCAATTTATGTTGTTTGGTTCATCTATTATATGAGGACTGTGCTCGTCTAATTGACCATCAAGTATTTAAGTTTAGAGGCTCCACCTTTTTTTTTTAAAAAAATCATTTGATTGTATCAAGTACTATGAATTTGATTCTTATCTCTGGACTGTTTATTTCTGCAATTGTGTCCTGTCTGCATCTTTCTAATTCCTTTTACTGGTGTCTCCTTGCCATTTAAATTTTGAGATGTTTCCTAGAAAAAGGGAATATCATACATCTTCTTCAGTATTTTAATATAAGGAAATTTCTATTGTAGTACCTTTTCACTTCTTTTACTTTTTAGTGCAATCTTGCAACAATTGCTAAATAGTAAATTGCTTAAACAAGGAAAACTCTTGGCCATGGTTAAATTCACCCTTATAAAGTCTAAAATTAAATGACTGCTGGGAGCTATTAAAAGTCTGAGGCGTATATGGACTTTCTGTTCCTTTAGGGATAATATAAATTTTCAATCTTTCCGAGGAAAAGCAGATTTCAGGCGAAATGAGAATAATGTTTCTTTTGTAAAATTAGTGCCATGCCATCTGGATATAAATAGCAGTACTTGACCTTATTTAGACAGATTATTTCCCATTTTGACATCTCAATAAAGCGTCAATCTTATAGAAGTAGTAACAGCACCGTTAAAAAAATAATTCCAGGATGCTAAGAAAGGAAATGCAATGGCAGATTCGAATGCCTCTTGCCAGGATGTGTGGACCGAGTATCATGAGTTGGGGTCGATTGGAAGGAAGGCTGTGGCCGATTACAAGGTGTACACAGCCGGCTCAGTGCTCGATCTCCTCCAGTTTATAGCTCCAAAAATGATGCGTCGTGGGAGTGCCCACTTTTCGTATGGAATTGCTGATTACCTCGATGACCCCAAGTATGGCCACTACAAATATTGGTCGAACCCCTTGGAGACGAAGTGAGTACATATTTATACTTCTAGAGGTTTTTTTTTTTTTAAATGTCATTCTCGTCTTCCTCTGAACTCTCTCTGTCTGTCTGTCTGTCTTTAATGGATTTCATTTTTTTTTGCAACTTTAAATCTTACACCTGGCATTTAACACATTAGCAACTTGCAACAGATCACGTGCTGTCTTTCTCATTTGCAAAACCCAAACTTGAGTGAAAATTTTACCAAGTGCTTTCATGACTTGTTTGGATCAGTTTCGAGCTTAGAAAGAATAAAAACTCACAAATTGACATGGGAAAAGTTGTATGTATTTAAAGGTCTCGCTTTTTCTATCACACAATATATAATTGTTGTTGCTATTTGTTTAACTGTGCATCTCAAATACATAGTTGTCATTGGTTGAGATGAAATGTTTGGTGTCATTTGCAATTAAAATGGGTGTGTTTTTGCAGAAAATCCATTCCCTGTATGCTAAGTCATCAATATTTTTCGTTAGGTTACCAAATGCACCGGAGATGGAAATATTCTCCCTGTATGGAGTTGGTGTGCCAACAGAAAGAGCATATGTCTACAAGAGGGCCTCATCGGCTGAGTGCTCCATCCCTTTCCAGATTGACACATCTGCAGAAGGTGGACCTGACAATCCTTGTCTGAAAGGTGGGGTCTATTTGTCCGATGGAGACGAGACTGTACCAGTCCTGAGTGCTGGCTTCATGTGTGCTAGAGGATGGCGGGGTAAAACAAGGTTCAACCCAACTGGTATGAAGACCTTTGTACGAGAATATAGCCATTCACCCCCAAGTAACTTATTGGAAGGAAGGGGGTCCCAGAGTGGGGCCCATGTGGATATAATGGGGAATTTTGCTCTTATTGAAGATATTATCAGAGTGGCAGCAGGGGCTACTGGTGAGGAGATAGGCGGCGATCAGGTCTTTTCAGAGGTTTTCAAATGGTCAGAAAAGATAAAATTGAAACTCTAATGGTTGTGGGGTATCTATTCCGGCAGGGGAGGGTGGGTCGGGGGGGTGTGGGGTCAGGGGATATGGTTATATTTGTACAAATGCAAAGGTAAAGTTTAACTGGGAAATTGGGGTCTCCTGTCGGACAGATGAAAGGAAGAACCGTTGAGGTTTGCCTGGACAAATAAATGTGCTCAATGAATACTAATTCCCGGGGCATCTAATTAATTCTTATTTATCTCAATTTTTTAATTTCATGATTTACATATTGTAGGAAGCAAAAATTGCTTACTGTCTAACAATAACGTGGTTCATTAATGTAAATTAGAATGGAGTTGAAGTAACCTGCAATGGCGAGCTAGAGATGTATATGCTTTGTTTGTTAGACAATGCTCCTTGTAATATGTGGGGTTCGTTATTTTGGGCATGGGCTTATAGTTTCTATTTCTGTTCTTTTGACAAATTGCCTGTAGTTTCTATTTCACCGCATAAGTTGGGATGGGTTGGTTTGTCTCATTTGCTTTGTTTATTTTCTGGTATTATTTAGGGTAGAAAATATCAAACATATGAGGATCTGGTAAGTAGAGACTAGTACCTAGGTTGAACTTGCCTAGAACCAGGGCATACTTTTCGCCAGATTCCAGATTTCTATTCTGGTTTGGCTCCCGTGGAATTTGTTATCCTTGGGGTCTTTTGTAGTACATTTCTTCTACATTGTCTGGTGTAAGTACGTTAAAGAAAGGAATAATTAGATTTATGCCACTATAAATATTTTCAATTTGTAAAATGCCATTGTTAAATTACTAATTAGATTTATGCCATCATTAAATTGTTAAAATTAGTTATAAGCCATTATTTTTTTCCAAAACATAATAAATTCTAAAATTGCCATCATCAAAGCTTCCATTAATTTTGTAAATTCCCAAATTACCCTCTATATCCATTTTCTTCTTCTTTCCACCCTTGGTCCCGAATGGTGAAAGGAAAAAAAAAATCAGCGTGCGAAAAGCATGGTTATTAACTTATTTTATATCCCACCTCTTCGAACTACAGGAAGCAATTAAAATCACAATCATAATACCAATAAGAAAAACTAAATGCTACCTATGACCGAATCTCTCTTCGTTCATAATTTGTAATTTAACAAAGTTAAAAGGGAGACTTATAAGATTAAGAATTTTGCAATTGATTTTGACTGTAGGATAATGAAAGAAAATTGATTCGATAATCAAGAAAAATTGAATCAATAATCAGTTTTTTTTTTTCTTTTTGAAATATTTGAGGACATGTGCAGAGAAAGAGGAGATGTTTCTTGCTTAAATTTTAATGCCTTTTTATTTTCTACTAAACAGTAAAAAAAATGTTGTCTCGTGGAATTTAGTTCATGCATAATATTCTCTTTTTTTCGTTCACCATTAATTAAAAAACCGGAGGACCGGATAAGGGTGTTGAAGAGTTGCACAAGACTCCCTCTTTAATTTTACCATGGCATATCTTGAATTTTAATATTATACAATGGCATATTTAAAAGGTTAGAATGGTCATATCAATTGGTCAATGACATAAAACTAAATATTATTATTTGATAGTGGCAGAAAAATAATTTGTCATTTAGTGATGGCATATTGCTAATTTTAAACTTTCGCAGTGGCATAAATCTAAATCACCCTTAAAGAAAAATACAGCACAAACTGATAGAGTGACTATTGTCCGCACTCAGCAGGTAAGTTTAATTTACTGAGAGACTTCTGTAAATTTTTAGCAAGTGTTGCATAATCAGGCTCAGATTAGAGGTTTTCTGGAGTTGTGACCAGAATGCCCAAATGGCTGTCTAGGAATGTCTAGATTGCATCATGAACCAGAAAGGCACTGTGCCCCTACTTCCAGTATCCCATTTTTTTTGAGGCCCCGCAACTTTTTTGTGTAATTAATTCGTGACCCGAGAATTTGCTAAAAGAGATTAATAACCCTAGGATTTTGTACTATGCACATGACTTAGTATAAAATAGCCAAGCGAAACTGTGTCATCTGTAAGGCAACATGGTGGTTGTGGCCTTGGTTCTGTTCTAATACATCTAGAAATCAAATGTCTTGATAAAGTCAATTTGAGCGAATTGCCTTTTTTTTTTTTTTTGTTCCCCAACGGTTGGCTGGTTGTGCACGCCTACGTTTTCCATAACATGTCAATTCTAATCAAGTGACAGACCGCAAGTGCTCAGTGCTGATCATGTATATTTTTTTCACGCAATATAACAGATTTATCAGACAAAAAAACTAATATAAAAGATCAACTTTATGATAGTATATCTTGACATGCCACTGCCAACCATATCTAAAAAAACTTATAATAGTAAATATTAACAAAACCATTTTTGGAAATTTGAATTTCTATTAGCCGACAAAAAAAAAACATTTATTTATGAGTTCATCCATACATGATTATCATTGTTCAAGAATGAACTATACTATTCGCCGACAAACAAATAATAATTATTCATAAAATCATATATTCATGCATGTTTACATACTAAGCAGTCTTCATATATATATATTATTCTCCGACATAAGCAAATGACATTTATTCAAAAAATCATTTATGCATGTCTAAATACTATGCTGTCTTCTGATGATCATCATATATATAGTCATATATAGATAATGGCACGATATATTGGACAATAAAGAACACAAAATGATGTCCTCAATAATCATGAAGCATCTTCTCATAAATCGCTGCTTTCTTTTTCTGAAGGGCTTCAATTGCCTCCTTGATCGCAAACAATCCTCCACGCCTGCTTCCTTGAACCATGTCATGTTCAAACTTGGCAATCTGCCGATCAATAGCTTGAATCTGTAACAACAAAGCATGTTTGTCAGAATTACAAAAAATAGTTGCGACTGGCACTAGAATTATACGTGACTTTTCGTATAATTCATGAAGGAGAGAAAGTCAGAAAGAATTTGAAAACAACATGTGCAACTAAATTAGAAGAAAGGGCGAGAAGAGAGACAAAAGGTTGCCAAGTTTGTCAAAGGAAGATGAAGAGAGAGAGAGAGATTAAGTACTTGGCGGCTTGGCCAACGTGCAAGTCCATTCCTTCGGCAAACATGCTTCAAAGCAGTGGAACAAACCTTCAGCCTTCTTGCAGCCTCAGCCATGGGAAGGTGCAAGTAGTTTGCCAATTCAAACAATCTCATATTAGCTGTCCGCTGACGCTGTTATGTCACGAACATAAAAAAATACGATTGCTTAGCTAAAATATTTTTATTTCCCAGAAAATTCAACTAGACAAACACGTATTTAAAATCATCTCTGCAAATATACCTGTAACGCTAGTGGAGTTCTTGCAGGTGCACGTCGTCCAGTATCAGGTACTTCGACACTGGCATATTTGGCATCTTCAATAACAAAGGGACTTTCACCTGAGCTGCCAGAGAGCTGCATGGAATCAGAGCTTGTGACAGTTGGTGATGCAGCTAATGAACTTGTACTACCAGAAGGACCCTGAAGTGTAGGATTGGGTATCAGAATAGTAGGTTCTTTCTCAATCGGCAAGTCAACTTTGAAGCTATTGTGGTTCAGAACATCTTTTTTTGTTCTCGAGGTTTCTACAATAAAAAAGGAGACTTCATAAAGCACTTACAAAAAAGGTAATTAACGTAAATATAACAATATTAAGAATGCTAGTAAAATATTGAAATATGAGATATTCTATGGAAAACAATATTCTGCTTTGTTGTTAAAACTTAGATTGAACTGCATGTATCAGAATTAAGATATACTACATGTATATATATGCCAGACCTTTGAGGGTATGTTTAGCACAACCCACAAACAAGCTGTTCGCAAACCCCCTTGTTCTTGTTTGCATTCGTCGCTAGTTCCAGAATTTGAAGGAACAAGGAATTAGGGGCGAACAAGCAGCTCGTGTTGTTTGAGCATTGTTTGGATGTTCGCTTGTTCATGCTGTTCGCGAACAGCCTTGTTCACTAGTGAACCAAACATACCAAGGTTGATTTGGAGATTATATGTACACTATTTTTCTTAATGAAATTTAAAATGCTAAAGACATCAAGTATTAAGCCAAAATGAGACGCTTATACAAAGATTTCTGAATGTACTTAAGGATGAAATGACAAACAAAAGCTTCTTAATCTATTGTCTTCAGTTTAATTATAAAAAAATTAAGCAGCACACAATGCGAGTATCAAATCTTTGACAAGTTTATTAAATTACATTTCCATCACCTTGAACACTACAACCACAACATGCACAACGGCATGGAACCGTACAAGGCTACAACAATTTATGGAGAGCATCTATGTTATATTTCACTTGTGATGAAGATGAGCATGATAGCGGCCTGGTAAACTTAAAACAAAAATTTTAAAAGAAAAACCTACAACAATTTAGACTATTTTTATACCAAGTTGACTTAGTTGTCAACTGATTCATCCTATATCATGTTTTTCAATATACCCCTTTTTCCCCCATCAACCTTAGATGAAAATTTTAAAAATTTAGATGTGTTATGTTCCTACCTCCGATTTCAAAAATATGAGGTAACTGAATCAAACAATCTTCTGCATCCTCAAAGCATAATGTCGGCCCGAAATCAATTTCCAATGCCTCTTCAATCGGTGTATTCATGTCAGCACAAAGGGTATCATAAAAAGAGGCCAGAGAATCCTTCATGGTTCCACTTGTATCTGTATGTAGTAGTGTTACACAACCAACCATGAAGCTTTTGACCCAATCATGTGATCTTGTGCTTAAACTGAAAACAACAAAGATCAAGAAAATTATGAAACAAAGTCAGATAAGTAGGAACTTCTGTACTCAAAATTTGAATGTGATATGACACAAAAATGAATGTAATTTCTTACTCCACATAGAAAAGCTCATGTTTGATTAACTGGCCACCTTCTTTAAAGTACTCTACATCAAACACTGCATGGTCGAATGTTCCCAAACCACCATGGACAGTGAAGATCAAATTTCGATTTGCTATAAAAAGGGATAATTATAAGATCAAAAGAAAACATTAGAATATCTAGTGACACAATTAAATAGATAAATGAAACAAAAAAATATGCAATTCAGCACGCACGGCTAGAGTGGGACACTTCTCTCAATGTAACACAACAAGTGCAATCCCTTTGACCCGGTAGATACTGCTCGAAAATCGGTTCATACGGAGCCTCATCATCATTCTTGGCAGTCGTTGATGACCATGACCCCTCAATATGAACCTGTTCTAAAGCCGAAATGATGACACCTTCGACACTAAGAGGTTCTGACTTCATGTTTGGAATTGGAGGATCAACAGTGTTCATTCCACTCAGAACCAATGGCAAAGCAGATAGTACTGGAGTGTTGACATGAGGCACAGACTGAGGCAATTCTGGCAACAGTAGAGGGGCTGCCAAGGGAAGTTGCTCAGCACTAGGAGATAACATGAGCTCTTCAAGTGGTGGATCGGGGAAAGTGAGGAAACGGGATATATCACAATCAGGATCATAGTTTTCTTCTGGATAATCCATTGCATAGGTGAAAGCAGAATGGGGCCTAGGCGGCCCCTCCCCTCTTCGCACGGCTGGTTGAAGTGAGAGAATTAATAAGTATAGGGTTTTGAGTAGTATCGCGCAGAGAAAAAAAGAACTTTCGAATGGAATGACGGTGTATATAAGTGTGTGTGCGTGTCTGACGGTGTGTGTTTTTGGAAGTGGACCAAGGGATGTAAATACAGGATTTGAATAACGACCTTTTAATTTGGAAAGGTTCGGGTAAGAGGCGCGAATAGTAGATTAAGTGCAAACTGGCTATAAATTCGGATCTCCTGAGACTTTTAAATATTGTTATGATGCAACGAGTCATTAGCATATTTCGTGAATTACATAGAAATACACAAAACACACTGACACACTTTGTTCTGGAAAATAAAGAAAGAAAGTTCTCTTTGTTAATTTCGTGACTCGTTACTTTGTATGGTGGACAACGGCCACATTGAATCCATACTTAATCCATTGAATTATAGTCACGTGGGAATTTCTACTTTTTGAGTGTACATGGTGCAGCGGAATCACCTAGATTTTCTGTTGCGTGGTACTATGTTGCAAAACGTTGCATTATAATTGTTGGTATAAAATTTTAAAGATTAACATAAATATATCTCAACAATTCACACTACCCAATTTCTAGCGAGATGAGAACAAAAACCCATAACCTGATGCTTGGTCCGACTACATTTTGAATTTGTCCGACCCTTTATCTAAGACAGACAAGTCGCTATATATAGATCAACTTCATCTGGCTATTTCATGGGCACCGTTTATTTTTTTCAGACTTCAATCGACGAAAAAGGCGTATAATTAGTAAGATTCACCAACTCAAAAAAAAAAATACATTTTTGTCGTTCCTAAAAAAAAAAAACCATTTTTTTTTGGGAATGTGTAATTATTTTTCTTGTCGTTTGGTCATCTATAATGGTGCGCAATCATTATAGATAATTTACAATTTATGGTTAAACTTGGTTATAGAGCAATGCTAAATTATATTCGTGGAACACGAGGGATTTTTACATAATCCCTTAATGGAATTTGATCTACCTCATCAGTTTGTTGAATTAACATGGCAGCGGGCTTTATAGTCCTTAGCATCGTTTAGGCCCAATAAATTGCATCCCGTTCCCGATATACAATGAGAATTAACATCAGACTCTACCTACAATGATTTTTTTTAAGATAAATTGGAAGTCTAAGCCACCCAACTTATTTTTAAATTAAATTAAATGTCTATAAAAGACCTCCCAACCGGATCTCGAACCTGCGACCTTTTACTCAAGGAGTCAAGGAGCATTGCTCTTTGCCACTAGACCAAGAGCTGGTTCTCTACTTACAATGATTTAAGCAGTAATCATCAATTGTTAATGGTCGGAAAAGGTTATATTACCTAATTGATTTAGTGTTGGGCAGTTAAAAATGGTCAATACATGAATTATGGTATCGATTATTTTGTAAACTGTATTAATTTATATTAATTTGAAGTTGGCAACTGCAAATCTGTTAAAAGAACAATTAGGCACAAATTATCCTACTGTATCATTCACTCAAGAGTAGTGATAGTCCAAAAATCATTGACTCTTGGCCCGTCTTTTGGAAGACCGTCCTAAAATTCGGACCGGACTGGCCCTTCGAAGGGCTTTTGACGGACAAGGGTCTAGAAGGGCCGAATTTTGAAAGGACCGGGTCTAATTTTTTTTCAAAGACGGATCTTGAAGGGCCGAATCCGACCTAGTCCTTCAATCGTAGTGATTATTTGATCATGATGAGATGGTAGAGATTAAAAAACTCTTAAAAAAATTAAATGTTGGTATTATTTTAGAAGAACTAGAAGGGCCGAGTTTTCGAAGGATCGCTCTCATGTTTCAAAAAACAAACCCGTCTAACCCATCCCATCTCAATCATTTTTCTTAACTCGGTCCAACCCGGCCCTTCTACCAAACCCGCCAAGTCCGGTTCTTTGAAATCCGGGCCGGCCCTTTTGCCTTTCACTACTCAAGAGATAGGCTAAAATCAGTCGCGACTGACGCTACAATCAAATCTCAATTTTCAAAATTCTAACAGTCGATCCGAACCGTTCAATGTGTTCTCCATATTGAAATCTCCTTGGAGACAAAATTTTTCATTTTTCTGAAATTTTTTAGTATTTATTTGGTATTTTTCAAAATTCTTAATCTAAACAATTCTGGACCCTTCAATAACTATGATTTTTAAAAATCTAAAAAAATAGTAAATAAAATCAGAAAAATATAAAATTTGGTCTCCAATGATATTTCAATATGGAGAACACATTGAACGGTTCAGATTATCCATTAGAACCTCAAAAGTTGAGATATAATCGCAACTGACGAGTCCATCCATCAGTCGTGGCCGATTTTAGCCCATCTCTTCACTCAATATCGTTCCTTCAACTACAATAATCACATCTTTTTTTTATTGTAGCATTAGATTTTGAATTTCTCGGTATGCACGTGTTAGATTGGAAATGCAAAAGTTATTTGTTAAGAGTTCTTTTTAGAGATACTATGTAGAAGCTACCAAGTTATTATTTGTTAAGAGTTGTAAATTATTTGGGGGGTGGGGATATAGAAATGAGTGGAAAGGAAACAAGTAAAGGGAGTTTTTGTTTTTCCTTTTGAATTCAAAGAAGAATATTTTTTTAAAAATTTTCAACATGAAGTTTATATTGTAATATAAAATGGGAATTGGTTTGAGCAATCTGAAAATGGAATATAAAATGAGAATTATTTTGAGCAATCAAATAATCAAAGGAGCGCTCCCTCTCTCTACGTTTTAATCTTATGTCCTCTCCTCTCCTTTTCGCCCTCTCTCTTCACTCTTTTTCCCTCATGATGTTCCCGCCCTTCATCCTACCACCCTTCTCTCACCCCGTGCATCATTGACTTATCTCTTTTTGCTCTCTCCCCTTCGTCTCGTTCCCTCCTTCACCATGTATGTCTATCTCCTTTTTCCCTAACTCTTTTACATCTATTTTGTTATTAGTTTTTGTAAATGTACCGATATTTAATTTATCAAGTTAAATTAAAAGGAGTAATTAAAAAAAGTAACTAACAAACTCAAATCCGAAGTATTTAAAAAGGGTAACTAATAAGTAAAGGGAGAAACTAATTAACGATTAAAGGAATAACTAATAAGTTAAAAGAGTAACTACTAAGCCTGAAATTTTTAAAAGAAATAACTAGCAAGTTTAAGAGAGTAATTAAGAACCTAAAAGGAATAAGTAATAATTTAATTTCATAGTTATTAAAGTAGTGGAATAAATAATAAATTTAATTTGACTGTTGTTTATACTAAATGAACAACTTACAATCTTAAATGTGCATAATTAAGGGAATATCTAACAAGCATAAAGAAGTATCTAATTTTTATTAGGAAGTACTTAGTAAATTTAAATGTGGAGTTATTTATGGAAGTAACTAATTAGTTTAAGGGAGTATCTAATAAGTTTAAGGAAGTGCATTATTTGCTTATGTAGTATATATTGTAGGGGAATATAATTTAGTATTAAGAAAATATTTATTTGCGTTAAGAGAGTATTTTATGTTATTTGAAGTTATATATTACAAGGAAATGTCTTTTTGAATCAAGGGAGTGTTTATTTTCTTAAGATAGTATTTTACAAAGTTGTATAGTTATATATTATATATGAGAGAGTATTCATTTGAGTTAATGGAGCATTTATTTTGTCTTAAGGTTACAAGACTATGTGTAATTATATGTTTATCTTTGTGCAACGTTAAAGGAGAGGATGACAAAATGGAGGGAGATGGTGCGGGAGGAAAGTAGAACACGAGGGGAAAGAAGGCGAAGGGAAAAAAAAAAATAGGCGATGTGAGCATGTAATGACGTCCTTAAAGTGTGTATCTATTGTATATTATGGGAGTATATAAAATGAGACGCGAGGGAAGAGATGGAACCACAGGAGGAAGGGTGCCATCAGGGAGGGTAAGGTGTTTGGGAAAGGGAGGATATCGGGGAAGCTGAAGGCGTTGGGGGGTCCTTAGAGAGATGAAGGGTATCCGCGGAAGGAAGAAAGTTGATTGCTATTTTGATAGTGGTTGTATATGCTATTTTTGACAACTGATTGCTTGATTATTGAAAGAGTTGATTGCACTTATCAGTTCCGCTTTTGAAATTTGATATGCTCCATTTATTTCATTACACAGCCCAAAGAGATTTTGGGCTATAATTTGGAGAACACGTCAGGCCTAGGTCTCTCGACAGATTACGAGTTTCAAACTTTGAAGGCCTAATGAATTCTTAATTTCCCTTTTCCGTTGTAAACTTGTAATCTAAATTTCAACCAGTAAATAAATAATTGTCTAAAAGGCTTGTGTTTGATTTGATGGAAATCAATTTTTTCTAGTTGGATAGCAATGAATACACTCAAGGTTGTTAAACTTGGTTGGATATATTTTATATAGGGTGCCTGAAGGATGTAACTAGGTTAATCTTAAAATTTTCAAATGCAGAAGAATTAAAAAAGTGAAAAGTTCGGTAAAATGATTTAAGTTTGATAATAAAGGTGAAAAAAAAAGACAAGATCAGGACGTATTTGGTTTGATTGTGAATAAGCCTATTCGCGAATAGATTTTATTTGTGCGAACCAATCGACCAACGAATAAACACTTATTTTAATAAGCGCTAATTCGTCTCCTTATTCTTATTTCTGCCATTTTCAGAACAAGCGGAACGAATATTTGTTCCAATAGAGCTTATTTCTGATTTGAAATTTTGAAGCCACTTAATTACAAACACGCCAGAGCATCCGTGTACCGTGTGAGTGGCCATGATCACGTGCGGCACCCCTGGGCACCCACGTGGGAATGAAAGTGCCTTCAAATCTACCATCTTGTCATCCCCTCTGGACCGGAGTTTGGGCCCCGCAATACAGTTCCAGGTTTCTGGGCTCATTTGTTAAAACATAATATATAGGTTCATCGGCTCTAAGTAGGGCTGTAAAATGATCGAGACGATGGCGTAAATGAGCTGTTGCATCGATCGTTTCGTCCTATGCAACGAAACAGATTTTTTATTTCGTTGATCGAAATTGATGAAATTTTCGTGATTTACACATGGACGAAACTGTTTCATTGTTTCGTTAACCGTTTCGTCCGGACGAAACGAAACGAAAAACGGTTAAAACGACTTCCGTTTTCAGTCCTAGCTCTAAGAATATATGAGATATAGAATATATTTTTTTTTTGATAGTATCTTTGTTCTACGTAATGCCTTGTTTTATCAACAACTTTTCTTCTTTAATTTCAAATTTTCTGAACGTTCACTCCCATATAAATAGTTAGTAATTCTGATGTTTCTAATGCTATATATCTTTAATTTTTGTTTAATGTCCCTCATATAAACAATACAGATTAGACTGATTAGTTGCGAAAGTTGATATTATAGTTTCAGTCAAAGTACAAAAGTTTTAAAAAATTGCAGAAGTAACGACTATTGCATATTGTTGCAATTGTTACTGTAATTGTCATATCAACATCTTCAATTGATTTCTAATTGAGATAATAATGATGTAATACAACACTGCATATATACTGTTTCGGGATCAATTTATACCTCTATTTAGTACAAAGTAGGTCAAATTTCAAATGTATATCCAGATGGAAAACTCATATTAAAGAATGATGGAGTCAAAAATAAAATAAAATAAAATAATAGACGATAATAAATGTAAAAAGAATGAGGGCATTCCTGAACATAATGAAATCGCACGAAATATATGTTTTGTTTTTATGGGTTTAATAATAAAATAGTACTTTTTTTTTTCTGTGATTCAAGTATATATTTTTCTTTAAAAAAAAAATTCATGCATAACACCAAATGTTCCATATAAAATTGTTTGATTAAAAAAAATTGAAAACATTAGCCCTCATTTAATCTAGCTAAATCCACCGATGATAATTTGAGATACATTTAATAGCGTAAGCAATTAGAATTTGAGGATATTGGTTTTACTAGAGTCGGTAATTACCACACCCCTAATGTTGATTATTAGTAGACCCGCCTCAGAAATCATCCCACAAATCATTCCACAAAGACCAAGAGCCCAAATGATTGTTAGGTGTCCTAGAGGGTTAATGACGCAATACGAAAGATGATCTCACCGAGGGTATCTCGGGGTCTTTCTCCCGAAATACCTCGTGGTAGTCCACAAGTGCATGACGCGGGTGATTCACCCAAGGTCCCTCGGATTATTCAATCCGAACATGACGCGAGTCGTTCTCCCGAAGTACGTTGGGGCGCTCCATACTTCCCGAGATACCTTGGGATTCCGAGTATAACGCGAACTCAACCCGAGAGGGTACCTCACCAAAGGATATCTCTCACCCGAGGGTACTTCACTCGAGACCTCACCCTCACCCGAGAGTATCTCACCAAGACCTCTCCCGAGGATACCCAGGGATGTTGCATCCGAGCACGACGCGAACTCAATCTCATCCGAACCTATCTCAGAATCTGACGAGGACTATCTTTAGTTTAGAACATTACTATATTTGTAATTTTATATTTTCTCTCTCTTTCTGCAAATTTCCTTTTTTAGGGTATTATTTCTGAAAATATACTGACTTGTTGTCCAAGGCGCCGCCTCCTATATAAAGGGGTGCTTGTCATTGTAAAAGATAGTTGATTAATTAATGAAATTTCCCTTTGGGATCTTTGAGTTCCACTTTGCTATTTAGCATTTCTTTGTGTTTTCTAATTCCACTAAACCATTTATCGCCGGCCTCCACTGGCGGACCGGTGATTTGGGACGAGCGTCGTCGTCAAGTGGTATCAGAGCCAGGTTCCGACAATCCACCTTCGCGCTTGCGTGAAGCTGTATCTCCACTGTCCGTCGTCCGACAATCCACCTTCGCGCGTGCGTGAAGTAGTATCTCCGTTGACCGCCGTCGCCGATCGCTGCAATCCACCTATTTCTACTACCCTCACCTTCTATCTTCTCGCCGGAATTCATGGCCGACCCTAGTATCATCGCCGCTCTTGAACGGATGCAGAAGAGCCACGAAGCTGTGCTTAAACGCATGAATGACGCCGCCGCCAACGCCGCAACGCGTCATACAGAACTGATTACAACACTCATGGGGCGCTTAAACCCTAATGATGATCGAGGTGGGGCCCGTAACTCCATTCCGAACCCCTACAGTCTTGACACCCGAGATCAAGCTCTTAACTCCATTCCGAACCCCTATATTCTTGACACCCGAGATCAAGCCCGTAACTCTATTTCGAACCCCTATATTCTTGACATCCGAGATCAAGCTCGTAACTCCATTCCGAACCCCTATATTCTTGACACCCAAGATCAAGCCCGTAACTCCATTCCGAACCCCTATAATCCTGACATCCGAGGTCGAGACAACACCAGAGATTGTAACTGGAAAGAAGATCTCCGAGTTGAGATTCCTGACTTCACTGGGAGGCTCAAACCCGAAGAGTTCCTCGATTGGACGCACACAGTAGAAGAGATTTTCGAGTTACAAGAAATTCCCCCTGAGAAGCGTTTGTCCTCAGTTATCATTCGGTTTCGAGAGCAAGCGAGTACTTGGTGGCAGAATTTTAAGTATCGTCGTTATCTCGATAACCTTCCACCTCTCAATGACTGGGACGAACTCAAACGCGAGATGAACCGGGAATTTTTACCGCTAAACTATCGAGAGACACTGTTTCGACAGTTTCAGTCACTCAGACAAGAATCAAGGAGTGTGGACGAGTATACTCACGAATTCTATCAGCTGGAATCTTGCAATCTATTGAACGAGACCGAGGATCAACGAGTTACTCGATTCCTCCATGGACTTCGTGACTCGATCCGAGACACTCTTGTTGTGCAAACCTTCTACGACCTCCCCGAGGCCCAAGCCAAGGCGAAGGCAGTAGAGCAACAACAGACTCGAAGTCGTAGTTTGCCTCCGAAGAAGGTACCCAATGCGAGCCGAGCCCTATCTGAGGCCATAAAGACTGTCATTCCGCCAGTCAAATCGAGCACAATCCATCATGAATCTCGCGGCTCAACATACACCTCAACTGCGATGTCAGAGCATACATTCCATAAAGCTTCTGTGGTTCACCCCGAGATTCAACCCGAGGTTCACTCCGAAGTCCAACCCGAGGTGAAATTTATAAAAGAACAAGAAACCCGAGCTCAAAATTTGCTTCCTAGCGATGTGTCAACACCAAGCCGAGCTCAAACTGTGGTCACAATACCTATAACTATACCAATCCGAGCCTACACCGAGACCTCGAAACACCTCAACCAGCCAAGAGATTCTCCAAGCATCAACTCGCCTGCCTCTTGTAGCATACCGACCTCAACTAACTTGAGCAACACCGTGGATATTTGCGAGGTCGTCTGCAAGGTTAACTTAGACAAAGAGAAGATCCACGAGGTTGACCTTGGCAATGAAGAGCAAGACCACGAAGTTGACCTCGACACTGGCGAGGAAAGTCTGGTCACTCACGAGACTATCTGCGAAGTTTCCTCAGATGAAGAGAAGGTCCATGAGGTTGATCTCAACTTGGGTCTAGTCATAATAAGCAAGAAGGATGCTTCCCGAAGTGATCTCACTTTCGAGCCCTTACCCTCTCCTTGTGTTACCTCAACCTCAACCTCGAAAACATGCAGCATAGCCTTGCGGTCAGACTATAATGATCCATTCTTGTAGCTGATCCCGAAAGCAGTGAAGCGCGATCTCTCAAGAATGCTACGAACTCAGGTGACATCACTGTCAGCTCAAGTGACTTCGTTGCGAGGTCCTCTCGACCCTCCTCCAACATGCTATGAGGTCATCACCCGATGTCCTTTCAAGGCCGACACTTTGCACGTTACACGCAACACCACTTTAAAATCAGAGTATAGTGATCCATTTTTACAGCTAAACCCAAAAGTACTTAAGCGAAATCTCTTGAACAAACTGCGAGATCAGGTGACCGCGCTTGAGGTATGTGACACTCTGAGGGATGAATCCGAGTGCAGCCGCACGAATAATCGCTCCTCGCGACTTGATCCTTCCTTTGTGATACACCAGCACATCAGCCGAGTTCCTCTCGAGCGAGCTTATGCAATCTCTAGAACATTCTGCGAGCACATCACCCGAGGTGCTCTCAACCAACCTCCAATTGAAGACACGAGCTCTAATCCGAAAGGAGCTTCTACGTATCATTGTCTCCTCCAGGATATCCAAGCTCAAGAGCGTCTGAACACAAAGATCCTCGAGCTCGAGTGGGTCTTCGCGAGTAAAGATCACGACCCGAGGTGTGATTACAACAAGTTTACTCGTTGCAAGTTTCGACGAAGTCCGAGCCTAAAGAAGTTCAATAAGGATGCCTACAGATTCAAGCTTTCCGAAGTCATGTACATTTCTAGCGTGTTCGATGTTCGTCATCTTCATAAGCACTCTGATGAAAATGCAAGCTTGAGGTCCGATGAAAATGCAAGCTTGAGGTCAAGCTTTGCTCAACCCCGAGAGCTTGACGCAATACGAAAGATGATCTCACCGAGGGTATCTCGGGATCTTTCTCCCGAAATACCTCGTGGTAGTCCACAAGTGCATGACGCGGGTGATTCACCCAAGGTCCCTCGGATTGTTCAATCCGAACATGACGCGAGTCGTTCTCCCGAAGTACGTTGGGGCGCTCCATACTTCCCGAGATACCTTGGGATTCCGAGTATAACGCGAACTCAACCCGAGAGGGTACCTCACCAAAGGATATCTCTCACCCGAGAGTACTTCACTCGAGACCTCACCCTCACCCGAGAGTATCTCACCAAGACCTCTCCCGAGGATACCCAGGGATGTTGCATCCGAGTACGACGCGAACTCAATCTCATCCGAACCTATCTCAGAATCTGACGAGGACTATCTTTAGTTTAGAACATTACTATATTTGTAATTTTATATTTTCTCTCTCTTTCTGCAAATTTCCTTTTTTAGGGTATTATTTCTGAAAATATACTGACTTGTTGTCCAAGGCGCCGCCTCCTATATAAAGGGGTGCTTGTTATTGTAAAAGATAGTTGATTAATTAATGAAATTTCCCTTTGGGATCTTTGAGTTCCACTTTGCTATTTAGCATTTCTTTGTGTTTTCTAATTCCACTAAACCATTTATCGCCGGCCTCCACTGGCGGACCGGTGATTTGGGACGAGCGTCGTCGTCAGTTAAGCCCACTTTGTGCTCAACTAACGTGGGTTGTTGCTACCTAGAGCGTAGATTTTAACCAAACACACGACCACCTCTCTCCGGACTTTGAATTTAATTATTTGTTTTGTCCATTTTGCCGAGCACAGACTAATGATTGATCTAGGAAAATCTATTGAGAATTTTGAGACCTGGAGAACATGAACACAATCTTTCTTCTTTCTTTCTCTACCTCAATTAATTAAACATAATACTGCAAAATAACACAAAAGCCATATAGCAGCCCCGCAACTATATATTTACAGATGAAAGGAAAGCTTTTCAAATTTAGTAAGATTGTAGAGTAATGTTCATTGGTAATTAACTAATTATTGCGGAAGAGGGCGGCTCGGAGTGGCTGGCTTATTCTAGCCCATCATTAGATTATTTTATAGCTATAAACTTAATTAGTTGCCTAATAGAAGCTTGTCTCTGGCTTCCCTCCAAAAGATAAACGATAGGTTCTTTTTCTTAAAATTAAAATTGGAACAAAAAACTGCACCTTAATTTAAATCTTAATATTGATTAGAAATTATTATTATTATTATATATAAAGATATGATATCACCAACTAAATCTCAACTATTAAATTCAACCTTTTTTTATTAAAATACTTACAACGAGAGAAGTCACATCCATTATCATAATTTTGTTATGGTAATTCCGGCAACTCTTAAGAGACAGACAGATGAAAATCATCAATCGATCCAAAACAACCCTATCAGTCCGTTCAAATTCTAAGGCATTCGACTGTAATAGATCATCTCTATATATATTATATGTGGGTACTAATTTTTATTTTATTTATTTTTTTAGGAAAGTCCACTGCTAAGAAAACTATATATATATATTTCTTAATTAATTCACTGTACACATTACTAAAATGCATTAAATATTAGGCCTAAAGTTGAGTGGAGATTATCATACAAACAAGTCTATACATGTTCATGGAGAAATTGAGATCCAATGGGGGAACCAAGAAGGGCAATGCCTCTGTTAGGTCTAGATCACATTTATTTAACATTTGAGGTCCATATTTAAGATACCGTCTAGTGCACGTTCGTTGATCTGTTCTTTTATTTTTTTTTATTGTTTTATTTTTACATGATGCATACTTTTCTTAATTAATTGAGTTGTAGGACCCTAAAACCTCTACTTCCTGTTAACCAGTGTAAACTTTGTTTTCCACCCTAATTACATAATTGATTTGATAGTAAGAGTGGTATGTTGGTCCCCCTCTATTGTAAATGCTACCAACGAATAATATGCTCAGATTTATAATCAAACTAAATAATGATTATAATGACGCCATGTTTACAAAAAGCCGCGGTCCTTGACCCTTAGCTGAGGAAAAGCTATATTATTCGCTTCGAGTGGTAATAATAGCTTCTAATAAGCTAATGAAGAATAAAAAGTTAATATTTAATTAAGAAGAAAAACTAATTATCAACAACTGACATGTGAATGTTATGACAATATATTAAAATGAGTAGTACAAGAGTACCCAAGTCCTTTATAAGAGACTCCGAAAATGCTCCATTTAATTAGTGGGCTTAAATTGGGCCTGAGGATAAAACAGTAAACTGTATGTGGCAGGTGGCGTTTAATAAATTTTGCTTTAAAAAATATTCATACAGATTTATATATTTTAATTATAAACATTATAACATTGTGAGTTGTATCTTACAATCATCAGATAAGTTGAAGGGAGGAGCCGAACCCTCTGTTTTTTTGGGACCAAGAATTCTAGTTAAACTGTCCTTATCAATACTAGACATCTCCAATTAATATCTTTGACCATATATCTTTTACGGCGGTTTACTTGAGCGACCAATTCTAATTATATAATCTTGCGATGCGCCTGTTTCGTACTTTTTTTTTTTAAGAAAGAGGGAGGTCTTTGTCATCTAACTTTTTTTGAAATTAAAAGTATATGCGGGACTTGAACCCTTGACCTCATGTTTCGTACTTATTTGCACGGTTAGTTTTTATGTCCTACAACCATTTAAAAGTAAATAACTTGTTCTAAATTGAAAGCAAACTATACTTTTTATATATAATATCTTTTAAGAATGTAAAATTAATGTTACTTGGTAAGATGCATGCATGGTTTTTTTAGCTCTTTTGATTCAATTACCAGATCATTAATTATTATGAATTTTGCAAGACCTAACACAAAAGTGTAATATTGAATGGTTCTATTATAAATTAAAATTATAGGCTCTGTTTGGATAGGTGTGGGAAGAAGGGAAGAAGTATTGGGAAGTGTGTAACTTTGTGAAGAGTTTGGATTGTTTATAATTTATTTCTTCCCTTCTTCCTTCTTCCTACCTTCTTCTCAACGCATCCAAGCGGTGCCATAGATTGATCATAAGATGGTCCTAAAATCTGTTCAGTTTGTGATTCAAATTTCCCGAGTACCTTCATTTAAAAACATATAAGCTAAATCATATACACTCTAGATCCGGTGGCCCCTCTACAAATTCGATCGTGTTATCTCTCCATCCAAGCTTCCATTTCCTTGGACTCCATCAGCTGTGTTATCGTCCGGTGCACTGTTTATTACATCCAGTCTTGTTTTACTCCCTTTATACATGTTACTATACAATGTACTCGTGATGATAGCTAAGTCTTAAGAGTCATTGTCATTCAGGTCAATTTCCTGACAGACAAACGCTTATGACATGTATATCTGAATAGAGACATAGATTTGCACATGATGTGGATCCATGACATGACCCATACTTTGAATAAATGAAAAATGAGACAGCAACATTAATACGTATAGACAAAGATAATGTACAGCAAATTTTGTTTGTTTTGAAATTAGTACAAATTCAATTATTTAAGCAACTTATTTTTAACGTCCCCATCTTCATGAAAATAAAGTATTGTACAAACTTTATTTAATTTTTTTGCAAAACATTTGTCACAATTCTTTTCAAAACATTATATGAGCATATAACACACAAAAAAATACTTAATTAATTCACACATAAACTAAAGTAGATAACTTGGACAACCAGAATTTTTTTTTTTTTTGAAAGATACTAATATAAGTCTACATTAAATGCACAAATAAATGTTCTTTTGAACACTTTAGTCCTGTTTTTTTTTTAAGATTATTTTCATAAGTTATACTTTTTTCCTACTTATTTCCCTCTTTTTCTTCCTTTTTTTTTTCTCTCGCTTTGTCAAGATTGTTTCATTTCCTGACTTGTGATACAACTCAATAAAATTTGATAGTTAAAAGATAATTTTCAAATTTGTAATAAATTGTTTTGTTTCTTTTACTTTATAATTTTGTGTGTGCACAAACACACACGTATATATGCATATATAGGCCCCAACATATATGAATCTTATAAAACTTAACTAACTTAATTATATATTAACTATCATCTAATAAAGACAATCCAAGTACTTAACTTGTTTAGTTTGCACAACCAGCACGTGATAGCATATCTCTTGAACACAAATTGAACTAAATGATAACAATATTATTTAGTTCTAATCTAACGATTATTTATTCATGAAAAATGTATGACCTGGTTAAAATATCTTATATGAAGCACGGCGAGTAAACAATATTAGTCCCAAAATGGCAATGGGGAAGAACTAGTACTTCTCCATCACATCCCAAATGCCAATATTGACATGCATGCATTGATGGCCAAAACCAAAAGAGAGATAATAACAAACATCAGATTAAAATTAAGAGATAAAAGTGTAGACGGCTAATTAATTTATAGACTGATTCTTATGTTAAGACGACATTCCATTATTAAACCGCCAACTTATTTGCAACAACAGCAGGGTGGTTAGCCACCAAACTTGTGGTACAATATACCGGCAGTTCGTCCGAGCCTATCTCCGTCAAATTTTCTAACTCGAACAAATCCGAGCTCGCATCACTATCATCTTCCTCTTCTTCTTTTTCTTCCTCCTTCTCTAGGTCTCTTATTATCTCCTCGACTCTCTGTTTCACAGCCTCTGCCTCCATATCTGCATTGATGTTCCTCTCTTCTGGTGGTGGCACTGGTACAAGGACAGGTACGTCGACTACTTGTTGCGGCGCTGCCATGCCCATTATATTCTTTTTCTTCTTTTGTGTCCTGCTAGAAGAGAAAAATGCCTTGAGAAAATTGGAAAGCGGCGAGCCAGCAGCCCTTGTACTTGTGCCAGTATTACTGCTACTGTTAACACAAATGCGTCCCTTTCGGAGCTCTCTCCACCTCTTATGAAACAGATTTGGTTTCTTCTTTTTCTCTTGCGGTGGAGTTTTCGGAGGCAATGTAGGAGGGTTGAACTGGACCCGGTTCACCTTTGCAGGTTTAGTTTGTGGAGGCTCTGCATCAGAAGAAAAGCCATAGCTGGAAGTGTCCGATGAGGTATAGCTAGGAGTGGTTGGTTTCCTCTTCGTCGAGGTCCACCAAAAATCAGAATGTGACTTCTTCTTTGGGGGCATCGGGTCAGGCTGAGGCCTCGGCTTCGAATGTCTCGTGCCAGTCCTTTCAGTCTCGGGTGTGTTGCCATCAAGTGAGCGGTAGATGGCGTCGAGGAGAGAGGCCGAGAAGGAGGGGTGTGATGAGCGTTGCGGCCCCACAAGAGGAGGAGGCCGCCTCTCCAAACAGTAGTCCATGATTGATTAGGAGTGAGAGGGAGGGATGGAGGTAAGGATCGTGTGGGTGAAGGCTAGTTATCGAGATTAATATTTATGTGTAACGAACTAACGATTGAGTTGTGCGAGGAGGTGGAGAGAAATAATTGGTTGGTTTGGTGAGGTGGCATGTTCTGTCGGTGTTATACAGATTTTTTGTGTCTGGTACCATGTCGCTACACTGTATTGTTTTTCAACTATACAGAGGCGTCAGGTAATATTATGTTAGGAACGATTATATGGTGAAATGACGATCTGTTGGCACACTGCTGTTTTTATGTACTTGCCACAGAGAGTCCGAATTCTGTTACGAATCCCGGGTCGGGTTTCATTTGGATTATTTTTGCAACTGGCATTGGCTCTCTCTATTTGGAATTGGAAGACTGCAATCGGTCTTGTTCCGATAACAACTACATTGGGTCTTTGAGAGTTCTCAGTTCAGCTATCTAGACAGCTCTCTGATTTGAATCTGACGGCGCTTATCGTCCCTTTTTGGATGCTACTTAGTAGTTAGTCCCATGATAAGGGAAGTTTTTTAATATATTCTTTAAGATTATACAAGTTTGAATGGAATAATGATTAGTTTTTTTAAGAATTACTGCCCACACAAATCAAATAGGTGGATAAATTATAGATGAAAAATTTTATATAAATACTGTTCTGTTTCCAAAATGAAAAGTAAATATTATTTTAATGAAGTTTTTCATATTTGTCGTGCTCTTATTCAAAACCAAAACATGCACATTGTTACTGTTAATAATTAGGAGTAGAATTAGAATTTACAAATGTAGTAGTAGCAGCAGCGGCGGCAATTCTAAGGAAGAAAGAGAAAAGTGAAGCGCTTAGATCAGAAAATTAGCGGCCTAATACAAGGCCTGTTAGGCCTATTAAGTCTATTAACGTAAGTCCAATAACATGAGCTCAGCGACGAGGGAAACATAGGCCCAGTGAAGGAAAAGAAGAAATTAGCCCACTCCTCTGAGGTCGTGATGGATCCGTTGCGAGCTATGTTGTATGGGTACGGATACGAGTACCGTATCCGGTACGATTCGGGTACGACGGCACGAAAATTTTAAAAATTTCTGGTACGATTACGGTGATATATATGATATTATATATATTTTGTAAAATTTTTTAAATATGATGAGAGTTGGAATATGTGAAAAATATTTTTTAAATAAATATTCTTGCGTTATTAAGATTTTTTCGTCAATATAAATATTATGATTAATGGTGGATTTTTTCTATATTTAAAAACTCAAACATTTCCAAAAGATTTAATTCAAAATATTCAAAGATACAAGAATATGAAAAATATCATTGGGCTGCTAGTGGGCCGCAACTTTTTAAATAACAAACTTTTTTGTTTATAAATATCCGGTTTTGGAGCGGACTCTTTAGTCCCACACTTCTTTTTAATGTTTTCTAAACCTATTGTATATAGAAACTTTGTCTCCACTGGGTATAAATAAATTTCATTTGCTAGCCACGTGAGTTGTTTTATGTTCGATTCGATGTGATCTGGTACGTACCCGGTTCGCCAAATAATAAAATAATTTCGTCCATGTATAAATCATAAAAATTTCGTCAATAAATCTGTTTCACGGTGACCCGCCTCATGGAGTTGAAATCGTTGAAACCTCATGGCATCAAGTAAACCCATTCCCTCCAAAATTTTATTAAAATAATAAAGAATTTATAAAATTTAAGTAAAATATTAGTAAATGCTTAGGATTTAAATAAACCGAATCCGTTAATATTTTAAGAGCAAAACTAATGACTTTCATAGTTTTGAAACTTTTTTTACTGTAAAAAATAAATTAAAAAATTTTAAATGCACTAGACGCCTTCCAATAAGCTTTTCTAAACATAAAAAAAGATAATTTCCAAATTAAACAATTTAAAGGGGATACTTTCTAAATTAACTATTTCAAAATAAATATTTTTTTAAAAAATGCCAAAATGATTCTAAAGTAAAAAAAATTATTAATATCCAAAGAGATATTTCAAAATATTCAAAAGTCAAAACAAGAAATCGAAAATCAAAATCAAAATCTCTTCATTTGAGGAAAACAAGTTCCTCCATGGAGTTATGATCGAACTCAGAAGAGTTGAAAATCAAATTCCTATCAAATAGCCATTGAAGGTGCCGCTTCAGAAATTGAAAGTTATTGGATTCTCATTAAGTGCCCTTTCGGTCCTGAGAACGTGAGGGCGAGGGGAGATCAGTTGTGCAAGGAGACGAAGGGAGCGCGTTGATTGGTCGCCTAAGAGTCTGATCTTAATAATTCCCAAAAACGATAAGCAACATGATTCTATATTTCTATGTTTTGCGTTAGATCTTGTACAGTTGTACCCAATAATTGAGAAAACAGAGAAATGAACCGGCCCAGTATTTGATTTCAGAGAAATGGGCCAAGATAAAATAGCAAAATGAAATATAATGGATAACTTTCGTTTTATGAGAGTTCAAAGAGGCATAACATTATTTCTATTCTTCAATAAAAGGGAAGTAAAAATTTGGAAATGCTCAAACAGCATAATACATTGCTCCTCTTTGAAATTCTTCACATTCAAGATTCAACCAATCCCATGTCCATAGATGAACCGTGCATTGTCCTCGGTGTAGACGTGCGTCTCTTTCGCCAATCTGCAAATTTTAGGTAGCTTATATTTGATGATCCTCAAACATTTCAAGACCCTAATTTTTCAAATTAAGTGGTGTACCCAAATTAGTTATTATTATTTTTTTTTCTAGAACATTTAGGCAGTGGCTGCCAAAGTATCCAAATTAGTTTGTTATTAACTATATATAGGGAGCATACGATTCTTGAACTGCCTTGTTCATGGTTGTAGAAGAGATAAGAGAGTCTCCATTTAAGTAGAGCAGCTCTCCTTTGATCCTATCCGTAATTCTCTGGTCTATTTCCTCTGCATTAAGGCTGAATGGATGATCTGAAGCCTGACAATAAAAACTAAGAGTTATATATTTATTCTTTTGTTATCTGATAGCATGAGTTTTACTATGGTGAGTTGCAACTCACCAAAGCGTTCATGAGTCGCGCTAAAAATTCCAAAATTTAGTTCAAAATAATCGATCCAAACCGTCTAATATGATCTCTCTATTGAAATCTCCATGCAGACCAAATTTTATATTTTTTTGAAAATTTTAAGTATTTATTTCAGATTTTTAAAAACTGTTGTTTTTTAACGGTTCAGAACTAATTAGATTAATGATTTTCTAAAATTTCAAAAAAATACTTAAAAAATTCGAAAAAATATAAAATTTGATCTGCATGGAGATTCCAATAGGGAGATCGTATTAGACGGTTTGGATCGGTCATTTTGAACTAAATTTCGAAATTTTGAGTGCGACTTACGGACGCTTTGGTGAGTTGCAACTCACCATAGCAAAACTCCTGATAGCATTGCTATTAATACTAAATCTGGAACTTTGCACAGTCAATACGAAAATTAATATCACAAAGAAAAATGGAACCACTTTATTTTTAGTGTAGCGCATAGGAATAGCCATATAATCAACGTTGCTTTATCACTTAATAAGAAAATTAAGTAGATAAAACACGATGAGTGAAGTTAGCACAAGTGCATAACATACCATAATCCAGCCCCAAGTGTCAACGAAAGATGGAATATGAGCCGTATAAGCTTTCACATCTGTAATGAAATATGACATCAAAAACCCAATTAGCCATGTAAATTGTTTGTGCAGTGTGATAGTTGCAAGTACTTATTGAAGCCATCAAGTTTTGAAGGGCCTCTGATGGAATTAATGAAAACAATAAAATCTTACATTTGAAGACCTGCTTGAGCGTGTTGTGTATAGATGTAAACACCTCTTTGTGTGTAAATACGCCAGCAGGCCCAGCCTGAAATATTACAAAGAGGATTCCACAAATGCAAGTTAAAAAAAGGGAAAAAGAATTGTTCAAATTTTTGTAATAAAAAAGTGCAATGTGCATAAACATCACCTAAAAAAACAAAAACAAAGAAAAGTTAAAAATTTTTAGTTAAAAAGGGTGACTTGTATATACTTGGGTGACGAAAATGCCCCTATAGTTAAGCTTCGACTTGACCACATTTTCATAGAAGGATTTGGTGTAAAGCTGATAACAGGGACCACCTTCAACCGGGTCAGATAGATCACCTATTATGACGTCATACTTCTCCTGCCTCTTTTCCAATTCAGCCCTGCAATAATTTTTTAATTTTTTTCACAACTTAAGGTTTTAATGTTTCATGAATCTTTTCCATTGCAACTCTGGAAAACAACTAGACCTAAAGCGGTACCACGCTTAACAAAATTAGTAAAAAGAATTGTTTGCACATTTTTTATTTTCAAATTATAATTTCAAGTTTTGTATGCTTAGATTAATACATAACTGAACTCAATATTCGTATGAGCTTATTTCTCGGTAATATGTGCTATTGAGCACCAAACCAACGACAATAATCACGATTTTTTTATTACTGAAGATCCAAAACTGCCTAAATACATGTGATCGGATATAATTTAGGAAAATTCATCTTTATCTCATTCTAAAATTCCTATTTTTCTATAAATTGTAAAACAAAAAAAAGTTTAAAGTATAGCTATATACTTGGCATCATTTATGACAAGGCATAGTTTATCGCTCGCAAATGCGTTGTAATTGGCTGTCAAGTATCTTCTGCAGAAATCTACCACTTCCTGCAACAATCCATATATAAAACCTTGTAAAAATTATTGCTGCCAATTTGATTGAATGATACTTTATTGCTGCTTTTATTTACTTTCTCTATTACGTACTCTACAACCCCTAAACAAATAAATATATATTTCATCGATAATAGCTGTCGAAAAATGTTCTGCATTTTCTAGAAACTGCTCATTAGTAATTAGTGGCTCTATATGCGAGGCTTGCATGTCTTATTGGGATTTCTCATTTGATACGGGCATATGGCTAATCGTTGCCTTGTATAACACATAGCACCTTATTAGACAACATTTGTAAGTTAACATATTTATATACTAGTGACTTTAGATGATGGAATGTGCTAGATAATGACAGTCCCTACTCGCTATAAGGTGTTGACACCTTGTCCCCCGCTACTTTTATAGTATAGCTCAACTTATTTTTTTCGCACTTCGTTATGCATGCATATATAACAATAAGATTTCTCATAAAGAAATTGGCTCATGTATGTATATATATCATGCGCCATAGGAGAAAATTAACCTGATCTATGTCGCACATGACAACACACTGGATTGATTTGTGCTTGAGCACCTCTCTTGCGGCGGATCCCTCTCCTCCTCCCATTATAAACACTGTTTTTGGACTGCGTTAATTGGGAACAAACAAAAAGTTAAATTAAACATAGAAAATTCCTGTGTTTTAATTTAGAAGACAGGATAAATTCACAAATGCATTTGTGCATGAAGTGCTATCAATTTTTTTTTACGTTCTCTTAACTGATCAGAAGTGAGAAGAACAAATCATGATCGTTATGGGTTATATATTACTGTCTGTACATATATAGAAAGAAATAGAAGAAGAAATTAATAAACATATATAACCAGTGATGTAAAATTTGGATGCGTGATTTAATACAAATATACATATATTCATGAAGGAAACAAAAATTGCCTAGATTAGGACAATCGATCCTTTGATGGAATAGGAAAATTGGTAAATGAGGGGGGAGGGGGGAATAAAAGAACAGATAGGATAAAATCATAAAAACAATATATATAGAAGGTAGAGCAAATTGTCTTTCATTCACTTCATTAAAATCGAAGATTCTCAATACTCGTAACTCGTTAGTGCAATTCTTGATAACATCATAAAAACCTGTATACAAGCTAAAAGTAATTGCCTTAAAAAAAAACTAAAAGTAATTACTTTGGATGAAATAAAAGAGCCGGATGAATTAAGCACTCATGGTAAATGAACTCATCCATCTCAGTGCTTTGCATCTTTCCATCTATCACCAATGCCTGTATATGAAAAATTAATGAAATTATTAATCAACATGCGTCATTAACGAATGCATCTGTATTGTAAAAACAAATTTTTGTCATACTCGCCTTTGGGGAAAAAGAAAAAATCTTACTCAATCTATGTGAAAAATTCATACAATTATTCTATATTGCTAACCTTTCCAAAATGCTTTGTATCGAGAAGCGCAATATCCTGATAGCTGCTTGATCCTCTATGCAACACACTGCACATTGAAGTTGTACAAGTTAATATCAAATTTAAGCATTTTCCTATTATATATATAATTTACAATATCTACTGCTGCTCTTGCAACCAAGGTAATAACAGCAGCATAAGCGAGCACAATAAAAATGTTGTATTAATGCATTAGTATTATATATATAGTAGTACTGCTACAGTATACTATGACCATATGACACTATGACAGCAAACTAAATTAATTTGCTATTGTTTTATTAATTAACCATTTATGGTTTACATGGTTTTTTTCACCATATTTCAGCAAAGTTCTGTGTCGACAATCGTAATTTGAAGTATGGCGAATAATAAAAAATTTCGAATGATTTGAGTGGTATATATATTAATTAAATTAAATATACACTTGCTGACCCTATGCGCATATGGTAAATTCAAAGATATATAAATATTAAAATATTATCTCAGATTTCTTCATGATATTTTAATTAAGAAAAAAATGATTTTGCGCACCGGAGGCATTTGGCCTCATTGTTCCCTCAATGATCGATAGCGCGTCACACATGCGATTATGCGAAGTGCAAATTATTATATACATAGTTCGCATGAATGGCCTATATAGATCGTGGACAACTTAGGGATAAATTATTTTGATGAAATTTCCGCAAGCATAGAAGAAGAAAAAAATAACGCATCGTCATGTGGGAAAATTAAAATATGTATAATAAAAACTGAAGAAGAAAACTTTAATTTCTATGATATTTAGCAGATACTTAAAAAATTAAGCCAACTAAAATGAAAAGTTCTAATTGCATTCATGCAAGCACATAGTAACAATCTTCATGTGGAGGAAAATTAAATAAAATTGAAGATGGAATATATCGAGTTCTCACCTATTCAAAGCGTAACATAATTTGAGATTCTCATCAACCTCTTCTTCAAACCATTCACACTTCTCCAATCCATTCATGGGGTGGTTAGCCCATCCGTTGCTACCATTTGTGACATAGACATCATCCACAGCTTCCCCCATTTTAGCAATTAATAGAGGTTGCAAAGTGACAGTTCTATGCACCGAATAAAATAGGAGAGTACAGCAGGGGTGGATAAGCTCTGATAAACTCAAAGGTCTAATGTATATATAGTGAGAGACTGAGAGGTGAAACATATGGGTAGTTATATATATCGTGGACTATTAAATGATATTTATATTCAGGTAATATTTGCAAAATATACCATCATGTTCCTATATATAACATTTACTTTCGGGTCTAGGACCCTTCTCCAACATGTACATATAAAGTTGTTTTCGCGGATATATACCAGAAATACGGGGTTTTCAGCTCAATTTCTGTTAAGGAACAAAGTGAATTATAGAGATAAAAGAAGAGATGAACAACTGACCATAATTGCAACGAGAGAGTGCGATTTGAGTGGAGAGAATGCACGCGTGCAACTAAAAGAGTAGTGCTGATGGGTAGGGGTGGGCGCGGTATACCGCGAATACGCGAAACCGTCCC
Source organism: Rhynchospora pubera (assembly GCA_028095005.1). NCBI lineage: Eukaryota > Viridiplantae > Streptophyta > Magnoliopsida > Poales > Cyperaceae > Rhynchospora > Rhynchospora pubera. The sequence goes on from CM051463.1 coordinate 20,525,993, forward strand.
GTTTCGTCCATGTGGAACGAATTATGAAACGGAATTTCATTCTGTTTCGCAAACGGAACGGAAAACGGAATGCAATTCGTGATTCATTTATGTGAAATACAGTGTAAATTATACCGTTCCGCTACGTTCCGTCCAAACGGAACGAATACGAATCAGCCGGTACATATCGTTTATTGAAACGGAACGGAATACAGAACGCCTCATTCCGTTTCCGTTATATACGTTGCCCAGGTCTACTGATGGGAACTACTCTTTATATAACATTGTTTGGAGATGGACCCCTGATGGGAACTACTCTTCATCCTCCTTGTACAAAATCTTAGCTACTGCTGGCAAAATTAAAAACCCCTTCAGGAAGTTATGGAAACTCAAAGTTACACCTACTTTAAAGCTTTTTCTTTACTTTCTGGCAAAGGAAAGGATACTCACTCTAGATCAATTGCTCAGAAGAAACATAATAGTCAGTCAGCCAAGTGCTGTTTGTGTTTTTTGTCAAGCAAATCTCATTGAAAGTGCACAGCACATTTTTTTGTGATTGCTCCTTTGCAAAGGAAATTTGGGCACTGTTGCATCTCTGCCACACAAACACTTCCTCTGCGAGCAATGCTTTACAGACCATGTTATCCTTTATCAGAACAAATAACGAGTTCATAGCAGTTAAGATGGCTACAGCGTTATGGGGTTTGTGGATTGAGAGGAATCATAGAACTTTCCGACATAGCAAAGGAACTGTTCAATCTGTTCATGACTGGATAGTACGTGAGGCTACACTTTTCTGGAACTATTGCTAGTTCAAGTTCAAGTTCTTTTTTTTTTTTTTTGGAATTTTTCTTTTGTTTGATGTTTTCTTTTGTTGTAACCTGGTAGCCTCTACCTGGTATTTCTAAAAAAAAAAAACTAAAAGAGTAGTGCTCTTTCGTGGTTTGTATATTAAATTAAACCATATTCCATTATTCCTAGGTTTTATTTTACAAAACAGGAAGTATTCATAAAACAAAAAAAGAATTATATATGAATCTTTTCCATATATATATATGTTCGTCTTATCTCCTTTCATGTGATTTAATGTAAAGCAAAATAAATTTTCCATCCAACTATTTTTGGTTTCTAAAAGTTTTGTATGCTATTTCCCTTGTTTTTCTATTAAAGTCTTTAGGCATTCATAACCCTTTCACACTATTACCATTGTCCAATTCAATTTTTGCTAGAATCTTGAATCTGATTTAGACAAACAATGTTATTACCATTATTTCGTAGTCTACTATACTGTTTAGTGGTATTGTAGACTGAGTTTTTAAATATTTTATTTAATTGAATCGATTGACAAATTCGGCGCTTTATATCAATATCTCTTTTGCTTATTGTCCTTATCACATACATGCATTAACCAAAAAATTTGCAACCAGTAGTAACAAATATTTTGTCATTAAGTAGTTTCTAATAAATAAAATTCATAATTAATCTCTGTTTTATTAGGCCTAAAACTTTCCTAATCATGACAAAAAATAAAATAATTTAAACTATATTTGACTTCTTTATAAATCTTAATCTCCATACTCTTCCTCCTAGCTAGTAGGAAGAAAGAGTTGAAGTTACTAGTAATCCCGCCTGCATTTTGCGTCAAATTAAAATGTGGCAACACGATTTATGTGGCAAGTAGGTAGCTCCCCTAATCTCCTCAATGAATACCACTCGGGGATAGGCCTGTCTAACGTGGTGTTCACGAGGCGAAAAAAATATTTCGTTAACCGTGTCATTAATGAAACGGCACAATTTTAGCATTTCGTTAATCGTTAAACGACATTTACAAAATATGCAATTTCAGTTAACGGCATGCATGTGCTATTTCATTTCACTACGTACCCATTTCGTTTGCCATTCTGTTACGAAACATCATAATTCGTACTGCCACTTACCGTTCCGTTACCGTTTCACGTCACGGCATAACGGTGAAACAGTTTCCATTGACAGGCATACTCGGGGAATCAACTTGGAGATGAGAACTTGAGAAGCATCCCGGGTAGATAAAAAAGGTCGGGAACTGGAAGAGATGAGAAACTGAGCCAGTGGGTCCCGCACGTGACAATGTAGCAATCGAGCGTGGGAGCTATCCACTATGTGTCAAATGCCCATCTATGATCTATCCATTGTAACTTTGTAAGAGAGCAGGGAAACTTCATTGTGGAGATTCCACCTTCATCCCCTCCGTCTTTCTCAGCAGGCGCTCCAAAACAGTTCATGACCCCACTTCACTTTTACCATTTTGCCCATCTAATTATATTTTCAGTAATTTAGCATTCACCGTTCTTTTAAAGTACTACAATATTACATACATAATTATAATTTAACCCTTATGTTGTAATTATCATAGTTGTATCGATATATATTATGATACACGTCTTTCATTCAAAAAAAAAATAAAAAAAGACTCCGCCTTTCACGGTTGAAATCTTTGTTCCTTGTATTATTTTTTTTTGAAAAAAATCCTTGTATTATGTATGTCTTCGAATAACATTTGACAGTACAACTAACACGATGAGCTATAAAACATATATAAAAAAAAAACTTTTTGGACGAGTATTATAACTTTTTTTTTTTTTTGTGCAAGGACGAGAGAGATCTTTGTCGTTCAATATTTTTATTTTTAAATTAAACATATGAGGGACTTGAATACTTAACTTCTTTGGGGCCCAGTTTAGTCTTCTCCCATTGAGCTATTACACTATATATGCAACTAAAATAAGTTTTTGTGTCAAATTAAAATAAAATTGGAATTTGGTTATTTTGTGTAAATTGTAGTGCCGATTGGACGAGTTCTGTGTGGATTATGTATACGCTTACCACATTAATATGTTTGCAAATTAAAATTAAGGGTAAATTAGTAAATTAAGCCAAACCACTTAATATCAAATTTGACATAAGTCATAGTTTCGTAGTTATAATTTCCAGGATAAAAGCTTTAATTATAGCGGGCATGATCCTCTAATGAGGTCAAAGCTTTTCCCCAAACCTTTAGTTTCTTTAATTTTCCTCTCTTGCTTTTTTATGCCACCAATATGGTGTTGTTAGTTAGGGGTTTGATGACTCACCCAACTCGTAAAACAAATCCAAAAAGTATTATACTCCTCTCATGGATTTGGAGTGGGACCAAAAAAAGGAACAACAATTAGATCAGTTCCTAACACAAAGTCCATTCTTTTTACCTGAATAATAGTGAGCTTATTTCATTTTCGTTAAGAAGAAAAAAACAATCCTTTCAATCATCACGAACTGAATTAAAGAGAGTTTTTTTTTTTCCCCACATATCATGTATAGAGAAGGTTCCGATTTACAATTGACATTATTTTTCTTAAGGATGATTTATGTGCACAAAGTTTCATATATTAATTTCTAACTTTTTCTTTATATATAAAAAAAAAAAACAGATTTGAAAACATGACCATGCATGCTTTCAAGCAATTTAAGAGCAAGTGAGGGAATACAAATCCCCTACTTACCAATGACCATTCCATCAGGAAGCATGGGTAGGTGGGAGGCTATTAACAACTTAGCGTAAGCAATGAAGAATTAATTTTCTGGGTTGCAATTTTTAATTACTATTTCCCATTTATTTTGGCTCTAATACTAGTTGTTATGACTGAATATTCTAAAATCATTCTAGCTACAATCTGTTTTCTACTCATAGCAAATTGGCAATGTTTAATTTAAAATTCCAGTACGATGATTTGGTTTGTGTTTTACAAATAAATTCATCAAATGTTTCAGCATTTTGACTATTTTTTGCAATAAGTTTTAGTCTAACCGAATCAATTACTACTTTTGGTGTTTCTTAATTAATGAATTAATTAGACATGATGTTCCACATCTATCTGTAATTTAATAGTACTACATAAGAGAGATCTTATTTGTAGGGAAAACATATTCAATATTAATTTAAATAATTTGAAAGTTGAAATACGGCTGTGAATATACGTATCAAGTTTATCCATGTATGGAAGACCTCAAAACTTTTTTGTTTACTTACATATACTTTTTCTCCCAAATAATGTAATTTTAATATTATACACTTATTTTAATAACACAAATTATATGTATATATATTATTGACTCATATACTATTGTATATATACGTTAAAAGGGAAGTAACCATTAAATTATATATATACAACTGGGTAAGCGATATTACGAGCTTGCTTCTGTTGATACTTGATATGTTATGTGCTATTTTTACTACATAAAATTGTAACAAAACAGGGAAAAAAAAATTGAAACATGTGTGCATGCCCACCACTTCTAGTCAATATATAAAAAAGAAAAAAATATATCGATTGACCCAAAAATTATCTAATTTAGAATAAAGTAATCTATTAGATATATTTTTAAATTAAATAAGTAAGACAAAAATAGATAATCTTAATTTTAGTTTTGATATATACCAAGGGCCTATAAGATCAATGAACCAATCTTTGCTTTTTTTTTTTTGAAGATAACTTTTTTTTGTTGGTTTGACTCTCCTAATTAATCGATACTGTCTAAATGAGATCAAAATTCTTCATCTTTTTGTATTAATGTAATCGAGTTGATACATAATCCCTGTTTTAAATTTGTTAGTTTATGTACGAATCCAAAAGGTAGTTTCTTAATACAATTTGAGTAATGCTAGAGTTAAACGCATTTGACACTTGGGTCCGTCAAATTCGACCAAATCTCAATTTTTAAAATAATAACGGCTAATCTTAAGCGCTCAATTTATTCTTCACATAATGCAATATACATGGAAATCAAATTTTATACTTTTTAAATTTTTTTTACTATTTCTTTTGAATTTTTTGAATATGCCCCATCTAATTAGTTTTGGACCTCCAATTTTTAAAAAAAAATCCAAAAAAAATTGTTTAAAATTTTGAAAAAAAATATAAATTTGGTCTTTAAGATAATTTTAATATTAAGATGACATTTAACAGTTCGGATCGGTAATTTGAAATTTGGATAATTGAGTCTCGAATCGTGTTTGATTGTCAAATAAATTTGACTCCAACATTACTTGATTTATTTTAATACCGGCTGTATGGTGTGGTTCCCGATTTTACAGCCGACAGAAAAATCGCCAAATTGTACTTTAGATGATTGCAGATTAGTTGGATTTTGGAACTTAGGATATGATGTAATTAAAAATAAAATAAACAGCTAATAATCCCTATCTCCACTTGTGTTTGTGCTTGTTGGCTTCCAGCCCGGCAACGTGGAAGGGGACACATGATGTAATCTGCCGTTTCACAAAATTAGACGATTGCCTTTTTATTTGTTCCATGGTTAATTTGGAGATCTCATAAAATTTCCACTTAATCTAGGACTAATCTAGGAGGTATTTCGGGACAAGAATGTTCCCCTGCTGCACAAAGGAAGGATGACTTCCACCGTATTTTAACGAAGAAATATTTGAAAATCTATTGGTTTTATTGATCTTGTGCGCTTCATTGAAGTGGATACGCAATGATGAGTCGTGCAATAGTGGTACAAATAATTATGTGACATGTAAGCAAGCTCAAACTTAAAGAAGTCGTTGCGTGCTATTCTTTCATGTCGTTTATAGGCTCTAAAATAGTAGTAAATTTTTGAGTAATGGTAGAATCAAACATATAGGACATCAAATACGATCTAAATGTCAACTATTAAAATTTCAAACTACCGATCCAAACTGCTATGATCTCTATATTAAAATAATGTTGAAATTCAAAGTTTATATATATTTTTTAATTTTCTAACTATTTTCTCTGATTTTTTAAAATTGGAGGGTTCTTAACTTTTTAGATTGAGCATATTCAAAAATTAAAAAATAGTAAAAAAAATAAAAAAAATATGAAATTTGGTCTCTATGGAGATTTCATAACGTTGAACAATTTGAGCAGTTTGGATCTTCCATTCTAATCTTAAACATTAAAATTTTATCATGTTGGACAAGTGCATGTGTCCTATCTGTTTGACACTAGCTGCTCCCTAAATTTTTTTATATAAAAATATAATTTTAGATTTTTTAAAATAATTACAAAAATTAGCAAGTAAAAATTACCAGCAGAGATCACGGTGAAAGGATTGGATTTTTTAGATTAAATAATATTACTTCGACAGATAGAATTTTGATATCCTAATGCTAGTACGTTAACAAATTTCTCTATCTCTCTCTATACAATAGAGGAAATTTTCAATGCTACAAGTTTAATTTTTGTACCATTCAACATCATAATTTCATTTTATGGTTTGTATTTCAAAATTAAAACACAAAGTTTGATATTCAAATTATAGATCTTGTACAATTTTACAAATGTATGTGCCTATAAAAAAATTAGTAGTGCATTTTAAATTTGGAAAAAAAAACGTCCAAAAAGATAATACATCACGATTATTATATTGTAGTTAATCAAATTCATTCAGCTTTTGTCAATCTAATATTAGATGTACTGTGCAAAATTCGGCGCAGCTACTTGGTAATAAAATGGCACGAGATAAGGTGGAAGATGCGCATAATATGTTCTGATACGGTATAAGTCATATAAGTGTGGCGTAAAGCGTAATGTAGGATTCAAGGTTTTTACTTGCTGTCGAACTTAGTCACGAGTTTTTTCCTCTCTCGTTAGTCTGTCTCGATATCTCGTGTTATGATAAAGAACACAAATTTTTACTTTTAGTTTACTTCTCGTATGCTCTTCTTTTGAAAGAGTAGTGGACATATCTCGTGTTATGGGCTCCGTTTGGATAGATGTGGGAAGAAGGAAAGAAGTGGGAAGAAATATTGGGAAGTGCGTAATTTTGTGAAGAGTTTGGATTGTTTATAATTTTTTTTCTTTCCTTCTTTCTTCTTCCTACTTCTTCTCAACGCATCCAAACGGAGGCATGATAAAGAACACAAATTTTTACTTTTAGTTTACTTCTCGGATGCTCTTCTTTTGAAAGAGTAGTGGACGCTCCCTACTTATTTCCAAAAAAAAAAAATTAATAATAAAGAACACAAATCAATAAGAGTTATCAGAACAAATAAAAGAGATCACTGTCGAAAATTATACTATTTGAATTTGAGAAAGCAGTTAAGTTGGTACTTTAAAGGCTTTTCCTGTGACAAGTTTCTCAAGTACTCTTTGCACACTTTAACAAACGATATTTTAAAAAGTGAATTCGATTAGTAACGCCTCATCTTTTCCCATTAATATTCAACTAAATTTATTTTTTCATTATATTATGAAAATTTAATTTGGAGAGGATCTATCGAAGATTATGATTTAGGTATTATCACATAGCACCACTTAACAAGCAGTTAACATGGTTGTGTTTCTCGGTACTTAATTTGGAGAGGATCTATCGAAGATTATGATTTAGGTATCACATAGCAGTTAACAAGGTTGTGTTTCTCGGTATTGCAAAAAAATGTAAAACAATTACACGGCAGGATAAGACTTGAAAAGTAAAACCAGATAATTCTATTCCCCATTGATAAATCAATCTTCCCACAGTTGCAAAGTCGTTGCCAGTAGTGCAATCCTGACAAGGTATTTGTTTATAAAGGATCGCCGAGGCAATTCAGAGAATTACAATCAGTATACAAAATTCAGTTAGTAATAACATGGTTTAGTACAATCAGCATGATTAACCATCATGACCTGGAAATTGTATAGCTCTTGGCAAGCTATCAAAGGGTTAGCCACAAACTTGAGAAGAGTACCGTCTGCTAGGCAGACAGTTGCAATATTCCTGATGCATTGACAATTCAACACAAATGAAACATAAGTATCTGAACTCATACAAGCTAAGCAAGAGTTTTGTTCTTTTTCAACCTGTGTTAGCCCTGTTGGGTAACCATGAATGAATGGATAAATTAATTTGTTGCTTGAACCTAAACTGAAGCAACCTGAACAAGAAGCATTTTAGTGGGATGATCCAACCTACCGATGAGATCAAATTCAAGGATCCATGACCAAAGATGACCCTGGATTATAATTATAATTAGTATAACTCGAGATCTCATCAACTTCACAATATTAAAGTAATTAAAACAATGGAACAACAAATTTAAAAGTAATTTAAGGTTTGTGCCGAGAAAGAACATGCAACATGGATTAAATTTCTAGTATCAATAGATCGATCGACTGAGCATCAGTTTTAAAAAGCTCGATTTTGATAAAATCATAGTAAACACTCAGGTTTATAATCAAATTTCATCATTTGCTCAGTGGAAATATTAAATTTATAATACCACCCTCACAAAAAATTCACCCAAGAAAAACCTAAAACCCACAAAACAAGTGCAATGTTTCAGTACAAGGAGAGAAATTTTAAGCACTGACGTATGAGCATGAGCGCATCAGGTATAATGTGGAAGAATATTCCAAACTTCAAGCATATAAGTGAAAATACTTGAAGCCTGACAAACTCCAACAGAGTTACTATTAGCACCAATACAACTCCCAAAAGCATACAATGGGCAGATGAGAGTAAATCAGATGCTTAATTTCACTAGAAGTTGCACAACAATACATAAACTGGTTAAAATAAAGCTTGACCATGGAATCACAAATAAATTGCATTCCCCTCCCGTTAATGGGTAAAAAAATAGAATAAATCATCGATAAATTAATCAACAATCTCACTAAAAATATCAACAGTACCAAAATTGAGGCTCCAATCTAACTTACGCAACAATACAAGGGATTTCGAAAGTGGAGGAAACTAGGAGAGCCGAAGCATTTCAGCCGAAATTCCGAGAGATCGGCTCCAAAAATGTAAGAACATAGTTAGGGTTCGGTCTTTATATTGCTTTTTTCTTTAATATATGGGTCGGTCGAGACACGAGATACAACAACGAATATATACAAGACAATAATAGGCCTTAGTAGGCTGACTTATTAGTTATTAATAAGAACAGATTCAATACTTTTATAGGCCTAATTGGGTTGAGTCAGGCCGTTTACACTTTTAGGCTGCATCTAGATGAATGAGATTGGGGAATTGATCTCTAGAATTCGAATCGGAAGAAAGAGCTGGTCATTGTACATTTGTACTGCCAAACGGATTTTACTGTTCAGAAAAAGCCTCACTCAGAATCCCGAAAAAATTAAAAATAATATTAAAATATTCACGATTTTTGAAAATATTATAAAATTAACCGGAATTATATAAATGGTATTGTAATACCAGTTTTTGAAAAACCGATACTAGTATTGATTTTCCAAAAACCGACAACGGGTAGTATCGGTTTTTCAAAAACAGATACTAGCTTTTTTTTTTTTTTTGCCTTTTAGGGATATTTTGTCCCAACTAGTTTAAACAAGTATTTGTTTATTTATTATCGCATTGGAGTTGAAAACTATTTCTTCGAATGCCACAAGTTGTCACAATTTTTTATTCGTTAGATCAAATTTGATGAAAGGTTTAGATTAAATATACTAGCATTATTTTTTACTTATTTTTGTCAACTCCCAAAAGCAATTTTACCTATTGTTATTTATATTACAATTTAAAAATATATAGTAAAGTATATCATGTTTCTTCTTCTTCATTTAGTTGGGACAGAAAACAGAGTCTATTACCTCCCTACTTTCTCACTCGCACTAATCTCCTTATATGTTCAATAGGTTAGAAAAATTATTATAACCTCTCTCGAATTCTTTTGTTGGCTTAGTAAAATTTTAATATTTTAATACAATTATTGTTGTTTTTTAATATTTTATTATTTTAATACTAGATGCTCGCTATTTGATTGTTTTGGGCTCCATATCTTTTTGCTTCTTGTTTGACAATTTAGTTGTATCATTTAGCAATAACAAGATTATTAGATCATGAGATTTTCATGGAAAGAAATGTATATTGTAATTTTTAACTATAGTAGTGACGGTGAAATCCTTAGTCGTAAAAACTAAAAATAGATATTTAGATTCCATCTAACTACTAACTAGTGTAAGCAAATGATATTTTTAATAATATAACTATTTTATCTTTTTTTTTATAAAAAATGTAACTATTATGCTCTTCTTTTGAAGCATACTTAAATTTGGAGTCATACATGCTACTTTAAAAAAGATTTTCAAGATAGAGGCTAATCTTATTCCTATGCTTTTTAGCCACAAAATCTTCATCTCTTTTACTATCAGCAGCAAATTCATTTGAAGTTGGCATTAAGTTTAATTGATATTGCCTCTGTAGAAAAATTGACTCTTGGGAATCAAAAAAGACGAGTAAATTGACTCTTGAGAATAAAAAAAGCTAGTTGTCAACTTAAATTCGCAAGCAGTAAGTGATTCAATATGAGCCTTTTATCCAATTTGATCCGATGGTTGAAAAACTATGACAATTTGTTGTAGTTTATTTTAGAGGCAGCGGAAACTGCTATGAATATGATTAGCCAATACCGATTTTTGAAAAACTGATACAAGCCAATATCGTTTTTTGAAAAACCGATATTGAAATATCATTTATATAGGTCCACCAAACACTTTCTTATCAGCAGAAGTCTCTGCCAATTACCTATCTAGGTCTGCCGCTATCTATCCGAAAACTAAAGAAAATTCCCTTCAAACCTCTCATAGATGCAGTCCAACGAAAGTTAGATGGATGACAGACTAGGTTCCTCTCTTTTTGAGGGAGATTGACCTTGGTAAAGTCGGTGCTCACTGCAATGCCCCTCCACTATATGCAAATCATTCTTTTGCCTGCTTGGCTCATCAAGCACCTCTAAGGAATGCAACGAAAATTCTTTTGGAAAGGTAAAGATAAATGCCTTGGAGGACATTGTCTCGTAAACTGGTCCAAATGTTGTATGCTAAAGAAAAACGGAGGTTTAGGAATTATTAGCCTCCGATTGCAAAATCAAGCACTACTTACCAAGTGGCTTTGGAAGATATCAACGGACGAAAACTCCCTCTGGACCAGCACGATAAGGGAACTTTATGGTACAATCGACATTGATCACCTTTCTTCCCTTGACGAAGTTTCTAATGGACTCAAGGATATCCTTAGGCAAAAGGACTTCTACAATGCCTCTATTGCACCAGGGTCGGATTCAAACTTAACTTGGAGATGGACCCAAAATGGTTCTTTCTCTTCGGCTAGTGCTTATTGTTGGAGTTATGTCCTAGGAGTCAATAATTTAATGACTTAAATATTAGTTTATATTTTGGATGATATTTTATCATCTGTTCCTAGGTTTATTATTGACAGATCATTCAGGTTGAGGATCTGAATTGTAGATCTCTGTAGATCATTCTTTAGAATGACAATAATAAATCTAAACGGTCCATAATCTTGATAATTAACAAGGAACATTAATTATCATATAAGATTAGTATGCAAGTTAAGTGATGATTAAGTTCTACAAATCATAGGTAAAGAGTTACCAACTTAATTGCATATGTATATGTTATGGAACATAGTACAGGACTTGACCCAACGAAATAAACATATGGATTGTGTTATGTGTCATTGTTTATTTCGTTATGATTTTGGTTCTAAGTTTGAGGTGATTATCTTTTCCACATGAGGATAGGTTCTATAAATCTCGTCTACCGCTGATTCCCGTTAAGGGCTGCTATACGGACTTGATTTACGTTCTCTTGAATTGTGCGGGGAAAAGCTAATCATCAAGAAAACCGTATGTCCCTCATTAATTCACTTAGTGAGTGACGATATCTGTTTGGGCCCCTTGATGGAGTTGGATCGTATGCGCGCAACTAAGCGATCAACTCTAGATCAAGAAACGTATAATCTGCAAGAATGACACATTCCTATCTTGGATTATACGATGATATCGTGAGACATAAGAATCAAAATAGAGAAACATATTTATTCTCTTATGCAGGATTTAAATACTGTAGCAGTACATTATTTATGCGAATTGGGAATCATAACGTGTTGCTAGATACCGCTTATGATTATTGGAATTAAATAACGAATTAATTTTATGTCCAACTTAGCATAAATTCTCAAAGGGTCACACAAAATAGAGTTTTGACCAAGACAGTGCATTATTTATTTATTCGCAATAGTTCGTATTGCGGAAATATGATAAGATGATTAATTAATTATATACCGTTATAATTAATTAAGTCAAATGGATCATATTGAAATAAATTAATGTATTAGCTAATCCTAGAATAATTATTAATTAGTTAATAATTATTTTAGCTCGACACAATTTAATATAAATAGTTATATTAATTTATTGGGCCAATATTTATGTATTAAATGTATAACCCAATTGAAGAGCATTTGGAGTAGGTTCTAATTATATGAATTAGAGGCCTAAACAATTGAGATGAGAGGCCCAAAAGCCCATTATAGGGCCAGCCATATAGAGTGGTAGGTAGGTGACATTCTTGTAAATAGATGGTAGGAGGTAGGTAGGATTTGTGCACTATATAAGGAGGTGTATAGTAGCAAAATCCAACCTTCTCTCTTTCCCTTCTCCTAGCCGCCACCCATTACCTCCCCTTTGGCCATGCGCCATCTCTTCCCTCCTCCTTTGATTGCTCATGTGTTGAGCTACAACTCTCCACCAAAAATCAAATAGGTTGATTCTTGAAGAGGGTTGATCCTTAAGATTAGTTTTGTTCTAATCGAATCGCTAGCACGAATCGATTTAGACCTTGGTTAATCTCTAGGTGGACTCGAGGCGATTTGGAGACGAAGGAGAAGCACGCCATCGATTTCTATGCCGTAGGATCGAGCCCCGCGAATACGATTTCGCGGGAGGTACAATATTCCACCTATCTCTTTGTGTCGAATGAGCTTATGTACTAGATCTCGTGTTGCTTGTGTTTTAATTGGATTAATTAAGCGTAATTAGTCACAAAATTAAAATTGAGCGATTTCCTAACACTTATAGAATCCTAGCGGACACGGGTGTCCGTTCAAGATACCATCTTTCTCTTTGGAAGATCAAAGCGCCCCTAAAGGTTAGGATTTTTCTTTAGTTGCTACTGCAGAATCGATTGCTTACCCAAAAAACCTACTTCTTAGAGGATGGCCTTCAATCCAGTCGTGCATTACATGTCATACCCCAACCATGAAAACAACTCTACACTTATTTATTCATTGTCCCTTTGCTCACTGATTGTGGGATATGCTACAAACCCGCTTCAACCTACCAGTTATCAACTTTACGACGGACCTTGTTGGATTCTGGTTAACAAATAAATCCTTGCTTGGAGACCAATGGGATATAATCTGGGCAGTGGCCTCTTGGACTTTATGGAAAGAGAGAAATGCTAGAATCTTCTCGGCTGAGACTTGAATCCAGTCGAAACTACTAGAAAATATCGTAAAAAATGTGGCCGCTTGGACTATACATATCTAGCTTAGTTTTGCCTTAGTTTGTAAATAGGTTTTCTTTCTATTTACTAGTTTTTTTTGTCTTTTCTTTGGTTCTGGCATTGTACTTTGTAAGATTCTTTTTTTTATTAATGAAATTTTGCCGTCGTGGCTCTCGCCACCCAGCCCTCAAAAAGAAATACCATTTATATAATTCTGATTATTTTTAGAATTTTTTCGAAATTTGTGAATATTTTAATATTATTTTTAATTTTTTCCGGGTCAGAGCCTCTAGACGGAAACTTCACCAGGCCCAGAACTATTTGTAGTAACATATTTGTCAATCAAGGAAATGCGAATATATGTTCAGGAATAATGCACCGCATTTTGTGGGTGAAGCAACAATACCACATATGCCAAACACAAATTTCGAAAATATGTAGTCGATCAAAAATTACTGGGATAATTTCTACTTTTCTCGTAGCAAGTAATATCTAGTCAGGAGTCATGACTCATGACTCAGGAAAATTGAACATTAAACAACTTGGTAACTGTGGGGTGGCAAGATGCCAAACGAAAATTTTACCAATTTATAATTGCATTGTCGTTTTCATGATAGTTGGTATCTGCGGGTTGCCATCAACACTGAATAAGCCAAATCTTTCTGGTACAAGCATGACAGATCACTCCTTGCACTGATAAAAAAATTGCAACTCAGTAAAAATTTCATATCACTTCATGGAGCTGACTGCTAATGATTAGGTCGTGAATGGAACATAACGGGGGGCTCATAGACATTTCACTTCATTGTGCATTTAGCTAATGCAATCAATTCTAGGAAACCTCGACTCTCCTTCAAATATCAGTGGCTCCCTTTGGATTCCATTTGAGAAAAGAGAAGAAGAAAATAAGAAATAAATTTATTATAAACAATTCAAACACTTCACAAAATTACACACTTTCTAATACATTTTTCCACTTCTTTCCTTCTTTCCTTCTTCCCACACCTTATCCAAACCGAGCCAGTGTTAGAGAAAATAATAGTGGGGTCTGCAAAAGCACCCTTGAATTGCCAAATTTACTAACAAAAATAAAACTTTTTCAATTGCAAAGATTCGGATTGCGATAATGATTTAACTTTTTTTTTTCCAAAAAAAAAAATATCAGGTAGATGACTACAATTTCGACCGGATTCGAAGCATGATCAATCGCAACAGATCATACTTTAAAAAGGGGGGAAAATATTCGGCATTTCAATTCATGCAAATAATTTTGTCACAACAGAATTTATCTTTAAAAATAATTAATGTCATCCCAGAGAAATGTAACGAGGTTGATCAATTGCCATGGCTTCGATATAAATATTCATTTTTTATAATTCTAAATAAAAAAATGTCAATCTCGTTCTTCTTTAAAAGTGATGCATCTATGCAAAATTAATTTTATAATTACTTAAGCTAGTTGTCCAAGATCAATAATTTATACTTGAATTAATAAAGTTTTTTTTTTCCGAGTAAATTGACAGAATGTCACATCCAACAATGACAGATGACAAAGATGTCCTTTTGTTAGACTGTCTTAGGTTGCTTTTGTCTCTGTTTTTTCTTCTTTTCTTTTTTCTGTTCTTTATCTACTTAACAGCTACTGTTAAGGTTTCGAAAAAAAAAACAATGACAGATGACAAAGAGCAAGGTCGGACAATACCTTCTACGTCCATTAGACAATCTCTCTGTCAACCATGCGTCACAACAAAAGAAGCAAAATGCAAAATTTAATTAATTATTTAACGACATAATTTCTCTATAGTTAATTAATGTAGAAAAATTAAATAATATTTGATTAATCTACAGAATAAAATCAAATATTGTACATATAAATAGGTCTAGCTACATTTTCCAAGATAAAAAAGTCAGTTAGTAAGAGTGGTGATTTCCCAAACTCAAGAGGACAGGACCGGCCATATCCTTGAGAAAGATTATGGTCAAAATTCAGTTTCAGCTTCATTTCAAAAACAACATGAGAGCAAAGTCACCATTTCAATAAACACATTCGATGAAAACCAAATGACAATTAAATAAATCATTGCGAAATTAATTATTTTAAAAAAATCTGCTTACTTGATATAACGGTTCAAAAATTACATTCAGAAATTACAACAATATGCAACGGTTATCCAAAGTACAATTAATTACAATGTAGAAACTCTTATCTGCCGACAAATCAAATAAATCAATTGCCCTCAATTATACGAAAACGATATAATTTTATTAAATACTTTTGTTGTGAGAGGATACCGGTTTATCTCATATAATTGAAGTACCAAATACCGTAATGTAATTAACGTTCCTGTTTATTGAATGGCTGACAAAAGTTTTAGGTTTGTTTCTGTCTATATATGTTGTCCTTATTTTGAATCTGACAATCGCTGTTGGGGCAAAGGATCAAATAAGACATTATATATATACAAAATGTAGGGTAGAGTATGTACAAGTTCCATAAATATTAGAGAATCTCTGATCGATCACATCTAACGTTCCAATAAGAAGGTTGGTTGAATTTTTTGTTTTTTTTTGTTTTTTGTTTTTTGGAAGAAACCTCCTCGTGGGAGAAAGGTTGGTTGAAGTTATAACAAGTATTGTCCTTCTTTGCTAATCATTGTACCTGCGTCATCAAGTTCCATAAATTTTATTCCACACTTAGCGTTGTTTTTGTCAGTAATTGGATACATTACGCGAGCACTGATTAGTAGAACTGTTAATCAAAATTTAATGGGAGGAATTGCCATCGGCAACAGTTTTTTTTTTTTTTTTTTTTTTTGCTTCTTGAAACATAATTATTTTTCTTATGAATAAATTGCCATTTGTATTTAATTATCCATTACGTACAAATTTACCCAAATTTTACATTCTGGATTGTATTTTCCTTCTTTAATTTTCTATATTTCTTTTTTTATATGGCTCCGTTTGGATGACTTCTTCCCAGAATAAGGAATAACCACTGTTTACTAATAAATTTATTTCTAACCATCCAAACTCTTCACAAAAATTACACACTTCCCAAAAAATTTACCCCTTCCCAATAATCTCGTAAGAAATTTAGAATTTACCACTTCACAAAAGTTTCTCACTAGAGAGCCGTATCCCTAGGGGTGTCAAACGCGTCAAAAAAGCACGGAACGGACTGTTCCGTTTGCCGTTCCGTTAAAGAACGCGGTATAGAATTCCATTCCGTTAACTGTTTCGTTTTTGAAACGGCACAGAATTCCGTTTTGTTAACCGTTCCACTTCAGAAATAACACATGAAACGGTTTGAAATGAGGCTGAAACAGTCGAAACGGTATAATTCCACGTTCCGTTTACCGTTTCGTTATTGGAACGGAATGAAAACCATTTCTGTTATGCGTTCCGTTTCGCTTAAACGAAACGGCACCACGTGCCATTTTATCACGCTGAATAGTTACTGTTTCTGTTAGACACGTACCGTTTCTGTTAGACCATATATATGAGTGTTTAATTACAAAACTAATAGGAATAGTTACTACAACTTAGAAACAAAAATCAATCTTTCATATCGAAAATCACATGCATATTCGAGGACAAATTTAATTTCTAATTGCTTGTGCAAATATCGCTACAGATACTGAAACTTCAATTTAGTATATACTACTTAATGATCCAAAATTAATTGAGTGCATACAACCAATGTTCCAGAGTTTGTAAACTGAGCGAAGAAAATTATAAAGGAATCACAAAGTTTGGTTGAACGAAATTACAGAACAGTCGATAGCAATTCCCGTATTTAATACGTGTTATCGACACAAGTTAATTAGTTTCCAATTGTAGTGTGTGAAGCGGTCTTGGTGATTTGACAAACAATTTAATTTTTAGGTATGTTTGCGTTTCTTGTAGTTCTGGTTGATTTGACTAATAATTTAAATTTTAGTGTGTGAGAATTAGCTCTTGGTCTAGTGATAAAGAGAAATGCATCTTGAATGAAAGATCGTCGACTTGAAATCTGTCTATAGAGATTTTTATAGACATTTAATTTAAAAATAAGTTGAGCAGCTTAATCGCAATTTATCTAAAAAAAAAACTTATATAGGAGTGGTTATTATTGTTCCTTACACCAAAAGAAAAAAAAAACTTAAGAACCTTTAATAATAAATAAATTTCTAATCATGAACACATGCTTCTTCTTCTTCTTATTATTATTATTATTATTATTATTATTATTATTATTATTATTATTATTATTATTAATTAAAACACAAGTACACAACAATAAATTCCGATTGACCCACTAATTAATATTCTTTATTAATTTATTCCCTGTGAAAATGATAATAAGAAATCAGTGATTTAAATAGCGCCGCTATGAACCGCAATAGCCCCGCTATAGCGGTACGACTTGGTATACCGCTACGGTGCTAAATTAAAAGTGCCGCTATAGCGGTGTTCATTAGTATGTAGTAATATTACTTAAATTATATTTATTTTTTGCCTTTTATTTCTTATTGTGGCTATAATGGTAAAATTTAGCAAAATATAGATGCATTATAATGGTATTTTAGATAAATATAGCGATACAATTTATTACTTGCTAGTATAGAATCACTATTACAAATATTTCTTTGGCATATAAACTCTCACTGACTTGATATAATATAAAGTACAATGAAATTTGTCTATTGCAATAATGAATTGTAAAATGTAGTGTTAAATTTAACTATCATAACATGCATATAATATAATATGATATTTAATTTTTAATTAAAGATATGTATATGATGTAATAAATAAGTACATTTGTATATGTCTGTTATGATCTCATAGCGGCCGCTAAATGACCGCTACCCGCTATCCGCTATGACATGAGCTTGTCCGCTACCAACCCGCTATCCGCTATTTAAACCTTTGTAAGAAATAAATAGACTGATATGCATTTTTTCAACTACGGTGATGTGTAAATGCAGCTATATGTGGATGTACTTTTCTTGACTTCGAGTGTTCATTTCATGTCTAAATCATCCAACTTATTTTTAAATTAAATATCTATGACTATGAAAGACTCCAATCGAGTTTCAAACCTGCAACTTTTCATTCAAAGTGCATTACTTTTTGTCACTAGATCAAGAGCTGATTTTCGATGGCGTGTTCATTTCAAGTTAATTAGTCCACTGGTTCACTCCAATGTTCATAGTTATTTATAGTCAAAGTGTATATCTTCTATAACAAAAATTACTAGAAATTAAAAAAAAATAATATTTTGATATTATTGTCAATAAAAAGAATTGCATAACATATATATATACACGTACAAAGAAAAGCGTAAAGAGTTACATGAGGTTAATTCCTGTCAGTAATATTCTTTTATTTTTCACAAGATGTTTCTAACTATAGTTACATATACGGGAGATATCTGTGTTTGTTCGTTTTTGTCAATATTAAGGTAAAAAAAAATCGATAGGTACGAAGGCATAGCGCAAAGTACCAGCTTTTGCTGGTACAAAATCTATTGAGGGTCAAAATGAGATGCAGTTTGATGCACTAGCCCCTTCCATAACAGAAATCAATGAAATTACGAGATGGAATGGGGAAAGAAGAAAGCGTTGGATTTCTTTTTAATTAATTAGTGTGTGTGTAGAAATATTCATTTGGTCATCGTTATTACACTGTAATATTTTTATTAATTACATCAGCTTATGGCCTTGTTCTGACATAATGCAAATCAGCACAACAAGCAGTACAAGCACACATATGCTTAAATAAACCACCTTTTACATCACGAAGCATTCGACAGAGATTCTTATTTTTTTTTTTATTATTTTCATTCAAGCAATTAATGAAGCCAAATTTATTGAACTTTCAATGAATTTCTCCCCCAATTGCAACCTCCAGCTAGACCTAAACGGAGCTTTTCAGCTCACAACACTTTGGTTCCACTTTGTTGCCATTCTTCTTCACAATCCAACAACGAGGCGAGATCCCTCATTTCTGAAACGACATCACTTTCAAGTGGATCCCCTTCTCTCCACTCATGCATTGCTTCTCCTAACCAGTCCGAAGTGGACCCCCCTTGGTCACTATCACCCACAGTTTCATTAGCAAGATTAAACAGATCGTTGTCATGAAAACTACTCATCAGCTCTTCTATATTCAAATCTAAAGGGAGAGAGAAAGGTGAGCACATGCCATCAGTGCATGGAGGTCCTATGTTTTCTGTGCTATTTGTTTTGATATCTACCTGTGGAGGAGGAACGAAAACTTTGGTGCATCTAAGGGCTTTGGTTTTTATGACCTTATGCGGTTCCAAGTCTAACTTCATGTCGCCTTCTCCATTGATTTTCATTAACTGATTTTGGGGGTTAACCTTCTTGCTCAGATTTGTATTCCAGTAATTCTTGATTTCGTTGTCTGTTCGTCCCGGTAATCTACCCGCTATGAGTGACCATCTATAGACACAAAAATTGAAAGTAATAAATAAGAAAAAAAAGTTATGATTATAAATTTGAAATTATTGTTCTTCGAAGTACATATTATATTGAAACTTGCCATTTTTGGCTTATAAAATTATTGTGAACCATGGTTCATATAAGTTTCCGTGCACTATGACCTTTTTGGTCGGTGGTTTCACAAATTGTCAAATCTAATTTAACCATCCTAATCTATATATTGAAATCTCATAGTAAACAAAATTTTACAATTTTGTAAATTTTTTTACTATTTTTTTCGATTTTTTTAAAACTTATCATTTTTTACTTATAAATACACTAATTTATCGTAAAAAATGACAAGTTTAAAGAAATTTAAAAAAAATAGTAAAAATATTTCAAAAATGGTAAAAATTTTTTTTCTATGAGATTTCAATATATAGATTGGATTGGTTAATTTAGATTTGTCAATTTGCAAAATTATTGATCAAACGGTCATGGTGCACGGAGCCCTCTGGTTCACAATAAATTTACTCTATATATATACAACGACATATTGGACGGGACACGGTGTGTGCATGCATGCCTAATTATCGTTTAATATTTCTGACTGTCTGCTGCTGCAGCCTTGAGATTGGGCCAAAATTTGCATAGATAGAAAAACTACATTTGGATCTAGACATATGCAATAGCATTTGAATATGCTTGTGTGATATTCCCTGATCTTCATTTGTGGCATTGTGTTTCAACATTTCTGCATAATGAATTAATAGTTTTTATAATACAAACCGGTTTCCCAGGAGCTTGTGCAGTTTAATAATAAGGGCTTCTTCATCATCTGAAATATTACCCCTCTTGATATCAGGCCGCAAGTAGTTCAGCCACCGAAGCCGACAACTTTTACCGCATCTCTTCAAGCCTACAAAGTAGCATTACTTAAGTCTTAACGGGCTATGTATAGTCATGACATTACCAGGAAAACCAAAACAATTAATGTACTCTCCATACCAGCTTTTTTAGGTAGATCTCGCCATTTCCCTTCGCCATGGGTTTTAATATACTCCGTCAGTGTCATATCCTCTCTGGCTGACCACGCACCCCTATTGAGCCCTTCCTTTGAGCAGCAAGGCCTCCGTCCCATTTTGCTTCGATCCTTCTGATATGAACTCTCTCTCTAGCTTTCTCTCTCTCCGATATGTCACTCCCTCTCTTCCTACCTCTACCTTAATTTCGGTACAGATTGGGGTACATATCATATGGCATATTTATTTTGTGTTGTGACTTGTGACATGCATGGCCAGGCCTAGTAAAAGCCTAAAAGGTCCCCTGTTGTAGCAAATTCTTAAATGGGGGCCGAGCTTAGGAGTGGTCTGTCTCTCAGAGAGTACCTTTATATATAAAGCATGCGGTGATGTGGAGGATGCATTTTTCCCATGTGCTTCGTACAAACTGACAAAAAATATAATTGGTACGCTTCCCGGTTTATAGAGCGATATTTGTAGGGCTGTCAATGGGTACGGTACGGTACGGTAGAAGGTATAATTCATTACCGTACCCGTTAAAATTTTTTTTACCCGTACCCGTTAAAAATAGCTTTACCCGTACTTTACCCGTACCCGTTAAGAATTAATGGTACGGGTACGATAACGGTAAAAAATAAATATAATAATAATAAAATTTGTACACTCTGTATAAATAAATTATAACAATAAGTATATTAATAAAATACAACAATGGTGACGAATATTTTAGGTTTATGTTTTTTTATTTTTTCGTACACTGAATGGAAAGAATTATAAATCTTAAATAAAATCTAGCAATATTTGTTTACCAATCATGCAATATAAAATGCCATATGTATCATGTAATTGTATCTTTTTAATTGTGGCAATTACCCGTTATGAAAACGGTACGAAATAGCTTTTACCCGTACCCGTATCCGTTAAATTAACGAAAAAATTTTCTTACCCGTACCCGTACCCGTTAACTTAACGAAAATAAAACTTTACCCATACCCGTCTTATACGGTACGGTACGGGTTGGATAAACGGGTAAACGGATTTCATTGACAGCCCTAGATATTTGGGTTTAAATAGCTAGTAATTTCGGCCTCAGTTTACTGTTTACAGTAGAATCTAAAAAAAGCTCAAGTAATACGTTACTAGTTTAATCTTCACATGAGATAATTTTTTGATTCGAGGTTCCCTAGATACAATGTCACGATGAACTTACGCGTTTCTCCATCTCTAAACTGAAAATATAAACTATTTTAGTAAATCTATATATATATGTTTATAATAATCTATATATCAGATTTATAATTAATTAAATTGATCGAAGACCCTCAGACGGCGGCCTACATAAATTAAGTTTATATTTCCAATATGTCATAAATTTAATTATAACTATTGCAATATCAAACACGATCGATATAAAGAATTTGCACAAGAAAACTAGACAACTATTTAGTTGGAACATTTAGCTAGATCCAACTCAAATATTCAGGTTTAAATATCATTCGTAGTTGCTGAGTAAAGTTAGGGGTGCAAACGGTATACTGTGTATCGTTTTTCGTGCACGTTCCGTCCAAATAGAACGGTAAATGAATTCGAAATTTTAATACATTTCAGTAACGAAACGGTAAATGGAACGCGTTTCGTCATTCGTTTAGGTGAAATACAGTGTAAATATACACGTTCCGTGACGTTCTGTCCAAACGGAACGGTTAACGAATCAGCTGATACATACCTTACCAAAAAACGAAACGGCAAACGAAATGCAGCATTCCGTTTCCGTTTGACACGTTGTGTAGGCCTAAGTACAGTGCGACAATAAATGGGAATAACGAGAATTTTAGATCATTTTGTCTTGTTCAGCTATCACTAAAACGCTGAATAAAATAATTGAACGCTGAAAAATATAAGAAGTGCAAGTTCCATTCAATTATCACTAGAACGCTGAATAAAATAATGGAAAAATTTGTTCTGTACCCTTTGAAACGGAGAAAATGGAGGATTTATCCCTCTAAGTCTCCATTTGGATGCATTGAGAAGAACTAGGAAGAAGGAAGAAGGGAAGAAAAAAATTATAAACAATCCAAACTCTTCACAAAGTTACACACTTTCCAATACTTCTTACCATTTCTTCTCTTCTTTCTTTCTTTCCACACCTATCCAAACGGAGGCTAAAGTAAAATCTCCTGATTTTACTCCATAAATTTCAAATTCCTTCTATATTTGCCCCTTTTGATTTTATTATGATATAAAAAAATATTTAAATAATATAAATTATTTTCTATGACCATTCTACCCATGTCGATTTAACCCGTTCGAAAACCAAATCGCAATTCGCAAACCAGTCGCACCTTTCTTCTCTTCTCTCTCCTGCACGAACACCTCCCCTCTCGCATCAGATCAGCACCCTCTCCTGCACTTTTTTTTTGCGGCAGAGTGCTGCACTTCTATTTCAGTGGAGCGCAACCATTCTTCGTTACTCAGGACAAACGAAGGAAACGCAAAACGATTGTGTCAGTGATAAAAGGAAATAAGGAAAAACAACAATTAGGCATACCAGTTACTCTTAACTAGTGTTTAACCAAACCAGGCTCATCCCTCGATCAGGATTGGTCGTCCCATGCACCTACTTCATTTCGCATCAAATTGATGAGCTTAAATTACTTTTAGCATTCTCACGAAGCTCTGTGAGCAAACAATTCGGTCTTCATGGATTTAATTATGTCAATTTTGCATTCCATTCTCACATCAGCTCGTACATGTCTATTCAAAATTTGAACTTAAAATGGCATAAAAAGGTTCAAGGTTGGTACCATTGTGCTCTCCTCGACTCCAGCTTTTCAATGGTACCAAGAACTCAGATAACGGTGTTGTGGATCGCCGGAACAGAATTGTCAGAGGCGATCTTCTTTTTCTTTTTGTGTCTTCGATTGAGGACCAAGACCACCAGTGCAGAGTTAAAGGAAAATAAGGATGCGAAAACAGGTGGGGTCTAGAGGCAGTAACGAGTCGCGGTATAATGGTCTTTGATATATATTTTTATTATTTAATAAACATTATTGTTATAAAATATGACAAAGGGACAAATATAGAAGGAGTTCGAAATTTTGGGGTGCAAATTCAGGAGATTTTACTTTCGAGGGGCAAATTTTTTATTTTCTCAATTTTGAAGGATATAAAAAAAAATTTTTCCCTAAAATAATTGAATTTGAACTGACAATTCTTAGTAGTTGGCTGGTTGATTGCTTATATTATTGGACGACATTATTGGGAGGAGGCTGGATGATTGCTTAGATTAGTGGGCGACATTAATGTGTGTTTGGCAATCTAGAACAAAGTTTTTCACGAACTGAGACGAATAAGGTTGTGCCAAGCAAATCGCAAACAGAGCGAACTAGCTATTCGCGATCTAATTCTTTGTTCTGACAATTCGGTGCAACAAAAGCGAACATGGGTATCGCGAGTCGTGACTTTTCTTCAATAATAAAAAATTCATTATTACTTTCAAAGTATACTTGTTCATTCATTTCCGAAATAATAAAATATTGATTAAAGCTTTTCAAAATGCTCCTTACAGCAACCGTACAAAGCATGCAATTGCAAGTTAATATTTTAAAACAGTATTATTTTTTTATTATTAATTACCTTTTCACTTTTTTTGGCCGGCAAATAAATTAAAATTATATATATTTTTATTAAATGTTTCATTTTACAAATTAATTATTATTATATTATAATAATACTAATACTAATAATTATTATTAGATATTATAATTGATAAATCATTGCGAATTGTCATAATTAATATACTAAGTATTAAAAAATAAATCTTTATTATATTCTTTCATTATAGTTCTTGTTCTCAACAAACCATCCAAATGACACTTCTTGTTTGTGAACAAGTTATTTCTCCTAATTCTTGTTCACGGACAAGCTATTCATTCTTGTTCACAACACTTCCAAATACTAATATAATATATGAGAAGACCCATGCTTCACCACTCTACTAACAATTCTTAGTAGTTTTATATGCCTTCAAGACTTTGGGTTATGGTGGTCAATTTGAGATTACGTTGGCATTGAATGGAAGATAGCTCACTAAGCTTGACAACTAATAAAAAAGACGAACAGGATATGTAGTGGTAGGATTGAAGATGATACGTACGTACCAATGATACAATTGTATGGTTGTACAAAAACAATTATTTGAAGCACAAAGTTCTCATTACGTACCTAGGCTGGATGGAATCTTCATTTAACCTAGGCTCTTTCTTTAAGAACAATTATAGCATTCTCGAGCAGACTCACCTTACAAAAAAATATAAGACCACCGTGGTCTCTTTTGATAGTGTCAAGTTTAACTTGATTTTTGGGTCAACGAACTAACTTACATTTTTTGTATCGCCAATTAACTTTGGGTCAACGAGATTAACACTACCTTTCTAACTTGGCCATATATTTAAGCTTTTCTCAAACACCAAAAAAAAAATTTATATCGTATATGAAGAGAAAAATCTTGAGAATAAACTTTAAAACTTGAAATTTCAAAATTTCAAATTCTAAATTTCAAAATTTTAAATTTCAAATTTCAAATTTCAAAATTTCAAATTTTCAAAATTTCAAAGTTTCAAATTTTATAATTTAAAATTTAAAATTTTAATTTTCACCTTTTAAAAATTTTTTAAATTTCAAATTTAAAAAATATCAAGATTTAAAATTTTCGAATTCTAAAATGTCTAGATTAAAATGAATGTTATAATTAAATGCATTCACTTCGATCACTAACTTTAATCTATCATGCCAAACAACAATTACTAACTTTTATTAACTTTAACCTCAAACACTAATCCCAAAATCCTAACTTTAACCCTTGATCCCACTAAACTTTGAAACGCAAAACCCTCAACAAAAGACAAATGTAGTTCTTGGTATCGTCTACCTAAAAATATCTAAATGAGCTAGCTTTAGCATCTTTACCAATTAGTTATTGCATCCCGCAAAATCAAAACACTTGTGTCAAGCAAACTGTGATTTGCATATAACACTTTGTGTAAACATTTATTTGTTTCTTAATTTTGCCAGATTCAAAAAGCAACTCAATTGTCCCTGACCCTTTTTATTTATTGAACCTCGTAATTTTATTGCTTTTAGACTTGATTTAGAACTTCTATTTAGAATTGTCCGATAGATTAAAATACCAAAAATCAATTTTACCAAAATACCCAAAAAAACGGATGGCCCAACGATCTTTTATATATTTTTCCTGTAGATTACCAAACCAATCCATTTTCTTTCTTTTCTATTTAGTTAAATTAGGTCCTTTCCTATGAATTCGATCCTTGAGCTACTACTAATACAAATGATTAGGTCGGTGGTTCCAAAGACTTGTTTTGACCGAGTTTAAACCCGATCAAGCACTCTGATGTTTTCTGATAATTCTCGGAATTTCATTCAGGCTTACTATTTGGATCTCTTGGAGGTAGGGATATTTTTTCCAAACTACTTGTGCATTTCTAAACACAAAAACATAACATAAATTTGATGGATTTAAATGAAAAATATATTTATATTGGTCAATTTCTTGACAGGGACCTAAATCAACAAATAAATATTTATTAAGGTGGTATGGTGATCGCATGTATGTATCAGGCTCTTGACAGCGCAACCATGCATTTCAAATCTCCAACGAGGCCATGGTTTCTTCTGTGGTATTGGGTATATGGTCATATTGAAGAAACTTTTGTTTAGCTTTATTATGCATTTAAATCTTATTTAATTGCAAGAAAATAACATAAATAAAGAGTAACTAGCGAATTTAACAATAACGTGAAAAGAAAAGAAAAATTCGGTTTTACGACTTGTAACGAAAGGGGTCGACCATCTCATAAGAGGTGGTGGCGTGTTTCTCCTCTTTTTCTCCATCATCTTAGATCCACAAAAGATTAACCAACCTCTCTATTGACTTGTGTTAGCATGTCAAGAGAGAATGACTAATCCCAAGCTTGTATTTTTTCCTTCTAAATCACTATTTAAAGAAGGTGACTAAAGTTCAACATATGAACACCTAATAAAGAGCAAGAGATAGCTCAAAAATCACCTCTCCTCTTGGGTGAAATTTCGGCCAAGGAGAGGAGAGGGAGAAGGTGGCTAGCTAGAAAAGTGCCCTAATTTCTCTCTCATGTGGTCCTTATTAGACATGTCAATATACCAACGTTTTAACGTTTTCATTTTCGTTCCGTCGAAACGGAACAATAAACGAAAGAGGAAATGAATTTTGTTTTCAGAAACTGAACGAAAATAAAATTTGTGAACGTTATTGAAGCGGAACGAAATGAAACACAGAAATGGGATGAAATCAAAGGAAATTGATGGACGGAACCTTAAACGAAACATAAAAACTGTTTCGTTTTACGAAACAGATTGGAAACGGAAGAAATTTCTGTTTTATTAACTGAAAAGGAACAGAAACGAAACATATCTGTTCTGTGAACGTTTCTACCGTTTGACCTAATCCATTTGGGGACAACACCCTCTAGGCCTCATTATGGGCTTTGATGTCCATAATGCAGTCTTATTTGCCCATGGCATTTAATTATCTCTTCAATTGATTTTCAAATTAGGTCTAATTAGCATATTAAAAGATAGCCCATTTAATTAATATAATTCACATAATTATACTAATTATGTCGAAAAAAATTAATTATCAACTCCTTGATAATTATTATAGAATTAGCCTTTCCATTAATTTAGTTTCATATGATCCTTTTGATATAATTAATTACAACCGTTCATAATAGTATATAATTAATTAATCAAATTATCATATTTTATATTCTCCAAAATAAATAAACTAAATATAATGTATTGCTGGTTAAGAGCTTTTATTTGTGTACCTTCAAAGGATTTATGTCATGTTTGGCTATCGAAAATAAATAATTTATCATGAGTGGTATCTAACAATATGTTATGATTCCTAATTAACATAAATAAACACTATACTTTTATAGTATTTCAATCCTGCATAAGAAATAGATAATTTCCTTGTTTTGATTCTTATATCACATGATATCCCCGTATAATTCAAGATAGGAATGTATCATTCATGTAGATTATACATTTCTTGATCTTAGGTTAATTGTTCATGTTGCCGGCAAACAATCCAACTACATCAAGAGACCCAATCGATATCATCACTCATTAGGTCTACTAATGAGGGACATAAGGTTATCTTGATGAATAATTTTTTCCCACATAATTTCAAGAGAACTTAAATAGAGTTCGTATTGCAACCCTTTTCGGGAATCAGGGTCAGACAATATTTATCGAACCAATCCTCATGTGAAAAAGTTGAACCATCTCAAACTTAGAATCAAACTCATATGAAATAAATAATGACACATAATACAATCCATATATTTATTTCATAGAGTCAAGTCTTGTGCTATGTTCCGGTAACATAAACATATGCGATTAATTTAGTAACTCCTTACACATAATTTGTAGAACTCAATCATTATTTAACTTGCATACTAATCTTTTATGAAAATTAATATTCCTTATCAATTATCAAGGTTACAGACATTAACTCGTCATTCTTATGAATGATCTATAGAGATCTGTAATTCAAATCCTCAACATGAATGATATGTCAATAATAAACTCGAGAAACAAATAATCTAATATTATCAATAACATAAACTAAATTAATTAAGTCATCAAACCGTTGACTTCTAGGACATAACTCCCACACAAACCTTCTTGTTTATTGACCGAGCGTAGGTTCAGTGACGGAATTAGGCCAGCTCGATTTAGATTCGTGCCCACCATTTGTGAGGTTAGTACAACATTATTTTCAAATTTGTGTAATTTCGTCAACAATTAATAATGCAAGTATTATTTAATTCTGATGTATTATTCATAATTAACGAAAATGGGGTCAAGATCGATCGTTCGTGGAAAGAAACCATCGACGGGTAGCGTATTTCACAAGAGATTCTTTGGTGTTGATGAATGTTGAAGACATGAACTGGTGCCCATATTTAGAGTTTTTTGCATTGATTCCACGCCATCCACAAAACGATTCAATATCATTTCACCTAAGACTGCCATTCGTTCACTACGTAGTAGTAGGAGGTTGGACTTTTTCAAACTGTTTTAAGCATCAGTTCAGTTTATGGCAGGTTTTTCCTCCATCGCTGCTTTATTGTATGCTCCTTCACTTGTTTTTCTTACAATCGAAGCTTTAATTTTAGGTGAATTTACAATTATATGTCAATAGGAATGATCAACCATGAATATTGCAGTTATAGAGGTGGCATACACTGGAGGGTAGTTTTTACGTCTTTGCTCCCTGTGTGGGATCAACAAGCCTTAAAGAGTCCGTTTGAGTATAGATAGAAGGTCATGGTTGAATGCTGATGAAAAGACGTACTTCACGTGCATGAGGGAAATAGGTGGATCAGAGCTTCCAACGATACACGATGAGGTGGCAATGCGTCGCGGTCAGCCACAAAATTAATGTTCTTGTTAGTCAGCGTCAGTGCACTCCGGTGGCACCTAGAGTATAAAGACAGGTTTGTGTACTAAATATTTTTGTTAATTAATTTAGTGATTTAAGGTTTCATACTAACATTTCTATAATCAGGCTTGTCTAATTATCAATTTCTTTCAATATTGTAGAAGAAGAGCGCGCTCGCTAAAACATTGCAGGCATTGACAATGCTTGTGAAGAAAGGTTGGAGACAGGGTGGTAAGGAAATCCATCACAATTGCCAAAAACAATTAGAAGATGCATCGATGTCATCATTCCGTTTGGAAGACTTGTTGGAAAATCAGAGACTTCCGTCGAATATTGATGATATACCAGATTGTAAGACTAAGACTTCTCCTCCGCGAGCGAGCATCCCTTAAAATATTCTGCCTGAGGATCTGGTGTAGCTGGTATGTAAATGTTAACCAAATCATGGTACTTATTTTTTGGGAAAATTGTTTTTATGCCACTTAAAAACAAGAAAATTGTGAAAATGCCACTCAAAAGTTAATTCTTCTATAAATGCCACCATGACCATATAAAAGTGTTACATGAACTCCAAGAATTGTCCCCAAGAAGAACCAGATGGTATAATCAAACCTGAAAAGCCGACCTAGAATATTTTTGAAATAAAAGTCATTTAAGAATAAACCAGTAGAAATTCTAAAATCCTAAAAATCCTTACAAAACTTAATTTTCTTTATGAGTGACTGGCGCCTCAGTGCAAACAGTACAATTTACAAAGAAGAGCTTAGGGCAACATAAACAATGCACCAACCGGCGGTCGGTTTTGTCAAGCCACAAGACATCACCGGGCGAGCAATAGAAGTACAATTTAAGCAAAATAACACAATTATCCAATTGTTGCTTAAATTGACTGAAGAAGTTGAAGATCTGAAGGCAGTAGTTAAGAAAATAGAAGCTACAAAAGGCAAGGAAGTCACTCAACCTGACTGACTCCGTAGACCAGATCCAGCAACAACTTCAGAAGCTGAACTTAGGAGAGCCCAGTAAGGCGGCAGTACCGAAACTAAAGGGCAAACTTTTTGTGTTCAAAAACCCAAAAGAAATCTTTGAAGCCGAGAAAAAAAAGGCAGCATGAGCAAAACACAAACAACAACAGAGGCAGCAAGACCATCAGTGTCAGAAAGGGACACAAACCAAACCCCTACTGTTGAAGATCAGATCCGTGGCTATCGCCTTGGATGTAGACTTAGATTTGAGGCTCAAAGGAGACTCCCTGGTCAACCTCGACGGTACCAGCGAAGCCTTGAGTCACAAATGAATCCTGATGCTGAGCTCAACATCTCCCAATACAGACGAGCACAGCAAGTCCCAGGAGAAACTCTATACCAAGCCGGATGGTCAGAAAGCAGACATCGGGTATACCAACATTACTCGGATGAAAGAACAGTGGTCACAGATGGACAGCAAGTGGAGTTACCTTTCATTTCTGAAGAAAGTTTTAACAGACTTTTACAAGAGAGGCTCCAACATTTACATATCGGACTAATTATGGTTCGGTCATACACGCTGCACAGGCAGAGTGCAGGTGTGAATGCACTAGTGTTAATCTGGGACACTAGATGGCGAGATGATAGAGATGTTATTAGCTCTATGGAAATTGATCTTACATATGAAACGCAGTTGGCATATACTGCTCCAGATATGACTCTAAGTATCCGTGACTTCAGAGATCACATTCAACTAGTGATTCAAACTCATGGGTATGAAGGATGGCAAGGTGGTAAGAGTAATCTTTTACTCTCAAGATCCCTAATTGGACGACAATCCAATACAAGCCACACAAATTACAGATACAATGTTCAGAACGTGGCGGACCACCTAACAAGCCAAGGAGTTCGGGCCATCCCTGGCTCCCAAAGGACAACTGCAGAACTCCAAAAAAGGCAGTGGCTTGTGAGACCAGCTGTTATCTCACAAATCCAGAATCCTCAAGCAGCATGAATTCGAGCAAGGACAGACGGCTCATTGTCTGTTAGATTTTCGGGGTATGCAACAACAACCCCCGAATAAGAAGCTATTCGTGGAGAAAATGATGAGAAAGAACTCGAACACGAATTCATCAATCTACTCACAATAGATGATGATAGGCCATACGAAGATGATCTAGAATTTCCAGAAATCTATTCAGACCCTGAGGAATTCAGTGAAGATGACGAGACTGAGAAAGATGATGGTTCCTTATTAGGGAAATAGTTTTGGCAATACTCAAAGCCGAACAAACTGAACCAACAGTTGAAATGCTAGAACCAATAAACTCATATCAATGGTTTGCTATTGAACAGCTAGATAGTGAAGACGAACTTGTACAAATGACATTTGCAGAGTTTAATTAGCTAGAAACCATTGATGTAGAAAGTGAGTGGTTTGAGGAACAAACCCTTTTGATGACTTGTCAATGGGATGAGTCAGATGAAGATGAGACACTCTCTATGGTGCAATTCCTATCTCAATTGGATGCACCGGCAAACCGAGATGAAGACTTGCTAAGTCTTCTAGCGAAGGGTTGTGGGAAGATGTCAGTTCCCCAAATTCTAAAACAAAGTGAGACGAAAATCTATTAGAGACGGTTTATATGGTAGAAGAGATGTAATACCGACAATTCAAAAATCTTAAAAAGAAAGTGGAGACGGTACTCTCAATCGCAGAGTCTTCACTCACAAGAATACCACCTAAACCAATCATGGGACCAGCCATGTACCCACCTGGTTCAAGACAACTCCAGAACCCCCAAATCCCAGAGATAAAAGCACGGTTGGGCAACATCAGCTGTGGCTATGCAAGGCAAATGAACGAAAGGTTTACGCAGATAAAGTAAGAATATGCAAGTGCTTTATATGTAATGAAGAAGGACATTTTGCCCGCAACTGCACAAGACAAAAGGGCAACATTGCAAGAGCAGCCATAGTCGAAAATCTAGATCTAGATGACGATTGGAATGTGCTCTCAGTAGATCAAAATGAACCAGATAGTGATGCAATCTGTTCATTTTCTGAAGGGAAAGAAAGTACTGGTAATTCTTTGATGGCTGGTATATATGAGGTACCATACGAAACCGCAATAATGATAACAAATGAAGAAATCTCATGACGGGTAGTGATCTCAGTGCCCCAAGAAATTCAAAAATGCGCGCATCAATGGGAGGATAACAGTCCAGTGACGCAAGAATTCATGAAGTGTCTGTTCTGTAAGGAGTAGACTAATCCAAGGATGAAAGCACATTGCATATATGTCGTTTGACTGTCTGCCCGATGTGTTCAAGATTCAACCTGGGAAGAAGGTTAATAATACAAAAATCAAATCCCCAGTATGACAACAAAGATACCCTAATCAATGAGCTGATTGGGTATACAAATTTCCTCTTAGCAGAAAATCAAAGGCTAAAGGAAAGAATTGAAGAATTGGAGATGGAAAAAGATCGGGACGAAATGCGAGATCCAACAACAGAAAAAGCCCCGGAAAAGCCGATTCTTGAAGAAGTGGATTCGGATGACGAAGCAATTGAAAACTATATCCAAAAACAAAATGGAGTAGTAATTAAGATGCTGACAGATAGAAATGAATACATCAGTACCCAAGTTCCGGATCCAAGAAAAGGGAAAAGAGTCTTAAACAGACTCTATAAAATTGAGCTGACAATGGAAATACCAGGGGTTGAGAAGTTCAAAATCCAAGCAATCTAGGATACTGGCGCAACAATTTGTTGCATAGACCAGAATGCAGTTCCAAAAGAAGCTTTGGAACCAAGTGCGTACCCCATTCAAATCAACGGGGTTAACTCTTCTCAAATAGCCAACCAAAAACTCAAAGGCGGAATAATAGCTATCGAGGAAAACCGTTTTCGTATCCCTTTCACCTACGCATTCCCAATGAAGTAGAAGGATGAGAACCAAGAATGCACAGGCAATCTTTCAAAGAAAGATGGACGATTACTTCCGGAGAACGGAAAACTTCATAGCAATCTACATCGATGATATACTGGTATTTTCTTAGAATGAAAAATAGCATGCCAGACAATTGGAGGCTATGTTGACAATTTGTGAGAAATGGGGACTTGTACTCTCTCCAACTAAAATGAAAATAGCTGTACAGGAAATCGAATTCTTAGGTGCAGTTATTGGGAACAGAAAAATCAAACTTCAGCCAAACATAATCAAGAAAATCATCTCCTTCGATAAAGAAAAGCTGAAGGACAAATCTGGTATTAGATCATGGCTTGGCATTCTCAACTATGCCAGATCATACATACCAAAGTTGGAAACATTACTTGGGCCGCTGTACTAAAAAACAAGCTAACACGGTGACAAAAGGCTCAATAGTTCAGACTATGAGATCATCAGAAAGGTTAAACAAGCTGTGCAGCAGCTCCCAGATCTCGAGCTACCTCCGGAGGGATCCTATATCATCCTCAAAACAGACGGATGCATGGAAGGATAGGGCGGGGTATGCAAATGGAAGAAAGCAAAGCATGACCCCCGAAACACTTAGAAAGTTTGTGCTTATGTAAGCGAAACATTTTCAGTAATTAAATCCACAATAGATGTAGAGATCTATGCTTGCATGGAAACAATGAAGGCATTCAAGATTCACTATCTGGATCAAAAGGAGATAACTCTCAGAATTGATTGTTAAGTCATAATCAGTTTCTATAACAAGTCAGCACAAAACAAACCTTCAAGAGTCCGATTGATTAATTTTGTTACAGGAACGGGAGTACAAGTAAATTTCGAGCATATTGATGGCAAAATGAATGTATTGGCTGAT
Organism: Rhynchospora pubera; assembly: GCA_028095005.1. NCBI lineage: Eukaryota > Viridiplantae > Streptophyta > Magnoliopsida > Poales > Cyperaceae > Rhynchospora > Rhynchospora pubera. The sequence goes on from CM051463.1 coordinate 20,560,047, forward strand.
TCGCTATCACGATTAACAGCAAATATGGGGAAGACCGGAAACTGTTATTTCGTTAATGAACAATTAGCCAATTTGGAAAAGGTGCTCGAAGAAACAAAAGAAGCTCTTGAGGAGATAATCAATCATATGCTAGATGAAAGATCTTTCTTTCAAAATCTTTAGAGCAAAAGCGGGCATGGTGGACCGCTGGAAAAATCCACTATAACCATTGTATCTAAGTACCCATCTGGCAGTAATCTATGGAAAACTGCTGACATTTTTAGAAAATTTATTTCTGTTATATATATGTAATTTTGCAAATTTTATTTTCAGAAGATGGTGCTTGATCATTTGCGAAATTTAATGAGAATCCATGAAGGAAGCTCAACAACTGGTTTTAGACCAGGAAATAGGTAAGCTTTCCAGCAAGCCAAAAGATGGGCAACTTTAGGAGAAGAGACAAACTCATTTCAGGATTATGAAGTGATCACTGGTGATTTAATAACAGTTTATCCAAGGTCTTTTCATTGGGAAGGAGCCATGAAGCTTAGACTCAAGGAAATACACGATGAGCAGATACAGAGAATCATGAAAGAGGTTGAAAAGCTCATAACATTGAGCTATCTTCAAAAGATTCGGATTGAACAAAGTGCATCCAAAGACAACTGGGCTAGCAGTACACTGGAACCAGTTAACCATAACATTGATGAGCTGTTAAGAATTCACCAAAAGATACAATTGATCCAGCAAGGCCATTACTATTAGTGAGTCCCACCATCATATGGGAATCACATTATTGTATTAACTTTCGATACCACTAAGGGAAGGTCGTGTCATTATTAGCCTACTTTATTGGTGCAGGAATCTCTTTTTATTTTGTCGGGCAATTATTGTACTATTGATGCCCACTAGTGTGTGTAAGGACAAATTCCACCTGTAAATGTCACTAATTGAGATGGACGATGGGGCCCAAACAGCGTACCCAGACTCAATTATTGAGCATCAAAGAAAGAATCCCTTAGGCTATATAAGTAGATGGTGTTTCACTTGGCATGACACACATCCCACACCAAGTAATCACCCTTTCCTTGTATTATTTGCCAGCAATCAATAAAAATTTTCGCATTTTCCTCTCAAAACTTTGGAACCAGTATTCATTAGTAATCAGAAGTTTCAAAGTCGATCCGATCGCTATCATTCTATTCTGGTATCAGAGCGAGGTTTGTTTTCTTAATATTATGGCTTTCTAATTTCTTAATTATTCTGGGTAGGCACCTAGGGGGAGATTATACCAAAAAAAATTTTGTTTAAATTAATCAACCAGAGAATGCTAATTAAAAGTGAAATTTTAAGGAACCAAAAGAATCATCATGCCGTACAGTTAGGGTTTACCACTGAACCGCCCGGTCTGACCCGAACCGTACCCGAACCGGACTTTTTCCCGACCCGACCCGGATCGTAGAAGAACCGTGATGGACCGACGGGGGTGGTCCGGGTCGGGTTTATCACGGGTTTGGGTCGCCAATTTAGCATAAACCCGACCTAAACCCGTCCCGTCTTAACCCGGGGACCGGCCTGGACCGGACCATAAACCCGTGCAAACCCGTGTGAACCGTGGCATTTTAAAAAAAAAAAACCAAACCAAACCCGTGCCACATGCCAGCCACGCGCCAGCACGCGTGTCAAGCCACGATTGGCCCTGCTTTTTTCGCTTTTTTCGCGTCCAATGTGCTGGCGACACGTGGCCCTGCTTTTTTGTGTTTTCGCGTGAAAGCTGAGACGACTCAGACGAGAGGGAAATAGGGAGGAAAATAGGGAGCCTTAAAGGCTCTGCCTTTTTTGCAACCGATATTTTTTCCCAGCTCCAATAGAGCTTCGACACGTGTCCAAAAAAACAACGTTAATTTTTTTTGTCCAGCACCAATGGCTCTTTTAGCCGTTAGAAATCCAATGGCTATTTCAGAAGTTTTTTTTAAAAATAATATTACAACATTTATAACTCTATAAATACCTCTCTATATCATCTCATTTCCACACCAATTCAACAGCAATCTCTCACTCTCTCACTCTCATATTTCCATAGCAAACATTCTCTCAATCCTATTTCCATAATTCCATTTCCATTTTCATAATTCCATAATTCTATTTATATTTATATCCATAGTAGTTTTTCAATATTATTTTTGTAATTTCGTATTTAGTTAAATTCCAATCTTATCATCCAAAATTCCAAAAAAAAAATGTCATTTCCACCTTCTAATCCTAATGACCAATTTGCCCAACGATTAAGTGAAGATATATTTGGTCCACCTCTTACTTATCCACAAAATCCTAATTATTCTAGTGGAGCGCATGGTGCAAGTTCGAGTGTTCCTGAAATTATTTCGAGTCCCGAAATTATTCCAACTCCGAATTCTTCTATTCCACCAGCATCGGAAGCGAACACTCAAGCAACGGAGAAGAGGAAAAGGACCGAACTGAATTACACCGCACCTTGGTGTCGATATTACGAAAAAACATTAGACGAGAATGGAGGTTTGAAGTCCGCAAGGTGTAAGGTAAAAAATTGTAAAGGTAACTTTTTATACGTTAAAAAAAATGGTATGAGCTCCTTCCAAAAACATGCCAAAAAACATGAAAATGCCCATGAAGAACCGCAAAATGAACCAGACACTCGGTTGTTCCAAACAATTTTGAACTCGGACGGTACTAGAACTCACCGAAAGTATGACCCGAAAAAAATGCTTAGCGAATTTACTCGTTACATTACCCACAAAGAACAACCTATAGCTATGGGTAATTGCTTTGCTTTTGCACGGTTGGTAATTTGCGGTGTAGGCGAACCACTTTATAGGAGATTCCACCATAGGAAAATCACCAAAGAACTCAAGAAACAATTTCTTGAACGGAAAAATGAATTAGTGGTCCAATTTGCTTTAGCTACTTACAAGGTCTCAATAACATCTGATATTTGGACTGCCGGTAAACATGGCCTTGGTTATAGTTGTATTACTGCACATTATATTGATGACAATTGGATTTTACAAAAAAGAGTCTTAAGTTTTCGTGTTTTAGATTCTCCGCACACCGCTAAGGTAATTTACGATCATATTATGGATGTTTTGAAAGAGTACAACTTGGTTAGGGATTTAGAAAAAAAGATTTTCTCGATATCTTTTGACAATGCTAGTAATAACACCAAGTCAGTAGATTATTTTCTCCGGTCCCTAAACCCAATTATGGATGGTGCCATGTTACACAAAAAATGTGCTTGCCATATTTTGAACCTAACCGTAAAGGCCGGCCTTGAAACCGATGGTGTTGACAAATTGATTACCAAATTTAAGAATGCCTTGACCCATATTTACTCGAACCAAGTTAGGAAACAAAATTTTCATCAATTATGCCAACGATTAGGGTTAAGTAAGTTAGCCGTACCATGGGACGTAGACACCCGTTGGAACTCAACTTATAGAATGTTCCACCGAGTCCTCCCTTACAAGGAAGCAATAAACACCATGTTGAGTAGCAATAGCGATAGCATTCAACTATCGCTCTCTCCGGGCGAGTGGCAACAACTCGAACATGTAAAACACTTCCTCCAAGCCTTCTTCGAAGCAACCGTGAGATTATCAAGCTCATACACTCCATCGTCCCACGAGCTCCTTCAACAACTTTATGAAATTTCCAAGGTGTATGCAAGCATTAGAGGTAAATTACAATTTTTAGAATTATTTAAACATCATTATTTAAACTACTCATAAATTGTAATAATATTTTATTTTACAATTTTTAGAATTAGAATATCAAGACCAAACTCTTGCACCGATTGTACAAGCCATGACGACCAAATTTCTAAAATATTGGGAGGAGGTACCTCTAGTGACTATCATAGCCAATTGCCTCAATCCAAACTTGAATAAGATGTACACCGTGAAGATGTTGCAAAGATACAAAAGTCATCTTGGTTTATCGTCCCACAATGAGGAGGCACGCGTCAACTTCGCATTGGAGACCATGTTCAACATATACAACGCAAGGAGAAATTCCGCTCAACCGCCTCCAAGTTCAACAACAAGGCCTAACACGGGATTAGACTTTTAACTTATATGCATTTTTTTTAAAAATTTTACTATTTAACATAGATTTTTTTTTTTAAATTTTACTGATTAACCTATATATATTTTTTAATTGAAACAGTAGTCGCCGCGGTTTGTTAGATGAGTTACGAGACGAGGATGACTTAATCACTGGATATGGAATATCCAACGAATTATCGAGTTACACATTATTACCGCCAAACATGGAAGATGAACCAATTAACATTCTCGACTATTGGAAGAGGCATTCAAGTGCTTATCCAACACTAGCGATGATGGCGAGAGATATATTTGCAGTCCCTGTGTCTACCGTCCCATCTGAATCTTGTTTTAGTTCAGCGAATAGAATTCTCACTGATAGAAGGAGCAAGCTCGGCCCAAATGTTTTCGAAAGACTTGTATGCATGAAGGATTGGATCGAAGCTGAAAATCGAACGCAACATTATGTTCCGGGAGAAACTAGCGGTACTGAAACTCAACCAAGTGCTAGTGGGAGTGAGGTGGAGTCGGAAGATGAATATGATCCGAAAGATACCGACCTATGGTATTTGCGCAAGAAATACTAGTTTGGTAATGATGGTATAATTTTCTAAACTCTTTAAATTTAATTTCTTCTAAAATTACTTCAACTTATTTATTAAAAAATATTACTAACAAAAAAAAAGTTAGAACTCCGCCTATGTTACTATTTTTTAGCATAGCCGGTCCCAAGCCCGGAAAAAGGAGGAGGGTAACTTGATATAATTATATTTGAATTTGTTCAATTATTAAAAAAATTACAAATCAAGTTTTTAGAATGAAATAAATTTTAAATAAAGTACAAATTATTTTATTATTAATTTTATTAGACTTAATATATTTTAACTAATTTTTATAACTTATATTTTATAATCTTTTGTCATGTAATTTTGAAAACCATCGACAATAAAAAAAACATTAAAAATTACAAATTAAATTTTAAATAAAAAAATTAAAATGGACTACAAAATTATACTTAATTATTTGAACTATAAATATAATATATTTTAGCGAATTTATATTAATTTATTTTACAAATTTTTTATATTGAAACAATGAAAAAAGAAAAAATAAAAATCTGGAAAAAACTCACTTGGACCAGACCGGACCCGACCCGCCTTTACCCGTCCGGTTCACATAGGTCCGGGTCTACCAAGGGTTTGGGTCGACATTTGAAAGGTGGCACGTGCTAACCCGTCCCGTTTGGACCCGTGAACCCGTGAACCCGTGGCCCGTGATAACCCGTGGACCGTGGGGGTTTGGACCGGACCGGACCGGACCAGACCGTTTGGTAAACACTACGTACAGTACCTAGGAAAAAGGAGAAGATCGCGGGTAAATACGATGATGTGAGGTTATAACCAAAGTAAACCAACTTATAATTAGCAAAATAAAGGAAGATTAATTAATAATCTGGGTACATAGTTTTGGGTACACATAGCAGAAAATTTCACTCAAAGTGGCAAAATCATAAGGGTGACCATATTTTTGGGTGGCAAAAACGGAAGGTTTAACTTTCGGATGGCAATTGCTAGATTTCGCAAGTTTTGGGTGACACAGAAAAAATTATGTTATTATTAATTCCGACAATGGTACATATTTTTTGTATGTTGTTAGCAATTCTTGGAACTTATTTTTTTTATGTTACTATAGCATGATTAAATCTTGGATGATATTTTAGGAGCATGCACAAGCTCTCATTCATATGCAGCCCCCTACTGAGATTCCAGCCACAGGTCCTACACCTAGCTAGTTCCAAGTATTGGCTTCGATATTGACATCGCAGTTTGTAGGTATGTCATATAACCCCACTGACATTTTAGTGCCTACATGCCACAGGTCCCTTCTCCACTTTATATCATGTTTGGCCTGTCATAATATCCTAGATGGTGTGTTTGGCAAAATGTTGAATAAGCCTTATTCCGAATAAGACTTATTCGGGATGAAACCAAACACGTTTTGATTAAGTCTTATTCCGAATAAGAGATTATTCAACTCCTTATTCTAATATTATTTATATGGTGGAATTAGAATAAGGAGTTGAATAAATTCTTATTCGGAATAAGACTTATTCAAAACACGTTTGGTTTCATCCCGAATAAGTCTTATTAGGAATAAGACTTATTTTCTCCTTTACTACTCTCTTACATACTAGCATATATAGGTACAGATGGTCGGTATGGGTTATATATGACCGGTGTCAGCAAAATCTTGAGGACTTTGTAGCTTGAGGAGGACGGTCAAGAGGATGAAGGGATCAGTGGGATGGCATGCAGGTTGATAAGAAGGATCGAGGATGAGGAGGTTCGGATCAGGAGGACCAGGAGGCGAGTGATGACGACGACGATGATGCTCCATGTCTGTTCATAAACGACCGCAGCAGACGATCAGAAAAGTTGACATAGATTATCACTATCTAGACGCCCGAGTTGCTATTGATATTATGTTTTTTTTTAATTATTATCTTCTATTATTATGTGCTTATATGATGTGATAAAAAAAACGATCAGAAATATTCCCACGTATATATTATAACGAAGTTTCATATATTTTCTTTCTTGTGATCTCTTGAACAAATGTAACGAAAAATAAATCATTCCTACACATAACAAGATCAACAAATACCACACATGAGTCCTGAAAATTTCATAAATAAGATCTCAAATAATTCCACGGAAAAGTTCATACAGCGGAAGTGAACTTGTGAGCTTTTTTTTTTTTATTAAAACCAATAGAATATGGTTAACGAACATGTGACATACCATGTTTTGTATGATCAAATTATGCATTGAAGAACATAACAGTATAAAAAAATTCGATTGAAATGACAAAAGGAAAAAAAATTGAGTGGAAAATTTGAATCACGCTATAGCATAATCTTATTATAAAAAATAAATATTAATTCTATTTAATTTTTTTAATATAAAATTATTTTTATTAAAAAAAAAGTCGGCTCCCTGACCGTAATAAAGTTTTATATTTGTTTTTTTTTATATATTCATTCGTGCTTTTCTTCCGCGTTCCAGTCCCTACGTTACCGACACATTCTATTCGTGCAATGTATTGAGTGCATCCCCATTTATTTTTATTTTATCCTTAAAAGTTCTAAGTGTACCCATTTTTTATCTTATTTATTAAATTAATTTGACATCTTAAATGTGTCCTACATTATAGAAAGTGAAATTTCCTTCCACCTTTGTTTATCAGTTTGTTTAAGTTTCTCATTTTGAATCCAAACGTTTAGAATATAGATGTGACCCTGGCCAGCGTCCTTAGAATATAGATGGAAACACATATGCAATTATATATGTCCACTGTTTTGAGGGTCTATATATGTACACTGTTAATCACATGTAATTTTTTTCCACTTTAAGATGTTCCAGGAATTAGGGATAGAACTTGATTAGCAAACACACAAGTACATTTATGATATCTCCCTTTCCCGGTTAGCATAACATCATCAATCCTCAAAAGGCAAACAGTATCTCTGTTAGACTAGTATGTTTCTCATGATCAGATGGTACAAAAGGAATCAGAATCGATGTGAACCATAATCTACAACTGTGTACTTTAATTCACTTACTGCCACATGTTTAAGTCTTTGAGAAAGCAATTAAAAAAAAAAAAAAACGAAAAAGATCCCAATGGCCACCATAAATTACGGAAGTTGAGCTAGACTAAAACCATCCCTTCTAAATGGGAGAAGTGCAAATCAAGACTGTTTGTTGCCTGTTGGTGACATACAAAGACAACTTAAGTATTGTTCAAAAAAAAGAAAAGGGGAAAAAAAACAAAAACAACGTACACTCACGCAGCCAATCTTTGAAGCAGGTCCACAAGGGGAGCAATCTATACCGTACGCCTGTCCCTTTTGTTTCCTTTTTATCCCCCGGCCCCCGGCCCCCCCTCGAGGCTTTTGTTTCTTCCCTTCTATTGTATTAATTATTTACTGCATGGATCCTACATTGGTTGAATGGAGTTGGGTATGTCGGGACATTAATTATACGAATATACGTTGACAGAAAAATTTAGATCATGTATTAATTTATTTTCTTGTATAACTTAATGAAAACTTGTTCATGAACCTAGCTAACCACTTGTGCCTCCATGCAAGTCTCGAACTTCTTGTCCCCAACCCCAAGCTAAATGTGTGTTTGTGTTAGATAAAAAAGTATGGGTCCAGCTCATCACTACATATCTATTGACACGTGCTTACTCTCCATCAGCCCTTCAAACCCTTGATACGGTCTCAGCTAACCTCTCCTTTGTCTTCAGAGTGGGACATGCCAATCAAAATCAAGTATGATATACCAGAATAGAATGCATGTGAGTGAAACTGAAATGTATGGCATCAATTCTTCTCTGTGAAAAATAAGAGGGTTTCCATAATCCATATGCCTACATTATAGAGTATTGAAAAATAAGAGGGTTAGACTAATCTCCGAAATATTAATTAGTCAATGATTAGTAAAGATGGAATAATCCAAACCCTACCTGTCATTCTGTCAAACAACCAACAATATTTTCTAATAAGATTCTATCAAAGAGCAATTATAGATAAATCCAGACGAATATCTTGTAACTAGCCAATATAGTTGCAAAATTAGCAACGATTCTGTAATTTTTTAAATTAGGAAAGAGCAAGCCAAGGGCTATATATATTGAATCCTTTGGTGCAAATACAGATTCAACATTAATTTGGGACAGCAGTCATCAATATAAAGCGTTTCAGTTAATTATTCCATAAAACTCTCTAATTTCAAACACTAAGCAATAAGCATTAAGAATCAATGAAGAAATATTCTGTAATTAATATCTCTTAGACAGTGGTCCCCAGCTATACAGATAACATAATTAATCATAACAAGGACAACAATGACCTCCTTAATTAAGAGCAATTACAGCCGTATAACTCTATTCACATTCACAGTATGAAACTTGAAAGTCATTGTCATGCAAAAAAACCATTCTGTAAGGAAAATAAAGAAAATAGTAAACGGACAAGAGAAAATATCACAAGAGAATAAGAGATGAACCAACGAGTTTACTATTCCAGAATAATACAACAATTGTTAATTAAACGATAACTAAAACTCACATGTCCGACCTTAAGCTATGAGAGCCTGGATTCATATATGCCAAAAATATTGTTATAGGCATTAAATTAATGTATCAGCATTGCGAATTATATAGTGCAGAAATCATAATAATGATCTTACAAAATAAACACTATGGAGAGTATGAATGTTTTAAAAATAAAGTCGATAGGGACATGATATTTAGCTAATTAATTACCAATTGACTCTTGTGTATTAATTAATTACTCACACCAACTATTCGTGGTATAAATGTGGTACAACCGTACAACAGTAAAAGATAGTGCAGTGAATCCAGTGATTCCTCAAAGGGAATTGCTATCGGCAACAGCTTTTTTGCTGCCTGCAACATATATTTTTTCTCTAATGACTAAATTGCCCTTTGTATCAACCGTTCTGTTATGACCAAACTTTGCAATTAGTTTATAATTTTCTTTGTTGTTAAAATCAGGAACATCGACCATATACATTCAATTTTGGATCATCAAGTAGTTATACTAAAATGAAATTTCAGTTTCTGTAATGGTATTTGCACAAGCCGAAATGTGATTTCGTTATGAAAGATTGATTTTGTTTCAAGTTATAGTAAGTAGTAACTATACCTATTAGTTTTATAATTAATATCTATGCCAATATTTAACTATGTTCAGGCCCACGATGTGACATAATTAGGCCGAATATGTCAGATTGGGGTCCGATTTTGCCTTTTTTCCTTTTTTGACTTAATTAATTGTTTTTTATTCTACTTTTGGCATGGTAATAAAAGCCACACGTGCGGCTACCAATGCCGTTGTTGAACATTTTTAAAAATTTTTTAATATTATTATTATCGAAATCTAATCAACGTCAAACGTCTTATTGGAGAAAAAAATAATCTTAGCCAAGGCTGTCAAACATGAGAAATGGGCACAGAACAAGTCTGTTTTGTTTTCATTCTGTTTTGGTAAAGAAACAAAAATATTATTTCAATTTCGTTTTGTTATATTAAACAAAATGGTTTTTTTTGTTTCGTTTTCAATTACCATTGTAATTTCTTAGTTCTGCATTTAATTTTGGAAATAAGAATAAGAATTTTTGTTTAGATTCTGAAAGAGAAATAATTTCCTTTTCCATTTATGTTTCATTTTGGACAGAACGAAACAAAAACGTGAGAAACGAGAGTATATTGATAGCCCTAATCTCAGTCAACTAAAGTATTGATAATTTCTTTTGAAACAAGAATTGGGATTTTGTTTTAAGGCAAGTCTCGTTTTACTTTTTCTTTCTGCTAATTAATCAGACCTCTCAAATAACGGCTAGAGAGATGAATTATTTGGAGATAAATGTTGGTTGTAAAGGTGGAGAGCATGTTGTGCGCGCATACAGAGATTCCTGAATCCTGACAATTGAATCTGAAAATATAAATGACGTGATATGTGTCGAACTGTTCTGACACATGTAAGAATGACACGTCGTTAACGGTTTGGTAAGAATTAATTATTTATGCAATATTGTATCCATTCCAACCTAACCATATATTCATCTGGTGAGACTTTATTTATTTATTTTCTTTCTTTATGGTTTTTTTTAGGAATCGAAATTAAGTAACTCTTAATTAGGATGTTAATTAGATATATGAGTTCAAAACACGAAAAGAAGAATCTGCTTTCTATGTAAGAAATTATAGCAAAAAAAATATGGAAATTGATTAGTGCCATCCCACTCCGCGCCATCGCGCTGCACAGCGCCTTAGCGAAAGTCAGAGCAGTGTTCTATCCCCTCTACTCATCCAATGCGTATTTTTTGTTCATTTCGTTTTTATAAGTGTTCACTTTAATATGTATAAATGTTCACTTTGCAGTAAAATTGTTTACTATTTTATAAGTGTTCGCTAGACCAAATATGTTCATTTTGATTTTTTTTTTTTTTGCCAAATGTTTAGTTTGGTCAGTACAAATGTTCAATTAATTGAGTATAACTGTTTACTTAGTTGCAACAGAAAATATAAATGTTATGAGCAAACATGTTTATTTTATTAAGTATAAATGTTCAGTTTAGTAAGTATAAATGTTTTGTTATTTAAATATAAATATTCAGTTAGTTGCAACAGAAATACAATTGTTATAAAAAAAACCAAGCAAAGGGGTCACGAATCGGACAAAAAATACATGTAAAAATTAGAATTGGAAATGAACCGATCCGGTTCAAATTATTTTTTTCTGTTTCTACCCCTGCCTCCTAACGCACCTTTTGACCACATGCGACTTTGATCCTAGCGCGATTCCGATGCATTAAATTGAACACTTATTATTTTTAAACTAAATATTTATAATATATAGCAGGATGACGCGAATGATTATTCCGCCGATGGCACAGAAAAAATATATATGAAATAATATATTGCTTACTGCAAAGATCATTAAATGAATCTCTCGTATCAACGAGCTCGGGGATCCAAATATTTTTTTTTTTTTTTGAGGAATCGGCCCATGGGCTTTGTATTGAAATAAAATAGAGTAATTGTTGTTTTCTAGCTTAATTGTTGTTTTTCAGTTTTTTTACTTTTTTCTTTTAGAACTTTGTTTAGTCTTAATTTTATGTTTGTCGTTCTAGATTTTAGTAGTTTGGGTCGGCACCTTGTTATGTTGGTATCTGAGGTTCATTGATGTAAGACTTTTCTTAATTAATGTTAAGCCCATGGGCGTTTATAAAAAATAATAATAATAATAAAATAGAGTAGTACATATTACAAGTTCTACGGCAAATTAATTAAAAAGGTACACACAAAACAAATCCTAAAATAAAAGTAAAATAAGAATAAAAGGGTCCAATTATCTAACACAGTAACATGTAGTCCAAAAAGGTCCAAGCATGAGCGCCGAGACTTGAACCAAATATCTCTAAAACCACGTTTTAATTTTTTTAAATAAGGTGTTTAATTATAGTAAATTTTTCAGTTGTTTATATTAAGAATTTTGGTGTTGATGCAATTTGCTTTTTTTGACCCCAGAAAAGGGCATTACGTAAATTCTTAACTCATTCATATACGGAAATTTGTTTACTGTGTAATATACTCCAATTCAAAATTGTTTGGTTAAATTCATATTTGACCTTTTTTTTACATAAACTTTTTTAATCTAATCTAAGTCGCACAACAAAATTGTGATGATATTCATTTGTTATTGAGTTGTTAAATTTTGGGGAGTGGCTAGTGTCAAACATATAGGACACAAGCACTTGTCGAACATGATAAAATTTAATTTTTTAAGATTAGAATGGCCGATCCAAACCGCTCAAACTGTTGTATGTTATAAAATCTCCATGGAGAGCAAATTTTATATTTTTTTCAAATTTTTTTAATATTTTTTTGGAATATTTTTATATGCTTAATCTAAAAAGTTATGAACCCTCCAATTTAGAAAATTCGAAAAAAATAGTTAAAAAATTCGAAAAAATATAAATTTTGATTTTCAAAGATATTTTAAATAAAGAGATCATATTGGGCGGTTTGGATCGGCCATTTCAAATTTTAATGACCGATATTTGGATCGTGTTTGACGTCCTATATGTTTGATTCTAGCATTACTCTAAATTTTGTGCATTAAATTTTTATGGATTGATGGTTAATTCCAAAACCTTAAATTTCTGTCTATTAATTATCTTTGAAATGTTTAGCATAATAATATTTTAAGGTTCTTACAAATAATAATACTCTTCAGATCGGTGAAATTGGCTCAACATTAAAAGTCATTTTCAATTATTCTTAAAATAAAGAACGAAACAGCTAGCAGCCTGATTTATGTTCAGTTTCAGTTGGATGACCATAAATTGATTTTGGGTCTTTTCCTAAATATTTCGAAATAATTAACGGTCAGTGAAGCCAAAGGCATATTATTACCATTTTTTTAGATAAAAGGTTACTTTGGCCACCATTATTACCAATAATTCGTAAATAGTTATCGTCATTATTAGTCAGTGAAAATGTACTTTTTGAGCTGCCTAGCGTCTTAGGTGTGTTTGATTGGCATGGAATAAGTGGGTATATAATAAGGAGGCTAATGTCCAGTTTTGGATCTAACCAAACACAAAGTTAAGGTGTGTATAAGTGTGTTCCCTATTCCTCCATAGAAGAGCGAGGTATTAGAACTTGAATTCATAATTAATATTTGCTTTCCTCCATTTTATACTCAATGCATCATCCAAACAACATTGGAAAATAAAAATATAAGCTCTATCCTCTATCAAAAGTAATCATTATTATCCTTCTTCCTTATTTCTTACTCATGGTTATCCTTATTTATCTTCACATAACCAAACAAACCTAGCTTAATCAAATTACTTTAGAAAAATGCATCAGCCTATAAGTTTTTATGTTTAGCATCATATCAAACCTTGTTATGATATCTTTTCATGGGACAATTAATCACTTAAAAGTCAGCCTGTTCGTTTGAAAAAGAAGATGCATAACATCAACATTAAACGAAAAAGAAGATGAACACAAGTACACAACTGTACTGAGCTAAAGAAAAGCGGATAAGTATATGTTGTCATAGTTGAAACATATATAATTAGTATCTTTGGGGTCGTTTGGATCGCTTAGGAATTTGGAAAATTTGGAGAAGTTACAATTTCTAGGAATAAATTTATTGAAAAGTGTGTAATTTTGTGAAGAGTTTGAATTGTTTATAATAAATTTATGGTAGAAAGATGAAATTCCCCAAATTCCTTGGTGTCTCGGTCAAGCCTGTCCTCCTCACTCTTCTTTCCTCATTAAGAAATATGACAATTTCTCTTTAAGCATGCGGTTGAGGATCACCCAATCCTTAATCTGCTTCTTTAGCACTAATTTCATAAACTTAACAAAGTGACGAAAGTGAACCTCTACCGTTCAAGATTGCACAAGGTTGTCATTTTGAAATTCCGATTTGATTTGTATTTTGATTTAATTTTATTTTCTCCTGTATCGATCGCTAGCCACGGGCTAAAACTTTTTAATAGTCATTTAGTCATTTAGGCTCCGTTTGGATAAGGTGTGGAAAGAAAAAAAGAAAAGAAGAAATGGGAAGAAGTATTGAAAAGTATGTAACTTTATGAAGAGTTTGAATTGTTTATAATAAATTTATTATTTTATTTTTTTTTCTCTTTCTTCTCAAATAAAATCCAAACGGAGCCTTACTAATTAAAGATGGGCCGGACTTACCCTCATTTTTGCTTAAAAAAATATTGCACGGACTTTCGAAGCACCGCGCGTCTATATTCAAGTACAAAAATAAATTAGATTTTAATAAAAGTTTAAAGATCATTTTGGTCGGATTGAAGAAGTTTTATATATTAAATATTAAATATAATGGTCAGATTATTTACTATTTTTTTAGATTTTTAAAAATCATAGTTATTGAAGGGTCCAGAATTGTTTAGATTAAGAATTTTGTAAAATATCAAACAAATACTAAAAATTTCAGAAAAATATAAAATTTTGTCTCCAATGAGAGTTCAATATGGAGAACACATTGAACGGTTCGGATTGACTGTTAGAATCTTGAAAATTGAGATTTGATCGTAGCTGACGATTACATCCGTCAATCGTGGCTGATTTTAGATCTATCTACTGTTATTTTCGAAACTATATCGTCTGTTATTTCTCAAAAATAGGTAATCTTTCCACTATATCGTCGGCCGCTTACAAAAATAAACGCCAATCATAGATCCGACAACCAAACGTGATATCTCTGTAGTTTGTGAGCATCCCATGGCGGGCAACTTTAGTGCAGAGTGCAGACGTGCTTAAATGTGTACCTTTGTGAATAAGAAAATGAAAAAAGTATATAAATATTATAAAACAACAACGTATAAGACAATCCCCGTCAGCTCCCGCGCGGGACCGTTCAGCGCAGTCTACAAACCGTCCGATCTGATCTGGACGGTTCGGGCCTATCAATCTAGTTACATACACGGGACTCCCTTTGCCATTGAGATTAAATCAGACGGTTATGATTCCTGCGCTGCACGGTCCCGCGCGGGACTGGATTTCATTTCCGTGTAAGAGTATCACAGGTTTTCAGGTACTTGTCTAAATTAGGAAAATCCTCGGGTTTAAAAGTATGGATACTTCTAGTCTTCCAGATTAGAGTGTTCTGCACTTCGATCTGTTCCAACATTAGTTAGGAATGAATTATATACGGAAACGTATATAGCATTATTTTAAAGCACATTCATGGATCTTATACTTTTTAATTTACATCAGGAAGTCATCCACAGGAAAACAGGCAGTCCCTTGCACCATCCATTCTTGCAGTTTCTCACGAAACACAGAATTGTTTCCAAAGCAGGGCAGTAGTAGGTTGTCTCTTGCAGCACTAGAACTTACATGCATTTCAACTCTTCTGCCAACAATTGGTTCCATGTTCAATTGCAAAGCTGTATCTTGTGTGATTGTCGGCCGGATTAGATTGCCAGTTATGGATGCAGTAACTTGACCTGACAACCTGCCTCGGCGCAATTTCTTCTTAAGGAACGTGTTCCAGTAGTTCTTGATTTCATTATCTGTTCGTCCTGGGAGACGACCAGCTATTAGTGACCACCTTAGTTGCAAAAATTGAAAATTTGTTAGTCACGAAAAAGAATTCAAGCAAGCTATTAATGACCATCTTATATTGAAAAAGACGAGAAAATAACTGAACTCTTTTATTATTTTTCTTGCCAAAATAAAATTATGGACGAATTTTTTTTCTAATTATCATGTGCATGAAAACAACTATCCTACAGCCATTAAATAACTTTGTGAATTTAGCCAATTTAAGAGTTGCAAGTACAGCTCCTATTGTGGAATTGCAGTTGTGACTTATTTTTGTACAAAAGATACAGATGAATAATAGTGAATTAATCTTTTTGAAGGCTCTTTTTTTTTAATAATCTCCAACTAAAGGTACGGATAAACAACAATTCAATATATTGTTCAAAGAGATTCACCTGTTCCCAAGCAGATTATGTAATCTTACAATAAGATCCTCCTCCTCCAGTGTAATGTTCCCTCGCTTAATATTCGGTCGAAGGTAGTTCAGCCACCGGAGCCGACAACTCTTTCCACATCGATTAAGTCCTAATTACCACAAAATCTTTTGAAATTACTAAGTCGCGTTTTGTTGTGATATTCGAATTGGAATTTTATAGAATGATGTTAAAAACGGGCATGCTGATAGTATGAATATGATCAAGTTCAATGTATACAAGTGAAGTTTAGTAGGTCTCATGTCCAAATTAAATCAAATAGGTTCACGCAGAAATACAATTTAATCAAATCGAACCAGCTTTCATAGGGAGTTGTGTCCATTTGCCGGGGCCATTCACTTTGATATATGATGCAAGTATGTGATCTTCTTCCTTTGTCCATGTGCCTCTGTTCAATCCGAGAGAATTTAGTTTGGTTCCTGCCATCTCCCCTGTCTCTCTTTTCTCTCTCTCACTGTACGTCTTCTGTGGCTCTGTGTTTCTCGTGTCCTTTTCTAATTTTATTTTTTTGGGTCTTCCTACGTTTAAATGTTTGAGTTCTCTTTTTTTGCAGCTAATACTAAAGGTTGATCCAATCACTTTCATTAGTTACCAAACCAGTAGAACAAAAAAATAAAGGATGGAGAGTTGAAATAGGAATTCACTGGAAGTTAAATGCACTCTGCAATAATCCTACGTACCTCACCATTCTTTAATAAAATTTATAAATACTAAAAAATTTTCTTTGCTTTGCTTCGAAAAAAGTACATGTTTAAAAAATTATAATAACATTTTTTTTATCCAATAATTTATCATTTAGAATTTTAACCACAATTTTTTTTAACTCTACAAATTTGCACAATGCAAAATGATATGATAAGTCGTATACAATTCATTCAAAAATTCACACTTTAGGTTTATCATATTTATAATCATAGTGTATTTTTAAGAAAAATAATAAAAGTCACATTTAAATGGCAAAAAAAAAATATGAACCGTCTAATTAGGATAATTAGAATTAAGGTATAAACGAAATAAAACGGTGGATAACGTAGATAATATGGCATGACTACGAAGCTCAGAAATTAAATCATTTTTTATCTGCGATTATTTTCTTTATAAATAAATGTAATTATTCTTGATGGTTTACATTTCAGGTCCTCTGTCTTTCAAGTAGAGCCATCCAATCTCGAAGCCAATAAAATTTCACTTCCAATTTGACAGAAAAATAGCCAGAACCCTATAGAATAATTTGAGTCGCGCCAGAGGGGTTTACTGAGAGGTTTCTCAGAATGTGATGTAATAGACTTTGGATGTTATTTAATGTTTTGCCTACGGGCGTGTTAACCTTGAAAAAAAAATTTGACAGAAAAATAGCCAGAAACTATAGAACAAATATTCAGAACATAAAACATCGGAATACATACTTATCGATCGATTATCCCCCATTTCAGTTTCCCTATATAATAGTTCAATAATCTTCATATGTGTTGGATGGAAAAAGACAAGGGCAAGACACTTGTTTTTCTTAAAAAAATATATATATATCTTCATATGTGTTGGACACATAGATAGACCTGTCAAACATTCATAGTGTTAACGAAAATTAGGTTTTACGTTTAACGTTACGTTTAGGGAACAGAAATGAGTTGTTCTTACGTTTAACGTTACGTTTATTAAACGTAATGGTTTTATATTCCGCTTAATGTTAAATTTTTTATAACGGAATAACCGTTAAAGTTTTATTTCCGTATTTTCCATGCAGATGGTTAAGCTATCAAAAACCATTTTACAAATTTTAACAACTAACATAGCAATTTTGTAAGCACCAAATTATAACACATCAAAGCAATATATATATATATATATATATATATATAGTAAATATAACAAATTACAAGATATCAAGCCAAAGAGTTAACATATCTCAAACTATGAAGCCAAATAGATCTCAAGCATATACTACACAATAACAAACCACTAGACCAGAGCATACTTCATATTACATAAACTAGAGCATACACTTCTTTGAATTCAACTTAAATCTCAAGCTATTCCTCAGTTTATCCAATCTCAGCCAATGGCTAAATATAAAATCATAAAACACATTTATCATCATAGGAAATCACTGCTTGAGATCTAAGGAGCCAAAGAGTTGACACAACTCCAGGCTTCAACCACGCAATTACATTACCAACTATTCCAAATGTCAAAATGCCAACTTGCCAAGCATACAAATAAGTACATAACATAATAATACAAGGAGCCAAAGAGTTAACAGAACTCTAGGCTTCAACTGTTCCAAAATGCCAATGTGTCAAAGAGATAACCAACTGTCCAACATGCCAAAATGTCATTGCCAAGCATATATCTGAACCAAAATGATTGAGACTTTGAGAGTACCTCACCAAAGCTCGTACTAATTGGTGGCAGTGTCATCCCCATCAGGTACTGCTTCATCAATAGACCAAAGTACCTCACCAAAGTCTCCACCAATTTTCTTAAATAACATAATACCGTCGTACCGGTGACTGAAGCTCTCAACCATTCTTGAGCACATATAAGAGCCTCAATACTTTCATCATTTAATGAGCTCCTTATTGGACTGAGAGTTCTACCACTATTGCTAAAGGTAGACTCAGATGCCACAGTAGAGATTGGGACAGCTAGGATGTCTCGAGTAAGCCAAGACAGAATTGGGTATTTGGCTGCCTTTAGTTTCCACCATGACAAGATATCAAATTCAACATCCAAATTGTTTTCATCTAATGCATCAGCTAGATATTCCTCTAACTCTGATTTTTTAGGATCAGCCCTCATTTTATTTTTCAAATAATCTTTCAATCCAGCCCTTGTGTCACTTTCAGTTTCTCTAGCTGATGCACTACTAGCTTGCCTATGAAACAAACATTGAAGTTATTCATAACTTGTATATCAAAATAATAAACATCAACCAGAGTGTATGCATGTAAATAAACATCAATTCTGACTAAATAAACGTGTATATGCATATACATAAACAGACTGTATGCATGTAAATAAATATCAACTTGTATAAATTAATATCAAGCATGTATGTGCATATACATAAACATCTCTTCTGACCTGCAAGCATGTATACGCATGTAACTACAAAATTGCACATATTGAGATTAATAACAAGTTGAGAGTTTACCTCACTTGTTGTGATGAGCTACCAACTTGTTCATGTGACCGCTTATTGTATGCTTTTTCATAATCCTTGAATAATGCATTAATGCAAATATTCAAATTGGCCATGAATGTGTCATAGTCATTAGGATACATCTCCTTGATATAATACTCAACAACACCAAGTTTTGATCTAGGATCAAACACACAAGCAATTGCTAGCAACATGTTGCCACCGGTCCAATACTTGTTTAAGCATTTAAGTTAGGTATTAACTATTCAGTAGTAAAAAAGAAGTTCATTAAAAAATACTTTAATGGAAGAAATAAATTGATGACAGAAAATGTTTAAGCATTTAAGCATTTTATGTTTACATAAATAAATTGATTTACACATAAATATTTAATGGCAAAAAGTATTTTACACAATTACACATAAAGAATTAATCATTTTACATGGTTTAATTAATGACAAAAAAGTAATTTCCCCATGTCATTACTCATTACACATATTAAGACATAAAATGATTAGTTATTAAATACAGATATTAACTACACCTATTAAATACAGTCTGTATTAATAGTTACCAATGATTAACTACACCAATGATTACCAATGATTAACTACACCTAATAGTTATTAAATACAGTATGTTAGTCTGTATTAACTACACGTATTAATTGTTCAGTAATTAATGGTGTCGCGGCTTTTTCGTTATTCCCTCGAAGAATAGGATTTGGGATTCCTCGAGAAATGGGAACATAGCCTTGGATTCACCCCCCTTAAGGTTCGATCTCAGTTCGAGTATCTCTTAGCAACAAGAGAACCAAAACATGAGTCGCTTCTTAAAGAGGTTTGTTGATTTTGCGAGTCCTTTCTTTCCAGTAGGCGCAAGCCCCTACTGTTAATTACCTCGTGATCGCTCACGAGAACCTCTGATTAAGGGATCTGAAGAATTTTATGTAAAGGCTAGGAGGAGTCATTTGTTTTGTGTTTATTTTATTTCTTTTGGTTTAGACCGGACTCGATGGGTGTACCAAACCTAATTAACGGGACCCAATTGAGGACACTTGAATGATTTTGTTATTTGATACAGACTCTATTTTTATTTCTTGCTGTTGGGGCGTTATTTTAGATCCCTAAGCTATTTTGGGCCTTTGGACGATTTGAATTTGGATTTGAGTTTTCAAGGTTATTTTGGACCTTGGGATTTGGATTTGATTTGAAGGCTATTTTGGGCCTTTCGATTTGATTTGGATTTGATTTGAATTTCAAGGCTATTTTGAGCCTTGGATTTGAGTTTGATTCGAAGGCTATTTTGGGCCTTTCGAGATGGATTTAATTTGAAATTCCAAGACTATTTTAGGTCTTGGATTTGATTTGGATTTTCTTGGGGTTATTTTAGACCACTTCTTGAGAATCTCCGATCTTGAAGTTGCTTGAAATCGATTTCAATTTGATGAAGAGATTTCGTTCCTTTGACTGGAGAGGTTTCGGTCTTGATTTCAGGATTCGTGTTTGGATTTTTAATTTCTTGAGTTTCTCCATGGGTTTCATCATTTTCACAATTTCCTTTTTATTTTTATTTTTAATTTTAGACTTTTGAAATATCTTTTTATATTTTTAGTTATGTTTATTTTCAAAAAAATACTTGTTAGTTAATATATTCTCTTTAAATTCTCAATGTTTATTTTTGAAAAAAAACTTGTTAAAAATAATTTAATTGAGTTTTAATATCATTTTAGAATTTTACAAATTGATTTAACATTATTTTAGAATTTTATAAAATTAATTTAATGTTGAAAATACTTTAAAAAAAATTTCTGAATTTCCTACTATTTTTAATGAATTTTTAAAGTTTATGATGATTTGGAATTTTCTGGTTGGTCCACGTCAGCAGGGAAGGTTGACGTGGCCGCTGAGTTGATCTAATTTGGCGCTGATGAACCCGCTGATGTGGCATTTTATTTATTTATTTTCCTGACAGATGGGCCCCACGTGTCAGGTTTATTTTAAATTCAGAATATTTGGTGTAACGAGTCACTGTCGTGTCAGCGACCCGCCACAAATGAGATAGCTACAGAAGATCTAATCGTGACGCGAGTTTGAACCCGTCTTCCCCACCTGGAAATGGCTTTTTTGCAGAAAGGTCCCCGTGTTTTCTCCGGCGGAGTTGCAGCGCTTCAGACCACTATTGACGTTGATTTTGAATGCGTTGGAATCGTAGGACTGAGGAGAAGACGTTAGCGCCATCAATTGGGGCTGTGGAGCATTGTTCTGTCTTGTGAGACCTGAGGACCTTCGAGTAGCCATTAATGGCGCTTTAAGCTTCTTGATTACCATTCTCTACCAGAAGGAGGTTTTTTGCGCTCATGGAAGTGCCTTGAAGATTTTTGTGAAATCGATTTCAAGTGGGAGAGCTTGGAAGTAGATGAACTGGACTGAGGCGTTTCGACTTAAAAGGGATCTGATTTAGGTTTCTTCTGTGGGGCCCACTAAGCAGTTCTTTTGTGCCAGAAGTGATGTAGGTCGCTTCAGGGAATCAAACTTAGCTTTTCTATGCTCTTGTTTCAGCTTGAGATGTCATAGTTGATCATGGGAAGCATCGAGGCAAAAGATGTATTTTGTTTACCCTTTATTCAATTTTCAACTTTGCATGTAGGTGGTTTTACAGCAACAGAGTTTGATTTAATGCCTATTTTAGACCCATTTGAATTTGTTTTATATGCCCAAATCATCATAGGGAGTGAGAGCAAGTGGTTTGACATTTGTCATGGTTTGCAACTTTCTCAACTTAGCAAATTTAGTACTGTTTTGACAATTTTTCATTTGAGTTATTCAAAATGCAGAAAAATCACTTGCATATGACATAAACAAAGTACTTAGAGCTGTTCAAAGGAACTGTTGAGTTTGTTTAATAAGCAGTTTTGATATATGTTCTCCTTTGGCAGAATGTTCATTTGATCATGCAATTTTCTGTCTTTTTGTCAATGAATGAAAAGAAGAAATATTGTTCTTCACCTGACATTCTGAAAAGTTGTAAGAAACATCCTTTGATATATTCATGAGTTTTTTACCAAAAGGTCCCAGCTTTGAAAAATAACAGTTTGCTAGAAAATGACCCTTGTTGCTTTATCTTAAAAATGATAATTGTTATTGCATGCTGTCCATGGGTTATGTCCTTGATGTTTATGTGCATTTTTTTATATTTTTATGCAAATAAAACCCTGTATTTTCATTTATTACATTTCTGACCAGATTTTGTGTTGCACCTACACATATTTTCCTCATCATGGCATAACTTAATTTAGTGCATACTTAATTGAATACATAACAAGCATAATTTGACATGCTTATCATGTATTTAATCCAAGCAAACACTACTCAACTAAGGACTCCAAAGCTAGGCTAAGGAGTAGCTTAGATGAGTTCGTCCAATTACATTCTTCATGCGCTGTGCGCAATTAGATTGTAATTGGAGTAGTTGATTACATTTCATATTTCATTGGATTGATCTTCTCATGCGCTAGGCACAATTGAAGCTCAACCCAGATTTTTCTATTTTAAATCTCAAGCAAGCAACACTATAAGAACTGAATTCAAATCTTCAATTGCTCAAAACAACTTCTTTGATTCACACAGGGATGATTTACAAACAGCAACTATTTAATTTCACCTTCCTTTCTCTCTATTCCTTACTGTTTGATGAAATGCCCTCTTACAATTTCACTCGAAATCTCTCAATTTAGTATGGTAACACTATTCTAACGCTAGCCTAATTTGGCGGCTCTCTTCTTTTTCTCCTCTGCTTTTTTTTTTTTGCTTTGATTTGGGGGCCTTTTATAGGCAATTGGATTAGGGCTATGGTTTGAAGCCGTGAACATCTTCACCGTCTGATCTTGATCCCGTGGCTCCAAATGGGCTGCGCTAGGGCTTAGTTTAGGGAAAACTAGGGGCGGGGAGCCTGGTTTCGCATTGGTGGACGGAGAGGAGCCACGTCGTCGCCATTTTTCCATTTTACCCGGCCTTCGCGCGGTAAGAACTGCGATTTCACTCCTCTGTCCTCTTTTACTCTGGTGAAGAAGAAGACCCCTTCACTTGGGCCCCACCTGTAAGAGCTAATGAGAGAGACGGAGATAGGCAGATTGGGTTCATGGTTAGCCAATAGAACATTTCAAATTTCTGTGCATGGTTCATAAGGAACGGATGCATTTAATCAATCACAGGGGATGGTAATTCTTCTCTGGGGGACAGCGACCTTCCTTGCCCCTGCTGGATCCGCTCCAATGGATGCACGCGCCAGGGGTTTTCAATTTTTTTGTGATTTTCATTCAATTTCCTCGATTTATCATTTATTTTTCAATGCTGATCCAAAATAAATTGTTTAGGGGCCTTCCCATGGGTATTTTTGGATGAAATTTTATGGGTAGGCTTAGAAAAATATAAGGAATTTAATGGTTCAACTGGTTTTGCTAAATTCCTCATATAATTATTTTGGTAATTTTGTGAAATTTTTTGGGTTTGTTTGCAAATTTTGGCATTTGTGTGGGCATTTTTGGTATTTGAAAGTTATGATAAATCATCATAATTCTTAAGGGATTTTTGGGTAAATTTTGAGGATTTTTGGAGTTTGTTTGGTATTTTTCGTAATTTGATTTTGATTTTTGGCAATTTGGTCTTTGCTGTTTGACTTTTGATTTTCGCAATTTGGTTTTGATTTATTTGATTTTAAGGGTTTAATTTTTAGGGTCAACAAATGGAAGACACAAATACACAATGATTAGCTACCAATAATTAACTAATTACTACTTGTATTAATTGTTCAGCAATTAATGACAGTATTAACTATAAAATGGACTATTAATTACTAGAATGAGACAATGATTAGTTCACAGTTTGCAAAAAATATTTGAACAAGTTAGATTACTAGAATGAGACAATAATTGTAAAAAAAAATGTACCACAACTTGTGCCTTGATTCCAGCTCGTTTTGCTTCCAAGCTCAAGTTAGATTCTTCCAAATTTTTTTCCTGAGTGAGTACTGTGTACTGAGTTGTATGTATAGCATCAAACCACAAAAAAAAAGAAGAAACAACAGTTACAAATAGAAGAACAAAGGCCAACAAAAAAGTAGAATACCTCGAGAATACTAGATCTTTCTTTCCTCTATCTCTCTTATGTTGTTTCTTTCTTTCTTTCTCTGTCTCTAACTCTTTTTTTCTTTGTCTTTTTCCGTCCCTTTTTTCCCTTCCAGTTCCAGATCCATACGAGTATATGACCATATATACAAAAACAAATAACGATTTATCAATCATCATTATTCACCAGTAATTATGGCTATTGACAACTGACAAGTAGCTAATTAGGTAGAGTACTGAGTACAGAGAGAAACGGCTCTTCACCTCATCAGGAATCATGGCTATAAGGCTATTGACAAGTGATCTGCCTTGCGAATTGCAATCGTCACTCTTGGGAGTTGGGTTTGAGTCTGCCATTGCCATGGATACCGTGCCGAGAGCTGAGAGTCAAAGAGAGAGAGAGAGATGAAATGAAATGAGGCGTGCGAGAGAAGGAGCAACGCAACCTAGGTATACTTATCCCTAGTTTTCTCTGTCACTCCACTCTTATTTGCTCTGCAATTTCCCTATCCCATACTCCTGCAATCATATTCATATCGATATATATCGTATATTATATATCGTATCTGATTAAACGTTAAAACGTAAAAAACGGAACGAAAATGAATTGTGACGTTTACGTTACGTTTTTCAGCAGAAATTACGGCCCATTTCCGCTTACGTTACGTTGGGCCAAATTTAACCATTTTGGGCTATGTTTAAAGTTCCTCATCCACGGAACGAAACGTTAAAATATTTAAGCTTTGACAGGTCTACACATAGACCAAAAAGTGTAAAAGGTTTTGACACGTGTTTGACAAGCACAATATGTTTTGACACGGTGGCACTGGAATATGTTTGACACATGGTCTACAAAGTTAATTTCCATTGATTTAACATAACCTTATGTCTGATTTGATCACTCAACTTTGGTTTGTACAAACTTACTGATCCTCGATCTTTATGCAAATTATTTCATTATGTCCATTTTAAATTCTAAGTACACAAATTCTAGCGGTTCTTTATAATTACTGGGTGATAAATAAATTATTTTATAATTATAATTTGAGAATTATTGTACGAAAAATTATTTTATAATTATAATCTATAAAAAAGAGCATTTCATTAAATTTGAGAATTATTGTACGAAAAATTGTAGAGAGGTTGTTACGCACTGAAGGTCGGATCAACAGTCAACAGCGAGGTCACGTGTGGCGGTGTGGAGGAATCCTCTCTTTTTCTAAACTGAGCAGTGGGACAAACAATAACCAATGGAGCCGAATCAAAGAAAAAGTTCACTGTTTGGGTCAGTTTCAGTCGAATCAACCAGACTACAGACTACATACAGTCTCTTCTCTCTTTTCATTCTTTCTTCTTCTTCATCATTACTAGCCCGCTTTATTGGATTATGTTTAGCCTTGTTTGGTTTCAGACTTTCAGGTAACTGGTGTTTTAGAAAAATAAAAAATAATATTAAAATATTCCTAAATTTCGGAAATATCACTAATTTAATCGGAATTATATTAATATCGTTCTTTGAAAAAATGAGACCAATATCGTTCTTCAAAGAACGATATTGGCTAACTAATATTGTTTTTTTGGAAGAACGATACAGGCTGATATCGTTCTTTCAAAGAACGATATTGACCATACACAGCCTAACATAATTTCCTTAACCATTTGAAGTGTTTTTTTTTTTACATTTTTTTAATAATTCTAATCATTTTCTATGAAAATTAATACTTGTAATATATTTAGAAATTGTAAGAATTACAATGCGATTAATTTAAGAGATGCAAAATAAAAATTACACAACATAAAATATATTACATCAATCTTGCCCATATGATTAAATACAAATTGTTACATAAAAGTAATAAATATGATTACAACGCATGAGATTGGCTAATTCCTTCCCATCTAGGAATGATGTTCTTTCTCTTTTGTCCTGAACGTGCAAACTCGCTTCCTATCCTCTTCCCCCACTGCTTTCACTTGGTCCGCTGCTACTTGATGTCCCATGACTGTCCCGTTATTTGATGCCTACTGACTGGTAGGAACAGTGGCGGATCTAGAAAAAATATCTAGGTGGGTCTAACAACCTCTGTTTAAGTCTTCAGCCCCACTTTTAAGTGCTCCAATGGCAGAAAAAATTAGCTGGGGCTAAAGGGGGGCTCCAAGGGCTCGACGGCGTGAGGTGGAGCTCTAGCCCCACCCGCCCCGGTGGTAGATCCGCCCCTGGGTAGGAAATCGGTCCGAAATTGACTGTGAATCCATGCTAATGGAATTTCGGCGTGATTGAAGACCTTCTATTCCAAGTTATAATTATAGTATTGCACTTATTTTGTTTCTGTATTTTCTTATATTTTGGACAAAGGACATGTGTGCTCTGATAACTCTAAAAAAGTATTCTAACGGTCTCTATCTATTATAGCAAAGGACATACGTGCTCTGATCAAACATGAAAAAGTTATGTAAAAGAACAGGCATGTTCTAAAAAAGAGTTAAGCGTGCTCCAATGAGTTTTGAAAAAAAATTCACGTAAAATTAATTATCCCTTTATAACTTACTACCCTCAACCATCGTCTTCATAAGAAATTTCCCACCATCGGCATCGTTTGGATGCATTGAGAAGAAGGTAGGAAGAAGGAAGAAGAAAGAAAGGAAGAAATAAATTATAAACAATCCAAACTTTTCATAAAGTTACACACTTCCCAATACTTCTTTCCACTTCTTCTCTTTTTTTCTTCTTCCCACACCTATCCAAACGGAAGAACACAAATTAATAAATTAAATATTAAAAATTAACAAATTAAATATCCAAACGGAAGAACACATTTGCGTGGTAATTATTTTAAATAATAAAATAAAATATCCAAATGAATTTCACAGATTAATAAATTAAATATTTTAAATGAATTTCAGCATAATTATTTTAAATTTATTTGTTTTCTTTACATAGAATTTTTCTCCTTGATACTAATAAAGTAGTAAATATGAAAGTATTTGTCTTTCGGTGGTCATATTATCTCCTATGAGAAGAACATCGGAAGAAACGATGCGTGGTTGAGACCCCAGTAACAACTAATGCCAAATTTTAAAATAAAAATATAACTAGTTCAATTTATAATATATTATTTTTTAGAAATAAATAATAAAGTAACTAAATTTATTATTTTTATAAAGTTTGAGCAGTATTATCATTATTTATAGTTACTCAGGAAGATTGGGAGGTTCTTTCCACGTGAATAAGTAATGAAGAAGGGAGAGAAGGGGGGAAGCGAAGAATGAGAAGGACAAAAGAAGGAATATCGTATTTATATAAAGGATGAATGACTAGTGTCGATCTCGGAAAGAACGATATTATATAGCTAAAGAAAATGAGTAGAAGTATTAAAAAATTTATTAATTTATATTAAAAATATTAAAAAAAAAACACTTCAAATGACAAAAGATTGTGTTAGGCCGTGCTAATATCGTTCTTAATTTGAAAGAACGATATTGGTATCACTGTTTCATAAAACGATATTATAATACAATTTATATAATTTCGATTAATTAATTTAGTAATATTTTTTCGAAATTCATAAATATTTTAGTATTATTTTTTCGGCTCCCACAACCAGAAGCCACAACAAGGGTGATTGAAGATTTTATTTTGTTTTTTTTATTTCAATATAGAATGACGGATTTTTAATAGGATCTAGAAGGTAAAAAAAAATATTTCTTTTGCTTTATTCATAGTCAATCAGAAAATTTTCAACATATAAAATTTATAATACTCTCAAAGGGGCTGTTTGGATTTCCCAAGAAATTTGGAAAATTTCATCTTCCTATCATAAATTTATTATAAACAATCCAAACTTTTCACAAAGTTACACACTTCCCAATAAATTTATTTCTAGGAATTGCAACTTTCCTAAATTCCCCAAATTCCTAAGCAATTCAAACGGCCCCAAATATGCTACTAGAGTATTGAAGGATCAAACGAAGCTATGTTCCACAATCAATTTTATGTATCCAAAATAAATTAAAAACTTCAAAAGAATGATTTTCTTTGTACTCATGAAATCATACATAACTTCTACGATATTATTACTAATCATTCGTTTCCCATGTAATTCATTTAACACTAATTGTCAAATAACAACTCTTTTGATATTTTTTTATTTTTATTAAAAGAAATAAGCAATTTATATATTGTAATATTTGTCTTAGACCGTTTAGTAAAAATCAGTCAAATAAAAAGGCAAAAATAAGACCTTAATGCATTAAAATACAAGGCGTAGACTTTTTTTAACAAACATTAGTAAAACTGAAAAATAAATAATAAAAATATAAAAAATAATTTTGATTATAAACATGTCAGGGTGCCACTGGGACCGGTGCCCCTCCAGCCATGCCACTAGAAATAGAGCTGTCAGGTTCAAGAGAAATTAATTTTCAAGAATAGTAATAAAAAAAAATATATATTAACACACCACTATCATTGGCGGTGTCAAACAAATTTTTTTTAAAATTTAGTTACTCTGACGATGTAAAATATAAAATGTATTTTAAAATTCGATATAAGCAATGATTTATATAAAAAATGGTAAAATTCAGCGCATGTTTTATTGTTTTACCGTTCAGGTAATCAAAATTTTACATTGTCAGAACTAAAAAGTTTCTAATTCAGCACTAAAAAATATATAGGCAGAAACCATGAAAAAGAAAATAATGAAAAGAATTTTACTGAATTTTTATTTTTTTTCTTTTTATTATTATTATATTTTTTTGTGTCGATAATGAGCTGACATCTTCCTCTTCGTTATGCTCTGTGTGACCGATAAAATAGGTCAGTTTTGGGCTCAGATTGCATATATTGCGCAAATGCGCATGCATAAAAGTGTTCACAATTTGCAGCAGATCCAAACTTCTCCTGTTATGCCCACAAACATTTCTAAGGATCTGTTCGTCATTTTTCTCCTTTTTTTTTCTCTTTTTTGAACTGAATGATCTGTACGTCCGAATAACTGAATGAATTGCCGCATAAAACCGACAAATGAAATGCATGGTGAATGTGTTAGGCACGCATCACAATTCCCTCCGTATGTCGAATTCTGAAATTTTCTTGGAACTTTCGCGGAGCTATGATTTACTTTTGGACCGGCAGATGCAAGTAAACTCAATCTATCACAAATTCACAATACATTGACCGATTTTTGGCATGGTGAATCCTAAAAAGGCAAAACTCATGAACTCCAAAAATATAATATAAATATGGCAAGCACCAATAATTTTGAACAAATTTTCTCGTTAATTGTACAAATTTCATCGAAAAGATTCAAACGGATTTAAACTATTTATTTTATTTAATCAAATGATCATATCAATTTTTAAAAATCTTTGTTATTGAAGGGGCCAGAATTATTTAGATTAAGAATTTTGTAAAATAATAAATAATTTCAGAAAAATGTAAAATTTGGTCTCTAATGAGATTTCAATATGGAGAACACACTAAACGGTTCGGATCAACTATTAGATTTTCAAAAATTGAGATTTCATCATAGGCTCATAGCTGATGGTCTCATCCGTCAATCGCAAATGATTTTAGTCTACCTCATTGTTTATTTGAAAAAATTATTGTTATACTATGTTTATAATAGACATTTTGCCTTGCATATATTTTTAGTAAAAACATTTTTTATGAATTAAGCACAAATATGCATTTAATAGCACCTGATGTGGTACCTTTAAAATATCAAATATGCAAAATATTTTTGGTAGTTTCTTTTATAGATAAAATAATGGCGTGTGTTTTAAAATAATAAATAGTTGTGTTTTTTAAAAATCCAATAATAGAATGGTTAATGCGGATCCATCTCTAATCTTTTCTTTGTTCCATATTTTTCTTCTTGCAAATCTGCACGTTGTTTAACAATAGTTTCGATTATAATAGCTTCTATCAATGGTTCTCAATTGTTCTCTCATATTTATGAAAGATGGTACAGGTATAATTGGTATTGTAGAACAACAATTGGTAAATAATTTCAGGACAGAATTGGTAAAAATATTAGGGGTGGAAATGTAATATTTGGATCATAATAGTAATTATCCCGTCAGTATATCGATGGGAAGATGAAGATACTTATGCAACGAAGACCAATAATGTCGATATGTGTTGCTCGGTAATTAATCCCCATCATTAGTCGCGAATAAAAAAAAAACTTATTGCCGAGGAAGGGTGCTAGATCAGGATATTTGATATTAATTTTCCCGTAGATACATATTCCAGTCTATAATTAGACGGTTTGAGCATTACACGGTTTAAACAATGTTTCAACCCTGGGTGGTGTACGAACATTAACTATATCACCCAGGTTTTCTTATCCTCGCAGATATCTGTGATTTAACCTCGATAAATATGGCCTTTTCTGAGGCTTCCTCACGGAATTAGATTATCCGCAAGAAGGGCAAATACGATGAAGCTATTCCCATCGGCTAAAACTCTATTTTTATGCTTGCCCTTGCACTAGATTCTTGTAGTGTGTATCTTTCAAAATAAGCATCCATAATTGAACAGAAAAATTAATGAGATATTTATAAAACTCTAAGAAAAAATAATGAGATATTTATAAAACTCTAAGGCAATCTTTCGAATCAATAAATCGAATGTGGTTAACAAAATTTTCTATTAAAATTTGTATGTACCTTTTAATAAATTAATCTGAAATGAACTTGACTCATCATAGCCACCATTATATTTTCCAACGCTATATAATCGTATAAGTCACTCGACTGAAAAAAATTTACTTTGCAGTATTAAGCTAATTCCCCTGTTTGAATGGATAGGAATAAAGAATTATTCGGGAGTAAATAGTTATTCCTGATTAAGACACAATTCAAACAACCTACATTAAGAATTTATTCCGGTTAGAAGACGGATTAACTAAGCTGACAAAATGTTAGAATAAGAGGGTGAGATTAAAAATTAAAAAGAGAAAAAGAACACAACCCATTGTTTAACCCTTGCATCATCCAAACAAAAAACTTTAATCTAAGATTAAGCTTATTCTTAAGAATTTACGATTAAGAATTTTAATCCTGAATAACTAACCTTACCGTTAATCTCATATGATCCAAACACTACCACAAAAACAAGGTTTTGTAACGGGTCATCTGTAACGCTTTCTTTAAAACCTGTTATAGATCTGCGAAAAATAAGTGGGTGAAAAAAAATGGATCTAATCTGTAACGTTTTTTATAAATTAAGCGTTACAAGTTTTCCGTCAAAAAAAAAAGGAAAAAAATGTCAAAACTTCTGTAACATTTTTTATAAAAAAACATTACAGATCTGTAACGTTTTTATATAAAAAAACGTTACAGATTATCATTTTCCTTCTGTAACGTTTTTTATATAAAAAACGTTACAGATTTTTCTGATATTTTTTTTTTCGAAAACCCCTATGTACCTATCGACTCCTCTCTTTTTCCGAAAAATTTGTAAGTCCCCTCTCTCTCGACTCTCCTTCTCGTTTAAACCCTAGCCGACTGCACTCGGCTCTCCTCTCCCTCTCGTTTTTTGGCCGGCCAACTCAAAGCTCCTCCCGACTGCACAAGTCGACCTCCTCTCCTCTCGACGGCACTCAAATCTCTTCTCGTCGGCCTCCTCTCGACAACACCCGAAGCTCCTCTCACCGACCTCCTATCATCTCTCTCTCTCTCACTACCTCGAATCGAAGCTCCTCTCATCGGCCTCATCTCCTCTCTCTCTCAATACCTCAAACCCTAGCCGACGGCACCACTGCCTCCTCTCGACAGCCACCACAACACCTCAAGAAGGAGAAGGTAATTAAATTAATTTAATTAGCTATTTGCAACTTGCCAGCAAGCCTTCGAAAAAATTAAATTAATTTAATTTGAATTTTAGACTGTAATTTTGTGAACCTTGAGTAATTCTTATATTGAATGTCAAGTGACATGTGTGATACATCGTTCATCTCTATGATGTACTGGTTTGAGCATTCTTTGATGTACTGGTTCAAATTAGCCTCAATTCTTTTCCTTTCTACACGTTGGTAAGCTTTAATTTGTTCTTCTTGAAGATTATTAACATGAAACTTTGTTCTCACTGAAATGGAGTTCTATTTCCTTTTTCCTTTCGCATGATATAATTTACCTTGGAAAATTTTGGGACATTATATGAAGTGATTTATTTGTTTGTTTATTTATTTATTGCATTTTGCACATGATTTTCTTCATTCTTGTTTCCATAATATTTAGTATAACGGATATAGTCATTAAATCTTCAATGTTACTTTTTTAGGGAGTTCAGGACATTTCTTTCGGCCGACATTAAAACAATGTCTGATTTGCATAATCAGAGTTAAAGGAATGTAGTTTCGGAAATTAATGTTTGGAGAATATAAAACTTAAATGTGAATTACTAGACATTGTCAATTGTTTATCTATTCATCATGTCAATTGTATATCTAATCAATGTGAATTACTTGAAATTGTTAATTGCTATCAATTAATGATGTCTGGAGAAGAAAGAGAATTTGAAGAACATACATTGGAAGACTTTGAAGAAGGATCCGATGAACGGACGAGTGAGAATAAAAGAAACATAATCAACATGGATGAATTTAGGCGACTAAAAGCTTCGGGGCATAAATTCAAGATTACATTTGACAACGAAGGATTACCAATCACAATTGAATCTTGATTGAAAGATGTTTCAGAAGAATTAAAGGATGATTAATTTGAAATGTATCATGACTCTTGTAAATAAATTGATGTATATTTGATGAACATAATTTTTTATTCTCATTTGCATGGCTTGTTTGTTATTTGTATATGAATGTGTTTGATATATATGTGATATTGTGTTTGTGATATGCATATTAATTTTATATTTGTACCAGTTTGTACGGCTAGCAACATGGGCTAGCCACAGAATACCTACTATATAAAAAAAATTAAAATAAATTTGCAACGTTTTTTTTTCAAAAAAACGTTACAGAATCCCATATTCTATAACGTTTTTTTCAAATAGAGCGTTACAGATTTATTCAAAAAGCTGTGTGTAAAATATTAATTTAATAATCTGTAACGTTTTTTTTTTTAAAAGAATGTTGTAGATCTGTAACGTTTAATTCTTTTTGCAACGGAGCCTACTGTAACGTATCCATGAACGTTACAGATCCTTTTTATAGAACGTTACAAAATCCCATATTTCGCGTAGTGAAACAGAGCATTTTTAGTTTATTGTTAAATTTGAAATATAAGATCATAAATTATAAGTGCAATTTTTAGTGAACTAAATCATACATTACTGTATAAATTTGTAACGATTAATTATCAATTATGTGCAAATTTAAAATCTTATTATCTGGACGATAATGTGTTACCTTACCCCCGAACTCCAGGAATGTTTTCTTAAAGGATTTTTAATGCATGAAGCATTTAACCACCGTAGGTATCAATGCTTCTCGACAAACGAAACAACCAGCATACTAGCTAGTAGAACAACAGTATGCAGTATACCCAATCCTGCAACTGTTACTCAAACCATCAGAAAGGTGCCATATCTCTTAACATTAAGCAATGTTGCGTGGTACAAAAATTGATAAACAACAGGACAATGGATGCTAGAAATGTATTGACTTGCAGTTTTGGTGATCGAGCTTACAGAGGACAAATGCAAGGTGCTAATAAAATAGCCCTGTATATAACAGGTAGAGAACTATGCAGTGGGAAAATATATTATTATCAATAATTATGATAGGCGAGTGAAGAAGTTTGCACAACCATTATGCACTGCGAAAGTTATTGTTGAGTCAGTTGCATTTTATTGCATTAATTTATCCTTTCTGCTATCAACTCAGAACCAAAATTAATGGTGAAGAGTCCATATATAAGAAGAACAAGCAATTTTTTCTTTTTTCCATTTTTTTTTTTTTTTTGTTTGAGCAAAGAGAAGAATATCATTAAGATTTTATCTTCGATAATTTGTATACATCGTCGTCTCTACCATGTGACTGATTACCAATTTCGATGGTTTAAATGGAAACATATATACTAAATCTTAATTTCGATGATTTAAAAGGAAATATATATACTAATCTTTAATTTGTGTGTGCTTATCGGAGCGCATAAGCAAGAGAAGTAATGAGGGGCCGTTTGGATCGCTTTGGAATTTGGAAAATTTAAAAAAAAATTTATTCTTAGACATAAATTTATTGAAAAGTGTGTAACTTTGTGAAAAGTTTGGATTGTTTATAATAAATTTATGTCTAGGAATTGAAAATTCCTCAAATTTTCACTTCAATCCAAACGGAATTGCAACTTTGTGAGCGCTCGACCAAGAAAAATCCTCTACAATGAATACTCCAAAACCTTTCAAAAAGTTATATGAGTGCTTGACTTAGCAATGTCTATAAAGTTCGTTTTTGATAGCACGTTGTTAATTTTACGGACCTTGATGAAAAGAACTTTGAACGAATTAGTAAGAACAACGCTACCTCCAGTTAGTACAAAATCCTCTTTCGGACGGATTAGCACTTAGCAGAATAATGCAAGCAGGAATATGAAGGACAAAATTAATATCGTAACTAAAATAAATTAGTGACTATTCCCAACATATTCAAACAAATCGTACTGATATATTTTTCAAAAATTTTAATATCAAAGACTTATCTATGATTTTGTAATTCAGTTGACTTTTCTCAGTGTAATTTATTTGCAAAGTTCAATTAAGAAGATAGCTTTTTTCTTTCCCTCTTAAAAAAAACATAGATCTTGAGACTTTAGGTTTTTACTTTTTAGGCAATTACCACGTTGAAACCATTAGACAAAAAGGAGTTAATAATGAGCCCAAACTTGATCACGTTAAAGCCCATTCCAACAATTGAAGCCCAGCTAATTAATGTTGAAGTGAAGATGTTGAAACCCATTACCCATTGAAAATTGATTACTGCCATATGTAATTTTATCATCCCTGTCATCGGAAACCCATTAATGTTGAAGTGAAGATGTTGAAACCCATTATACCCATCGGAAATTGTTTTTTTTTTTTTTTTGTATTGTTTTTTTTTTGTTTTTTTTTTTGAATAAAGCAGATGGGTAATCAAGAATGATAACTGTCATCTGCAGTTTTGCCATCTCTGTCATCGCTAAATTAATATAAAGTGTACATATACAACAAATAAGGTGAACATATAGACAATCTAAGTGAACACATACAGACAAATAAGTTCGATGAAAATAAGTTGAATATACATCTAAAATTCTGAACAAGTGATGACAACAATTATTTGTTTATAAGTGTTCACTTAGATTGTCTATATATTCACTTTATTTACTGTATATATTCATTTTATATTTAACGATAGCAGGCATGGCAAAACTATTGATTACAGTTATCATCCTGATTACCCATCCGCTTTATTAAAAAAAAAAACAAAACAAAACAAAACCTATCCGCTCAGTACTGGAAAGATTGATTATTCAACGTAAGAGAATTTATCTCGAGTCTGAGATGGTAAAATCCCATGCAACACGAGATACTCGTATCATCTAATTAATTTCGATAAACTCGAATTTTTTTCACACTCCAAATAACTGATCCGAAGTTTTTTTTTTTTTTTTTGACATTTAAAGCCCGTAAGCAACTGATCCGAAGTTGAATGCATTTTCCAAATTTTATAAAAAAAAAATAAATTTTATATTTTTAAAATGTTTTTACTATTTTTTAAATTGTTCGAATCATCTGTATCAGAGTATTCATAATTTTTCTCGATTTTCTAACATTCTAAAAATAATAATAATAATTTTTGAAAAATATTACTTATAATATTTAATATCAAGAATATGTTAAATGATTCAGATTGGTTTTTGAACTTTCAAATGTAAAAGCGATCACAATCTGCACATCCATCCTACATAGACGATTCTCGCATTTTTTTTTATGATAAATTTTATAGGGGCCGTCTGGATCGTTTAGGAATTTGGGAAATTTTGAGAAGTTACAATTTTTAAGAATAAATTTATTGAAAAGTGTGTAACTTTGTAAAGAGTTTGAATTATTTATAATAAATTTATGATAGGAAGATGAAATTCTCCAAATTCTTTGGGGAATCCAAACAGCCCCATAGTGAATAAATTTATTATACGAACTAGATAATATATCATTAACTTAAAATTATAAATGTCTGTGATGATCACCAGAGCTGAACCGGGCTAAAAATTTTGATCAATAACAAAACATTCCTTATTTTACTATATTTTGTGTGTGGCGAACGTGATGATACATAACTACAATTGGACTACTAACAGATGATACATAACTCTGATATCCCATTGAACTATAAGAATACACCAATTCTGAACTGGAGCTCAAGAACAACGCGACACTATCAATCCCTTTCTCTCCTCTATCTCTCCTTCTCTGTCTATTCAATGGTGAGAAAAGCTTGCTGTAGGAAAGAAGAGATGAACAGAGGGACATGGACAGAGGAAGAAGACAGGATACTCAAAACTTACATACAAGATCATGGAGAAGGCAAATGGAAATCCTTGCCGAAAAGAGCAGGTTGTGATAGAATTCCTCCCTATGTTTTCTACTCCTAAACTAATACTAAATAATATCAATTTTCAGGCTTAAAGCGATGTGGAAAGAGTTGCAGGCTGAGGTGGCTCAACTACCTGAGGCCTGATATCAAGAGAGGCAACATAAGTCCTGATGAAGAAGACCTCATCATAAGGCTTCACAATCTCTTAGGAAACAGGTAAATTTCTTAGTTCGAAGTTAAAACCAACTTTGGACACTTCAATTCGACTTGAAAAATAATGTTTGCATTTCTAAGCTTTTTCTTATATTTACCCAAAAGACTTGTACCCCGTTTACTTTCAGGTGGTCCCTAATTGCAAAGAGATTGCCGGGTCGAACTGACAATGAAATAAAAAACTACTGGAACACCTGCCTTAGGAAGAAACTTAAACACGATCATGATTTTATTGAATCTGAACTGTCGGTCATAGTCCGAACAAAAGCTACCAGATGCACAACCAAGCTCTCATTTTGTTCAAACAATGAGTGCATCAAAGAGAACAATGCTACTGATACCACTGAAGAAGCAATAGTCTCGACAGTGTCAAGCGAAGCCACTAGTAGTGATCAGATTCAAGAAGAGAACTGGTGGGACCTGTTGGGTTCATTGGACACCTATTTCGATTTTGACAATTGGATTCCTATTTGTGGAGATAACAGTGCTTTTGATCAGGAAAAATGTAATTGGTAGTTACTCTATTTTTGGTTCTATCAACTGGGACATAAGTGTACGTAGATTGGTAGCCATTGTGCGTATCGTATGTATTTGCTTGAATAAGGAAAGAAATTAATGTTCTGATGATGTTCCATGTTTGGGAATGTGATGAATGCAATTAAATCAGAACAACAGAGAGAGCTGTTTCAAGTTGGAAGGATTCGACTTGGTGACTAATGTGACAGGATTTTGAGGCGCGATGAGACAGTTTTGTTTGTGTCGAGTGGGAATGGTGTCTTTTTGCATTGGTCCAATTAAGGATTTATTTTTCTCGTGTATCAACGTAAACCTTCAAAGGCTAATTTTGCATTAATTCATTCACAAAACATTTCACCGTTTTGTGCTTTAAAGGCTTAAAATATTGTGCATGTAATTTTTTGTTTATTCAAACAAATACTTGTTCTTTCTCTCCCATTAATGTTGATTAAGATATGCCATGCATAAGAATCAATGCACTCTAAATGATAGGCTTGTTGATATCAATTTGAAAACATTAAGTGGATATTGTGGTTTAGAAATTGTTTAGGATCTCTTGTGAATATTCAAGTTCGTAGAAGTTTGAAGGTTTTGAATATATATATTCTTTAAAACAAAATACTTGTAGTAGTTTCATTTTTTATTTTTTTTATTTTTTGGAGAATATATTTAGAATATCCGTATATATCTCCTTTCAGGATGAAATTTTAAGTCACTCGTGAAAGTGCAGCGGCCCAAAAAAAAATAGTAATATATCCAAATTATAAACAGAGAACTTCGGTTCCGCACTTGGGGGACATACATACTCTGATAATTTCATTTACCACACAGAACATCTGTAAATTTCTCTCGTGATAAGAATCATTAATCATTTCTGAACAAGATCATATAGAAATATAAAGATGTGTCAGAGTTCTTGTTTCAATAGTGAAATTAATAAGTGCAACAAAACTCCAAAAGGTGGTTAGTAACAATATATGGTAACTAGTAACTTTGATTCTCTTATTTCTGAACTAGTATATTGCACAAAATTAATCAAAAAATTAGTAAACTAGCAGCAGAAAGCAACATGCAGGACCCTCCTTAGTCCTTATTCCCTGGAATCAAGAAACAAATTTGACAATTAATCCACAGTAGTACTTTCGACAGAGTCTATATATGCTAGATACTGTCACACTCACATGCAATTAATCCCTATACAAAATGGACAGGTTACAGCTAGATTAATCTTCAGTATATTTGCCTAATAAGCAACAGAAATAATCATACTATAAGCTTTGCAAGAGAATTTTGTTAAAGCAGGAGAAAGAATACGTATGCAAATAATGCAATGGGTCTCCGAACTTGTGGCTGCATATTAGCCAAAAGCAGAATTGCAACAGCGTAACAACCCAATTCACCTGGCCAATAGCAATAACGCAAGTGTGTGTTGATCCCCATTGGTCCCAAAAGAACCTCAGACAATAAGGAGATCAGATCACACATGGCCAATAGGATAATAGATCAAGGAA
This sequence comes from Rhynchospora pubera, assembly GCA_028095005.1. Taxonomy (NCBI): domain Eukaryota; kingdom Viridiplantae; phylum Streptophyta; class Magnoliopsida; order Poales; family Cyperaceae; genus Rhynchospora; species Rhynchospora pubera. The sequence continues at coordinate 20,599,270 of CM051463.1, forward strand.
TCTTGTATCAATATATAAGGCCTAGTGAGGGGAATTGCTTAGGTCACGCCTCACTTATTCACTTTAATTTTTTGTAAATAATGACTGAAATATCCTCTTCTCTCTCATTTTATTTTTCTCAGACTATTCCTATCTAATAAGGATATTTTGGTAAGTTTTGGAGTGAATGAGTAACTTAGGAGTGTCGTAAGCAATTTCCCCTAGTGAGGTGATGTAATTAAAACAATCAATAATCAATAAAACAGTATTTAAAATAGTCTTATCTCTTTTACATTTACTGGTGTTTGTTATACCGCAACTTGCGAACAATCATTGGTAACATAGGTAGAAGTGTTGCTTCAGTAAAGTCAATGTCTGGTAAAAATGCTGACAAGTGCTGAATACTGAGAAGAGCAGATGTATTATGTATATGGAGTAAATCTATTGTGAACCATGATGCATAGAGCGCTCCGTGCACCACGACTGTTTGATCGGTAATTTTGCAAATTAACAAATCTAAATTAACCAATCCAATCTATATATTGAAATTTCATAACAAACAAAATTTTACAATTTTTAGATTTTTTTTACTATTTTTTTCGAATTTTTTAAAACTTGCCATTTTTTGCTTATAAATTAGTATATTTATAGCAAAAAATGGCAAGTGTTAAAAAAATCGAAAAAAATAGTAAAAAAATTTCAAAAATTGTAAAATTTTGTTTGCTATGAGATTTCAATATATAGATTGGATTGGTTAAATTAGATTTGACAATTTGTGAAACCACCGACCAAAACGGCCATGGTGCACGGAAGCTTATATGAATCATGGTTCACAATAGATTTACTCCATGTATATGACTGAAACATAATGGAATCAGGGCTGCTACTGGACGACTTCCAATTGAAGTCCACGTCCATCCAATCTTAAAATCTTGAAGTCCATGTCCATCCCACTTTCACATTGTGTACTAATAGTCCATCCACGTCCAGTTTATTTAAGATCCAATTATTGTCCAATATGTGTCCATGTATTATCCACGTGGATTAAGGTTTGGACAGACCAATATATAAGACATTATATAAGCTTTCATCTTAACAGCCGAATGATTGTTGCTTGTTTTCTAACTTAAATATCATATAAAGAACTTTGTCACGTCACTGATCATTGCTTCTTTAGAGAACACACGCTAAGCAAAATGTACAAACAAAAAGTTGCCATGAATTTAAGAGAAATATTAAAAAAAAAGAAATGTATTAATGTTAGTAATTAGTACCGATATACTTTTTGTGCGAATCAAGCAACAGAGCTCACAAATTCACAGAAATTTACACAGAGCATGTAGATTTCTCATTAGAGAAATACCGCAATAATTGTACAAAAATAGATTATCAGACATTGTTGACACTATCAGAAAATGAGAAAGAGAATGAAGAATACATCCCAACTCAGCTTTCTCCGTCAGTTTATGAATTCTGAGACAGTGACCACAAGTTAGCCTATCTCCTATAGCCAATCCTTTATACAAGTACCTGAAATTAAATATAGTTAGAAGGTGCCTATTCTCTTATTAATCTCAATTAAGTTTCCAAAACCTATAGAGCTTAAAAACAGGTCCTAAACTATGCAATTTACCTTCCGATTGACCTTTAGGTTCTACAAGTAAGCCAAAAAAAAAAGACATAAGATTCCATATCCATTGAAAACCTTGATTTTGCTGAACTGAAATTGTAACTAACAAAATTGACAATTAACAACCGGTCTCCTATTGCCAGGGAAATTATTCTGATAATAGCTAAGCCAAAGCACATTTCAGATGTCTTAATTAAACTATTAACTAATCTCTCTTTGTAAAGGTGCCCAATGACTGGTTAACTATTTTAAAGTTTGATATAATGGCTTATATTGTTTGTTACCGCCAACAAATAAGTAACTTGTACGTTGAATGCAAACTGTCACTATCATGTCATTATTCATTATTCAGAATTTAAGCTTGAACCATTTGATAAACAAGTTTCAGGAACAAGCAGTAGAAGAAAAGACCATAACAGCAATGATACTTTAAACATTTTTACTAATCTCATATTGTAGAACTTGTTTGATTTATTATCATTGTACCAGCCATAATGTTACAGTCAAATTACAAGTATGCAATCTTCTCTGAAACAGAGTCACTCAAAACCCACTTTATATTAGCAGCCTTGTATTTTGGAATGCCAACTCTCGCTTAATTAAAATTGTTGAATAGCATCATTTCATTTATTGAAGAAGATAAATTTGAGAATAAAAGATAGACATACCGTGCTCTTAAAGCTTGGCCACTCGATATGCTTCAATTGACTAGGTTGTTCAGCTAAAAACTAAAACAATACTCTTAAAGACCTACAATTTAGAAATTTAGAAATAAAAAATCTTGGTCAATATGTACCCACTAAATCTGACTAATATGTCTTTGCTGGCAGTTAGTCAAACTAATATATACCCACTAAATCTGGATAGATTTTAATAAATGTATTGTCTAGAAGTACATGTGCTGGTCCTTGAGATTAACTGTTGTTTATGTAATTAAGCACCAAATAAGACGAGTAAAAGAAAAAAAAGAACTGAAACATTGGTGGTTTTTCTGTAATTATATAATTGGATCCCCACCGGATTTTAAAGTTCCATCATAACCTACTATATGTACTTAACAAAACAATCCTAGGTAGTTACAAAACAACTATCAGTAAAAGGAAATATAATGATATTCCTACACAATGAAAAGCAAAATACAAATAGGGAGGTGAGATTTTGTACAATTTCTGAGTAGGTAAGGTCATAAAGGTTAAACTTGTAGCACCCAAAATTGGGACAGAACAATCCTTGAAAAAATTTGAATGTGCCTCTTTCTACTCTCTCCTTTCCCTTTCTCCCTGTTTACCTCCTCTACACTAAACTCAGGATCACAACCATACAACCATCTCCGTAATATTAAAAGCAATAAATTAAAAATAGCAAAAAAGGTGTAAGCTTATCTACTGCTTCATAATCTAACCCATTCAGCTTAACCTCCAAAAAAGGTGTAAGCTTTTATCACTCTGTGCCTAGAATGAGAAGTGAAGTATAGTGATTTACCATGAGAGATTTACCTAAAGGGGGAAGAAACGCACCTAAAGAAATGCTCCAGTTTTCGTTGTGGGATTTGAGGGATTGGTCAGAACTTTAGTTGCGGTTGCTTAGGTTCTGCTACTTGAGGTAAGCGCTTGAGTTGAACAGAGATGCGATGTTTTCCAAACCCAACTAGTGCGATGCTCGATCTGAAGAGGCACGACTGTCACAGTGGCGGAATTCAACTGTGCGAGAGTCACTCGAGAGAGATGGAAGAGAGATCTTAGAAATGCAAACTCCAAAGAGAAAGAGGAGGAGATATCGCCATTAGAGATCGGTCGAAGCTTCGTTGTTTCCGTATTTGGTGTGGTTCAGTCCGAGGGAGAAGGGAATTGTGTGTTTTTTCAATCCACAATTTGTCCACGCATTTTTATAAATGGTCCATATGAATTTTGTGAATTGTCCAAATAAACTTTATTACTTGGACTTGGACCGGACTTAGAGCCCATACCAAATACTGTCCAGTCCATTAATATCCAATCTTTTTTTGTCCAAATTGTCCATGGACAATCCAGTCCAGTAGCAGCCCTAATGGAATTTTGTCTTAAATATATTTGATGGTTATAGTTTATTGGTTTAAAACGTAGTCCCCTGTTTTTCTTTTCTTTTATTTATTTATTTTATTTATTATTATTTGTTTTTTTTTTTGTTGAGGAAACGTTGTGAACTGTAAATTGCGCGTATATATATAGCTTAACATATCATTAGATTCACAACAGGTCGACTTTCTAAGGCTCCGTTTGGATGGTGTAGGAATAAGAGAAATAAAGGAAGAAGTATTGGCAAATGTGTAACATTGTAAAGAGTTTGGATTGTTTATAATAAATTTGAGAGTAGGAAGAAGCTATTCTCTTATTCCTAGATCCATCCAAACGGAGCCTAAAATCCTTAAATTTTGGACAAGCACTCATTCCACCTCATGATGACAGCATGATGCATATCGACCTAATATAAATGCTTAGAATCATTACTCATGCAAAAGAAAAAAAAAATCGATTACTCAGGTTTGATTGCTAAATTAATGCGCTCAATCATTGCATTACAAATTTTGCAAGGACAAATTTACCTGTACTCGCCCACATCCCTCATTTTTTTTTTTTTCCTTTTCTCAAAAACTAATCTTATTGTATGCATTTAGGCTTAGAATCATAATTTCAGATTTTTTATGATTTACGAAAAGAAAAGAATGTTCGTATCCTAATATATCAGGATTGTTGCCGCTATAAGCTGTGTGACAATTTCTCTCTAAAAGAAGTCATCTAATCAATGTATGACAATTAATTCTCAATTAAAAATCAACAGGAAAATCAATTGAGATATGGGACAGAACTAGCGAACTTAATAGAATAGATATGAATTGTCTTGAGATAGAATAGAAGTAATTATAAGAGAGAATCAGTTCTTGGTCTAGTGGCAAAGAGCAATGCATCTTGACTCTTTGAGTGAAAGGTCGCAGGTTCGAAACCCGGCTGGGGGGTCTTTCATAGACATTTAATTAATTTAAAAATAAGTTGGATGGTTTAGACCTCCAATTTATCTTCAAAAAAGAAGTAATTATAAGAAAATATCTTACAGGATTGACAAAAGTAGAGTTTCTAGTTTATGAATTGAATGCATCGGTCCAAAACAAAGTCATCTCCTCCAAATAATTTAGATTTTAGGTGGTAATGTGTTGTAGTAGGATTTTTCTTAATCCTGAATGAAAAGATAATTGTTTGGTTCAGCTTCGTATATATTTCCGTCAATAATTAGTTCAAATTTCCATTTCAAGCTCAATTGAGGTCTGAGAATGGTAATGAGTATTTCATATTTACGCATCAAATTCATATATTTAATTATTATATGCTGCATATTGGGCAGATTATGATTTTTTCGAATTAAATTTGGATGATTTCATCGTGACGTCATATTATATTATTTTTGCAGCATAATGACGAATCATTACTCTAGAGCACTGTTTGTCAATCACACCAGCCTGGTCCCTGAATCATGCACATTGTGAGATTTGTTTGGGCCTTTTGCTATCTGCTTTATATAACGGATCAAATTATTGGGCCATAAGTTTTATATTTTTCTCACTTTAGATTTCGTTCTCTTTTGTGCGCGCCAGACTGATTGCTGGACATGTCAGTATTAACGTTTTACCACACTATTCCGTTTCGTTCCGTCTAAAGAACTAAAATAAATGGATTTCATTTTTAGAAACGGAATGAAAATAAAATTGACATTTGTGAACGTAAGTGAAACGGAACATAGAAATGGGCTGAAATCAAAGAGAAATGAAGGACGAAACGTTAAACGGAACAAAAATCTATTTCGTTTGACGAAATGGAACGAAAACGAAACAAGAATTTTTTTCTGTTACCAAAACGGAACATAAAAGAAAATCTCTATTTCCGCTTCCATATTCCACGTTTGTCAGGGCTACTAGGACTGTCAATGGATAGGGTAGGGTACGGTAGAGACATTTTCGTTACCCGCATCTGTTAAAATTTTCTTTGTCCATACCCTACCCGTACCCGTTAAAAATTAACTTACCCGTACCCTACCCTTACTCGTTATGAATTAACGATAAGAGTAGGGTAACGGTAGAAAACGAATAATAATGATAATAACAATTCAATAAAAAAATGTACAATATGGATGAATAAATAATATCAAATAAATATAATAAAGTGTAAAATTGAATAATACTTTAAATATAATAAAATCATATAATATCTTCTCATGAAAAATATATATAACTAATTAATAATTAAAAGTTTACTTACTCATCATCATGAATTATAAATTATTAATGTTGTATATTGTCTCAGTTAAATCAACCAATTGAATTGACTTATTAGTTATTAACATATTAATTGAATATTATAATCATATCTTTTTCCATTAATGATTATCAATTATATATTATATATATATAACGGTATGGGTAAATAACGGTTACGAAATAGCGTTACCCAATAAATTAATGAAAATTTTTTCTTACCCATACCCGATAACTTAACGAAAATAAAATCTTACCCATATCCGTCTTATCGAATACGATACGGATAGGATAAACGATTAGAAACGTACCATTGACAGCCCTGACAGCCCTAAGGGCTACTAAGTGCGCATGAAATATCTACCGACTATTTAAAATCTTACATATTTTCTTTCCAAAGAATTAAAATAAATAGTTTTTTTTAATCATTTTGCATTTTTTTAGAATCAATTTTTTCAAAGGTCACTGGACTTTCTTTGAAAGTATGTCATCAAACTTTGAATTATCACAATTTAATCAATATCTTCGATATGTACTCAAATGTTATTGTAGTAAGAAGTTAGTGCTTTGGATTTAAGAGTTGCTATGTTGCACAGGTACGGGTTCGAGTACCGTACCCGGTACGATTCGGGTATGGCGGTTCAAAAATTTTCAAAAATCTCTGGTACAGATACGGCGATATATATTATATATATAAAAAAAATTTAAAATATGACGAGAGTTGATATATATGAAATTTTTTACTTTTCTAATGAGATTTGGAAAATTATTTGAATTCTTTGTATATCTATGATTAGAAAATTTTATATCACTAAATATCTCATATTTTTGTTGGCACTCATATAAAATTCCATAGCCAAATAATTTTTTAAAGATTTTGAAACAATTTAAAAAAAATAACACATCTTAATGAAAATTTAATTTATGAGTTTTAAAAAATTATTCGAATTTTTTGTATGTCTATAATTAAAAAGTTTTATATCACCAAATTTATCATATTTATGGGAGTGTGCATATAAAATTTCATAGCCAAATGAAATTTTAAAGACCTCTAAACAATTAAAAAACGAAATTATATTTCACTAAATGGAGCTGTCCATTTACATCCGGTTTTGAAGTTGAAATATTTAGTCCCACATGGGATATGAAACTTATAGATGCATAGTATATAAGGATTGAGTTGCATTAACGCTACTAAAAATTGTGCGTGCATGGGCTGGCAACGTATGGGTTTGGCTGGGCCTAATTTTGGATGATTGGCTATTGTCAAATGTATTAAATGCTCTCGTACCCTTTCGTTCCAGAGGCGTACCGGAGACCTTACCAGGATGGTCAAACTGATTAAAATATTCGGTACGCCACGCGGCATATCCGGGTCGTAATCAAATTTGAATTGGAACTAAAGTTCGGTGATTAAAAAATAAAAATTATTAATTTGAATAATTTGCAACGGTTTGAATTGACCGTTCGATTTCTGGATTTTAAAAACGACTCTAGTATACAGAGAGAGAGAGAATTTCTATTGTGAATCATGGTGCATAAAGAGTTTCGTGCACTATGATCGTTTTGATCGGTGATTTTGCAAATTGACAAACTAAATTAGCTAATCCAATTTATATATTAAAATCTCGCAGCAAACCAATTTTTACAATTTTTTAAATTATTTTTACTATTTTTTAAAAAAAAATGAAAACCTTGCCATTTTTTGCTACAAATTAGTGGTAAGAATATTCTAAAAATGACAAGCATTAAAAAATTTAAAAAATAGTAAAAAAATTAAAAATGTAAAATTTTGTTTGTTATGTAATTTCAATATATAGATTGGTTTAGATGATTTAGATTTATCAATTTATAAAATCATCGATTAAAACGATGAGATTGGGAGAGAATAGGACACAGATTTTTTTTTTTTTTTTTTTTTTTTGAGAATAGGACACAGAATGTCAATTTCTCACAAAGGTACATACCTTCCCATTAATTTGTATTTATTGGGAGAGAATACGACACAGAAGCATGTGCGATGAGATTTCCGGTCACTTTATACTTTGTTCTCTTTTGCTGCATGCTGGGTAGTGGGTACACGGCAATACTTGCTTGTTTGTCTCTTTAATCACGTGGAGAAAAAAGGGTGATTCAATGGGATCAAATTAGAGCATTTTTACCAATTGCATGACCCTTTTTGCGCTCTCATTCTGCCGATCGAAGTTATTAAGAGACAAAACAAAAAAAGAGAAACAAAACAAGAGATTTAATTGCTATTTGCCAAGATGAACTGTCAATCTGTCATACAAGGACAGCTGAACAGGGATCCAAAGTTTGAGGCTTTGAAGTAGGAAATTCTGAGAGCTGCTCCTTTCTGGGATTCTTTCTTCTTTTTAATCAATGCTAAATACTAAATTGTTTCTAAGTTATTTTGTTAGTGTCAGAATCTTTTGTTGTTTTTCTATTCAGTTGTAAATAAAAGATAACGTTCATTTTCTTCTTTATGATTATTATTTTTTTTTTTGAAAAATCAAATTTTTCCTAATATTTGCAATTTGAGTGATACGCATTATTAGCATTCCTTGTCCAAAAAATGCAAATGAATTATCGAAAAAATTAAAAATATTACTACAAAATCAAATTATATAAATTGTATCGCAATATCATTCTTTCAAGAACGATACAACCATTTTGAGTATTTTATTAATATATTTTTTAATATTTTAATTATTTTTTATGTAATTAATATTTATATGAGTTGATATTGTTTATATGTATTTTTCTTATTAAGTGGTATTATTTATTTTTGCAATATGTTGTGTGTGTATATATTCCAACATACTTTATTTTTTCACCATAAAAATAAAAATAATAAATTATAAAAAATTATTATACATTTTTATGTATATGCTATATATATTTTTCTCCTCTCATCTTATCTCCTCTCCTCTCATCTCCTCTCATCTCATCTCATCTCCTCTCCTCTCACCTCACCTCACCTCACCTCACCTCACCTCATCTCCTCTACTTTCCTCTTATCTCATCTCATATCATTTTATATATATCTCACCTCATCTCCTTTCCTCTTATATATATCTCTCATCTCCTCTATGCAGCTAAGCTATATATACTAGTATATCTTTATTTCTCGTTTACTATGCTAAAAAATTTTTTAAAATTTTTAATAATCATCTCTACTGTTAGAGTTATGTCCTAGAAGTCAATAATTTAATGACTTAAATATTAGTTTATGTTATGGATGATATTTTATCATATGTTCCTAGGTTTATTATTGACAGATTATCCAGGTTGAGGATCTGAATTGTAGATCTCTGTGGATCATTTTTTAGAATGACAATAATAAATCTAAACGGTCCATAATCTTGATAATTAATAAGAAACATTAATTATCATATAAGATTAGTATTCAAGTTAAGTGATGATTAAGTTCTACAAATCATAGTTAAAGAGTTACCGGCTTAATTGCATATGTATATGTTTTAGAACATAGTACAGGATTTGACCCAACGAAATAAATATATGGATTGTGTTATGTGTCATTATTTATTTCATTATGATTTTGTTTCTAAGTTTGAGATGCTTATCTTTTCCACATGAGAATAGGTTCAATAAATATTGTCTATCGCTGATTCCCGATAAGGGCTACTATATGGACTTTATTTATGTTCTCTTGAATTGTGCGGGGAAAAGCTAATCATCAAGAAAATCGTATGTCCCTCATTAATTCACTTAGTGAGTGACGATATCTGTTCGGGCCCCTTGATGGAGTTGGATCGTATGCGCGCAACTAAGCGATCAACTCTAGATCAAGAAACGTATAATCTGCAAGAATGACACATTTATATCTTGGATTATACGATGATATCGTGTGACATAAGAATCAAAATAGAGAATTATATTTATTCTCTTATGCAGGATTTAATACTGTAGTAGTACACTATTTATGCGAATTGGAAATCATAACGTGTTGCTAGATACCGCTTATGATTATTAAAAATAAATAACGATTTAATTCCATGGCCAACATAGCATAAATCTTCAAAAGGTCACACAAATAGGACATTAATCACATAGTGCATTATTTATTTATTCACAGCAGTAACTATTGTGAAAATATGATAATATTGATTAATTAATTATATTGTTGCGAACCGTTATAATTAGTCAAGTCAATGGATCATATAGAAATAAATTAATGCATTAACTAATCCTAAAATAATTATTAATGAGTTAATAATTAATTTAGTTCAACACAATTTTAATATAAATGGTTATATTAATTAATTGGACCGTTATTTGGTAGCAAATAGATAGCCCAATTAAAGAGCAAATAAATGAGACTTTAATTAATAGAATTAGAGACTAAATTGAGTGGATTAAGTGACCCATATAGGCCTTCGTGGCTGCCCAATATGGTGGTAGGTGGGATGGTATAGTTCTAATTATGCAAGAGGTCAATTAGATTTTGTGCTCTATATAAGGACCACTTATGAGAGCCTCCACCTAGCTTTTCTCTCTCCTCTCATTCCTCCCATGGAGGCCGTCACTTTTATCCTCTCTTTTTCTCTTTTGCTCATGTGTTGAGCTATTTTCTCTCCACTAAATCGAGGTTGTTGATTGATGCAAGAGAGAAAACCATAAGGATTAGGCTTGTTCTTTGGGTATGCTAGCATGTACCTTGTAGAACGTGATTAATCCTCCTTGGTGGACTCGAGGGCGGCTACTAGACGTGGTGGAGACGGTGGAGAAAGCACACCATCGATTCCCATGCCTTGGTCGAGCCCCGCGAATACGATTTCGCGGGAGGTACAATTCCTACACCTTTTCTTGTGTCGATTGGCTTTTGCACTAGATCTACTTTGATGCATGATGTTGTTTGTGGTTAATTAAGTGTAATTAGCTCCAAAAATTAAAATTGTGCATTTCCTAACATCTACATCTCTCTTCTCTTCTCTTATCTAGTAAATATTTTTGTGTTGATCAAAAACTAATTATAGTAGTTCTAATATTAATTTTAGATTCGAAAACTTTCAAAGTGAATTTTGGATGTTCAGACAGTATTTTTTTGTCCCTGATGAATGATGATCGTCACAGGGTTAACCCCAGTAAATACTATAGATCTCCCTGCAAGTTTTCGTATTGAAGTCATTTTTCTCAAACGGGCGTTCCCATCAAAAGTTATGAATGTTTGAAGTTCTAATTTTCAAAAAGACGTCGTAATTTCTTCAATTTTCATGATTGAAAAAACTACGTGAAAAGTAGTTTCAAAAACTTTATAAAAAATTACATTGTGTGAACAAGCAACTATACTTTCATACCTGCGATTTTCACAACCTAACTCCAAATAGAAAAAATAAAGAAAGAATCGCTAAAGTATCTAACAAATCAATTTTGGAAAATTGTTCTTATAATTTCTTTGGTTTTCGGAATTGAAAAACTACGCGAAAAATAGTTCCACAAATCCATAAAAATCATCCCTAACTCCAAACAGAGCAAAAAAACAAAAAAAAAATCTCCAAAGGACCTAACAAATCAATTCCCAAAAACTATTTATTTAAATAAAATAAATAAAAATAATTATAAATAATATATATTGTCTTTTGTTATAAATATGTTTAAAACAAATATATATTATTTTTTTCATCAATCAAATATATTAATATTTATTTGAAATTAATTAAAATAATAAAATATTCAATATTTTATTTTAAAAATGTCACGTGCCGCACCGACGGGTCGCGGGAAACGGTATCTTCTGCACCCATCCGACGGCCCGTCAACCTATGTCGCAACAGAAAAACAAACATAGTCTGGTACAAACCTCAGTAACCGGTTATTTAATAACACAGCTTCTCTATATTTAACTAATATAACGAAGTTCAATCCGGTCGGATTAATCCACATAAAAAAATATATTTTACGAAGATAATCAGGTCTAGCCAGTCAGCCAGTCTGTCAGTCATTCACAGTGGTCCCTCTCTGATCTCAGGAAAATCAGGACTGGCCCTTCCCTGAACTCAGGAGGATCAGGGCTCAAAATTCATATCCAATTCCAAACCTGATAACCCGTAAAATATACCAATCACAATTCAATAAACTTATTCAATCAAAATCAAACGATAAATCATATCAATCAATCAATACGAAATTAAATATAAAGAAGTCTGATTACCTGATTAAGCGGTCCATAAATCATAGTCAAATCAAATCAACCATCCGATAAACTGCCACGTAGAATTCAATTACCAATCGGCCAAACTCATCAAATTTCAATCGGCAAATTTAACCAAATTCCTCAATATCTCAAAGCTTTTCCATTTATTTTGGTTTTCTCCATTTAATTCGGTTGAGAAAATGAAAATCACAACGGCATGAGAGAGAGGAGTATAGGTTCAAACAAGAAATGGGAACTTTTATTTTTTGTTTGCTTGTTCGGTGGCACAAAACAGTAAGGGAAGTAAAAAGTATAACAGTCAAATTTTTGGTCAAAAAAGACAGCTTGATCAAAGTTGATCAAAGTTCAGTTAACTAGAATTTTCAGATGTCACAAAAAAATCGCTAAAAAAAAAAGGCTAGTATCGGCTTTTCAAAAATTGATATTTCGACACTATTTATATAATTTTAATTATTTCAGTCATATTTTTGAAATTCGTGAATATTTTAATAATATTTTTTTATTTTTTCGGAATGAATTATCCAAACATCAACTTAAATGATGGCCCAGTAAAAAGAGGACCGATCAACTCATCTTTTCTTATTGATAATGTACTTTCGGACCAATAAAAAATTAGGTCCAACTCTGCAACCAGGCCTGTCGTTAGGTCCAACTTAAATGCATCATCACTTTAAGAAACCAATGGACATTGGTGATGTTGCTCTAGGCCCTTTACAAATTACAATGCGAGCAAAAATTATTGAGATATCGATAGGGCGGAAAACAGAGGCCTTTGACCGTTATTTCATTTCGTTAGTCCAAAACGGAATGAAACGGATAAGAAATATGGTTGCGTTTCAAAAAATGAAACGGTTTTGTCCATTTGTAAATCACGAAAATTTTATCGATTTCGATCATTTCGTCTAAAATAAAACGGTTAACGAAATTAATAGTCAATTTCGTCAACAAAACGAAACGATTAACGAAACTCCCCAATTTCTTTACCGTTTCGGCCATTTTACAGCCCTAGATATAGACATATAGACTTATGCTCATTTTACAATTGATGATGCATTTTTATGTCAGATTTATATTTTTCTTATTTTATCTAATGTCAAGAATTGAAAGATTATTCAAAATTAAAGGAGTCTAAACAATTTTCTAATGAAGAATAAGGTAGAATAGATTATTTCTAGGAATAGTTTCTTCCTAGGAATCCAAACAAGTTAGGAATAAAGAGAAGAATAATTTCTTCCTAGGAATAACATCTTCCAACAATTATATATACATAATTTCAACAAAATTAGCTAAATACTAATAACTAAATGAAATTTTATGTGCTCTTTAATTAGTACTTTATTTAATATTAAAATAATAATTTTTAATAAATTTTTTAAATTAATATCAATTTGCTTATTCCTAACTCACCATCCAAATAAATATTTTTTATTCACGGAATAGCATTTTCTTCCTAAAATCCTTATTCCCATACCATCCAAACTACCCCAAATCATTAATTTTTTTAACTGGTTGATTTTATATTGAATGATTATTTTTTTTATATAATTTAATATAAATACATCTGCCGTAAATCAGATTAAAAAAAATTCAATCTCAACTTGTCAATGTTTTTCGATGTGTTTGGGGTCATGCTCACGATTTTCCTTTGTGATATCACTCTAACTGCATCACAACCAACTTGTATTCCAAACAAGAGCACAAGGGACGCTTCTATCATGAACTAATTTTTATAGTCTAATTTGAGTTATTTTTTTTCTCTAATTAATTACATGTCCATTAATGATTTTAAGAGTTTACTCATTTTTTTAAATAGATATTAGCTCATAAAAGTGGCAGTGCAAATCATAATTTGTCAAAACTAAAATAGTATCTATAGTCTTGAGAATGGAGATCTTGTTAGACTTTCATAAATAATAAAATAGAGTATATCGGCAAAATTATTCCTAATAACTTTTTTGTGACGTTAACTCTTTCCTGTTTTATAAATTTTTTAATTAAAATCGGGCAGTTTACATGTTCTTTTTTTTAATAAAAATGCCAGGATTCATATCATACATCGAATTGAAGGTATAAGAAAATTAAATAAATCTGGACCATCCAAACTACCACTCAGTTACATCACATCGTTCGAGACCGCACGATCAGGCACCAGCGCGCAGGTGATGCGCCTGAACCTGAATCTGAACCCTGAACCCGAACCTCCATCTGAGAAGTGAAAAACCTCACAGTTCCGACTGTCTCCACTCATCGCCGACGCTGTTTGACCCTAAAATTTCACGATTGGAGACACAAACCGATTTACAAAGGAGTTTTGGGAAAGTCATAAAAAATACTAAATGGATTCCAAAAATCATGGAAAAATGCCTAAAAATACAGTGAAGCATGAGTAAAATTATGGTTCTTTCAGAATGATCAAAGGAGCCATAGAATCCCCATTTTATGCAAAAAAGTCCCTGATTTTGGAGAAATTAAATAAAATAGTAGGAGGGGTCTTTTCAGAAAATTTCTGAAACCACCAGATTCTAAATATTTTAGTGAACCTAAACTTAAAATCTCATGTGAAAAATCAAATGGAAAGCACCCCAAACAATTTATTTTATTTCAGCAGTCATGAAATGCAATGAAATAAAATAAATGGACATATCCCTTTAATCTTGGAATGGAGATGAGGTCTCAAACTCCATCCCCGTACAACAAATGAAAATGGGTGTGTATGGCGCATGAGCCCAGGGATGTAACGATGTGAAAATCAAAATACGGTGCATAATGAACCGAGTTCATCGAAGGGGAAATGAAGTTCGCTGAAGCTGAGTCTCATTAAACCCGACATGTGGGGTCCGGGTTTGTTCTGTTCCTCTGATGCACGGGACCCATCTGAAGCATCCTCCTCCTCCAACAGAAAAGAAGAAGAGAAGGAGAGAAATGCGAAGGCGTTGCAACGGCCTCGTAACCGCTTGGTCCACCCTCTCTCTCGGTCTCGTTTGACCACCTGAAGAAGCACAGCGTGACACAACCACAGCCGTTGGATCAGATGGCGATCCGTGTGCTTCCTAATGGACGAAGGAGATGCAATGACATCACAAGCTATTTGAAGAAGCAACCCGGCCTTGAGGCCTATATATACCCCACTGCAGGATTGAAGCGGGGACCTTTTTCACACGCCTTTCCTTCTTCCATTTTCTCTCTCACACATAGAGGCTCGGTCCACTGCTTCTTCTTCTCCACAGATCAAAAGCTTAGGATTAGAACACACACAATAGGTTAGCATAGAAGCATTTCATCGAATAGTTAGTAGGCATAGCGATAGATTGAAATTAGGAGAAGAGAAGAGCTCAAGCTTGTAATTGACGAAAGGTCAGGTATGAAATCGATGTTCTTTTGATGTTGAAACAGCGAATTTGAGGATTCTTCAATTGAAATGGCTGTATTTGAGTTGAAATCGTGGCTTTCTTGATTCTTTTACTGTGTGCATTTGAAAATTCTGAGCTTGCATCTTGGATTTGATCTCTGCCTCCTTCTTTCTTAATTCCTTGATAAGATCCGATTGCGCACAGCGCATGAGAATCTGAATCAAGTGTTGTATATCCATAGTCGATCTCTAATAACACATGTACAATGAAGAATAGATAGCATGGTTGTAAATTGCTCAATTGTGTCCTCGAAGCTGTCCAGAAACCCTTATTAGATAAATTGCCAGGATCATGTTTTGTTATATGTGCATGTTCCTTTCTTCTTGATAAACAAATCTGAATCTTGAATTTGATGTCTAAAGTTTGTATTTTTACTTTCCCCTGATTTGAGATTGAAATTGAGTTTCAATTGCGCCCGGCGCATGAGAGATCTCAATTAAATCACCAGAATCAGTAACAATTAGGATTAACTGATGCCTCATTTGCAATCAGACTGCGCACAGCGCACGAAGAATGCATTTGAGATGAACTTGTCTAAGAATGTTCCTTAGCACTGGCTTTGGAGCTCTTAGACAGGTAGTGTTGCTTCGATTGAGCACATGATGAGTATTATCAGTCATGCTCGTGATGTGCTTGGTCAAGTATGCACTAAATTACTTTATACTCTCTCCAAATTAGAATGTAAGGTGTATATGGGTGATAATAGCAAAGTAAAGGACCTGCTTGTAAGTATAGGACCTAGACCCATGGAAATGATAAATGATTCAGTAAATAGGACTATAAGGATGTCCCTTTGCAATATCTAAATCAAGAACAAATTAGGTGGGTCTTATGTAGTAATTCCATGCTTTCCCTGATTAAACAGAATAATATACATGATTTTTATCTTGCTTTGATAGTAATTAGTTAGGCCACAGGGTACTATGTGTAAAGGTTTGAATAAGAAATGATCATGTGATTGGGAATCGTTGATCTTTGTTGTTATGTTTTATTGCGTAATCGACCTAGAATAATGATGTCTTCTTATGCGTGTAATATTGAGTGTCACTGGTTTTTTACTTCATGACTATTGGTAAAGTACAAAGTTCAATCTTGTTAGCATGAGTAGGCCGTATATGATTTGGAGGCGAAATCAAAATGGCATGTCCATTGTATAATCATCGCCAATTTGCATTAATCGAGAATGTCAAGTAATAAAAAGTGATGTTAGTTGTCTTATAGATGCGTTATGTGTAGCCCTGAAAACCAATTTGTTTTCTGCTAGTTGTTCACAACAAACCCTGGTACCAATACTTTCCTTCTCCTGTACCTGTACGTGGCACCTTCGTCAACTCAAGGAAAATAAGACTTGCAGGGGCTAAATCGAAAAGCGTTCGTTGCTTTTTAGTAAGGACGACGCGATAAGAACAGAGATCCTTTTCGCTAGCAGCGATAGTCGGAACGCTTAGCGGATCCATGCCCGGTGTCTGTCGAACCCTTTAACACAAAACGAAACCCATCTCGCTCAGTTACGTTTCAGCGCCGAGACCCCCTCGATCTTCTGTGACGAAACAACAGTGGAAACCACGTGATCGACTTCTGCTAAACGATGTGTGCGGGAGGAAATAAACTAAGGAAGGTTTCAGCCCATTAGCTACTAAAGGCCCAAGAAGAAATAAACCAGAAGGAGATCCAGATCAGAAGTTTAATTCGTCCCTGCCACCTCGGCCCAACACGATGACGTGGCCCTATAGAAAAAAGACATATAGACAGAAACTTAGAAAATTTGTTAAAAATAATAGGAAGCCCCTAAAAATATAAACGACATATCCATAAAATTCTAAAAAAATCAAAATAAACCGACCTCACTGATACTTTGATATAAAAATATGTCAAAGTAGCGGCCTTCTGTATTTTTGAAGTATTTTCGCTTTAAAAATGAATTTTATAAAATGAAATAAACCCTTTTATAAAGTGCTAGGTATTCTCAAAACTAATATTTCAAATATACTATTTTCAAAAGCTAAATATAATGTACTCAATTATGAAAAATATTTTCAAAAGTCTAAAAGATTTCAAATATCTAGTATACTCGGTTAGGGATATTTTCAAAAGACTAAATAATTTCGAAAATGATATCTTCCAAGATTAAGTATTTTTAAATAGAAAAGTATTTTCAAAGATCAAAAGCGCAAAGGCCAAAGCGAGTAAAATCATCAAATATCCCAAGTGAAATCTCAGAAATTAAAAGTCCAAACACGAAACCCAAAGTCAAAGCCGAAACCTCTCCGTTTGAGGAAAAGTCCCTCGCTAGGGTTGAGATCGACCTTAGATGACTTAGAAATTGAATTCTTACAGGTCCCCCTCGTCCAAATAATTCCATTTTGTTCTCACAAGAAGACCGGTTAAGATAGTCCCGAGAACCGACTCTTATTAAGAAGACCGACTAAGATGGTCCCTAGGGTCGTTAAAAAACCAACTCTTATTAAGAAGACCAATGAAGATGGTCCCTAGGGTTGTAAAAGAACCAACTTTCGTCGAGTAGCCATCAAAGAGGATCCGAAGGTTGCAAAACTTATTTTTGTTCTCATAAGAAGACCGATGAAGATGGTCCCGAGAACCGACTCTTATTAAGAAGACCAATGAAGATGGTCCCTAGGGTCGTTAAAGAACCAACTCTTATTAAGAAGACCGATGAAGATGGTCCCTAGGGTTGCAAAAGAATCAACTTTCGCCGAGTAGCCGCCCAAGAGGCCCCGAAAGTTGCAAAACTTCCTTCGTTCTCACAAGAAGACCGACCAAGATGGTCCCGAGAACCGACTCTTATTAAGATGACTGATGAAGATGGTACCTAGGGTCGTTAAAGAACCAACTCTTACTAAGAAGACCGATGAAGATGGTCCCTAGGGTTGCAAAAGAACCAACTTTCGTCGTGGCCGCCCAAGAGGCCCCGAACGTTGCAAAACCCCTTTTCACTCTCACAAAAAGGCCAGTCATAATCCCGAGAGTTTACCAGAAATAACCTCAAGTGAAGCCTTCCCTTTCATCAACCAAAAAACCTCTTCTAAATAAAAAATCCATTCCCTTCTTTTGGTCAAGTCAGAAGTCTTTTGTCGATCCTTAATTGGGTCCCGTCTGTTGAGTTTGGTACCATCAATTAAGTCCTCCGCGATAGCACTCCATAAGTCTCTTTTCCTAGCCCATTACGTCAATACCCTTTACATCCCTTAATCAGAGATTCCCGTAGGCAACTACGGGTAATTAACAGTAGGGGCTTGCGCCTACTGGAAAGAAAGGACCCGCTAAATCAAGAAACTTCTTTAAGTAGCGACTCTGTATAGGGTTCTCTTGTTTCAAGAGATATCCGCCATAGAGATCGAAACCTTAAGGGAGGTGAATCTAAGGCTATGTTCCCATTGTTTTTCGAGAAATTCCTTCGAGGAGAATAATGTCGAAAAAGCCGCAACAGTCGCCACCATGACCGTCAAATGGTAATGGTACCTCTCTCTTTCTCCACCATTCCTCCCCACCCTGTCACTGTTTAGCTCCACTGTAACACATCTACCAGACCAAAGCTTCTGGTTTCATTCAATTTGAGCTCAGATTCAAGGAATAGTAACAAATTTGTAATGGAACTAGATTGAAATAACAAGAAACATGATAATAGTTTTTATTGTAACAATGGAATTCAACTAAATTCAGAATACAAGAATTTAAGAGAAAACTAGAGAAAGAACAATTCAGGAGGAAAGAATAAGATGGAAAGATTTTTAGATCTCCATTACAAGCCTGAAAAAGAAAATGAATTAAGAAAGAATCCTAATATACTCTTCTTTCTTCATTGTAATGTCCAATTTGCCCCTCTTCTGACAATCCAGCAACTTCTAACCATAGATTGCCACTTGCTTCCCAGCATTGGATTCCTTCTTAACAGCGTCTTCCTTCTCTTTATTAACTGGGTGGGTCCCCTCAGTCAATGGAACATTAGTTAACAGAATCTCTTCCTTTCTGTCAACTCCGTTATCCCCACACTTTGATAAAATATTGACTAGGTCAACATTTATAACGGTTTCATCCTTCTGCTGTATAACCACTGTGTGCGCTATCTCTGACACTCCCCCTCCCTTAAAACAACTCTTGTCCACAAGAGGAACATGAAGAAAACTTTTGACAATAGCATCATAATCTTCCCAAGTAGCCTCCTCCTTGGTTTGATTCAACCATTTTACCAAAATTTGAGCAACATACTCGTTGTTGCGTTTGATCATTCTTCTATTCAAAATCAACTCAGGTTGTACCAGTAACTCAACATCTGGGTGTACCACTGGTACAGTGGAGGCAACAGCCTCCTCTCTACCTATCCTTTTCTTTAATTGAGAAACATGAAAGACAGGATGAACCTGAGAACCCATAGGCAAATTGAGCTTATACGCTACTTCTCCCATCTTCTCAATTATCTCAAATGGCCCACAATATTTTGGTGCCAGCTTTGGACTGTGTTTCACATGGTGCATTGAAAGTTGCCTATAACTCTGAATTTTCAAATAAACCCAATCTCCTACAGAAAATTTTCTCTCAATCCTGTTATTATTGGCAAATTTCTTCATCCTCTCATGAGCCTTCCTCAAGTGTTCCTTCAATTGCAAATTAAGGTTGTGCCTCTCTTGAAACAACTTGTTGACACTTTCTACCATGCTCTTTGGTGGTTGGCCCATTGGAATCATTGGAGGTGCATAACCATACAGTGCTTGAAAAGGGGTAGTCTGAATAACACTATGAAATGAGGTATTGTACCACCATTCTGCCAGTGCCAACCATTTAGTCCATTTCTTGGGCTGATGTTGTGCTAAACACCTTAAGTATTGTTCAATGCACTGATTCACTCTCTCTGTCTGACCATCAGTCTGAGGATGGTATGCAGTGGACATATTCAATTTGACCCCTAATTTTCCCATTATTTCCTTCCAAAAGAGACTTGTAAAGATGGGATCTCTATCACTGACAATGGTAACTGGAAGACCATGCAGCTTGTAAATCTGATCAAGGAACAATTGAGCAATGGATGGGGCATTGTAAGGATGGGAGATAGATACAAAGTGGGCATATTTTGTTAATATGTCCACCACTACCCAAATGACTTCTTTGCCTTCAGACTTTGGTAAACCCACTATGAAATCCATACTAATGCTAGACCATGCCTCCTCAGGGACAACTAAAGGCTGAAGTAAGCCAGGAGATTTAACATGTTCCCCTTTATTCAATTGGCACACCTCACAAGTTCTGACATACTTGTAAACATCCTCCTTCATGTTTGGCCAATAAAACAGTGTTTTAAGTCTGTGATAAGAAGCCAAAATGCCAGAATGACCCCCCAAAGAAGTATCATGAACTTCTTGTAGTAATTTGTTCCTCCAATTAGAACTACTCCCCACACAAATTTTTCCTTTATATCGAATCAAACCTTGATATTCAGAATATAGAGGATAATTGGGAGCTGCAGATATCAACTTTTCTCTCAAGCTTGTGATCCAACTATCATTATCATAACTGCTTTTCAATTCCTCCACCCAGCTAGGAACTAATTCAGACACTAAGTTGCAATCTGTATAATCCAAGAACTTACCATTTGGTGCTTGCATTCTAGAAAGAGCATCAGCCACTTTGTTATCCACTCCTCTCTTATATTCAATTGTATAATCCAGGCCTAACAACTTGCACAGACCCTTATGCTGCATCATATCATGCACCCTTTGCTCAAGTAGACACTTGAGGCTAATTTGATCAATTTTTATTACAAAATGTCCCCCCATCAAATAATGCTTCCACTTTTGAACTGCAGTGATCAAAGCCAAGAATTCTTTCTCATAAGTGGACATACCTTGATTTTTGGGTCCCAAGGCCTTACTGAAGTATGTCAAGGGTCTTCTTCCTTGCATCAAGACAGCCCCAATGCCAGTATCACTAGCATCAGTTTCCAAAATGAAGGGTTTAGAAAAGTCAGGCATGGCTAATACTGGAGCAGTTCACATGGCTTCCTTGAGTTGACTAAAGGCAACATTAGCTTGTGGGCCCCATCCAAAGGCATTCTTCTTGAGTTGGTCTGATAAAGGTTTTGCAATTGTGCCATAGCCCTTAATGAATCTTCTGTAGTAGCCAATCAAACCCAAAAAACTTCTTAGTTCCTTCACATTCTTTGGTTGAGGCCAGTTTTTCATCACCTCCACTTTTTTAGGATCAGTGGCAACCCCCTGAGCAGAAATGATGTGCCCTAAGTACTCCAATTTTTCTGCACCAAACTCACATTTACTCATCTTGGCAAATAACTCATTCTTTTGTAACAGTTCCAGAGTAATCTGTAAATGCCTCCTATGATCTTCCATATTCTTACTGTAGATGAGGATATCATCAAAAAAGACTAAGATAAACTTTCTAAGATGCTGTTTGAAAATGGAGTTCATCAAAGCCTGAAATGTTGTTGGAGCATTAGTTAAGCCAAATGGCATAACCAAGAATTCATAATGGCCCTCATGAGTTTTAAAAGCTGTCTTGTACACATCACCATCAGCCATTCTAATTTGATGATAGCCAGACCTGAGGTCAATTTTGGAGAAAAAGGTTGACCCATGCAATTCATCCAGAAGATCTTCTATAATTGGTATAGGAAATTTGTCTTTTACAGTTTGCTTGTTCAATTTTCTATAATCCACACACATTCTCCATCCACCATCTTTCTTTTTCACAAGTAACACTGGAGGGGCATAAGGACTGGAAGAAGGTTGAATGATTGAGTTGGCTAACAATTCTTCAATGATTTTGTCAATTTCCAGTTTCTGAAAATGAGAATATCTATAAGGTCGCAAGTTGATTGGTTTGGAGTCAGAGGTCAAGGGAATTGCATGATCAATGCCTCTCTTTGGTGGCAGGCCAGTAGGTTCTTTAAAAACTTCAGAAAACCCAGCAATTATTTCTTTTAGTGCAGGGTGTAATCTTTCTGTACTCTTGGCCTCTGCTGACAGGTGAAATAGTTGAGCAATTAATATCTCACTGCCTTCTTTCAATTCCTGAGCAATATTGATACCACTATGTAATAGTGTCACTTCAGCTTTTTCTGCCTGAACCTGCAAAACTACTTTTTTGCCTTCTTTATTAAATTCTATTCTGCCTTTGCTCCAATCAATCATCATGGGGCCCAAACTCATCAACCAATCTAACCCAAGTATCATATCATAAGCTTGGACAGCCAACAACCGTACTTCTTTGTGAAATTCATGTCCTTGGATAGAGAATTTTAAATGGTCACATTTGGTGTCAGTTACCATTTTATTGCCATTGGCAACCATGACAACCATAGGGTTGGTGTGGCTTACAGGTATGTGCAGACTGGTGATGACATCAGGGTGTACAAATGAGTAGGTACTACCACTGTCCAGCAATGCACAAACTGGTACTTTACCAATTTCTCCTTTGAATCTCATAGAACTCACCATCTTTTTGTCAGTAGTAGCATACATGGAAATGATAGCTTGTTCCACCATCTCCTCCTCAATTTCCTCCCCACTGGTTTCATCCACACTCACCTCTTCTTCTACAATGTAGCCTTCTTGCTCAGTAATAACATTCACAGTTCTAGCAACACATTTATGGCCTGGAAAGTACCTCTCATTGCAGTAATGACATAGCCCCAATGCTTTTCTTTGCTCATAAGAAGTATTTTTTTGTGGAATGTTAGTTGGCCAAGGTTTATACACTCCCTGTTGATTTGTCACTCCTTGTGGACCTGTCATTTCTCTTCTGGCCTCATTATTGAATTTAAGTTGTGGCTGGTGAGGTAGAAAGGTAGGGTTTTTATGAAACACTTTTGATCTTCTTTGGTGGCATTCCTGAGTATCTTCATATTGTTGGGCATAATCATAAGCATCTTGGAGTGTTAGAGGTTTAAACAATTTCACCATTCCTCTAATTTCTTCTTTAAGCCCACTAATGAATCCAATCTTGAAATCATCCTCAGTAAATGCCTTTGAGACTTGCATCACTCTAAATCTCATTCTCTCAAATTGTTTAATGTAATCCTCCACTTTATTGAGCTGATGACACCTTTTAAATTCCTCAATGGGATGTTGTTTCTTTCCTTCCTGGAATTTTTTTAACACTTCTTCTACCAAAATCTCCCAAGGCATAATGTTATTACCAACTTGCATACCCCTATACCAATCCTTCATGTCTTTGCTGAAATGTAGTACAACCATCCTTGTTTTGTACTGCTCAGCCACTTGGTACATGGTGAAATAATAATTGCATTCCATAAGCCAGTTGATTGGATCCTCACCATTAAAGTTTGGGAAATCCACCTTTGGTAAATGTGTGACAGGTGTACTTCTCATTTGGTCAGATCTAACCTTATCCCTTTGCTTGAGAAATTCTATACCCCATTCATATTCTTCTGGGTTCAATTGCATACTACTGAATTCCTCAATAGGTTTGTCTTTTGGATTTGTATCATGATATGGTACTCCAGTATCTCTATGCACCAACTTAGGATTGCTCTCACCACTTTTGGAGCCAATCAAGTTACTGGTTTCACCATTTCCACCATTGGTACTCTTTTCCAATTGAGATATCAAGGATTTCTCTAATAACATAGAAAGATTAGCCAGTTTGTCTTCCATACCTCGACTTGCCTGTTTGACTTGATTTGTGACCACTGCTGCTAACCTCTCTTCCATTCTACGATTGTTCTCCTCAGACTTCTTTCTTCCTTCCTCTTGCAATTTGTTGTTGTCTTCTTGCCTAAGACTGATCTCACGGACTTCACCCGCTAGATGAGACAGATCTGATTCCATCTGAGCGTGCTTCGCTCGTAAATCATCCATGCTTTTGCTCTTTGTTGTCATCAATCGGCAAAACTCAGTCCCTTGTGCGATCGTCGGCGCTGATACCACTTTGTCACAGTTTAGCTCCACTGTAACACATCTACCAGACCAAAGCTTCTGGTTTCATTCAATTTGAGCTCAGATTCAAGGAATATTAACAAATTTGTAATGGAACTAGATTGAAATAACAAGAAACATGATAATAGTTTTTATTGTAACAATGGAATTCAACTAAATTCAGAATACAAGAATTTAAGAGAAAACTAGAGAAAGAACAATTCAGGAGGAAAGAATAAGATGGAAAGATTTTTAGATCTCCATTACAAGCCTGAAAAAAAAAATGAATTAAGAAAGAATCCTAATATACTCTTCTTTCTTCATTGTAATGTCCAATTTGCCCCTCTTCTGACAATCCAGCAACTTCTAACCATCGATTGCCACTTGCTTCCCAGCATTGGATTCCTTCTTAACAGCGTCTTCCTTCTCTTTATTAACTGGGTGGGTCCCCTCAGTCAATGGAACATTAGTTAACAGAATCTCTTCCTTTCTGTCAACTCCGTTATCCCCACACTTTGATAAAATATTGACTAGGTCAACATTTGTAACAGTTTCATCCTTCTGCTGTATAACCACTGTGTGCGCTATCTCTGACACACCCCATCCTAACTAAACCCTTCTCTCAACATGTTGATGCACTTCCAACCCAACCAAGGCACAACGCTGACGAGCCAGGTCATGGCGGAAGCCTGCGCCGTCGCCAAGTCCTTCCCCGGCGTGTCGCGCGACGGCCGCTGGTGCTCCTCAATGACCTTCTATCGCGCCGTCCCACGTGACCAATCCCTCCCTGCTCCGTCCGATTTGCCACGCGACCTCATCGGCATCTCCCTCCACGACCTCCCCAATGAGTACCTCTTCGTCATGCGCTCTCAGAGACTCATTCTCCGGGCCCACTCGTCAGTCCAGACTGTCATGGATAAGCTCCAGTCTTATAAAGGCCGCTTCTTTATCAATTTCGAGGTATGAGGATGATCATTAGATGCTAGTGTTTTCTGATTTTGTAGTATCAACGGAGCTAATTCACACCTTTTTTTTCTTTTTGTATTTATGATGTTTACATTTACATTCATTGTTCAGACAAATTAATAGATTGTGAAGGTTTTAGTCGGTCCTTGACCTAATATGTATATATCTAACCTATAACCATGCATAGAGTTCAGATATACCGCAGTGGAAGTTGATCGATTGCCTAGATTCTTCTCAAAGTCTGGCTGCAACACCTCCTGGTTTCTTGGTCTTTCTCCGTATGCAACTGGCACACTACAACCTCAAGACAGGGCTTGGCGTCACCTTTCACGAATCCACATGCCGGTCGACTCGTGTGTTTGACCCTAAAATATGGTGCCAAATTCATGAATTAAATTGGATAATTTTATCAAGGAGCTTGAAAAATTCATGAAAAATATCAAACGGATTCCAAAAATTATGGAAAAATACCCCAAAAATACAGTGAAGCATGAGGAAGATTATGATGCCCCCAGATTGGTCAAAGGAGCTGCAGAATTGCTGTTTTATGCAAAGAAGCCCATGATTTTGGAGAAATTAAATAAAATACTAGGAAGGGTATTTTTAGAAAATTATTGGAACCACTAGATTCTACATATTTTAGTGAGCCTACATCCAAAATTTCATGCGAAAAATCAAATGGAAAGTGCCCCAAACAATTTATTTGGTTTCAACAGTTCAGAAATTAAATGGATTAATGAAAAATGGAGAAGGCCAGTAATAAAGAAATTGAGAAGAGATGAGCGGCCAAATTCAAAACCCTCCTTCCGTATATAAACATAAGCAAGAAATGGATGCACCCGTTCTGTTGCTCCAGTTCCTCTGATAGTTTGAAAGGTGATGTGAGGCATGCGAAGATTAGGAGCATGCAAAAAGGAGAGAAGGAAATGTTGCTGAGAGCGCGACCCCTTCGCGAAGAGCGTGCTGGATGCACGCGGAACATGTTAGCAGAGAATGAGTAGAAGAGGTGGAGCCCACGAGACGCCTCTCGGGCCATGATATACCACGACCAGCCAAAACAAAGAAAGGAGATGGGTTGAATGAATTTCCAACTGAATCTGTTGAGGTGGGAAACGCTTAACCGCCGGGCTTGGAGCGGGATGCATTGCACCTGGACGGGATTGAAGTAGAGAGGATCGCATATAAAAGGAGGTCGAAGGAGAGGTTGAGAAAAGGGGGAGAAGAGAGAGAAGCAGTTGAGAAGAATCCCCACTCCAATACAGATTAGGTTAGAATAGAGAGAAAAAGGGAAGGCATTTTGTCAGATAGTTCATAGGCATAGCGATAGATCAGAAATTAGGAGGAGAGAAGAGCTCAAACTTGTAATTAACGAAAGGTCAGGTATGAAATCGATGTTCTTTTGATGTTGAAACAGAGAATTTGAGGATTCTTCAATTGAAATGGCTGTATTTGAGTTGAAATCGTGGCTTTCTTGATTCTTTTACTATGTGCATTTGAAAATTTTGATCTTGCCTATTGGATTGACTTAATCTCTGCCTTCTCCTCTTTCAACTTCTCCTCTTTCAATTTCTTGATAAGATCCGATTGCGCACAGCGCATGAGAATCTGAATCAAGTGTTGTATATCTCTAGTCGATCTTTAATGATACGTGTGTGTCGCGGCTTTTTCGTCATTATTCTCCTCGAAAGAATTTCTCGAAGAACAATGGGAACATAGCCTTAGATTCACCTCCCTTAAGGTTTCGATCTCTATGGCGGGTATCTCTCGAAACAAGAGAACCCTATAAAGAGTCGCTACTTAAAGAAGTTTCTTGATTTAGCGGGTCTTTTCTTTCCAGTAGGCGCAAGTCCCTACTGTTAATTACCCCGTAGTTGCCTACGAGAACCTCTGATTAAGGGACATGAAGGATATTGACGTAATGGGCTAAGGAAAGAGACTTATGGAGTGCTATCACGGAGGACTTAATTGATGGTACCAAATCTAATAGACGGGACCCAATTAAGGATCGACAAAAGACTTCTAACTTGACTAAGAGAAGGAAATGAATTTTGAGTTTAGAAGAGATTTTTGATTGGTGAAAGGGAAGGTTTCACTGGAGGTTATTTATGGTGAACTCTCGGGGTTATGACTGGCCTTCTTGTGAGAGTGAAGAGAGTTTTGCAACCTTCGGGACCTCTTGGGCGGCCTCGAGCGAAAGTTGGTTCTTTTGCAACCCTAGGGACCATCTTCATCGGTCTTCTTAATAAGAGTTGTTTCTTTAACGACCCTAGGGACCATCTTCATCGGTCTTCTTAATAAGAGTCGGTTCTCGGGATCATCTTAGTCAATCTTCTTGTGAGAACAAAAGCAGTTTTGCAACCTTCGGGTCCTCTTTAATGGCTACTCGACGAAAGTTGGTTCTTTTGCAACCCTTGGGACCATCTTCATTGGTCTTCTTAATAAGAGTTGGTTCTTTAACGACCCTAGGGACCATCTTCATCGGTCTTCTTAATAAGAGTCGGTTCTCGGGATCATCTTAGTCGATCTTCTTGTGAGAACAACAGCAGTTTTGCAACCTTCGGGTCCTCTTTTACGGCTACTCGACGAAAGTTGGTTCTTTTGCAACCCTAGGGACCATCTTCATTGGTCTTCTTAATAAGAGTTGGTTCTTTAACGACCCTAGGGACCATCTTCATCGGTCTTCTTAATAAGAGTCGGTTCTCGGGACCATCTTGGTCGGTCTTCTTATGAGAACAAAAAAAATAGAATTCTTTGGACGAGGGGGCCCGTAAGAATTCATTTTCTGAGTCATCTAATGTCGATCTCAACCTTAGTGAGGGACTTTTCCTCAAACGAAGAGGTTTTGGCTTTGACTTTGGGTTTCGTGTTTGGACTTTTAATTTCTTGATGTTTCTCTTGGGATGTTGGTGATTTATTCACTTTGGCCTTTTGTAGCTTTGACTTTTGAAAGTACTTTTCTATTTCAAAATACTTGATCTTGGAAGATATTTGACTTTAAAAGATATCATTTTCGAAATCATTTAGACTTTTGAAAATATCCATAATCGAGTATACTAGATACTTGAAACCTTTTAGATTTTGAAAATATTCTTATACTTGAGTTTATTTAGCTTTTGAAAGTAGCAAATTTGAAATCTTAGTTTTGAAAATACTTAGCATTTTATAAAAGGGTTTATTTCATTTTCTGAAATCCACTTTTAAAGCGAAAATACTTCAAAAATACAAAAGGCCGCTACTTTGACATATTTTCATATCAAAGTATCAGTGAAGCAAGTTTATTTTGATTTTTTATAATTTTATGGATGTGTCGTTCATATTTTTAGGGGCTTCCTACTATTTTTAATAAATTTCTAATGTTTCTGTTGACTTGTATTTTTCCTATTGGACCACGTCATCAGGTGGGCTGAGGTGGCAGGGCATGGGAAATTGGTTTTTTAAGACATTGGGCTTTTCCTGATTTTCCTATTTTTGGGTTTGAACATCTATTGGGTTGAAACTCCTTTATTTACATCATCTAATCCCGCCAGTCATCAGGAGTCGAGTATATGGGTCCTACATCTGTATTGCCACAAAGGATCAGACTGATCGAGGCGCTGAACTTTGAAAGGAAATGGAAGCGGGTTCGTGTGCTAACGGATTTAAATCCGATAGCACTTCCGGCTGTCGTAACTGACAAGGAAGGGACCTATGGCGTCGTAAGGCCGAGAGGAAAACAATGGTGATGGCTGTTCGTCGTACATCGCCTCCAGAAATTAGCAACAGACCTTTATTCAATTTAGACCCTAAAAGTTTTGTTTTCGTACTTCCGGCGATCGTTGCCGTCGCGGTTGACAGGACTAGTTTTGCTAGAACCACAACGAGAAAGAGAAAAGGAAAGTGGGGTTCGTTCATGTTGCGTCGCCCTAGATCAGTGGAGGTACCACTTAGTTGGTTCGGTCAAGTTGAGACATGAGCAATTTGGTACCAGTGAAGCTTAATTAAACAAACCAAGCAAAAAGGTACGGGTGTTATAAGATAACCAATGAATGGGATGTGAATCTACACCAAAGTGAAAAGGCAAAACAATATAATATAGTAACTAAACCCCATGACATATTTGGCTTAACATTCAATATCAGGAAGTACTATATACACTGAGCCTACTATTTCTTGGTAACTTACATCTTGGAACTTTGCTTAGTGACATGGAGCTGCTTTTGCTCTCAATTGAGCATGATACCAATTAAATTCTAGGGTCTACAATGAGCACAGGACTACACATTCGTTT
This sequence comes from Rhynchospora pubera, assembly GCA_028095005.1. Taxonomy (NCBI): domain Eukaryota; kingdom Viridiplantae; phylum Streptophyta; class Magnoliopsida; order Poales; family Cyperaceae; genus Rhynchospora; species Rhynchospora pubera. Next base: position 20,628,888 of record CM051463.1, read on the forward strand.
CTTACATCTCCTTTATATCTCAGGAACTCAAGAAAGATATGTGCAAATACATATGAGCATATCTACCAAGAATAATTGTCAGGTCATAACAGATCAAATACACAATTTTATAAAGGAGTCCCTTTATCATTCTAAACTACTACTTCAGTTTCAAAAAGGGGTTCATGATGGAAACAGAAAACAATCATATGCAGTATAATTCTCATAAAATGTATTTGACTAAAGAAAATGATGAAGCAACAACGAGCATCAAAATAAGGATACCGTTACTGTCAGATTTCAGAAGAAGGAAGAAAAGAAAGGAAACAATGTCAGATTCAATTACCATATTTACCAAGGAACCCCTAACTATCTTATACTGTTACTCGTCCTAAAGAGACAGGAAAAGATGATGCTCAAAGGGATTGAACTCTTACATAAAGAACCTCAGAAACTATCTTAATTTCAAGATGGTGAAAAACACAGAATTTTCCACTTCTCATGCGATCTGATCTGTGCATCAGGTTTTCTCATGAGGTGTACTCATCCTTATGTTCAAACTCAACTTCAAAGTGACTCAGCTACGCTTAAGACCACATGAGAAGCGAGGGGATGCTACTCTTCTCCATGGCTACTGAGCTATGCTCGAGACATCCATGGGAGAGTTGATGAAGCTTTTCTATGTCACGGCTGAGCTATGCATCAGACCGAGATCGAAGAATCAGCCGGTTACTCCTGGAAGAACAAGTCGAAACAAATTTCAAAGAGAGATGATAAAGGCGAAATCTTTTAAAAGAGAGTTGACTTCATCTTCTCCATGGCTGAGCTATGCATCAGATCATGGTGAAGATATGAGATTGCAATCTAAAAGCTAAAAGACACCTATTCTATTACCAGGTAAAGAATTTAAGAAAAACAGAAGAAAATCTGATAGGATTCTCACACATAGGCTGTACAATTGGAGCAATTATGCAAAGCTTAAACTCATCGTCGCCATAACTGAGCTATGCATCAGACCATGGCTAGAAGAGGAACAAGAAGGAGGCATTAAAAGGTCAGTACGTGAAACCAGCTCAAGAAATCGAGAGAGAAAGACATAATCGAATGAAATCCATAAGAGGAACCGCGACACCTTACATCGTAAGAACAATGACCTAATCTCCGCCATGACTGAGCTATGCATCAGACCATGGCTTCGATTCAAGTCAAGAAAAGGAAAGCAAAAGATCAAGCGACCTAATTCCAAGAAACTTCCAAAGAATACCAAAGAATCCACAGAAATTGCATGCAAATCGAGATTCAATCAAAATTCGATCTCAATTACTGAAACGATGTACAATTTACCTCGCTCCTTGCCTAATTACAGAGTCTTTACCTTCCTACCTCACAGAATGTAAGGTGTGTATGGGTGATAATAGCAAAGTAAAGGACCTGCTTGTAAATATGAGACCTGGACCCATGGAAATGATAAATGATTCAGTGAATAGGATTATAAGGATGTCCCTTTGCAATATCTAAATCAAGAACAAATTAGGTGGGTCTTATGTAGTAATTCTATGCTTTTCCAGATCGTACAGACTAATGGCATAATTATCGAAAGAATGAAGGATTGAAATGAAGCTTCTGGTTATTATTGACTAATAATGGGTTTTGTTATTTTCTGTACTTTTCAGAACTAAGGCTTCTGGCCTTACTTTGTATTGTCTTTGCAAAAGAAAAATGGTTATTATCTCTGTGTACAAGTCATGCAATTCTAGAAAAGATTAGGGACCATAATGAAAATATTGATAACAGGTGACATATGTGAATGACTTTGGTTCCTGGTGTTAACCTGATATTTAACATTATTCATGAATAAAGTTTTGCAATGGAATATAATGTATGGATTTATCATTGAAAATGAACAGGTCTTTGATGAGGCAATAGAATTGTAGTCTTCTCTCTATAATCAGTTTGTTCTACCCTCGAACTTCATTTTCTTCATAATTGTCATTCTGTGAAAGCATGGTCTGGTGACCAATCGTGATTGATTTTAATGAAATCTTATGAATTAAGAAGAAACAACCATTTTACTTGGATAGTACTTGACTTCAGAGACCATATGATAGACAAATTAGTAGTTTATTGGAAGATTGTGGCTTCTCTTTAGGAGTAGATTCTTTTGATAGGCTTGATTTCGTTAAGTCTTTGAGAAATACAGAGATTTCTCAGGTTATACTCTTTTTAGAGTTTGTGCTTAATTCCTGGAAACAGGCTTCTGCTGTTGCCTTGGGTTCTAAGTTGATTAATTTATGAAAATCTGTAATTGGAATATAAGAGGGTTGGGAATGGCAGAAAAAGGCCTTTCTGTCAGATTTTATTTCCAAAGAAAAAATTGATGTCATTGGTATTCAGGAAACCAAATTGACATCTTTTACTTCTAGGGCTCTTAATAGGATAGCTAAAGGTTTTATTTGGAATTTCCTTCCAGCTGTAGGTAGAGCTGGGGGGATTCTTTTGGGGGTTAATGGGGATAAAATGCAGGTTCTGAATTGGGAAATAGGACAGTTTACAGTCACTGCCACCATTGAGAATAAATTAGACAACAAGGTTTGGTTCTGTACCTCTGTCTATGGTCCAGTTGTAGCTGCCCTTAAGGCTGTTTTCTGGTCTGAACTCATTGATTTAGGTGCCAAATATAGTAATAACTGGGTGATAGGGGGGATTTTAACATTATCAGAAGAAGATCTGAGAAAATTGGAATCCATTTTGATTTAAGGAACATGACCTGTTTCAATGATTGGATTAATCTGTTTAACCTTTCAGATTTTAAATGTGCTGATAGGTTATTTACTTGGGCTAGAGGGGGTCAGTCTAGACAATTAGCTTGTTTAGATCGTTTTTTTGTTTCTGAGGATTGGGTCATTAATTTTCCTAATGCTACTTCTCAGAGCTATCCTAGAATGTATTCTGACCATTCACCTATTTGTTTAGACTGTCATTACTCTTTTGTTAACCAATACAGATTTCATTTTGAAAAAAGTTGGTTACAGCAAGAGGATCTTAGGAATCTAATAGGTAGATGGTGGAATTTATCTCCTGATTCTTATGATTTAGGAAAAAATTGGACTGATAAGATTAGCTTACTTAGGAAAAAACTTAGGGGCTGGAGTGGTAATATTAGGCAGGAGATTAAAGTTCTCAAAAGAGATGCTTTAGCGGGGATTAAAGATTTAGAGGAATCCTTAGATAGTAGAGAGTTGTCAGCTTCTGAATGGGAACATTATTTTTCTTTTAAAAAGGATATTGCTGATATCTTCCACCAAGAAGAGATTTATTGGCGACAGCGAGCTCGTATAACTTGGTTGCGAGAGGGGGATGCTAACACTAGATTTTTTTCATAGATTAGCTTCAGTTAGGAGGAACAAGAACCTTATTTCCCATATTTTAATTGATGGAGTCGAAACAAGGGACTTCACTACTATTCAAAATCATATTGTAGATCACTTTAAGAGTCTCTTTGGGACTGCAGGGACTTCTGTAGGTACTATTGATAGAAATCTCTGGGAGGGGGATGAACTGGTAGGAGCTTCTGAAAATGTTCTTTTAGTTGCTCCTTTCTCTGAGAAGGAAGTACATAAGGCAATCTTTCAAATGTCTCCTGACAAAATCCCAGGTCCTGACGGTTTTCCCATTTTATTTTATCAACAGTTTTGGGATATTGTTAAGCCTGATATCATGAATTGTTTTCATGCTTTCTCTAGGAATGAATTTGATATTGCCAAACTCAATAGGGCTGTGATCAGTTTAATCCCTAAGGTTGATAAAGCTTGTAAGGTTACAGACTTTAGACCCATTAGCTTGTTGAATTGTAGTTATAAGATTTTTACTAAGGTTCTGGCTAATAGATTAGCTCAGGTCTTGTGTAGAATAATTACTCCTAATCAGACAGCTTTCTTGAAAGGTAGAAGTATTCTTGATGGGGTAGCTACAGCCCATGAGATTCTTCATTGGGTTAAGGAACACAAAGTTAAGGGAATACTTCTTAAGTTAGACTTTCAAAAAGTCTTTGATTTTCTTAACTGGGATTTTGTGTTACATTCCTTCTCTTTAAGAGGTTTTAGTTCTCAATGGATAAGCTGGATGTCTAAGGTTTTACATGGAGGCTTAGCTGCAGTTTTAGTTAATGGTGTCCAAAGTGCTTATTTTTCTTGCAAAAGAGGGGTGAAGCAAGGGGATCCTCTCTCCCCTTATTTTTTCATTTTAGTAACTGACTTGCTTTCTAAATTAATTAATAATGGCAAGAGTCTTGGACATTTTGAAGGCCTAGGACCTCCTCTTAGAAGTTCAGGGGCTTTAGTGCATTTGCAATATGCAGATGACACTCTGCTGTTTTTACAAGCTGAAACAGAAGGGATAGAAAAGCTGCATTGGTTGCTTAAGGGGTTTGAGAGTATCACTGGCCTAAAAATTAACTTTGCCAAAAGTGAGTTGATTCCTCTTAATCTTCCTGAGACTCAGACGAGGAATTTTGCTAGCCTTCTCAACTGTAAAATTGGTACTCTTCCCATTAAGTACTTTGGACTGCCTCTACATTGGAAGCGCCCATGTAGAGCTGAGTGGTTAGGAATTATTGAACAAGTTAGAAAGAAACTTTCAGTCTGGAAGAGTAACCTAATGTCTTTAGGAGGTCGTTTGGTTTTAATTAATTCTGTTCTTTCGGCCATCCCCTTATATTTTCTGTCTTTCTTTAGGATGCCAAAGTGGGTAGTAAGCATCTTAGATAGACTAAGAAGGAGTTTTCTTTGGGGTTTTAAGGATGGAAAACAGAAAATGGCTTTAGTTTCTTGGAAGACTATTTGTCGACCAAAAGAAATGGGGGGCTGGGGTATTTTGGACCTAGATGTCATGAACTTGTCTCTTTTAGGAAAATGGAAATGGAACTTTGATTCTGATAGTTGCCTGGGACTGTGGAAGGAGATTATTACTTTTAAATATTCTCATAGAGTTCCTTCTAGTTTTTCTCCTTTCTGGAAGGGGGTTTGGAGTTCTGAGCATTTCATCAGATTAGGATCTTCTAAGTCGGTAGGTAATGGCCAGAACACTCTCTTTTGGTCGGATCACTGGCTTGATGATTTTTCGTTAGCTACCCGTTTTCCCAATCTTTTTAAAAAGACTAAAAAGCCAGGGGCTAGGGTAAGTCAAGTTTGGAATGGTGGCTCAATCAAATTTTTTTTTACTAGGGGAGTTTCCTTGGTTATGAGAGCTGAAAAGGAACAGCTTCTTGAGCTTTTGCAGAATTATCATTTTACTAGTAGACATGATGATATTAGGTGGCATTGGGATAGTGGTGGTTTCTCAGTTAAATCTCTGTATAATTTCATCATTTTCGGGGGTATTTATGATTTTTCTTTTAAAGCTCTCTGGAAGTTAAAAATTGCTTTGAAGGTTAAACTTTTTTGTTGGCTAGCTCTTAAGAAGAAAATTCTTACAAAGGATATTCTGGCAATTAAAGGATTTGGAGGGGATCTTACTTGTGTCTTTTGTGATGACACTGAATCTATAGATCATCTGTTTGTTAATTGCTCTTTCATTCAACCTTTTTGGTACCTGTTTAATTTATATAATTGTTGGGGGGTTTCTATTACTGAGCAGTCATTGACAGGAATTTGGAATACTTTTCTTTCCCTTCCAAGTGTAAATAGAACTGCTGGGTTAACTTTCTTTGCAGCTTTTATTTGGGTGTTCTGGAAGGAGAGAAACTCTCGAATTTTTACTGCTACTAATGGCTCTACTGCTTTTTCTATTTGTGCCTCAATTTTTAGTCTTTATATGTTTTGGACAGGTACCCAAACAGGGATGGAGCTAGGATTTCACCAAGCAAGAGTTGGAGCTGGCGCTGGCACTAGCACTGGACTCAACAACGCTTAAGTTTAGTTTCAGTTGTCTTTGTTCTGGCTCCTGTGCTTGGTGAAAGTAGTTGTTTTGATAACTTGTATTAGCTTGTGTGTTTTTTTAATTCCCCGTACTCTCCTTTTTGGAGTGAGTAGAAGTCTCCTTTACGGAGCTCTGTTTAGTCCCCTTCTGATGACTTGAACTTTTGTTTTGTAAGTTGCATTTTGTGGAATGAAATGCAGGATACCCTTCTTGGGTATCTGTTTATCAAAAAAAAAAAAAAAAGGAAGAAAAGCAATTTCATTTAGGTAACATGGTAAGCCTTGTCAATTTGTGAAGTCATCCGTTTATGAACCAAGCCACATGTAATGCAAAAATGAAATAATGGTATTATAGTATCGACATAAATTAAATTGAGCCTTGTGTGATCTCTGGAAGTAATATAGGTTCGATTAAATAACTCTTCAAGTCTGGTACCAAACTATCTCTTTCACTGTACCGCATTCAATACCAAATTCCTGTACCACTGAACCAGCACGTCGCTCCCCTACCAAATCGTGTCAACGCAACATAAACGAACACCACTCTCGTACTCCATGCTCTGTCATAACTCCAGGGAAGCTAGCCCCGTCGAGTTGGGCTTCGGCGATCACCGGAAAACGAGAATGTAAAAAGGCAGGGTCCTAATTGAATAAACGTGTGTTACTATTGAACAAAAGACCTATTGAACGAAAATGACACGACGCAGATGGAGTTCATCGCTATGTTCCCTTCTCCATGCCAATTGAGACGGCCAGAAGAGTAAGCGGACCTGTACCCGTTATCTATCGAAACCGTTAGCAAGTAACGAAACCCGTCTCTTTTGTTTAGAGTTACATCACTACAAAACAATAATAATTTGGTTATATGCCACTACAAACCAACAACAAAAAAGAACGATAAACTTATATTAAATCCGAGGTAAAAGCTAAATAAATAAATAAATAAATTTGAACCATTTAAAACAGGACGATGCTGGGAATTGTTCATGACACTACCTATTTACTCATCCACTCCCCCAATTTTTTTAAAATGACTTAAATACCCTCAATCTAAAGCTAACATTTGAGAAAATGAAACAAGAGAGAAAAGGCTATTTAGATAAATTTGAGAGTGTTTGAGCAACTTTAGCGTGACCTGAGCAATTCCCGACGATGCTAGATTTCATCAGACGTCACGTGACACCGCACAAGTGAAGAAGACCTCCGTCAGAGAATCCAAACCCTCACAGCTCCCATGATAATTTAATATTTTTAGTCTACTTTGAATTACATTGTTGCTCAAATTAGTTGCATCCGTTCATAAATTAAGAGCTCGTTTTACTATTTTTCTTTTTTTTTGAAAAATAACTTATATAAAATAAGTAATGTTAGTATTTGACATTTGAGCCCATCAAAGATGATCATATCTCGAATTTTGAAATTACAACGGCCGATTTAAATGACCCAATTTGTTTTCCATAATCAAATCTTATTGGAGGTCATATTTTATATTTTTTTCTAATTTTTTAATATTTTTTTCGAATTTTAGAAAATTTTCAATCTAATTAGATTTGAATGCTCCAATTTTTTAAAAAATAAAAAAGTAGTTAATTTTTTTTTAATTGTAAAATTTGGTCTCTATTAAAGATTCAATAATAATATCGCATTGAGAGGTTTGGGTTGGCAGTTTGAAATTTCAAAATTAAGTCTCAGATCGCGTTTGATTTTAGTATTGCTCATATAAAAAAAATTAGTGCTCATAAAAATTTGTCAAAAATAAAATAGTATCGATAGTCTTGAGAATCGAGATCTCATTAAACTCTCATACATACATAAAAAAAAAGAGAATTATATTGGTGAAAAGTTTTTTGTGAGCTCAATATTTCCAGTTATATAAATTATCTGATTAAAATCGGGCGGTTATTTATTTTTTTTTTGGTGAAATTAAGGTAAAAGATATTAAATAGATCTGAACCGTCTAAAAAAACGGGACTCTGTTAGATCTCATTGGATGAGACCGCGCGATCTGGCACCACTGCTCAGGTGATGCACCTGGGGATTGCCTGAAGAACCCAAAAACCTCACAGCTCTCATCGCCGTCGCCACCATGCCCGTCAAATGGTATGGTACCCCTCTCTCTCTCTCTGTCTCTCTCCACCTCTCCTCCCCACCCCATCCTAACTAAACCCTTCTCTCAACAGGTTGATGCACTTCCAACCGAACCAAGGCACCACGCTGACGAGCCAGGTCATGGCCGAAGCCTGCGCCGTCGCCGAGTCCTTCCCCGGCGTGTCGCGCGACGGCCGCTGGCGCTCCTCAATGACCTTCTACCGCGCCGTCCCACGTGACCAATCCCTCCCTGCCCCGTCCGATTTGCCACGCGACCTCATCGGCATCTCCCTCCACGACCTCCCCAATGAGTACCTCTTCGTCATGCGCTCTCAGAGACTCATTCTCCGGGCCCACTCGTCGGTCCAGACTGTCATGGATAAGCTCCAGTCTTATAAAGGCCGCTTCTTTATCAATTTCGAGGTATGAGGATGATCATTAGATGCTAGTGTTTTCTGATTTTGTGGTATCAACGGAGCTAATTCACACTTTTTATTTTTTGTATTTATGATGTTTGCATTTACATTCATTGTTCAGACAAATTAATAGATTGATTTATTGAGCTATTGCCCAATTTGTGATGAAAAATCATTAAAGGAAATTAGTAATTTTGTTCAATTGGAAATTAAATTAGTGAAGTCTGCTTGCCCAATTTGATGAAAAATTGGAGTGCATGCAAACACATAGTAGCCCAGTAGCTTGCTTAGTGAGAGATGTATAACCCTTCTTGCACTGATTACCATGGGACTGATTGTGTCAATGACCATCTCAGCTGGGCTTATCTGTTTAAACCTTTGTGCAAATAATCTTCATGCCAGCTGGCACCTCTTATATGTGCTGTACACATAGAGATAATATTTCATGACTGACTGCATAACATTTCTATGTAGCATGGTTCATGGGTCATGTAGAAATTAATTGCACAGATAAGTACAGCTTATTTGGCTGTGAAACTTCAGGTTTTACCAATGTTGACTATATTCATTGGCACAAAGTATATTAATCTTTCACTTATGTTTGGTGCTTTGTGTATATAGGGATTACAATACAAATGGGGTGATTTTAAACTGAGGATTGGAAAGTGTTTATACAATCCTAATGAAGCTCTTAGAGGAATTGTAATGGAGGTAATTACCTGTACCTTTTTTATTTGCATTTCCATTCCTCTCATGTGAATCTTTTACCCTTTTTCTTTCTCTGTTATTAAAAGTACATTCTTTGAAAATTGTCATATATTAGTTTTAAATATTTATTCTCTGTCCTGCTCCAGTCCAAATAAATATATTGCACTTCATATTATCAGGATATGGTGGTGACCTGATAATGACTTTGAGTTGGTATTATTTCACATGTTTGAAACAGCATCCCTCAATCATGTTAGCACTGCAAGCTCTAACCCAGTCAGGCTTTCATAATCTTACATGGTGAAATTAGTCAGTTTGAACTTGAACCATAAACTTGTTTACCCTAATTGAAATTGAACATTAATCAATCTATGAAAATTGAAAAAGTTAAACAGAAACTAATGGTGGTCAAGATAGTTGTGGTGTGACAGTGAATCAAGATAGTACCAGTCTGACTGGTACAGTGCACTGTGGCTATTTGTTGTTACTTGTTACTACTAGGTATGGTCTGGACTCCAATTTATTTTATTTTTGACCCTAAATATGAAGACCTTAATAGTATGTATGAGTTACAAGCTGAAGGATCCAATCCATACCTAGTAACTTTTATAAATTTAAAAACAGCACACCAGTATGTACCAGGTGTAGTAACTTGTGGAAGGATTCAAGAGTCCAAATGTTTGGATAGTTGTAACATCTATGTTTGGATAGTTGTAACAGCGAACCTTAGTTAATCTCAAGTTGACCAATAATACTGAACAATCTGATAATCAATATACATATATATTTATGTCAATACGACATTAATCTCAATCATCCAACTTCTCCATTTTCTTTTTCTATTCCTAACTGTAGGTGGAGTACTTACCCTTGTCATCGATAGATAAGTCCCAGAGAGTAATGGAAGAATTCTATGAGATATGGCGAGAAGCAGTTGCCAGCAAGTTATTGGCTGGCCAATTTATCAACACTGAGGTCAATTTTGTTGAGTACGGACTTGGGGACAGTTATACCCCTCAGCACACGGCTGTGCTCTATGGAATGTGTGTTGTTCAGGTCATAGCATCCTCTAATAAAAACCAGTAGCCTTTTGTGTATTTTCCTCAGTATGTCTATCCAAATCATGTTATATTCCCAGGTGCAGTTGAGCAACATTTAATGATGTAAAATCATCTTTCTTCTTCTTGTTTTCTACTTATCAGATTTCAATTGACGTGTGATTGAAATTAATTTACACTACATTAATGCTGCATCATGCATGTTTCGTACTGATATGAACTTACCAGTATGGAACCAGTCTATTTTGAATTTCCCTGGTACTAGTACCAGGCATACATACATGGCCATACTGGTTTGCCCCCAAATATTGGAATGTTAATGCTCGGGTCGTAACTTTGCAATTCTTCAACTAAAAGAGATTATTTTCATCACATGAGTTAGAGTTACAACAAAAACAAAGAATAAATCAGTTTATATACCTACACATTGTTGTTATCCTATTCTTTTCTTATTGTAATTGTATTGTTCTCATCCTCATGTTGCATGCATTTACAAAGTATATGGCATATTTAGAGTACACTCAGTACAGTTCTAATATATGTTTCACTGATCCTTCGGGTGGTAGGTCCTAGCTGTACTGTATACGTTGATACAAATGCACCTTTGATACGCATATGATACGTCTCTCGAGTTCGACGTGGCTCATCAATATATTTATTGTCAAACTTTGTTGGTAAGATATATAATGGCGGAGTGGATAAATTTTTTGTGCGGGTGGTGTTCAGAATTAAAATTAAGTATTGCTATTACTTTACCTTGGGCGGGCAGCTGCTGTCAACCATTTTAAAAAGTATTGATATTAATCAAAGGATCAAAATTAAACGCATATAAAATTCTAAGTTTCTAACCATGGCGACCACAACAGAGCAATCCTTAGATAATATAGGGTTCAATTAAAATATAATTTTTATTCAATATAGTTAACATGTGTAATATAAAAATTTGTGCATTTTAAGGATTAATGAAGGAAATACATGGTGCCCGATTTGAGCCACTTGGAACCGCCTCATACTTGAGATATGGACGCATACGCTCCCATACTATTAAAAGATACGAAAAAGTACAAGGATTGATCATAGTATTGGCATGTAATCCTGCATCCACATGACTGAAGTTGGACTTCGTTAGTAGGCATGTTTTACTGACAGTGACGTTTATATGTCAGAAAACTTGCTATGATTTACAATATTCGAATATGGCACAATGGTAGCAAATAGGCTCGAAATGCTAACAACGAACTAGTCGTAACATTTCTATTTTTTAAATTTTAGTCAATAGACTAAGTTAATAATTTGATAAATGTCAAAAAAATAAAAATAATTTGAATCCAGTAGTTGAAATATGATGAAATTTATATATGCAATATATGTAAAAAATAATGAAGTTTATATGTTACAAATAGGCTCGAAATTTATGTAAGTTTTTACCGTTCACCGTTGATTTGACTTTTAGAAATTTTTTTGTTACGTTACTTGATATAAAATTATAGTGATATTTGAATTGCAAGAAAATTATTACATTATTTGAAGTATAAGACTAATAATATATGGGGAGTGGCTAGTGTCAAACATATAGGACACGTACACTTGTCCAACGCGATAAAATTTTAATTTTTAAGATTAGAATGACCGATCCAAACCGCTCAAATTGTTCTATGTTATAAAATCTTCATGGAGACCAAATTTTATATTTTTTTTCAAATTTTTTTATTATTTTTTTGGAATTTTTCAATATGCTCAATCTAAAAAGTTATGAACCCTTCAATTTTGAAAATTCGAAAAAATAGTTAGAAAATATGAAAAAATATAAAATTTAATTATCAAGGATATTTTAATATAGAGATCATATTGAGCGGTTTGGATCGATCGTTTAAAATTTTAATGTGCTTTGAATCGTGTTTGACGTCCTATATGTTTGATTATAGCATTACTCATAATATATGACCAATAATATATGTATAAACTATTAAAACTTTTTTAGTTCAATGTCAAGTCCAGGATAAGTTTGAAGAAAAATAACTACGTGGCTGCTTGGTCAGTAAAAATGTAAGCAAACCAGAGAAATGATTTTGTGGCCTTTGTGACTCAAAAGGGAATCCCACTACTGGCAAATGGGATCTAGTCCCGCGCGGGACCGTCCAGCGCATAGATCACAGCCGTGTGATTTAATCTCAATGACAAAGGGAGTCCCGTGCATGTAACCAGATTGATAGGACCGAACCGTCCAGATCAGATCGGACGGTTCTAAGACTACGCTGGACGGTCCGTGCGGGAGCGGATACGGATTACACTACTGGTCCCCAATTCCGGGTATTCCCCTCCCATGTGAATTTGTTCCCCAATCACCGTAAGCTAAGAAAACGATCAGCACGTTTTATTAGGAAGGTACATGACCCGAAACTCAAAAGCAAAATAAGTAAATAAAATATTTTTGCAGATTGCCCCTCTTTAAGTAACATCATTACATCAATATTGTTTTATTTTTATAAAATTAATACAAATATGAATAAATATTTAATGCAGACGTTCAAAAGTATTGGCTAAAAATATGAAAATAAAGTTTAAATCCCATTCAAGCAGGTTTATTCAAAATCTGAGTTTCATAATTTTACTACATGAAATATTATATTGCTATTTTAAGTTTCGAATACATTTATTTACCGTCGTTGGTAGTGAAATTAATGGGGAAGCTTGGTTTTAGAATTGAGGGATTATTGAATGTGGTTCTCTAACAAAAAGGTTGCAACTATAGTTTATACTAATATTTTAATTTTTTTAAATATAATTGTATTTTTCAGCTAGTGTACTATTTCAAGTTATAATTATATTCCTCTAGTTGCAGCTCAAAACGACAGTCTTTTTTTATTGTTTTATATATTAAGAGTTTACTATATTTTATCTTATTGATCTCCTCTCATTTGCAAAAATTTTCAACGTGGAGCTAAATAGACTATATAGTATTTTGATTGGAATTTGTAAGTCTAATTTTTATAATTTGACCACTCAAAGTAATGATTGACCTTTCGTAAACTAATTGACATAGAAACCACACCTATATTAAAAATAAATAAATATTTAATATGAGCTAAGGGTGCGTTGGGATATAGGAAGAAGGAAGAAGAAAGAAAAAAATTATAAACAATCCAAACTCTTCACAAAATTACACACTTTCTAATACTTCTTTCCTTCTTTCCTTCTTTCCACACCTATCCAAACGGAGCCTAAAGTAGGACCGGGAACGCAATTATATATCATGCATTTAAAATAGCTTAATACCATTTTTCTAAATTTTGTAATAATCAATCTGGAATATGACTTCTGAAATGAGAAATCTTATTTTGAAAAAAATGTGCACCTCGTGGCTTTTGATGAGGCAAACCGATTTATCATCAAAGATCCGATCCGAAAGACAACCCGAACCGAACCATAAGAAAAGAACAAATTAAATGGGATTAATAACTTGAGCAGAGGATTGCAATGACTTCGAGAACCGAGACAAGCAGTAACCAATGCAATTATTCCCTGATAATTATAATAAATTAATGCGACTATGCGAGACTGTCACGTTGCCTGGTACTAACCACATGGAATTAGTATATTAAATTGAACCCTATGTCTTAGAAGTCAATTTTATTAGGCTACTTCTATAGTTTATGTTATTGATGACTTCAGATCATTTGTTCTTTGATTTATTCGTTGACAGTTCATTCAGGTTGATGATCTGAATTATAAATCACCGTTATTCATTTAGTAGTAAATGACAACGATAAATCTAAAAGTCCATAATCTTGATAATTAACAAAGGACATTAATTATCAATAAGATTAGTATGCAAGTTAAGTGGTGATTAAGTTCTATAAATCATAGGTTAAGAGTAACCAACTTAATTGCATATGTGTATGTTATAGAACATAGTACAGGACTGGACCCCACGAAATAAATATATGGATTGTGTTACGTATCATTGTTTATTTCGTTATGATTTTGGTTCTGAGTTTGAGATGATTGTCTTTTCCACATGAGGATAGATGCTATAAATCATGTCTACCGCTGATTCCTGATAAAGGCTGCTATACGGACTTGATTTAAGTATTCTTGAATTGTGCGGGGAAAAGCTAATTATCAAGAAAACCGTATGTCCCTCATTAATTCACTTAGTGAGTGACGATATCTGTTTGGGCCCCTTGATGGAGATAGATTGTTTGCTAGCAACTGATACAATTATCTCTAGATCAAGAAACGTATAATATGCAAGAATGACATGTTCCTATCTTGGATTATACGATGATATCGTGTGACATAAGAATCAAAATAGAGAAACGTAATTGTTCTCTTATGCAGGATTGAAATTTTGTAGCTGTACACTATTTATGCGAATTTGGGAATCATAACGTGTTGCTAGATACCGCTTATGATTATTGGAATTAAATAGCGATTTAATTTCATGTCCAACATAGCATAAATCCTCAAAGGGTCACACAAAATTGGTATATTTAATCATACGTGCATTATTTATTTATTTGCAATAATGAGTATTGCAAAATATGATTAGTTGATTAATTAATTAAATAGCGTTATGGACCGTTATAATTAATTAAGTCAAATGGATCATATAGAAATAAATTAATGCATTGTCTAATCTCTAAATAATTATTATTAAGTTAATAATTATTTAAAAACAACACACTTAATTTAATTAAGTTATTTGGGCTTTAATTTATTGGTAAATTAAATGTCCAAATTAAATAGCTTTGAGTGGGCCTTTAATTAATAGAATAAAGGGACCAATTGGAGATGGACTAGTGGGCCAAAGAAGCCCACTAGTAGGCCGGCCACAAGGAGGTAGGTGGGAGTGGCACACTTGTAAATTGTGTGAACTCCTAGCTAGGATTAAGAGGCTATATAAGGCACCTTATGGTGGCTCCTTTGTCTCTCTTCTCTCTCCTCTCATTCTAGCCGCCACTTTGCCCCCCCAAAGGGTGCGCCGCCCCCTCTCCTCTCCTCTCCTCTCCTCTCCTCTCCACTCAAGCTCATGTGTTGAGCATCCCTCTCTCCCACAAATTAGTTTGGTTCTTTGGTTGAAGAAAAGGAACGCTTGGGATTAGACTCGTTCTTCTCTTCGCTAGCACGAATTGAGAATAACTTGGTTAATACCATAGTGGACTTGAGGCACCGCGAATAGGAGGTGTTTGGAGAGCACGCCACCGACACCAAACCCAAGGATTCGAGCCTCTTGATTGCTACACCAAGAGAGGTAAAAATCCATCCTTTCTCTTGTGTCAAATCGGTTTTTGTACTAGATCCGTTTTGTGTGTTGTTTTCTTGACTTAATTAGTTAGTAATTAGCATAAAAATGAAAATTAGCACACTTCCTAACACCCCCATCCACTTCGTCAGCAGAAAAGGGCTATTACACGCGCGAGATTATTTCTCGACATCACAACAACAACCCTGTTTTTTCATTTATTGCATGCACCGAGTATTTTCCATTGTTGGAGAAACCAATGCAAAATAAATTGAGTAATGCTAGAATCAAACATATAGGAAGTCAAACACGATCCAAACGTCGAACATTAAAATTTCAAACGGTCAATCCAAATCGTTCAATATGATCTCTATATTAAAATATCTTTAAAATCAAATTATATATTTTTTTCATATTTTCTAACTATTTTTTTCGAATTTTCAAAATTGAAGGGTTCACAACTATTTATATTGAGCATATCGAAAAATTTAATAAAAATAGTAAAAAAAATTAAAAAAATATAAAATTTGGTCTCCATGAAGATTTTATAACATAGAACAATTTGAACAGTTTGGATCAGCCATTACAATCTTAAAATTAAAATTTTATCGCGTTGGACAAGTGTACGTGCCTTATATGTTTGACACTAGTCACTCCCAAATTATATTAATCCATCAAATTATAAATAGCTAATTTATTTTAATTTTTTGTAAACTTACCTATATAACAAAAATAATCAAGCACAATGAAAGAAATCAAGAAATAATAAGATGAGTGAGAGAAGTTAAATGATTTAGAGTATATATATTCGAAAGTATGTTTGACTTTGCAAAATGAGCTCGTGCTCTTTTATAAGAGTAATGCTAGAATTAAACATATATGACATCAAACACGATCCAAACGTCGATCATTAAAATTTTAAACGGCCGATCCAAACTACTCAATGTGATATCTATATTAAAATATTCTTCAAAATTAAAATTTTTATTTTTTTTTCAAATTTTCTAACTATTTTTTTCGAATTTTCGAAATTGGAGGGTTCAAAACTTTTTAGATTAAGCATATAAAAATATTCTAAACAAATAGTAAAAAAATTTGAAAAAATATAAAATTTGGTCTCCACGGAGATTTTATAACATACAACAATTTGAGCGGTTTGGATCGGCCATTCTAATATTAAAAATTAAAATTTATATCCTGTTGGACAAGTGCTTGTGTCCTATATGTTTGATATTAGCCACTCCCCTTTTATAATATTAGAAAATTTCAGAATAAAAAGTAGCATAGATGTAACAAAAAAAAATATAATTTTAAAAATAATTTGTTTGTAACAAGCTTTTAAATTGGTTGCTAAGAGTAATGCTAGTAAATGAATATTGCAAATTTGAAATACAAATAAAGATTGTTTTTTTGAATATTTAGTATAATGACATGATTTAAGGAATTAAAATTAAAAAAAAGTATGCCATCATAGTCGCACAATTACACAAATAAGTGAAGTACTTGAAGTGACCAGATTAAAATGAAAGGTACATCGCGACGTGCTACACATGACTAATAAACATTTTTATATTTTCTTTTCTCCTTTAAAATTTGAAGTGATAATTGAAAAAAAAAGATGAGAAAATATGCTTAAAATTGTAGTAAAAAAAAGTAAATGTTTTTTCAAAGCAAAAGAAAAATCTTGATGTTTTCGTCATACTTTTCTAAGCAAAATAAATGTATAGAATCTTTTTTTTTAATTTTAAAGTAATGTTGGATTAAATTGAAAAGATAATAAAAAATTGGGAAACTATTGAAAAATAAATATTTTTTGCATAATAACATACATTACCATTTGATTAATTAAATGACTTACCATGATGCGTCCGCTATGACAATTTTGTGTTGCATGATGTGCCATGTAAATGTTAGCTGAATACAATTACATTACACAACTTGACGTGTCATACGAACACTGGCAAGTCACATACAAATTTCATATAACGTAGCATAACCGTGACATATTATAAAGTTTCATATTATAAAGTTTCATGACCTTACATATCATGACATACTACTATTACTTTTAATTTTTTTTTACCTTGTGTTCATATTTATAAAATGAAAATGAAATGGTTTGTACGTTAGTCAGTACATGTACATCAGGTCCAGCTAGATATTGAGTTAGTGGAACCGAGTGTAATTACCACCCGGTGAGACTAAACACGTGGGCGGCCTCGCCAGTCCTTTGAATGTGCATAAACACGTGCTACAAATACAATTTGACTGGTGTGAATAGTGAGATCAATAATTTGTACAATTGAAGCATCTGTGTAATTACGTAATTACCATTTTATTCTGCAGTGAATAAGTGAATTTCACAAAAGAATTTTCACCCTTCTCACGTTACGTTTTTTAGAAAAAGGAGAAAAAAATTTGTATTTTGTTTAATTTTTTGAAATAAAAAATTTCAAAGGATCCTACTTCCCGTCTTCCGCAAACTCAATTCATGTGTCGCGCAACACAATGGTGTAGCGCACATGAAGACAAATTGTAGTGTGGAAGAAAAATTAAAGGAAACCCATATTGCACCCAGAAAAGTTTAGATGAATAATCTTGATTTACACTTAAATTTCAGGATAACATATTCATAAAAGGTATAATCAAACCTAAAAGCCGACCTAGAAATATTTGAGATAAAAAGTCATTTAGAAATTAAGGATAAATCTTGATACTAATAAAATTAATTTTATTTATGAGCGACTGGCGTCTCACTGCTGAAAGTTCAGTATACAGAGAAGCCCTGCGAGCAACAGAATCATTAGAAGAGCCAGCCCTTGGTTTCGTTAAACCATCTGAAGCAACACAAAAGGGCACCTCAACAATTATCAAGCAGAACAACACTATCATCCAGCTGCTTGTTAAAATCAAGGAAGAACTTGAAGATTGCAAGGATCAAATAAGAGACCTCAGAAGGACAAAAGCGCCTGAAGGGTCTGACACATCCGAGGCCCTAGAACAAATCCAAAATCAACTCAAGAACTTGAGTCTCGGACCGCCAACAACCTCAAAACGGCCAACCATAACGGGCAAATTTTTCGTATATCGTGACCCAAAGAAAATATACGAAGAAGAGAAGAAAAAGATACAATGAGTCGTACTCAAACGGAAACAGTGGGTAGACCATCTGTATCAGGCCACGAAAACCAAATACCAACCGTTGAAGATCAAATCCGGGATTACAGACTCGGAAGCCGGTTACGGTATGAGGCACAAAGAAGATTGCCAAGGCGTAGGCAATATCGAAGGACACTAGAATCTCAACTAAGTCCTGATGCGGAACTAAGCGTCTCACAGTTTCGCAGAGCACAACAAGTTCCAGCAGAAACACTATACCAAGCTGGATGGAGCGAAAGAAATCATCGGGTATACCAACATTATTCCGATGAAAGAATTTTGGTGGTTGGAGATCAAAGGGAAATCCCTTTTATCTCTCAGGAAAGCTACAACAGGCTCGTCGAAGAAGGATTACAGCACTTACACATAGGTGTTGTAATGGTCAGGTTATACGCTCTGCACAGAAGAAGTGCAGGGGTAAATGCTCTAGTTGTTTTAAGAGACACAAGATGGGGTAATGATACCTCACTGATAAGTTCCATGGAAATGGACTTAACAGACAACACACAACTGGCATACGCAGTTCCTGACATGATGGTTAGTATTCATGATTTTTACAATCATATCCAATTGGTTGTACAAACTCATGGGTATGAATCATGGCGAGGTGGAGAAAGCAACCTCTTAATCTCTCGATCTTTAATAGGGAGATTATCAAACACCAGCCACACCAACTTTCGGTACAATGTCCAAGGTGTAACAGAACACCTAGCAAGCAGAGGCATAAGGGCTATACCGGGACAACCTAGGTCAACCGAGGAATTGAGAGGCCAACGATGGATAATCAGACCACCAGCAATTCCAGAAGTACAACACCCACAAACAATTCGAGTCAGATCAAGAACTGATGGCTCCCTAGCCATTAGATTTGGTGGATATACAGCAACCGCACCAGCAGAACCAGCAGTTGTTGGGTCTAATGATGAAGAAGAACTAGATGGAGAAATGGCTCTGATGGTGACAATTGAAGAGCCAGAAACCTTGGAAGAGTTGGAATCAATCCAACTACTAGCATCTCTGTCTAGAGAAGGGCCGATGCTAGATTATTGTCCAATCTGGGATAAAGATGAAGAATCAGAGGAAGAATGGCTCAATCCATTCGCCTCTGAAGGTGATAAAGACAAACTGTCGCACTTTGCATACGCGGCAGAAGAAACAGAACTAGAATATCCTAAGATGAAGGCTTTCACAAAAATGATGGAATCAGCTTTTTCAACAGCTGAGAGCTCACTCACTCAGAGAAGGCCAACGGAACCAGTAATGGGTCCTGTTAGCTATCCACCAGCAAGCACATCACGGCAAACACCGATGCCAACAATACATGAAATCAGAGATCATGTTGGCAGACTCAAAGGAGGTTATGCACAACAGCATAGCGGGAGGTTCAACCTTCCAGATGCTCAAAGTGACAAAGGTGCAATTCTGGTATTACCAGAAGATATTGGGCAATACGGTGATGTAATTTCTCGATGGGAATCAATTACTCTCAATGTGGTTAATGACCGCAACTGGACGGATAACAAGAGTAAGGTGATTTTCATTGAAAATCTCCTAGGGGATGTAGAGAAAAAGATGTTTATCCAATGGAGAATGGCGTACCCCCATGAATATGAAGAATTAATAGCAGTTGCAGATGATCCCCAAAACGTAATCTCCTGCATTCGAAGGATGATACTGCTAGAGGATCCATACCAAGGGTCTACTGAAGAACAGACACGCGCTTACCAAGACCTTGAGCGCTTGTCATGCAACCATGTTAAGGATCTGTTCAATTACATGAATGATTACAAGATCCTTGCAGCAAAATCCGGGAGGATGTACATTTCCTCAGAACTCTCGGAAAAATTCTTCAGAAAAATGCCACCTCTAATCGGAAAAGAACTAGAAAAGGCATTTTTGGACAAATACCCTGGAGCAGCGATAGGCGTTATGCCAAGAATAAATTTCTCATACCAGTACCTGGCTGAAAGATGCAAACAAGCTGCACTCCAAAGGAGCTTGAAAGATCTCTCCTTTTGCAGCAAAATCCCATTACCAGGCTACTATGGTGAAAGAAAGAAGTATGGACTTCGCAAGTCCAAAACTTACAAAGGCAAACCCCACGAATCTCATGTGCGTGTTTTCAAGAGAAAACATGCTGACAAGGTCCGCAAATGCAAGTGTTTCATTTGTGGAGAAGAAGGGCATTTTGCGCGAGAGTGTAACCGCAAAACAGGAAACATTGCCAGGGCAGCCATTATTGAAAATATGGAACTGTCAGATAGCTGGGATGTCCTCTCAGTTGATCTCAATGAACCTGATAGTGACGCAATATGCTCATTATCTGAAGGAGAAGTTGGAAATGTTGCTTCAGCCGTAATCAATGATTTACCATTCGGCGAGCAATCATTTATGATGCAGGCAGAGCAATTGAGCTGGCGAAGTTATATACAACTGCCTGAAGATCAAAAAGATTGTCCCCATGATTGGCAGGACAATGATTCAGTTCCAACGGGACATGAAAAATGTTCCATGTGTAAGGAAATGACAACTGAATCAACAAGGGCATACTGTAAAAACTGCCGCCTAACAGTATGTCCTATGTGTTCCAGATTCAGGCTGGGCAGACGAATACGAACTAAGGTGCAGCCAATAGCACCTTATGATAGTAAGGATCAGCTAATCAATGAGCTGATGTTTTATGTTCAATACCTCTTGGCGGAAAATGGAAAACTCAAGCAACAACTGTTTGAGGCCAGAACAGAGGATCTCGAAGCCGAGTTTGATGAATTAATGAAGAAGGATAAAGGAAAAACCAAACTACGGTTTGAAGATGAAGAGGTAGATGAGGAAATAGAGATGGAACCAAGAAATCCAACGGGAGCTCTTCGAATAGCTTCTGCCAATACCATCTCTACCGAGGAAATTGAGCAATTCAATACAGTGGTCCAAGACCCTGTAAGAGGAAAAAGGGTTCTGAACAGACTCTACAACATGGAGATAACCTTTGAAATTCCAGGAGTCAACCCATTCAAGGTTCAAGCAATTCTTGACACAGGAGCGACTGTCTGTTGTGTCAACCAAGAAATTGTCCCACAAGAGGCATTGGAGCCAAGTGCCTATCCTATACAAATAAATGGGGTAAACTCGACTCAGATAGCCAGTCTAAAACTCAAAAATGGTAGTATGCTGATTGAGTCGAATAGGTTCAGAATTCCCTTCACCTATTCTTTTTCGATGGGGAAGAAGGAGGGAGTTCAGATGCTGATCGGGTGCAATTTTATCCGATCCATGCAAGGTGGATTGCGAATCGAAGGCCAGAACGTGACTTTTTACAAAAATATCACAACAATTGCAACCACAACAGATGCTGAGGTGGTACAAGTCGCAATTCCTGAGCTCGACCTGACGGGCTTGGAATACATTGAAGTAAGAGAGGCCGTAGCATACCACCAAGAGCAAGAGTCACAGCAGTTTAAGGAGAAATTCAGACCACTACTCAACAGACTAAAAGAGCAGGGGTTCATTGGAGAAAACCCTCTGAAACACTGGTCGAAAAATCAGGTGACGTGCTCTCTCGACATCATAAATCCTGATCTCCAGATTCAGGATAAACCCCTAAAGCATGTGACGCCTCAAATGAAAGAACAATTCGAAAAACATACAAAGGCGTTATTACAACTGGGAGTAATTAGGCCTAGTAAAAGCAGGCACAGAACCATGGCTATAATGGTCAATTCTGGAACCACCATTGACCCAATCACTGGCAAAGAAATTAAAGGCAAAGAGCGCATGGTATTCAACTATAGGTCCCTCAACGATAATACCCATAAGGATCAGTATAGCCTCCCTGGCATCAATACTATCCTTAAAAAGGTCGGTCACAGTAAGATCTACTCGAAATTCGACCTCAAGAGTGGATTTCATCAGGTGGCAATGGCACCTGAGTCAATTGAATGGACTGCTTTTGTGGTGCCCGGTGGACTATATGAATGGCTCGTTATGCCATTTGGATTGAAGAACGCACCGGCTATTTTTCAAAGAAAGATGGATCAGTGTTTTGCTGGTACCGAAGATTTTATAGCGGTGTATATTGATGATATTCTAGTATTTTCTGAGAATGAACAACAACATGCTGAGCACCTCAGAAAAATGCTAGAAATTTGTGAAAAATGGGGTCTCGTACTCTCTCCAACAAAAATGAAGATAGCAGTTAGAGAAATTGAATTCCTTGGAGCAATCATTGGAAGGAGTAAGGTGAAACTCCAACCCCATGTCATAAAGAAGATCGTCTCCTTTGATGAGGAGAAACTGAAAGAAAAGGCCGGACTCCGAGCATGGTTAGGCATACTCAATTACGCCAGAAGTTACATTCCAAAACTTGGGACTCTTCTAGGTCCCTTGTACACAAAAACCAGCCCTCATGGAGATAAGCGCCTTAAACCGTCTGATTATGAACTAATCAGAAAAATCAAGGAAAAAGTGCAAAACTTGCCAGATCTGGAGCTTCCACCAACAGGGAGCTATATCATCCTTGAAACAGACGGATGCATGGAAGGATGGGGTGGCATATGCAAATGGAAACCAAAGAAACATGACCCTAGATCCATAGAAAAGATTTGTGCCTATGCTAGCGGTAAATTTCCGGTGATCAAGTCAACCATTGATGCAGAAATACACGCTTGCATGGAAACATTGAAGGCACTAAAAATCCACTACCTTGATCAGCAGGAGATAACGCTGAGGACTGATTGTCAAGCAATAATATCCTTTTTCAATAAGTCAGCCCAAAATAAACCATCAAGGGTTAGATGGATAAACTTTGTTGATTATGTAACAGGGACAGGAGTGCAAATTAACTTTGAGCATATAGATGGTAAGCTAAACAGTTTAGCAGATGCACTCTCCCGATTAACAACAAAATTGGCTGTCACCAGCGAGATACAAGAACAACAAGAGCTATTCTTAGCACATCTTGAAGGAGCATTCGAAGAAGCAGACCGATTTAGTGATAGCCTGAACAAGCAGATGAATGAGCTAATTTTAAAAATTAGCTCCTTACTCTGATTTCCCTTTAAAATCCAAATAAATGTTTAATTATTTTGTTTTTCTTTTTCAGGTCTGATGGTAATCTACGGAAAACCATTGATCTTTGACAGTAATCTACGGAAAACTGTCTTTTGTTTAATAGTTTCAGTTTGTTTATATTTTTGCAGAAATGGTGCTGGAATATTTAACCCATATTTTTAGAAGCTATGAAGGATCTCCACGTTATAGTCTCAGGCCAGATTCCAGGATAGCGCTTAACAACGCTGTTCGCTGGGGAGCATCATGTGGCCAGACAGAAGAAATAGAAAACTATGAGACAATCACTTGTGATTTATTGTTTTCAAGGCCGACTTTAAATATGGAGGGAGGAATGAGAACAAGGCTCATGGAATTACATCAAGCCCAAATTCAAAAGTCCCTTACGGAGCTTGAAAAATTGCTAGTCATGAGTAATTTGCAAAAGGTCAGACTTGAACAAAATGCTAGCAAGGATAATTGGGCAAGGGATGCCCTCGAACCTGTTAACGATAATATCGAAAAGTTGATTGAAGCTCACAGTAAGCTTCGAATAATCCAGCAGAGCATCTATTATTAGGTAGAGTGCATAATATGCTTACTTTCGGTGCCAACCTGTTTGGTCTGTTAGTGGGCATCTTTTCTTTTCTAAAAGGCATCTTTATAATGGTGCCAGTATGTACTGGTGTGTTTTAGTGCGCCACTTGGTGCATCTTTAGGCGCATTATTGAAGTAGTGCGTTTTCTTTATTTTGCTTTTGGACAGCACTGAGGTAGTGCTCTCCTTTATTTCATTTTCAGATCGCACTAAGTGTGTTAGTGCGCATCTTTTTATTTGAGTGGGAGACAAAAGTATGTGGTAATCCAATTAATTGCATGACGATGGGGCCCAATGAGCACCCGATGCATTATTGAGATACCAAGCTCGAGTCTCTATAAAAGAGTGTCATTCAGAAGTTGCAAGACACACAGAAAAACTCTGAAGTCTTACTTCTTCTCTTGTAAACTTACTCTATCAATAAAAATTTTCTCTTACAATCTTTGAAGCCAGCATTTCTTATAATCAGAAGTTTCAAAGTCGATCAGTTCGCTTCCACTATACTTTGGTATCAGAGCGAGGTTTGTTTCTTAATTATCTTATGGCTTTCTAAGTTCAATTCTCTAGGAAGGCAATTAGGGGAGGTTATACCTAAGCACTAAAACTGTTTAAAAACCTGAAAATAAAAAGTATAAATGATAAAATAACTAAAGATAATAGTTTATGGAATGAAAAATTTCTTGAAAGATTTAGTTTAACCAAAAGAACCATCCTGCCGTACAGTACCTAAAGAGAGGGAAGATCACGGGAAAACACGATGAGGTGAGGTTTTGCTAAAACCAGACAGAAAACATCAAACTATAAACTAATAACATGAACTATATGGGTACACAATTGGGGGCTACTTATTAAATCAAGATTAAATCAATCCCTGAAATTTTGTCCTTTAGTGCGCTACAAATTTTGTAGCGCAACAGCGGATTAGGATTGGTCTTCCGCTGTCCCTCTCCAGCTCCAATTAAATCAAACCTCTCTCTCTCTCCCCCACTATTCACTTTACTTTGCATAATTGCATCCCACCTTTCCGATCAAGCCTCTCTCTCTCTCTCAGACACAAACACACACACACAATGGTGGAAGCAAAGAAGGAGCGACCTTCTCTCTTCTCGCCTTACCAAATGGGACGCTTCCACCTCTCTCACAGGTCACAACTTCTACTTCACACAGTTCAGTCTAACAACTTCCTTTATCCAATTTTGCCCCTTGATAACCTTGTTAATTTCTCTGTGCAGAGTGGTACTGGCGCCTATGACAAGGTGCAGAGCGATCAACGGAGTGCCTAACCAAGGCATGGCAGTTTACTACGCACAGAGGTCGACTCCAGGAGGGTTTCTCATCTCGGAGGGGACTGCGATTTCTCCAACGGGGCCGGGGTATTTTAGACTTTTTCTTTATATTTTATTTGACCCAATACCTTTGGCTGTATTTTATTTGACCAGTGGTCAATGTAGAACCAACATGCTCCGATATTGTAATGGATCCTGGTTCTTTTAATTTGAGAAAAAGTGGAAATACCTTGCAATTTTGTAATTCACTCAATTAGGATTAGTGTCCATAGTTGCAATATTATGTTGTATAATTAGTTATAATAATCAGTGATTTAAATAGCGGCGCTATGAACCGCAATAGCCCCGCTATAGCGGTACGACGTGGTAGACCGCTATGGTGCGAAACTAAAAGTGCCGCTATAGCGGTGTTCATTGGTATATAGTAATATTAGTTAAAACTGTATTTATTTTTGGCCTTTTAATTATTATGGTGACTATAATAGTAAAAATTAGTAAAATATAGATGCATTATAATGGTATTTTAGAGAAATATAGCCACACAATTCATTACGTGCTAGCATAGAATCAGTATTATGAACATATTTTTGACATATAAACTCCGACAGACTTGATCCAATATTAAGTATAATGAGATTTGTCTATTGTAATAATGGATTGTAAAGTGTAGGTGTTAAATTTAACTATTATAATATGCATATAATTTAATATGATATGTAATTTTTAATTAAAAATATGTATATGATGTAATAAATAAATACATTTGTACATGTCCATTATGATCCCGTAGCGGCCGCTAAATGACCGCTACCCGCTATTCGCTATGACAAGAGGTTGTCCGCTACCAACCCGCTATCCGTTATTTAAACCTTTGATAATAATAGATAATGATAAGATGACATTGAGTTGAATAATTTTGGTAATATTATAAATGAAGTCAAAGTCAGATCTCAATTTTGCTTACATCATAGTTGTTAGAAACAATATAATATAGTTATAGTGCCTTGCTCCAAATTGACTAAACTCCTGTCATCATTCATCACTACTGATTTTTTAATAATTACATCATCCCCAGTATTATCTAAATATTTCTTTGGGGTGCAAATAATATTTTTTTTTTTCCTACGCACCACTAGCACCAGCTCAAAAAAATGACTGCTAACATAATCTATAAAATATGATATCTGGTTTGAATCAGTCATTTAAGTTCAAATTTTCATCATAAACATAAGAATTGATGGCAGTAATATAAAAACCTCACTGTAATGAAGGTTCCCTCATGTACCCGGGATATACACAAGAGAGCAGATAGAGGAATGGAAGAAGGTAGTGGATGCAGTGCATGCAAAGGGAAGCATCATCTTTTGCCAACTGTGGCATGTTGGCCGTGCCTCTCATCCAGGTTCCCTTCATTTTCCAATTGAAACTCTACATTTATTAAATTACTTTTTTCTGTTGTTATTTGACAGTACTAAATTGAGAAGCAATAGTTATTCATCCACCTTATGTGTTGATATACTTAATATTTTGTTTTGTTGCTCGATCATTCTTGGACTGTAATTTTGGCCATCAGATACTAGTACCTGGGCTGACTGGTACATCCTGTATGCATGATTAAATAATATATGGAATACTAGTACCTATTATTCCACTAAACCATTGACCTTCAGAAGCTCATAGAAGTCCCATACTACCTTCCGCTATGAAACTAAGCCTATAATTCTTCCCCAATTAATAATCAGTTAATTCACTAAGGCTTATTCAACTGTCTCAAAGCTCTCTATTTTGCAATTGATTGCTAAAAAATGTTTGGAAATAGTAATAATTCCTACTTCCCAAGTTATAACTTAAGGAACAAAATATTTTTACTATAAGCTACAGTTGGCCTCACAAATTTAGATTGTAAAGCAGCACCCCTGACTGGTATATCATGGGAATCTGTTATCTCTATCCAATATCTTGTGATCTATACTATTGAAAAACTCTTTTCCTAATTATAATTTTTTTTTTCCTTTCCCTAGTTCCACGCTGCTAAGTCTTGTTATATTTCTAACTTAATCTCCTTTGCGACAGTGTACCAGCCAGGTGGTGCAGCTCCCATATCATCCACAGATAAACCCATATCTGGGAGGGGTAGGATACTAATGCCAGATGGTTCCTATGCCAAATACCCAAAACCCCGTCGCCTCACCACTGCAGAAATACCTGAAATTATTCAATTATACCGCCAAGCTGCAATCAATGCTATTAGTGCAGGTACTTAATTTCTGACCTTTGATGTATTTAATGATATTCCAAATTTTAGTCAATATCATGCTGAGTAATATTTTGGTTGGGCATTAGCTAATTTTGGATGTTTTGGAGATTGTTCTTGTGTGAACATACTGCTGAAAGCTTACTAGGTCTCTTCTATAAGGTAGATCAGCTGAAAGAAAACATCCCAAAATCCCCTGCAAAACTAATTATGAAACTACACTTGATTGTACCAAAGTTTTTGTAAAATTTGAAAAAAGGTGCGAGCCTTGCATTCATTAAGTTTTGAAGTATCAAACTCTTCAATTTCCTTTTGTGAGGAATTAATATAATTGTGAATTACAACCATCCTCAGTTATACTGGTCCAATTTTGATAGAATTTACATTATTTCTAAGAGCTAACATCCCTGTAAAGTATGACAAACTGATGGACATCCATTTTTATGAGCTTTAAAGGGTGACATTAGTCTGCTAAAGGTAAATGGAGTGTATTGCTATCCACAACAATTTTAGTCAACCCATGCAGTAGATTGTTAGCGCAATAGAGTAGGATATTATTTGCAACTAAAGAGATATAATGTTTTTAACTAGGCTTCGACGGAGTTGAGATCCATGGGGCCCACGGCTATCTCCCTGACCAGTTTCTCAAGGATGGAATCAATGACCGCTCTGACTCCTATGGTGGCTCCCTTCAAAATCGTTGTCGCTTAATTGATGAGGTGACCCGTGCAGTCTGTGCAGCAGTTGGTCCAGACCGGGTTGGTTTACGAATTTCCCCTGCCATTGATCATCTAGATGCATATGATTCTGATCCACTCAACCTTGGGCTTGCCGTAATCAACAAGTGCAATGAATTACAGCGAGATGCTGGTCAGCGGCTGGCATACTTGCATATCACCCAGCCACGATACACAGCCCATGGCCAGACAGAGTCGGGTCCACTCGGCAGTCCAGAGGAGGAGAGACAATTCATGCGAGCTTGGAGGGATGCATACCAGGGGACATTTATGTGTAGTGGTGGTTTCACAAGGGAACTCGGGATCGAGGCAATTGAGAGTGGTGATGCAGATCTAGTGTCATATGGTCGCCTTTTTATATCAAATCCTGATTTGGTTGAGCGGTTTAGGGTTAATTCTGGTTTAAACCGATACAATCGAGCTACATTTTATACACATGATCCTGTTGTTGGGTACACAGATTACCCCTTCTTGCACCAGAACCGGTCAAGGCTTTGATAATTTCTATAGCCTTCACAGGTGGGATCTGCATATTTAATATACTTCGTCTATTAAATGGCTACATTCATTGTTCTTATGGAATGATGTGTAAGTACAGGCTTTGAAGGTTGCTTGTCGAGACAGGATAAGAGTGATTGCTATGTTTAGGAAATAATGCACCAATTGATGTTGCATAATTGTGTAACCTATTTTTATTGTAATTTTTATCTCATTAAAAGCAAATCAACCACATAGAGCTTTCTAGAATGTGCTTCACTGTGAAAGTAGTTGGGTTGATTATAGAAATAAGCATTTCTATAATTAGATTAAGTAATGAGGCATTAAGGCGACTCAACTAGGTTGGGTTGAGCCTCTGCAGCAGGTATGTAATTTTAAAAAAAATGAATCTGAAACTCGCGTCCTTTTGGTTACACACAGAAAGCTAATATAATGCTGCTGATAAACAATATGTGCCATCAATCTTAGGAAAAAGTCATGCCATCAACCATTATTCTGCTTGAGAGACCTAAGTACAATATTGTACAGTTTCTTTATTAATAATCTAAGATTAAATACTTCTATAATTTTCCAGTTTAACAGAAAGCATACACAGGAGTCATGTTCGCCTGGTACAACCCAAAGTTCTGCTCAACACCACCTGGCTTTTCGTTTTCATTAAACATCTCAAATACAAATCCATCTAATTTTTTGTTTGGTCTCATTGGAGTGCCAGAACCCAATATATAGTAACGAAAGAATGAATTGTACATTGCAGAGAGATAGGGGGTTGTGATTTCTCCATTGCCACCTGATGGCCACCCAGTCTCGCCCACTACTACCCCTAACGAGCTCCCTCCATTCTTCTCTAGAGCAGCATAAAAGGCATCCAACATTGCATGAATCAGAGAATGGTACTCCAAGTTGCCATCAACTACACCAGGTGCTGATGATTTGGTATTAGCATATTCTTTGGAGATATAGGATGTGTCAGATGCATACGCAAAGTACGGATAGGCATTAACCATAAGGATGCTATCGCCATTCGGCATACTATTGAGGGCTTGTATAATTGCTGTCATGTCACTCATGGCTGCATCGGCAAAATTCGAAGCAGATGGGGGAAAATAAATGCCAAGAGCGCTCATGGGCACTGTAGTGGTAATCTTGAGTTGGGAAAGTGCTCCAATAGGCTCAATGGCCTTATAGAGGTTAAGCATGGCCGGTGCAACGTACTTGCCTAGGCTCCCGGGAACGACTTCATTGCCGACCACAAGATACTCGTAAAGTGTATTGTTCATGTATGGGACAATGTTGGTGCTGACTGCTGACCCATGTGGTAGCAGCTGCTGGGTTGTTGGCTAGAGTCGGCAGATCATCGTCCAAGGTGCCAATTGCAACATTGATTCCTTGACCCCTGAGGGCTTCTTGAATTTGTGCGTCAGGTTTGAAAATTCTCATCTTCTGATAGTTGCACTTTTTGTATTGTGCAACAACTTCCGTGGGGGATGGAAGATTGGTTCCTTCCGTTCCGTAGCATACACCTATGTGCGTCAAATCAACAAATGAACGAACCTGGTTTGATTAATTCTAATACGTTCATAATTTGGTCACTTAATCAAGTATCAAATCAACTTCAAATTTTATAAAACTTACATGAAAATGCATCGCCGATAAAACTTAACAAGATCAACGGTTTGGATTCTCCATTTGAATTTTAAAATTTTAAAAAATTAAAAAAAAATAAAAAGGACTGCTTGGAGCAGTCCTTTTTTTGACTGCTGAGGATGCTGGTGCACACCTATGCTTGCTGCATTAATGTTTAAGGATAAATGCAAGGGGTTCGTGATAATTTGCATTAAATCAGGTGAATAACATGTAGCTTTGTGATTACACAGGTAGTTTGCCTTGAGGTCAGATCTAGACACTACTAAGCCACATGTTTTGAGAAGCAGATCTTATTATAAAATGCACTAGAAATGTATGAATCAAAATTTACCATTTAAAAGTCGAACTCAGTCCTGGGATTATAAGTTTCAATTGTAAATTAAATGAAAGAAAGAAAAGCATGGTATGGCTGGGGTATCATTAATTTCTTACTTGTCCGTCGAATTTGTCGAATGCATATAAGTGTACAAAGGATCATGCAAAAAATCGAAACTGATTCCATCTCAATTATCTGGTGCTATTGTTACCGTCAACCTGGAAAATATGTGATAATTAGTATCAGTGATACTATATTCTGTAATTTTTGTGGTTAGTGTTAAAAAAAAGTGGGAAGTGGCCTCAGCCATCAGATTTCAATACATTAAGAACTTTTTTTTTTTTTTTTGGCAAGGATCCATATAGAAAAATAAATAAATAAATAAATATATATATATATATATAGAGAGAGAGAGAGAGAGGAACTTTTGCTATGGTGAGTCGCGACTCACCAAAGAGTTTGTGAGTCGCTCTCAAAACTCCTAGAGATCTAGTTCAAAATAACCGATCTAAACCGTCCAATACGATCTCCCTATTGAAATCTCCATGCAGACCAAATTTTACATTTTTTCGAAATTTTTAAGTATTTTTCTGAAAGTTAAGAAAATTGTTAATCTAATTAGTTTTGAAGCGTTCAAATATAGTAGTTTTTAAAAGTCCGAAAAAAAGCACTTAAAAATTTCAAAAAATATAACATTTGGTATGCATAGAGATTTCAATAGAGGGTTTGTGAGTCACACTCAAAACTCCTAGATCTAGTTCAAAATGATCGATCCAAACCATCAAATACGATCTCCCTATTGAAATCTCCATACAAACCAAATTTTACATTTTTTTCGAAATTTTTAAGTATTTTTTTGCAAGTTAAGAAAATCGTTAATCTAATTAGTTCTGAAGCGTTCAAAGACAGCAATTTTTAAAAATCCGAAAAAAACACTTAAAAATTTAAAATATATATATATATAAATTTGGTATGCATGGAAATTTCAATAGGGAGATCTTATTGGACGGTTTGGATCGGTCATTTTGAATCAAAATTAGAAATTTTGAGTGCGACTCACAGACTCTTTGATGAGTCGGGACTCACCATAGCAAAAACTATATATATGGCAAGGAATAATTCTCCCAATTAATTAATTATATATAACATACCATTGATTGATGTTTTAAAACATAAAAACCATGCATATTTGTTTCTATCGAGCAAGGAGAGACTCAAAGGCTTTCTTATTTATTACAAACTCGAACCAAAATTAATTTTCATCATTGTGTCTCCATATTAAAAATGATAGCTAAGAGACCAGCTATCCACAAGGAGGAAATATTATTGCACAAATATTTTATTTTATTATTATTTTTTTTTGGAAAAAAGCAACCGTTGGGTTACCGTTTCACTGTATGAAACAAAGGTTTGATAAATAATACCACACAATGGGTTGTAAGAAAAATCCCAAACTATCAGCTAGCCTCTGTTGTGGTTTGCCTCGACTTGATAACAACAAAAGCAAGAATTCAGATCTGGTGCCGCGCGGCACATCGTGTAGCGCGGCATCCTAGTCGTCTGATCAAGATCCAATGGACAAGGGAGCTCCGTGCATGTAACCTAAATTGATAGGCCCGTAAAAAATGAACCGTCCGATCAAGATCAGATGGCTCGTACGCGCGCTACACGCTGTCCCGCGCTACAGCGGATTCGGATCCCAAAAGCAATAACGACATCAACACCACATAGTCATGTAATCATTGATAAGAAATAGTGAAATACTAATTAAGCAACATTTCAAAAGAAAAATACCTTAGTTGCAGCTTTGCCCAGTTATCAATTTAGCTGTGATATCTTCAACAAAGTCTTGGTCCTTTATAGAGTCGACTAAATGTTTTGAACAGATTTACTGACGTCAATTATCAAATGTATTTGACTCTTTCTGTCGTTGAATTTTATTGCATGACATTATTCATTCACCGTTATTTGATTAATTAATGATTCTGTTTTCATTGCCACATTATGAGTTTCCATTTCCAAGGATTTTCCTAGTATCTTGTACATATAAATAGATACGCTAGAATTATATTATTTTTAAAATTATGTAGGTTTATGCTGACATATATCAAAACGGTCAAGAAGTCATTATTATGATCGATATGTATATTAAAATTTTACAAGAAATCAAAATTCTTGTATTAAGAAAAACTGATCTCATTTGATCTGACAAGGTTTATAATTTACTTGTTTGTGGATATTTGTTTATTAGTTTGGTCCCAACTCCCAAACGACCGGTTCTCATTCAGTCCTATGCTGGCCTCGGCCCATATCAGTTGACATGGTTAGGCCTATTGGACCTGACATCAAGTTCATTTTATAGGTTAAAAACAGATAAATTCACTTCCAATTGTGCGTATTTGTTTTTCCTATCATAGGGTGCGTTTGGATAGGTGTGGGAAGAATGGAAGAAGGGAAGAAGTGGGAAGAAGTATTGGGAAGTGTGTAATTTTGTGAAGAGTTTGGATTGTTTATAATTTTTTTTCTTCTTCTTCCTTCTTCTTCTTCTTTCTTCCAACGATCCAAACGCACCCATAGGACTATGCCTCCTAATTTAAACCTGTATACTTATCTTGCATGAACTTTGAGAAGATTCCCATAAAAGCTATGATTTCGTGTGCATTGCATCCGAATTAAACAATTTAGAGTGTGTGTCATAAATTCTCTGCAATGTAAAAGTTTGAATTCCCGAATTATATACTACTTTTGAACAATATATCACTACCATGCCAAAAGAATAAGGGAATAAAAGAATAAGAAAATAAGGGAATAAATTTATTATAAACAATCCAAACTCTTCACAAAATTACACACTTTCCAATACTTCTTTTCATTTCTTCCCTTATTCCTCTTATTCCCACACCATCCAAACGGAGCTAATAAGACTAAGTTGCGGAGTTAGTTTTTTGACCAAATTATTGATGTTCGAAATTTGTTGAACTTTCCCTTCCAAGTTGAAACCTGGTGTACCAGCAAAATTTCCTCAGTATATTTTAGTTATTCTCCAATAGTCATTTTTTAGGCTCGAAGATTGAGATACATAGATAGCTTTAATCAAATTAAAACTTGTTAAAAGAAGAAAATGTCATCATTTTCTTAAAAATAAATTCCTCCATAAATGGAAGGATTTCATGTGAGACATTATATTGGGTATAAAGCAGAAAAAAAATCTTTATATTTCAAAGGGATGCCTCTTGTACATAATCGGAAGTTTAGGGAGGTCCAATATCATTATCTCAATGTTGACAGCATTGGCAATTTAGACAGAAAAAGAAATAGGAAAGAGGAATACCAACCCAAAAATAAATAAATAATAAATAAAAAATAGAGCCATTCCGATTTATTGCAAATAAACATGGAATCCATCATACATTTAGGAATATGCTCCTGCTCTAGTGAAGCCGAAAATGTCAAATGACTAGGTGGTACCACAATAAGACCCTTAGCCGACAATGATAAGCGCCTATTGCTGGCACATTTTGTCCTTTCATTTATCATCCCTTTGCTCGCTCTGGCTTTCTGGATCCTATCGAATATGGATTGATGAGCCTCCCTACTTGAACTTTTTTTTTTTCCTTTTTAGTTCGTCTCTTAATTGAGAATCAGCTCTTGGTCTGGTGGTAAAGAACAATGCATCTCAAGTAAGTGATCGCAGATTCGAAACTCGGCTGGAGGGTTTTTTATAGACATTTAATTTAAAAATAAGTTGGGAGGCTTGACCCCCGATTTATCTTAAAAAAAAAACTAGAATTTTGGACTAAATTCGCCACAAGTTTTTTAATTTTTTTTTAAGAAAATTCGGGGTCAAGCCCCTTGAGTTTTCATTAAAAAATTATATTCTAAAGTTTCATTGGATCACTCAGTTTTGATTTATCATCTACATCCACTAGATATTTATTTTGTATCATAGATGATAAATTCTATAGTTGAATTTCGTACCTCAATTCTTCACTTAAGAAGTATATTTAGTTCAACATGCATGGAGAATTCATGTTTTCTATTACTCTACATTTTTGGAGCATGAAAGAACATTAGTTTATGCTATAAGATCGAACTATATATTCATTATTTCCTTTTTCTCTGTTTAAATCTTTCTGAATGAGCAATGCCATAGAGCGAAGGCGCCAATTTCAATGGTTCACTAACCATACACTGATGGCACACATGCATGAAAATTGTAGTCTCAAAAAGGTACAGTGTTTTGGGGTTTTAGCTGGGTTTTAGCTGTTCATAATGTCTCTATATGCTTTGGCATACATACACCTCTCAATTCTCATCCTTCCATGTGATGCGAGAAATGGAAATGGACCAGGATGAGTACATGTACGGCATTATTTGGTCATTTATTGTCCATCAACATATATTGGGAAACAAGTCTGACTTTAACATAGCTAGTTTGTTGTTTCTATTTATTTACTGTTAACAATAACTCAAATGGACTTATAAATTAATTTTACAATCTTCAAAATAAGCATCTTAATTAAATTAAAATCTAATATTTCTAGTTACTTTGATTACATTATGCAAATAAAAAAAATATAAAACGATAAAAGTTTAATCGTATATATCAAACTACGTACGTAAATCAAATTTATAGCATTTTGTATTTGTGGTCTTTAATGTGACATTGAATTATGTTCAATTTGTATAAAATTTGCTACAGAAATAATCGATAAAATCCACAATTCTAATTTTAATTATATCTTAATTTTTTTAATTCGTTAATTCTGTCTTCTTACAAAGTTTTAAAAATGTGATTTATGCGATTTAGGTGTTGGGTAGTGATTTAGCACTTATCGGTGATAAAATGGTCGTGCGTGATAAAACAATGATAAAATGATTGTGTGACATGAACGGAAATCTAGATAAAATTGCGATAAAACGGAGTTTTTAAAAGCTTGCTTTATTTTATTAAAAAAGATTAACAAAATTATTTATACACCCTGACCCTTTAAAATTTTGTATGGCACGACATCAGTGACAAATATCAAATAATAAAATTCTGGATGGCAAATTTTAACAGTCTGTATAATTAATGATACACAATTTTCACCAAGCTAAGCCATGAGCTGCAGAAAGAATATAAGACATTTCAACGAGTTATATGAATTTCATCCACCCTTGGATATATGGATAATTACTCCTTGGATATATCAACGAGGTTCTCTATTTCATTTTTAAGCACACAGTTCGAAGGTCTTTTTCATATCTGCACACAAACTCATTAACTTTAACACAATTAGATAATATTATCAAGGAAAATAGATCACTAGTTCAAGTACTGAAGTACTAGAATTGTGGATACAAAAAATTGACCATGAAGCATATATACGAGTCTTCTTCATTCAATACAAAGAATAAGTAGATAAAATATCCATTACTTCAGATGTTACACTTGTAATCTTAACAGGAGCATAACAGGAAAATTAAAGCCTCCCTTTGTCCTTTTCTCTTTCTCCTCTCTCTTGGTATACAAGATCCTTTCCATGCAAGGACCATTACAGCTCAAAATTCTGTCCCATTCCCCATTGTCCAAATCTCAACAGCCATTCTCGTGATTTCATGCATGGCCACACACCACCACACAATCCCTGAACATAATATCACATCCATGCCAACAATCTATATAAAAACTGTTATTACTCTCATTAAACCAACCCTCGAAGAACATAAATATAATTCAACATGCATCCTCTCTTCCTCCTATCCCTTCTCCTGCTCTCTTGCAGTGCCTCAGCTCTGCAGGATGACTACTGTGTCGCTGACCTTAAAGGTGCCAATACACCTTCGGGTTACCAATGCAAGGATCCTTCCACTGTAACAGTAGATGACTTTGTGTTTTCTGGCCTCGGTGTGGCAGGAAACACATCCAACCTTATTAAGGCTTCTGTTACACCTGCCTTTGTTGCGCAGTTTGCCGGTACCAATGGGCTTGGGATATCGGCTGCCAGGCTAGATCTTGCACCAGGTGGTGTTGTCCCACTTCACACACACCCTGCTGCTTCGGAGCTCCTCATTGTTGTCCAAGGATCAATCTGTGCTGGGTTTATCACCAGTGGGTCTAACAAAGTGTTCTATAAGACTCTTAAGAAGGGTGACACCATGCTTTTCCCTCAAGGGCTTCTCCATTTCCAGGTAAAATAAAAGTTTCTGGACGTGTAACAAGTCTTATAGCAACTTTAACGTAACTTCATGTAGTCAGAATGCAAATTAAATAACTTAAAAGCAAAACCAGAATACTTGCACTTGGATGAGAGTTGAAATACTTTGTAATGTGAAGTACAACTTTACACTCGCTACTGACAGTTCACAGTTATCTTAACTAATAGTTTAAAATTTAATACGCAATAACATTAATTGTGTGTGTGTATGCAGATAAACGCAGGAGGGACAAATGCGGTAGCTCTTGTTAGCTTCAGCAGCCCAAACCCTGGTCTCCAGATTACTGCATTTGCACTTTTCGCAAACAGCCTTCCATCACCAACAGTTGAGAAGGTCACCTTCCTTGATGATTATGAGGTGAAGAAGCTCAAGGGTGTGCTTGGTGGAACAAATTGATCATGTCTTGAAGTGTATTCTTTAATTTAAGTTTGACCATCCCCCCCCCCCCCCCCCCCAATATTCTGATGTTTGTCATTAAGCATGTCATTTGTTGTCTTGTTTGTAATAAGAAGTTGATTAGTTTTTTTTATTTCTTAATTTTCAGTACGCAATGATATATGCTTAGAAAAAGAAAGTATGCTTTGTACCAAGAGAAATAGATAAGAATAAATTCTAAATTTTTTATTCTTGTGAAATTCAAACAACACAAAAATAAAAAATTTGGGCCATTATCCATAGTCTAACAAAACCATAAAATTAGAATAAAGAATTTGGACAAGCACTCATTTCGAAATCCTTATTCTTATCGCCGTTTGGATCGCTTAGGAATAAGAGGAATAGCCTATTCCTAGACGGAAAATATTGGAAAGTGTGTAACTTTGTGAAGAGTTTGAATGGTTAGGAATAAATTTCCGCCTAGAAAGAGACTATTTCTCTTATTCCTAAGCGATCCAAACGGCCCCGCCTTATTCAGCACATCATCTAAACAACCCACAGGAATTTGGATGCTCAAGAATAAGAATGCAGATAAGAATAATTAGCTCTAAATTTCTTATTCTTGTTAAACCTAAACAACACAAGAATAAAAAAATTGAAATTTTTTTTTCTGTACCCTCAAAACTAAGAAAATGATAGATTTGTCCCTCAAAATTAATTTCTTCTATTTTTGCCCCCCAAAATCACATCTTCTTTCTAAATTTACCACTTCCTTCTTTTTTATAATATATTTAACAATAAAATAACAAAAATATAAATTTCGGACCATTATGCCCCTAGTATCCAAAGAACCCAAAATCAATCAATCAAAACCAATCGATTCGAATGCCAGTCAGCCTCCATTTCTCTCACTCGCTCGAACCATAGATCGAACGACCTCGCCTGGTTCTTCCTTTTGCCCTTGCTCTCTTCATCGCATTGCCCCCTCTCTCCACCCACCCTATTTCAGCGCTCCTTCAAACGGAAACCTCTCCTCTCGTTGTGCGCCAAGGCATGAAGATCTAGTTGTGCGCCTTGTCCATCTCTCGTGCTGAGTACCTCACCTTGTTGGAAGAAAAGGTATAGCTCCGTGTTGAGCAGTGGGACCAACCTGTAGGTGAGTACCTCAGCCTCGAACTGAGAGGTTCCCTCTGCTTCTCTGATTCAGATTCTTCATTCGGCTCTGCTGGCAAGAGCAGCCTCAAAGAGAAGTGGCTGTAGTCAGTGGCGAATTTAGGAAAAATATTTAGGTGGGGCTGAGTTCAGGGGCGGATCTACCACCGGGGCGGGTGGGGCTAGAGCCCCACCTCACGCCGTCGAGCCCTTGGAGCCCCCCTTTAGCCCCAGCTAATTTTTTCTGCCATTGGAGCACTTAAAAGTGGGGCTGAAGACTTAAACAGAGGTTGTCAGACCCACCTAGATATTTTTTCTAGATCCGCCACTGGCTGAGTTTATAAGAACATTAGACCAACATAAGTTCATCATATATCCATCTCATACAATACTAAAGATATAGTTTAAAGCCATATTATTAAAAAAAAATAGATGAAGCACTCAAAATACATCAAAAGAAAAATTACAATTTGAATTTGTTCATAGCAAAAAAAAAAATAGATGAACCACTCAAAAAATCAAGCTTTTAAATTTCGATTTTTTCGGTATGACGGTCCAAGTCCCCATGTTATTTCGGTGTTATTTCGATGTTATAACGGCGATATAACGGTGTAGTGTTTTTTCAAAGTTTGACACACATCAATTCTATAACTATCAATATACTGCAGTTTACCAATATTGAGTAGCAGTAGCAGCTTGTACCAATTTAACAATAGTTCAATATTGAATACACAATTTAACAATAGTAGCAATAACAGCTTGTTATTTCGTCAAAATAACTGAAATAACGCGTTATATCGCCGAAATAACTGAAATAACGCGTTACGTCATTTTCTCAATTAAGATTGTAACGTTCATGCGGTTTGACACAGAATACCGCTATTTCTATTATTTTGCCGTTATTTCGCCGAAATTTAGAAACTTGCTCAAAATACATGTTGCCCTCATATTTAGGTGGGGCTAGAGTGGTAGATCCACCCCTGGCTATTGTATCGCTGATTCGCTGCTGCACCAAAAGCAAGTTTTTTTTTTCCCGCTGAAGCAAAATTTTGTATATGTAAAACAAAGAGCTTCAGACCATAGTCAATTTTGTCAGTTTAGGATTATTACTCTTTACTCTTTTAATTAGAATTATGGATTATTACTCTTTATTCTTTTACTGTGATGAATTATGCAATACTGGTATTTACCTGTATCTATTTTGATGAATTAAATTTCAGTGCTTGAGCGGTACAGTATGTATTACAACCACTTCTTTTTTTTTTTTAGTGCTTGGTTCAATTTGGTGTTTTGTTATATAATGACTGATATTTTTCTGTGTTCATTTTGATCATTATATATGTCACATTGTCTATTTTATGTGTTCAATTTCTGTTTAGCGATGGCAATTGATGGCAAAACTGTAGATGGTAGTAATTAATTTCCAAAATGATAACTGTCAACTCCAGTTTTGTCATCTCTTGCCATCGCTAAATACAAAATAAACACATAAAATAGACAAGATAAACATATAGTTGATCAAAGTGAACACTTACAAATAAATAAGTGTTGTCATTTCTTGTTCAAATTTTTATATGCAAATTCAATTTATTTTTATTAAACTTATTTGTTTGTATGTGTTCACTTTGATCATTATACATGTTAACATTATTTATTTTATATGTTCACTTTCAATTCAGCGATAGCAAGTGATGAAAAACTGCAGATGGTAGTACTCAATTTCCATTCCTTTTTTAAAATCTATGGCCACTTGCAAGTAGGTGCATAACGTGTAAATATCACGCAACTGGACTGTTGTGTTGAT
This sequence comes from Rhynchospora pubera, assembly GCA_028095005.1. Classification (NCBI taxonomy): domain Eukaryota; kingdom Viridiplantae; phylum Streptophyta; class Magnoliopsida; order Poales; family Cyperaceae; genus Rhynchospora; species Rhynchospora pubera. The sequence goes on from CM051463.1 coordinate 20,669,366, forward strand.
CGTTGCGTTTTGGACACGAAACTTATTATCATTTGCATTAATCGTTTCGTTCAAATCATGAAAATACCACGAAAATACACAAGGACGAAACTATTTCATACTTGCGTTAACTATTTCGTTTTTAAAACGCAACCAAAATTTTTAACCGTTTTGCTTCGTTTTAGACGAAACGAAACGAAAAAACGATCGAAACGGTCGTCGTTTTCAGGCCTACTTGCACGGAGGCACGGAGCATGACATCGACCATCTTGCAATCTGATGGGCGCCCATGTGACCATATGTCCATATGAACGGAGCGGGCTCTACCCTGACTGGCCGGCCTATTTTAAACACTTGACAGGCGGACTTTTCTAGACGAATTTTGCCTTAATTTTGCAAGTCCAAATTTTACACGTTTGCGGCCATTTTTTGGTGATTTTTTTCGCAAAATCTTGAAACTTCATGGACGTTTGGCACTGCCATCTCTCAAATTGCCATCGTTTTCATCGCACGTCAACGCTGTTCCCTCACCTATACTCACCCAACGCATATTATTTTTTGTTCATTTCATTATTATAAAGGGTTTAATTTATTAGATATAAATGTTTACTTTTTATTATAATTGTTCATTGTTTTATAAGTGTTCGCTATGTTCAGTATGTTCATTTTTTTAAATTCAAATGTTCTGTTAATTGAGTATAAATATTTAGTTAGTTGCAATAAAAAATATAAATATTATAAAAAAATATTATTACTAAACCAAGCGAAGGGGTCACAAACCGGACATAAAATACATGAAAAAATTAGAAGGGGTCATGAACCGGTCCGGTTCAAATTAAAATTTTTCCGACTCTGTCCCTGGTGCGCCTCTCTCCAATAGCGCCTCAGCGATTCTATTTAATAAAACAATTAGTTGATGTGTTTAACTGAACACTTTTGATTATTAAACTGAACACATTTGGTTATTAAATTGAACATATAACACATACTTGCTAGACACGTGAGGCTCGCACACGTGCGCCATCTGATCAGCGATGGTGTGTGATGATAAATTTGCCGATGGCAGTTATCATTACTGTTAGAACTTGCTTATTCCAGATATACACTAATGATGCAGATAGTTACGCACTTTCTTTTTCAAAGTGTTTTTATAATTTACAACAGATACAGCAAGTGTTATTTAATAGATAATAACATTGTACATAAACTGTTCACATAAATATGTCTGAAAAAGTTTGGAATATTCCTACACATTTGTAGATTAAAATATGCAAATTACAACACTAATAGATATTGAACAAATAATAAAAATGGAAAATCGGATATACCTCTCTATTTTTCTCTATTTAGATATAAACCCCCCAAATCTTTAAACTTAGATATAAATCCCTCTAATTTTGTCTAGTTTGAATATAATCCCTTTTCATCATTTTTAAACATATTTTAAATATAATAAATAAAAAACTTTAATTTATGACCCAAATAGTCTACCCACTGCTCTTCAATACTGCCCCATCTTTCCATCTCCAATGATGTTCTTTCCAAATCACCAAAGAAAATTTTTATTAGTCACATTTCTTTCCATTGCAAAGTTATCTTTTCTAAACCTCGCTCTCTCCCTCTCTCGAAAAACAAAAATATCTTCTCACTTTCTTCAAAGAGCAATGTCATTTTTGAAAAAAAAATACCACTGTGATTTGAATTTCAAGTACATCAATTGATGTAATTAAAATTTTTTTATGATATGTTCGTATCAGCTTTAATAAATCTCCCAAATACAAATGATTTTTTTTTTTGGAAAATACGAAAAGATCTAATTATTTTGCTTGACCAATACGACAAACTTAATGAATATTCATTACAGGTACACTTCACTAAAATTAAAAAAACATTATCTTAATGCTTAATACTAACATTTTCTTTCGTTTAAGGCTTGTACTGATTGAGATATAGAACTCATTCAGAGTCATTTCATCACAATAATCTATATTAAAATAATTTATATTGTCTAGAATGTTATTCATATTTATTTATTCAAAAGATTGGATTACACATAGTAATTACGCTTATAAAATGTAAATAATGCAATTCCGAGTATCATTTGAGCATTTCAAACGTTTCAAAAATTATTCTAAGTCATTACATGACAATAATCTAAATTTAAAATCACTATACTGTTTAGAATAAAATCCATGCGTTATTTATTCAAATAGATTGGATTATACATGGTAATTACGCAAATAAAATGTAAATAATGCAATTCTGAGTATCATTTGGAATTTCAATCGTTTCTGAATTCAGCCTAAGTCATTTTATTATAATAATCTATATTTAAACTCTATATACCGTCCAGAATATGATTCATATCTTATTTATGCAAAAAAATTTGGATTATACATGGCAATTACGCATATAAAGTGCAAATAATGCAATTTTGAGTTTCATTTGAACATTTCAATCATTTCAGGATTTATTTAAGCCATTACATCCCAATAATCTACATTTAAACTCTTTATACTGTCTAGCATATGATTCATGTGTTATTTAATGAAAAAAATTAGATTATACAGGGTAATTACGCATATAAAGTGCAAATAATGCAATTATGGGTATCATTTGAGCATTTCAATCGTTTCTAGATTCATTCATTCTAAGTCATTTCATTATAATAATCTATATTTAAACTCTATATACCGTCCAGAATATGATTCATGTCTTATTTATGCAAAAAAATTTGGATTATACATGGCAATTACGCATATAAAGTGCAAATAATGCAATTCTTAGTATCATTTGAGCATTTCAATCGTTTCAAGATTCATTCTAAGTCATTTTATCACAATAATCTACATTTAAACTCTTTATACTATCTAGCATATGATTCATGTGTTATTTAATGACAAAAATTGGGTCGTGCATGGTAATTACGCATATAATGTGCAAATAATGCAATTCTGAGTATCATTTGAGTATTTCAATCGGTTCAGGATTCATTGTAAGCCATTTCATCACAATAATCCAAATTTAAATCTTATACTGTCCGAAATATGATTCATATATTATTTATTCAAAAAGATTGGATTATACATGGTAATTAAGCATATAATGTTTAAATAATGCAATTTTGAGTATCATTTGAACATTTCAATTGTTTCTGAATTCATTCTAAGCCATTTCATCACAATAATCTACAATTAAACTCGATATACTATCAAGAATATGATTCATGTGTTATTTATTTTAAAAGATTTGTTTATACATGGTAATTATGCATATAAATTACAAATAATGCAATTCTGAGTATTATTTGACCATTTCAATCGATTTTGAATTCATTTTAAATCATTTTATCACAATAATCAGCATTTAAATTCTTTATACCATCCACCATATGATCCATGTGTTATTCATTCAAAACGATTGGATTATAAATGGCAATTACGCATATAAAGTGCAAATAATGCAATTCTGAGTATCATTTGAGCATTTCAATTGTTTCTGGATTGATTCTAAGTCATTTCATGACAATAATCTACATTAAAACTTCTTATGCTTTCCAGAATATGATTCATATGTTATTTATTCAAATAGATTGGATTATACTTGGTAATTACGCATATAAAAAACAAATAATGCAATTCTTAGTATCATTTGAACATTTCAATCATTTCTTGATTCATTCTAAGTCATTTCATTACAATAATCTACATTTAAACTCGAGATACTGTCTTGAATTTGATTCATGTGTTATTTATTCAAAAAGATTTGATTATACAAGATAGTACGCATATAAATTGCAAATAATGCAATTTTGAATATCATTTCTGCAATTCAATCGGTACAGAATTTATTCTAAATGATTTTATCAAAATAATCGACATTTAACTGTTTATTCTGTCTAGAATATGATTAATATGTTATTTATTCAAAATGATTGGATTATACATAGTAAAAATGCATATAAAATGTAAATAATGCAATTATGAGTATCATTTGTGCATTTCAATCATTTCAGAATTTATTCTATGTCATTTCATTACAATAATCTCTGTTTCAACGTGACATATTGTCTATAATATGATTCATGTGTTATTTATTCAAATAAATGGGATTATACTCGGCAATTTGGTATGCATGGAAATTTCAATAGGGAGATCTTATTGGACGGTTTGGATCGGTCATTTTGAATCAAAACTAGAAATTTTGAGTGCGACTCACATACTCTTTGGTGAGTCGCGACTCACCATAGCAAAAACTATATATATGGCAAGGAATAATTCTCCCAATTAATTAATTATATATAACATACCATTGATTGATGTTTTAAAACATAAAAACCATGCATATTTGTTTCTATTGAGCAAGGAGAGACTCAAAGGCTTTCTTATTTATTACAAACTCGAACCAAAATTAATTTTCATCATTGTGTCTCCATATTAAAAATGATAGCTAAGAGACCAGCTATCCACAAGGAGGAAATATTATTGCACAAATATTTTATTTTATTATTATTTTTTTTTGGAAAAAAGCAACCGTTGGGTTACCGTTTCACTGTATGAAACAAAGGTTTGATAAATAATACCACACAATGGGTTGTAAGAAAAATCCCAAACTATCAGCTAGCCTCTGTTGTGGTTTGCCTCGACTTGATAACAACAAAAGCAAGAATTCAGATCTGGTGCCGCGCGGCACACCGTGTAGCGCGGCATTCTAGTCGTCTGATCAAGATCCAATGGACAAGGGAGCCCCGTGCATGTAACCTAGATTGATAGGCCCGTAAAAAATGAACCGTCCGATCAAGATCAGATGGCTCGTACGCGCGCTACACGCTGTCCCGCGCTACAGCGGATTCGGATCCCAAAAGCAATAACGACATCAACACCACATAGTCATGTAATCATTGATAAGAAATAGTGAAATACTAATTAAGCAACATTTCAAAAGAAAAATACCTTACTTGCAGCTTTGCCCAGTTATCAATTTAGCTGTGATATCTTCAACAAAGTCTTGGTCCTTTATAGAGTCGACTAAATGTTTTGAACAGATTTACTGACGTCAATTATCAAATGTATTTGACTCTTTCTGTCGTTGAATTTTATTGCATGACATTATTCATTCACCGTTATTTGATTAATTAATGATTCTGTTTTCATTGCCACATTATGAGTTTCCATTTCCAAGGATTTTCCTAGTATCTTGTACATATAAATAGATACGCTAGAATTATATTATTTTTAAAATTATGTAGGTTTATGCTGACATATATCAAAACGGTCAAGAAGTCATTATTATGATCGATATGTATATTAAAATTTTACAAGAAATCAAAATTCTTGTATTAAGAAAAACTGATCTCATTTGATCTGACAAGGTTTATAATTTACTTGTTTGTGGATATTTGTTTATTAGTTTGGTCCCAACTCCCAAACGACCGGTTCTCATTCAGTCCTATGCTGGCCTCGGCCCATATCAGTTGACATGGTTAGGCCTATTGGACCTGACATCAAGTTCATTTTATAGGTTAAAAACAGATAAATTCACTTCCAATTGTGCGTATTTGTTTTTCCTATCATAGGACTATGCCTCCTAATTTAAACCTGTATACTTATCTTGCATGAACTTTGAGAAGATTCCCATAAAAGCTATGATTTCGTGTGCATTGCATCCGAATTAAACAATTTAGAGTGTGTGTCATAAATTCTCTGCAATGTAAAAGTTTGAATTCCCGAATTATATACTACTTTTGAACAATATATCACTACCATGCCAAAAGAATAAGGGAATAAAAGAATAAGAAAATAAGGGAATAAATTTATTATAAACAATCCAAACTCTTCACAAAATTACACACTTTCCAATACTTCTTTTCATTTCTTCCCTTATTCCTCTTATTCCCACACCATCCAAACGGAGCTAATAAGACTAAGTTGCGGAGTTAGTTTTTTGACCAAATTATTGATGTTCGAAATTTGTTGAACTTTCCCTTCCAAGTTGAAACCTGGTGTACCAGCAAAATTTCCTCAGTATATTTTAGTTATTCTCCAATAGTCATTTTTTAGGCTCGAAGATTGAGATACATAGATAGCTTTAATCAAATTAAAACTTGTTAAAAGAAGAAAATGTCATCATTTTCTTAAAAATAAATTCCTCCATAAATGGAAGGATTTCATGTGAGACATTATATTGGGTATAAAGCAGAAAAAAAAATCTTTATATTTCAAAGGGATGCCTCTTGTACATAATCGGAAGTTTAGGGAGGTCCAATATCATTATCTCAATGTTGACAGCATTGGCAATTTAGACAGAAAAAGAAATAGGAAAGAGGAATACCAACCCAAAAATAAATAAATAATAAATAAAAAATAGAGCCATTCCGATTTATTGCAAATAAACATGGAATCCATCATACATTTAGGAATATGCTCCTGCTCTAGTGAAGCCGAAAATGTCAAATGACTAGGTGGTACCACAATAAGACCCTTAGCCGACAATGATAAGCGCCTATTGCTGGCACATTTTGTCCTTTCATTTATCATCCCTTTGCTCGCTCTGGCTTTCTGGATCCTATCGAATATGGATTGATGAGCCTCCCTACTTGAACTTTTTTTTTTTCCCTTTTTAGTTCGTCTCTTAATTGAGAATCAGCTCTTGGTCTGGTGGTAAAGAACAATGCATCTCAAGTAAGTGATCGCAGATTCGAAACTCGGCTGGAGGGTTTTTTATAGACATTTAATTTAAAAATAAGTTGGGAGGCTTGACCCCCGATTTATCTTAAAAAAAAAAACTAGAATTTTGGACTAAATTCGCCACAAGTTTTTTAATTTTTTTTTAAGAAAATTCGGGGTCAAGCCCCTTGAGTTTTCATTAAAAAATTATATTCTAAAGTTTCATTGGATCACTCAGTTTTGATTTATCATCTACATCCACTAGATATTTATTTTGTATCATAGATGATAAATTCTATAGTTGAATTTCGTACCTCAATTCTTCACTTAAGAAGTATATTTAGTTCAACATGCATGGAGAATTCATGTTTTCTATTACTCTACATTTTTGGAGCATGAAAGAACATTAGTTTATGCTATAAGATCGAACTATATATTCATTATTTCCTTTTTCTCTGTTTAAATCTTTCTGAATGAGCAATGCCATAGAGCGAAGGCGCCAATTTCAATGGTTCACTAACCATACACTGATGGCACACATGCATGAAAATTGTAGTCTCAAAAAGGTACAGTGTTTTGGGGTTTTAGCTGGGTTTTAGCTGTTCATAATGTCTCTATATGCTTTGGCATACATACACCTCTCAATTCTCATCCTTCCATGTGATGCGAGAAATGGAAATGGACCAGGATGAGTACATGTACGGCATTATTTGGTCATTTATTGTCCATCAACATATATTGGGAAACAAGTCTGACTTTAACATAGCTAGTTTGTTGTTTCTATTTATTTACTGTTAACAATAACTCAAATGGACTTATAAATTAATTTTACAATCTTCAAAATAAGCATCTTAATTAAATTAAAATCTAATATTTCTAGTTACTTTGATTACATTATGCAAATAAAAAAAATATAAAACGATAAAAGTTTAATCGTATATATCAAACTACGTACGTAAATCAAATTTATAGCATTTTGTATTTGTGGTCTTTAATGTGACATTGAATTATGTTCAATTTGTATAAAATTTGCTACAGAAATAATCGATAAAATCCACAATTCTAATTTTAATTATATCTTAATTTTTTTAATTCGTTAATTCTGTCTTCTTACAAAGTTTTAAAAATGTGATTTATGCGATTTAGGTGTTGGGTAGTGATTTAGCACTTATCGGTGATAAAATGGTCGTGCGTGATAAAACAATGATAAAATGATTGTGTGACATGAACGGAAATCTAGATAAAATTGCGATAAAACGGAGTTTTTAAAAGCTTGCTTTATTTTATTAAAAAAGATTAACAAAATTATTTATACACCCTGACCCTTTAAAATTTTGTATGGCACGACATCAGTGACAAATATCAAATAATAAAATTCTGGATGGCAAATTTTAACAGTCTGTATAATTAATGATACACAATTTTCACCAAGCTAAGCCATGAGCTGCAGAAAGAATATAAGACATTTCAACGAGTTATATGAATTTCATCCACCCTTGGATATATGGATAATTACTCCTTGGATATATCAACGAGGTTCTCTATTTCATTTTTAAGCACACAGTTCGAAGGTCTTTTTCATATCTGCACACAAACTCATTAACTTTAACACAATTAGATAATATTATCAAGGAAAATAGATCACTAGTTCAAGTACTGAAGTACTAGAATTGTGGATACAAAAAATTGACCATGAAGCATATATACGAGTCTTCTTCATTCAATACAAAGAATAAGTAGATAAAATATCCATTACTTCAGATGTTACACTTGTAATCTTAACAGGAGCATAACAGGAAAATTAAAGCCTCCCTTTGTCCTTTTCTCTTTCTCCTCTCTCTTGGTATACAAGATCCTTTCCATGCAAGGACCATTACAGCTCAAAATTCTGTCCCATTCCCCATTGTCCAAATCTCAACAGCCATTCTCGTGATTTCATGCATGGCCACACACCACCACACAATCCCTGAACATAATATCACATCCATGCCAACAATCTATATAAAAACTGTTATTACTCTCATTAAACCAACCCTCGAAGAACACAAATATAATTCAACATGCATCCTCTCTTCCTCCTATCCCTTCTCCTGCTCTCTTGCAGTGCCTCAGCTCTGCAGGATGACTACTGTGTCGCTGACCTTAAAGGTGCCAATACACCTTCGGGTTACCAATGCAAGGATCCTACCACTGTAACAGTAGATGACTTTGTGTTTTCTGGCCTCGGTGTGGCAGGAAACACATCCAACCTTATTAAGGCTTCTGTTACACCTGCCTTTGTTGCGCAGTTTGCCGGTACCAATGGGCTTGGGATATCGGCTGCCAGGCTAGATCTTGCACCAGGTGGTGTTGTCCCACTTCACACACACCCTGCTGCTTCGGAGCTCCTCATTGTTGTCCAAGGATCAATCTGTGCTGGGTTTATCACCAGTGGGTCTAACAAAGTGTTCTATAAGACTCTTAAGAAGGGTGACACCATGCTTTTCCCTCAAGGGCTTCTCCATTTCCAGGTAAAATAAAAGTTTCTGGACGTGTAACAAGTCTTATAGCAACTTTAACGTAACTTCATGTAGTCAGAATGCAAATTAAATAACTTAAAAGCAAAACCAGAATACTTGCACTTGGATGAGAGTTGAAATACTTTGTAATGTGAAGTACAACTTTACACTCGCTACTGACAGTTCACGGTTATCTTAACTAATAGTTTAAAATTTAATACGCAATAAACATTAATTGTGTGTGTGTGTATGCAGATAAACGCAGGAGGGACAAATGCGGTAGCTCTTGTTAGCTTCAGCAGCCCAAACCCTGGTCTCCAGATTACTGCATTTGCACTTTTCGCAAACAGCCTTCCATCACCAACAGTTGAGAAGGTCACCTTCCTTGATGATTATGAGGTGAAGAAGCTCAAGGGTGTGCTTGGTGGAACAAATTGATCATGTCTTGAAGTGTATTCTTTAGTTTAAGTTTGACCATCCCCCCCCCCCCCCCCCCCCATATTTTGATGTTTGTCATTAAGCATGTCATTTGTTGTCTTGTTTGCTGAAGCCCTTGTTTGTAATAAGAACCTTTGAATTATAAGAGTTGACTAGTTTTTTTATTTCTTAATTTTCAGTACGCAATGATATATGCTTCGTTAGTGTTGTTGCATACAAATATTTGAACGATTTCTTAGAAAAAGAAACTATGCTTTGTATCAAGAGAAATAGATAAGTGCAAATTAGTATCCTTATATATGTGTTTTTGGAGGCACAAAAATAAAAAATTAAATAAGAATAAATTCTAAATTTTTTATTCTTGTGAAATTCAAACAACACAAAAAAAAAAAATTTGGACTATTATCCATATTCTAACAAAACCATAAAATTAGAATAAAAAATTTGGACAAGCACTCATTTCGAAATCCTTATTCTTATCGCCGTTTGGATCGCTTAGGAATAAGAGGAATTGTCTATTTCTAGACAGAAAATATTGGAAAGTGTGTAACTTTATGAAGAGTTTGAATGGTTAGGAATAAATTTCCGCCGAGGAAGAAGTTATTCCTCTTATTCCTAAGCGATCCAAACGGCCCCAATCCTTATTCAACCCATCATCTAAACAACCCACAGGAATTTGGATGCTCAAGAATAAGGATGCGGATAAGAATAATTAGTTCCAAATTTCTTATTCTTGTTAAACCCAAACAACACAAGAATAAAAAAATTGGGGAAAATTTTTTTTCTATACCCCTCAAAACTAAGAAAATGATAGATTTGCCCCTCAAAATTAATTTCTTCTATTTTTGCCCCCCAAAATCACATCTTCTTTCTAAATTTACCACTTCTTTTTTTTTATAATATATTTAACAATAAAATAACAAAAATATAAATTTCGGACCATTATGCCCCTAGTATCCCAAGATCCCAAAATCAATCGATCAAAACCAATCAATTCGAATGCCAGTCAGCCTCCGTTTCTTACACTCGCTCGAACCATAGATCGAAGGGCCTCGCCTAGTTCTTCCCTTTGCCCTTGCTCTCTTCATCGCATTGCCCCATCTCTCCATCCACCCTATTTCAGCGCTCCTTAATATGGAAACCTCTCCTCTCGTTGTGCGCCAAGGCATGAAGATCTGGCTGTGCGCCTTGTCCCTCTCTCGTGCTGAGTACCTCACCTCATTGGAAGAAAAGGTAAAGCTCCGCGTTGAGCAGTGGGACCAGCCTGTAGGTAAGTACCTCAGCCTCGAACTGAGAGGTTCCCTCTGCTTCTCTGATTCAGATTCTTCCTTCGACTCTGCTGGCAAGAGCAGCCTCAAAGAGAAGTGGCTGTTGTCAGTGGCGAATCTAGAAAAAATATTTAGGTAGGGCTGAGTTTATAAGAACATTAGACCAACATAAGTTCATCATATATCCATCTCATACAATACTAAAGATATAGTTTAAAGTCATATTATATAAAAAAAAAATAGATGAACCACTCTTACATCAAAAGAAAAATTACAATTTGAATTTGTTCATAGCAAAAAAAATAGATGAACCACTCAAAATACATGTTGCCCTCATATTTAGGTGGGGCTTTAGCCCCACCGATCCCAGTAGTAGATCCGCCCCTAGCTATTGTATCGCTGCACCAAAAGCAAGTTTTTTTCCGCTGAAGCAAAATTTTGTATATGTAAACAAAGAGCTTCAGACCATAGTCAATTTTGTCAGTTTAGGATTATTACTCTTTACTCTTTTAATTAGAATTATGGATTATTACTCTTTATTCTTTTACTGTGATGAATTATGCAATACTGGTATTTACCTGTATCTATTTTGATGAATTAAATGAGAAAGTTTAATATGCACCATAATGTATATGACATTCTATGTACCACGGACTTTTTCAAGGATATTTTTGTAAATTGACAAATCTAATTTAACCAATCTAATCTATATATTGAAATCTCACAGCAAACCAAATTTTATAATTTTTGAGATTTTATTACTATTTTTTTAAATTTTTTAAAACATTCTATTTTTGGATTGCTATACTATTTACAATATTCCAAAAATGACATGTTTTAAAAAATTCGAAAAAAAATAGTAATAAAATCTCAAAAATTGTAAAATTTGGTTTGCTATGAGATTTCAATATGTAGATTAGATTGGTTAAATTGGATTTGTCAATTTACAAAAATACCCTCGAAAAAGTCCGCGGTGCATAGAACGTCCTATGCACTATAGTGCATATTAAACTTTCTCGAATTAAATTTCAGTGCTTGAGCGGTACAGTATGTATTACAACCACTTTTTTTTTTTAGTGCTTGGTTCAATTTGGTGTTTTGTTATATAATGACTAATATTTTTCTGTGTTCATTTTTATCATTATATATGTCACATTGTCTATTTTATGTGTTCACTTTCTGTTTAGCGATGGCAATTGATGGCAAAACTGTAGATGGTAGTAATCAATTTCCAAAATCAGGAATTATAAGTGCCATCGGCAAATATACCATCCCAGCCATCGCTAAATACAAAGTGAACATATACAACAAATAAGGTGAACATATAGACGATCTAAGTGAACACTTACAAACAAATAAGTGTTGTCATACTTGTTCAGAAATTTACATGCATATTCAACTTATTTGTTTGTATGTGTTCACTTAGATCGTTTATATGTTCACTTTGTTTGCTGTATATGTTCACTTTATATTTAACGATGGCAAGGATGGCAAAACTGCAGATGGCTGTAATCAATTTCCTTTTTTAAAATCTATGGCCACTTGCACGGAGGCACGGAGCATGACATCGGCCATCTTGCAATCTGATGGGCGCCCATGTGACCATATGAACGGAGCGGGCTCTACCCTGACTGGCCGGCCTATTTTAAACACTTGACAGGCGGACTTTTCTAGACGAATTTTGCCTTAATTTTGTAAGTCCAAATTTTACACGTTTGCGGCCATTTTTTGGCAATTTTTTTCGCAAAATCTTGAAACTTCATGGACGTTTGGTACTGCCATCTCTTAAATTGTCGTTCCCATCGCACGTCAGCGCTCTTCCCTCACCTATATTCCTCCAGCGCATATTATTTTTTATTCATTTCGTTATTATAAAGAGTTCAATTTATTAGATATAAATGTTCTCTTTTCATTGTAATTGTTCATTGTTTTATAATGTTCGGTATGTTCATTTTTTTTATCCAAATGTTCAGTTGGGTCAATACAAATGTTCTGTTAATTGAGTATAAATGTTCAGTTAGTTGCAATAAAAAATATAAATATTATAAAAAAATATTATTACTAAACCAAGCGAAGGGGCCATGAACCGGACATAAAACACATGAAAAAATTAGAAGGGGACATGAACCGGTCCGGTTCAAATTAAAATTTTTCCGACTCTGTCCCTGGTGCGCCTCTCTCCAATAGCGCCTCAACGATTCTATTTAATAAAACAATTAGTTGATGTGTTTAACTGAACACTTTTGATTATTAAACTGAACACATTTGGTTATTAAATTGAACATATAAACCACATACTTGCTAGACACGTGAGGCTCGCGCACGTGCGCTATCTGTTCAGCGATGGTGTGTGATGATAAATCTGCCGATGGCAGTTATCATTACTGTTAGAACTTGCTTATTCCAGATATATACTAGTGATGCAGATAGTTACGCACTTTCTTTTTCAAAGTGTTTTTCTAATTTACAACAGATACAGCAGGTGTTATTTAATAGATAATAACATTGTACATAAACTGTTCACATAAATATGTCTGAAAAAGTTTGGAATATTCCTACACATTTGTAGATTAAAATATGCAAATTACAACACTAATAGATATTGAACAAATAATAAAAATGGAAAATCGGATATACCCCTTTATTTTTCTCTATCCAAATATAAACCCCTCAAATCTTTAAACTTAGATTATAAACCCCTCTAATTTTGTCTAGTTTGAATATAATCCCTTTTCATCATTTTTAAACATATTTTAAATATAATAAATAAAAAACTTTAATTTATGACCCAAATAGTCTACCCACTGCTCTTCAATACTGCCCCATCTTTCCATCTCCAACGATGTTCTTTCCAAATCACTAAAGAAAATTTTTATTAGTCACATTTCTTTCCATTGCAAAGTTATCTTTTCTAATCCCTCGCTCTCTCCCTCTCTCGAAAAACAAAAATATCTTCTCACTTTCTTCAAAGAGCAATGTCATTTTTGAAAAAAAAAAATACCACTGTGATTTGAATTTCAAGTACATCAATTGATGTAATTTAAATTTTTTTTTATGATATGTTCGTATCAGCTTTAATAAATCTCCCAAATACAAATGATTTTTTTCTGGAAAATACAAAAAGATCAAATTATTTTGCTTGACCAATACGACAAACTTCATGAATATTCATTATAGTAATGTACACTTCACTAAAATTTAAAAAAAACATTATCTTAATGGTTAATACTAACATTTTCTTTCGTTTAAGGCTTGTACTGATTGAGATATAGAACTCATTCAGAGTCATTTCACCACAATAATTTATATTGTCAAGAATGTTATTCATATTTATTTATTCAAAAAGATTGGATTACACATGGTAATTATGCTTATAAAATGTAAATAATGCAATTTCGAGTATCATTTGAGCATTTCAAACGTTTCAAAAATCATTCTAAGTCATTTCATCACAATAATCTAAATTTAAACTCTTTATACTGTTTAGAATAAGATCCATGTGTTATTTATCCAAATAGAATGGATTATACATGGTAATTACGCAAATAAAATGCAAATAATGCAATTCTGAGTGTTATTTGGAATTTCAATCGTTTCTGAATTCATCCTAAGTCATTTCATTATAATAATCGATATTTAAACTCTATATACTATCCAGAATATGATTCATGTCTTATTTATTCAAAAAATATTTGGATTATACATGGCAATTACGCATATAAAGTGCAAATAATGCAATTTTGAGTTTCATTTGAGCATTTCAATCGTTTCAGGATACATTTTAAGTCATTACATCCTAATAATCTACATTTAAACTCTTTATACTGTCTATCATATGATTCATGTATTATTTAATGAAAAAATTGGATTATACAGGATAATTACGCATATAAAATGCAAATAATGCAATTATGGGTATCATTTAAGCATTTCAATCGTTTCTGGACTCATTCTTAGTCATTTCATCACAATAATCTACATTTAAACTCTATATGCTGTCCAGAATATGATTCATGTGCTATTTATTAAAAAAAGATTAGATTATACTTGGCAATTACGCATATAAAGTGCAAATTTTTCCTTAGTATCATTTGAGTATTTCAATCGTTTCAGGATTCATTCTAAGTCATTTCATCACAATAATCTACATTTAAACTCTTTATACTATCTAGCATATGATTCATGTGTTATTTAATGACAAAAATTGGGTCGTGCATGGTAATTACGCATATAATGTGCAAATAATGCAATTCTGAGTATCATTTGAGTATTTCAATCGGTTCAGGATTCATTGTAAGCCATTTCATCACAATAATCCAAATTTAAATCTTATACTGTCCGGAATATGATTCATATATTATTTATTCAAAAAGATTGGATTATACATGGTAATTAAGCATATAATGTTTAAATAATGCAATTTTGAGTATCATTTGAACATTTCAATTGTTTCTGGATTCATTCTAAGCCATTTCATCACAATAATCTACAATTAAACTCGATATACTATCAAGAATATGATTCATGTGTTATTTATTTCAAAAGATTTGTTTATACATGGTAATTATGCATATAAATTGCAAATAATGCAATTCTGAGTATTATTTGACCATTTCAATCGATTTTGAATTCATTTTAAATCATTTTATCACAATAATCAGCATTTAAATTCTTTATACCATCCACCATATGATCCATGTGTTATTCATTCAAAACGATTGGATTATAAATGGCAATTACGCATATAAAGTGCAAATAATGCAATTCTGAGTATCATTTGAGCATTTCAATTGTTTCTGGATTGATTCTAAGTCATTTCATGACAATAATCTACATTAAAACTTCTTATGCTTTCCAGAATATGATTCATATGTTATTTATTCAAATAGATTGGATTATACTTGGTAATTACGCATATAAAAAACAAATAATGCAATTCTTAGTATCATTTGAACATTTCAATCATTTCTTGATTCATTCTAAGTTATTTCATCATAATAATCTACAATTAAACTCGAGATACTATCTTGAATTTGATTCATGTGTTATTTATTCAAAAAGGTTTGATTATACAAGATAGTATGCATATAAATTGCAAATAATGCAATTTTGAATATCATTTGAGCAATTCAATTGGTACAGAATTCATTCTAAATCATTTTATCAAAATAATCGACATTTATACTGTTTATTCTGTCTAGAATATGATTAATGTGTTATTTATTCAAAATGATTGGATTATACATAGTAAAAATGTATAAAATGTAAATAATGCAATTATGAGTATCATTTGTGCATTTCAATCATTTCAGAATTTATTCTATTTCATTTCATTACAATAATCTCTGTTTCAACGTTACATACTGTCTATAATATGATTCATGTGTTATTTATTTAAAAACATGGGATTATACTTGGCAATTATGCATATTAAGTGCAAATAATGCAATCCTGAGTATCTTTTGAGCATTTCAATCGTTTCAGTATTCATTCTGAATTATTCCATCACAATTATCAACATTTAAACTCTTTATACTATATGGAATATAATTCATGTGTTATTTATACAAAAAGAATGGATTATACATGGAAATTACGGATATTAAATTGCAAATAATGCAATTCTAAGTATCATTTGAGTATTTCAATCGTTTCTGAGTTCATTCGAAATCATTTCATCACAATAATCTACATTTAAACTGTTTATATTGTCAAAAATAAGATTCATGTGTTATTATTCAAAAAGATTAGATTATAAATGACAATTACGAATATAAAATGAAATATTGCAAATCTGATTATCATTTGATCATTTCGATCGTTTCTGACTTCATTCTTTATACTATCTGCATTATGATTCATGTGTTATCTATTCAAAAAGATTGGATTATAAATGACAATTACGCAAATAAGGTGCAAATAGTGCAATTCTAATTATCATTTGAGCATTTCAATTGTTTCTGGATTCATTCTAAGTCATTTCATCACAATAATCTACAATTAAACTCTTTATACAGTCCAGAATATGATTCATGTGTTAATTACTCAAAAGGATAGGATTATACATAGTAATCACGCTTATAAATTACAAAAATAATACATTTATGAGTATCATTTGAGCATTTCAATCGTTTCTGGATTCGTTCTAGGTCATTTTATCACAATAATCAATATTTAAACTCTTTATACTGTCTAGAATATGATACATGTGTTACTTATTTTAAAAGATTAGATTATACGTGGTAATTACGCATATAAATTGTAAATAATGCAATTCTGAGTATCATTTGAGCATTTCATTGGTTTTCGGATTTATTCTATGTCATTTCATTACAATAATTTATGTTTAACTCGATATACAATCTAGAAAATGATTCATGTGTTATTTACTCAAAAAGATTTGATTATACATGGTAATTATGCATATAAATAGCAAATAATGCAATTCTGAGTATAATTTGAGCATTTCAATCTTTTCTGGATTCATTCTATGTCATTTCATCACAATAATCTAAATTCAATCTCGTTATACTGTCCAGAATATGATTCACGTGTTAATTACTCAAAAAGATAGGATTATACATTGTAATCACGCATATAAATTACAGAACAATACATTTGTGAGTATCATTTGAGCATTTCAATCGTTTTTGGATTCATTCTATGTCATTTTATCACAATAATCAACATTTAAACTCTTTATATTGTCTAGAATATGATACATGTGTTAGTTATTCTAAAAGATTGGATTATACATGGTAATTAATGTAATTCTGAGTATCATTTGAGCATTTCAATGGTTTCTTGATTTATTCTGTGTCATTTCATTACAATAATTTATGCTTAAACTCGATATCCAGTCTCGAAAAAGATTCATGTGTTATTTACTCAAAAATATTTGATTATACAAGGTAATTATGCATATAAATAGCAAATAATGCAAATCTGAGTATCATTTGAGCATTTCAATCATTTCTGGATTCATCCTAAGTCATTTCATGGCAATAATCCACATTTAAACTCCTTATACTGTCCAGAATATGATTCATATGTCATTTATTCAAAAAGATTGGGTTTTACTTGGTAATTACGCATCTGCAATTCTAAGTATCATTTGAACATTTCAATCTTTTCTGGATTCATTCTAAGCCATTTCATCACAATTAAAGTCGAGATACTGTCTAGAATATGATTCATTTGTTATTTATTCACAAAGATTAGATTATACAGGATATTATGCATGTAAAATTCAAATAATGCAATTCTTAGTATCTTTTTAGTATTTCAATCGATTCTGAATTTATTCTAAATCATTTTATCCCAAATAATCAACAGTTAAACTCTTTATTCTGTCTTGAATATGATTCATGTGTTATTTATTCAAAAAGATTAGATTATCCATGGTAATTATGCATATAAATTGCAAATAATGCGATTTTGATATCATTTGAGCATTTCAATCGCTTCTGGATTTATTCTATGTCATTTCGTTACAATAATCTATGTTTAAACTCGATATACAATCTAGAATATGTTTCATGTGTTATTTTTTCAAAAAGATTTGATTATACATGGTAATTACACATATAAGTGCAAATAATGCAATTTTGAGTTTTATTTGAGCATTTCAATTCTTTTCAGGATTCATTCTAAGTATTTCAACACAATAATTTACATTTAAACACTTCATACTGTATGGAATATGATTCACGTGTTATTTATTCAAAAAGATTGGATTATAAATGGCAATTTTGCATATAAGTGCAAATAATGTCATTTCTAAGTATAATTTGAGCATTTCGATCATTTCTGGATTGATTCTCAGTCATTTTATCACAATAAGCTACATTTAAACTCTATATACAGTTTATAATATGATTCATGTGAAATTTTTTCAAAAATATTGGATTATACATGGCAATTGTTCATATAAATTACAAATAATGCATTTCTGAGTGTCATTTGAGCATTTCAATAGTTTCAGTATTCATTCTAAGTCATTTCATCACAATAATCTACATTTAATCTCATTATACTGTATGGAATATGATTCATGTGTTAATTATCCAAAAAGAATGAATTAAACATGGCAATTACGCATATAAAGTGCAAATAATGAAATTTTTAGTATCATTTGAGCATTTAAATCATTTTTAGGTTCATAAACAAATCATTTCATCTCAATAATCTACATTTAAACTCTTTATACTGCCAAGAATATGATGCATGTGATATTTTTTAAAAAAAAAATTGGATTAAACAAGGTAATCACACATATAAAGTACAAAATAATACATTTCTGAGTATCATTTGTGCATTTCAATCGTTCCTGGATTTATTCTAAGTCATTTTATCACAATAATCTACATTTAACTCTTTATACTGTCTAGCATATCATTAATATGTTATTTATTCAAAAAATTGGATTATACATGGCAATTACGCATATAAAGTGCAAATAATGATATTCTGAGTATCTTTTGAGAATTTCAATCGTTTCATTCTTCATTTTAAGTCATTTTATCACAATATAAACTACATTTAAACTCTATATACTGTCTATAATATGATTCATGTGTTATTTATTCAAAAAGATTGGAATATACATGACAATTATGCATATAAATTGCAAATAATGCAATTCTGAGTATCATTTGAGCATTTCTATTGTATCAGTATTCATTCTAAGTCATTTGAAAACAATAATCTCCATTTAATATGTTTATATTATACGGAATGTGATTCATGTGTATTTATTTAAAAAGAATGGATTATATATGGCAATTACACATATAAAATTCAAGTAATGCAATTTTGAGTATCATTTGAGCATTTAAATCGTTTATGGGTTCATAACAAGTCATTTCATCACAATAATCTACATTTCAACACTTTAAGCTCTCCAGAATATGATTCATGTGTTATTTATTCAAAATGATAGGTTTATACATGATAATCACGCATATAAAGTGCAAAAATAATGCATTTCTGAGTATCATTTGAGCATTTCGATCATTTCTAAATTCATTCTAATTCATTTTGAAACAATAATCTACTTTTAAACTCTTTATATTGTCTTTATTTTGATTCATGTGTTATTTATTCAAAAAGATTGGATTATAAATGACAATTACGCATATAAAATGCAAATAGTGCAATTCTTATTATTATTTGAGAATTTCAATCGTTTCTCTGTGTTCATTCTAAGTCATTTCATCACAATAATCTACATTTAAACTGTCGAGAATATAATTCATGTGTTATTTATTCAAAAAGATTGGATTATACACCGCAATTACGCATATAAATTGCAAATAATGCAATTCTGAGTTACATTTGAGCATTTCAATTGTTTCAAGATTTATTCTAAGTCATTTCATCACAGTAACCTACATTTAAACTCTTTATACTGTCCAGCATATGATTCATGTGTTATTTATTCAGAAAGATTGGATTATACATGGCAATTACACATATAAAGTGCAAATAATGCAATTCTGAGTATCATTTGAGAATTTCAATCTTTTTTGGATTCATCCTAAGTTATTTCATTACAATAACCTACATTTAAACTCTTTATACTGTCTATCATACAATTCATATGTTATTTAATTAAAAAAATTGGATTATACTTGGTAATTACGCATATAAAGTGCAAATAGTGCAATTTTGAGTATCCTTTGAGCATTTCAATTCTTTTCAGTATTCATTCCAAGCCACTTTATCACAATAATCCTCTTTTAAACTCTTCATACTGTCCAGAATATGATTCATGTGTTATTTAATAAAAAAGATTGGATTGAACAATACTGAGTATCATTTGAGCATTTGAATCGTTTCTGGATTCATTCTTAGTCATTTCATCACAATAATCTACTTTTAATCTCTTTATAATGTATGAAATATGATTCATGTGTTATTTATTCCAAAAGATTAGATTATCCTTGGCAGTTACGCATGTAATGTCCGAATAATGCAATCCTGAGCATCTTTTGAGCTTTTCAATCGTTTCTGGATTTATTCATGTCATTTCATTACAATAATCTATGTTTAAATTCGATATAAAGTCTAGAATATGGTTCATGTGTTATTTATTCAAAAAGATTTTATTATACATGGTAATTATGCATAGAAATTGCAAATAATGCAATTCTGAATATGATTTGAGCATTTCAATCATTTCAGTAATCTTTCTAAGTCATTTCATCACAATAATGTACATTTAAACTCTTTATATTGAACAGAATATGATTCATGTGTTATTTATTCAAAAAGATATGTTTATACATGTTAATCACGCATATAAAGTGCAAAATAATGCATTTTTAAGTATCATTTGAGCATTTGGATCATTTCTAAATTCATTTTAAGTCATTTTATCACAATAATCTACCTTGAAACTCTTTATACTGTCTGTATTTTGATTCATGTGTTATTATTCAAAAAGATTAGATTATAAATGACAATTACGAATATAAAATGAAAATATTGCAAATCTGATTATCATTTGAGCATTTCAATCGTTTCTGTGTTCATTCTAAGTGATTTTATCACAGTAATCTACATGTAAACTCTTTATACTGTCTGGAATATGATTCATATATTATATATTCAAAAAGATATGTTTATACATGTTAATCACGCATATAAAGTACAAAATAATGCATTTCTAAGTATCATTTGAGCATTTGGATCATTTCTAAATTCATTTTAAGTCATTTTATCACAATAATCTACCTTGAAACTCTTTATACTGTCTGTATTTTGATTCATGTGTTATTATTCAAAAAGATTAGATTATAAATGACAATTAAGAATATAAAATGAAAATATTGCAAATCTGATTATCATTTGAGCATTTCAATTGTTTCTGTGTTCATTCTAAGTGATTTTATCACAGTAATCTACATATAAACTCTTTATACTGTCTGGAATATGATTTATGTGTTATATATTCAAAAAGATTGAATTATACATGGTAATTAAGCATATAAATTGCAAATAATGCAATTCTGTGTATCATTTGAACATTTCAATTGTTTCAATATTCATTATAAGTCATTTCATCACAATAATCTACATTTAATCTCTTTATATTGTATGGAATATGATTCATGTGTTATTTATTCAAAAAGAATGGATTATACATGCCAATTACTAATATAAAGTGCAAATAATGCAATTTTGAGCATCATTTGAGCATTCAAATTGTCTCTGGGTTCATAACAAGTCATTTCATCTCAATAATCTGTATTTAAACTCTTTATATTGTCCAGAATATAATTCAGGTTTTATTTATTCAAAAAGACATCTTTATACATGATAATATTGCATATAAAGTGCAAAATAATGCACTTAAAAGTATCATTTGAGTATTTCGATCATTTATGGATTCATTCTAAGTCATTTTATCACAATAATCTACATTTAAACTCTTTATACTGTCTGTATTATGATTCTTGTGTTACTTATTCAAAAAGATTGGCTTATAAATGACAATTACGCATATAAAATTAAAATAGTGCAATTCTGATTATCATTTGAGCATTTCAATCGTTTCAAGATTCATTCTAGGTAATTTCATCACAATAATCTACATTTAAATTTTTTATACGGTCCAGAATATGATTCATGTGTTATTTACTTAAAAAGATTGGATTATACATGGCAATTACGCATATAAAGTGCAAATAATGCAATTTTGAGTTTCATTTGAGAATTTCAATCGTTTCAAGATTCATTCTAAGTCATTTCATCACAATATTCTACATTTTAACTATTTATACTGTCCAGCATACGGTTCATGAGTTATTTATTCAAAAAGATTGGATTATACATGGCAATTACGCATAAAAAGTGCAAATAATGCAATTCTGAGTATCTTTTGAGCATTTCAATTTTTTCAGTCTTCATTCTATGTCATATCATAACAATAATCTACATTTAAGTTCTTTATACTGTCCGGAATATGATTCATGTGTTATTTTATTTAAAAAGATTAGATTATACATGGCAATTACACATATAAAGTGCAAATAATGCAATTTTGAGTATCATTTGAGCATTTCAATCGTTTCTGGGTTCATTTTAAGTCATTTCATTAGAATAATCTACATTTAAACTCTTATACTTTCTAGCATATGATTTAAGTGTTATTTAATGAAAAAATTGAATTATACAAGGTAATTACGCATATATAGTGGAAATAATGCAATTCTGAGTATCTTTTGAGCATATCAATTGGTTCTGAATACATTCTGTGCCATTTCATCATAATAATTCACATTTAAACTACTTATACTGTCCAGAATATGATTCATGTGTTATTTATTCAAAAAGATTGGATTATAAATGGTAATTACGCATATAAATTGCAAATAAGGCAATTCTGAGTATCATTTGAACATTTCAATCGTTTCGTGATCCATTCTAATTCATTTCATCACAATAATCTACATTTAAACACTTTATACTGTCTAGCATATGATTCATGTAATATTGAATCAAAAAATTGGATTACGCAAGGTAATTACGCATATAATTTGCAAATAACACAATTTTGAGTATCATTTGTGCATTTCAATCGGCTCTGTATTCATTCTAAGTCATTTCATCACAATAATCCACATTTAAAATCCTTATATTATCAAAAATATTATTCATGTGTTATTTATTCAAAAAGATTGGGTTATACATCGTAATTACGCATATAAAATGCAAATAATGAAATTCGGAGTATCATTTCAACATTTCAATCGTTTCTGGACTCATTCTAAGTCATTTGATCACAACAATCTACAATTAAACACGATATACCATCTACAATATGATTCATATGTTATTTATTCCAAAAGATTTGATTATACATGGTAATTATGCATATAAATTGCAAAAAATGCAATTCTGAATAAAATTTGAGCATTTCAATTGTTTCATTATTAATTCTAAGTCATTTTATCACAATAATCTACATTTAATCTTTTTATACTGTATGGAATATGATTCAAGTGTTATTTATTCAAAAAGAATGGATTAAACATTGCTATTATGCATATAAAGTGCAAATAATACAATTTTGAGTATCATTTGAGCATTTCAATCTTTTTTGGGTTCATAACAAATAATTTCATCACAATAATCTACATTTAAAAACTCCTTATACTACCCATAATTTGATTCATGTGTTATTTATTCAAAAATATTGGATTATAAATGGTAATCATGCATATGAAGTACAAAATAATGCTTTTTCTGAGTATCATTTGTATATTTCAATCGTTACTTGATTTATTCTAAGTCATTTTATCACAATAAACTATATTTTAACTCTTTATACTGTCCAGCATATGATAGATGTTATTTATTCATAAAGATTGGATTATACAAGACCATTACCCATATAAAGTGCAAATAATGCAATTCTGAGTATCTTTTGAGCATTTCAATCATTTAAGTCTTCATTCTAAGTCATTTCATCACAATAATCTACATTTAAACTCTTTATACTGTCCGGAATATCATTCATGTGTTATATATTTAAAAAGATTGGATTATACATGTCAATTACGCATATAAAGTACAAATAATGCAATTTTGAGTATCATTTGAGCATTTCAATCGTTTCAAGACTCATTCTAAGTCATTTCATAACAATAATCTACATTTAATCTCTTTATGCTGTATTGGAATATGATTCGTGTGTTTTTATTCAAAAAGATTGGATTATACATGGTAATAACGCATATAAAATACAAATAATACAATTTTGAGTATCATTTGTGCATTTCAATCGTTTCTAGGTTCATTCCAAGTCATTTCATCACAAAAATCTTCATGTAAACTCTTTATACTGTCCAGAATATGATTCATTTCTTATTTATTTAAAAAGATTGGATTATACTTGATAAATACGCATATAAAGTGCAAATAATGCTATTTTGAGTATCTATTGAACATTTTGATTGTTTCTGGATTCATTATAATAATCTACAATTAAACTTGAGATACTATCTAGAATATGATTTATTTCATATTTATTCAAAACTATTTGATTATACAGGATATTATGCAAATAAATTGCAAATAATACAATTCTGAGTAGCATTTGAGCATTTCAATCGATTCTAAATTCATTCTAAATCATTTTATCAAAATAATCAACATTAAACTTTTTATACTATCTAGAATATAATTCATGTGTTATTTATTCAAAAAGATTGGATTATACAAGGTAATTACGCATATAAATTGCAAATAATGTGATTCTGAGTATCATTTGAGTATTTCAATCGTTGCAAGTTTTATTCTAAGTCATTTCATCACAATAATCTACATTTAAACTCTTTATACTGTCCAGCATATGATTGATGTGTTATTTATTACAAAAGATAGGATTATACATGGCAATTATGCATATAAATTGCAAAAAATGCAATTCTTAGTATCATTTGGACATTTCAATTGTTTTTGGATTCATCCTAAGTCATTTCATCACACTAATCTACATTAAAACTCTATATACTGTCCAGAATATGAGTAATGTGTTTTTTATTCAAAAATATTGGATTATACATGCAATTACGCATACAAAGTGCAAATAATGCAATTTTGAGTTTCATTTGGGCATTTCAATTTTTTCAGGATTTATTCTAAGTCATTTCATCACATTAATTTACATTTAAACACTTCATACTGTCTAGCATATTATTCAGGAGTTATTTAATGAAGAAAATTGGATTATACATGGTAATACCCATATAAAGTGCAAATAATGCAATACTGAGAATCATTTGAGCATTTCAATTATTTCTGGATTAGTTCTAAGTCATTTCATCACAGTAGTCTACATCTAATCTCTTTATACTGTATGGAATATGATTCATGTGTTATTTATTCAAAAAGATAGTATTATACTTGGCAATTACGAATATAAAGTCCAAATAATGCAGTCCTGAGTATCATTTAAGCATTTCAATCGTCATTCTAAGTCATTTCATCACAATAATCTACATTTAAACCCACTATACAGTATGTAATTTAATTCATGTGTTATTTATTCAAAAAGATTGGATTATACATGGCAATTACGCATATATAGTGCAAATAATGCCATTTCTGAGTATCATTTGAGCATTTCGATCATTTCTGGATTCATTCTAAGTCATTTTATCATAATAAACTACATTTAAACTCTATATACAGTTCAAAATATGATATATGTATTATTTATTTTAAAAAGTTTGGATTATACATGGCAATTATGCATATAAATTGTAAATAATGCAATTCTGAGTATCATTTGAACATTTCAATCGTTTCAGTATTTATTCTAAGTCATTTCATCACAATAATCTACATTTAATCTCTTTATACTGTATGGAATATGATTCATGTGTTATTTATTCAAAAAGAATGGATTAAACATGGCTATTACGCATATAAAGTGCAAATAATACAATTTTGAGTATCATTTGTGCTTCGTTTCTGGATTTATTCTAACATTTTATCGCAATAAACTACATTTTTACTCTTTATACTGTCCAGCATATGATTGATGTGTTATTTATTAAAAAATATTGGATTATACATGGCAATTACGCATATAAAGTGCAAATAATGCAATTCTGAGTATCTTTTGAGCATTTCAATAGTTTCAGTCTTCATTCTAAGTCATTTTATCACAATAATATACATTTAAACTCCTTATACTGTCCAGAATATGATTCATTCGTTTTTTATTTAAAAAGATTGGGTTATAACATGGCAATTACGCATATAAGTGCAAATAATGCAATTTTGAGTATCATTTGAGCATTTCAATCATTTCAAGATTCATTTCATCACAATAATCTACATTTAATCTGTTTATATTGTCCACCATAAGATTCATGAGTTATTTATACATTGCAATAATGCATTTCTGAGTATCATTTGAGCATTTCATTTATTTCTCAATTCATTCTAAGTCATTTTATCACAATAATAAACATTTAAACTTTTTATATTGTCTGTATTATGATTCGTTTGTTATTTATACAAAAAGATTGGATTATAAATGAAAAATACCCATATAAAATGCAAATGGTGCAATTCTGATTATCATTTGAGCATTTCAATCGTTTATGTGTTCATTCTAAGTCATTTCATCGCAATAATCTACATTTAAGCTCTATATACTGTCCAGAATATGATTCATCTGTTATTTATTCAAAAAGATTGGATTATACTTGGCAATTACGCATATAAAGTGCAAATAATGCAATTCATAGTAACATTTGATTATTTCAATCATTTCTAGATTCATTCTAAGTAATTTCATCACAATAATCTACAATCAAACTATTTATATTATCCAGCATATGATTGATGTGTTATTTATTCAAAAAGGTTGGATTATACATAGCAATTACACATATAAAGTACAAATAATGCAATTTTGAGTTTCATTTGAGCATTTCAATCATTTTTGGATTCATCCTAAGTCATTTCATCACAATAATATACATTTAAATTCTTTATACTGTCTAGCATATGATTCGTGTGTCATTTATTGAAAAAAATTAGATTATAATTGGTAATTACTTAAATAAAGTGCAAATAATGCAATTCTGAGTATCATTTCAGGATTTCAATATTTTTTAAATTCATTCTAAGCCATTTCATCACAATAATCTCCATTTAAACACTTTATACTGTCCAGCATATGATTCATGTGTTATTTAGTGAAAAATATTGGATTATCCTTGGTGATTACGCATATAAAGTGCAAACAATGCAATTCTGAAGGTCATTTGAGCATTTTAATTCTTTTAAGGATTCATTATATACAATTTCATCACAATAATTTACTTTTAAACTCTTCATACTGTCGAAAATTTGATTCATGTGTTATTTAATCAAAAAGATTGGGTTATACAAGGTAATTACGCATATAAAGTGCAAATAATGCAATACTGAGTATCTTTTGAGCATTTCAATCATTTCAGTCTTCATTCTAAGTCATATCATCACAATAATCTACATTTAAACTCTTTATATTGTCCAGAATATCATTCATGTGTTATTTATTTTAAAAGATTGGATTATACATGGTAATTATACATATAAACTGCAAATAATGCAATTTTGAGTATCATTTGAGCATTTCAATCGTTTCTAGATTCATTTTAAGTCATTTCATCATAATAATATACATTTAAACTATTTATACTGTTCAGCATATGATTCATGAGTTATTTATTCAAAAATATTGGATTATACATGGCAATTGCGCATAGAAAGTGCAAATAATGCAATTCTGAGTATCTTTTGAGCATTTCAATCGTTTAAGTCATCATTCTAAGTCATATCATCACAATAATTTACATTTAAACTCTTTATGTTGTCCAGAATATGATTCATGTATTATTTGTTTAAAAATATTGGATTACACATGGCAATTACGCATATAGATTTCAAATAATGCAATTTTGAGTATCATTTGAGCATTTCAATCGTTTCCTGGTTCATTTTAAGTCATTTCATCAGAACAATCTACATTTAAACTCCTTGTACCGTTCAGAATATGTTTTGTGTGTTATTTATTCAAAAAAATTGGATTATACATGGTAATTACCCATAGAAATTGCAAATAAGGCAATTCTGAGTATCATTTGAACATTTCAATTGTTTCTGGATATATTTTAAGTCATTTCATTACAATAACCTACATTTAAACTCTATATGGAGTCTAGAATATGATTCATATTTTATTTATTCAAAAAAATTGGATTATACTAGGCAATTATGCATATAAAGTACAAATAATGCAATTCTGAGTATCATTTGAGCATTTCAATCGTTTCAAGATTTATTCTAAGTCATTTCAACACAATAATCTATATTTAAACTCTTTATACTATCTAGCATATGATTCATGTGGTATTGAGTCAAAAAAATTGAATTGCACATATAATTTGCAAATAATGCATTTCTAAGTTTCATTTGAGCATTTCAATCGGTTCTGGATTCATTTTGAAGCCATTTCATCACAATAATCCATATTTAAACTCATACTGTAGAAAATATGATTCATGTGTTATTTATTCAAAAATATTGGATTATACATGGTAATTACGCATATAAAGTGCAAATAATGGTATTCTAAGTATCATTTGAGCATTTCAATCGTTTCTTGATTCATTCTAAGTTATTTCATCACAATAATCTACATTTAAACTCGATATACTGTCTACAATATGATTCGTGTTTTATTTCTTCTAAAAGATTGGATTATACATGGTAATTAAGCTTATAAATTGCAAATAATGCAATTCTGAGTATTATTTGCGCATTTCAATCGTTTCTGGATTTATTCTATGTCATTTCATTACAATAATATATGTTTAAACTCGATATACTGTCTTAAATATGATTCATGTGTTATTTATTCAAAAAGATTTGATTATACATCTTAATTATGCATATAAATTGCAAATGATGCACTTCTGAGTATTATTTGAGCATTTCAATCGTTTCATTATTCATTCTAAGTCATTTCATCACAATAATCTATATTTAATCATTATATTGTATGAAATATTATTCATGTGTTATTTTTTCAAAAAGAATGGATTATACATAGCAATTACGCATATAAATTGCAAATAATGCAATTTTAAGTATCATTTGATCATTTCAATCGTTTCTGGATTCATTCCATATCATTTCATCACAATAATCTATATTTAAACTCTTTATAATGTGCATAATATGATTCTTGTGTTATTTATTCAAAAAGATAGGATTATACATTGTAATCACGCATATAAAGTGCAAATAATGCATATTTGAGTTTAATTTGAGCATTTCAATTGTTTCAGTATTCATTCTAAGTTATTTCATCATAATAATCTACATTTAAACTCCTTATACTGTCTAGCATATGATTCATGTGTTATTTAATGAAAAAATTAGATTATACATGGTAATTAGGCATATAAAGTGCAAATAATGCAATTCTGAGTATCATTTGAGCATTTCAATCGTTTCTGGATTCATCCTAAGTCATTTCATCACAATAATATACATTTAAAATTTTTATACTGTTTAGAATATGATTCATGTGTTATTTATTCAAACAGATAGGATTATACATGGTAATCGCGCATATAAAATGTAAAATATTGCATTTGTGAGTATCATTTGAGGATTTGAATCATTTGTGGATTTATGCATTTATCGTTTTTTATTTTCATAGCTATTTTGATGATCGATATGAATTTCAAACAAAAATGGCTACCAAAATATGCTTCCTATAAAGAAATCGGTAGTGGCTCAAAACATATTATAGCTGTTCTGCGGGCAAATCGTCTTGAAAGAAAATCAAGTTCCTGTATTGTCGAACCCAGCCAGACTTCCTTTATATTTTACTCTTTTTTTCTTACTAGTTGACAAACGGATGACGGTAGTGCATCTGCAATTGTAAGATTTTGGGAGCTAAGGGTGCCACATTTTACGTTAAAACAAATTCAAATAGCACAAGGCCGAAATCAATAAACAGAACAATTCATCCTGCAAAAGCAATATATATTATATGCATACATTATACACTTGAATTACATATTTGAGTTCATTTCTATGACACAAAAATTGAAATTGTAAAACCAGCTCCACCTAAATTATATAATTGATTTATACAAATAAAATAACATGAATAATGATAAAACAACGTGATACCCCACCACTAAAACTTCCCTACAGGAAAATTGTACACCCCAGTAATCTCTATAATTCCGATTACCCCGCAAAACTCGGTCAGACCAATTACACAATGGCACAAAAGAATTGCTGGATTGCAGGCTACTATTTATGCCGCTACACCCTGTGTCAGTGCGTCAGATGATCGTAAGAGTGCTTTATTTGGGGTTATTGTACCAAGATGCCACATATAATTTTATTTCTCGCATATGCAGCCAGGCAAAGGATTTGCATAAAACGACTCCTCCATTTTTGGAAACTCACCAGGTTCCCTAAGGTACGGAGCTCCCCATCGGTCCTGGTGTAACTTCTTCACTTTCGAGCTAAATTTCTTCCATGTTATCTCTCCCGTGTCATACTGATCTACTAAATTCACAAAGCTCATCCTGCATGAAAGAAGGGTTAGCACCGTATCTCGTGCTATGCCTTCCAAAAATAAGTGCAGAAAACATACTAGCCATCGATGTACAGAAAAATAAAAATTGAATTTCACAGTTCACCAACTAACAGATTGGACATAAAATATGTAATAGCACCCAGCATCAACAATGAAATCCCATTACAAGGATTATGCAACATACTAGTTGGTCATTACACAGAACCAACAAAGATGTCATCATACAAGCAATGGCAGGGTCAGAAAATTTTATATTAGGGTTAAATAAATTCATAATACTAATATCATTACCTCAAAATTAAATTAATATTATAAGAATATATCTATGACCTAAAGACAAGGTGCAACATGCAATATCATAAAATTATTTATGGGGTTCAAAATGATATAAATATAAAGAAAAAATATTATAAATATAATTTTTTATATGCATGGAAAGTATTTTTTTAAAAGCAATGGGGGTCATTTGACATAATTTAACTTCTCTAATTGAACTGTGTCGCATAAATGGGTTGGTAGGTACAAGTCAATAGATGATTGGAATTAGAAACTAGTAATAATAACTAATAAACTCACATCAAATGAAACCATCAGTACCTGTCCGGGTTTATGGTTTTTCTAAAATTCTCAAAACGTCGATGCCCTTGTACTGCCTTTGCCATGTTCCCATCATAGGTATAGAGGAACACGTCACTTTCCAAAGCAACCACATAGTCCAGCCCAGCTAGCATGTTTTGATGATTCAAGAATGGCCTGAGCTCCTCTTCCGTGGCTAAGCTCAAGTGAGAATAAACATTTGGAAAGTCATCTGTCAGATATTTCATGCTGCCATTTCCAAAGGCTTCACCAGCCACCAAGTATATTCGTGTTTCAGGAGAGAACCCAAGTGCTTTTAGTAGAAGGGAGGTTTCTCTGGGGGTCAAGGGGCAACTACCCAGTAGCCTTCTCTCTGTCGAGTTGATCTCCTTTTCTTTCCAGTGGGCTACGTCGTAGCGCATCTTGCGAAGAGACTCATCTTCCTCTGCTGTCAGGTTGTGGCTGCACCCAGTGAATGCTAGCATGTCTTTTTCATACCTGAAAAAAAGGTTTGATATTGGAAAACTATAGGGAAAGGACTTATAGTTGCGATTTGCCAATGTACACTTAAAATTTGAATGACTGAAAAGGTGATTTGGTTCAAAAAATAAAGCATTAGATCTAAAAAGTTTGTTTTCGTCTGCTTAGCAAGTCATATATACGACTGCAAAAGAGAGGCTTTGCCATATATCTACATATTAGTTTTAACAAAATCTGTTTATGCTTATGATAATTCAAAGGCCTTCTAATTTTTTTCCTTTTTCTGGAAGCTACAAATCATTTTCTTCGAAATTTTGTAAATTCAATGTCCAATCAAACATATAGACAAATAAGAAATCAAGGACGTCGTAATGTGACATATTGTTGTGCATAGGGTACATATTCGGTCAGTTCATAGGCCAAACTAGACCCAATCAATCAGGTCAGGTCATAAATGTTGCCATCCCTAAGTGAGCATGAGTACCATTTTCAGAACTTCTGAAGTAACCCTCCTTGACAGCATAGTTCTCAGGCCCACTATTACCCCCACAGGAATAAAAAGATCTTTCCTCAATTGTTTAGCTTCGACATGAATTGCAGTTCTCCTTGGATTGTGACTGTTTTTGGCCGTTCTTTAAAGGGAAAGGTATTTATTTATACATAAACCACCTATTCCATTCTGATGATTTCTGTGATTCCCCCGCTGAATACCATAGGTTTTTTTTTATTATGAAAATAGAAAAATGAGACAACCATTATAGAGAAGGGCTTGCCTCAGATGAAGAGCAAGATAAGGACTTCCATTATGCCTCATCCTGGAAATGAGAGTTGTGCCTAGTTCTTCAATGGTGGGAGAGTATTTCAATGCCCTGTAGTTGACACGACACCTTAGCTTCTGTATAGAATTTGAGATCCCATTGTTCGCCAGTCTAGAATCCGTATGGGTGAAGTACATCAACTTGTGCTTTTTCAATAACAGCAACACTTCTGTCTTGTAGTAACTAACCTGACCAAGATAAATGAAGCAATTCTAAATAACTATCAAGCCCTCAATTTAGTTAGGCAAGAATAAAGCTGCCTCAAAAAGATTATTGGAAGGATTGTAATGTGATTCACAATTTACAAAAGGGTGTGTTTGGATCATTGGATGCTGGTTGAATAGGGCTTGTTCCTAACTTTTACTAGAACAAGAACAAGGCTTGTTCTAGAATGAACTAGGTTTGTTCAATGAAAAATGCTCGTTCCAAACAATTTTGTTCACCTAATTCATGAACAGGCTTGCTCAAGCTTGTTTATGGAGCATCCAAATTGACATCTGAAGGACGGCATATTGATTGCTAAGTTACCACATGCATTATCTATATTTTAATGTAACTAATGATATTCTTTCCTCGAATTTTACAAAGTTTTCCCTGCTATCAATATACTAAACTAAAAGTGCACAAGAAGTCTTATAAAATTATGCGAAAAAAAACAATACTGCGAACTTTTGAACGTATTAAGAAATCAAAAGAAAAGTAAAATGTTGGAAAATTCATGCAAAACACTTCAGATGTGCAGAATTCTGAGCGTAGGAAAATGAACTGACCTTAGACCAAGAGATGGGAGTTTTTAGAAAAGGTTCAATGCTTGCATAAGAAGCTGGTAAGGATTCCACTATATGAACCTCATCCTTAAGTGTGTCTATGAAGTGCTTCCAGTTGAAAAGATCCTTAAACTCACTGGTGAAAGAGAACAGTAAAGTAAATATACAGAGAGAGTAATGGTAATGAGATGTAATGAAATAGAACATAAACATGGGGCATCATCTCAAGCCATGTCTAATTTAGGTTTTTTACTGTCGCAAACCTTATATTCTGCCAACAGATTATTACAGTTTGCTCTTCTCAGGAACACATTTAACTTGCATTACTTTGTGTCAATTTTGCAAAAAATTAGGACAAAGTGAGGTTTAGTCAAGGAGCCACTGCCTATTAGGGAAGTTAAGATGTAATGGGAGAATTGAACTATTGGGATAAAGTGAAACCAGAGCAAGGTATAATTATACAATGGAACATTTGTATAAGTTAAAATGATTACACCAAGTGTATTTAGGTTTTCTTATTTCTAATAGCCGACAAATTTGTGAAATCAGGCTTAGTTATGTTTAGTTGGAGTTCATTAGAAAGCATTTTGGGTTTCAACGCCTCTATGTAATATTACAACAAAATTCTTTATGTTTTCAAAGAAAAATAATTGATTTTTATAAGGACAAATTGAGTACCTGTCATCTGCCCAATATGAGGTATGGTCAAGTGAAGGAAGAACAAATGTAGCCTTCATGATTTTAGCCACAGCAATCATATCACATATCTGCATTCTAAAATTAACTTTTATTAAAATTGGCATCATCATAAGCTACTGTTATTCACCATAAACTGCTCCTTTGCATCCACTTTTCAATCATCACAAATCTTGGAGAAAATCCATCACTAATAACCCTTATTCTAATTATTTAGTAAGAGAAACTCAATAAAAACAACTCATACTAAGTGACCCTGTTTCCCTCTGCATTTTGCACACAACTCAGGTTCTGATTCATGTTAATGTTTTGAGCTGGCAAACACGCATATTATATCAAGTTTGATTTCAGGCCCAGGACTAGTTTTCAGGTCAATCACTACATTGTCCCAAGTTTATTGAGTCGACTATGTTTAAGTGGCTCAGTCAGATTTCAGCTTGATCCTGGTCACAGATCTTGCAGTTTCAAGTTAAGAACAGGTTGAGTAAATGTGCCATCCATCTAAACAAATTTGATGAAGGATGATAATTGTTCCCTTAATTCAATGTGGGTCTCTATCCAGATTTTGAGCTGACCAGGTTCTGGTTGGTCAGTTTAGAGGAGATTTTGTGTTCAGTCAGGTCGTTTACAATTCGAGATTATCATGTTAAGCCAGGATACTCAGGGAATTAACATTTAAAAACTTGGTGATGAAAGAGCTCCTGTAGTGATGGATTTTGGTAAGGTGCCTTATTGTAAAATAGAAGTCAAAGAACAAATTGCATGGTTTCAGTATTATTTACTAACTACAAACAAAATGAATATATTGGTTCAACTAAATCAGACCCCGAATCTCATCTGATTCAAACCTCCATTGGCATTCATGAGAATGTAGCCATTTGTCTTTGGTTTCAGCTCTGCAAAACAGTGAATCGATAAATATGGTAAATTTTTCAAAATCTAATGTTAATCAAGGTTCCATTAGATACTGAAGTATACTGGTTGTTTGGCAATTCGTCTTAGTGCTATGGACAAACAGGTTACTGTAATACAGTAATACAAGCCATTTTCAAAAGTTTTTGACATTGATGGCTATTGCATCAATTAGCTCCCAAGTAATTCATCACCACATAACTACAAGAAAGCAATGAACAGGTTGCTTGGAACCTACTTACCTTTGTGTGAACTTGTATCAATGCACTGTACAAAATTTTGTGTATCCTGCTGAGCCCAAATGCCTGAAAACAACTGTGCAACAAAAGAGCTCAATAACTAAAGTAAACTTAGTAAAAAATGAATAAATCAATCAATCAAAAGATAAGCAGGAGAGTGAAGAAGTGGTTCCTGCCTCACTACGGTGGGTCTGAACCTCTGACTCAAGGGTCATTAGTGTCCTTTCACAATCTCCTGCACTACTCTGTCCATTGTTTTGAGGTAATTTGAATTCTGGGTTACTGGAGCCTATGGTAGATAGATCCTGAAAACCAAAGATAATTCTCTCTTAGTTCACATAACTTTCATTAAACTAAGCTCTGCTCTTCAAAATTCCAAAAAATTCTATTTAGTTCCTTAAGGTTTCAATTTGATCTGTTTTAATTTTTTTTCCTCGCATATCCTCTTGAACAATGAATGAAAATTGTGAGAAGGCTAATATCAAT
Source organism: Rhynchospora pubera (assembly GCA_028095005.1). Lineage (NCBI taxonomy): Eukaryota > Viridiplantae > Streptophyta > Magnoliopsida > Poales > Cyperaceae > Rhynchospora > Rhynchospora pubera. The sequence continues at coordinate 20,705,322 of CM051463.1, forward strand.
ATAATGTTTTGTTGCGTTATTACCTGAAACATACAAACTTAAGATAGATGTTTCATCCCATACTCCAGTCTGAACATATGATTGTAAAGATAGAAATGGTACAAATTATTATATCTTAAAATGAGAGCTTCAAACTTTTTATCACCAAATTAAGAGATAGGTACATTATGGACTACTAATGTTTTAATATAATAAATATATTGGTCAATCAGCCAACCAGGGGAGCCACACATGGGATGCCTGAGTCAACAAATAAGGTTTCCCCAGTGTTGAAGGCTTTGGTAACATGCTTGAACCTACCAATATATTTAGAATTAATTAAGATACCAGCAAAGAGTACATTATCTCCAACTAGATATGAATGGCATTACTAGCATGTTTTTGATAAAATATTTCTTAAACCAGCAAAATGGGATCGAAGCATGTTTGGAAAATATTTATAACAGACTAAACTAATAGGAATTTCCGCCTTGTAGCATCTAAAATGGATTTAACTATAAAACTGGCAAGCGAATCTTCTGTAACTTTTAATGTTAACAGTTTGTCTCTCATTAATCTCCACTAACACATCTTTCACAGTAAAATGGCCCATAATACCCACCAATAACTATATTTTCCAAAACCAAAACGCACAATGTGGGTTGTCACAAATATCTGACCAGAGATAAAAAAAAAAAAAAAAAAGTTTAACTCACCTCAAACTCAAAGGTCGCAGCTTTTGAAATCAAAGGCACTAATCCAACGCCAAAACACCTCCCAGCTAAGAACTTGGCCAAACCGAGAATGAAACAAAACCCACAAAAAAACAAAAGAGCAAAATTCCCAATCCTTCTCTTATAAGCTCCATGCTTTCGGAAAACCCCAAATCGAGACTTCAACCCGGTCTGGTGTTGGTGGTGCGCCACAGACGCATCTCCATTCAATTCATGACTCAAAATCCCTATGGCCTCCCCCAATGGAGACCTCGGAGACCCGATCTGAAGCTCAACATCGCCTCTGGGGCTGCGCTTGAAGGAGTGCGTGCGTCGAGTCATGTGGTGGCCGGAGAAACGAGGGCTGGAGGCGGCGCTGGTACTAGTGGCGCCGTTGGTAGCGGAGCTAGATCCTTGTGGGAGAGATTGGTATCCCATTGTGGTGATCTATCGTAGGTTGCTTAGAGGAAGGAAGGAAGCGCCATTAATGGAGGAGGAGCAATTGATTTGGGGATGGAGGGATTGGAATTGGGAGGGAAGGAAAGGAAGCAATGGAGGAGGGATGGAGAGTACAGTGAGGATATGGGAATTGGAAACAGCCAGGAAGGACGAGAGCATTACGGTCTGTTGTTCGTTGTGTAGTATATATGTCATATTGTCATTGGTCGGTGGAAATGGAAACTCAATTTAGCAGTTATTAGGAAATCAAAATTTTAAATTAGAAAGAAATTTTTCATGCATGACAGTTCAGAGTAATAATATAATATAAGATGAGACATTGGAGGTATGGCCCATACCATATGGGAATCCTTAACATGCGATGGCCCTCGTGATGATAATAAAACCATAAAAAAGCAGCAATTTGCTTGATAGTAGATACTAGTTCAAGGAAAAATATATGTTGTTCCTTACTCATAACTTTATTTATTTATTGTTATATATTGCATGTTATTTTATATGCTTTATTTTTTTCTTAATGTACTCTTATTTCTTTTGGATGTTTTTATTAAAACCTGTAACTTACGGTAGTTTAACTTTAATGACACAATTGTCTTTCAAAATATGATAATATGAAAAGGAGAATGTCAAATTTTATACCACGAAAGCAATATTCTGTCTACAAACATTTGACAAAAGCAATTACAGGGAAGAATTTTTTTTAAATAAGTAGCTTGCAAATTGTCTATACACCAATTAACAAAATAGCATCAAAATGCTCAAGAAACCTTCAAAGGCATTTGCTTCAATATTTAAGCAATAAAGCAAACTTCACCTTTGTTGATTATGAGATATGTCTGTTTAATAAGATAAGAAGAATTCAGGTATATCGATTACATAAAATTAAGATTGAATTCGTTACAATATAGTACAAGATTAGATTGCTCAACAAATATCTTATGATGAGCAAGAGTAGATTACTCACTTATATATGATATATAAAACATGATTCTCATATCAGAACTATAGCATGTTGAGTGTTAGTTGTAGATGATAGTTAATTAGGATTACATAAATTCCTCAAATATCAAAGGATTAGCATAAACCAAATAAGTCCCAAAGTATTAATTGCAAAAATTAGAAAGAAAATTGCTAAATAACGTCAAATACAAGTTTTGTCACGATTAATTTAATCATAACCCGCTAATGATTTCTAGATCTTTTCACAACTATAATTATAGTGATACTTTTTACGGAAAATACGACACAACAAATGTCCATTTTTGAATATCCGTAGTTGTTAGAATTCAAATCAATATTTGATGTTGTTTATCGTCATAAATTAGAAATATTTGATTCGTATAAGATATATTTATTCAAAACATTTTATATGCTAGATGCTCATAGTGAAAGGCAAAAGGATCGGGCCGGATTTCAAATGACCGGACTTGACGGGCTTGGTAGAAAGGCCGGATCGGACCGGGTTTAGAAAAAGGGTTGAGATGGGACGGGTTAGACGGGTTTGTTTTTTGAAACACGAGACTGGCCCTTTGAAAATCCGGCCCTTACAAGTCCTTGGCCCTTCTAGTCCTTCTAAAATAATACCAATATTTAATTTTTTTAATCTCTATCGTCCCATCATGATCAAATAGTCACTACTATTGAACGATTAGGTCGGATCCAGCCCTTCAAAATCCGGCCCTTCAACATCCGTCTTTGAAAAAAATTAGACCCGGCCCTTTCAAAATCCAGCCCTTCTAGATCTTTGTCAATCGAAAAGTCCTTCGAAGGACCGGTCCGATCTGGATTTTAGGACGGTCTTCCAAAGAGCTAGCCAAGAACCAAGGATTTTTGGACCATCATGCTCATACCTTTATTATTAGATATCTACATTTGTTAAATTCATGACTATGCACGTCTTAACATTAATACGGTAATACCTACATAGGGGACGTTGTTCAACTATCTGGTGTTTAAACTTTTATTTGTGAGGTGTGTGAAGTTGTATACCTCAAATATTTTTGTACTAACGAATGGGGATCTTAACGGATTCAAACACATGCCGTACAAAAATTATTTAATAAAAACTGATATTAAGAATGGACAATCAAAGGCAGAACAGTTGGTTAAATTTCATCATATCTCAATTTAAAAAAGTTAATGAACCAGCCCAAACCGTTAATGTGATCTCTGTTAGTGAGTGTGTAATTTTCAATTTTTTTGTGCTAATTACAATTTAATTAAGCAATTAAACATCACACACAACGGATCGTGCATAAAAGCCAATTAACACAAGAGAAAAGGATGAATTTTTATCTCTCTTGGTATTGCAACCAAGAGGCTCGATTCCTTGGCTTAGGAGTCGATTGAGAGCTCTCCAAACACCTCCTATTCGCGACACCTCGAGTCCACTATGGAATTAACCAAATTCTCGACAAAACTATGCTAGTAGTTTGGAGAATATGTCTAATCCCTAGCTTTCCCTTTCTTCAACCAAATAAACTAATCAATTTGTGGAAGATTGGGTGCTCAACACATGAGCTTGAGTGGAGAGGAGAGGAGGGGGGCGGCGCACCCTATGGGGCAAGGTGGCGGCTAGGTGGGAAGAGAGAGAAGAAGGGAGCAAGGAGCCTCCATTAGGTGCCTTATATAACCTCTTAACCCTAGCTACGAGTTCACACTATTTACAAGTGTGCCACTCCCACCTACCACCATCATGGCCGCCCTACTAGTGGGCCTCTCTGGGCCACTAGTTCATCTCCAATTGGTTCCTTAATTCTATTAATTAAAGGCACACTCAAAGCTATTTAATTTGGACATTTAATTTACCAATAAATTAAAGCCCAAATAACTTAATTAAATTAAGTGTGTTGTTTATAAATAATTATTAACTTAATAAAAATTATTTAGAGATTAGACAATGCATTAATTTATTTCTATATGATCCAAATGACTTAATTAATTATAACGGTCCATAACGCTATTTAATTAATTAATCAACTTATCATATCTTGCAATACTCATTATTGCAAATAAATAAATAATGCACGTATGGTTAAATACCAATTTTGTGTGACCCTTTGAGGATTTATGCTACGTTGGACATGGAATTAAATTGCCATTTAATTCCAATAATCATAAGCGGTATCTAGCAACACGTTATGATTCTCAATTCGCATAAATAATGTACCGCTACAATATTTCAATCATGCATAAGAGAATAATAATGTTTCTCTATTTTGATTCTTATGTCTCACGATATCATCGTATAATCCAAGATAGGAATGTGTCATTCTTGCAGATTATACGTTTCTTGATCTATAGTTGATCGCTTAGTTGCGCGCATACGATCCAACTCCATCAAGGGGCCCAAACAGATATCGTCACTCACTAAGTGAATTAATGAGGAACATACGGTTTTCTTGATGATTAGCTTTTCCCCACACAATTCAAGAGAAAGTAAATCAAGTCCGTATAGCAGCCCTTAACGGGAATCAGCGGTAGACAAGATTTATAGAACCTATCCTCATGTGGAAAAGATAAACATCTAAAACTTAGAACCAAAATCATAACAAAATAAATAATGACACATAACACAATCCATATATTTATTTCGTTGGGTCAAGTCCTGTACTATGTTCTAATAACATATACATATGCAATTAAGTTGGTAACTTTTTACCTATGATTTGTAGAACTTAATCATCACTTAACTTGCATACTAATCTTATATGATAATTAATGTTCCTTGTTAATTATCAAGATTATGGACCGTTTAGATTTATTATTGTCATTCTAAAGAATGATCCACATAGATCTACAATTCAGATCCTCAACCTGAATAATCTGTCAATAATAAACCTAGGAACAGATGATAAAATATCATCCATAACATAAACTAATATTTAAGTCATCAAATTATTGACTTCTAGCACATAACTCCAACAATTTCCATATATAATGAAATCTCCTTACAATAAAAAATTATATTTCTTAGAATTTAATTTGTACTATTTTTAGAATTCAATCTGATTAATTGTGAACATCTAAAAACAACATTTTTAAAAAAAAAAAATAGTTACAAAATTTGAAAATAAAGTATGGATTTTTTTTAAAACTTTTTTGGGGGTTTTGCTACTAATTTTGGTGAATTTTCTAACTATTCGGCTGATTTGGCATTTTTAGATCGAGCTAAGCTGAGATGGCAAAGACACATGGGGTCTGCATTAACGCTGATGTGGCAGAGCGATTTTATTCTGACGAAAATTGATTACTGCCATCTACAATTTTGTCTGCACTAACAGAAAATGAGCACATAAACTAGACAAGATTAACATATATAATGATCAAAGTGAACACATACAAACAAATAAATTTAATAAGGGGAGATCGAATTGAAGAGGTGAGGTGAGAGACACACATATCGCTTGATTAGTTGACTGGCGATGGAAGGGCTCGAAATGAAGGAGAAGGCCGACGGAATGAAGGAGTCCGGAGTGAAGAAGGGGATTAGCGGCTGCTTAGTACCACATGGCCAGAAAGCGGTAGAAATCAACAATTGGCGTTCTTATGAAGTCGAAGAAATGGAGATGTGATCCAACGGCCAAGGACTGCGATTGCCAAGTCAAGGCTGAGTCAAAGATGACGTCACTGTGGCTCCTTGGAGCTTCGACAATTGGAGAAGAGCTCACGACTGAAGGTAATCTCTAGCACTAGTACCTCTTGTCTAGATAGTTCGACAATTAATATCTCTAACAATGAGTGAGAGCTAATAGTCTAAATATATAGAGAGAAAGAGAGATAGAGAGAAAAAAAAAGCAAGAGAATAGAAGTAACAGAGGGGAGACAAGGAAGAATCCAAGCAATTGTGTAGAGAAGAAACGGTAGGTGAAATGTAATTGCAATTGGATTTGATTTGTGATTGATTCTCTTTTCTTTTCTCTTTTTCTTGTACTAATTTGATCTCAGTTTGATGCATTCTCCCTTTTCCCTCCCTTTTCTTGCATCTTCGTTACATTTATAGATGTAATTGCATCACAGAAAAGGTGAGGCAGGGGCTATGCCTATACTTCCTCTCTTTTCTGAGATTCAAACTAGGTCTAATTAAGTTGGATTATGCATAGTTGAGCGGTTGCATAGTGGAAGAGAAGTTAGGCAGGGGCTACGCCTATGCCTCATTTCCATGTTTTCAGGTTCAATTAGGTGTAGATAGGTTCAATTGCATGTGATCTCCAATGGCAAGGGCTACGTCTATTAACATTCCTCAAGTTTTGAATCATGAGGAGGGGCTATGCATAATGTTTTAAAATCAGATTATGAAAATAGATTACAAGATCTTGTTAATAACAAGGTTTTCGATCATGATGAAGACCAATGCCTATTGTCATGATTCAAAATCTGCTATTAGCAAGTGCTTGTACCTCTTCTTCTCTGGTTCAATTTCAACCAAAATCGAAGGCAATGTCTCTTGTTATTGCATGATCGCTATTAAGATAGAATAATAGCTCTATTAGGTAAAAGCATAGGGATCTTGCATTGCATAAATCTAAACAGTCAGCATTCATTTTTTAGTTTAATTTTGGTTGAATATATCTAAGTCCCTTGCAATTACTAAACTTCATTTTTAGCACAATTCACATGACATTGCTTTATTTATTTAAACAACAAATGAAACAACTATGTAACTATGTTCTACTAAATTATTAATGGTACGCAAATGACAATGAGAATCAGAAACCCTAAATATCTTAGTCCAGTTGTCAAAACTAAAGAAAATGCATTTAACAGATTGCAACTTTTTGAATACCCATATTCAATTCATTTGTCTTTCACTATTCTTTTAAGCACCTAAGTCCTTAACATTTTTGTTATTATTTTCAACATCTAACAAGTCTCTCTGACAAGGGAAGTTATATCCCACTCCAAATAGTTTGATTATTTCCAAATCAACAATAACCTTAATTTTAGTGGTTCTGATAGAACAGAAGGAAAATTCAATTTATTAATTTTAACTTATTCTAGCATGTAGTGTACCGTTTTTGACTGCTAATATGTACATTGTCTCATATCTAATTAAATTTTTTTATTGTGTATAGATGGAGCATGTATTTTTCATAAGGTTCGATGTAAGAAATGGCGACTATGGTCAATACTACAGAGAAGTTCTTAATAAGCTAAAGGGAGTATGCTTTATGCATCGTTAAACACCTATTGTTGGTCCCAAACAAGATGCTATATGGAACTGGTTTTTCATTGAGGTAACATGTGGGGATTGTACAATTGTCTTGGCTATATGTGCTGATACTCTTTATCAATACGCCTGGAGAAAAGGAGGGCTTCAAGAAAATTTTGCTTGGTCCGTCACTGAAGGAGAAGAAGCAAATGTTCTTAGATTGCCAGGGCATGGAAACACTGACATTTTCGGAAAGTACGCTGAAATTGGAAATCCAGACACAGTGTCTATATCTAGGAAAGTTTGGCGCATTCGATTCGCGTTCTTTACAATAACAACAACACCGAACAAAACAAACTTGCATTCTTGAGATTGGTGGTGACCTTTTGTCTAAATACTGAACAAACCAAACTTGCGTTCTTTACAATGATATACAAACAGATTTACAAAATGCTTTCAAACAGACCTTTTTGTCTAAATACTAACATATCATGACTGCAAACCAATCCATTAGTTTCAAATAGATGACAATCACAAGAAAAAATTTGGTCTTTAGAATTAAAATCAATCATATTTTGCACTAGCAAATGTGTCTCCATACTATTATACAATTTGTTTTACTCTAATATCTGACATAAAATATAATAATCTTAAGATTATAATATTAAAAAAAAATATGATGTTATTCTTATTTTTTGGTCAAATTATGTTAAGCGTGGAGTACATTGAAGAAAACTTTTAACAAGTGTTACAAAATGAGCACCTCAACAGTCCTAATATAAAAAATGTTTATCCACACATATGTCATTTTTGTTCACACAATTTATCATATACAAAGTCATTCAACAAGTATGAAAAATTATTGAAGTGAGTAAAAACAAGCGTAAAATAGAGATATAATTTATAGTTCTTTTCACACTATAATTTTTCACGTAGTTTATTATTATTTTATTGATAGGTTATAGTTCTTAATAGCAACTTTATTATTTTTTAATAAGATAATGATAATTATTGTCATTTTTCAAAATAATAATTTACTATAATAATTAATTAAATGTCATAATAATTTTATATTATAGAGAGAATTCTCCACATACGCTTCTTATTTCACATAACATAACGAAAAAATCATTCCTTTTAATCCTCATTTAACTTAACAACGGCTCCATTTGGATGGTTTCTTCCCGGAATAAGGAATAAGGAATAACCACTTTTTACTAATAAATTTATTTCTAACCATCCAAACTCTTCACAAAAATTACACACTTCCCAATAAATTTACCCCTTCCCAATAAATTTCTTCCCTTCTTCCTTCTTTCTACCTTATTCTCAACCATCCAAACGGAGCCAACTTTTTCTCCCTCAACTTTACTCTGTACTTTACAACCAAGCATAACCAAACTAAGTGCTAATTAAAGCCTGAATTGTCTTAGATACTTGTTCATTGTACAAGAAACAATTAACATAATTTTAGTTTGAATAGAAAACAAAGACTTCTAGAAATAAACATCGTATGCAAATCCGATTCCATATATGATACAGCGTTCAGACATTGATCGAGAAAATTTTCAAATTACAGTTTAAATTAATAAAAAATTTGCTCATTACATTAATGTGTTTAGTACGCTAGCGAACTAGCTTGTTTGCGAACTGGGCCGAAGTGTGCGCAACCAAACAAAGTGAGAACAAGACAAATAGAGGTTTGTTCTGCATCCAACAAAACCATTGAACTAGAACTAGAACTAGAACTTAAAAGAGAAGAAGACATGTTCTAATTTCTTTGTTCTAGTTCATGCCCTTTGTCAAACAAACCTTTTTGTTAGTTCATGTTCTAATTTTATTTTGATAGCTATTTTGACGATCAACGTGAATTTCAAACAAAAATGGCTACCGAAATATGCTTTCTGTAAAGAAATCGGTAGTGGCTCAAAACATATTATAGCTGTTCTACAGGCAAATCGTCGTGAAAGAAAATTAAGATCTTGTACTATCGAACCCAATCCGGATCCTCTGGTCGTTTCGTAATAGGAGCCGTCCGATCTAAACGAACGGTCAGATCTCGACTGATTTCTTTCTCCGTCCAAAAAAAAAAAAATGCGTATACGGAATGAGAAATCGTATATTTTCTGGCGTACAAACCCTTTCTCTTCGTCGCGAAAGAAGCCTTCGTCGCCAAATCCTTTCTGGCGCGCGAAATCGAAGAGGAAAACTGCAGTTCAAAAGGAGTGGGAGTAGGCGCGTCGGAGGAGATCGGGAAGGGAAGAGGGATCGTCGAGTGTATTCTTTCCGCAAGTCAGCGTGTGAAATGGTTGGTGTTCCAGCATCCATCTACATTTTTATTAAATTTATTTAATTGGGGCTCCGTTTGGATGCGTTGAGAATAAGGTAGGAAGAAGGAAGAAAGGAAGAAATTTATTGGGAAGGGGTAAATTTATTGGGAAGTGTGTAACTTTTGTGAAGAGTTTGGATGGTTAGAAATAAATTTATTGGTAAAAAGTGGTTATTCCTTATTCCTTATTCCGGAAAAGAAGCCATCCAAACGGAGCCTGGGATTGTGTGCTTTTTGGGCCTTAGGTTTATGACAATTTCTAATACCATGATCTCCTCCCCTTTTGCCATCCTGCGTCAGTCAAAAATTTATTTTATAAGCAGTATGATACCAAAAGCATTCCATCTTGCCAAGCTATGCAACTGTTAATTATTTCTGTTTAGATGTTTTAATTGTGCGTTCTTCAATGATGCTATGTACCAAATTTTTACTCAAGTCCTGAATTTTGTGTAAGAAACATAGTTGTTCGTCTTTGCTAATGGCCTAAACAGAAAACATAAGGTCACTGCCAATTGACTAGTTCAATAGCATATTTACTTGTAATTCTTTGCAATTTATAGGGAAAATCAGTTATATACCCCTCTAATCATTGCTAATTGGAAATATCCCCTCCTAATCTTTATATTTAGAAATATCCCCTTCTAATCATCATTAGTATAGATATTTACCCATATCATCATTTCTATCGATTATTTAATCCTGAATATCACACCTGAAACTTCTGGACGAAAATGCCCTCATCCCCTAATTCTGAATATCAGAAACGCTTCCCATTCTCCTTTCAAATATTTATTTTGCAACCATCTTAGAATTTGGATTTCTCCTTTCAAACATTTCCCGCACATACAAGGATTTAGAAATTCTATTTCACCTATTAATACTTTGCGTTATTAATCATTGGATCAATGATTTAAAGGACCGACTCCATTTTTGAATAGTGAATTGTGTATGCAATTTTGAAATATTACACGAGCCCAATCCTTATTCAAGGCTAGCCTTTTTAGTTTTTACAGTATCACCATTTTAGTAAACTTCATTGTCTAATCCACTCTTAAAGTATAATATTAATATATGAAAAAAGAAATTTTTGATGTATGATAAGGGAAACGATGGAGTAAGAAGGAAAAACAAAATTACATAGCAAAGTAGCAAGAAATGTTTGAATGGAAAAACAAAAGTTTCGAGTACAATAAGAAGGGAAATGTTCAACGGAGAAAGGAAGCGTTTCTAATGTCGAATATCTTTTTCCCAAATTATAGTGAAAAGTAGCAGAAAGGTCGGGGATGAGGGCAATCCGGTCCAATGTTTTTAAAAATGAATTTTTACAAATAAAAAATCCATAGAATTAATGATAAGGACAAATTTCTATAGTAATGATGATTGGAGGGGGATATATCCAAATTTGAAGATTAGAAGGGGATATTTCCAATTAGCTATGATTAGAGGGGTATAGGACTAATTTTCCCAAATATAAAATCTTCATTATGTTAGCTCTTTCCTATATATCAAACGGAACTCATCTATTCATTTGCAACCTCAAACTTAGTTGCTATCTATAACGTGTACTATAGAAAAATCTGATGATTTCATTGCAAGAGTACAAAATAGAAATAAAAAGATGCACAGAGCTTTGACTGAGACATTGCATATGGCTTTATCAGTATTACAATTTTTTCACAACATTCATTTGTAGCAGCAACAAAATATAATAAACTCCCTGAAATGCACTATGAGGGACAGAAAAGTTGTTATTTGTTGAAAGGGAAAAGGGAGATAAATAGAACCTGCAAAAAACCTAGTTCTAATACTACTTTGCCAGAAAAGATGCACAATTAACATAACAACCCAGACACTTCTACCTTTTAACTTAACGCCATATCAATTAACTTAACCCAGAACTTTGACTGAGACATTCCATATGTGGTATCAATTTTCTAATTTCTTATATGTTATTTTCATAAAGGATATGAAGTATCATGAAGATGATTCTGTAGCTCGTTTGGGCATGGAATATCCAACATTAGACGAAGCATGGTCAGTTTGGTGCGATTATGGTGGAAGAAATGGTTTTGGAGTAAGAAAGGGCAAAGGAAATAAAAGCAAACAAGATGATGTAATTACTTCCAAGTTTAAAGAAGCGAATGATGCTATTTTGTATAGGACTGATGCTATTTTATAAATTATTTTGTATAGTCTTTATTACTTTTCCTATGTGAGAAATCCTTGTTTCTTAAAAGAGGTGGCTGGTATAGAGGGTGAGGCGCATGTAATGTACGCTAATATGTATGACTATATATTAATTGTTCACAAACAGTCACAATGAGATATCAGAGGGCGAGGGTGAGGCGCATGTTAATTTGTAAAGTCCTGCTTCTGGCAGCATGTAATGTACACTAATAGTAGAGAATGTTAATTTGTTCAAAAAAGTAACAACGAGATATCAGATTTTCCTGTCATAATGCATTCAATAAGTTGCATACAATGCATCCTTATCATCATCACCTTCAATCACATTATGATAGATTCAATAAAAAATGAGAAATTGCAAAAGACTTCTACAGCACAATAAGATCATCATACAGAAGTACACACTGAAAATAGACACTGATAGCATATTATACAATGAAAACAACAACAATCCACATATTTTTGCAAACTAAACCTCATAAAAGAGTAAAATCTTTCCAGTAGCATCTCAACATTGAACTTGCACTAAATCATGTCCACACATTTTTTTTATCGACTTCTAATGCTGCTGAAGAGTCCTTATTTCTGATGGTATTATATTCAGTCTTCTGACACCTACTATGCCAGCATCGCTTGCTGAATTCTTTCTTTCTTTTTCCCTACCCAGTAATTAATAGTGTTGAAAATTAGTATGATCATATCACTTATTGTTTTAATTGCACAATTATTAAAAGAAAGATCATTTCACATTATAATTACAAAGAATAACAATCTACAGAGAAAATTCCAGTACAATGGGACATACTAAGTTGTTGCCATGATCAAATTTCATATTTGACCAAATTTCACATTTGGAAGTATAAACGAATTAAAAAAGATACCTTTCAAGACAATTGCCAACTTGTTGCCATGATCAGAGAACGGTATCGGGTTTACTGCTATTTAATAAGTTGTTAGCTGCTCTGCCTACTTATAAGGAAAAAAGAAACATGCTTAGTTGTGCAACAAGCGCCAATGAATGGGTTTACACAAGTCCTAAATATATGCTTAGTCATCTAATTAAATTCAATTAATCTTTGATTGATTCTTCAACTATACGTTAGAATAACCAAGAACCTCCAAGAGCTTAATCAAGTCTCCAGTATACCAGCTCCAGTGATACAAATTTATCGCACTTAAACATAGCAAACCAACCTCTAAAATGCAATGCACTTAATCTAATTTCAACTCAAAATCACCGAACGTAATCCAGTACAAGAGAGCCAAACTTGACCAATTTGACAAACAAATTAACTAGAAATTAAACCAGACTTGGTACCATTCCAATTTCAAATTGAAGAGACAGAAACAGATAAGCAAAGAGGTTTTGAGTCATACTTGCTCGATTCTCGTGTTGCCGATGATGTGGAGGAGTTTGCGCAGGGGAGGCTGAGCCACGTCAGCAGCGGCAACCAGGCATCCGAGGCGGCGTCAGCGTACGCGGAGGCGGAGGTGGAGCCTGAGACTTAGGCTGAGGCCAGCTCCGACATCGAAGCGGTCAAGTCGGAGGAGAGGAGCGACGATCTGATCGAAGCACGGAGCACCAGAGCGAGGAGAGGTTTTCCAGTGTACGCTGACGGAAGAGAAGCGTATTATACGCGTTTTTCTTTTTTCTTTATTTTTGGACGGAAGAAGAGATCAGCTGAGATCCGACCGTCCGTTTAGATCGGACGGATCCTGTTACGAAACAACCAGTGGTCGTCTTTTTGCAAACGACCAGAGGATCCCGATTGCTATCGAACCCACCCAGACTACCTTTCCGCTCTATATTTTACTCTTTTTTCTTATTAGTTGACAAACGGATGACGTTAGTGCATCTGTAATTGTAAGATTTTGGAAGGTAAGGGTGAATTTATGTTAAAACAAAATAGCACAAGCCCAAAATCAACAAACAGATCAATTCATCCTGCAAAAGTAATGTGTGTTTGGTATCTCCTCGAACTAGCTTGTTCACGAACACCGTATGTTCGCGAGAACCAAACAAGCCTCGAACAACACGAGACGCGAACAAACCCCCCTATTCGGTATTCTCTCGTTTTGGAGAGCTTTGTGAACTACAGCGGCAAATTGAAAAAATATTTTTTAATGGATGTGGGTTCTTAGACAGGGGCGGAGCCAATATGGGGGCTGCTTGGGGCAGTTGCCCCCCTTGTGCTCCAAAAAAAATAAAATTTTTATGTATATTTTCTTTATTTTTTTGAAAATTTCTATAATTTGCCCCCCTAATTAATCATGAACCACTGATTTAGGAAAGAAATATTCTTCTTCATAAATAAATTTCTATTTCATTGTTCAATCTTTAAAATTTTGCCCCTCCTATCATAATTTTCTGGCTCCGCCCCTGTTCTTAGATTTGGATTCATGTCTTGTTCGGCGCGGTTGCCAAACACATACTTGAATTACATATTTGAGTTCATTTCTATGACACAAAAATTGAAATATAAAACCAGCTCCACCTAAATAATATAATTAATTTATACAAATAAAATAACATGAATAGTGATACGAGAATTGCTTTCCGTCATGTACATATAAAAAAATAAGTTCAATAAAAATAAATTAAATATACATATAAAATTTGAACAAGAGATGACAACACTTATTTATTTGTAAATGTTCATTTTGATCGTTTTAATGATTTTTTTGTTTATTTTATGTGTTCACTCGGTGTTTAGGGTATGTCACTGTCAGTGATCAGATTAGGTTGCAGACTGCTTGGGCCCGAAATGATTTTTTGGGCCTTCGAATATAACAAACTTGTACTATTTCTCTTTTAGCCGAAATTTAAAAAAAAATAATAGTAAATTAATATAATATAATAAAAATAATATCAATATAATAATATTTTTTTAAATAGTATCACGAGATCGGAATCCCAGATTCCGAACGCAAGATCGAATTCCTGGATTCCGATCTTAGCTTTTTAATTTTTTTTAAATATTATTTATTTATTTATTTAATTTATTAATTAGTTAAATAATTAGAAAAATAGATAATATATTGTAAAAATATTGAAAAAATATGGAAAAAATCAAGAATAATTAAACTACATTTTATATGTAATTTAGTATTTTTTGGGAAATTTTTTTTCTTTTATTAGTTTATTAATTAGTTAATTAATTAGAAAAATAGATAATATATTCTAAAAATATTGAAAAAATATAAAAAAATCAGGAATAATAAAACAAAATTTTATATGTAATTTAGTATTGTTTTTGGAAAATTAAATTTATTTTCCTTTTAATTAATTTATTAAATTATATATAAATTTAATTAATTTATTTAATTAAAAAATGAATAATTAAGTATAAATTTTTAATTAATTTAAATTAAAATTATAAATTTTTAAACAACCATTTGATATGCGTCCCGGATGTCGTCCTCTGTATATATTATTTTCATATTATATATTAAACAATCATATCGAGTCTCATGATCAAGGAAGCACTTTCTGGATTGCGTTAGAAAGGAATCACACGAGATTGATGTTTTACTGAGACGGAGAAGAAAGACTAAATTCACTTAATTTACTGCATTTCTCTTTTTAATGATTAATTTATGATTCTAAAAATATTTTTTGTAGTTTAGAGTGGTTTTTAAGTTTGCAAACTTTCAAAGTGGATTTTGGAGGTTCAGAGAGCGTTTTTTAGCTTCGAAAATGTTCGTTACGGGGTTTTACCCCGATAACATGTGAAGATCTCGTCGCCAGCTTTCCGGAATGTCCTCGTTTGCGCTAAACGGACCTTCCTATCAAAAGTTATGCTTGTTTAAAGTTTTAATGTTCAAATTATGCCTTTGTATCCTTGCAAATGCAGAAAGGATTAATAAAACTTTGAACATTCTGAAAGAATTATGCCTTTTTATCCCTGCAAATTCTAAAAATTTATAATCCTTTTTAAATGTACAATTCATTTAATTAAATAAGTTATAAAAATTTATATTTCAATTAAATAAATTAATTAAAATGAAAATAAATTTAATTTCCCCAAAAATACTAAATTACATATAAAATTTAATTTAATTATTCCTGATTTTTTCCATATTTTTTCAATATTTTTATAATATATTATCTATTTTTCTAATTATTTAACTAATTAATAAAATAAATAAATAAATAAATAAATAATATATAAAAAAATTAAAAAGCTAAGATCGGAATCTCGGATTCCGATCTTAGCTAAGGTCGGAATCCGGAATTCCGATCTTAGCTAAGATCGGAATCCAAGAATCCGATCTTACGTTCGGAATCTGGGATTCCGATCTCGTGATACTATTTAAAAAATTATTATTATATTGATATTATTTTTAATATATTATATTAATTTAATACTATTTTTAAATTTTTCGGCTCTTTTAGGATATTTGAGATTTTGGGCCTCCCTACATACGAAGGCTGTGTGCTTGTGTTTTTGGATATTTGTACATTTTTTGCAAAGAGGTTTTTTCAATTATTCTTATTCGTCGTATACAATACAAGTATACAACTAGGACGAAACGGTTAACGAAATAACAAAACAGTTTTGTTTGGTTGAACGAAACAGTTAACGAAACAATTAAATGATTTCGTCCATGTGTAAATTCACAAAAATTTCATCTATTTCGATCGTTTCGTCCGGACGAAACGAGCAACGAAACTAAAATTCTGTTTCGTCACGAAACGATCAACGAAACCAAAATTTTGTTTTGTCAACGAAACGAAACGGTTAAACGAAACACCCTAATTTCGTCACAATTTCGACCGTTTTGCAGCCCTATATACAACCTTTCTTTCTGGCAAATTGAATTGTCAATTGAAAACCTTCCATTTCCAATTTCTTGACAAATCCACCAACCAAAACCCAAGAGGCCGAACCGCCTAATCCATCCGAAAGGGTCCTGAAATGGTGTGGATATATAGTCTACACTAAAAATAACAGCCCAAGTTAATTATCAACAAATAATTGACGTGGCTCACGAGTTAATTATCAACAAATAATTAACGTACGTGGCTCCGCGAGCTTGGTCTACACGTCTCCAACTCGCTCAAACTCAATAGGGTTGTCAATGAAACCCTTTTATCCGTTTACCCAACTCGTACCGTACCGTATAAAACGGATATGGATAAAATTTTATTTTCGTTAAGTCAACGGGTACGGGTACGGGTAAGAAATTTTTTTCGTTAATTTAACGGGTACGGGTACGGGTAAAAGCTATTTCGTACCGTTTTCATAACGGGTAATTGCCACAATTAAAAAGATACAATTACATGATACATATGGCATCTTATATTTCATGATTGGTAAAAAAATATTGCTAGATTTTATTTAAGATTTATAATTCTTTCCAGTCAGTGTACGAAAAAATAAAAAGGCATAAACCTAAAATATTCGCTACCATTGTTGCACTTTATTAATATACTTATTGATATAATTTATTTATACAGAGTGCACAAATTTTATTATTATTATATTCATTTTTTACCGTTACCGTATCTATACCGTTAATTCTTAACGGGTACGGGTAAAGCTATTTTTAACGGATACGGGTAAAAAAAATTAACGGGTACGGTAATGAAAATACCTTCTACCGTACCGTACCGTACCCATTGACATCCCTAAAACTCAACTTGTATATAGTCCTACTAATATTATCAAACAAAGCTTGGGAATACTGTTATAACTTTTGTGGTGGAACCTACGGTTAAATTTGTTTTTAATAGAGAAGTGTAAGCTAGAAATGATTAGGGACTTCCTTGAGTTTGCTTTTTACTTTGTTAGTTTGTATTTGAGAGTTGAGACAATTAATGTCGGTTCACGGAACCAACATTAATTATGGCATTATCAATATACCATTATGATTATCAATATAATCACGGTTGTTCGATAGTCGTCACTAATTAGATTTATTAATTATATGACATAAATTTAAACACATGAGGATCGGTTCTAACAGTTCGGCGGTCATGCATCACCCACATGGATGTTGGGGTCGCATTTGTTGGGATTTCTCATTCGAAAATCATGATGCGATTATCATGTGGTTTAAAGGAGGTATTTATAAAAAAAAATTACCGTTAAAGATATTCTGTTGCTATTGCGCTATGGTCTAGCGTGTCCTCCTCCTAGCGACCAAAAAATGGTAGCAACCATTTAAAAGTTTTAAAACAGCAATGAATGAGAATTCAGTACAGAAGGCAATCTCCCCCATCGGTGCCATAATTAGGACAATTTAAGTATGCACAAATAGTTGTATGTTCTTGGTTCATCATTAACCATCGACCATTTCATAGTACATGTAAAATACAAAAAATCAAACAAATAAAATTGAGCAGCTTGTTTGCATGAAGTTGTACAACTCAGCACACAATTTTACTCTTAACATACTCAGTTTAAAATTCTGAATTTTCCACGGAAGTTTCAACCGATTTCTTCTCTCGTTAATCGTTTTCCAAGATTTCCTTGAAACTAAAAATTTTCAAACAATACATACACAAAATAATAATAATAATAATCAGAGGACTTTCGAATAGAGTTTAGAACTTTAATTTATCACCACATGGAACAACGGCGTTGTACTCCAGTTTCCAATGGTGCCCGGGTTACAGACTGTCTTACAGATAGTATGCTGCTGTATGCAAGCACATCGATGGATAATTGGATAGCTTGAGGGGATTATACTCCAGTCTCCAGATGCCTCGATCTGTCTCCGCAACGGAGACAAAGAGCACAGTGAAAAAGTACTATTAAAACGGACTGTTATAACCAAAATCATCCATTTTGCTTCTCTTAATTTTGTAATATTATATATTATGAATTTGTAATTAATTTTTAGTGAGATTAAAAGAATATTATGCACGATTAATAGAAAAAGAGTAGTTTTGAATTGACTCATTAATAGTTTTTTGTTGGAGCTTGAATTTTAACAACAAACATTCTTTTTTTTTTGAAAAAGAAAAAATTACATTTTTATTAATAGAAATTCTAACACATAAGATAATATAGAATACATTTATATTTAATTATTATTTTTATATACTATTACTTATATTATTAATTTTCATAAAAATTCATAAAATTTAATCCAAACAAATTTTTGGAAACAAAACTGTATATTACATCCGTCTAGTTAATTTTTATAATACGATGCGGGTCGGCTAATTTCAACCAGTGCAGTCGCATCCTGCATCCAGTCCGAAGTCTGACTAGCAAAATCAGTCGGTGGGGTCATTTATGTCAAACTACAATTACACCTAAAGACTTTAAAATACCAACAAAAAATCATTTAAGAAAGCGAGCTCTCATCTCCTTTCTTCCCAGCATACTCCCTTCCAGTACTCACAGCATTCTCTTTATTTAGCAAAATCCAAAAAAACAAACCCTCTTAGTTTTCCTCTCTTCTCTATCCCAACAGCTACATTGCATTGCATCTCTCCTTCAAGCTCTGAACCCACAAACAGTTTCAATCGGATCCAAACCGTATATAAACCCGAATCACACTTCCAATGGAGATCTCTGGCTTGTTTCTCTTCACTGCTTTCTTCCTCTTCTCGTCTGCTTTAGCTAGTGACAGTAAAAGTATGATATTTTTTTTTTCTCTCTATTTAATCTAATTTTATCAAATGTGACTTAAAATTAAGTATTAAGTTCTCAGATTGGGTATACATAGATTGAAAATTGTAGTCTTGTTGAGGAACAATTAACAACAGTGATGTCTTACTAGTTGAGTGTAGCATTGAGTTATTTCCCTTTTTGCTACTCTGGGAGATGGTGATTGATCAAGTAGTGGGTTACTTGTGGTATCTTAGAGTTCCACAGGCAGCTGCATTTGTGCATAGTTTTTTTTGTTAACACATTTCCCAAACTGTCCAGATCTGAAAACTTTGAACTTGGGCTATTTATTTATTTTTCATGACTATCTCTTTTATGAGATTATTTGTCTTGTGTTAGTGTTTAGTGTTTACCCTATGTGAGTATTTGTCATTAATTTTATAGTCAAGTTCAAACATACTAGTGGGTGTGTTTGGTAACTCACGCGAACAGTGAGTTCGCAAACTGTGCATGAATAAAAAAATAATTTTCGCGACCCAGATGTTCGCGCAGTTCGCCAAAAAAGTAGAAATAAGGAATAGGAGGGATATTCGTTGTTCGAGAAATTTAAGTCGCCGTTTGGCAACACGCGAATTACTCGTGTTCGCGAACTACGTTGTTCGCGCGTCTCCAAATAATTATTTAGTGTTTAGTGTTTACACTATGAACAAGAAGGCAGCAAATAATTATTACTCGTGTTCGCGAACTACGTTGTTCTCTTTTATGAACAAGAAGGCAGCAATTATTTAATATATAACATTCCTTCCAATTTACTATAACCTGTATTTTTGTAAGCAAAACAAACCTACAACAACCAACCTAATAATCTTTTATATCGTTGTTCCAATTTTCAGATCTAGTTTTCATTTTCTTGACAATATTAAATAATTTTTTCTCCTTCCATTTTTTGTCCTATGTAGACAATCCTGCGGACCAACTAGTGGCACTGGTTAACAGCAACAGAACTGCCCACAAGTCATCAGCTCTGTATGACAACCAGGGTCTGGGCTGTCTAGCCCTCCAGTACATCAAGGCGTATGAGGGCCAGTGCGGATCAGTTGGAGACATGAAGAAGCCTCCGGACTCCAGCTTTACTGACACATTTGCTCCCAATTGTGGCGTTGTGGCAACTAGCCTCACACCAATCACTGGTCGCTTCATAGGGTGCCAGACTAAGTATGTAAGCCCTGACCAGGCATTTGATATGCTTATTGACAATGACAAGAGCCTCGAAATTCTCTACAGTAAAAACCATACTGAGGTAATCTGCTACTTGTGATAGTTTCTTGGTTTTGACTTGTTCGTGTAGGAGTAAAATTTGTCTGCTTCATCTAATTTGCATTGTGCCCAATAGCCACAGCATTATCAAACCCTCTGTGGCCGGTAAAGTCATGAATTGATTAGAATGTACCATTTTAAATCCATATGGTATTAAATTTGACCCAGTAGCCCCGATAACTATTTGATTAGTTCTCAAAATTTCATCAATATTTGTATCAGTATGCACCCTAATTGTGTATTAATGGTCAATTGCTAGTTTTTATATTTTATTCACTTGATCCATTTTCTAGATACTCAATAGACATCCCAACATATAGCTATATTTAGACCAGGAATTTTAAAATGGCTATCAATTATGCCTTAATCTGGCAATCAAGCTTCATACCAATCTTGTTTTAACATAATTAAAAAAATGGGGGAAAAAGCAATACAACAACAACAACAACTAAGCCTTTTGTCCCAAGCAAGTTGGGACAAAAGCAATGTGAAATTAAAAAACAAACAAGGTCAGTGCATTCCAGTCCTGTTCCCTTTTGACGGCTATAAACTTTTACATTCTGATAGGTGGGAGCTGCTGTAAGTGGTACAGATGGTGGATCACCATACTTCTGGTGTGTTCTCTTCAGCAATGGCAAGACAAATAGTAGCTTCTTGTTGGACGGGGGAGTGGCTAAGTCCGTCCGGCCAGGGTGTTACAGTGGAAGCAATGATGATTGCAGTGGTGCTGCTGATCTTAAGTTCAATGGCATTTTTGGATTGAAGATTGTGGCTTTGGCATTTGCCGTTGTTTTCGGTTTGGTTTTGTGAGCTTGATGTTGTAATGTAGAATTGTAGATGTTTTGGTAGGGCTTCTATCGCCTTTCCTGGTTATTCTTTTCTTCTTTTAAATTTTCGATTCCTTTTCCTCGAGTAATGTAGCTGTCCTGGCTTTTGAGTTTGGCTGTCAGGACTAGTGTTTATTGATAATAATTCTAATTTATAAATGCCAACAGAAGTTGCGGAGAATTAAAATGATCAGTGGATCAGCCATGTGAGCTCTAGCGGAGTTGACCCAACTGAATATATATTTTGTAAAAGTCGGTAAGATTGTACAAAAAAATTATTAAAGAAATTTAAAACAATTCTTTCTAGTTGACAACGCAAATAAAATATTCGTGGCTCTGCCGCTGATAATGATTGCATTGTATTTTTTTTTTTAATTCTTGCATTGATAATGCGTGTCAAACGCACACTGTCTACATTGTTGACGGTGTGCATATGAAAATACATATTTCAAAGTCTGGATCACTAACGCCCTGATCAAAATGAAATTTATGTAGGATTTTATTTCATTTCATTTTAAATGAATTGATTTCATAAGATTTCGTTGCATCTAATTACATGGGAATTCCAATCAAATGACATCAAATTCTTTCATTTCTATCAAGAAATTTCCAACGTAATGGAATGAAATGAAATCCCATGTTAAATAACTGAGATTTTGATCAGGGCCTAAGTCTGGCCTAAATGAGCATCTGATTGGGCCTTTTGGATCTTCAAAAGATCTTCAAGTGAGGAAACATGGCTTCACATGCCAGTATGTTAGAATAATTAATTAACATTATTTATTGGAAATCAAGAGAAGAGAACACAAATATATGGGTTGCGCTAGAAATCTCCCATTTGGATCGCTTAGGAATTTGGAAAATTTGGGGAATTTCTTATTCCTAGGCATAAATTTATTGGGAAGTGTGTAAATTTGTGTAGAATTTGAATTGTTTATAATAAATTTATGCTGGGAAGATGAAATTTCTCAAATTCCCTAACAATCCAAACATCGGTTTACTAAACTTGTGAATAGTTGGGTCAAGCATTGTCCAAAGTACGCTTATAGACAAAGAGTTGCTCTTACATTTGTTTTAGGTTGCCAACTATAAGCAGAATCAATCCTTTCCAAAACCATGGTTATGATATACTGCTAGTGCTACATAATTCTCTGATTATATCTAAGATTGTCCCTTTTAAATCATGCTTGCGATCTTTTGCTGCTTGTTTTCTTGGTTCAATCATTCTCCAATTAACAGTTTGATGAACTTAGATGCTTAAATACAATCTATACTGTTGGAATCAACTGTTGATAACTCGTGCACTGAAAATAATAAAGCTGTTCCTTTAGTATCGCAATCTCATGAATTTAGTTTGCTTAATTAATCACATGAAGATATCTATAAATAGAAAAATGGTAGAAGTTTTGCATTATAGGGAAATGAGCATTTGATAAAAATTAAAAACTGAAAACTTACAGACGTGTATCAGTATCACAATCTCCTTGTATAATAACACGAAAAATAAAATAAGGTCCCTACTGTGTGTGTGCTTTATTATTTATAACGGCGCCTTGTTTTGGCTAAACTCACGATAGGAGTTTATTACAGACACTTTTCAATACTATTTTGGGGTATAGTTTTGATAAAAGTGCTCTCATCAAATGTTCAATTTTAGATTTGTGTATACTCGGGGTAACAAGCTAGGTTAATTGCTACATTGGTCTCGTTGGCAGCTGTCAAATGTTGTTCAAACAATTCCAGACCCTCATAATTATAAATTACACAAGTAACAATATGGTTTTCCGTTAACATCCTTAAACATGTTATTGTTAAAATAATCAGGCGTGTGTAACCTGTATCTCTATAATTACAAGCCTCATGACCGTCAAAAGTTACTAACAACTCACCTCTAAGTCTTAATATACCAAATTTAGTTAACTTCGTTGACCAAAAAGTGCAACAACGCTCACATCCTGATAAGCAGCGATGTAACCGCTATACCATCCACAAAGGCCCTTCATATCACAAAAGAGTGCCAAACCTGAGTTTCGTCCCGCCTCTCTCTCTCTCTCTCATAGCAGAGGAGAAAGGAAAGAAAGGAGGGGAGAAATTCCCACACCTCTCTTTCTGAATCTCTGTTAAACTTTTCGAACATGCTAAGCGTGTTAAAGAGAGCGGTTAATGCCGTGAAAGATCAGACAAGCGTCAGCCTAGCGAGAGTCTCCAACTACGTGCCAGGATCATCTTGCAACTTAGATGTGGCTATTCTTAAAGCTACCTCACATGATGAACAAACAGCCGAAGAAAAGCACATTATTGAAGTTATTCTCCTGGTTGCCGCCTCAACCATTTCAGCTGCTGCATGTGTTCATGCTTTAGCACACCGCATTGCCAGAACTCACAACTGGATTGTTGCCCTCAAGTCCCTCCATCTGGCACACCATCTCCTTCGGGATGGTGGGACGTACTTTTCCCATGAAGCAGCATCCCTACGGCCTGTTTATTCGGGTGGTCGCCGCTTACTGGACCTATCAAACTTCTCGGCATCTCAATCTAGTTATTCAAATCCCTGGGATTACACAGCCTTTGTTCGCACCTATGCACGCTACCTTGATGCTCGACTGGAATCAGCGCTCTTTGGGAAGCTCTGGAACCTTCACCACCGAGGCCGTACAGCTCCTAATATGCTCAGCACTATGAAGCCAGCAGTACTTCTTGATCATATAGAACACTGGCGACGCTTGCTTGATCGTGCAATATCAATGAAACCCACTGGACCAGCCCGTAACAATCGCCTCATACATATTACGCTCTTCATGATTTCTCGTGAGAGCTTTGACTTCTATCGGGATATCACTGCGGGGCTCACTCTCCTGCTTGACAAATTCTTTCAGCTAGATCAGAAGTACCGCATGAAGACAGTTGAGGCGTGTGACTTGGCAGCAAAACAATTTGAGGAGCTGGATTCCCTCTACGACCTTTGTATTAAGATTGGTGTAGGAAGGATGTTGGAGTACCCACATGTACAAAAGATATCCCATGACCTGGTTACTACATTGAAATCCTACTTATATGATAGTCATACGTCGTTTGAGTCATCACCCACATCAGAAACAAGGAGCCAACCAAGGTTATCTCTCCAAGGTTTACCTAAAGTAATGTCTGAGGAGGCCGTGTCTGATTCTTATTCTGTTGTCTCGGAACCAATAATTTCTCAGAAGAAGAAACTATATGAACAGATCAATTATTCGTCTTTAGTGCCCATTGATACAACAAAGGAGAAAACAAAACAATCAGATTCAGAAGGATGGGAACTCCTTTTGGTTGAGACTGCAAGTAAACTCTCTGATGCTGAGAGCAACAATAGTTATGGGCAACAATTGATGCTGGAAAGTGGTAAAAAACATATTCCGGACAACTACAAGAACCCTTTTGTACAAAATTTTTATAACCAAGGCTCCAAAATAGATCTAAGTGTTGCTGTTAATCCAAATGACTTATTATTTCAAGATTCTTCAGACAGGAGGAAATTGAGCACAGAAAGAAGCATTCCAGAAAAACCCAAAAAAATAACCTTCCAGCACTATTTTGATGAGGGCTTGAGCACTGAAATAAGCATTGCTGAGAAACCAACACAATATTCTTTGAGCAAGAATATATCGAGCACAGAGAGAAGTGGTGAGAGGACAAATGATTTTGCGGTAACAGAGAAGATATCTAAAGCTCCAGCTCAGAAATTGACCACCCCCCCTTCAAGCCAACAACCGGTATTTCAGCGACATCTGAGGTGGATGGAAGAACAACAGAAGGTGTATAGAAGCCTTGGACGCTGAATAAGCAGGTGTGTAGGTTTAGAAGAGCACTGATTTTCACAGTTTTTACTGTAATTGAAATGGTGGTAGTAGGGAACACCACCGGAGTGGTAACAGGGTGGAGGGAGTTTGGTCTGGGGTTGGGATGTTGGGGCGACAGCCTACTTTCTTTGTAAAGGTTGGCACTTGGCAGGGTCAATATATCTCAGACTCAGTTATAGATTTCATACATCTATATTACTGTTGTCAATCACGCAGTTAGTACCTGCATGACGTTCAATCATCATCATCATCATCATCATAATTATTATCACAATAAAATTACATGAGAACACAACAGAAACATATATAGCCAAATTATGATCCAAATTCTACCGTTTACAGTGCAATCAGTTGTCTCTCTTTTCAAAATTGCTTCCTCTGAAATCATTACCAATTTCTCTTTCAAATTATTTCTTTTTCTATTATTTTATTTTATTTTATTAACAGTGGGTCCATTTCCTTGGATCTTATACTTTTGAACAGTAGTTTCATTGATGCTTGCGAACGTCAAACTATGAGAATGTATAGAAAATATATGGCCATTCATCTGTTCAAACAAAAGTTGGGCCTACTTGACCAATACAATGAGTTTGCAAAATGATAAATAAAATAACCAAATAAGAAATATAATTTTTTTAAAGGAAAAGCTTCTAAAAAAAACTCCGGCACATTTTAATACATATTTAAGATTTAAATTGTCAGTCGCATTCAACACTACTAAGGGCTAGAAAATTGGAATTCAAGTCAATTATGGCTAAACTATACATTCTGCAGATGACTAGAAGTAACAAATAAAATAAAATTTGAGTGGAAAGGAGGCTGAATAAGAGATTTCAACAAAATTCCTAAAAAATGGCTCTTAGGCCCAAAGTAATGTCAACCCAAGGAACAGGAGAAGAGCTAGTGCAAAACAAAAACACACTATCACTAGAAATGCCTGAAAGAAAGATGAAATTCACAATGTCAGAATAAGTGCATTCTAAATTTCTAATTTCATTTCTTTGAATTTTTTATCAGAACTAGACTTTTACCTTTCCTTCAGACTCAAACTTGAATCTGACAGTGAACCATGATAATCCTCTATCTACAAAAGGAGCCAATGCAAGTGCCCTATATTATAAAGAAACCAGATTTTTTTTTCATTGGAGTTGTATTGAAGATAGTCAAATAGACAAAAAAAAAATTATTTGTTATAATATTAAATTCAGTTCCTGGTTCATTTCTAGGTCTATGCAAATGACAGAAACTTAATTCCACTTTAAATATTTAATGTCAAGCCAAGTTCTAGATATACTACCCTCCTGCTCGAATAATCTTAGTGACCTGGCTTCCTGCCCACACCATTGCCATTATTTTAACAAATCTGCGATGGAAAAACAATATTGATAGTGTAAAATTTAAAATTAGAATGTTCATTTTATTTTAATCCAATCAATGAAACAATCTGACCGTTCAACAGCTGCACGATAGCCCAATTTGCTGGGAGCTGGAGCAAAATAAAACCTAGAAGGTATGTATAGCAGAGGCCATAAACCAGATACTTTAACAAGTACGCATTTTCTATTTATTTTTATTTTAATACTAACTTACCAAACTAGAAGAAAAGTACTAGAGTAATAGACAGTATTAAGTAGCCCATATGACAAGACGCCAGCAACACCATATCGCTTCAGCTTCTGAAGCAGCCTGACAAAATGGCAACTCATGATGCACTAGTACTGCCAGAATAAACACTAAAATTTTACTGTCGTAAGTAAAATAATGGTCACAGGTAAATGAGACAATTCATTTCTATTTACCAACTATTGGCATTTGGCAAAAAATTTCCTTAAAAATTTCGAGACAAGAAAAGATCACATCTTATGAAATGGATCTCTATGCATCAGCCATGATTTACCAATGAACAAAAAAAAGATAAAATGGTCCATCTGTGGACAGTTATAGTCCAAAAATGATGTATCCAGGTTTTGTAGTTGGTTCTTACCAGCACAAGACTAGACTGCAAGAAGACTAAGTTGATAACAGAAATGAACTATTTATCATAAAAAGAGTAGTTACTACTCGCTAGATGAGAATTTTCCTCCATTGATGCCACTTTTTTCTGAACCTATCAGAAAAATTAAGCAAAGAAAGTTGAAACTATCAGTACTGGATATGATGTAACACTGGATGAAGAATTCATTCCATCAACATTATTACCTCCAGAGGTTACAGGTTCATCTCTAGCATTGCCAACTGAAACACCATCAACCTGAAAAAGCAAACTGAGAAAATTACCCAAGTTCCCATTTTCTTTACATTAATCAAAGCATCTATAATGTTTTCATTTTGGCTATAGTAGATAAATAAGTACAATTTTTACAACCACTCTCATATCTCCAAAGGAATAACAAGTCCAATACTAGTAAATAAAACTGACAATAATAGACAAGGGTAATCCATGGAACAGTAGATAAGCAAAAACATATCACAATTTTTTTTTCTCAAAGAAAAAGAAAGGAAAAGTTCTTGCAATTCACCTCAGGTTGATCAGAATAAGAACAACTTCCAACAAAATGCGCTAACTTGCTCGGTCGGATTCCGTAAAAATTCGAACACACAGAGAGAGTCCCCATGGAGACGCCATTACGGGGCTGAGAACAAATACATTTGTTTCAAGGGTTAGATTGACAAAACTACGAGTCAAGCAAAAGAGGAGCTCAGGAGCGAAGCTTACTCGCAACGCTGGTAATGGGACCCAGTAGGGCCAGTACCCAGCGGAACGGAGCGGTGCCGATAACATAATGGACTTGACGAAGCTGTGTTGGGACTTGGGAGGATGGGAAGGGTGTCTTAAAACTGGATCCTCTCAAGCATTACAAAGAATGGAGAGGTCAATGCTCGATGACCACTTATTCGGAATTCTTTCAGATCGATATCGAATTTATTTTTGAGAATGTTTTAGTATTAACATTTTACTATTTAACTATTTTTAAAATATAAAATTTAAATAGTTAATTTTGTTTATCAATTTAAAGAGCGATATGTTTTCTTTTAAATTTTGTTAATTTTGGAGTTTATTTTGTTACATGAACAAAATCTAAAATATGAGCATATTAAAATTAATTAAATAAAATGCATTGTTCCTAAAATTGAATAAAATGAATGGTTTAGGTTTTGAGTTAAAATTTCGAATATTAGAAAATTAAAATTAAATTGTAAATTGTTGATATTGGAACCTCCATTTTTATTTTTATTTTCTTTTTAACCTATCAGTTTATCTGGTCTATTTTACGCAATCGAAAATTTATGTCACAAACACAACTGCCGGCCCTTATGAGTTATTGAACTAACAATTTGTATATGGGCCGAATAGGTGAACCGCCATACTTCGAAATAACAACACCGTTTCGTTTCCTCTCCGTTTGGATGCAAAGGAGGAAGAAGAAAGAATGGATGAAAAAAAAATTATAAATAATTCAAACTCTTCACAAAGTTACACACTTCCTAATATTTTTTTATACTTCTTCCTTTCTTTTCTTTTTCCCACACCTATCCAAACGGAATCTAAACGGTATCTTTTTTTTTTTTTTGGAAGAAACTTAAACGGTGTCTGTTGAAATAATTCAGATCTCAATTAGATTATTAACATACTAATTGATACTTGGAACCTGTGTCTCTGATAATCTGATTTTGATTGCACTAAACTCTTGAAAAGGAAATGACTTATACAGTTATACACTAGTAAATAACTGTGCAAACAATTTTATTACAATATAAACATATAAATTTAACCACCGGAACTCATCTAAGATTGCTACAAGATGTAGTAGATGCTTAAAATTTACTTTCAAAATTCAAAATCATTGAATTTAAACCTAAGTAAAACAGCATCATCACCTAATAACAACCGTAAAGAAGATGCCAGGAAAGTTTCTTGGGCTTCATTTGGATGCGTTGAGAATAAAGTAGAAAGAAGAAAGAAGAAAATAAATTTATTGGAAAGAGGTAAATTTATTGGGAAGTGTGTAACTTTTGTGAAGAGTTTGGATGGTTAGAAATAAATTTATTGGTAAAAAATGGTTATTTCTTATTCCTTATTTCGAAAAAAAGCCATCCAAACGGAGCCATAATTATGTAATGGATAGAGCAAATTAAGCGCAATCAGTTCAGTGTACATTCTAATGTAACCATTATTATGTAAAAGGGATGTACTATGTCAAAGCGAAAACTGTTCGACATTGCATTGTAGTTACTTGACAAATTTGAGTCAATTATCTTCATGACTTCATCCTACAGGCTCCGTTTGGATAGTGTGAGAATAAGAGAAATAAAATAAGAAGTATTGAGAAGTGTGTAACTTTGTAAAGAGTTTGAATTGTTTATAATAAATTTGAAAGTAGAAAAAAACTATTCCCTTATTCTTGCACACATCCAAACGGAACCACAGTTACTACAATAATTGAAGACTGTTAAGACTTTCCAAGTCAAAAAGTAAATAGTACGTAAATCTCTACCCACATTCCTCCCTCGTTCCCTATTTCTCTAACAAGAGTCGACACTACTCCACAAAGAAGAATAAGAACCAAACTCGAGGGGCCTTACTGTCAATACTTATTGCAAATTTACTACGCGTGCTAGCCTTAAATGCAGAATTCAATGCTAGTTTAACAACGAAAATTATCATCATAATGAATTTAGGCTCCGTTTGGATGGCTTCTTCCCGGAATAAGGAATAAGGAATAACCACTTTTTACCTATAAATTTATTTCTAACCATCCAAACTCTTCATAAAAGTTACACACTTCCCAATAAATTTATCCCTTCCCAATAAATTTTTTCCCTTCTTCTTTCTTCCTATTTTATTCTCAACGCATCCAAACGAAGCCTTAGTATTCACCACTAGCAAAGGATTAACTTGGAGCAATCCTAATCTTGTGGTGCGCGACACATGGTGTAGCGCACATACGAATCGTCTTATTTTGACCGGACAGTTCAGTTTTTACGGATCTATCAATCTAGATTACATACACGAAACTCCCTTATTCATGTAATCTTGATAAGACAGCCAGAAACTGCGCTACACCATGTGTCAGCACAAGCTGCCGAACCTTGCGCGTGAGACACGGCAACCCAACATTGGATACCCATCCAGTCAAATTAATGGGTCAGCTGGAACTTAGCCGGAGACTTGCAGCGATTTTTATATCTTAACTTTTTAAGCTTTTAGTACTTTTGATTAACACATTCGCACTGTGTATTTCTATATTAGGGCTCCGTTTGGATGGTTTTTTTCGGAATAAGGAATAACAATTTTTTACCAATAAATTTATTTTTAACCATCCAAACTCTTCACAAAAGTTACACATTTCCCAATAAATTTACCGGAAATTATACACACCATCCACTCATTTATCATCCATTCCATCCAACCAGCGACCAGCTTTTGGGCCTATTTCGCGCGCAGACGGCCCATTTTCACGCGATGCGTCAGCCGCGCGCTGAGCGTGCATGAGCGCCATGATGACGTCACCTATTTGTGATCTGATCGTTGTTTTAAGGGATTAGATAATGGTTTAGTGGTTTGTTGAACTAAATACATCAAGGGATGTCCTAATTTGCGTTAAGTGATCAATTTATTTGTTTCTAAAGTTACCGACTAATTATTTTGTTTTATGTTTGATGGGACAAGGAATCCGATAAGTATTAATAAGTTTTTTGCACTAAATTCAAATAGGGACGAGTTAATTAGAATTAAGTGTTCGGTTTGATATAGTTGTAAAGGTGGATTTAATGATTTGGCAACCTTTTTTAAATGCGTTGAATTTTGGAGAATTGAATTAATGTTTACTATTTTGTTAGACTAAAGGATGAGATATAACATGCGTTAAAAGGACAATAACTAGTACAAAAATGAAATATTAATATGATGATCCACCAAAAACTTAAAAAAAATATAATACCTAATAAATTCTAATACATCATGATCAGTTTTAACAATCCAATACCATACATATTACAACCATTACACACTTAATAAATCCTAATACATCGTGATCAGTTTTGACAATCCAATACCATACATATTACAACCATTACACACGATAATACCAATAGTATTCAAACATTATAAGGACAAATGTTCAATTTGTTAGAGATAAAATATTTGTGTAGAATGAACACTCATCGCCACACCAAGTTCATCGAAACGCAATCCCAAACCTGCGTAGTATGGATACAAATAAATATGTGAATTGCTAACAATAACAAATAAAGCAAAATTAAATACTAAACAATATACTTTATGCAAGGGACATATTCTAATAATGAAAAATGAAATGATCCCTTATGTCATTTAACGTAATAATGTCAGTATGTAACACATCATTAGTGCAAAATGTTTGGGTAAGTCAACATTTCTAATCATCTGTTACTAAACATGAGATGATCCCTTGTGGCATTTAAAAAAATATTTATATTGTGCCATCATGTAACACATAGGGCTGCAATGTACTACCTTACGTAAACTATTAAATCCTTTGCAAACAATAATTTAAAATCGTGTAAATACCTAATGACGAAAAATTCCTTTCACTGTGTTGGCCGAATCCTTTAGCAAATGATATGCAAAAAGGAAATTGTTAGCACGAACGTCAAGCTCCTGAAATACACATATTAAATTTTGTGATAAGTAGATAAAACCTATTAATTTGTAAGTATCAATTTTGCATGCTTACCTCCTTTGGCAAGGGCTTATTGACAAGTTTACATCCCAGAAACCTGAACAGCTGCAAACTGTTCAAGATCCAAACCAATACCTATAAACACATCAGAGACAACATGTCAGGAATGGAAGTAATCTCATCCCTAGATGCCACATAATGTAACATTTAAAACAACTATATGAACACTTATATAAATCAACATAAATTAGATGTTTCCAGTAATGTCAATCTAAACACTTAAAGCTAATAACCGAACACTTATCCAAATCACCAGGAATTGGATCATGTCAGAAATGCCAATCTGTGCCAGGAATACAATCAATTGATTCAAATATTTTTTTTGCTACTTCTAATTATCCAAAACAATTCAATCCAGCCATTAAATACAGAAGTAACTCAACGGATCATGAATTACTAACTTGATCCCGACATTTTGAAAGAATTTTGACAGGTTTCAATTCAATTGGCGTAGTCCAATACAAAATCTGGAATTGTATCACAAATCATCAGCAGTAACAACGCTTGGGAGCAAAATTACCACAGGTCGGAGATCGCCTCAAGAACAAATCATCAGCAGAAGATCGCCTGAAGAAGGAAGGTTGAATAGCGTATGATATTTCAATTCAAATTTGTTTTTGATGAAATTCGAGGGAGAAGATGATAGTCACACAAATAAGAGATAAAAAACAATAAAGAGAGCACAATTAGGAAAAATTGAGATGTCAGAAAAGAATTGAACCACGTGTGCTTCGAAGAAAGGTTGCAGATCGCGAATTAGAGGCCAAATCTGATCAATGGAAACGGAAGGAGATCGCCTGAACAAGGAAGGTTGTTTAATTTCTAATTTTGAAATCTGAACGAAACAAGGGAATGGAGAGTTGCATTGGTTCGGAGAATAATGTTAACGAGGGAAAGCTATCATAAACGGGCCAGACGCTAGGCCCAAAATAAAAATGCATGCCTGGTTGGATGGTATGGATGGTAAATAGGATGGATGGTAGATACCAATTGTCTAAATTTACCCCTTCCCAATAAATTTCTTCCCTTCTTCTTTCTTTCTACCTTATTCTCAACGCATCCAAACGGAGCCTAGGTTCTGGAATGTAAACCTTCAAGGACAGTGCTCCGACTATGTTAAATTTCCCACGGAATATTGTTAATTCCAAAAACAAGACAATGAAAATTAATATTTTGCGACTTCCGATTCCCGAATAAGTAGAAACATATATGTCCCAACTCGGATTAAGACGTGGCACGTGTATTTGTTTTGAATGAAATTAATCGTTGATGGGCCTGTATAAGCTGGAAATAGCATGATTTGCTTTCGAGCGGAACATCAAGTCCATGCCTGTGTTACTTTTAGCCCAATAGAATGATACCGAGTACCATTGTATCTAGAGGTGTACAAAAAAATCGGAAATACTATCTACCATCCTAATCTATTGACATCCTGCCATCTTACGGGCCATTTGTCCTAGCCCAATATTCTCACGTGAGAGACACGTGCAATTTATTAATCTTTTAATTTTCATTTCTGGCATTCATCTTCTCTCTCAGATCCCTATTCTCTCTCTATTACATCAGATCGGTACTCTCTCTCTCTGTATATATCTTTCTCTATCAGATTCCACCTCTCTCTCTCTCTCTCGCAATCAACAGATTTGTCTCCAAATCGAAGAACCAAACCTAGCGTGTTCAGATCGAAATCTGCGTGAATCGTATTCTCCATCGAATTCTCCATAGAAAATTGATACATTAAGAGAACAAGGTCGCCATCGTTGGACCTAGATGAAGCTAATCCGCCCTGGTCCGATCAGCATCCGTTGTATGCATTCCTCTAATCATTTTGAGGTTTGTTTGATATCAATTCTTGATCTTATCTAATCTGATCTGATCTAGTTTTTCATTTAATTTTGGTTTGAAATTGAAAATATGCTAAATTCTGATCTAGTTTTTTAAAATAAACTTTCGAATTTGTGTGAAATTCGATTGTCTGATATCAAAGCAAAGAATGTCTGATCTAGTTTTTCTCACTTCGCTGTATAATTGGATCTAAGGTTTTAATGAATGTTTGAAACTAGTTCATTTGTGATGATGCAAAAATTCAGCATATTATTCACTCAGTTTTTCAAGTGTTTATTTATTTTGTATATAGGGAATTACGTTTATTCTGTGAAAAGAGTATTTAAAGAAGGTTTTAGGGAGTATTTAAAAAAATATTACTTTTATTGATGAGATTCATTTAGTTCATGACTAATTTTCTAAATAAAATAATGATATGCTAATTTTTCAAATAGGGGATTACTTTTATCGATCTTCTTCATATTCAAGATATTTGTCTTAATCGATGTCAATTTCTCTTAATTGTTGTTATATGTTCTTAATTCTGCTTTAACAATTAAGATGTTGTATTTTAACATTATTCAAAATTAGAACTAGGTTTTACAATCGTTTGAATTCAATTATACTTATTACATTAATGTAAACTTAAATTGCACAATTCACTATAACACGTTTGTACCGAATTGAGTTTCAGTTGAGGTTGAATAACATTGATCGCTTTGATGTCATTTTCGAAGAAGTAAATAAATTATCATGAGGGAGTACATATTGTTATATATCTGAGGGCTCGTTTTGAATACTATCAGTTAATTTATTTTGGCATAAGGGAGTATATAATTACTAAATTGGGATGAACTATTTGAGGCGTTGACTGTTGTTATCTCATATTTATATTGCTATTCTGACCAGACTTTACATCGAAATTGTTACTAAAACTTTGATTTATTGCTGTTTTTGCCTTTCTTTGCCAGATTTGGCACTGCCTTTTGCACTTTGATCTTATTTGTAGGAATTCAAGAAAATCAGCAAGGAAAGCAGCAATTCAGGTGCTAGATGACTCATGCCTAGCCTAGACCAAACCCCGACTCAACCCGATGAAGCAACCCCGCTCGAATCAAGCCATTTCGCGAACCAGACCCTTCAATTCGGACCGAATTCCCCTGAATTCGGACCG
Organism: Rhynchospora pubera; assembly: GCA_028095005.1. NCBI lineage: Eukaryota > Viridiplantae > Streptophyta > Magnoliopsida > Poales > Cyperaceae > Rhynchospora > Rhynchospora pubera. Next base: position 20,740,405 of record CM051463.1, read on the forward strand.
AATTCCTGCGCAGACCTCCCTCCTGAAAATCCAGTGGCATCAATTCGGTCCGAATTCCCCTGAATTCGGTCCGAATTGCCATATGCGGAAAGTGTTCTGGCAGCGTTCTGGAGGCGTTTTCCCCATTTGGAAGCCTCGATTTCCGCCCAAATTGAAGGGGAATTGATGTGACAGCTGCTGAGGATGATATAGGCGCCTTCCTTGTATAGAAGGGGGCATTCTTCATTCCATTTTCCTCTCTCCTTATTCCCCAGCAGATCCAGATCCACTTTGGGGGCTCTTTTTCTTGGTTTTGGGCGACTGGGACAGGGGGAGACTCGAGATTTCTGCTGTGGTTTGCTGCTCCGACGGATTCCCTACCTTCTAGTGTGCATTTGGCAGTGGTTTTATCTCAAAAACTGGTTTATTTGTGTATCTCTAGTATTATTCCTCTATTTTCTGGTTTTATGGATTGTTTAGTTCTATATTCTGTTATTTGCACTGTTTCTCTTAGTATGTTAGGCTAAAAACTCATTGCTTTAGGGAACGATGTAGCTTAGATCTAGGTTTTGCTTGGTTTACTTGTTTTGTTGATGGATGAAGTTAATTACCCTTGGGATTTAAATTGAAATTGCTTGTGTTTGGACCGTTTACTACTTGTATTGCTCGACTTTTGTACGCGTGCATTTGTTGGGAACGTCTTTACATTATATTAATCGAGTCTTGTGCAGGTATTTCGAGGTAGGTCAATGGCGAAAGTCGACCAACTAATAACCAAAAGTGAACGTTTCTAGTTAGGCGAAAATCTAACTAAATACCTCGTAGAAAACCATTGGTAAACTCGAGTAAGTCCACCGAACAACGAAAGTTAGGGGTGCAATACACTCGATGAAGGTTATTCAACACTAGATCCCATTCCAAATACCGTACCCAATAGGCGAAAGCGGAGGGTTAGGGAGTTAGGTTTGGCTAGATGGACCTTTGGCTTGGATAAATCAACAAGAGGGTAAACCACAGCATTTACACAGAGGAATTAGCAAGGCCGAATACGACAGTGCTAGGTCTTGCGACTCTGTGGCCGGTTCTAAGTGAAATCGAACCCTAAGGCATTTTTATTATCGTATTTCAAACCGTTAGAAAACCCCAAAAATATCTTTTTCAATTGTTTTGCATATTCTTGTTACTTGCAATTGCATTCCTTTATTTTAATTTAATTTGTTCTATTTGTGATTTCAATTCTCTTCTCAATTTTTATTGTCTAGCTTTAACGAAATAATAAGAATAATATTCATATCCATCTCTGTGGGTTCGACACCTTTACTCTACTACAAGCGACTAGTCGAGTAGAAGATTTATTTGTTTGACCTTGGTTCACACCCTCGATCAACTGTTTAGTAAATTGGAATGTGTATGTCATTTGATCATAGGTAGTATTTATTTTGAATAATGGGGTTATCTATTTATATGTTATGGATTTATCTAAATACTTTGATTTTATTTGTAACAAAACAATAGAATATATACTTCAGTTTATTTAGAGTAATTTATTAGATGTGTATGTAATTTGATCAAAAGGAGTATGTAGTTATTTGCTAGGGAGTATCTACTTGTGTTCTAAAAATGTTGACAAATACTTTTTTTTTAAGTATGTACATTATTAAGGTAGTAATAACGTCTGCATTTTTTATAATTTTAGCCGGAGGTTCTACTAATTTTAGACATCATTCCACTGATAAAAATCTAGAGAAAGGAAAAGAGAAAGTAACTGTTTGATGAAGGTATTTTGAACCTAGGATATCAAATAAATTTATAACCTAGAGCTAACCTCACTAGTCTTTTGGAGTACAGCTTTAGGGTCGAACCCAAGGGACGGATTAATGAATACCAGACTTTACTTCCTCACGAAAGCTAGACAAACAATTTTTATGGATTTTGGTTGATTAAATCTAAAGGTGCAAGTAAATAAATATTTTTGGTATTTTATGAACTAAAACAGATGCAAATAATATCCCAGGACTTTGTATTCATTTAGTTTAGCTTTAAAGTACTTCTACCCAAAGTTTTCACCAAGGAAGAAGGTAATTTCGGACCGAAATATACAGATTTCGGACCGAAATTCTATATAAGTCGTGCCAAAATATACTTTAAACTTTCTGCTTTGACTTGCTGATTTTATACAACACTATGTGAAGGATACTTGTCGACCAGACCTAAATCCTAACCTCAGCTGTCGCAATTTTGGTTTTGGAAATTGGTTTGGAACTCGGTTTTCTCCACGTAAATGACTAAACCTAAACTTTCGTGTCGGATATTAGTCACTTAAGGTTATCATGTTGGATTTCTAGAGGTATCTAAGTCCTTTCAGATCGTTTAGAAACTACACCTTTCGGTTGTCAAGTTAACCTCCTCTTTCGAGCGTTTGGCTTACCTCAATTACTTAATCAATCATGTGTTTAGTCTAGTTTAATGTCCTAAAGACGTCGCGATTCATCCATAGGTAAACATCAAGCAAACAAATAACATAACTAAGCATATCAATAATTTTCAACATAATAAATCACATAACATAGCAATCAATCCATCAAGTTATCACAAAATACTAAACTAAATTACTACTTAGCCCTAAGACATAAGAAACTAGCCTAACATGTAAACAAAGCAAGATACAAACTCCATGTGATCAAAATATCAAGAGAAAAGGAAGGAATAAACCAAATATCGCTTTTATCGAGATATTGATCGTCCGAAGTCGTGGTTGGATCGGTTCTACCGCCGTCGCGTCTAGAATCGCTCCAAGGTTGCTGCCATGGTCGTGCTCCGCTGCAAGAGGTGGAATCCCACGCCTTTCGGCGTGAGAACGGTGGTGGAAAAAGAAGGAAATTATTGTATGGAAGGTGGGATACTTTCCTCTCTGTAATTTCGTGCATATATGGCCAGGGAGGAAGCTTGGGAGGCAGGTTAGGGCAAGGGTTCACGAGATCATGCCATAAAATAAAGTTTCCATTTTCAAAACTTTCCAAAACTGACTTTTTCATGCAATTTCGGACCGAAATAAATAATTTCGGACCGAAATTATTTTGCAGCACTGTGCACCGATAGTATTTTGACCATAATTTCTTCATCCGGACTCCGATTGAGGTGATTCAAAGATCGTTGGAAAGCTTAGGATGAGCTCTACAGTGCTATGCATTCCATTTAGTCATTTGATTCCCAAAAATTATCCCTTTTATGCAATTATTGTGTCCAATCCACCATGTTCCTACAAAACAAGTCAAATTCCACGGCAGTGTCCAATCTTGCAAAACATAATGCAAAAGTGCAGTGAATATCATTGGTTTGGGTAGTATTTTGGTGCCAAGTATGGTCAAAATATATATATAAATAAGAGATATCAAATCCCCCCAAACTTAAACTTTTGTTTGTCCTCAAACAATATCCTAAGTTCAAAGGAATTGACCATACTTAGACTTACAATCAAATTATCTCAAACCAAACAATGCCATGAAAAATTGATCATTCAGTTTACTCAAAAGTTTCACACAACAAATTAAAGCAAGCTCAAAAATTGAATTCAAGGATAAGGGTTTAGTTCTCTTTTGGATTGAATTTGTGCATCTCTTAGTCCTAATGAATTTCATTTTTCAAATCAAGAACCCTAGCTTCTCTTTGTCAAAACAATTGCAAACTCAATTTCATTTGTCCGTTCTTTTTCATGTCTCACAAAAATTTGTAAAAGGATTTTATCAAAGTCGAAAATTTTATAATGAATCCTTCTCAAAGCAATTTTATTTTCACCAATTTAAATTGTGCAAGTCGAGTCGTGGGGCTTTGCACCCTAGAGGATTTAATGCAAGTCATTGACCTTGAAAATGCTACTGGCACATATCGCACCAGGGAGGTCGGTCCGGTTTTTACGCATTTTTCGCTACAGACCACTACGGACTTGAACATTTTTTTTTCTTTTTATATGTTAAGTTCCTTAAGCCTCCAATATTTGTGGTTGAGTTGGTGGAAAAAGGTCTCGATGCATCCTCGTTTTCACAACTATTTAGATTTTTGTCAATTTAGAATTTTACTCGTTGGTGATTCAAGCATTCAAACACACATCCAGATTCATCTTATAATTTTCAAAGTTCATAAAATCTCTTTTTAAACAAAAGTTTGCAAGACACAAAATCGTTCACTTGACAAAAACTTGTGAGAATTGACTTAGACCATTTTGACAATTTTCAAGCATCCAAATTCGGATTCTTTTTTCTCAAACTAATTTTCAACTCGGTCTATTGGTGCACAAATCAATTTAAAGATTTTTAAACATCAAAAATCCTTGAGAAAAATTTTCAAAAATGCTTTTAAAATTCGAACAATGTGAAACAGTGAGTAATTTCACCAATATAACCAAGACAGAGATCAAGCATGCATCCAAAATTAGTTTTCTGATTTTTCAGCATTCAAAATGGAGCAAAACAGTACAAATAGCAAAAATTTTGGACCAAAATTAAAAAAATTCGGACCAAAATTTTGCATATTTTGCAATTTTTACTCTTTATCCCCCCCCAAACTGAACAAAGCACTGTCCCAGTGCTAAACATTCACAGATTAAGTAAAAAGAGTAAAAATGGAAGCGTACCAATTCATGATTACGGAAAAATTGTGCTGTCCATCACAAATTTCGGACCAAAATCCACAAATTTTGGACCGAAATTTTCACTTTAAATCAATGAATTTTGATCTCTGTCGCTCGAATCGTCACGAAATTTTTTCAGCATGTCCACATAGAGGTCCTTCAAGTTTGTTGTGGAGAAAATTTGAGTTTTGACGCTGGAATTTCAAAATGCGACGGCGAGACGTCCAATCGAGCGACGGTGAGGCGTGCAAAACCTTCGCTGGAGCTTGTAAAAATTGTGTTGGAGCGTGCGAACATCGTGGCTTGTTTTCTTATGGCATGCAACTCACATGAGGTCGTGCGTGGGTCGTGAACTTTTTTGTTCTCCGAACTGTGGTGCTCTAGCGCGAGTCACAAGTAGGACATCCACAATCAATCAAAACCTGCATTTCCAACAATAAAATCCAAACCAACCATGAGTTTTTTTTTTTTTTTGATAGAAAATTTAACTAAATAATTGAATAAAAATTTGAGGACTTGGGTTGCCTCCCAAGAAGCGCTTGTTTTAGGTCACGAGCCTGACCACCTCTCATGTTCATCTTATCTTCACTTTACGTCCATTTAGCGCATCATAATTCACCCAAAAGTACTTGAGAAAGATCCTTGAAACATGCTTGGTGCTTTCTTGTTTGGATGTCATCTTCCTCCGCTCGATTGCGATGTGATACTTGATTTTTGATTTGTTGCCTTCCATCACATCATGATTCTTCAAGCATTTTTCAAGTTGAGAGCTCAAGTCGACTTTGGTGATCTTTTCATTTGTCATGTCGGATGCCTCGACTTGGAGAGGTCTACCACCATCTTCCTTCTTCTCAGTTTCATCAATAATAGAACTAATTGGAGGATCTTTCAATTCCAACTCATTAGATTTGTCAATATAAGTTAATCTAAGTGGAATGAAAATTGGGAGAATAATGGGTGGAGGTGCTACAACCTTTGGTTCTTCAATTTTCTCTTGTTGTTCATTTATTTCAAATTGTGTGTCATCATCACTGTCGGACTCATAACAAATCGCAATTTCTTTCAAAGAACTAAAACTTTCTAATTCCTCATTATTTTACAATGTCATTGTATCATTTTGTTCATCTTGTGATCTATATGAGGAACAAAGTTCTTGAACAATTTTGGTCTCAAATATCTTTTCATGTTGTGTGGCAATAGATTTGAAATTAGATGACAGAGAATTCAATTTTTCAAGAAGTTCCTCATTTAGTTTTCTTTGGTTTTCAATAAAATCTTTATACATTAGTTCATCGTTTGACATTTGCGAAAGTAATTGAGAATTAGAAGTTTTATCCATGAAATTCAATCTAGATTCATCTTGAGACATTGAACATGAATTATACCAAAAAAAACAAGAGTTATTTGTCAAACCAGAGTTGTATGCATAATGTACGGATTTTGCATCAAGATGTCCTTCCCCACATACTTTCCTTATGGTGTTGTTCACCACATTGAGTTGATTCTTGATACGATCCATAGAAGAGATAGATTTCTCCATGGTGCGTGGTGTATGGTCCATGTATTGGGCATATGGGTCTTGGTGCTCGCTCCATCCTCCTCCGCATGCTTTTCTTATGGTGTTGTTGACAACATCGAGTTGATGATATACACGTTGAACACATGCATCCTTTGGATCTTCTCTCCATCCTTCATCGCATGCTTTCCTTATGTGGTTGTTGACAACATCGAGTTGGTGATACAAGCGTCGCCTCCAATTGTCCTCTCTTTCATGTTCACGGTCCTGAAAAGAATAAAACATGGTGATACAAATGATTTTTTTCTTTTTTTTTTAACAATAATAAATAAATAAAGGATACAATATCTAGTCTCTCGTTACTAAAATACCGTCCCCGGCAACGGCGCCAATTTGATGAAGGTATTTTGAACCTAGGATATCAAATAAATTTATAACCTAGAGCTAACCTCACTAGTCTTTTGGAGTACAGCTTTAGGGTCGAACCCAAGGGACGGATTAATGAATACCAGACTTTACTTCCTCACGAAAGCTAGACAAACAATTTTTATGGATTTTGGTTGATTAAATCTAAAGGTGCAAGTAAATAAATATTTTTGGTATTTTATGAACTAAAACAGATGCAAATAATATCCCAGGACTTTGTATTCATTTAGTTTAGCTTTAAAGTACTTCTACCCAAAGTTTTCACCAAGGAAGAAGGTAATTTCGGACCGAAATATACAGATTTCGGACCGAAATTCTATATAAGTCGTGCCAAAATATACTTTAAACTTTCTGCTTTGACTTGCTGATTTTATACAACACTATGTGAAGGATACTTGTCGACCAGACCTAAATCCTAACCTCAGCTGTCGCAATTTTGGTTTTGGAAATTGGTTTGGAACTCGGTTTTCTCCACGTAAATGACTAAACCTAAACTTTCGTGTCGGATATTAGTCACTTAAGGTTATCATGTTGGATTTCTAGAGGTATCTAAGTCCTTTCAGATCGTTTAGAAACTACACCTTTCGGTTGTCAAGTTAACCTCCTCTTTCGAGCGTTTGGCTTACCTCAATTACTTAATCAATCATGTGTTTAGTCTAGTTTAATGTCCTAAAGACGTCGCGATTCATCCATAGGTAAACATCAAGCAAACAAATAACATAACTAAGCATATCAATAATTTTCAACATAATAAATCACATAACATAGCAATCAATCCATCAAGTTATCACAAAATACTAAACTAAATTACTACTTAGCCCTAAGACATAAGAAACTAGCCTAACATGTAAACAAAGCAAGATACAAACTCCATGTGATCAAAATATCAAGAGAAAAGGAAGGAATAAACCAAATATCGCTTTTATCGAGATATTGATCGTCCGAAGTCGTGGTTGGATCGGTTCTACCGCCGTCGCGTCTAGAATCGCTCCAAGGTTGCTGCCATGGTCGTGCTCCGCTGCAAGAGGTGGAATCCCACGCCTTTCGGCGTGAGAACGGTGGTGGAAAAAGAAGGAAATTATTGTATGGAAGGTGGGATACTTTCCTCTCTGTAATTTCGTGCATATATGGCCAGGGAGGAAGCTTGGGAGGCAGGTTAGGGCAAGGGTTCACGAGATCATGCCATAAAATAAAGTTTCCATTTTCAAAACTTTCCAAAACTGACTTTTTCATGCAATTTCGGACCGAAATAAATAATTTCGGACCGAAATTATTTTGCAGCACTGTGCACCGATAGTATTTTGACCATAATTTCTTCATCCGGACTCCGATTGAGGTGATTCAAAGATCGTTGGAAAGCTTAGGATGAGCTCTACAGTGCTATGCATTCCATTTAGTCATTTGATTCCCAAAAATTATCCCTTTTATGCAATTATTGTGTCCAATCCACCATGTTCCTACAAAACAAGTCAAATTCCACGGCAGTGTCCAATCTTGCAAAACATAATGCAAAAGTGCAGTGAATATCATTGGTTTGGGTAGTATTTTGGTGCCAAGTATGGTCAAAATATATATATAAATAAGAGATATCAAATCCCCCCAAACTTAAACTTTTGTTTGTCCTCAAACAATATCCTAAGTTCAAAGGAATTGACCATACTTAGACTTACAATCAAATTATCTCAAACCAAACAATGCCATGAAAAATTGATCATTCAGTTTACTCAAAAGTTTCACACAACAAATTAAAGCAAGCTCAAAAATTGAATTCAAGGATAAGGGTTTAGTTCTCTTTTGGATTGAATTTGTGCATCTCTTAGTCCTAATGAATTTCATTTTTCAAATCAAGAACCCTAGCTTCTCTTTGTCAAAACAATTGCAAACTCAATTTCATTTGTCCGTTCTTTTTCATGTCTCACAAAAATTTGTAAAAGGATTTTATCAAAGTCGAAAATTTTATAATGAATCCTTCTCAAAGCAATTTTATTTTCACCAATTTAAATTGTGCAAGTCGAGTCGTGGGGCTTTGCACCCTAGAGGATTTAATGCAAGTCATTGACCTTGAAAATGCTACTGGCACATATCGCACCAGGGAGGTCGGTCCGGTTTTTACGCATTTTTCGCTACAGACCACTACGGACTTGAACATTTTTTTTTCTTTTTATATGTTAAGTTCCTTAAGCCTCCAATATTTGTGGTTGAGTTGGTGGAAAAAGGTCTCGATGCATCCTCGTTTTCACAACTATTTAGATTTTTGTCAATTTAGAATTTTACTCGTTGGTGATTCAAGCATTCAAACACACATCCAGATTCATCTTATAATTTTCAAAGTTCATAAAATCTCTTTTTAAACAAAAGTTTGCAAGACACAAAATCGTTCACTTGACAAAAACTTGTGAGAATTGACTTAGACCATTTTGACAATTTTCAAGCATCCAAATTCGGATTCTTTTTTCTCAAACTAATTTTCAACTCGGTCTATTGGTGCACAAATCAATTTAAAGATTTTTAAACATCAAAAATCCTTGAGAAAAATTTTCAAAAATGCTTTTAAAATTCGAACAATGTGAAACAGTGAGTAATTTCACCAATATAACCAAGACAGAGATCAAGCATGCATCCAAAATTAGTTTTCTGATTTTTCAGCATTCAAAATGGAGCAAAACAGTACAAATAGCAAAAATTTTGGACCAAAATTAAAAAAATTCGGACCAAAATTTTGCATATTTTGCAATTTTTACTCTTTATCCCCCCCCAAACTGAACAAAGCACTGTCCCAGTGCTAAACATTCACAGATTAAGTAAAAAGAGTAAAAATGGAAGCGTACCAATTCATGATTACGGAAAAATTGTGCTGTCCATCACAAATTTCGGACCAAAATCCACAAATTTTGGACCGAAATTTTCACTTTAAATCAATGAATTTTGATCTCTGTCGCTCGAATCGTCACGAAATTTTTTCAGCATGTCCACATAGAGGTCCTTCAAGTTTGTTGTGGAGAAAATTTGAGTTTTGACGCTGGAATTTCAAAATGCGACGGCGAGACGTCCAATCGAGCGACGGTGAGGCGTGCAAAACCTTCGCTGGAGCTTGTAAAAATTGTGTTGGAGCGTGCGAACATCGTGGCTTGTTTTCTTATGGCATGCAACTCACATGAGGTCGTGCGTGGGTCGTGAACTTTTTTGTTCTCCGAACTGTGGTGCTCTAGCGCGAGTCACAAGTAGGACATCCACAATCAATCAAAACCTGCATTTCCAACAATAAAATCCAAACCAACCATGAGTTTTTTTTTTTTTTTTGATAGAAAATTTAACTAAATAATTGAATAAAAATTTGAGGACTTGGGTTGCCTCCCAAGAAGCGCTTGTTTTAGGTCACGAGCCTGACCACCTCTCATGTTCATCTTATCTTCACTTTACGTCCATTTAGCGCATCATAATTCACCCAAAAGTACTTGAGAAAGATCCTTGAAACATGCTTGGTGCTTTCTTGTTTGGATGTCATCTTCCTCCGCTCGATTGCGATGTGATACTTGATTTTTGATTTGTTGCCTTCCATCACATCATGATTCTTCAAGCATTTTTCAAGTTGAGAGCTCAAGTCGACTTTGGTGATCTTTTCATTTGTCATGTCGGATGCCTCGACTTGGAGAGGTCTACCACCATCTTCCTTCTTCTCAGTTTCATCAATAATAGAACTAATTGGAGGATCTTTCAATTCCAACTCATTAGATTTGTCAATATAAGTTAATCTAAGTGGAATGAAAATTGGGAGAATAATGGGTGGAGGTGCTACAACCTTTGGTTCTTCAATTTTCTCTTGTTGTTCATTTATTTCAAATTGTGTGTCATCATCACTGTCGGACTCATAACAAATCGCAATTTCTTTCAAAGAACTAAAACTTTCTAATTCCTCATTATTTTACAATGTCATTGTATCATTTTGTTCATCTTGTGATCTATATGAGGAACAAAGTTCTTGAACAATTTTGGTCTCAAATATCTTTTCATGTTGTGTGGCAATAGATTTGAAATTAGATGACAGAGAATTCAATTTTTCAAGAAGTTCCTCATTTAGTTTTCTTTGGTTTTCAATAAAATCTTTATACATTAGTTCATCGTTTGACATTTGCGAAAGTAATTGAGAATTAGAAGTTTTATCCATGAAATTCAATCTAGATTCATCTTGAGACATTGAACATGAATTATACCAAAAAAAACAAGAGTTATTTGTCAAACCAGAGTTGTATGCATAATGTACGGATTTTGCATCAAGATGTCCTTCCCCACATACTTTCCTTATGGTGTTGTTCACCACATTGAGTTGATTCTTGATACGATCCATAGAAGAGATAGATTTCTCCATGGTGCGTGGTGTATGGTCCATGTATTGGGCATATGGGTCTTGGTGCTCGCTCCATCCTCCTCCGCATGCTTTTCTTATGGTGTTGTTGACAACATCGAGTTGATGATATACACGTTGAACACATGCATCCTTTGGATCTTCTCTCCATCCTTCATCGCATGCTTTCCTTATGTGGTTGTTGACAACATCGAGTTGGTGATACAAGCGTCGCCTCCAATTGTCCTCTCTTTCATGTTCACGGTCCTGAAAAGAATAAAACATGGTGATACAAATGATTTTTTTCTTTTTTTTTTAACAATAATAAATAAATAAAGGATACAATATCTAGTCTCTCGTTACTAAAATACCGTCCCCGGCAACGGCGCCAATTTGATGAAGGTATTTTGAACCTAGGATATCAAATAAATTTATAACCTAGAGCTAACCTCACTAGTCTTTTGGAGTACAGCTTTAGGGTCGAACCCAAGGGACGGATTAATGAATACCAGACTTTACTTCCTCACGAAAGCTAGACAAACAATTTTTATGGATTTTGGTTGATTAAATCTAAAGGTGCAAGTAAATAAATATTTTTGGTATTTTATGAACTAAAACAGATGCAAATAATATCCCAGGACTTTGTATTCATTTAGTTTAGCTTTAAAGTACTTCTACCCAAAGTTTTCACCAAGGAAGAAGGTAATTTCGGACCGAAATATACAGATTTCGGACCGAAATTCTATATAAGTCGTGCCAAAATATACTTTAAACTTTCTGCTTTGACTTGCTGATTTTATACAACACTATGTGAAGGATACTTGTCGACCAGACCTAAATCCTAACCTCAGCTGTCGCAATTTTGGTTTTGGAAATTGGTTTGGAACTCGGTTTTCTCCACGTAAATGACTAAACCTAAACTTTCGTGTCGGATATTAGTCACTTAAGGTTATCATATTGGATTTCTAGAGGTATCTAAGTCCTTTCAGATCGTTTAGAAACTACACCTTTCGGTTGTCAAGTTAACCTCCTCTTTCGAGCGTTTGGCTTACCTCAATTACTTAATCAATCATGTGTTTAGTCTAGTTTAATGTCCTAAAGACGTCGCGATTCATCCATAGGTAAACATCAAGCAAACAAATAACATAACTAAGCATATCAATAATTTTCAACATAATAAATCACATAACATAGCAATCAATCCATCAAGTTATCACAAAATACTAAACTAAATTACTACTTAGCCCTAAGACATAAGAAACTAGCCTAACATGTAAACAAATCAAGATACAAACTCCATGTGATCAAAATATCAAGAGAAAAGGAAGGAATAAACCAAATATCGCTTCTATCGAGATATTGATCGTCCGAAGTCGTGGTTGGATCGGTTCTACCGCCGTCGCGTCCAGAATCGCTCCAAGGTTGCTGCCATGGTCGTGCTCCGCTGCAAGAGGTGGAATCCCACGCCTTTCGGCGTGAGAACGGTGGTGGAAAAAGAAGGAAATTATTGTATGGAAGGTGGGATACTTTCCTCTCTGTAATTTCGTGCATATATGGCCAGGGAGGAAGCTTGGGAGGCAGGTTAGGGCAAGGGTTCACGAGATCATGCCATAAAATAAAGTTTCCATTTTCAAAACTTTCCAAAACTGACTTTTTCACGCAATTTCGGACCGAAATAAATAATTTCGGACCGAAATTATTTTGCAGCACTGTGCACCGATAGTATTTTGACCATAATTTCTTCATCCGGACTCCGATTGAGGTGATTCAAAGATCGTTGGAAAGCTTAGGATGAGCTCTACAGTGCTATGCATTCCATTTAGTCATTTGATTCCAAAAAATTATCCCTTTTATGCAATTATTGTGTCCAATCCACCATGTTCCTACAAAACAAGTCAAATTCCACGGCAGTGTCCAATCTTGCAAAACATAATGCAAAAGTGCAGTGAATATCATTGGTTTGGGTAGTATTTTGGTGCCAAGTATGGTCAAAATATATATATAAATAAGAGATATCACTGTTGATGATGCTGAAGGCCATAATGGTGGCCTTGAAAAGAAGAAAACAGCAGATCTTAAAGGGAAGCAACGAATGGATGGAGGCAGGAAGGAAGGAGGAGATGTCAGTGGTGAGTTTATCAAACTTGTAATGTAATTTATATATTTTATCTTGGAATTTTAATATAGACTTAAAGGAGTACAAAATATAGGATAAGGGAATAAATAATATCTATCAAGGGAGTACATATCAAGAACTTGACATGTGTATTTGGTATTTTAGTATAGGCTTAAAGGAGTACAAAATATCGGATAAAAGAGTAAATAATATCTAACAAGAGAGTACATATCAAGAACCTTTTGTTGTTTGTTTGGTGTTTTAATATAAGCTTAAAGGAGTACAAAATATAAGATAAGGGAGTAAATAATATCTAACAAGGGAGTACATGTTAAAAAACTTGACAGGTGTGTTTGATGTTTTAGTATAGGTTTAAAAGAGTACAAAATATAAGATAATGGAGTAAATAATATCTAACAAGGGAGTACATATCAAGAACCTTTGTTGTTTGTTTGCTGTTCTAATATAGGCTTAAAAGGAGTACAAAATATAGAATAAGGGAGCAAATAATATTTAACAAATGAGTACATATCAAGAACCTGGCAGGTGTGTTTGGTATTTTAGCATAATCTTAAAGGAGTACAAAATATAGAATAAGAAAGTAAATAATATCTAACAAGGGAGTACATATCAAGAACCTGACAGGTGTGTTTGGTATTTTAGCATAATCTTAAAGGAGTATAAAATATAGTATAAGAGAGTAAATAATATCTAACAAGGGGTAACATATCAAGAACCTGACAGGTGTGTTTGGTATTATAGCATATGCTTAAAGGAGTACAAAATATATGATAAGAGAGTAAATAATATCTAACAACATAGTACATATCAAGAACCTGGCAGGTGTGTTTGGTATTTTAACATAGGTTTAAAGGAGTATAGAACATAGGATAAGGGAGTAAATAATATCTAACAAGGGAGTACATATTAAGAAGTTTTGTTGTTTGTTTGCTGTTCTAATATAGGCTTAAAGGGGGTACAAAATATAGGATAAGGGAGTAAATAATATCTAATAAGTGAGTACATATCAAGAACCTGACATGTGTGTTTGGTATTTTAGCATAATCTTAAAGGAGTACAAAATATAGTATAATTGTATAAGAGAGTAAATAATATCTAATAAGGGAGTACATATAAAGACCCTCGCAGGTGTGTTTGGTATTTTAGAATAATTTTAAAAGAGTACAAAATATAGGATAAGAGAGTAAATAATATCTAACAAGGGAGTACATATCAAGAACCTGACAGGTGTGTTTGATATTTTAGCATAGGCTTAAAAGAGTACAAAACATATGATAAAGGAGTAAATAATATCTAACAACGGAGTACATATCAAGAATCTGACAATTGTGTTTGGTATTTTAGCATAATCTTAAAAGAGTACAAAATATAGTATAGGAGAGTAAATAATATCTAACAAGGAACCTGATACTCCTTTTTTGTTATATTGCAGGTGATGTAATCTATTATGAAGGTTGTAAAAAAAAAGTAAACAACTGAGTGTATTCTTCTTGCCTGAGATGATCCATTCTTATTCTGACTTCAATGTTTGATGTTTTTTTTTATAGTGATACTATTAAGTTTGTTAGCATGCTTGAACTTAGTTCGAATTATTTTATAGTTAATTTGAATCGATAGTTAATTTTAACCTGGTTGTAATGTTTGAAAAAAGATGGTCAGTTTATTGTTAGGAATGATACAGATATTTGATTTTAATGTGAACTTACTGTTAGAAATGTTTGTTGGTGTCTTTATGTGAATGTTAATTTATATTGTTGTATATACAAAACTTTTATATTATGCATTCTTATTTGAACCCCTTATGATGAAGTATATACTCCCTTAGTTTCTATCTTTACTACCTAAAAAAATAATTAATCATTCTTTGATGATTAATTGTTGAAAAATTAAGTACTTCATTAATACGAATAATTTAGTTCCTTGTGTAGGAATATATACTCACTTATGTTCTAGTCTGATAGTGCCAAATGTCAGAATTTGATTTATTATAAACGTTATTAACTTTATTAAATTTTATATAAAAACACATTTATACACTTCCCTACATTAACTTAAAATACTCCCAGTATCTTGATGATTTCAGTGTAACGTTGACGTCCAGCATCTGGTGTCCAAATTACAGTGTGCAAAGTGAATCACGTTGGGCCAGCCCGTTAATCCGTCTAAATCTGTGGGATGTCAAGGATGTCAAATAGTTGGGATGTCCCATATCAGGACCGCAAAAAAATCGTGAACTCGTTCAATTCGTTCAACCCACCCGAACCGAATCGTTTTTTATCGGGTTAGCATGATGTTGGGTTGGGTACGTGTTCTAATTTTGACAAACCCGTTACTTCAGGTTGGGTTACGGATTTTGTACTAGTAAATCCGTGTATAGTTCAACCCACTCGTTTATCATTATTTATTCTTCTTTGTCTCACTTTTTCTCATGTCCTTACTCAAATATCTCTTATTTCATGAAGTTTCGATCTCCTGCATAGGCATGCACGTCCTCTATTCCTCTCACAATGACTCGAAAGTTGAAAGATGATTCAAATGCGTCTCTAATTTGACTCGAACTAAATTGTAATAGCCACAAAATATTTTTTATATGTATTCTTATTGATCAAAATTTTAATTCACTAAACTCGTTTAACCCGCTTAACCCGTAAAAATTCGTACATAAAAAAATTGACGGGTTGGGTAGGGTTACGGGTGGATTAACTAAATTTAGTTTCTAACTCGGTATTGTCGGGTTGGGTTCAAATTTTGTTAAAATATCATCGACCCGCCCGTTGTACACCCCTAATTGTACCAACAGGAATCGTATCCTCTACCCACCTTTAAAAGATGGGTAGAGTGCCGACCTCATATTTGAAGTATTGGATTAGATCTTAACGGCGAACGCAGAGAAAGGAGAAAAAGGCTCTCTCGACTCCTGCCTAGAGCTGGCCGCATTCTTCGTATATTGAGAGAGACGGGTTCATTTCTTTCGTTAACGGGCTCGTATATTGACGGGTGTAGATCTAATAACAATACAGGCCATCGCAACTCTTAAAACGGAGCTCTTTAGCATCGTGGTGGAGAGAGGAATTCCATGATGGGGCCAGTTTGGATTGCGTCAATCTAGGTTGGTTCGAACACGGTGGTACACGGCAGTTGTACAGATGTCCTTGAAGGAATGCAATGAATACTTAAGCATGCCATGCTTTGACATTTTCTTTTATATAAATTGATCCTTTTTGTTGCTTTTCCTTTGATAATCCTGAATGAGTCTGTAGTATGCACTTAAGATCAATTGTTTCTCTTTTGGGAAAGCTTCTGTTAGATATGGTCGGGATAAGAAGAAAATGAAACGTGGGAGAGAGAGAGCAGGTAAGTGACGGACTGGAAGAGGAGGGGGTACAGTGCTGGATTGATGGCTCTTTCTCAGAATATGGGAGTAGTGGAGGTTGGGCTTGTATCTTTAAATTGAAGGATAAGCTTGATTGCTATGATGGGTGCTATGGGCAAGCTCTTTCACAACAGAAACAAATGCATTCATATTGGCTATAAGAATCTCCAGGGAACTAATTTGGCTAGCTGCTCTTTCTTTATGGATTCTCTCTTACTGTGCAACATTCTAAATGCAATTCAACAACCCGACATGGCCCCATGGCAGGATTTGCTGCTGGTACAGGAGGTACTGGTAAATTTTAGGCAGCAGACTCAATCACGAAAAAAATGTAGAAGCACATGCTAATTATGCTAGGAGACGTATAATAAGCTTTAGGTAACACCTGTACCCTTTGTTTCGTGATTGAGTTGATGTATTCATCAAACTTTATTTTGTTATTGATTAATGATTACCTACGGGTTTCTTTGCCAAAAAAAAAGAAAATCGGAGAGATGGTATTGGTATTTAATACACAGAAAGAGGCTGGGCAAAGGGTCAAGAGACAGCAGCTCTATGGGCGCCGTTAGATTAAATCCAACGCTCCAAATATGAGGTCGGCACTACCAACAAGTAGGGCTGTCAATAATCTACCGTTTCGCACATTTTCGTTCCATTCCGTGCGAAACGGAACGAAAACGGTAAGATTTTTTGTTGTGTTTCACTGAACGGAACAGAAACGGAAGCGGTATTGGTTTCGTTGATAAGAACGAAACAGAAACGGAATCGTGGGCTTACGTTCCGTTCTGTAACGTTAATTTATGTTGGCCCATAAAAGTCTGGCAGCCCGGAAGAGATGCTAAGGCCTGAGAGGCGAAGAAATAGAGAGCCATAGCCGCTCTTCTCTCTCTCATATCGCCTCTCCTCCCTGAAACCCTATTCTCGCGCCTCTCTCGTATCGTCTGCCTCCTCCTTCCTCACTCGCCCACAACAGATCCGACTGCCGCGCCTTCTTTCCCTCATGTTACCTCACCTTTACTCCTCTCTCTCGCTTAATCCCGATACAAACCTTACACCGTTCTTGGCTTCTTCTTTCCCCACTCAAGCACCAGAGAGAACCCACTTGAGTACCAGATCCGACCGCCGCGACCAAAGCCGTGATACCCCCATCAAACCCTTCCCAGTTCCCTCGCTCCTCTACTGAAATCACTACTCCCTGTCTCACCTGATGCCACCTGAAACCACAACTCATCAGAGTCTTACTCCCTGTCTCTTGAGAAATTGATGCATGATCTAGTAGAAGATAGATTGGATCAAGTTATCATACTATACTGGAAACTTACTTGGAAGACTCTAAGGCCTCCCCCGGCCTGCATGTTATCGGTTTCCAGCGCGACAACGTGAGAAATCAGAGGGAGCACGAAGCTTTTGAAGTTGCGTCGCTCAAGCTGTGCAAGAAGCTTTTGAAGAATTACTGGTCCTGTTGCGTATCTAGGTGTTACTCTCGATCTCCCAATTACTGCTCCTTTTTTGCTGATTAATTTCTAGTTTTGTGTACATATCTGTTTTAATTTTGGGAGTGATAAATGGGTTTGTTGGTTAAATTGGTTACAAATTGGTTTTATGTACAAATGAATTTTAATTTCTTGTCAATTATTGCTTTTTTTTTTTGTCATACACCAATGGTGATGTATGCTTTCTAAATGTGATATCTGTTTTTTGAATTTTTTGTATTCTATTTTTTATTTCTTGGTTACTGGTGCCACTGGTTTTCTTCTAGTTTTTCGGTATGATTTTTTTTTCTCTTTGGCTCAGAAAACCAGTGGCAAGAGAAACGAAATCAAGAGAAGCTATGTATGTAAGACTTGGATTTGTGCTTTGTGTTGTGAACTCAGAAATCATTATAATGAATTTGTCAGATTTGGACTTGTTATTCAAACGGTATGAAATTTTAACGTTTTTTACGTTTTAAAAAACGGAACAGAAAACGTAACAATTTATAGTTACGTTTTAATAACGAAACGTAAACGTAAATGTATATTGTTACGTTAATTACTACGGAACATAAACGTAAGTGCCTTCTTCCGTGAACGTTTTGCACGTTTGACAGCCCTACCAACAAGGCGACAACGACCATTAGACAAAAAGGTCACCAGGATACTGAGTAAAAAACATCACAGCAGGATACTCGTGATCAGAGCAGTTTAACTGCTCCATTAGTAAATTTTTTTTTTTTTTTGGGGGGGGGGGGGGGGGGGTTCATGAAGTCCGTAGGCACCAATAGTAAATGTCAAGGCGCACAAAAAGAGCGAAGTACATTAAATCGGGATACTGATCAGAGCAGTTTAACAATTAACTGCTCCAATAGTAAATGTCGAGGCGCATAAACCAATGAATGAACTTTCTAATGAATTTTCATTGCGGATCGAGTAGGAACCTAGAAATTTCCGTTTGTCCATAGGTACTCTAATGTCTAATCCAGGTTCTTTGTTTTTAATATTTTCTTCTAAGTTACCTTCCTTAATCCGCGTTTTGGATAAGATCAAGTATAGATTCTATGAATGAACACATCTATCGTAGATTCGTAGTGGTGCGATATACACTGTATGAAAGATGTACGTTTCAATTCCAGCAACAGTACGTCGAAGCAAGTTTACAAGAAAAGAGAGTTCGAAGCAGATATTATTTTGAAAGAGTTTTTTTTTCCCCCTACTGAAGTCTCATAACTGATCGGAGCTTAATTGGAAATTTGCATATAATTTGCCCATATGTACTCTTGGCTAAGTTGCATATCAAACTGTACAAATTATTTTGATAAGTATGTTATCTAGGTTCCGTTTGGATGAGGTGTAGAAAGAAAGAAAGAAGTGGAAAGAAATATTGAAAAGTGTGTAACTTTGTGAAGAATTTGAATTATTTATAATAAATTTCTTCCATTTTTCTCACACGGTATCCAAACGGAGCCTAGGTGTCGGAATTTTGTACTTAATCCTCTTTGTCTTTTGTACTTCTTTCAGTATATACTTGAAAAATATTAACAATATTATCAAATGACTTTATTGGCGAAGATCTCATAATTATATATTGAAATCCAATATTATATTTCTTGTACCGATATATATAATGTTTTTACCACTCCATTTTGCTATCTATTTATGCTGCATGCATGTCAAGATGAAAAGATAAAGTCGTGTTAGTTGTACATACTTTATAAACAAAACTCAAGTGGCCAACTTACCAGTAAGAGCCAAAAGGAGCTAATTAATGGAAAAGAAGCTCTAAGTGGGGTTTCTATAATAAAATTAAACGGCCCAGCGACTTCCTTAGTTGTGTTTGGATGAGCCTAGGAATAAAAAAATAGCTTCTTTCTACTCCCAAATTTATTATAAACAATCCAAACTCTTCACAAAGTTATACACTTCCCAATAATTTTTTTCTTATTTCTTTTATTCCCACACCATCCAAACAGAGCTGCTCAAGTCGCAACACACCCACTCTACTTTGAGATTGTGCCCGCTGACAAGGTGCAGGCCGCTCAAGTCGCAACACGCCCACTCTACTTTTCAGTCAGCTTGTCAAGTCTCTGAGGAAACATTTCTAAAACATAAAAGCAGTTATCTATTTTGTTATTTAAACCCGATTAAATTTCTATTTTGGAATTTTAGAACCTGTTCTGAAAAATTAAATGTGATTTCACATTGAAATCTTCATCAGTATATCAAATTCTTTCAGATTATAAAAAATTGTTATTATTGAGGGTCCATAACTATTAGATTGAACTTTTTTCTAAAATATGAATTATATATATATATATATATAATACGGAGATATTTAAATATGGAGGTTAAATTGAATGATTTTGATCGGTCATATAAAATTTTTGTATTGAAATATGATTGGGTTTGACATAACCCTCTATATTGTGCACAAGAATAAGGAATTGGATAAAAATAAGCTTCAAATTTTTTTTTTATTTTTGTAAAATCCAAACGACACAAGAATAAGAAATTTAAGTCCTTATCCATATTCTAACAAAATCATAAAATTAGAATAAGAAATTTGAACAAGCATGTATTCTGAAATACTTATTCTTATTCCGTATTCAACCTCTCAGCCAAACACACCTAAAAATCGATTTGAACTTAGTGTGTTGTATATTTGTGTTTCTATTTATCTATGTTTATTTATAGAAACATTTTATCTACATATGCAATATTCATAAATTATTTTGTATAATAAATTATTATTTATAATTTATGAATAACTGATGCTATCATTCGAATGACATCACACAGGAGTTCAATTCATTTCAACATACGTAATTTGATCAACATACGTAACTCTTAAAATCAAATTTATATTTTGTGTTATTTAAACTACTTTTTAATGAATCATTCTCATTGGAAGATCAATCATTTAATTTCTAAATCTATGATTTTTTTTTTAGAAAAAATTGAAAAGTTCTTAGAAATATATAAATTTGATTTGTTCGAAGATTATTTTATATATAATTGGAATTGAGGCCCTGGAATCAATATTTGATCTTTTTAAAGAAAAATATTTAACACTCAGCAATTAGTACTGTACAGGGACTTTCAATTTGCTACAAAGCGCGTGTGATATCCACTATCCTCCCTGAACTAGGCTCCGTTTGGATGGTTTTCTTCCCGGAATAAGGAATAAAGAATAACCACTTTTTACCAATAAATTTATTTCTAACCATCCAAACTCTTCACAAAAGTTACACACTTCCCAATAAATTTACCCCTTTCCAATAAATTTCTTCCCTTTCCTTCTTCCTACCTTATTCTCAACGCATCCAAACGGAAAATATTGAAGACTGGTGCCTTTTCTGTCAACAGTGAAGTCTCAAGCCACTTTCCTCGTTCCTTCCTCTGCTCTATTATACTCAAATTGATGTTACCTTCGCTAACCACCAGACACAGTGAAGTGTGAAGACGCTTTACTGGTTCTTATGATCTCTTCTGTTCTCATACACAAAATTGACACGATCCACTTTCTACTTGTATTTTAGAACAGGATCGTCTCCAGACACAATCAAGGTGTTTAATGTATATACATGCTTTGTTATGGGGAATTGCTCAGGTCACGCACAACTTGCTCATTCACTCCTAATTTTTTTCAAAAATGACCAAACTATCATCTACTTTATATTGATTTTTTTCAGACTTTAGCACTTGAATGAGGACATTTTAGTCAATTTGGGAGTGATTGAGTAAGGTGGGAGTGTGTTGAGCAATTCCCTTTGTTCTGTCCACATTTATCAATTATGATTTTCAAATTTCTTTTTGCGAAGGCCGGTTGGGCAGTGGCCAACGGTGCTTCTGAAATTTTAATTCCCTAAATGGAGCTTAGTTTTTATAACACTATAATTGTGTCTCTTTTTGCGCCGGATGAAGACTGTTAGATCTGTAATCTCATGAGTTCTGGTTTGTTTGGTTGAATTTTGGTTGTTATTTTCTTGGGTTAGATACTTTTTGGGGGACTTATTTTGGATTCGGAGTCATTTAGTTTCTTTACTTTGTTTCGTGGTTTGCTTGGATACTTTGTTCTGCTGAGTCACTTTGTGTGTCACAGATGCTTTCTTTTAGTTTTAATGTTTGGAACCCTCCTAGGCTCTTAGTTTCGGGAAAAAAAAAAACACAACAATAATTGTGTCCCTTTTTTCTTATTAATTTGTTTTCACATTTTACTTGGTTTGAAATTAATTACTTCTCCAAGGTCAAACTCGTGACCTCTTTTGATTTTCCATACATCAAAAACTAGCCCCAGTTGGGTGGGCCAAAATATTCAAATTTATATTTTCTCCCTAATGCTTGATTTGTTTGCTGATAAATGATTAGCCAGTTTAGCTTGTAATCACCACTTTGAAAAGTGAACTTGTATTGTACAAAGATAGTTTAGTTTGATAGCAGATATGTTAATGACTTCTAATTACGTATGTCACTAAGACGATTCATCTTAATTTCCTTGTTCATTTCATTGATTCCAAATTAAAATGATTAAAATATTTATAATCAATTTTTTTTTTTTTTATTTCAAACAGAGTCTGATTTCTGTAAGAAAAATAATCAAAGGCAGCTGAACCGCAGTTATGTGGGGCATAATAAGCGCCTTCGGTGGTGTAGTTGGGGAAAAGGCAGCAGACATGATAATAAGTGGTGTTGCCTCCCCATTCATCAGCAGATTCCAGATGCAGCAGGATCTTGATGTGTGCCTAAATATGCTCGAAGAACAGTTGCTGAAACTGAATGCTGCGTTCGTTGAAGCGAGACAAAGACGGATCACCAACCCAGAGTTGCTCGAGTGGTGGGCAAAACTAATTGCAGACTCATACCGTGGTGACTACTATCATCGTACCATCAAACACCGAAATTCACCTCCAGATTGTGAGGACACAGATTCCTTCACCAATCGTTCTGCTAAAAGGAGACGTATCAATAATAGTATCCGGACCCTGCTTTTTGGTGATGAGGAGATGCAAAATCTCTATGATGTACTGAAAAGGTTGCAAGCGATTGATGTACATTCATTCTTGCAAATGGTGCATGCCCAACCTAGGAGATCCATGAGAACGTACCTGTACATGGACCGTGAAAGATTATTCGGTAGGGATAAAGAAATACAGCAGGTTATGAATTTCTTGCTCAAACCTATCAAGACTGGTGAAAATAATGTGAGCTTTCTTCCAATAGTTTGTCCAAGGCCTCAAGGAAAGACCAGTCTTGCCCTCCGCTGTTTCTATGATTCCAAGGTGCAGGACCATTTTACCTTGAAAATTTACATTAGATGTTCGGGTATCACTATGAAATTAGGTCTTAATAACTGTATCCATTTTACTTATTGCTTTGATAATATTTGCAAAGAAATTCAAAAGAAGTGCAAATCACGGGTTACTCAATCATGGGAAACTAATTATAATGATCGGAATACACTGCAAGCTATGCTCAAACAGAACCTTAGTTCACAGAGATTTTTGCTAGTGCTAGACGCCTTTGCTGGGTTGGATTCTATGGTTTTGAATGACCTGTGGGAGTGCCTGAACTGTGGAGAAAAAGGAAGCAAGGTCATTATTGTAAGCAGCATTTTTCACTATGACAGCTATTATAAGAATGGTCACATTGGGAGATATGAAAACAAAATTGTATGCCCAGTAGAGATGGCACTCACGATTGACGATTTCTCAGAAGATGAGTACTTTAAGTGTTTCTGCGAATATGCATTAGGCGGTGCTCACCCAGATGACTATCCAAACTTAGCGAGAATGGGAAGGGAGATGGTAAAGAAGATGAATGGATCGATCTGGGCAGTCACGATCTTGGGGGAGATTCTGAGAGAGAATTTATATGCTAAATTTTGGTCCAAGTTCTTGCGAGTTCTCAGTGATAGTTGGCAATCAAAACTGGAATGCAAAAACGTAATGGTACCCGCGCTCCACCATATCGGAAAGATATTGATCTAGTCATCGATGTTATGTGCCGGCTGCTGCCAGTAAATTTACATCGGAGCACTATTGGGACGGTATACCACCCTTTGGATTGTGAAGTTAAAAGATTTAGAGAATTAATGGTTATTTGTTAGGAAACTGCTCAATTTTAATTTTGTGACTAATTATCCTCAATTAATCTAATTAAACAAATAGCAAGAGAGGATCTAGTACATAAGTCAATTCAACACAAAGAGATAGGTGGAAAATTTGTACCTCCCGCGAAATCGTATTCGCGGGGCTCGACCAAGGCATGGGAATCGATGGCGTGCCTTCTCCACCCTCTCCACCACGTCTAGTAGCCGCCCTCGAGTCCACCAAGGAGGATTAATCACGTTCTACAAGGTACGTGCTAGCATACCCAAAGAACAAGTCTAATCCCTATGGTTTTCTCTCTTGCATCAATCAACAACCTTAATTTAGTGGAGAGAAAATAGCTCAACACATGAGCAAAAGAAAGAAGGATAGGGTGAAAGTGGCGGCCTCCATGGGAGGAATGAGAGAAGAGAGAAAAGCTAGGTGGAGGCTCTCATAAGTGGTCCTTATATAGAGCACAAAACTTAATTGACCTCTTGCATAATTACAACTATGTCATCCCACCTACCACCATAAGTGGCTGCCACGAAATGGGCCTTTATGGGCCATTTAACCCCTTCATTTGGACCATTAATTCATATAATTAAGGTCCCTCAACTTTGCTCTTTAATTAGGCTATATATTTGCTATTTAAATAACGGCCCAATTAATCAATATAACCATTTATATTAATAAGTGTTGAACTAAATTAATTATTAACTCATTGATAATTATTTTAGGATTAGTTAATGCATTAATTTATTTCTATATGATCTATGGACTTAATTAATTATAACGGTTCGCAACGGTATATAATTAATTAATCAATCTTATCATATTTCCACAGAACTTACTGTTGTGAATAAATAAATAATGCACTGTGTGATTAATGTCCTATTTGTGTGACCCTTTGAAGATTTATGCTATGTTGGTCATGGAATTAAATCGTTATTTAATTCCAATAATCATAAGCGGTATCTAGCAATACGTTATGATTCCCAATTCGCATAAATAGTGTACTGCTACAATATTTCAATCTTGCATAAGAGAATAAATATGTTTCTCTATTTTGATTCTTATGTCTCACGATATCATCGTATAATCCAAGATAGGAATGTGTCATTCTTGCAGATTATACGTTTCTTGATCTAGAGTTGATCGCTTAGTTGCGCGCATACGATCCAACTCCATCAAGGGGCCCAAACTGATATCGTCACTCACTAAGTGAATTAATGAGGGACATACGGTTTTCTTGATGATTAGCTTTTTCCCGCACAATTCAAGAGAACATAAATAAAGTCCGTATAGCAGCCCTTATCGGGAATCAGCGGTAGACAATATTTATTGAACCTATCCTCATATGGAAAAGATAAACATCTCAAACTTAGAACCAAAATCATAACGAAATAAACAATGACACATAACACAATCCATATGTTTATTTCGATGGGTCAAGTCATGTACTATGTTCCATAACATATACATATGCAATTAAGTTGGTAACTCTTTACCTATGATTTGTAGAACTTAATCATCACTTAACTTGCATACTAATCTTATATAATAATTAATGTTCCTTGTTAATTATCAAGATTATAGACCGTTTAGATTTATTATTGTCATTTTAAAAAATGATTCACAGAGATACACAATTCAGATCCTCAACCTGAATGATCTGTCAATAATAAACCTAGGAATAGAAGATAAAATATCATCCAAAATATAAACTAATAATTGAGTCATTAAATTATTGACTTCTAGACCATAACTCTAACATTCTTGGTCCTGATCATTGTAGACCTCTTATTAAAGATGGGTGGAGTACTGGAGTTAAGTTTTGGGTGAGGGGATTTGGCTATTTAGATGAATGTGATTATATCTAGGCAGTTTGCAATCCTTCATGGGTCAAAAGAATTGCAGGGGAACGTACGTAATCTAAACTAGAGCGGAAAAACCGAGCTTCGCTTGATTCAATTAAAAATTGTAATGTTTTCATGTGTTTGCTAAAATTAATAAATGTTTACTAGAACATTTATTATTTATTTGATGAGGAGGGTTCAATGCTAACGTTTTGGTTGCCTCCAAATGTTAACATTCTATTAATTAGTTATTTTTTCAAAATTTAAAATTGCAACATCAAATTCAAACCGCTCAACTTATTCAATTTAACGACCGATGCATTTTCATATAATTTTTGTACATTTTAGAGTTTATTTGATACTCCATCAAGAGGTAGAAAAATAAACGAACCTTATTAATTGTGATAGATTCATTCTAATACGTTCATATTTTAGCCTTTGATGGAGTATCAAATAAACTCTAAAATTTACAAAAATTATATCAAAATGCATCGGTCATTGAACTAAATAAGATGACCGATTTGGATTTGATATTTCTATTTTAAATTTTAAAAAAAGCAACCAAATAGTGAAATGTTGACATTGGAACCCTCCTCTTTGATACCATAATTGTTCCATGGAATTGGGTCTACTTTATATATTTTCTCTTATTTGAATTTTATTTACAACATTATAGATTATAAATGATTATATTTAAATTCGAGAGATGTATTTGATGTGATAAGAGGAGCAATTATCATAATTAGTTTTGATGGTTAATTTCAGCAGATATACGATTCAAAGTGAGCACTTCCATTTGGATGAAATACCTTTCTCCCTTACCTTAATAAATTATATAATATAATATTTTTAAATAATTGTCTTGTGATTCACCTATTTAAATATTATATCAATTTTTAGTTTTTTACTAGATAGCCAATTTGAATGTTAAATAAATCAAATTAACCGCTAAAAAAACTGAGAATAAGTAAATGTCTAATCCATCAGGATTTGGCAGCAAAACCTTCAAATACAGCAAATTTAGATAGTGTGCTGCTCTATGGAGAACTTGTTGCGAGACTAGATTAGTCTTTGATGTACATCATCAGAAGTCCAACAGACCCACTACCAGAAGATATACAATAAATCTTAATGACAGTTAAGAGCAGGATTGGCTGAGGAAAACCTTCAAACACAAGATATAAGATAATATGAGAATAAATGAAAACACAAATGAGAACAACATATGAATAATATAAAAATAAGAAACTAAAAAACAAGGCGATTGTAAAAATTTCAATTTCAAGGCAAGTTTAAGATATACTACTCTCCTGCTTGAATAATCTTAGTGGCTCCGTTTGGATAGGAATCCTTATCTCCTCCCGCGCGGGACCGTCCAGCGCAGCCTACGAACCGTCCGATCTGATCTGGACGGTTCGGGCCTACCAATCAGGTTACATGCACGGGGCTCTCTTTGCCATTGAGATTAAATCAAACAGCTCACAGCACTGCACTGGACAGTCCCGCGCGGGACGGGAAGAAGGGAAGAAGTATTGGGAAATGTATAACTTTGTGAAGAGTTTGGATTGTTTATAATTTTTTTTTGGGCCTTCTTCCTTTTCCTTCTTCCAACCCCATCCAAACAAGGCCTGGGTTTTGTAGTCGGTTCTTACCAGTAACTGACTTGGACAGCATCAAGACTAATTTGGCAATGGAAATGTACTATTTATTGAAAAAAGAGCAGTTAGTACTGGTTAGATGAGAATTTTCCTCTATTATTGATGTCACTTTCTTCTGAACCTATCAGGAAAATAAGAAAACAATGTGAAGCAGAAACGCCAGATGAAATTGTATCCCATAAATAGTCTTTTGTAATGCCATCCAAAATACTTTCAATCTGAAAAAAATTGCCCATTTACATTTAATCGCAATTTGCAACATGTCTAATGTCTTAAATTTTGGATATACCACCTTAAAAGAGTTCTACCTACAACTATTCTCACAATTACTTCAATTCTCTACATTTCCATAACATTCTTAATTCATCTAACTATCTGCACGGGAATAACAAGTCCAATGCTAGAAAATAAAAACTGACAACAGACGGGTGATCCGTGGAACAATAGATAAGCAAAATACATATCACAAAAAAAAATTAAAATCAAGCAGCGAAAATTTCTTGCAATTCAACTCAGGTTAATCTGAATGAGAACAACGATTAACAAAAAGTGGTAACTTAGTTCGGTCGGATTCCCTACGTATTCGGACACACACAGAGAGTTTCCATGGAGGCGCCATTACGAGGCTAAGAGCAAATACATTTTTTCAAGGGTTAGATTGACAAAAATGCGAGTCAAGTAGATTGAAGGAGTCATAACTTACTCGCAACGCCGGTAATGGGACCCAGTGCTCAGCGAAACGGAGCGGTGCCGAGGACATTATAATGGACTTAAACGGAGCATGCTAGGTTCGGACTTCGGACTCCGGGAATTGCTCAGGCAACGTCCGCTCAGTTACTCCCCCAATTTTTTTAAAATGAACAAAATATCTTAGGCTGTGCTCCACAACACAATCGGAGGAGATAAAGGGAGATTAGGGGAGATGAGGGGTGAGGGGATGAGCGAACCCCCAAAATCGGGGATTACAAACGCAGAATAAATTGTATTGGGTTTTTCTCTGACTTTACCTCGTTAGCGCTCCTCTTACTTCATTTAATCCCTATTTTGGAGCGAGTAACCTCCTCCGGTCAGATACGGTCACCAATCTCTTTACCTCCCCTTATCTAAGCTCATCCCCTAAATTTGTTTGTGGAGCACAGCCTTAGTCTACAACGCTAAAGTCTGAAAAATAGAGAAGGGAGAGAAGGGTATTTTCGTTCAACTGGGAGTGATTGAGCAAGAAAGGCGTGCGCTGAGCAATTCCCTCGGACTCCAGGTCTGAATACTCGGTTCCCTCCAGTGAAGTTAAAACTGGAGATGTTACTAGGAATGGCAATGCGGTCTTGTCTGTCAGACACTCAGATAGTGATAGTCCAAAAATCCTTGGTCCTTGGCCCGTCTTTTGGAAGACCGTCCTAAAATCCGGATCGTACCGGCCCTTCGAAGGGCTTTTCGATGGACAAAGATTTAGAAGGGCCGGGTCTAATTTTTTTCAAAGACGGATATTGAAGGGCCGGATGTTGAAGGGCCGGATCTGACCTAATCGTTCGATAGTAGTGACTATTTGATAATGATGGAACGATAGAGATTAAAAAAATTAAATGTTGGTATTATTTTAGAAGAACTAGAAGGGCCAATGACTTATAAGGGCCGGATTTTCAAAGGACCGATCTCGTGTTTCGAAAAACAAACCCGTCTAACCCGTCCCATCTTGACCATTTTTCTTAACCCGGTCCGATCCGACCCTTCTACCAAACCCGTCAAGTCCGGTCCTTTAAAATCCGGCCAGGCCCTTTTGCCTTTCACTACACTCAGACTCGTCGTTATCCACAGTTTGGTCTTAACTTTGGGCCTGATCCACCCTTCACTCTAAATTTTAAATTTATATGGAAACGAAAATCAACGAATGGACCATTAAAGCCCAAACTCCCCTGCCTTCCCATACCTTACTGTCTCCGAATCGCTTTCTTCCCTACTCCGCGCGTTCTCCTCCATACCGCCTCATTCGCTATTGCTGTGCGGCGTCTCTCTCTCTCTCTCTCCCCCCCCCCCCTCCCGGTATCGTCTTTATCGGTGCTTTTTACGTAATATTCTTCCCTCTCTCTATTTGTTTTTTCTTTTTCTAGCATTAGTTCTTTGTAGGTGATGCTATTGCTGAATTTTGTGCCAATCGTGGATTAGTTTTGGAAGTTAAGTTTAAATGTTTATATTGAAATAAAATTACATTGACATATGTTATTTCCTTTTCCAGGAGTTTAGTTTTTAATCAAAATCAAATTATCACAGACCCACATTCCAAGTATCAATTAGTATGTTGACAATCAAATCAACTACTGAAAGAAAAACTTAAAACCTTTTTACATATTATTGCATGTTTATCAGGTCATAGATAAAATTTCTATGTTTATTGTAAGCATGTGGTTTCAGTTTTCATCTTTCAACACTAAGAGTAAGCATGACTATATAAGAATTGGTAGCGAAAGCATCCTGCTTTAACCATAACACAGGAGGTATTGTGTATGTAAAGAATATATAATGTATGTTCTTTAAACTGAAATAGCAGAAAGATGTTGAACTAGTGTATTAGAAAGTATGAACATGTGTGCACAAAATTGTTTATATATAGTATTAGAAGTATGTGGCCTGTTACTGAGTAATGAAAATAAATTGTACGATAGTTTTCATACATGGTTACATTTTTCATACTGTCCTTGATTCCTCGTATTGAAATTTGTTTTCTGTCCAAGCTATTCTTAGGTTATTGAGTATCTACTTTTTCTCTTTGATCAGTATACTGTTGGTTTTCATGCATACTTAAAGAGTTTAAACATTTACTAGAGGCCAAATAACATTAAATGAAATATTCCAATGTTTGTTCAATAAATTTAAGACATCTGATATAACTGTGCAATCTGGTATTTAAACTTTCTACCTGCTAGTTTAGATTCCTTTTGCTAAAAAATTGGTTGAATTTTACTAACTAATGTAATACAAATTCAGATTGAGGGCTGCTAGAAGGGCGTTGCTGAAGAAGTTAAGAAGTATACATTTGTGAGAAGCCTAAGCTAGAGCTTTACCAACTGAAAAATGCATATTTTACTTCTTTACAAGCTCAAATGATACTTCATAAGGTAGCATCAGAACAACCTGATTTGGTGTGTCGTCTCTTATTGATTGTTTGTGTACAAAGAACAAGGCTGCCTAGTTGTAAATATTGGGCTTTTTCCAAGCCAGACTGAATTGAGATATCACTTAGTAAGGGAATCGTTTCTATAGTAGTCAAAGTAAGAATACAAGGTCGTGGCTCTGAGCTTCAATAATTTGAGCTAGACTTTTTGCCTTGGGTTATTGGCAAACAGATCTTCGTCTTCAGTGCCTTGTATTGAGCTGGGCAGGGTATGCTTTTGAGCCAAAATCAGCTTGTTAGCAGGCCTACTTGGAATCCCCAATATCCAGCCACCACACAAGTTCCATTTGCAATTCGAACGAAATTTCAGTTTGTATTGCCTCAGATCCCTTCTTACAATGCCCCACTATGTGGTATTATTCTGAGAGACTCCATGATCCATAGGAAACAGTTCTTTTTCCAATGCTGCCGTGGTCTCAATACCCTGATAAACCCAATTTATAAACCACTAAATCAAACACAATATTCCCTTTCTCTCTCTCCAGAAAATGTCAACTCAGCCATATCTAATTTTACATCAGACACTGCTTCCCTAAGATTCTTCTTGTGGTGTGGCGAACAACCTGATTATTTCCATGCTCCTAGTTCATTTGATCGTATGGTGCCTGTCGTAGACCGGCTCACTGACAGATTGGGGTCCGTCAGAAACATTATAGAAGAGCTCAGGAGCATCGGCTGTCCTATTAAGGGGTCAACTTTTCTATTTTTGCTGAGGATTTATTGGCGTGGTTGTTCATACAAGTTTGCAGCTGAGGTGCTTGATGAGATGACTAGGTATCATTTTGAGCCCAATACATTTGCGAGGAATATTATTATAGATGTACTGTTTAAAATTGGTCATGTTGATAATGCAATGAGGTTTATAAGAGAAACTCAATCCCCAAATTTTCTCACTTATACAATTGCCCTAACCAATCTTTGCAAGATTGGTGATTGGTTCGCAGCACGAGACATGCTAAAGAATATGGTAGATAAATCTTTTTACCCCACCATTGGATCTTTTTGGCATATTTTTTATTGTTGTAGAAAGCGGGGTACAATTTCTGAGTTATTTCAATTATTGGGTTTCATGCTTGTATCCGGTATGCAACCTACTTTGCCAATTTGGTCAATTTTGATTGACGGCTTATGCCATGGAGGTGAAATTGACATGGCTTGTAGATATGTACAAAAGATGCTACAATTGGGTATCTCCCCTTCAGTTGTGACATACACTTCTCTTATAAAGGGGCTGTTTAAAGTCAAGAGGTATGACTTAGTTATTGAGTTATTGGATTTTATGAAATATTGCAATTGCAAACCCGACTTGGTGTTCTACAATGTCCTTATTGATTGTTTTGCGAAAGCTAGGAGGTACAATGATGCTATCGGGATTTTCTTTGATTTACTCAGAAATAATTTCAAGCCAGATAAATGCACACTTTCCACAATGATGTCTGTTTTGTGTGTATCTGGTAAGACAAAACTTTTTGACACATTAATTTCCCAATGTGATGTTAGATTTGACCTCAGAGCTTGTAATTCTGTGATGAGTACCCTTTGCAAGGCTGGTTCTCCTTACCGAGCTATCAAGTTCTTCAATCATATGGTTGAAAATGGTTTCAAACCAGATAATTATACCTATTCTGCTCTGTTCAAGTGCTTGTTTCAACTAGGAAGAATTGATACTGTAGTTCACCTCTACTGTAAATTAGTCACTGAAAATAGTAATTTAGACTCTTACGTACATGCTGCTATTTTGGGTGGGCTGGTCAAAAGAGGCAAGTATTATAAAGCCACAGAGCTTTTAAGGAGAGCAATTTTGGAAAAGCATAAGCTAGATGCAGTATGCTATACCATTGGCATAAATGGGCTTTTTCGCGCCGGTATGAAAACAGAAGCCTGTGACTTGTTCGATAGGATGAAGTGCTATGGTGTTTCACCAAACTTGCATACTTATAATGTCATAATTCATGGATTATGTATGGCAAAAGATTTGGATTCATTGCAGGAAGTGCTGCAGGAAATGAAATTTAGGGGAATTGAGATGGATTCTGTCTCATTTAATACTCTGATTGCTTATCTGTTCAAATCAAACCGCACCAGATCAGCTTTGGCTCTGTTAAGAAGAATGGTTGAGACTGGTTTAACTCCTAATAAGGTTACCAGTGTATTGGTTTCCCGATACTTGGGTTGTGAATTTGGTAAAGAAGTTGGCAATTTTGGAATAAGCATATGTGATAAGGAGGATATGAATCGCTCTGATGCAAGTGACTCAGATTCTTCTGATGATAACCTCATGTGCTCTAGTATGTAGGCTTCAAATGGGTTTTTGTGTTCCAGTCCTAGGCTCTAAAAATTGAGTATAAGGTACCATTATCTTTATATATTTAAAATTTTCTTTTCAGATGTTCAGAAGTGTGGTATCATGATAATACCAGGAAGGGTGTTTGACCTATCTTCTGCGCCAGTACGGGTTAACATATACAAGCTCGGTTGAGGTGTTAGCCCATCATGTTGTGAACACAATAACTAGCACTCCTTTTCCCAACTGGATATATCTACTCTGCAAACATATCCTTGTCATTTTTGTTATTCTGTGTGCATAATACAAACAAGCACTTTAATAGGGGTTGAAGGTTGAGTGGAGATATCACATACTCTAGCATTCAATACTGGCAATTTGGTTCTTACAGGGAACTGTTCCATTCCATAATTCAGCTTTGAGTTCTCAAATCTGCACTGCCACAGAACAAGGGTAAGCTTCTTGTAAAGATCAGCATACTTTGCCTCAGAATTTTTTTTTGTTACCCATCAATTTTATCTTTTATTATTATTATTATTTTTTGTGTGTATTGTTTCTTTTTCTCTGGGTTTTGTATCATTATGAACCAATTACAACTTTTTGATGAATGACAGAGCAAATCCACTGAAGGAAGGTGAAGGAACAGAATAAAGAGCGATGTAAAGTTCTACACTTAGGGGAACAAAATCTAATCATTTGGAGGTTTGAAGAGGTAAAGTATTTTCATTTCCTTCCATTATATGAAGTAGTGGAGCAAGTAATTTGCAATTTGTCCTTACCTTCACTTCCTCTCCCCTCCTTTTTTCTATTCCGGAGCACACCCTTAGTAATACAACAAAGCTTCCCGTATGTGGTATTATCTTTGGGTAAATATAGTTTTAACTTTAATGACATCTTTCAAAATCCTTCCCAGTAAATATAATGTTTCTAACTGGAGCATACATAAATACATGACCAGGTACTGGCAATACTTAATTGGTACAATCAAGTGGAGGGTAGAGTGCATGCTTAATCGGTACAAATAATGGCAATCACTCAGATGAAAGCTCTGATAGTGTGAATCTATGCCTGGATGGATCGAGAAGGATCATACTGCATTGCTATCTGTTAAAACGTGCTCTTGACCCTCCTGGCCCTTTTATTTTTAAGTTCATTTAACAGTAAATATTTAGAAAAGAACAAAAGCATTTTTTAGAACGTTGAGCAGGCCATTTATTTTAGGTAGCTCTGGACTAGTGGGGTTCCCGGAGAATTCATTCAAAGATAGGGATCCGGTGCCCCTTATTTTATTTTAATTTTTTTTTGACAAGGCAAATCAGATAGAATTCAATTATAGTTGGCAACATTAACTTGTCTCGAAACTAGAAATCGTTGGTACAAAAATAAAATGTGCATGGTCACAGTTTTTTTTTTTTCAATATTGACTTGGTATATTCTTATATCGGTTCCATTATTGTTATATTTTCTTACTGAAACAATACATTCATTTTATATTTTCCTTTTGTTTGCATTCAATGTCCATAAATTGATCTTTGTCATATGCATTAGTTTATATAATCGTCATTCATTCTTTATCGAACTAGTTAAATATGAAACTGTAAAAGAGTAGTAAATAAAATAGTAGATCGAGCAGAAGTTAATTTTCACTTCCAACTTTCCAAAGAATGCAAGCTAAAAAAGTCTGATTTTATGCAAGAAATTTGGCAATTTAAATATCGTTTAAATGTAGAGATGTGTAGTACTTTCGTATAATGTTCTATATGATAACATTTTCTCCACATGGTTGCAAGCAAGCGCACAAAAACAAATCTATTATACATTATTGCATATGGCGTTTCGTTATAACATTGTAGCTTCATATGTTGTATGTCTGGGTCCGATTAGCGATTGCCACCAGGATTGCTTTACATTTCCATCTAAAAGTTTCAGTATATGACAAAAGTGGAGCAACAATTTTCGTCAAAAGAAAGCATAATGAAAAAAGAGCCCATAATCGCAATCTAGGAAGCGAGAGAAGGAAAAAGGTTACAAGAGACGGCAACAATGATCAAATGCAATTCATGCGTCAGCCAATTGAATTCTACCAGTTGAAGAATGCACCAATTTTAAACACTCTCAAACAAACACTACCATCTTGTTTTCCAACAATCAACATCAGATTTACTCAAACCAACAGCAAAAAAAATTTAGAGTTAGATGATTTTGCACAGACTACTTTTTGGGGTCATAAACAAACTTGCACCACCAGTTGCTCATTTCATCAACCTCAGAGTTATTGTTGATCGTGTTCCACATCTGTTTAATGTGAACAGTTTTCATTAAAAGAGTAAAAAATAACTACGAAAATTGTTATTATTCTTTTTATGAGATAATAAAGAGCATACCTGTCTTATCTGGTCAATGGGTGTGTAAGAGTTCGCTAAAGGTGTTTTCTCCTTCAGACGATCTGCTAAGTTACATGGAATAGAGATCCTACATAATATGAGAGAGATGCAATTAGCTCAATTCAAGGTATATAAACAGACAAAAACTAATAAACAGCCATATATTGACTGCAGTTGGACACAGAGAGGATAAAGTTTTCTAAAGTTCAAACTTTCTGTATGCAGAATTTTAATAGCCATTAATTTATACTTATTAAATTTGATAATTCATTTCAATTTTCACTGCGTCTAAAAAGATGTGGACTAGGATTTTCCTGTACCAATACCAGCAGAATAAAAATATATTAATCATTCTGTTATTACTTTTCTGTTTACATGTTTGTTGTTTCAATTCATTATTTTTTCCTTTGAACAAATTTTGGTTAAATGTAAACATAATCTTGGTACATACTCCTTGAGAAGTTGAAAAAACTCAGAAACGCTCTTCAGTTGTTCAGCAATGGGAGAAATTGATCCCTGTGTATGTTGCGACTATTTAGCAAAAAAAACAATTCACTATAACTTAGGATACAGTTTAAATGCTTCCTAATATGAAAGTATTAATTTAGAATTTTCAAGACTAAAAAATGAAAAATGAGGAGAAGAGAGAACTTGCCACTGTATTGCCACTACTTCCGGCCTCGAATACATTAGCCTATCATATAAAAGAACAAGTTGATCTTAGAGTTGATTTGATCATTTAATAATAGACAGCACTGCCATTTGGCCAGTAAACATTTGATCAGTTCTGCAAATACTGTAAACGTAAACATCAACATTTTCCAGATGGAACATATTATTTTCAACTCTGTGTTACTTTCGGTACACAAGCACAGGTTATGCTTGCTTCAAACAAAACTTGTAATAGTGCATGGTGTTCAGTTTAATTTAGTTCAACAATCTGTCTGGAAATTATTTTCAAGATAAAAGTAGATAAATAACAAACATAACCTGCAGAGGTCTCCTAATCAGATAACCCAAACAAATCAAGAAAATAGTGGAGAGAGAAAACTTGCCCCTTGGTTGCTCGATGATCCAGTCTCAAAAATCCTTGCCTATATATAAACAGATGACTAAATTTTATATTTATTTCCACTTTAAGTAGTAAAACAGAAAGTTGCTGAAGAGTACTATTGATTTGAATTCTAGATGAGATTTACTTTTACAATTAACAAGATGGAGAAACTCTTTTTAAACCATTGACCCTAAACCCTAAACCATTGTGGTGTTAAATACAGTTATTATTTACTCCTTTTTATGCTGTTGCCTAAAGTTGGATCCAGCTAAAGCCTATATGCCTGAATGTAATATTCAAGGGACTTCACAAATAACATGTGGATGCATCTCCCATCAAAATGAAAAAGGTCAATAGGACTCGATCTTTGGAATTCAAATTATTTTAATATAAATATAAAAAAATGGAGTTGTAGCATTTTATGGCACAAAAAAACTAAAAGCATGGAATAACCCTCTATTTTTTTTAACAAATAGGTGGTACTTGTGCATTTTTGTAGTATATGATTCCTACATGAGTCCTAATAAAGTTGGCTAAGCTTTGATGTGCACAGTTATGGACATTAGGGCAAATACATATAAAGTCCTGAATGGTATATTCACATTGCTAGCACCGCATGAGTGATGAAATTGGCATATACACAATGTTGTTACAAGAAACAAGAGTGAATATGTAAAATGTAGAGAAACATTGTCAGATCACCTTCTTTCGAGGATTCTCAGTGTTCATCACAACAGATGTGAAGCTAGATTCAGGAATATTCTGAAACCTGCATAATTTTATCATCAGTTACATGAAGCATCACTTAAGGAGTCAGATAGCTGCAAAGGATATCGACATTCATAAAGCTATATTGCAAGGATTCAGTTATCTAAAGTGGCAATTATTTCGGTTTGCTCTCTTCTTTCATTTATGAAAACGAGATGGATCAAGCAAACAACAATTATAATCCCGTTTTAAAATGGACTTTGCCCCAAAAAATACTTATTCCCCCAAAAATTGCAGTGTCCAACACTATTTCTCAAATTCAATTTCCTCAGGACTGATCTTTTCCATTAAAGTTCCAACATTTCTGTGTAGCACAATAGGGCCCCAGTAACCAATATCCAATGGTTATATAAATAGTCAGCAATCATTATTCATTACTACTTTAAATGTTTAGACAAAAAGTAAATATTTTCAAGGAATATATTAAATCCTAAGAAAGTTTGTAGATCTACTTGATTTCAAACTTGAATTAATCTACCTTGCATGCTGGGGCAGCACAGACTTCATCTTTGATGCAGGGTAAGGTACTTCTGGGCTACAATTTAGACCCCAAAAAAATAATAATAATAATAAAAAAAACAACATCAACACTTTAAAAGGACAATATATCAAATTCTTGGAAAATAATTAGGCCTCCTAAAATCAAACTGCCATTTATCTGCCTTTCACATGAGATGCTAAAGATACCATCGTCAGTGCAGATAAGCACTCCAGGGCTTCAATAAGATCTTAAAAATCTAGGACATTTGAATAAAATAAACAAATAAATATTACATTAACCAGAAATTACATTTAAAATTATATCCTCACCTTATAGGGAGCAGATTGCGCTGTTGACTGGATAGATGAGGTAGATGATTTATTCTTGATGAAGGGACTCCACGAGTACCATGAGGAACCCTTCCTGACGAAGGGGACATCATAGCATTGTGAGGAACACTTATTCCTGAAGAAGGTAACAATGGAGAACTTCTAGAAACCCTTATTTCTGATGAAGAGAACTTTGGACTGCTGCAAGGAACATTTATTCCTGGCGAAGGGAACATTGGATTGCTGCAGGGAACCCTTGATTCTGACAAATGGAGCATTGAAGAACTGGGAACACTTATTTCTGACAAAGGGAACAGTGAAGCACTGAAAGGCACATTTAATCCTGATGAAGTGAACATTGGAGCACTGTAAGGAACCCTTGTTCCTGGTGAGGGGAGCATTGTAGCACAGAAAGGTACACTGATTCCTGGTGAAGGGGACATTGGATTAATGCGGGGAACCCTTGGTTCTGAGGAATGAAACAATGGATTACTGGAAGGAACACAAATTCCTGATGAAGAGAACATTGAAGTACTACTAGGAACACTTATTCCTGACAAAGGGAACATTGGTTCCATGCAGGGAACCCTTGCTGATGAAGGGAGCATTGAAGCATTGTAATAGTCACTCATTCCTGATGAAAGGAATGTTGGATCGCTGTTAGGAACCATTGTTCCTGATGAAGGGAGCATTGAAGCATTGTAATAGTCACTCATTCCTGATGAAAGGAATGTTGGATCACTGTTAGGAACCATTGTTCCCAATGAAGGGAGCATTGAAGCACTGGCATATTCACTTATTCCTGAGAACATAGGATCACTGTCAGGAACCCTTGTTCCTGATGAAGGGAGCATTGAAGCACTGACATAATCACCTGTTCCTGATGAAGGGAACATTGGATCACTGTCAGGAACCATCGTTCCTGATAAAGGGAGAATTGAAGCACTGCCGTAATCACTTACACCTGATGAAGGGAGCATTGTAGCACTGGAAACACTTGTTCCTAATGAAAGGGGCATTGGATCAAAACGGGGAACACCTGTTCCTGAGGAATGGAACATTGGAACACTGCAACCAATAATCACAGACTATTAGAGGCTTAAACACTTGACGAGTAAAAATCTTTGGGCTTGTTTGGATGGTATGGGAATTTGAGGAATTTCTAATTCCTAGGCATAAATTTATTATAAACAATTCAAATTCTTCACAAAGTTATACACTTCCCAATAAATTTATGCCTAGAAATTGGAAATTCTCCAAATTCCCCAAATTCCTAAGCGATCCAAACAGCCCCTTTATGATAGAAAGTTTGCCAACCAGGAACTTGATTTCAACTCTTGAAATAAAAACACACAAGCATGTAATTTGCCAACATTTTGTGTTATAACATAACCTTTCTATACCTTGCCGGCGAAG
Organism: Rhynchospora pubera; assembly: GCA_028095005.1. NCBI lineage: Eukaryota > Viridiplantae > Streptophyta > Magnoliopsida > Poales > Cyperaceae > Rhynchospora > Rhynchospora pubera. Next base: position 20,779,765 of record CM051463.1, read on the forward strand.
AGATTCCCAATAGTGAGAAAAGCGACACACGATTCGGGCGCGGCATTGTTGGTGAGAAGGATGAAAACTGAGACCTGCATTGAACAATTAGCATTACCCCCAATTCCCTTTCAAAATTGAAAGACAACAACTTATAAAACACTCGGAGAATAAGAAAATAGACCAGATCTACAAAGTATTCGCTTGTCTATAAAAAAAACCATTTTATTTATATATTAACTTTAATAATTATTTGTTTACATAAAACTTATATTTGGAGGAAAAACTTAAAAGTAGTTCTACAAATTATTCATTGAATACCATATAAATTTGCATTGTTTCTACTTCCATTGATTGTCTATTAATTTTGCCACCCAAAAGTTACCATCGTTAAAAACAGAACATAGCAGGACAAAGGCTATCAAACAACATTGCATGCACAAGTCCTAGATTTTAATTGTAACCTCAAAATTTTTTTATTGAAGAAAAAGCTAGGGTAGATCTACAAGCTTATTACAACTAATAAAAAAATTGCATGCCTTAGTTTTTTTAATTCTTATATAATTTATTCCTTCTTTTAATTACCTTAGTGAGGAGAAGTCTTCCCAACGAGGAGCTGAAGGAGGAGCCATCTCTGACGGAGGGACAGCGGAAACATCAGTGCTACAACACAGAAAGATTTACCATAGGAAGAATTGTCAATTTCTGCTGAAATACTGTGCACAGAAAAAGATCGGAACAAAACTAACAAATTTTCACAGAATTTGATATAGATCTCAGAAACAAAAACAACTTTCATTAGAAACGCAATGATGACACTTACAAATCATCCCATTGAATTGCATTCCCATAATCATCCAACATGGTATACTTTCTTTCGTGTTGTGTTGAGCTCGGGATCTGATATGGCGATGCCATAATCTCTCTTTCCTATAAGCAAAAGGAAAAAATAAGAAAAGCTCCACGCTCTCTCCTCTCTCAAAGCAAAAGGAAAAGATAAGACAGAAAAAAATTAGTAGCGACTAATGCTTTCTTGTTTCCAATTTTGGTGACCTGTGAAATAAATTAGGGAATTTTATTTAGGAAAGGTAGGGCAAGGTAAGTACAGTGGGCTTGTGTTTTTGTCACCGTAAAAGGTCATTTGGGGTGGGGAACACAGGAAGTTCGAGGGTTTCTAAAAAGGCCCCTCTATCCAAATAACACGTCCACTGTTGGATTTTATAAAAGCGTTTATTGTTGTTCTAGATCCAAAGGTGTAATGTTTTTTTGGATGTAGAACAACACCTTGTGGGCCTAAATCCATGCTGTAGCGTTTTCGCTCTACAGTACCTTTTTTCATGGAATAGGTCAAGTCTCAAAATTGTTCTTTTAATTGACTTAAATTTTGAGTTAGACCAATCAGATAAGCTATATTGGCAGTAAATTTAGTTGAAAACCATGACAACTGACATCAAAACTTGCTAAATTTGAAAAATTAAAATTATAGATGTCTTCGTCACTTAAATAAGTTGTTAATCATATTTGCTGAAATGTGAAATCATTTGATTGCCAATCAAAGCTGAATAAAACCAAATTTTAATTTTTAACATCACTTCATGGATCTGTACAAAAAATTATATACAACCTAGTTGATGACGAACATGTCTAAAATTTTAACTTATTGATTGTGTTCTCTTATTGGGTTTCTTTTCTAGCCTACCCCAACTTGCATGGGACAAAAGGCTTAGTTGTTGTTGTTGTTGTTGTTGTATTGATTCCCACAAGTTTGTTTGTCAGTTGTCAAGCACACCCATGCCAATGTGTCCTATTAGTTTATTCATTATGTATAAGGACAACACTTCAGTGACATGTAACATGCAGGCATGACTAGTGGTAAAAATCATCCATTTATTAGAAGTAAAGAAACAAAATGATGTTTGAAGAGATATTGTGCGAAGACGCTAGACATTCAAGCAGTATTAAAACAATATGCTAGCAATCAATTTTGCTCAATTGAAGGAAATTGAACTATTTTTTAATTTGTATATAGCATGTTAAAATGGAAAAATTATAGATCCTGGAATTATAAATCAAATAAAAAGGAAAGCAAAAGCATCCAGTGGCACAAAATTGGACCAAATTTTGAACGCTTGTAAAAGGAATAAGGATGCTATGAATGTGCCAAAATGTTCTCAATTAATAAATCAAAATCATTAAAAATTCAAATCATTCAGTAAACGCTAAATCATGCAGAAAATCTTATCATTTTTTATAGTACGACATATGTATCACAAATGATCCAACAAAGTTTGACTTCTTATTTCAGTTTTATTATTGAAGAGCATCAAGATTTTTGAGATTAAAAATTTCTCAAAGGAACCTAACCACACATTCTAAACTCTTTTTTTTTTTTCATTACCGTCAACAAAAACTGCAGCCCAACATACTCCGATGCTATACTTTAAAACTCATCCAGTCAAAAATTTAACTCACGAGGACTTAAAACTATGACCTTCACCTCCATAAGAGTTGGTCAGGCCACTGAGGAACTAGTGTTTTTGTTTCTTTCAACAGTATATATTTAGAAAAGAACTAATTTACATCTATTTAAATTCAAACCCAGGGATTTGTATTCAATATCATTACCACATTAATATGCTAAGAAGAGAAATCATACAACTGAAACAAGAGAAAATCAAACCTGTAAATTGCCTCTTAGATATTTTTGTAGAATATAAAGCACTGTCGTTGCTTTCCTTATTCATAACGTGTACAATGGAGAACTTGTTAATACTCGTGGGCTTCGTAATGTTGTCAAGGATAGTCTATTGTAAAATTAGAAGGCAATGATTTAAACAAATTGTGATGCAGAGCAGATAGCTAGTGAATATATGGTCCAGATGGACCAGAAAAAGAAAGGAAGGGTGCATAATAAAGAAAGGAAGGCTTAGTTATTTTAGTAGCGGCAGTTATTTTATTTCTAGCAGTTATTTTCTAGCAGTTATTTTTCTAGCAGTTAATATAGACAAAACCAACCCTCTTAAGAGGGATGTATCTTAAGAGAATTCTAATTGTGTCTAATGTGTTTTTTTTCTCTGGCGAGAGAAAACAACTATCTCACACTACTCACTGCGTCAAATTGTGTATAATTGAGTTAAGTTAAAGCAGTTATCCAAGAATTTTCAATGAAAATCATTTCAACTTTAAAAACATAATATTAAAAAAAAATTAAAACATAATGAAATATTAGAAAAGTGAATAAAAGCTAAAAGATATGAAACCTTTTGGCATTCTCTGCTTCAGCTATCATTTCCAGAAGCATCTGTAAATAGCCTATTGTTTTGTACAAATCAATATAGAAGGAAAATTCAAACAACAGCAGTTATTTATAAAGGAACTTTCAAGCAAGATAAAATAATAAAAAATATTAGACAGTGTTACTCACTTCTCTTTCTCAAACTCATGGGCTTCTGTATTTGAAACAAGTCAAGCAACTCCATAATGTCCTTTATATTCCTGAATAGAAATAAATTCAGGAATAATGCAGGAAGGCGTTGATTAATGGAAATGTTCCCCAAGGACAGAATGCTCCCTACATTTATAAAGTGACCTACATTTGTCAATAGAAATGTGCAAGTCAATCAAGGTAACCAGTACAGCTCCATTCTGCACCAAGACCATTCGTCAATATTGCAGGAGAAAAATTTCTATTCAAAAAGTGCTGCTCCCTACGTCAGGGAGCATCCAGAAAACTATTGTTCCACGCAAATATCAAATCATTTGATATGTGCCCCATGGATGGGCAGTGACCAACAATTTTGTGAAGTTTACATAATAAAAAAAAAAGTTATTAAAAAAACAAGAAAATATGCAAGTTTTATACTGGCTCAAAGTGCCCCAGCCTACTTTTATACTTAGGTGTGTCATATCAGTATTTATGCAAGTCTTGCAATTTGTTAGGCTAGAAAGCATTGATTTGTGAGATTAGTGCTACATGAATGTACACCATGTTTATCAGTTTCGAAAAAAAGGAAAAGGGTTTAAAAACAAAAAGTCATAAGTTCTGAAACCTGGACTATGACTAAGCAAAGAAATTTTTGCATGAGAAAGTACAAAAAGGCTTTACAATAGTTACTGGACATCATACATAACTAACAAGTAAAAGCATCAAAAGACGAAAACATAGGAAGTAGGATAAATTGGTAAAGGGAAATTAAAAGGAAAGAGAAGAAACTGTTTCCAACCATTAGAAGTTTAGAACAATCAAATAGGCTCCCTGCTCCTTCACTTCTCAGCTCATGATAGCTGTATGGTGACCTCAAGTAACTTCTCCTCGTATTGGTAAATGGAATTAGAAATCCCTGAAGCAATGAAATTGAATTGTTTACTTATTTTGCTTTAAGTCTACCACAGCTAAGCTAATTAGAATTGGTTAATGTAAGATAAACGCAGAAACAAACATTGAAAACATGATAGACAGAATGTTGAGGATGGCAGCTCAGATTCAAAGTGTTAAATAAATTTGTCTAGTAATGGCTATTCCCGGGTCCAGTCCAATAACAGAATTCTGCATCTTCAGAGTACCAAACAGTGGGGATAACCAATTATCATGCTTCTGGCCTAGACCTTTTGAAAATCTAAAGCTTTGTCCACAATGACTAACATCATTCCACAATTCATCAAATCTCAGGCACAAAATAGAAAAAGAATAATTCTATATTATTACAAATATAACAGAAAAATAAACGAAACTACTTGAATACTTCACCTTGATGTTAAAATACACTCCAATTTGCTCCCACTGCAGCCTCTATCCTCGCCATTTTGAAGCTCATTTCTGTTGCCCTTTTCGCCAATCAGTCCATTTTCCCAAATCAAGCACTTCTCCTCTCGTCAACATTCTCAGAGAAGGGACCCAAAGAGACATATCAGAGAATGGAAACGAAAGGAATCCGCGAAAGAGGAAGTAATGCATCGATCGAATGAACCGAGGGTTTAGTCGGTTTACACCGAAACTTTCTCGAGATGATTTTGTTTTTCCTTGACCGAACTAGATCGAATCCAATACCGGAGTTTGGAGAAAGAGAGAGAGGCGGAAAAAAGTGTTTCGGTCCGTGCCGGTTAAGTTTCTCTCTCGTTCCTCAACAGTCCGCCAACTTTCTTTGATACCGCTGCTCTTCCACGTGCGTTTCTCTTTTGTTCCACGTCCGTTTCACTTCATTTCCTCTCCGTTCCGATGCTGCTCTAGATTATGGGATCACTTTCGTTTTCCAGTATGTAAAATATCGTTTTAGTAATTTTTTTAAGACATTCGATAGATTTTTTTTTTTTGAAGAACAACATTCGATAGATGATCGACTGAACCGTGCCATAATTGGTGCGGAAATTTTATTAAGAGATAAACTTTTAGTTTAGTTGTGATATGATATAGCATGTGCAATGTTGTATATATTCTTGTTGAACATTATTTTAACTTTCGATTCTTCAGTATTACCGTTTTATCTTTTCTTTTTATATTTTCTGTTTGTGTGTGTTTTTCTTGCACCGTGAACCTGGTTTTTAATTCTAGTTAAGATAAGATAAAAGCGTCGAATTGGGCATCTGTCTAAAAGGCGTGTATATGTATTTGGCAAATTTCTAGAATTAAATTTTGTTATCGGACTTAAATTTAGATCGTTCATTTAGAATTATGAAAAAGAGATAATGATCAAAATTATAGTCAGGTTTAAAGTTTTTGTCCACCATAGAATTACCATATTTTTTTTATTAGTTGCGAGCGGATCAGTATTAAATTATGTCAAACAGAGTCGATTATTTTATTCATACACTAATTAATAAAATTTTAACTTTTGGTTCTTTGGTACACATATCATAGCAATTATATGAATACAAGAAATTGTAAGATTTAAACTTTGGTTCAGTGAAATCAAGAGAGAAACAAATTAATAAATTTTGACTTACATTCTTAATATATACTGAAATAAAGCAAAAAAAAAATTATTACTTTTTTTATATGAGTAATGTATGATATATAGGAAAAAAAATCAAATCAACTAAATTTGTTACTTACTAGAGCAAAATAATTAATTCAAAATTTAATTTCAAAAGCACTGAGTATTTAGAAAAATATAAGAATAATGGCACAACTAAAAATAATAGCATTGAGTATTCACATCAATTAAAATATCCTAATACAATAAAATTGTAGTGTTTCTCTATTCTTTCTCCTCTCTCAACGCACAACTCAGAATAACAAAAAATTACATATGAAGTGGTGTGATTAAAACTATGATAAAAAAGAATCAGGAATGATAACTGTCATCTGCATTTTTACCATCCCTGTCATCGCTAAATATAAAGTGAATATATACAGAAAATAAAGTTAATATATAGAAGATCTACAAACAAATAAGTGTTGTCATCATTTGTTCAGAATTTTACATGTATATTCAACTTATTTTCATTGAACTTATTTGTTTGTATGTGTTCACTTAGATCGTCTATATGTTCACTTTGTTTGTTGTATATGTTCACTTTATATTTAACAATGGTAGGGATGACAAATCTGTAGTTGGCGGTAATCAATTTCCAAAAACAATCAAACGTACTTTGGACACTCATTCAACTTCCCAATTCTTCGTTATTGACTGTTTTTGTCTTTTTCTTCTTTCATATAGATTTACTCTTTTGTTCATTTTTTGCACAGTGGGACCTGGTGCTGGGGGTCAAAATTTTAATGAAGATAGTACGAGATTTGGCACCCGTCGAAAAGTTGTATTACATTATTATTAGTTACAAACAATCCAATATAAAGCCTGTAAAATAGTGACAAATCTTTTATTTTATATTTAAATTAATAACTTTAAGGTATTAGACATTTTTAGGAATAAAGAAAATATACAATTTTTTTTTAGTTCAGTACACCAAGCGATAACAAATTGATAAATTTTGATATACTATTAATTTGATAGTTTTTACTATACTGAAATTAAGTTATAAAATATTATTATTTACAAGAGTAAAGTATGATATATAGAAAATATCATATCAACTAAAAATTTTACTTAATAGTTCGAAAGGATTTTTTTTAAAAAATCTAATTTATTAGTATTGATTTAGCATCAAATCAACTATGCCGGTCATGATTCTTGAACCAAAGTGCAGTTTGGGTTCGATCTCAGTTCATAGATTTGGTCATAGTAGACCATTTTATCCTGGATTTCTATCAAACAAATCTCATAATATTTTTTACAAGATGTAAAAAGAATAAGACAACTCAACTTACATCAACATCCCACTAAAATTTTCTCGATTTACACAATAAACAAATAAATTGAGACTATACTAAGATCTCATATCTTTCCTATCTTTTAACTTTCCTACAAATCCCTGACTAATCCTTCCAATGTTTTCTTCTTAAATTTTCTATAGGCTCATTTCCTGGAGGTTCTTTGTTTTCTTCTTTGAGACTAACCGAGTTTGTTGGCTCTATTCCAGCAAACGATCATTGCCACCTCAAAACCAGAAAAACCCAGGCTGCCGCCGCCACTTCCAGCCATATGCAAAACAGGCCTAAAAATATGCAACGTACAAAAATCAATTAATGAAAATTAGTTCCATTACTTCTCTAATCAATATCACCTGATTGAAATTAACAACAGAAAAGAGGAAAAGTATATATGCTTTATCCCAACAAAAATTAATCATCTGTTGACCAATCCATGAACCACCTGTTAACCATGCCAAGAGATTTTAATAATTCTCACCATTAATATTCATTTTAGGCTAATCTGACTGCTTCTGCCGCTTCGATTCACCAACACCCCCCAGCAGGCCCTCTTCAGAGCTTGTTGGTTTTTGATAGGTCTGCTGGTACATTAAGCTGGAGGCGAGCGCATTCTTTCGTTTTCTGGTATAAGGGTTGTCTGCTTTGGCAAGGTCTTTGCAAGAGTTGGATGAAGATATAGAAGCTCCGAGGTTGGTGAAAGACTTCGATCTACCGTTATAGAATGTTGAGATGCCATGTCTGAGGAAAATATCGGGTATAAAGATAAGCATGCTAAAATGTTAGTTATGATCTAGTAAAGAAAAGATATCACATAAAATTGATACAACATGTATTGATTTTCTTCTTTTTTTTCCCTTGAAAAAATAGTAAAAGTGCCTAAGCCATCTTTCTACTGCAGTTAGGTTGAGAAAAATTGATCTGTTGTACTTCTTTCAAGAAAAAGGACTGATTTGTTGTACTATAACCTTTGCTAGCATATTGAATAAACCACCATGTCAACTATAACCTTACTGATCAAACCACAGAGAAATAATAATCATGAAACCTACCAAAAGCACCAGAGTTCAACCACTACTCAATATTAAAATGTAATTCTGCACCACTAATAGTGAGCTATTCCCTTTTTTTGTTATCCAGCAGAAATGTACTAGAAATAATAATGTTCTCTTGATGAACTCTTTGTATGGAAGCTTGAGTGCAAGCTAAGTTGCTAGGAGCAAGAGTAACTTGTTATGTGGAATTGTAACTAGAATGCATTTATAGAACCCCTTAAGATATGTTTTTTATTATGATTCCTCTACGCATGATAATTTCGACCTACCTTAGCAAACTTGGTTATTGAGAACTAGTCTATAGTGGGTAACATCAAATCTATTTGCCTCATCTATTCATACTGTATGCGATAGCAACACGCAAGTATTTATCGTCGTTTTTGTTTGCGACATGGTTTCTCTTTTATTTTATTCTTTTACCTTTTTCATTCAGACATCAACATAAATTCAAAAGACATGAGGTTTAACTACTGCAATCCTTTTAGTAATTCTCCTCTAGAATAAAAGTTACAATTATGTATAAATATTTGATAATATCTTCAATTTTATCTTTAATTTTGTTAAAAGGATAAATGCATACAATTTTAATAAGGTCCAACAATTAACTTTTAGTTTGAATTTCATCTGCCAGTCAATTAGATCCTACAAACATAAATTCAGGTTTCGTCCCTAATGTTCTCTCTTATTGAATATTGAACTACTGGGATCGCATTTGATTAATATATAGATAGAACAAAGTAATTAGCTGAACTTTAGAAACATACTTCAATACATAATATAATATTTAACCGATAAATATATATAGTTCTTACTTATCTGACAGTTGTAAATTTGGAAACATACTTTCAATACATAATATTTTCTTAAAGACTATACTTATCTGACAGTTGTAAATTTGGAAAATATGCATACATATAAATTAATTTAAACAGACTAATCCAATGCTTGATGGCTATGTTGCGATATGATATATTTCCATATTCGGAATCCTATTTCAGTACAGAAAATTCACAAAGTTATTGATTGACGCCAATTATTTCCCAGATTTTAGTTAACTAATCCTCTGCCTCAACATAGACCTTTCAGAACATCCCATTAAATTGATCCACAAAAGCTTTAAATATTTAGATTGTTCAGTCTCTAGTTCTTTTTTTTTTGAAAAAATTGTTCAGTCTCTAGTTAAATGAAATCTATGCCTCTCTAACTGGAGATACTCCTAACGGTCTACCCAGAGAAAAGCACAGCCACTTGTACAAGGTACATTTCCAATTACGCCCCTGATTTTACAAGAAATACCAACCACATAAAAATAATAAATAGTACCTGATAGGGAGAGACTCCTCAAGCGCATTCAAAGCACTAAGCGGTTCCTTATACGAGCTCTGAACCTCGTCGGACTCCTCACACTGCGATCCCAATCCAACGGCCGAGATGCTATCGCTGTCCTTCCCAATAGACGACGAAGAGGAAGAGCTACACTCTCCAGCGCCATTCGCGACCACACCACGCGCCACAAGAGCCGCGTTGCAACCAATCCTGCTCTCGACTCCGACCTTCTCTCCTTCTGTGCAGCGCAGCGCAGCAATCGACATCCGTACGACCTGAAGAGAACGACGGAGAGAGAGAGAGAGGAAATTAAATGAGAAGAAGCGCAATTTATAATGGAGAGAAGATAATTAGATAAGTAGATAATAATAATAACAATGTAAAAAGAAAAGAAGAAAAAAGACGGAGGAGGGAAGGGAGAGTGGTTGAGTCTGGAGAAATGCTGGAAGGATAATTACAGTTGTTAATTAGTTTGAGTGCGGGAAATGAAAAAGGATTAGGATAGAAGCGCCAAAAGCCAATGATGCTATCTCTTTCTTAATTTCAGTCCGTTTGTCTCGTCTACCGTGAATGTATTTAAAGGTAGAAGAAATTTTAGATATATCCAGATAATTATGACGCAGGGAATTCAAAATGGGAATGCGTTTTCGACCTTTCGTTCTGTCTCTGTGAATGCAGATAATGAGAGATTGGTTTTGTCATTTTGAATATTATTAATTAATAGGGTGAATTGCTTTGGTTTATTTGCTCTCCAAAATCAATGTTGAAATTAAATGATATTTCAAATTTGTAATATTTTTATTTTAAAATATTTAAACTTGCTATTTTATTAATGAAATATTTGTTAGCATTCGGATTTTAATTTAATGAGTAATTTATTTATTAATTTTCTACCTAATCGAATTTTGTTTTAACAATTTTAACAAGATAGATATCATTTTGCATCTCACAATTTTTACTCTACTCACTCTTACATCTTGATCGTTAATCAACAACAGCCCTAACTGATTTTTTTTTATTTAAATTTGATTTCATCAAAATGAGTAAACTATATTAGATATGACTTCCAAAATGTCAAAAAAAAAAAAGGAATACTTATTCATGAAAAAAGTCGTTATTTTTTTATAAATTATTTATTAAAGTAATTCGCTATAGAGTTATGTTTCGTATGGGAATAAAATTTAGAGAAAGTGATAAAACGTTTGGTAGGAGGATAAGAACTAGAATAAATGTCCAACTCTTGAGTTATCTCTTTTTCCAAATTATTTTATTATCCCGACTCTTTTTTCTTAAGATAATTATCCCAACTCTTTTTATTTTTTATTATCTGACTTAAATTTCCTTTATGTGAAGTATATACTTTTTCAATTAACTTAGACCCTTTGTGCATAATTAGTGGATGATAATTTGATCACAACTTTAATGAAGTGGCTTTTCCGTTTGCATGAGTAAATGAATTTTGTGTTTTTTCCCCTATATTTGTTGTACAAATGCGTTCATTGAAGGCGTGAACATAGTTGCGAACTATACTGAATGTCTACTAAGATTCTGCCGAAAATAATAATTGAGATTTTAGATGAAACTAAATACACTTTAAGAAGAGAAATTAATATTTCTTCACCTATTTTATGTTAAAAGAACTCATTTCTTTTAGCAAATCTGTAACTGATCTAGATGAACATACGTTTAGAATATTCGATTCTCTTTCGGTACGCATACCTCAAGATGAGACCTCTCATGTTTGACTGCACACAACTCAGACAGTACAAAGGTTCATATTGCCCTGGTCAAATGTGTCAGATCCAAGTAGAATCCCTTTCGTCCACTAGATGCGACGTAGCAGCTCCTCATACTTGTAATCTATAGTATAATATAATCCGCGTGTTTTTTTTGCGCGGATTTTAAAGCAACCGTTCGCGATATTGAGTACACTTTGTCCCTTCAGCGATTTTTTCAGAATTTTGTGGCAAATTACCATATAACTTTGTATGTGTCAGATAATATCTGACCGGTAGAGACCCGTTACACCAAAATATATGAAGTTACAATCGCATCCTCTTTCCCTTAGTTTCTGCACCCTTTCTTTCTCTGCACCCTTTCTTTCTCATCATCGTTTTCTAGGTTTTCCTTCACCTCTCTTCCCTTCCCTCTGTACAACGCCGCTCTCTTGCCTCTCTCCATCGCTTCCCAAGCCCCTCTCTATGATCTCTTGCATCTCGCGCTTTCAGATCGATCTTTCACCATCGTCGCTCTCTCTTTTTTCTGTTCGATCCCGACCGCGCTTTTCATAGTCTCTTAATTGATTGCAACTTTCAGGTTTGCAAGCTTTTTCTTTTGACATTTCATTGCTTCTATCGGTTTATTGAGGCTTGATTTTGTGTATTCAACTTCAGATATTTTATTTGTTTGATTAGGTACTTTTGCGATTTTACCTTTGCAATTTTATAGCTCCTGAGCCCTTCTCGCGATCAATGGGAGATGCACAAATCACAAGTTTGTGAAGTTTTTTTTTCGTTTAATTTTTTTTTCTGTTTTCTTCAAGTATATACTTTAATTATAATTTTGTGTCAAATTTTTACTTGGAAAAATTTTCTTAATATTTCATGAAGTCCTTTGATTGAATCACTACTCATTAGTTTAATTTTGTAGCAATATATTAAATTCTATTTTCTGGAGAAATTTAGATAGGTCATGGTTGTACCGGTGATGGGGGCAAATTTGAAATCATATTACAATTGCAATCAATGGATATAGAAATTATTAATTTCTTGAGATTGCAAACATTAAAGATATTCATGGCATTCAATGGATTAAGCAGCATTATATTTGTAATCATTCACTTAATTGATGGCGAGGCACATATGTATACTGAATTTAATAGGCCATTTTTTGCTGAGAGATTGTCCCAAATTTGATTTGAAATTATATTTTTATCATATATTTTTCATTAATTGCAGTTTGTATCTTATTTCCCTAGGCATTATCAACAGGAATCAAGTTTGTCCTAATTCAGTTTCCTTCTATTTCTATGTCATTAAACTCTGTCTTCAATTTTTTTTTTGAAATACAATCTTAATTATGGCATTTAATGGTGGTCAGTTTTGAAATGTGTACGCCTAATGTAAAGGAATAAATGGTTGTCAGTTTTAATGTTGGTCAGTTTCCTTTCTATCTTATACTGGTAAAATAATAAATCAGTATAATTTATGTTTCTTAAATTATTTTTCATAACAAATAAGACAAGAACTATGCAGTAGCCGCTCATTTGGCCTTTTCACCTAATCCTCTGCCAATACCACCCTACACGTGGCTCTCCTTCTTCCTGTCCATTGCCTCCTCATTATGCCAACACCAGGGCACGATCCTAACCCCCTGTCTCTCCTTCTTTTTCTCCGTTAACTCCAATGAAGAATCAACAAGATAGCGACATATTCAAATCCTGGTGAAGGGGTTTTTGACAAGGCAAGGTTTTATATTTATTCTAAACAGTTTTGTTTATTACAAAATTATTTCTTCTTGATTCTTCCTTTCTATTAAACTCTTAAAATATTTTTATCAGGACGAGGCCTATGATGTGATATATAAGGTTTGTTGGAGAACACAATTCTTGAATGGTTGGGCTTTGCAGCCTCAAGAGAGATCATTTACACTGAACTAGATCTTATCAATTCTTACTGTAAAATTTTTCAAGATCTTAATAATAATTTTGCATCTATTTTATAGGGCTTAGGTTTCCATGGTTTGCATCTAAAAATACTAACAATAGATATTGACGATCCACCACGACAGTTGGATGGAGAACTTCACTCTACTTGCCACGACCAATCAAATCATCCTTTGCCAAATTATGTTCATTGTGCTTTGTCCGTCGTCGAGGAGGACAAGATAGAAGGTGGCTTATAGGCCCGCCATCTGGAAATGCCACTGAGTTCTCTGGTATTACCTCACCGAATCTCATTTCGTAAGATTAGTTTTTATTTATTCGTCAATATTTTTTCGCTAATATTCGTTCATACCAAAACCAATTCTTAACGTGGTCCTCTCTTCTTTTGCTGCTACTGGAGTCTTACCACATTTACTTTGATATTATCTCAAGTTAGCACATCCCAGAATCAATAAAGTAAATATTTGCAACCAAATTGTTCATCCTCAGAAGGAGAGGTGCAAAAAATTTCAGAGAAAGTTGTAATCACCTTCAGAATTTAACATAAAGGACATCTAGATATGTTCGTTTAGCTTGGTTGATTTTACGTAATTTATTTTAGATCTCAATTTGTATTATTCTATTATAGTTATCCTTAATTGTGTGTTTGGTCAAGGAAGCTTTTGTCACAGTGCTTTATAATTAGGCCCAATTTAAAAATCTCAATTCTCTATTTTTTTAATCGTGGAAATCCATTGCAATTTCTAGAATACCATTTTGAGTACAGTGCAATTATTTCTAATTATTTGCCATATATACCAGCAAACAAGAACTTGAATTCACAAGGATGAATATTGTACATAATGCCACAATTCACACTTTGTTAGCTCAGTTAATGTGATATCCCACTTAAGTATAATTCATTACGTATGCTGTTCAAATGATTTTAACGTGGACACTTTAATTTACTCATCTCTATATGGAATTTTGTTCAAATGATGGGAAGTTGGAAAATACAGGAAGGCAATTTTTGTAATTTGTTTCTGAACTAGCGATTCATGTATCGTTAGTAACAATTTAAATTTCAAATAGAATTTCAACAAGTATAATGAAGGGGGATAAAAAATACAAACTGAGGGCAAAATGGATAAATATTTGTTTTACTGGAGTTCTTTTTCTTAAATTATGAAATAAAAAATAATCAATTTCATAATTTTTAGGGGTGTTTCCTCATGTTTTGAAGATGCGAACCAATTTTTGTCTTTAGATGCACAATTTCTTTTCTGATTACTTGCCTATAATTGTTTCCATCTGATATTGTTGTCAGATTTCATTCAATTTATCAAGATTGATTTTGCAGTTACCTATTTTATTATAGGTTCTATGCTGACAAGAAGGACTTAAAAAATCTGAGGTTGCTAAACGTAGTACAGAGCTACAGAGGATTCAAACATATGTAAGAAGGCTCCAAATTACAAATAAGAAACATCTACCCTATATCAGTTTTACTTTAGCTACCCTATCTTGGGTTTTGTTGGTTTAAACTATTACTGCTCTACTTGTGTATATTTACTATCCTGAATAGTCATTTAACTTTTGATAATTTTCATATTTTGAAGATATATTCAATCAAATACCTACATACTGTAAATTCAATGATTGTAAGAATCGATTCATAAACTATGTTAATGGCTTGAGGATTTTGGAGGGTTTTTAATGTCCTCTTTTATTATTGTCATAGCTATCAGATTGAATAAATGAAAACGTAATATTCGACATTACTGCCCTGAAGGTTTAAGTTGTTTAATTCCCTTTTATTTTGTTATTACTTTCGTGTGCATGGCATATTTCTTCTGAACTGTGTTTATATTTTACTTGAAAATTTACATTGCAGAGGTCTCAGATTAAGGGATCCTAATTTTAATAAAGATCACGAGGCCCATATAGTAGTGGATTTTGACACTTTATGCAGCACCGCAATTGAACATTTTGAGTTTATTTAATATATGTACTAAATAATTAAGAAATAGGCAGTAAATAATGAAATGCATAAATTAAGGAATAAACTGGATGAGCACTCGAGTAACAAAAAAAAATTCACATTAAATAGTTCAAGAGATATGCTAAAATCAATCGCGACTACAGATGAGATTGTCAGCTACAATCAAATCTAAATTTACGAGATTCTAATAGTCGATCCGAACCGTTCAATGTGTTTTCCATATTGAAATATCATTGGAGACAAAAATATTATATTTTTCTGAAATTTTTTAGTATTTGCTTGGTATTTTACAAAATTCTTAATCTAAACAAATTCTGGACCCTTCTATGATTTTTAAAAATCTCAAAAAAATAGTAAATAAAATAAAAAAATGTAAAATTTGGTCTTCAATGATATTTCAATATGGAAAACACATTAAACGGTTCAAATTAGCCATTAGAACCTCAAAAGTTGAAATATAATCGTAGCTGACGGTCCATCCGTTAGTCGTGGCTGATTTTAGCCTATCTCATAGTTCAAACCCTAAACTACGTAAAGATTACTATATCGAGCGAAGCTCGATTTCCATCCCTAGTTTTTTATTAATGAAAGATTAGTAGTATATAGCATTCAGATTTCTTTTCATGAGTAGTTTATTTTATTAATTTTCACTCCAATTGAATTTTGATTTAACAATTTAAAAAAGATATCATTTTGCATCTTACAATTTTACTCTGCTCACTCTAAAATCTTGATCGTTAATCGACATAGCACTAATTGAGATATGATCGATATTTGATTTGGTCAAAATGTGTAAACTAGATTAGATATGACTTCCAAAATGTCGAGGAACGAAAAGCAATACTTATTCAAAAGAGTCGTCGTCAATTTTTTAAATATTTTATTTAAATAAATCGTTATAAAGTTATGTTTCTAACGGAAAAATTTGGATATAAAGAGAAAAAATTTGGTAGGACTGGTCGTGTTTTTTAAAATTACATGATATGAGCGTGTTAGTACAATACTCATGTGTGTTGACACGACACGACACAACACAACATGTTTATGGAATTAGCACGACATGTGTGTCGGCGTGTCGTAGCAAAGTCCTCTCGACATTGACACGTCTTAATAGGACACAAGTTGACATGTGACATGACACGAAAAAATTTAATATTATTTAGAATTTAATAAATTATATTGAGTTTAGATTATAAATTTAATAACTTTTATTCAATCATTAATTTTATTTTAATATATGAAGTTAGCATAAATTTCAACAATTTATTATATTTTTTATATTTTAAAAATTATTTAAGTAACTATTATTCAATCTCTAATTTGGAAAGAGAAAATAATGTATAACACATGATTTAACTCTAATGTCGTTATTTTAAAATACGTTACATCCACTAGGAAAGAAAAAAGTTTAATTAAATATATAAACTACTCCCAACATAAGATCGCTTAACATTGCTCATCACTACACTTGATCTTAGCCAAAAGGCCGAGAAAGGTACATCGCACTTCCAGATCGGATTAATTGGAGATGGACCAATCATGGCAGATACACGGTTGCCTCAACTTACAAAGCTCTCATTTTTGCTGGCAAAGTGCTCAGTCCCCTGCAATTCCTGTGGAAGATTAAGGTTCCTCCGTCTATAAAGCTTTTCTTAGTTCTCTTGCCACATGGAAGGCTGTTAACTCAAGACCAACTTAAAGGAGGAATATTCCAAGTACTCAGGGATGTGTGTTGTGTGCACAGGCAGTGTGTGAAACTGCAAGCCATCTTTTCTTCGACTGTGCCTTTTCTGGACAATTATGGTTTGCTCTTGGCTTACCCAAGCAGGATCAGGTCTTAACACTCTTACCAGTCTGCAGGATAGACTCCTTGCTCTCTTTGATGCTGCTAACAATTCTAGTAAAAAAAAAAAAAACGACTTTTGCAACTGCTTTATGGGGTCTCTGGCTTGAGAGAAATAACAGAATTTTTCGTAATCAGAGAAGACGGCTAGGAGCTATTCATCACTGGATTGTCAGCGAGTTAACCATCTTCATGAGATACTCCTAGCCTTTTCTTACCTTTCTGTCTTTTCTGTTTTGTCCTCTACATTCCTGTTCTTCTTTCTTTCTTTCCCTCTTTTTTTTTCTTTTCTTTTTTACGTAGCCGCTACCTAACTTGTCAAAAAAAAAAAAAAAACATTGCTCATCACTAGTTCACTACCCAGTCTTTCAAACAAAAATTCACTTTTCACTTTCCTTTATAAAACCACTTTCCACAATTTTTACTTTTCTGAAAATTTCCTTTTAAGTGAAGTAATACTTTATCAGTTAACTTAAGCGCTTGATTCTAGTGCATAATTAGTGTGTGATAATTTGATCGCAACTTTCATGAGCAGGAGTGGCTTCTTCTATTTTTCCCTCATTAACTTTGTAAATTTTCTGCCCTTTATTAGTTCTACAAATACATTTATCGAAGGCATGGACCACAAAAATAAACGCCTAGTAGCAAATAGACCAAAGAAGATCATGTTACAATTGCCTTTGTCATATTTCTACACAATACCATCGTTGCTTTTTGGTGATAGCGATGGCTCTCTTGAAATCTGAGCGGCTCAAAATCCCTCCGGTGCGACTGAAAGTTATTGTTTTTTTTTTTTTTTTTGACAGAAATTTGTTGTTGGACAGACCTCAATGACCAGACATCTTATAATTAAAAAAAATCACATAAATAGTTCGATTTTAGAAACTTCTGATTTTACGTATCCATTTTATAATCCCATCATTTTTCTCTTGCTTTTGGTGGATGATGGGGACCCTTGAGGCCTTGATTCGTTTCTTAGAGAGTCAAGTGACCTCTCATCTAGTCATCTGTTAAACTATTCTTTAACAAGAATCATATGCTACTATAAGTATATCATGATATTTTGTTCTTCAACTTCCTGATCAGGAGTATCAAAGGCCGTCAGCCGTCTATGTCAAATTAATTTCTGTTCATGGTCTGACATGGCATCGCAAAATCATCGGTACCATTTATATTCTTTAATTTCAAGGTAAGCTTCATTAAATGAAATAGTTCATGAACTTCAATAAAAAAAATATTCGAGAAATGCAGTAATTATGTGCGAAAATAAAGTTACCTCCGCTGCATATTGGGGGACTAGAAGTTTATCCGGTATTATATCAATATCCATCTGTTGGAAGCAAACATGATAGATAGTCGGGATGTTCCACATCAAGCGATAACATAACAGAGTTTATGATTTATCTAATGTTTATTGATTAAATTCTCTCTTTAAACATGGTAGATAAAAGTTATTGCAGGATAAAACTATTAAGAATTACAAAAATGGAACATATAGGCACAAAAAAGGCAAAATTCGCAATTGAAACTTACAAAATCAAATATAAAAAAAAGATGTCACGTTCTAGGTATATTCTCATGATGACTAGAGATATCAACCGTTCTCAGTTCAGTAAACGAATCAATTTAATAAGCTCGACGCAGATTAACATGGCCATCAAAATGACAAAATCATCTATATGCATGCATCAACAAATTTTATTATTGAAGTTCTCTTAAAAAAGAAAAACCTGTCAACCAAAAAAACAATCATTACAGCAGGCAAACAAAATATGGTGAATGCACAACTGGAGGTGAAGTGGGGGAAAGGAAAAAAAAAGTTGTCGAAGCTATTCAGTTGTCATTCAGCTCTTGCAATCAAGCCAACAGCCCAAAAGGAACTTAGGTTAAACCTCAATTAAATATTGTACTCTGCCAAAGATAGTGGAAGAAATATTTTGTACAGATGTGGAAAGTTTACCTTAACGAACGATCAGTTGGAATTTTCCCCTACTAAGCAGCCTGCTATAAAAGACGAAATATAATCACAAATAAGATTGGGTTTCAGCAAGACTAGACAAAAGTAATCTAGAACAGAGTTTAATCTCGAGTACATTGGATGCCTGGATTACAGAAAAGAATATATATAGTACTGGTTTAGATCCAAAGTTCAGCAGCATTACCTTGAGAGCAAAGGACGAAAAAATGACCTTTACGTCATCAAAAACTTCAGTTATTGACTTTGCAGCATCGATCTAAAGAAATAATGTACAAGGGTTGAGAAAAATAATTTTCTGATTTTGCAATGTAATCTAGATTCTAGAACACATTTTGGTCATGTACACAGTAAAAATCCATTAATGCTGAAATGCTCTCCACCAGTTGGTGGTGGAAACTGCAAAATATTGATTTGACTACGAGACTGACTCATCTTGCTTGGTTTATAAAAAAAATATAAGTTCATGAACAAGAATTGAATTCAGAACTACACCATCCATATCAATGTCAAATGAGACAACTGTACCAAATTTAGGGTATATAAATTACTGGGGGAAAACCTAATGTACTGACCCACAGTTAAGGACTTTATTAGACAGAAAAAAAAATTATAAGAACTAAGGTATATCTATATTAAACTGTAAGTACATCCTGTGCACATGGATGAAAGCAACAATTTACCTTCTTAACCTTCCCGAGAGAGTCATAGTACTCAACCACAGGCAAGCTTGACTCAACAAAAACCTTGAAACGCTTCCTTATAGTCTCAATATTATCATCAACACGCCCCTTTTTAATTAACAAAACAAATGTTAGCTACTATTATTTGATTGGACATTCTTATTGGCTAACAGAGTAACAGGTAATGAATATGTGGTTCATAAAGTTAAGTTTCACCTGATTACGACCCAAGAGACGCCTCTCCATTTCCTCCTCCAAGCATTCAAAGAACAATACGAATTCAGGAGTTATCCCAGTCTAAATCAGAAAGGAAAATTATCCCAGTCTAAATCAGAAAGGAAAAGAATAAAAAAAAATTCTCACAATAAAATACTAAGCGATAAAATAAAATAAAGTTCTTTTCCTTTTTTTTTTTTTTTTGGAATGGGGTGTTGTTTGACCTTCAAAAATATGTTTGCACACCTCGAAATGTCATGACACCACAGATACATACAAATCAACACTGAACTCCCACCGTTATTCAATTAACATTTTCATGATCAGTATGGTAATATGCACTTGTAAATGCCTGTCTTAAGTCTGAGGACACTTACAACTCTCTCAAAAGCAGCACGGTTTTCTTCATTTCTTGGGAACCCATCAATTAAGAACTTGTCATTTTTACTTTCCAGTATGGCCGTTTGCAAGAGCTTTATTGTTACCTCTGATGGGACAATCTTTCCCTCCTTTATCATGTTTTGGATCATTGTCCTGTAAATAAAAAACAAAAATAAAAAATAACTCAATCATTCTAAAGGTGATGGCACAGTAAAAGCGTTCTGTTTATTTTTCCCATTTGCATAGCACACAGCACAAAATAGATAACAATCTTCTTTACCAAAGGCAATTACTCAAATGCATAGCTGATTCAACCTTTATAGTTAAAAAATAAGATGATTTACTGAAAAAATTAAAATAACTAATTCATCAAATCATTTTTTTCCCTTGTTCATTGAGGGATAGAAACAGTACCCATTTTCAGAGCCAGACTTAATTTCTGCACGAAGAAGATCACCGGCACTAAGATGAGTAAATCCATAGTGTTCAACAATATTCGAACATTGGGTGCCTTTTCCGCTGCCTGGACCACCTGACTTGCACAAGACACAGAACAAATTAGAGTTGCTTTCAATATGGTTTAATGGAGAGCAAAAACAAGAGGCCCTCGTTATCCCCTCTTAAACAAAAAATTAGCATCAATTTACAATAAAAAAAAAGTAGGGATCTGGATTTCCAGGGTAAAAACTGGTTCACACAGTACAGGATCTGAGTTTGCTAATGGTACTTGAGAAATTGATATGTACTAGATTTGATCAAAGCAGTAACCATGTTCTTGAACGAACATATGATATGGATAAATGTTCCAACAAAGTAATTACCTAAAACAAATATAACAGTCACCTTCTTATCACACAAGAGGCTCCTACAAGCTTCCTGCACATGATCATAATTCTTAGCTCTTTACAATATGCTTGCAATGCTTATGGCATATAGGACTGAGAGGGCAGAACAGTTGTATTTACCCTAAATGCAACATAGAAAAAAGTAGTAACATAATAATGTACTATAAGTCTATAACTATAACTACCCATTTACTGGCCAAACACATCTTGATCAGTGATTTAGAATGTGGCCGCATTTTTCATGTTCAGTACAAGACATGCATAATACTGCGCACTGCATAAATAATAACAGTTTTAACAGATTCTAATTACTTTACTATTTTTTTAAAATCTAATAATACATAATATTAAAAAAAAAATTAAGTCCATCAATTAATAAATACTAAATTATATTAGTATTTCATTGCCTTCTTTTGAATTAAACATTCTCAGTTTCTCACAGAGATTATTTAACTTGTATATTTTGAACTATTTTTTAAAGTATACAGCGACATGCACTATCTGCATATTCCACTGCATACCTCATATGTGCTATGAAGTGGCCATCCGCATGCATATTCACTATGCATCCTAAAACATCTGTTTTTGATTGGTACTAAAAGAAGCTTCCTTCTAGAATTATCACAGATAATTTAGTAATATACTGGACTATAACTAAAATAATGGATATTACTGAAAACATTCTTTAAAAAGCAGGTCTTCTGCAAATTGGATGTTCCATTTTACAGAAAAATATATATACTACTGGATTAAATCCAAAGTTCAGGAGCCTACCTTGGGAGCAAAGGATGAAAAAATGACCTTTACATCCTCAAAAACTTCAGTTATTGATTTTGCAGCATCAATCTAAAGGAAAAATGTACAACTTCAGAAACAATCTATATACATGATTCTTCTAATTTTACTAATATATAACAGATTCTGGTACTGTACCAGTAAAATCCCTTAATGCTAAAAGGAGACGCACCAAGTTGTGTGGTGCTAATATTAATTGACTAGCAGACTGATTCAGCTTTCTTGGATCTTGCACAAATGAGTTTTAACTGGCACTTTATTGGGGGGATATGTATTATACTGGTTCAAAGGGTACATATTTCACAAGTTGAAAATGTATCCTTTTGTGAACTCAGTGAAAAAATTTTAAAATTAATTAGTGTGAACTAAGGTTTGTCTGTTTTAACCTATAAGTACGTCTTATACCCACTGATGGAAAACAACAATAAAAGGACAGTACCTTCTTAACCTTCCCCAGAGAGTCGTAGTACTCAACCACAGGCAAGCTTGACTCAACAAAAACCTTGAATCGCTTCCTTATAGTCTCAATATTATCATCAACACGCCCCTTAATAATTATAACAAAACCAAACAATGTTAGCCATTATTATTGGATTGACTATTTTAGTGGCTAACAGGTATAGAATATGTGGTTCAGAAAGTACTGTTCCAGACCTGATTACGACCTAAAAGGCGCTTCTCCATTTCCTCCTCCGAACATTCAAAGAATAATACAAATTCAGGAATTATCCCAGTCTACATCAGAAAGAAAAAAATAGGAAAAAGATTGTCACCATAAAGTACAAAGCAATAAAAGAAAATTAACATTCTTATTTTATTCAAGTCATGACAGCACAGAGACATACAAGTCAGCTCCTAACTCACAACGTTTTTCAATTAATAATTTCATGTTCTGTATGTTGTTCAAAATGCCTTTCTTAAATTTGAAGGCCTGTCTATAAAGGGCGCTTACAACTCTTTCAAAGGCAGCACGGTTTTCTTCATTTCTTGGAAACCCGTCAATTAGGAACTTGTCATTTCCACTTATCAGCATGGCTGTTTGCAAGAGCTTTATTGTCACCTCTGAAGGAACAATCTTTCCTTCCTTTATCATGTTTTGGATCATTGTCCTAAAATATAAGCAACACATAAGACAAAAACATCTTTGACAACCTAAAATAATTGCGAAGAAAAAAACTTTTTTTTGTTTACCTGACTTAGAAATGTTGGCAAGTATAAATCACAAAATAGATAAAAATCGTCTCTACAAAAGACAATTACCAAACTACGTAGCTGGTTGAATTCATTGTGGAGGCTTGTTCAATTCAGATAGTAACAAAATAAAATACTTCACTGGAAAACTGGACATAATTCATCCAATGAATTTTTTATATCATTCTTAGAGGGATAAAAACAGTACCCATTTTCAGATCCAGACTTAATTTCTGCACGAAGAAGATCACCGGCACTAAGATGAGTAAATCCATAGTGTTCAACAATATTGGCACACTGGGTGCCCTTTCCACTGCCTGGACCACCTGCCTTACATGAGACACGTAAGAAATTAGAGGTCTTTTTCACTATGGTTTTATGGAAAGTGTACAAAAGAGGCCATGATTATTCCCTATTAAACCAAATATTAGTATCATTTACAAATACTTTTGCAACAACATATCATTTGGGCCACATTGAAGGACAACAAGCAGAAAAAAAATAGAAATAAGAGAAAATAGAGTTTCAGTATATAAACTGGTTCCTGCCTGCTGCATTTGCTGATGAAACTTGACAAATTAATTTTGTACTGTTGATTGTATAAAGCACCCCAACTTATTTGGGATTAAAGGTTTTGTTGTTGTTGTTGTTGTTGATGATGATGATTTAATCAAAGCTGTAAGCATGCTCTAGTACACAGGTATGATATCAATGAAAAGTTCCGACCAAGTAATTACCTAAAACAAATATAACAGTGACCTTCTTATCAACCAAGAGGTTCCCACAAGCATCCTGCACACCAGCACATAATCACACTTTCTTAGTTTCTCTACAAAATACTTAATGGTAAGCTAATAATATATAGATTTCATAGGGCAGAACAACTGCAATTTTACCCTCAATGCGTCATAGCAACAAGTAGTAAGGTACTGAAATGCTATAAGACTATAACAGTAACTGTAACCACCCATTTACAGGCCAAACACGTTTTGATCAGTGTTTTGAAATGTGGGCACAAGACTATGCATAAAAGTATGCACTGCATATAACAGACTCTAATTTTTTAGTAGACATAAAATTAAGAATCTACTTCCATCAATTTAAAAAAACTGTTAAATGATAATTTTCACTAAATTTTTCAAAAAAAAAAAAATCTATTGACATTGTAAGTTTTAAAAGACTTTTAGGAATAGGCATTGGCATATATATCTGCATATTCTATCACATATGCAGCTGAATACCTCATATATGCACTATGCAGTGGCCAACACGTGTTCATATCGAACACCACACTTAAGAAAAAAACTGTATGTACCTTGTTAATATCAGAAAAGGTTGTAGCTTCAATGACTGTGCCCATAATTAAGAGCTTTTATTACAACTGCCAGGTAGCAAATATCATACTTTCAGTAAGAAGATTAAGCACTAAAATTTTTCACAAAGAGAAAAAGGTAGGAACTAAAATGTACTATAAATTAACGCAATTTACAATTTAAATTCAGGCAACATGATAGTATCTGCTGCGCATATACCAGAGAGTGAGAGCATGTTTATGTATATTCTAGTGTCTTTGTATACAAAAATAAAATGATTCTGACTATCATGATGTAAGGTCATGACAATTGCAGATACCATGCAAATATATTCAATCTGTAACATTTGGATCTAGACGGAGATTATCTCTCCAGTGCATTTCACATATACCAACAGGACCTGAAAAATAGCACATCAGATGTTTGAAACAATGCCCAAGAGTAACGATCACATTGATCTGAGTTTCAATACTAGTAGTAGTATCAGTACCAACTAACAAGTCAGAATTAGCATCAATCAAATTGATCTGAGTTCCATTCACACAGATCTCTACTGTGCTTTAGCAATGGCAACTGCAATAAACAACAACAATAGCGAAATATCTAGGAAAGTACTTTGAAATTAACAAAGAAAGGGAGGAATAAAGCATGAAAACAACAAGTAATTTCCTCCATTGCAAAGAGGAGGGAACCTCTAGAATGAAATTACACGCACCAATAAGAGAATTAAACATGAATAGAGGGTTATTATTAGAACATAAAAGGAACCTACAGAAATCCTGATCAAAGTGGCTCAGATCTAGATCTAGAGAGGGAGAGCAATACCTTCAAACAGGAGAGAGAGAGAGAGAGAGAGAGAGAGAGAGGCAACGGGTGGGGTGTAAAATAAAGGCGCGAATCGAGGTCAAAGCAAACCGTATAAATGACGCCGTGCAACTGTGCAAGCTGGTAGTATACTAGTATGTATGACTGTATGAGTGAGAAAAGGAATAATTAAACGCTGAAAATGAAATACGGAGCATTTTTTCCACGCGGTGGGGAGAGATCACTGGGTCCCACATGGAAGCACTAGACAGTTTAGATCGAGTTGGAACGGTGTCGCCGTGTCGCCCGTCGGTGCACCTTGTGCGTCTTTAGACTTAAAAAGGGGCATATGCGCCAGGGATGAAAACGGAGCGGATTTTATCCGCTCTGATCCGTATCCGAATTCGAAAAATACACGTAATATCTGATCCGTATCCGTATCCGAACATATCCGTATTCGTATTCGTATCCGTCAAAAAAATATGGATGCGGATATGGTTTTGAGTTTTTTGACAATATCCGATCCGTATTCGTATCCGACATGGATATTATCCGTATCCGATAGATATTAATCCGTTTATCCGTATCTTTAACGGCATAAGATGATTAATATAACTACTTATCTACATTAGAGAATACTTTTAATTAGATAATACTTAATTTTTATTAGATAAATTCTCTTACGATAATATTTTCATTTGGACTAGTAACATAAAATTATGTTTATTTTTTATTATTGAGACGAGATAACAACAATAAAATTAATTTTTTTCTTTAATCATGATGATTACATATGATTAATATACCATTTAAATATATGATGACAATTAAGGTAACATGATATGATTTGACATTGAATAGTTAAATATACTGTTGGAATTCAAATTGTGGAAAGACTGAATTTATTAATCAATCCTATTAGATTTGTACTTATGTGTTACTTGCAATTTTAGAATATCTCTTATTTGCTTTCACTTTTAGCCTTTTATTTATGTGTTGATCAAAGTTGAAACCGAACAAATAAATTTGCTTATTTTGATTTTAAAAAATATACTTCTAAAGGTATACATTGTAATTGAAGGCAATGTTATTAAAATTAACTTTCATATTTTAAAAGAGATGGGCTAAAATCAGCCACGACTGACGGATGCAACCGTCAGCTACGATCAAATCTCAATTTTCGTGATTCTAACAGTCCATCCGAACCGTTCAATGTGTTCTCCATATTGAAATCTCGTTGGAGACAAAATTTTATATTTTTCTGAATTTTTTTAGTATTTCTTTGATATTTTTAAAAATCATAGTTATTGAAGGGTCCAGAATTGTTTAGATTAAGAATTTTTAAAAATATCAAAGAAATACTAAAAAAATTCAGAAAAATATAAAATTTTGTCTCCAACGAGATTTCAATATGGAGAACACATTGAACGGTTCGGATCGACTGTTAGAATCACGAAAATTGAGATTTGATCGTAGCTGACGGTTGCATCCGTCAGTCGTGGCTGATTTTAGCCCATCTCATTTTAAAAAAATGCTCATTTGGTTCAAACTATGAAAAATAGTAGATATTTGCATGTACTACTACTGATTTTGACGAAGTACTAATATAGACACTGAGTATATTGAATAACATTATATTTAGAGAAAATACTATTGTAAATAAATAAAAAAGATTAAAATGTTATCCGTATCCGACAAAATATATTTGTATTCGACTCCGTATCCGAAAATATCCGAACCGTATCTGTATCCATTTACTATCCGAACCGTATCCGTATTCGAACGCATTCGTATTCGTATCCATATCCGAAAAAAAATATAGATGCGAATATGGGAAGACCAACATCCGCTCCGTATCCGATCCGTTTTCATCCCATATATGCCTATGATATGCCTACGGGAGATTTCTCAAAAAAAAAAAAGGGTCATAGTGTCATACGGATCCCCTGCGTGTGCAGTGCAAGTTTTTTATTTCATACCGTCCGATCTAAGACTTTTGTACGGGTCGCACGACTTTTGCACGGATCTGCAAATTTTTTTTGTACTGGTCGCATGAATCTTGACGGCTCTGATATTAATCATAAGACATCTATTATTGATCGGACGGCCAGGTATCAAAGTGTTGCACTGCAATGCCTCGCACAGGATTTCGCTCCGGGAAAAACTGTAGAAGCTTTTGTCCAATTCATTGATTAACAGACAGAGTCGTCAGATCTCAGATTTCTTTATATTTGTAAATTTGAATTAACAATGTACAGTGTATTGTTATAATATTTTTCAAAGGTTGAATAGTGAATGCCGATTCTCTAATTTATTTATTTCTTTTCCTTTTTGAAAGCTCGTTCTTTAACTATTTTGATACTTTACATAATTTTTAAACAGAAAGTCAATTTAAACAAATTTAAATTGGGCTAAAATTTTCGAAGTAACAATAAAAAAAAGCAGTCTGATTTTAATTGAAAGCTTAATAAAAATTAATGATAGATATATTTGAGTAGCGTTCCACACTTCCACTGCCACCAATTTTTTGTGTCACAAGTTATCACAAACTTCATATTTTATTAATATTTAAAATTAATTATAAGTGAATGTCAGAAGTTTAAAATATATCGAGTAGCATTTCTATATAAGTTTTATAAAATTTAAAGTCGTTTTCATAATCAATCAAGTGAAAATGATGAACTTATTAGAATTAATATGTCATAATTAACTAAATTTGTTCATTTGTTGATCATTTGATTGAGTATCAAACTGATTCCAAATTTTATAAAACTTATATAAAAACGCATCGTTCGTTAAATTGAACAAGATTAACGAGTTGAATTCAACATTTGAATTTTTTAAATTTTAAATATTGATAAAATATAAAATTACGAGAACTTGCGGCACAAACAATACTCGATATATTTTAAGTTTATGACAGATTATATGGTAAATTTTTTATCTAACATAACCGATCAAACCAGTTCGAAAAATCCGAGAGGTCCATGCTCAATCGCAGGCCGTACTGGACTGATGGTCCAATTCCACCAGTGGCTTCACAGACCAGGCATGTTGCAGTCATGCGTCCCATCAATTGTAAGTTTTAGTACCTTTCAAGATAAAAAAAAAAAAACAGCCTGACCTGACAAACTAAAGGCTAGTTTCGACCCAGCCCATAGTCAAAGTCATATATAGCTCGTAAAAAATTATATTATAAGAAAAATTGGATATATAACTCTGATATTTTCAATCAAAAAATATATATACTCCTTTAAATTATTCTTTCATTGGCTGGAACGGAACGAAAAAAGAAATTCTTGGCTTCCGTGCATGTTGTGCACGTTTGACAAGGCTCTGCTATCATGTCCTTATTCGTTGAACCGCCTTAAGTATAATAAAACCCCAGGTTGTGTATTTCACTATTTTTGAAAAGAGAAATACGCTTATTGTGATATCTACTGTATTTCACTATATTTGAAATGAGAAAGTAAACTTATTATGATATATATCTACTGCATGTCACTACATTTGTAAAACTACATTTGAAAAAAGAATTAAGCTTATGTCCATCAGAAGGAACTTAAAAACAAAGGGATCAACTTTTACGCAGGAGTTCTTGAGGTTGGTATGTTGTAATTATTCTGCTTTGTGTCACAGCTGCGTCGCTCTTTGCCAAGTTTTTTTTTAAGATAAATTGGAGATCTAAGTCATCTAATTTATTTTTAAATTAAATATCTATGAAAGATCCCCAACCGAGTTTCGAATTTGCGACCTTTCACTCGAGGAGTCGAGGTGCATTACTTTTTGCCACTAGACCAAGAGCTGATTCTACCTTTTTGCCAAGTTATTAAAGGCTAATGAAATAGCTTATTTGCACAACACTTTGTGTCACGAAAATGTACAGTATAGCAAGGGAGAGGACGGGCAGCGCTGCCAAACGTGTTAGATGGAACGGAAATCCATCATTCCGTTTCCGTTCCGTTTCAAAAAACGAAACAGAAAAATCATTTCGTTTCCGTTCCGTTTCGTTAAACGGAACGAAAATTCCGTCATATTTCATTTCCACGTTCATTTTACATTGAAATTTCTCATTTCAGCGTTCCGCGAACGAAAAAGCAGATTTCCGTTTCTGAAAATGAAACCACTTTCCCTTCCACTTATGTTCCGTTTCGGACGGAACGAAACGAAAACGTGCGAAACGGCGGTATATTGACAGCCCTAAGGATGGGTAATTTTGGTTAGAAAAGCTTTAAACTGAATTTTTTTAATTTTAATATTAAAGAAGTTCCTAATTAATTAACATCAACAGCAGGCTTGAGACATGAAAAGATTAGGAAAGAGAGAGAATGGAATATAATTCCAATGAACTTTGGAGTTTGAAGCTGGCCTTCCAAAAAAAAGCAGTTAGGGAATTTTTTGTATTGGACTTGGCGATTAAGGAAGAGAGGCAACAAAAGAGATCAGTCACGCATGAAGCAAACAAAAAGAGTAAGCTTGAAATTAATTAATTAGGCGTTCATCTCATCTACTATCATCAGTTTTAGAAGTTTAGATTGATCGTCATCCTTCAAATAAACCACAAACAACATAACATTTGCCTAAAAATTAATTAGTATATATAATATCCCAAAAAAAAGTTACAATTTATCCGATAATAAATTAAAATCCTAGTTGCTTGGATTTCTCTTGCCTCTAGCAGTACATGTTGTACGTTGTAAAGAACAAGGACCGTTGCAGGGTAGCTCTCTTAAATCAACCGTTGGTCCCTCAATTATTAGAGCATTGACAACATGTCAACACTTCATCTTCATTCCAATTGTCATGCATGATATATCCTTATTCCTCTTAGTTCCTAAAAGGTATAGCACAAAAAATAAAGGAGAAATAGCTAAATGAAAATTTGTGCTTGTATCTAAATCAGAAGTTAAATAAGAAAAATTGGCTTAAAGCAACCCCTTTCGGTCATATGGTCATATCACTGTACTGAATTCTGCAATTCGGTCAAAATATTTTTAAGTTCTTTAGGCTGTATTATTTTGAAAAAAATGACAGGAAAATCAGTTGATCAGATAATTATACCTAAAATTGAAAACAACATATATGCATGAGGTCCTATTGGCTAACAATCAAATGCAAAGCTGAGTCAGCTGACTTCTTAAAGTTAAAGGTACATGCCAACTGCTATGGATCGATTTTCCCCAGAATAGGGGTCACTAGCTAAGATAAATTTCAACTGATCAGTGATAAACCTAGAAAAATCAGATAAATACCTCCACCAAACTTTTCTCCTTGTGCTTTTTGGTGGTATATATGATGTTCTCTTTGTCTGTCGGCTACGTTTCTCTAAAATAAATTAGAAACAAGTGCATTAGAGATATATAGGCATCGGATTGGAATTGCATTCATATTTACTTATTCATACATTTCCATGTTTATCAATGCGGGTCTTATATTTTTCATTTATACTATATTAACAAGATTGCTAAAAGAACAAATAACAACACGAAGGTTAATTATAATCATTAGGTTTAAAATAACATCCCGTGCTGAAACGATTCTAGCTAGCATATAATTAACAACCTTGAATATTTAGGGATTATTTTTTTGTATTAATTTGAACTAGAATTTATGATCTTGATATGAAAAGGATCTAATCTGTACAGGACATTGCAGCACGGGGAGATTTTGGTTTGGAGAAAGCAAATGAAAAATCAGTAAAAGATAGATATTATGTAACAACTTACGAGCATCATCATATCCTCGCTTGAGCCTCTCTTTTGCTGCCTCTTCTCTCTCCTTTATCTTAGCCTATTGTAAATCACAAAATTCAGTGACCAAATTTCAAACCATTAGAAATGTACTTGAGTTTAATTGGTTTATGCAAAAATATGATATGTGTAGGCTTAAAAAGGAAAATTTGTAGCATTGCATGCACTCTCACTATGTTGAGAATTAAATAAAAAACTGGATCTAATGCTAACTCCTATAAATGAGGATTAGGGTTTTGTACACAAAAAATCTATCTCCTAGATACACTCAGTTTATGTTTAGGGAAGGGACGGAGCTAGAAAAATAATTTGATTGGAGTCAATATATGCAAATTAAATTTTATTTTTTTATGGGCCATTCTACATATTTTCACTAAATTTGTCTTATAAGTATTAGTAAAATTTAAAATTTTGGAGAGGCCAAGCCCATCAGGCCCTCGGCTGGCTCTGCACCTGGTTTAGGGTTTCCAAAAGTATGAAACCTACCGCCGCCACTCTCATGACTTAACATTTAGGGTTTCAAAACTAGTTCACATCTCGTTTACCTCGGCTTATATATATGTGTTTTTTCTCTTAGAGAAGTTACTATATAAATTTCCCAAACCCTAGCCGCCGCTTGGTCTTTTCCGTAAGTTTCATCTATCTTCGATTATCAATCAGCTCTAGGCATAAAGATTACCGAAAGCTAATTTCATTTGTGTAAGATATCTTTACTGCATTTTTTTCCCTTTTTGAAAGTGTTTCATGTTATTCAAAATTTATAATTCTTGATCTTCAAAAAGTTCCATTTAGTCATCTTCTCCCTTTTTGGGATCTAGAGATAGTTTATTAGACAATTATAAATATATTTTTGTAACTATCGATCTCTTCTTTGTCACAGATTAATTTTATGGAGAACAAGCTATGGAAACAATTCTAAATTAGTCATGCACTATCCTACCTTAGCAATCATTGTTTAGGTGATCTGCTCCCTATTTTTGAATTATCAGAAATTTAATTGTAAATTAATAAGAATAAGAGTGCAGAGCGTAGCTGATTATACTTCCATCACAGTTTCATCAGAACATCGAGTAAATTTTGTCTTTAGGTATTGTATCCTGATCAGAAATCCAGAACTATTAATCAAAATGCAAATCCTTAATTTTAACATTTTGGTTGCTTCATTAATCTCTCAATGATTTCTGACTTTTGTGCATCCCCTTTTCTTTTGTTATGTTATCGATTATTTGAGTGATGCACTTTGTTGGCTCTTTCATTTTGTGGGATCAAACGATTTTAGTGTATGTCTTGTGTGCACAGGAACCAGAGCGATTAATAGTGCTACATATGTAAATTAACGATACATTCGGTAGCCAGAAAAGGTAATGCTTTGTAGAATTTTAATAGAAAATACTTATATTTGAGGCAATCTATATATTTACTTCTGATGGCACAATATTTGAAAAGTGTTTGGCAAAACAACTTTAGTTTGTTGGACTTATTTGATATCATATCGATTAATAATGTCACGTAAAAATATAGGGTTGGATCCTTCATTTTGAGAGATATAAAAAATTGCATAAATTGACTAATTTTAGTCCGTTTATATTTTAAATCTGTTGATACATATCAAAATGAAGTCCAAAATAATACCATTATCTACTGCACCTAATGTATGATATCCAACTAAGTAAAAATATTGTCATTGAGAATCAATATTTTTGGTACAAATTTTGCACCAAAACATGTGATATGGTTAACTATACTTTTATTTTATCTTTTTTTTTTTAACAAAAACTTTTATTTTATCTTAATAAATGGTTCCATCACCATTCCTTTATTCCAATATTATGTAAGAAACACTAAAGCAGAACCAATTCAGTGAAATTATATATATTCATAGTATTATTATTCTGCAAACTTATATATTAGCGATATTCAAAACACAATCTCAGATTTTATTCTAGGAGAGTGAGTTAAAACTTAATTGTGCATTAAAAATGTTTGAAATATTATCTTTTAGGTGTGCAAAGATCTTAAAAATCTAATTGCATTGGCGGCTAAACAACAAATGTTTATATTACATAGGGTGCGTTTGGATCGTTGGAAGAAAGAAGAAGAAGAAGGGAGAAAAAGAAAAAAAAATTATAAACAATTCAAACTCTTCACAAAATTACACACTTCCCAATATTTCTTCCCACTTCTTCCCCTCTTCCCACACCTATCCAAACGCACCCATAGGGAAGACTCACCTGATAGATGTCATTCCATTTGAAGGCTTGTCCCACCATTCCTTGAATTATGGAGCTTGCACTTTCAGCTCCAAACTCCGTCTCATAGAATTTCTTCCAAAGATTATTAGTTATGGGGCTTATATCTCTGTACTGTAACAATTTATTAATTCTCGCGTAAAAAATCAATTGTTGTTATATAAATTACTTGAACATTGAAAGAAAAGTATAGAGCACTTATATTATTTACTTTTGTGCAACTCTCAATGAGAGCAAGTTGGTCGGCTGTGCAGCTGGGCAGTAAACGTTCCAAGAGGTGGTCATCGACTCTGATTACATCTTGCAAGCGGTGGAGATGTCGCATTTGCCTTGCAATGCATAGTTCCAGCAGTATAGGTGATTTTCTATCTGAATCCATTGAGGTTTTTTTTTCTTCTTTTTTTCTACTTCCAATTTTTGTAACCTCTATAATTTTTTTTAACTCCAAATCTGCAAAAAGTACAAAATTTAATGAACTAATAATTTGACATTTGGAAACCAGATTTTAAGTCAAATTAAACATACAAAGATAGTAGAGTATTAATTTTATATTGGATAGGCATGGAAAACACAAGATTTAAAATATATATATATGTGTATCTACCTCAGGTCTACTGAAGAAGGATGAAGGGTAAAAAAAAAAAACTAATTTTATATGATCTATGTCTCTGACTCTCTTCTACTCAAGAACGTCTTAATTATTATATTGATGTATGCATGAATCCAAATTTCTATGAACTAAAAGGAAGAAATAATTGCAAGATCGAGGACCTCAAATAGCAAAAAAAAAAAAAAAAAAAAAGTGAATAACAATACAATTTACATACGAATTAAAAAAAAAAGTAGGGTGCTAGTGCCAATCGTAGCATTTAATTAGCAACAATTTTTCCTGATAACTGATTTTATCCCTAAAAATTAGATAAATCTATTCTAGAAAAGAGGCGAGAAAATCATAAATTAATTTCTCTTTAAATTATGTATTAGATTTTTTTAAGACTATAGGAAATTATAAAATAACAACGATAAATATTATAATATATTACCTGTACTGGAGAGCTTGAAGGAGTAGCTCGAGAATGTTTGATAAAGTGCTTGGACGTAAGGGATAGCCAGGAGATATGAGAACTGGAGAAAATTCTAGCTAGATAGCTAGGGGAGGATGTGATAGAATTCCTGGAAGTGAAAAAAAAAAGTTAAATAAATAATGGGACAGCAGAGAAGAGAATAATCTGTGGGGACGTTTTAGAGATGAATAAGAAGAATTTTTTGTTCCCCCAATATTTTTAATTTGAGAAAACTCGAGGAATGAAAGATAGAAATAATGACGGACAAGATATTATATGAATCGGGCTTTTGCCTCGAATAAATTATACATGGGGTTTTGGTGCAAGTATTAAAAGGTTGCCTTACTGCAAACGAGAGATTGTATTTGTAGGGAAAGTGCAGAAATTTGTAAGAAGTGTTAAACTGGAGGAGCTATGAAATTGATCTTTATTTTGACATGAGAAAGATTAAACAGACGTTGAAGGAGGAAGCATATCAAATAAGTGCCTTTCGTTTTTTTGTTTTTTAAGAAAAAAACAAAATACTGTAGAGGATTAGCACTATAAAGCACACCAGAGAGTATTACTAGTTACTAGTTACTACCACTCATGAAAAACCGTGGTCTTTATCCAAAACCATGCAACAAAAGAATAACTGACAATCCGTAACGGCATTCAAACATTGGTTTGGGTACACGTGTTCATTTGATATGTCGGGTGGGTCCACAAAATGAATACGTGCCTAGTAGGAAGAGCATATTTGGTACCTAACGTTACTGAAAAAAATAATGTAATTGGTGAATTTTTGAAGCAGAGGAATGTCATAATTAAATATAGACAGTGCATTTTCATTTATATTAATTATAAACTTAATGAATAAAGATGACCACCGCAGTTTTGAAAATTTTATTTTTTATATAAATGATTCAATAAAATAATTTCACGTGATGTTCAAACAATGTATCAACATATATACATGCTCAATTTAATATAGAAGTATATATGGCAAGCAATATAAGGGAGTGATCAAATCAAAGTTTTGGATGGCTTCTAATTTTTTTTAAAAAAAAATTGGCAATTAATAATATTATAGAAGTACCTAATTACATGCTACTTTTAATTAATTTAATTATCTCATTCAAATTAATTGGCAAAATGAGTACATTTATATAGCTATAAATGCATGCTTAGCTAGATACTTTTTGTACAATTATGGTGCATTGATTATTAATTATGTATTTCATTAAATCATTTGGAAATTGAAATCTGCAAAACTTGAGTGGCCATCTTTTTTCCTTAAAGTTTTAATGAAAAATGCATCGTATATTTGGGGCTTCACTGTATCACCAATTAAATTTATTTCCACTAATTAATATTAATTAGGTACCCAAAAAAAGTCCCCCCCCCCCCCCCCCGATAGGCTTGGATATATATTGTGTGGAAGCACCGGACATGTACATCAGGAACAAATATATATGCATGTGTTACCCAAAATAATGTTTGATGGCTATTCGGAACTTTTGGTTTTATTTATTTATTTTTTTATTGTATGGCTTTGGATAAAAAATTATGGTTTTTCACGTGGTGGTGGTATTTCTTTCTGTTCTGCTATATGTTCTGATTCTCTCCAGTACTTTTGATAAAACTACGAAAGCCGCTGATTTGATATGTTTTCTCTCCGTCTTTCTTTTCTTTCTCGTGTGAATGAAAAATAAAACTCGATACCATAGCTCATGCAGTTTAACATACAACACCTCTTTCAAATTTTTGCATGCTTTCCTTCATCTCTTTATTCTTATATAAAGTATTCTAATTTGAAATCTTGCACCAAAACCCTAAGTGTAATTTTGAGGTAAAATCTCTTTCAGTCTTCAGGCCCCTTATTGCTTTCCATCTTTCACTTCTCGTGTTCTCTCAAAACGTCTAGCGGAGAAAAAAAAAAATTCCTTATTCCTCTTTAGACTTTCTCACTGATTATATATTCTCTGGTCTC
The DNA here is from genome assembly GCA_028095005.1 of Rhynchospora pubera. NCBI lineage: Eukaryota > Viridiplantae > Streptophyta > Magnoliopsida > Poales > Cyperaceae > Rhynchospora > Rhynchospora pubera. The sequence continues at coordinate 20,816,115 of CM051463.1, forward strand.
CTTTATTATTTTCTTTTCACTCCCTGAAATTCAATCCTCCTTCCTACCTAGAACCTCCTACTGCTCCTCATACCTTTTTCTACTCCTCCCTACATCCACTACTCTTCTATTTTTTCAAACCGACATTTCTTCTTGTGTCGCCGTCTCAAAGAATCTTGTCAGACGTATGCAGCAGCAAATCGGAAGCTATAATATCCTTCATTTAAATCTTTGATATTGGTATATATAATATTTATTCCTTTTTATTATATATAATTTCCCATAGAGTTTGATAAAAAAAACAAAATGTGTTGAATTTAGGGAATATTTTTTTTTTGCTTTCAAATTAACCTCTTTTCTAGAATAGTAATTATCTAGTTTTAGAAATGAACTCAATTGTCAGGCAAAGTTCTTATTACATGCAATGAATTCTCAATAAACCCTAGTTTTTTTTTTCCCCTTATGTAAATTGTATGATTCTTCATCTGCTATTTGGGGTCCCATCATTTGCAACTATTTTTTTAAAAAAAAAAAATTTAGGATCTGTCACGTATAGAAATTTTGGGGTCACACACGGGGGTGATAAGGATCATCCCCGATATTTGTCATTCCCATCATCCCCACGCGTTTTCTATTTTAGGAAACAATTATTCACGCGTTTTTTAAAAACAGAAATCCAATACTCATCCTTTTTTCGCTCTCCTCTCCCGCCCTAACATATAAACTTCAGCACTAAAACATATTAAGTTCAACAGTTAATATATATAACTAGAATAGTTACGATATTAACTTCAACAGTTATAAATATTAACTTCAACAATTACGTTATCAACTTCAACAGTTATATATATATTAAAAGTTAATATATATATATATATATAACTAGAATAGTTACGATATTAATTTCAACAGTTATGATATTAACTTCAACAATTATATATATTAACTTCAACAGTAACGATATTAACCTCAACAGTTATATATATTAACATTTAATATATATAAATAGACCAATTGTTAAAGTTGAAGTTGGCATATTTAAATGTTGAAGTTAGTGATCGAGGCAAAAACCTAGGTCAAATAAATAAATAACCTTGTTTACCTGACTAGTCGTTTATAGTAAAGCTAAGGTGTCGAACCCACAAGGACGGTACAATTGATTACGAGACTTTATTTCCTCACGAAAGCTAGACAAGCAATTTTAGTGTTTTTAGAATAAACAAAGACAACTAACTAAATGCAATAAAGTAACGTGTTTTTGGGTGTTTTGATGATAAAATAAGCAAAGTAATGTCCTAGAAAATTAGTTTCATCTATAATTAGGTCATGGAGTGTCAATCCTTTGATTTTCATCGCTGGAATCGACGAATACGGTGGACAGAGACACCATTCGGCCTACCATTCGGCCAGGACAGGCCGAACAGACAGTCGAATGGCTGCTCTGGACAGCGTATTCTCCACATAAATGTTGTATTCCTGATCCATACTTAATATTACGTGTTGTGAAGGGTTTGGTGACAGTAACTAACCTACTAACCTCTGATTTTCACCTTGGATTAGGGTTGATACCATGCTAACCTAACGCCTCTTGAATCGCTAACCTAACTTTCGTTTGGTCGAATATCCAAGTCTATTTGTTGTGGTTCTGTGAGATAACTAATTAATGGTTAGTTAATTAGAAATCGTGTTATGCAACTCGATTGGTTATCTTTCGATTTTAACCTATCTCGTGATATTGCTATTATTTAACCTATCAATTCAATATTTTAATACCCCAACTAAATGTGCGCATTCATCAAGTCGTGTATATTGATTAATAAGCAAATAACAACAAATAAGCATGCCAACAAACAAATCACAAAAATATAAAGCACAAATCAAGTCTACAACGTCCCTAATCAATAGACTACTACTACATTCCTAAGACATGTAATAAACCTAGCCTAACATGATTGCAAAACAAACAATAAATGCTGTAATAAAAGATACAAATTCCATGAGTTTCGAATAGAACATAAAAAGGGAAGAATACACCAGGTAAACCTCCGTCTTGATGGCTCGAACTCGTGGAATCATGGAGAAGATCAACTGTACTGCTTTCGCCGCACAACTTTTCTCCTCAAGGTTGCTGCTATGGACTTAACTTCGCTGTGTGGGGATGGAAATATGCAATCCCGCGCCTTTCGGCGCGAGAACGGCGGTGGAAAGGGCTTCAACAGGTGGGTTTATGGTACAAAAACGTGGGATCCCTTCTCTCCGGCAGGGGAGAAGATTATATGGCAGTGTAGAGGCGGCTAGGGTAGAGGAGGCGAGTTTCCATAGCAGAAACTTACCAAAACAGAGGTGTTCGGCCAGATATTCGGCCAGGGCCAGCCGAATGGTTGCCCGAATGGCCTGTAAACAGTGCGGGCTGAGAGTCATGCGGGCCAGGAATGAGTCATCTGGCTTGTAATAGGCTTGGGCACGCCAATTGGGATCTGTCTCCATGTATCCAAGTGATCTCTTCGTGTGGTTTGTCCAAAAAGGTCCAATTGTTGCGACGTTTCCACCAAGTACCTACGAAATGAATGAAAAGTGGCGGCAGTACTAAATCCTAGCAAATATGACATAAAAAGGCAGTGAATTGTATGAATTGAGTAGTGATTTAGGTGCATAGTCCGGCCAAAATGTATATATAAATGCATAATATCAGTTAGTATATATAACTGTTGAAGTTAATATATATATAACTGTTGAAGTTAATATATATGACAACTTCAACAATTTAAATATGCCCACTTCAAATATTACCTTCAACATTTAAATATACCAAATTCAGCAATTACGATATTAGCTTCAATATTTATGAATATAAATTTCAACGGGTTATGAAGTGTGTGAGAGGGGCAGGGGGGAGGGTGGGGGTGAGGGGGAGGGGTGGGGCGGGGGAGTAGAATACGCATAGAAACGTGTTTTCTGAATTTTCGAAAATGGAAGAGAGAATTTCAAACGCGTTTTCTAAAAATGAAAAAAAAAACGCGTTTTCTAAAGGATTGTGGGGATGATACAAAATGCTGAGATGATACTAATCAATTCCGGTCATAAATTAATTAAGATGTTCGCAATTAACTGCAAGTGCGTGTAATTGGAATAAGCAAAAGAGACCACTAGTGACAAATTTCTGTGTAGTAATCTGTTCATCATTCAAAACCAGTTTTATATATCCAGCACCATATATATATTACTTATTTCTTCTTGCAACCATAGATTCCATTACATCAACAACGTAAGGTATAATTTTCGATTTCAGATCCTTATGAAACAAAAGTCTCTAGTAACACAAAAAATAATTTGATGCAAGAAAAGTTTCTAATATATAGATCGACACGCCCTTGTCGAGCAGTAGACCTGAACGAGAATTTTTTATTTTTTTTTACAAAAATCTGGTGTCTTTCGATGCCTATGTAGTGGTTATTAATTCTAGAATAGTCTAGCATATTTGTATGTTTTTTTAATAAATTATAAATTAATGAAAGCTGGTTTTGCTCAAAATGTACCTCATAAAATTTTGTGCTTAATTCCTTGCATATTTGGAGTTGTAAAATTTTAGAGTTTACATAAATTAATCAATAAGCAGTAGATGAAAAGAAGAAGAAATAACTTCAATGGATTCAGAGAGAAAAGCACCTGCACGGCTTGAGCCATGCATTGCAAGGGAAATACAAAATCTCCAGTGCTTGTGCGATGTAATTTAGCAGAATAGATGACCAACTCCTGGAACGCTTGTTACCTAAATGCATAGCTGATCAACTTGTTGTCATGCATCGAGAACTTCACAAAAGTAAGCTAATTATGCGCTCGAATACTTTTCTTATACGTGCAAATATGTTAAAAACTTACAGTACAAATGACCTTTGGGAGGAGTTCTACGAGACATGCATGAATTTGGGTTGAAACTTGAAAGTGCGAACTCCATTAATTCAAGGAGACCAAATTTGTTCGAGACATGAGTTTGGGTTGTTACTTGTTACAGACTTACAGTGTCCTCTCTCTCAATTGGAGACAAAAACATTATATTCATTTTTGTTATTTTTTTTAACATATTTTAGATTGGGAGAATATGCATTGTCCATAAATCAAAACTAAGAGATTCATAGAATAATATTTTTGTTAATTACATATTTTAAGTTTATGGTGCTGTTGAAATAGATAATTACATATATAAATATATTATAGGCAGAAACGCCTTTGTACTGTTTCACATTTATTTTGTCCCCATATAGCAGCTGTAAAACTGCAACTCTGCAAGCAGCGGAAATTTATCGAAAGCTTTGGGCCATTGGGCCAAGGAGCGAATCGTTTTAGACTTTTAGTGCATCGCTTGTCCGATGTCAGCATTGTTTTCTGTTCTTCTGAGAACTAAAGTATGTATTCTTTTGTGAAACGAGTGTTGTTCGAGTACAATTTGACTCAGATGCAAAGCTGTCTTGACTCGAATACAAACCGATATGAGAATCTCATAATTATAATGAGATGTTTCCCCTCCTGTTTAACTCCTCCGCTATGCTGTTGACCTCTTCGTGGGACTCTAACGTCCTCCCACCCCGAATGAAATTTTAACGAAAAATTACAAAAACAATTAATATAACTAATAAGACAAATAACACAAGTATATGGACAAAAAAATTATAAAGAAAAAAAACTGATTCAAAATTGATCTTAAAACATAATCATTAAGACAATTAACATAGGCTCGGTTTGAATGGTGTGGGAATAAGACTCCGTTTGGATGCGTTGAGAATAAGGTAGGAAGAAGGAAGAAGGGAAGAAATTTATTGGGAAGGAGTAAATTTATTGGGAAGTGTGTAACTTTTGTGAAGAGTTTGGATGGTTAGAAATAAATTTATTGGTAAAAAGTTGTTATTCCTTATTCCTTATTCTGGAAAGAAGCCATCGGAGCCTAAGAGTAATAAAGAAAGAAGTATTGGGAAGTGTGTAATTTTGTGAAGAGTTTGGATTTGTTTATAATAAATTTGAGAGTAGGAAGAAGCTATCTCTTTATTCTTGCACCCATCCAAACGGAGTCATAATAAAGAATAAGACAATACATATATTGTTGTATATTTTTCATACTATTTATTTTGTTTTATATGTCCATATAATGTCTAAATATTTCCATACATATTATATATGTCTTGCTATTTGTTTTTCTTTTCCACACAGTGTGTGTGTATTTATTTGTCCACATATATTATATATTTGATCGACATGGGTAGGAAATAAAGGATTGAGGACAAGACATGGGTCAAGTTAGAGGAGCGACAAAGGGTAAAGATGGGAAAGGAGTCTGGTGATTGCATGATTGCATGATTGCATGAATGCATAAAACAATTATTACATTCAGTAATTTCCTTATAAAATGTACTTAATTAATTCATTTATGCAAAAATATGATATGTTGAGTTAAAAAAGAAAATTATGTTGCCACTGGATGCACTCTCACTCCATTGAGAATTATATGTTTTGTTTTTTTCAAAGAAAGACTGATCTAATTAATGCTAACTCCTAAAAATTTAGGATTAAGGTTTTGTACAAAAAAACCTATCTATTTACATACACTCAAGTACATTTTATTTTTAGAATGTACTTACTAAGGGAATTTTATTAAGGAAAGATAATAATTGAGTGGAGCCAATATACAAATTTTATTTTTTGAAGGGTCAATTCTACATATTTGTTTGAAGATAGAAAGATAAGTGTCAGTTACAAGTTCAATAAGTTATTTTTACTAAATTTATCAATTGTTAGTAAAATTTTAAATTTTAGGGAGGCCAAACCCATCAGAGCCCCCACGTTGGCTCCGCCCGTGATTTAGGATTTTCAAAATATGAAACCTACTGTCGCCACTCACATGACTTTACATTTAGGTTTTAAAACTAATTCTCAACTTGTTTACTTCGGTGTGTATATATATTTCTCTTTGAAAAGTTACTATATAAATCTCATAAATCCGAGCCGCTGCTCGGTCTTTTCCATAAGCTCCGACATCTTCAATTATCGATCAGCTCTAGGCATAAAAATTTTTGAAAGCTAATTTTATTTGTGTAAGATGTTTTTACTGTATTTTTTTCCTCTTTGAAAGGGTACTTTTATGTTCTTTATTAAAATTCATAATTCTAGATCTTTCCCTTCACACAAATACTCATCGAATCTACTTTTACAAAAAAGAAAAAAAAAAGGAGAGGGAAAAATTGTTCTCATCTCTGACCCCTCTCCTGTCTTTCCCTTCACTCTTCCCTTTATATAACTTCACCTTCCAATTCCCAAATCGAATCTTCAATAAACAAAAATTCTTCTTAAATCGTGCAATTCAAACCCAGCCATGTCAGCTCCGGCGATCGCGCTCTACACGGGCCCACCAGGCGGCGTCTCTCAAATCCCATCGGAACCCACCTGCGCCGCCTCCACCTCCGCCTCGAAGACCATCTCCGGCGGCCTCTCCAGGCTCTTCTCGTCCTCGCCTTCGCCTTCTCCTCCCACCATCTCGCGCCACGTCACCACCGACGATCTCGCCCGATCCGACGACCTCGGGTGCTCTTCCTATTCGTTCTCCTCTTCCTTCTCCAAGTCGCGCGAGTACCACAGCCCCGTGTCCGTGTTTCAATCTCCGGCGTCGACTTCTAGAAGCCCTCCTGCGTTGTGGGCCCCGCATAGCAGTCGCCATAGTCGGGATCGGACCTTCAACAGCTTCGTACGGCACGCGCTTGGATCGTGCTTGGATTTTGCGCCGTTGAGCCCGAGTTTCCAAGAGGAAGGGACGGATAGGGAGTTAGGGTTTGAGGAAGAGGGTTCGAGTGAGATTGAGGCAGATTGTGAACCTTATGCGAAGGAGATGTTGGCTGGGGCTCAATCTAGGCATAAGATCTTTTATGAGGAGGTCGTTGTTAAGGCTTTCTTTGAAGCTATGAAGGCTCACAGAGGCCAGGTATTGTTTTCCATTTTTGCCCCCGATTATATCAGATATTTGTGGAACCAACCAACCAACCAGAAAAATTGAACTGCCCTTTTGATTGTTTTGTTCCAAGATTCAGGGTGATAATTTAAGCTTCATCTTGAGAATGTGTGCCATATTATTTTGTACTCAAACGGTCAAATTTCACAAAAATCTTGCAGGAATTTCAAGTACTTTTCGATTCAGGAACTAAAATTTGTATAAATTTCTTATTGTAATTGTAGACGAGGGCAAGTGGGGTTCCTTACTTGGAGCATTGTGTGGAAACTGCAGTGCTGCTTGCAGAAATTGGGGCTAACACAACTGTAGTTGCAGCTGGGCTTTTGCATGACACAACCGATGATTCCGACTTGGTGGATTATGAGTGCATCTTTCATATGTTTGGAGCTGGCATTGCTGATCTAGTTGAAGGGGTAGGTATCTTTAATTTTCCTTTCTTATGCTTACATGAGGTTTCAGCAAATGGAATGAAAAAGCAAGTGTCTAATGGAAGCTTGAGAAGCTTTGGTATAAATTCAATCCCTAATTCAATGAATACATCTTGAGTGACTCAAATTTGAACAGACAGAAGGCTCAGGAACTTTAATAATTAATTATACTATTTTGCAATTTATTTAGGTATCCAAGCTAAGTCATTTGAGCAAGCTTGCCCGAGATAACAACACTGCCTGCCGAACTGCAGAAGCTGATCGGTTACATACAATGTTTCTGGCCATGGCTGATGCACGAGCTGTGCTTATTAAACTCGCAGACCGGCTCCACAACATGAGGACTTTAGATGCACTGCCCCCAGTAAAACAACAGAGATTTTCCAAGGAAACACTAGAAATATTTGTACCACTGGCAAACCGACTGGGTATCTTAAGCTGGAAGGAACAGCTGGAGAATATCTGTTTTAGGTTTTTAAACCCGGAACAGCACAGGGAGCTATCATCAAAGCTGGAGAAATCCTTTGATGAAGCTGTCATTTTGTCTGCCATAAAGAAACTCGAGCAGGGTCTCAAGGATGAGGGAGTAGCATTTTGCAGCCTCTCTGGGAGGCATAAGAGCCTCTACAGTATCTACAACAAGATGCTCAAGTGAGTTTGTTTCTTCTCCATTTTGTTGCTTGTTATTTTGGAATTCTAACTCATTTGAGTAGCCTTACTGCAATGGATCCAAAAATAATTATAATTTTCTTTTCTTTTTTGACTTCAGGAAAAATCTAAGCATGGATGCGATCCATGATATTCATGGAGTGCGGCTGGTGGTCGATAAGGAGGAAGATTGCTACAAGGCACGTGACATTGTTCACCATTTGTGGCCCCAAACCGATGGCAAATTCAAGGACTACATTGCTCATCCCAAGATAAATGGGTAAGTCTTATAAATGAATTATCCTGCAGAGTATTTGATGCCTGTCTAAAAGAATTTGCTTTGGTGGCAATATTACTAACAGCTGAAGTTCTGCTTGTTTTACTTGTGTGGAGTCGTTGCTTCTGTAGAGATCATATTTTGTTTTTTGTTTCACTGTTATCTTCCAGATATCAATCATTACACACAGTGGTCATGAGTGAGGATGAGCACCCACTGGAAGTGCAGATCCGCACAAAAGAGATGCACCTCCAAGCAGAGTATGGTTTTGCAGCACACTGGAGGTACAAGGAAGGCAGTGGCAAGCACCCCTTCATTCTCCAAATGGTGCAGTGGGTCCGGTGGGCTGTGAGCTGGCAGTGTGAGGTGATGACCGATGACCATGCATCTTCTTTTGGCTCGTCTCGTGATAAGGCCAGGCCACCATGCCCATTCCCTTCCCATTCTGACAATTGTCCCTACTCATATACCCGTCAATGCCAGCATGATGGCCCTGTTTTCGTAGCCATGCTTGAAAATGACAAGGTGTGTATTTCTTTTTGTACAAATGGAACCCTTGGCCTTATTCCTTGTGACAATAGTTTAAGTTTGGGAGTAGAAAAGTACGTATAATCATTTGTTGGAACCTATTTAGATGATCCGTTTCTTCATATGGTTTGGTGGTAAGCATTGTCCCTAGTAGGGCAATTATGTATCAGATCTGCTTAATATGTTTCTTGCATATATTGTGGCGTTATGCATTGTACCTAACAAGGCAACGGGTGCATATATTTTTCAAAACGCCCTTTTATATTGTTGGCGATTAGGCTAAACTCTTTCCGATATATTGTGATTAAAATCACATGGCAGACCCGGCATGTGATTAAAATCTCATGTATTCTGGTTCTCCTTAACCCAATTTTGGAAAGAGATTTGGAAGTTGTTTTCCAAAATGATTAGACTTTCATTCCCACATTAATTAAAATTTAATAATTTTATTCTTTCTATATTCAGTTTTCAATGCACGAGTTCCCATCAAACTCAACAGTTACTGATTTGCTGGAGAGAGTTGGAGTAGCACGTTCCATTTGGAGCCCATACAGCTTTCCCCTAAAAGAGGAGCTGAGGCCTCGGGTGAATGGCCAACCTGTTAGTGACCCGAACCTAAAGCTTAATATGGGGGATTTAGTTGAACTGACACCTGAACTATCCCACGAATCACTGCCTGGATACAGGGAGGAAATTCAGCGCATGTATGATAAAGAGCCCATGCTCACAGGCCGTGGCAGCTGGGGGAACTGACATTGCTGTATTCCTTTATCATCTAGTGTATTAGGTGGATGTGCTAATACTGTGATATACATTTGATTCATTGTATATATATACACAACTAATTGTACAGTAAGCCTCTCAAAAGCCAGCAGCCTCAGCTTGCAATTTGGGAACACTTTGACTGCTGAAGGAATGGAACATGAGAGGTGCCTTTGTTTGTTGTAAAATTTACTATGGATTTATTTTATTTTTTGTTTCAACTTAATTCATTTTCTTTACAAATTATTGTAACGGCGTAAGTTAGGAGATGGTGGGGTTAGGCTTATTTTTATGGTAGTTTGTTGAGATGAGCAATGACGTCATATTTATTGTTACTTGACGTGTTTGAAAAGGGATCGAGGAATGCACTGGCTGTACAGCTCTCCTTCGAAATTGAATGTGTGGTTCTCACCAAAATGTTCGTGGGCTAGTTTCTTTCTCACATGAGAAGTTCTGTTGAGGCATTTGACATTCCTATTTGAATGTCCACGTATTGCACTCAATATCAACTTATATTTCAGGAAAATAATGTTGTTACAGCTATAAAGAGGATATGATATATAGATTACGACAGCTACTACTAAACCTTCTGTTCCAAAAAAGACGATATATAGATTGAAATAATAAAAATTATTTCAAATAGCAGAGCTGTTTTCCTATACAAATATTGATGTAAATACAACAGAGAACTAAAATGATGTTTTCCAATTAAAAAATTCCGAGCATTAGGAGTTGATTAGTTAAAATTCCGTAGACACGATTAGAAGAAATAATAAAAGAACAAAAATGTACATTCACAAATGTGCACGTTCGAACGTTAAACATTCTCAGCTTAAAAAAAAAAAAACATGAAAATGTGACACACTATTTAACGGGGTCGAAGATTGTATTTTCTATTGAGTGGGGCTGTAAAATTCTGTGCAACTTCCTCCGGAAAATTATAATCAGGATCCAGCTTACTGTCTACTTCGTCTGGCAACTCCTCGCATAGCCATGAATAACCACTGAGGCTATCATCACTCTCTTCTGCAATGGACAGATCACAACAATCAGCTCTAATAATGTTTGCAACAGATAACATAACATTATGATATGATAAAGCATACATGTTTAAAATTAGTGAATCATCTTAAAGGGTAGAAGGAACTTATACCTGAGGATCCTTCGATTACACGAACCTTCTCAACCAACGTCTGGAGCAATTGATGGTTCAATATGTCGTAATCCCTAAAACAAAAAAGGAGAGTAATTTCTAATGCTCTTTCATAAGTTTTTTAATATATTTATGCAAATTGAATTGTACAAAATGAATGAAAACAAGCTTACTTGAATGTAAAAACAGAATATAAGATCTGGATGCAGGCAGCTAACAAAAATGTTGATCTCACCCAAAAAACATCTGGCATAATCCAAAATTGTTTCTCCAACAAGTAGCTCTCTCCGAACTTAATTCCCAATTCACATACAAGAGCAATACAGAGCTCTGCAAAAAAAAAAAAAGGATCAATCAGTTTACACAGTACATACTTCATTAAATTAGTTAGGCTAACTTTATAAATTCCCACCCACTAAACACAAAGATCAGCAAATATATTCAAACTAGTTAGGTCATGGTTTTAAGATTTTAGGATTGGGCATAACCAAGTTCTAAAGGTGCCAAAACAGAATTCTGGTAACTACTCGTTGTATTGACATGACACCAAAATCTCAAAATATTCTCTGTTGGTTAAAAAATTTTGATAAAAAAAATGCACAAAGAAAGATAAACTCTGATTGCTTTTATTAAGAACCAAAAACTTACCAAAATACAGTTGACCTCGAATTGCATAAGTTTGTTTTGCGCTTGTTAGCATGTAGAGAAAATAAATGATACAGGAATAGTAGAAGAATGACTTCATGAACCGAGACTCCACCAAGATGGCATTCAGCACCTTAAGTAACTTATCTAGATCTGAGAAAATAATTGCTTGGTTCCGTCCAAATTCTTCCTGAAAAAACAAAAAAAAATAGCTGATTGTTTAAAATCTTCATAGTTCATCGTTCATAGGGAAGAGAAATTTAATTTGGGAACATGTGCTTGACCGATATATAACCAATCCCCAATATTAGTCTACCCGTAATTATTTATTAATTTTTAATCGCCCTAATAAGGCACATTTTGGCTCGGTTGCCTCCAAATTATACTTGATTTAAAACCAGGCATGTACCAAGATAACGGAGTTAAGCAAGACAAAAAGAAAGAAAAAAGACACAAGATTTTAATACAAAAATAAGGTAGACAAACCAGCACTGGCATAAGGACATGATGTGTGTGTTGCGTGACAATGACTCAATATATGTTTATCTACCAAAAGAAGTTGCGATGTACCTGAGCAGACAATATTGCATTTAAGTTTTGAGCCAAGCGGTCATGATTTTGTTTTATTTGTTCCTGCCGCTTCAGCAGATCCTCTTGTTGCTTCTGGCCCAGCTCTGCTAGCTTCTCCATAGTTTCCCTAGACAAATTTTCAATCAATTTTAGCAGATTAAGAAACAGACTAATTTTTTTAAAATATTCATAATACCCAAAATCCCAAGTATTGATGACTAAACTATTTACTCAATTACCTGCTCTCTTTAAGAGCTTGAGATTGACTTCTTCTGAGAAATTCAAGACTTTCAAGCGCTGCCTCCTGACCATCCAAAACTTTGCTCTGTCTCTCTAACGACTCATTGGCCAGTAAACCAATATCATTAGCCGTATTCTGAATATCTTGCATCATGGAGTTCATGTCTTCACCAACTGACTTGACCTCTCTCTCTAAACTAGCAGTCTCATTGCTTAGCCTCTCCATGCCATTCCCCAACTTCTCATAAGCTTCCTCTACTAGAGCAATGCCAGAGTCTATCTTTTCCTTTATAGTCAACTGACCTTCTTTTAGCTCATTTTGTGAATTCTCTATTCCTTGTGCATGGTCTAATATGTTGTTCATTTTAATGTCTATATCTTCAGATTTTTCCTTGAGTTGCTCAGTCTGTTTCTCTATTGAGGTCAGCGAATCATGGACTTCATCGGTTTTTTGGAATATTTGGTACGTTAGATCTATAATTGTTCTTAGCTTGTTTACTGCAGAATCAACTAGCCTTAATAGACCATTCATCAGTCTCTCAGTACGATGCTGGAAGGTTTCAGCCCTATAAAAATAATAGTCGCAACAAATATTGTAAAATGAATCACACTGAACAGAAGGGTTTTTTTTTTTTTTGTCTATTTACAGTTGGCAGACTTGAACCACAATATTGCCTATTTTCATAAGTAAATTGCGGAATGAATTGGCAAACCTTTTGATGGGTTCACAATAATGATAGTGAGGCAACTTTCTTGGTTACTAAAAATAAAAAAATACTTAAAATGTCATGAAAAAATTTTATATATCCCTATAGAGCTTGTTCCCAAATAAAGGGAACTTTATGTATCATTTTGCAAGTAATTAAACAATTCAAAGATGTATTACCAAATTCAAATTATAACAAAGCACACAAACTTGTTTACAAAAACTTACTGCAGCTGGTGGCAGAGATTGTTGGCCTGATTAAAAAAGTCGCGAAAAGTCTCCTCATGGAAATCACTCAACTTTTTGCGGCAAGAAATCATTGGCATCTTCTCATCACAAAAAGGAAATGCGGCCTTCCCTGAGTCCTGCACAAAGCAAGTGCTCAAGTGCCACGCGAGCCGATACCGCTTCTCTGTGTCCGCCATTATTCCATTGCAGCTAGTGTACAGTTTCCAATATGCCTCATGCCAGCAATCAGTGGATGTAGGCCCCAGGATTCGGCTTTCCATTTCCACCAGTTCTTTCTCCCCGTTGTTTTTTGCTCTCATCTTGAAATCATTCACCATGTCTTTTCTTTCTTTCTCAGAGGGCAAAGCCTTAGTAGAAGAGAAACCCCACAAACTCTCACTCCTGGTGTATAATGAGACAGAGACCAGCAATAGAAGGGGTAACCTTACATTTGCCATACTAAGGGGTGGCAGTGGCAGGCACAGAGGCTTAACCCTACACATTACAGGAAATAGTATATCAGAAAATTGTTTTAAGTCCAAAAATTGTGTTCAGATGCATCAATTCATATATCACTTCAAAAAAGACTATATATGAAGTAAATTAATTGTGCATCGACTAAAAATTAATATCTTTTACTGTCCCTGAGTTTTTTTTTTTTTTTAAAAATAACAAAAAACATGTGTCACCATCTCAATAACCTTATAATAAACCTACACTTAGAAAATTGAGACAAATTAATCTACTAATAATATATCCCAGGTAAAGGGAAACAGAAAATTACAGTGAGGAAACTGCAATATATAACAATCCCGCAAAACAGAAGAAATATAGGGAAAAAATTGACATCTTTTTTTTTTTTTTTGTTCTTTTTGATAATATAAAGTTTTTGATGGAAATAATACAGCAAAAGCGACCATCACTAGAATTACAGATCAAAGAAACAAAATGTAAAATCCAGTATTAGACTTAAATCTAGTAAAAAACAAAGCATAGGCCAGAAATCAAGCTAGAAGATAGTATTACTTAGTTCAAGTTTGATTTCTCTGGAAAGATGAAGAAAAAAGGACATGTTGAGTATCTCGTACCAGTAATAGATAACCAAAGCCACACTGTTACCAGGTACTCTCAACCATTACTTGAGCGCCAAGAAATAAACATTATCAAGTTGACTGATTAGAGATAAAAAAAAAGGAAAAACTAATAAAAGAATTACCATACATCAACCCAACTAAAGCGACATGAAACAAATTGAATAATAGAGAGAGAAGGCGAACCTTGAGCTCCTTTTCGTCTCCTCTGGAGTTCCTTCAAGCAAACGTTTCAGCAAAGGTGCAACTCGGAAGCCTCAATGGAAATTTATATACACAGAGTAATAATTGCGCGCGAGATGTCGTCGAGGGATGCCAATAGGGAACAATTAATAAATTAATTAACGAATTAATGGCAAAAATCTCATATTCAAAGTATCTAGGTGGGTTTTGTGTGGAAGGGTTTAAGTCGGTGTAATAATTTTCCTTTTCTTTTTCTTAATAATAATTAAATCCGCGTAACAGTTAAAAAAAGAAAAAGGTTGCATTGTAACTTTATATTTCCTTTTGTTTTCTTTGTTGCCAGGTAAATGACCTTTTAGCTTTCCTTGCTTGACCAAAGAGGCTCAATAACAGCACTTTCCTAATTAACACCTCGCTTGTTTGGCAAATTACATGCATTTAAGCCATGTTTTGGATTTTCCAAAGATGACGTATTATCTTTCCAAATTAACTTATTAAAATTTGGTCTCGCCAATCTTTTTAAAGATGCTATAAAAACCAAATATTTCGCTTTACAAAAAGAGAATTACTTTTCTATATATGACTATATCTTCATCCCTTCTATTCCATTTATCCAAAATACGCAATGATTATTTAAAAAAAAAACTGGTAAGAAAAAAAAGAAATAATGAAATTTTACAAGAATAAATTCTTTTTAACTTTTCTTCAAAAAAAAAAAAAGGTTTTCCCTAACATAAAAGAATAAGTTAAGTTAAAACCTAAAAATAAATATTTATGTTTTCCGACGGCGGTAAAAGCGTCTCATTGGGCTGCAAAATGGCCCAAAAAGCTCAAAATCTACCTAAAAGGTGTTATGTGTACCCAAATAGGCCCAAATGGAAAAAAATTCTTTTAATATAGTCCAAACTGCAAAGATGGCCCATCTTTGCAGAAAGAGCGGTTCAGATCTGCATGAAGTGACTTCATTCATTACGAAACTGAAGTTTGAATATGAGTAGAGGTGTCAAACGTTGAAACGGAAGACGGAACAGACCTGTTCCGCTTCCGTTCTGTTTCAGTCGACGGAACAGAAATTGATTTTGTTTAACGTTCCGTTTCGTCAAACGTAACAAAATTTCATTCCGTTTAACGTTCCGTCCTTTATTTACCATTGATTTCAGCGGAATTCCGTCCATTTCCGTGTTCGGTTTACGTTCCGTTCGTATTTTTCATTTACGTTTCCGTTCCGTTTTCAGAAACGGAATTGATTTTTTATTTCATTTAACGTTCCGTTCGGACAGAACGAAACGGAACACGTGCGCGGAACGGAATATTGACAGCCCTAAATATGAGATAATTACAAGAACGGTCGATAATCCTTAGCATGAACAGTCCAAAATGAGAGCGGTTCAGATCTGCTGCTCTGCATGAAGTGACTTCATTACGAAAGAAGGCTGGTCGATAATCCTTAGCATGAACAGTCCAAAATGAAGACCGAACAGCCATTTTCTTTGAACTGCTTTTGTTTTGTTGGAGTGAAGTCCATGAATTGCTTACTATCCATCATCCGTGACGAAACTGAAGTAATACATTTTCTTGAAATAGTCGACCAATACTTTTCAGTTGTGGAAGACTTTTATTGATGTCATTGCTGACTGCAGCACCCAAGGTCCTTCTTGTAACTATCCCCTCTTTTTTATCTCCGCTTCATCAATATAAATACAACAATCAACAACATCTCAGTAACTTGAGTTCAACTTACAAGAGGCATTATAAGCAATGGAGAACTGCCAGGGATGGGCTGCAAGAGATCCTTCTGGAGTACTCTCCCCTTACAAATTCAATCGAAGGTAAAAGATGTCATAAAAACAGTACAAACAATGTTGAGTAATTTAAGACCCTTTTATATGATCAGATAATGAGATAATGTTAGTTCAGTTGATAATTTAAAAATATGTGTCAATAAAAAATTAAAAAATCTTTACAATTAAGGTCCCCTGGCTGTCCATATATTGCACAATGGCCCAGATTTTGTCATTGAAATTGCGGTTAACTCCTCAAGGAGCAAAAATCCTTTATTGATATGACACTAACATGTTACAGTCAAACTCATGATAAAGGCTCTTCTATTGGATTCCATCCAACATTGGAGGCGGCTACTTCGCAATTGTTTAGTGTTTGCAGTTTTGCACACACACGCGCCCTCAACAACCCACACACCTTTCTTTTTTTGTGTTTGCAAAACATCATGAGAAAAAATAAATTTTAAAATTGCAAATGATATAACCAGAATAATGAATTTTGTGTTTTCTATCTTAATCCTTACTAAAATTTATCTATTTCCCATAAATAGACAAGCTTAATAGTTAACTGGGGTCTTGGGGATGCACGTCCCATTGACTGCTACATGAACTTTGAAAGAAGAAAAAATCTTCATTAATCTTTCTAATGAAAAGTTTATAACAGGGAACCTCGAAATGACGATGTGTCGATCAAGATATCACATGCGGGAGTTTGCTATGGTGATGTCCACTGGACAAGAAATAGCTTTGGTGATTGCAAGTATCCTTTGGTGCCTGGGTAACTTTACTTAGACATTACCCATTTTTTATTCTTTTCCTCTTTGTATTGTCATATACTATAATATTAATTTCCCATACTTGATTAATTCAAACGCACTCCCAACTGAATATCCATCAACTGACTTTCCGATTCTCATGTGATGCAGCATTGTATCAACCAGGATCAGCACTGGAACATATTTTTAAAATTAAAATAAAAAAGGGCAATTGCTGGGTTGAGCTGCCCTGAATGGGATTAACTTAAGATAATTTGTTAAAGGATACAACAGTTATTGTAAACTTTCCGGTTACATTAATTGTGATTCAAAACCTGTTGCTGTTGATCATTAGCATATCTTTCTTCTTTATAGACGATAGTAAACAAAGGAAAGACATAAACTCCAAGACTGTTATTTTTCAAATAGAAAATCTGAAAGTTATTTATTTCCTCATTATTTTGTTATAGGCATGAAATTGTTGGTGTCGTCACTGAGGTTGGATGCGATGTGGCACGATTCAAGGTTGGAGACCACGTGGGAGTAGGAGTGTATGTTGATTCTTGTAGAGACTGTGAATACTGTGATGTGCGGAGAGAGATTTATTGTCAAAAAGGTTTAGTGACGACATTCAACAGCCTCGATAAGGATGGCACAATCACAAAAGGAGGTTACTCCTCGCATATTGTGGTACATGAAAGGTACTTATTTTTTCCTGCTTGGAATTTTCTATATCCATCACCCGATAATTGGAATGAGTTGTATTGTCATGAGCAGAAAAACTGTTATTATATGATCATTGATGTAGTCAACCAATGCTTACTTGAACATTACATTTTGGTACCAGTCAGCGCATATTCTGATAGACGTAAATTTAGCGTGTTTACAAATAAGAACACAATTTTCAGGATCGGTAAATCATATAAAATAACAAAATCATGAGTATAAAACTTACAAATTGAAGAGCAGAAATCATTAATCGTTATTATATGATCATTAATCATTAATTTATTTCCTCAACTTAATATTCTGATTTTTCTTTAGTGGAGAAATGTGTGTAAAAATAAACACACCCTTTAATAGAGATGGAAATGAACCATACTCTTTAGTAGAAAATTTTGAGGTATTTGATGAAGGCTTAAAACTTAGGAATCAAATAAATTTATAAACCTAGAGCTAACCTCACTAGTCGTTTTAGTTAAGCTTTAGGGTCGAACCCAAGGGACGGATTAATGAGTACCGGACTTTACTTCTTTTTTCAAAAGCTAGACAACAATATTTTTGTGGAGTTTTGATGAATTAAATGTAAAGGTGCAAGTAAAGTATATATATTTTGTTATTTTGTCTATTAAAATAATGTAAACAACTAAAGTAAAGTTTTTGGATTTTCAAACAGTATAAAAAGCGTCTTAGGGTTCAGGTTTCACCTTGGTTTGGACTCTAGAACACAGAACTTATTACTTTCGTGCATCAAACTATGTTTTTCAAGCGTTCACTTCTCTGTTCGGTCCGAACATGGATCTGTTTGGTCCGAACAGAGGGTGAAAGTGTGTGGTTTTGACCTTTTATGATATTTTATGCTTTGTGCTAGGGTTTGTTGGTCAAACCTAGATACTCTAATCCTCAGCTTTCGCTTGTTGGACTAAACACTGGTTCAATCACAACCTAACCTAATTAACTCAATTGGTTCACAACTTTTGATATAAAATTCAATCAACTTAAACTTGTTTGTTGGAGTTCATAAGGATATCTAGAGGTCTTTTGGACTTGTCTAAAAATTACACTTTTGGTGTCAACTAATCTCCCCTTTCGGATCTACGATTTATCCCAAATACTTATCTAAATTATCTTGATTAACCTAACTTTAGAACTTAACTAATTGCGGCCGTACATCTAGAAGTTAATTAGACTTTAACCAAGTAATTAAAACAAGCAATTAACATAATTCTCAACAAAACAAATCAACAAAACATATCATATCATATTGAGTCAAATCACAACACATCGAAACCTAAGTTACTTTCCTACTCCTAAGACAACATAAATCTAGCCTAACATGAAAGCAAAATAAGATACAAGCTCCATCAAATCAAATATCAAGAGAATGGAAGAAATAAACCAAATATCGCTTCTAACTCAAGATACCGAACGTCCAGAGCCGTGGTTGGATTGATTCTGCCGCCGTCGCGCCTAGAATTGCTCCAAAGATGATGTCATGGTCGTGCTATGATCAAGAGGTGGAATCCCACGCCTTTCGGCGCGAGAACGATGGTGGAAAGGTGCCAAAACGTGGTAGATCGTGAAATTTCGTGTATGGTGGGTTCCTCCCTTTTCTTCTGGCCTAGGGGAGCATAAATAGTGATCTTCTGGACTTGGAAAGGAGGCTAGGGCGTCATGGCAAGAATTCATACCAAAATATTGAGTTTCCATGCTTGAAAACTTGCCAAATGCACTATGTCGGCTCTCAACTCGGACCGAGTTGGCTCAAACTCGGACCGAGATGGCAATTTAGCAGTTTTCTGACTTTCAACTCGGACCGAGATGGATCCAACTCGGACCGAGTTGACTCCAGACTGAGGAGAGGTAGTATTTCGGCCATAATTCCTTCACCCGAACTCCGATTGAGGCGATTCAATAGGCGTTGGAAAGCTTAGGATGAGCTCTTCAATGCTATTGATTCCATTTGACCAATTGTTTCTCTTAAATCCACCATTTTATGCATTAATTGAGTTTGATCCACCGAGTTCCTGCAATTCAATACAAAAACCACAACATTACCCAATTCTAGACAAATATAGCACGAAGCACAATGAATATAGGGGTTTGAGTTACCATTTAAGTGTAAAGTCCGGTCAAAAAGCACATATAAATATGAGATATCAGTATTTATAAGACTCTAATGCAACCATTGGGATCAAATACAATTAATCTAGTCCATCAGAATTTCCATCAAATTTTGATGCACCCTTTAGTTAATTTTATTAAATGAACTTGGTTCACAATTAATAATATAGGCCACACATAAAAAATTCTAACATATTCTACCTTGCAGTTGCTATTGTTAGGCTTTTGATAGATGTTAAAACATATTATTATTTTTATATCGAATAATTATAAATGAGAAAGCTTTCAATCAAAACGCTTTGACCAGAGTCCCGGTTAAACCCCGTCATATCTCAATTTTGAAAATTTAAATGACCGATCCAAACCGTTCAATATGATCTCCATATTGAAATCTCCTTGCACACCAAATTTTATATTTTTTTATTTTTAAGTATTTTTTTCGGATTTTAGAAAATCGTTAATCTAATTTGTTCTGAACTCTACAAAAACTGTTATTTTTAAAAATCCGAAAAAAATACTTAAAAATGAAAAAAAAATGAAAAATTGGTTGGCAAGGAGATTTCAATATGGAGATCATATTTGACGGTTTGGATCGATCATTTGAGCTTTCAATATTGAGATCTGACGGGGTTTAACTGGGACTCCGGTCAAAGCGCTTTGATTGAATCATTCCTCATTATAAATACTCTATTTTATCAACTACTATGTAAATACATAATTTGTATTTTTTTTTTTTTTTGTTATGACTTGACATAGATACTGTCACAAGATACCAGATGGATATCCAATGGAAAAGGCAGCACCTATGCTATGTGCAGGACTTACAGTTTACACTCCAATGATTAAACACAACATGAACCAACCTGGTAAATCTCTCGGAGTAATTGGACTGGGCGGATTAGGCCACATGGCCGTTAAATTTGGAAAAGCATTCGGTTTGAAAGTTACAGTGATTAGTACAAGTGAGTCAAAGAGAGAGGAGGCAATTAGCCTGCTTGGAGCAGATAAATTTATTCTTTCCAAAGACAGTGACCAGATGTCTGTAAGTACTAAGTATTCATGAACAATCTATGGTGTTCAATCTGCATCATTTTTAATACTTTTTTCGCTGTTAATTGCCTCATTATTTTCCACATTACAGTTTTACCAGTTTATATTATTAAAACACTATTTGTTATTTTCTTCTTCTGAATATATATTTTTTTCTTTTTTGTTATAGTCTGCAGTAAAATCTCTAGACTTCATTATTGACACAGCATCAGGGGATCACCAGTTTGACCCATACCTCTCCCTGCTTAAGGTTGATGGTCTTATGGTTCTTGTGGGCTTCCCTAGCGAAATCAAAATCAGTCCAATACAACTTAACTTTGGTAAGTATGCAATTCTTAATTCTGAAATGAAAATAAATATTTTGTGTAAGTTATCACTCTGTTATACACAACTATTTCGAAATAAGAATTGGTACAGTGACAAAATTAATCTAATTTGCACAACTTTTTTGAAGCAATATAAGATTGATTTAACTGGTACATATATTCTACATTGCCATGATAGTAATCATGATCATTTTGATATGTTTTACAGTATAAGCAAGTTCTATAAACTACCAACAGTTAACATATGCAAGCCAAAACGGATGAAACATGAAGGGGTTTTTCTTTCACTTTACTCAATTATGTAATGCTAATCTTAATCACAACAACGATTGAATAGGATCAAGATGCATTGCCGGAAGTGCAACCGGTGGCACAAAGGATACAGAAGAGATGATTGATTTTTGTGCAAAAAATAAAATATATCCAGATGTTGAGATCATAAAGATAGACTATATCAATGAGGCGCTTGATAGGCTCACCAAAAATGATGTCCGGTACCGGTTCGTAATAGATATTGAGAAGTCCTTCAGTTGATTCATTTTAGGTTATGTGGTTTGAGGAAGGTTCCTAAACGTAGATGTTCTTTATAATTGTTTACCTTGTTGGTCATTATTGTCTATCATTATGAATAAATTTGTCTCTCTGATTCACCATGGGTTTTTTTTTCTATTTTGTACATTAAAGCATAAATTTGGTGATAATTAAACAAATATTTTCAAGGGAACATGGAATCCAGTAGCTAGCTCGCACTGTTTCCAGAGTTTAGTTTTTCAGTGCCCTCTGAAATTTAGCAGAGACTTTCCTAAATTTGAACTCGAATTATAGAGTACCAGAATGATGCACCCGGATCCGATTGAAATTAACCTGAACCCAACAATAAACCTTAGGTGCGAAAAACCTAAAACAATCTAAAAACATAACCACCAAAATACTTGGAGGCCACCCCAATCTGAAATCTGCCTTCAACTCGAAAGACCCGCCCAATATGACACCAGTTTGTCACTGGTCGACTCAACATAAGAAATTCAAAGTCCTGAGTCCTGACTAGTTAAATTTTACCATGATCCTCAAATAAAATAATTTACTATAGATATTTGCATTTAAATAAACACAAAATTAACTGTATCAAAACCAGTACTCCAATAATTGAACTCTATCACTCCTACCCTCCAGTAACCATAAAATCATAACTAAAAAAAATGGCCTGAGCTAAATATCAAATCCGGGCTTCGCTCATTAAATAAATTACAAAAGCACACTGTACTATTTTTCAAACCTAGAGCAAAAAAAGAAAACAAAAGAGCACCCTACCAACTACAATTGAGCGGCAAGAATCTCATTCCAGGTGTCAGGTATACCTGGCAAGCACCAATGCAAACAGTCCTGTACCCCTCGTGCTGCATTAATACTGTATTTCGAGATATGCCCTTCATCTCTTAATCGAGAAAGTCCAGTAATATCTAATAGCCTAACCCCAGTGCCCCTAACCGCCCCATCAGCATCAGGATCCTCTGAAGAATCATTACTAACCGCAAAACCACGTGACATAGGATTATTATTATCACAGCTGCCCCCAGAATCCCACTCCCCATTAAAAAAATGCCTAGGCGACAATGTTCTCATAAAAGCCTTCAGGTTCGGATGATGTGGCAACTCATTATCTAACCACTTGACAATACTATGTATTGTGAAATTCTTAGCCTTCCAGATCAAAGCTAGCTTTCTGTCATTATTAGGCACTCCATTGATATACATGTCCCATTTGTTGCTGTTCATCTTACCACGATTCCAGTGGTGACCAGTGTTGAGAACCAGCACATCAAATCTGTGCAGGTTTTCCCTTAGAAAGGAAGGTGGTCGGTCGAGATGCATGGCATATCGTGTGTCCGGGTCAGAGATGTCTATTGGTTGCAAATCACACAATGTGGAGGACCAATAGTAGAGGATTGTGGTGTTTGTCAAGGGGAAATGATAGGCCCAGCCGTTTGGTCGCTTAGCACCAACTGGTTGGGTGAATCCATACGCTATTGCACCAACGTCAACCACATCAGTTGTGTCATTTCCACCTGTGGCCATGCACATCATGGACTGAAACATTTGTCGGCCTAGAGAGTCACCAACATAGGCAATCGTCTTGTCCTGCATTCTGACAATTTATAAAAATTAGATGCAGTCCAATTGTCAACTTAGGAAAGTGGAACCTACTACTTGTACACTTAATTTTGGTGCTCCTAACCATGATTTGCTAAGACACATTTTGTTTATAAAAAAAAAATGCCTATTGGCTCAGTTTGAGTGCAATCCACAAAGCATAACCTATGTTACCCTACAAAACTAATTATTTTTTTCAAGGTCATTGGTTTAATTGCAGTTTCTGATATAATTCAACTTTAATCAGACACCTAAAATAGAATACAATTTTGAATAGTGCTGTACAAGATTTAAATAGTGCAATAGTTGTGAGTTAGCGCTGTTTATCAGATCTTTATCAAAGTTAGCACTGTTTATCGGATCTCTATCAAAACAGCGGGCAATAAATAATTTAAAAAAGATATGTCTACCTTTTAAGGAAGGTAGGTCCATCAAAATCTGGCATATCACAGCCTTCGGGCCGCCACTTGAATTTCTCATAGGAGAAATCTGTTCGTTGTGTCAACCTACAAGCCCAACCCTCAGCAAGCCACCGCTTGCAACCAAACCCTGAATAGAGGGGCCTTCTCTCATCTGCCACCCATCTTCCCTTGCCATAGTTGCATTCTTACAAAAGAAACCACATGTTAGGCAAGAGAAGGCATAAGAAAAGAAAATGTCCTCGAACGAAAAGTTTAAATAAACTAAGTCTTCAATTTAGCACTTGTAATTTGTATGACCTAACAATACTTCCGTTTGGTATCAGGTGCAGTAGCTACAAAGTTTATTGTGAGTTCTATTTTTCCTTCTTCTTTTTGATCCAACAAATCAGATTGCATATAGAAGCTCAATCATGTAAAGCATAATAAGATATACCTTTCTTATCTAAGGTAGATTCTTCTTCATTAATACCAGCATCAGAAGTGTGTTTTGCCACTGAATTTGAGCCAGTGGGAGGCAATGCATGCACTTTCTCTACCACCTTAACTATAGGGGCCACAAAGTTTTCCTCACTTGGGAAATCTTCCTCTGAAGATGGATGCTGGTGCAAGTACTTAGTGTGATCTAAGAAAAAAAACAAAGGTTAAGTGAAGTTTAAAAGCAAGAGCAGATACCCCCCATCCCTTGCATTATACACAGTCAAGTATCAATCATATGTAATTCTGCCTTGACAGTTTTGAGTTTTTATTTGACGATAGTAGGAAGAAATAAATACAAACCTGGACGGAATAGAGACAATGGATCAGGATGTAAAACAAGAACAGAAGGACGTGAGGCTTTGTCCCAACCCCAAATAATGCATGCCGTGAAAATAACAATTATAAAAAGCTTGATTTGTTTACTTTTCATTCCATTTAAGCTCCAGAGTTTCATCCCTCTATTCAAGGTTCTACTTCTGTTTGAGTAACTCCTAATTAGAACCATGCAGACATAATCTGGTCGCAACTAGCAAGCATAAATCTGCGTAACAACAAGAACATGAATAAAAAAAAAAAATGTGGCACATTATATTGGTAATACGCTAATCCTAAATTCAATTAATAAAAATTTCATGTTGCATTTCCATGAAAAAAATTGTACAATTGAGGCTTTTGAAGCTCAAGTGAGTACCAGTCCTGATATATACTGGCAAACGGAAACAGAAAAAAAAATTTAAAATAATAATAATAATAGCATGTGTTTCCAACTCTAAAGTACATTGATTTAGATGATGTTTGAAATCACAAAGATTATCAAGCCAAATTTCTCAAAATATTGTTGAGCCAAATGTTGTAGCTCTGTCTAGGTAAATCATTATCATTGATGGACCCAAATTATTGCTATAATTTGGAATTTGAATTACATGCCTGACCCAATATCCATATAATAAAGTACATTAGATCCATTGTGGGAAAAGAGTCATTACCAGTTTCTTTCCTAATCCACACAACTGACTGATACTGAGCTCTAAGAATTATATAACAGTACAACAAATTAATTGCTGTACCAGAAAGACAGAATACATCTAATTCCCTCTTATCTGAAGCCAAATCGGTACCCAATTTGCAATAGATCAGACAAAGTTCCAACAGAAAATAACACATTTCTTTGAGGATCAAATTGAATTGATGCCCAGCAAATTTTAACTAAAATAAACCAACTTTAATCCCAACACCAAACAACCCAAAAAAAAAAATTGAACCAACATAAGTCGCCAACTAATTCCAGGAACTTCTTTTCCTAGCAAATAAAAGGAAAAAAATAAAAATAAAAACGAAACAAATTGCAATTTGCGAAAATTACCTCGTGATTAACCACCTTTGTGCAACCAACTTGAGAGCGAGGGAGAGGGAGAGAGAGGAGCGATGAGAGATGAGAGATGAGAGAAGAGAGAAGTAGCGCGAGATAGAGATCTGAGTACTGGATTTTGTGAGGTCGGTCTTGTTTCGATTTTCGCTCGAGTTTCTCGATTCGGCTTCAGACTTTAATTTGTTTTGTTTTTGTGTTTGTTTGTTTGTTTATAATCATAAGAGAGAATAAATGTTGTGTTTCGTAACTAGATTTGTACGGTCATGTGACTTAAACGGCTCAGCGCTAATGTCTGGTTGGAAACTATAATTAGAGAGATGATATATTTAATAATAATTGAATTCTATTTTGTGGTCGGATTTGGGAAAGCGAAGTGTGTAATAGTATCCGTACAGTATTTTGACTCGATAAATTGACTCGCTATACGAATTGTTATAGAGAAACTAGAACAGAGGAATAAGATGTAGGCCGATCTGGGCAGAATCCAGCAAATGCATGGTTTCTTGTTTTAAAAAAAAAATTGCATGAGGGGTTCTAGTTCACTTCTAGGTAAGTTTGGGCGAATGATCTGTAAACAAACGTTAGTCGTATATTTTGTATGGAGCGGTCTTAATTTGGTTTAAGCGCGAAATTTTAAAATATTTTTATTTTCGCCATTGATTTATAATTATAAAAATATTTTATTTATCGCAATGATAATTTTAGCAAATATTATTATTAAATAAATTATAATTAATGAGATTCATTTAATATTCAATTATGTCCTATTTTTTATTTTAAGTTCGCATTATTTTAGCAATTACTTTTGTATTCTAACATAACCTGTTACGACTATCACATTAACAATTTCCAAATGTACATGCCTCTGGGGAATTTATTAACATATAATTGCAAATTATATTTTCTAGTACGTGATAATTAACTTTTAGAACTTATGCTGTTTATATAATATTTTTATCTTTCTCTACAATGTAATAACCATAATTGTCTCCTATAAAAATATGAAAATAAGTTGATCTCTAAAGTTATAATTTACACTATACAGATTAATATATATTACTATCCAAAATTATATCTTATAGCAGGAAAGGCGGTCCACGAAAGTCCTGTTGCTACTCTAGCTTTTATTACTATTATTATTTTTATTTATCATTTATTGAAAGATTGTTGCTGCTCTTGCTAGTATGTTGGAGCCATCCTCTTCATATCTCCGGGCATATGGTGAATTATTCAGTTGTTAATAAGCCACAAACGCTGACCTTTGTCTATGAATCGCCTTATCACAGTTGTCTAGACATCGCCATCTAAAGTGGCACGTACGAAATGGCAAGAGGAAAAACCGCAAAAATCAACATCTTGGACCACATTCGGTACTGGTTCAGTTATAAGCATGATGTGACACTTTGCAGAAAATTTCTTCGGCACATTGACAGGTAAATTAAAGTATTACGAACAAGTGAAAATAACCTTGGTCTGAATTTTTTTATTTAAGAAAACATACAACAGGAAACAAATGATAGAACTATTAATCGAGAGATAATAAAACTACTTCAAGTATAAATACAAATTAATGTATGGACTTATGCAATTGACTAGAAATTTACACCACACTGCGTCACCGTAGTTTGCTCTTGTACATATATTTTCAATCCAGGCGTAACGTCTTTAATGCTATCTTTTCTACAGACCCAACAGAACAAATTATTCGTACATTTGAACAGGTGCTTAAATATGTAGTTGCTTCCCCATGCCAACAACAGTGCATACTGAAATCAACTGATATTTGCATGAGCATGCAAACTTCTTTATGTGCCTCCTTTACGCCTCGACAATAGGGTAGGAAGCGCAAGTAGAAATAGCTATATTAATCAAAATGAGTTACAGATATCAGAATGTCTGATCAAATAAAAGGAAGTACAAAATGTTGCCATACAAATTTTCATAGGTTGGGCTCATTTAAATTATCAATTCTTCTCATTCATGCTGCAAAATCATTTTAACTAGATGGATCACTTAATAGCAGTAATAGCTAGATAAGTTATCCATTATGATTTATGACAATATGTAAAACAAGATTGGCATTTAATGTATGCAGGCAATTTTGGGGTTTCCAGTTAATTCCAGGGTTTAGGAATTCAGGTCAGGTCAATTTAAGAGTTTTAAATTGAGAGTAATAACTGAAAACAATATGAACCACGAACCCAAATGATCTGAGACACAACCGACCAGGATGCAACTGTTAGGTAAAAGGTGTCTCGGATCAATTTCAATTCTAAAGCTATAAAAAATGAGATATTATATGAGATCACTCAGTTGTGAAACAGTCTTTCACAGAAGGTAGACACCTCAACAATTTCTGAGTTTCCACTTCAAACGGCTTGTACATGTGTATCAAACTTTCCCAGCAATAGAGAAGAAAGTACTTACCACACATGTTCTTGCCGAGTTCCATCTTGAAGTAGCCATCTATACCCCAATCAGCTCCCCATGAGTTCTTTATCAACCAGTATGGCGTCCCATTTTCTACCCCATATCCAACTGCCAGCACAGCATGATTCACATCCTATATCCATAACACATCATAACAAAATAAAACCTATATGAGTCATTCTGATCTTAATGCAACAAGTGGTGTAGTGATTTTGTATGTAATTTGTTGCTTGGGAATTTCAGGGGCTTGTTTAGAAAGTTTAAGAAAGAAGAAATTCCATAAATGACTAAGAAAAACTGGTAGAATGCTTTTGATATTGCGGTCTTATAAATGACAAGAGCGATCAAGTAGTAGGATTATCCATGATATTTGAAGGACTTTAAGAATGCAATAAATAATGTGAAATTCATAATTACTTAAAATTATAGCTGCGTGAAACAAAATAAAATAAATTTTTCAAAATATAGCTGCATTTATGGAGATTAAACTCACCTGTGGAGTAGTACCACAATGGTCACTCGTAAAAACCCCACTTTTGTATTGTTTGAAGCCGCTAATAACCTCAAATGCAACACTAACTGGTCGAACCAGTCCAACAGCGTGTTTCAGTTCGTCTTCAGCACCCTTTACATCAAATAAATTTCAATCAAACAAAGTTATTTAGCACTTTAGCTTTCTTTTCCTTCTTTATCTTTTTAGTGCAGCGTATAGTACATTCTTAGATTTAAGAGAAGAAGAAGAGAGATAGAGAACAGGATTACTGTTTACAATTCGGGCCAGGAAAGATACCAGTACCATAGCTGACTGGAAGGTGCCACCGGATGCTGGCTCCATCAAATGCTAGACCAAGTTCCCATTTAACCATACTTAGCCTTAATTAACCCTCAGTTGTGCAATTGCACTTTAATTTACATATTCGATTTTACAGTTAAACACCAAATAAGCAAAATAAAGAGGGAACAAAAAGCCAACCACAAATAGAACAATGAATTCTTGGACTTGGTACATGTTTAGTAAAATATACTCAAACAACGATAAGAGCCAGAATGTTATTTGAGAGGGCTGAAGTTTAGTGATGAACTTAAAACAAAAATAAATACAAGGAATGACTAAGAGAGGAAGTCTAACCAAGGTAATGTTGACAGAGTCGAGGACCTTAACGCCAACACTGTTGGCATCGAAATGGCATATACCATTGACACCCTTGTAAGGGTAAGCCTCCTCGGTGTCGAGCCCCCCGTTGTACTTGATATATTGAAAAGCCTGAGATGGAAGGCCACCATTGCAACCGAAGTTGTTGAATGATTGAGCACAATCCACAAGCTGCTGCTCTGACAAAGAGACATTCTTCCCTGTTGCCTGTTTGTATGCAGCCTCCAGTGCACCAGTTGTGCTGTTTAGTTTCGTGTAACAAAGGATCATCAGTTATAGGGAACATGCTTTTCCTCAAAACATTGTTTTTATGTAATTAATTGAGTTCTAAATGCTAGCCCCATGAAGAAATAAGGAAAGTTTGTGCGATGGTAAAATTTTTAAGTTGACTAAAAATTGTTTAATTTCATTATGAATTACTTGCTGGTGTGTGTGCTCCCTACATAGACCCCACTGGATTGTATGTGCACTATCCTGTTGTTTTCCAAATCTACAGTTTCCTAATGCTTTTTGTTGTTTCCGACACACACTCTTATTTTGGTATTTTTTTTTCTGACTTCTAGTTTAAGGTTGATTGAAAGTAGTATTTCTTAAATAACCACTTGACCTAACAAGATTTCTTGTTGTTTTAGCAAAATAAGATATCTCATTATTTCTTGTTTTCATCTGAAAGTTTTTAGTAAATAGGCAGGCTCATACTTTTTTCACAGGACCTCTCTAAAATAAGCAATAAATACTCATAACTATAGAGAAACATAATCAACAAAGATAAATCCAAAAGCTTTCCACACCTTAGCCTTAATTTTGGTTTTATTTAAAAATGATAAAATTGTAGAGTGTGATCAAAATCCAGAATGGAAATCACTCATTAAAGTGCAGGCGGACCCATTTTTCCAATTTGTTACCAAATTAGCTTGTATATTAGCTTAAACAAATTGCACTCAAGTGGTTCAGCTCCTTTCAACTAATTGGGCTATATGGCCGTGAATCAATGGGTCACAGGTGGTTAAACATTTGGTTAGGTACCCAAGGTGATCCAAATCATTTGCAAGTGCAAAAATGCAGTGAATTTTACTTTAAAACCAAAATCAGAATAAGAGAATTCCATATCGCACTGACTGGGACAGTTGGACAACATGGCTATGGGTAATTGAGCAGGGACAAGTCTGGTAATTATCTTGGTTTGGAGGACCCATTAAAAGTTTAATTGAGTGCTGATTACTGAAATGTAAAGCGAAAACCCTTCATAGATAAAAAAAACTTTTTATCAATCTCAGAAACAAAGTGATCAGAATTATTGTATTTTCTTTCTTACCTGAAAGTCCAGCAAGAACCACAATGGCCCTGGTTCTTCACAGGGCTCACGATCCCGGTCTCCCTCCAATCTTTCTGTACAAAACAAAAAGAAATATTGACTTCATCAGATTATCATTTCCATATAAAAGGCACTCAATTATACTCACTCAAAATAAATAATTTCATAAAAATATCTAACCGTCTCAGGTAGGGCTTCTTCAGTCATTATATGATTGCCCTTGAGTGTAGCTGAGCATTCCTGAGCTGCACCAAGCTTGGTGGCCTTGAACTCCTCCCAGGTCATATCCGCAAACTCTGCATCACAAATCAACGGTCATGATATTTAATCAATTTAACAGTTAATTAATGACATTTTTTTTTCAAAATACTCACTGTTAATCCCAAGCTTATAAGATAAACCCTTCCTATTGGTCGATCTGATCAACTTCGAACTATCCACAAAGATGTTGAACCTCTTTTGTATCTCTTCAACGCTGTTGTACCTCTTCCCATACCTAATCACAAATCATATTATCGAATTACATCAGAACACATTACTCATAAAAACTCGTTGCAAAAAGCAAATACGATAGAGCTTGAGTGGATTTCGAATCTTACTTGATGGCGAATCGGGCGAAGCGAACGGCATGGCGGGTTTGACCGAGAACGGAGAAGAGATTGGACTCGAGAGACTTGACTTGGTCGGTGACGGAGCGGATCGGGTTGGATTCGTGGAAGGAGGATTCGGCCAAGGCGGAGGTGGAGAGGAGAAGAGCGAAGGAGAGGAGGAAGAGGAGGCGAGCCATGGCGTTGAATGTGGAGTCGATGGAGTGAGTTGGAATGGGATCTGAGTATCTGACTGTTGGGGTTTTTAATTGGAGGAAGATGCCAAGGTGGCGAGTGTCAATTGGTCCGGTGTTGTGACGCAGCTGGTGACGCTTTATGCGCAATTTTTATTGGAGAGATTTGTAATGAATTCAGATTTCAGAATTAATAATAAAATAAAAGACTGTGGTGTGATGGTGGACAGAACAGGTTTGAAATTTCTGGTGTGATCGGCGTGGGTATAAGAAAATGCATTTATTATTTTTTTTCTATCTATTTTTTCGGTGCGTTCTTCAAAAAAAAAAAATTTTTTTGGTGCGAACCAAAGAGTTCTGAATGCTTGACACAGAGACAGAGTGAGATACTATATGATAATTTTAGCAATCAGATCTGGACCGTTCATTTGAGTTGTATCAAGCATTTTGGATCGACTCTGAAGTTTTTTTTTTTGGCATTTAGGAAAAAAGAAAAACTTGGGACTTGTGAAAGCCAACTCGTCAAAAAGTTTGTAAATAAGAATATGAAAATTAAACTCAACGAGTGGTAAATGTTCTACTAATTTAAACCAGTAACTTTCGAGCATAATGTCAAGTTAACATATTATAAGTTGTGGAATATGACTTGTGAGCGTTAAAACACAAAAAATTGAATGCGCATGAAAATTTGATTTACACATACGAAGTAACATGCGATGTCTTACATCTTCCCAAATAAATACAAGAACAATACTATAATAATATAATTGATACTCATTCTCTAGAACAAATTTTTTTTATGAAGTTTTCTTAGTCCATTACTCCATTTGGGTAATATTATAAAACTAAATACAAGATATTTTTTAAAGCTTGACGTGGTTGGAAAACGCCGTTAGGATCAACTTCAATTTTATCCGTCAGGGACAAGCAGAGTACCAGAAAGTCTGTACATCAAAACTGTTAAAAGGATTTCAATGTTCATTGTTCAGTATACTATTTAAAATAGTCTATTTTATACATCTAAACAATTATCGCCTTGTAGTCTTGTCATTTAACTTAAAAACGAGGGCAATATTGTAAAGCTGGATCTATGAGTCAGATTCGACAAAAAATTACAAGGATCGTTTTACTTTGGGAACTTTTGTCAAGAAAAGATAAGATTCCAATGGTGAATCTTCTTTGTGGTCCCAAGGAACTTCGCTATCCTTAGCAACGTGTACAGTGGAGATTATTTCCTGGAAATGAGGATAGTGACGCTGCATTATTTTTATTCGCTAGATGACGTGATTTTTTTTTTTTTTTGGGTAGAAATATGCGCATAGCATTCGGACAAATATCTTCTTATTTTAAATTATTGACATGATACTGACAACTGTTACTATCAATAAATATCTTCTTGTTTTAAGTTAGGCAAGTTAACTAGTTCAGGTGGAAACAAAATTTCAAACTCGTAGCCAGTCGAAATCATTAGAGCAGAGAAATATCTGAACTTTTAAGCAAAAAAAATCTGAGCTTTGATTTTACGATCGAGTATATTAAAACTTTTATTGTAGCATGGAATTCTGCTATTAATCTCAAAGAGTGATATATAGTGCAACGTTGAAGTTCTGTTTTTATTTTCCCCCCTCTATTCGGTTGCGTATATGGTATTCACCGATTATTGAAATTCAATCGACGTAGATTAGCCGAAAAATTGGTTGTATTTTACAAAGACGATAATATATTAAAAATAATAATACAAACATAAATTTAAATTTACGGCCAAATTAAAGATTTAACTATACAATTAGACTAAATAATGACTCGTAAAGTCTACGCTTATCATCTACGTAAACCCATAAATTTAATATAACATTTTTTTTTCAAATATTACTTTTGGCCTATTTACAATATTTTAATATTTAAATTTAATAATAAATTTTTACCTCTTTGAAATATAATAATAGAAGTGTGTAAAAGTAGCAAATTTTTAAATAAAAATATAAAGGTGTTTCGGCCTTCCAGGCCCGGGGCACTGAGCCTTGTCCCGTGTGCCTTCGAGCACATGCACTGATGCACCTGCCTCACCGTGGAACCCGTATTAATTGCATTAAATAAAAAATCGACTACTTATCAATCCCATTTGTGATTTTTGAAGCCGCTTTGATTAAGGTAAAGTACCATTAGCGGCACAACGGATGGTTGATCTATGCCTGCATGTTGAGGTTAGCGTGGTCAGTGTTAACTTAGGCTATCTAGCTAACTCAATAATTTGGTTAGTGTAGCTAATCATATGTTCTTATTTTTTTCAAATTTAAAAATTTTCTCTCATGTCGCAACAATTTTCAAATTCTTTGAAATTTGAAATTTAAATTTTAACTTGTAACTCCACTAATTTATGGTCTTATCGAATGCCCCAGTAGGCTGTAGTTGGTATTTGATATTGAAATTGTTTTTAAAAGAAGTATAAACTATAAAATTACGAAACCGTCTATAAAATGCTTTTGTTTTGAAAACCTCAACCACATCGTCTATGTGGATTAATCCCGTCATGTTGAACGACTTTGAATTTTTTGGAAGTAGTAATTGAAAAATGTCGTTAAATAATGAGTTATTGAGATTTTAGCTGAGTCGATTTTATTTTCTGTGTTTCTATTAAAAACATAGATCGATGGCCCTTCAAATTGATATGTAATATGTTATTATTTAAATCAATTGTGGAACCCGAAAGTGACACTATTATTTCAATTACCCCACCAACCGTACAAATTAAATGTTTGTATAATTATTATCCACGTTTATTAATAAAAAAAAAGGATAAGTCAGAGACTCGGAGTTCATTGGCCTAAACTGAAATTCATAACAAGATTCAAGACCGAGTTAAGTGACCTCCGAAAATTCCAATGCTAGAGACCACTCATAAGAGATAATAAGTTATTAGATATATCCCTTGCTAGTGAATTACAAATCGTGTCGTGTTAACCGTGTTGCCACGACACGGACCCGTGTTGACACGACACGACACGCCACATGTACGGATTCAACACGACACAATTGTGTTGGTGTGTCGTGTCAAAACTGTGTCGTGTTGACATTTTTAGAAAATTGACAAGGTTTAACACGACACGATTCAATACGACACGATTTGACACGACACGGTTACAACACGACACAACAAGATTTTATTTTATTTTAAAACTTAAAATTAAAAAAATATTATAAAAATATTAATATATTATAAAAACAAAGGATGATTTGAATTTTAAGGATAAAAATATAATTTAGAAACTATAATTAAAAATTTCTAACTAATTAATATTATGTAATTAGTAATTTATTATTTAGTTAATTAATTATTATATTGTATCATCATGAATTATTATGATATTATTTTTTATCGACTATATAACAGATTTATAAAATTTAATACAATTTTTTATCATTTTATCTCTAAACTACCAATTTTAGAGATAAACAATTGTAACAACAAAACTACCAATTTTTCATAATTCATCAATTTTAACGACCACAAACAAGCATAATTTACCAATTAGATAACAAAAAAAAAACAAAAAACAAAAAAATACAACTGCAATTCAGTTTTCATCAAATTAAAATAAACTTTTAAGGAGAACAACCCGACTACTCCAACTATAATACCAACAGAGCACAAACCTGTTAAAATTGAGAATAAACATCAACAAATACGAAATGTTAACAACATTATAACTGTTGCATTACTAACAAAATATGTATAGAACAAAATATGTGTAAACACTAACTTGTGCATTCCACGAACTAACTGAACACACATGATAAGTAGCTACTCCATTGCAGAAATTAATGGAACATTTATAACACGTAACTGAACACGAAACTAACTTCTCATTAATTTTAACTAGACCTAATCTAATTCAAGTACGCATCAATCTTTATTATGCATGATTGATATCTCGTATTTATACTGATATTTTGGCCAGACTTTACATCGAAATTGTGACTAAAACCGTGATATTATCTTGTTTTTCTGTTTGTTTAGCAAGATTGGATACTGCCGTGGAATTTGACTTGTCTTGTAGGAATTTGGTGGATCACGCATAATCATTGCATAAAATGGTAGATTTAAGAGAATCAAATAGCTAAATGGAAGCAATAGCATTGTAGAGCTCATTGTAAGCTTTCCGGCGATCTTTGAATCACCTCAATCGGAGCCCGGATGAAGAAATTATGCTCAAAATACTATTGGTGCGCAATGCTGGCACAGGAATTCGGACCGAATTGGCAAGAATTCGGACCGAATTGCGTCACAGAAAATTACAAAGAAGCTAATTCGGACCGAATTGTCTGGAATTCGGTCCGAATTGCTATACAGGGAAGGTTTCCAGCTGTATTCCTGAGGCGTTTTCTCTTATGGAAAGGCCCCAATTTCAGCCTAAATCAAGGGAAAACGTTCCCAACCTGTCAAGGGGCCAGAGAGGAGTCTATATTAAGTTTATTCTTGCTTGAGGAAGGGGAATCCACCATTATCCATCAGCAGCCATCAATCTTCCACCTCTCAGCGCCGTTCTCACGCCGAAAGGCGTGGGATTTCCACCACCTCTCCACCATCACTCGACCATGGCAGCGATTTGGGAGCAGTTCTAGGCGCAACAGCGTTAGATTCAACCCAACCACGACTTCGGACTTGATTCAAATAGAAGTAAACCTGGATATTGTTGTATCTCTTTCTTTTCTCTTATTTATTCTTGTCATGGAGTTTGTATCTTGTTTTATTAGTATGATAGGTTAGATCTTTGTTGCTTTAGGGATAGATGTAGCTTAAATTCAGGTTTTGCTTGGTTTGCTTATTTTGTTGATGGACGAAACTAATTACCCTTGGGGTTTTTATTGAAATTGCTTGTGTTTGGACCGTTTATTACTTGTATCGCTCGACTTTTGTACGCACGCATTTGTTGGGAACTTCTTTACATTATATTAATCGAGTCCTGTACGAGTACTTCGAGGTAGGTCAAAGGCGAAAGTCGACCAATTAATAACCAAAAGTGAACGTTTCTAGTTAGGCGAAAATCTAACTAGATACCTCGTAGAAAATCATTGGTAAACTCGAGTAAGTCCACCGAACAACGAAAGTTGGGGGTGCAATACACTCGATGAGGGTTATTCAACACTAGATCCCATTCCAAATACCGTACCCAATAGGCGAAAGCAGAGGGTTAGGGAGTTAGGTTTGGCTAGATGGACCTTTGGCTTGAATAAATCAACAAAAGAGTAAACCACAGCATTTACACAGTGGAATTCGGTCCGGAATTCGGACCGAATTAGCAAGGCTGAATACGACAGTGCTAAGTCTTGTGACTCTATGACCAGATTTAGGTGAAATCGACCCCTAAGGCACTTTTTTTCATCATATTTTAAACCCTTAAAAATCCCAAAAATATTCTTTTAAACTGTTTTTCATCACTTTCATTCTTATTCTTGCATCTTTTTCATTTCGCCTTTTAGTTTGTAGCACCAATTCGTTTCTAAACTTTTATTGTCTAACTTTAGCGAACAAATAGGATTAGTATTCATCACCATCTCTGTGGGATCGGCACCTTTGCTTTACTACGAACGTCTAGTCGAGTAAACAAGGTTATTTTTGTTTGACCTAGGTTCACACCTCGATCAAAATGGCACCGTTGCCGGGGATGGTAGCATGATATTAATTCCTTATTTTAGTAGCTAAAGGCTAGATTTTTTATTTTATCAAAAAAAAAAAATTCACTTGTGTCACCATGTTTCACTCTTTTCAGGAATTTGATCAAGATATGGAGGACAATTGGAGTGAGCACCATGACCCTTGCACTTATCAAATGGATCATGCACCACATGAAATGACGAGATCCGAATTTTCTATGGCTCGACTAAGACATCAAGTTGATGTGGTGAACAACAAAATAAGCGCAGTACTTGGGAAAAGACACTATGGCACGAGACATGCAGGTGCAATAGCACCACCGGTCGCACGAAACAAGCACATGGGTGTGCACTCGGCTTCCCACCGGCCACATGGCAAGCTGAACGCCATGGCACAAGACCCACACACAGTGCATACAACTCTGGTTTGACTAATAACTCCTGTTTCTCTTGTTATCATGAAAGATCAATGTCTCGACATGACTCTAGGTCAACTTTCTTTTCTGAAACTTATAGTTCTCAATTACCTTTGCAAATGTCAAGTGATGAATTATTCCTTTATGATTTTATGGCCTATCAAACAAAGCTAAATGAGGAAATTGTTAGAGAAATAAATTCCATAACATCTAAGTTCAGCAATCTTGACAAATATGCCACACAACTAGAAACTTGGATGCTTGAGAATGAAATTGCCCACAAAACGTGTTCCTCATATAGATCACAAGATGACCAAAATGATAAAATGACATTGCAAGGTGATATCTCATATTTATATGTGCTTTTTGACCGGACTTTACACTTAAATGGTAACTCAAACCCCTATATTCATTGTGCTTCGTGCTATATTTGTCTAGAATTGGGTACTGTTGTGGTTTTTGTATTGAATTGCAGGAACTCGGTGGATCAAACCCAATTAATGCATAAAATGGTGGATTTAAGAGAAACAATTGGTCAAATGGAATCAATAGCATTGAAGAGCTCATCCTAAGCTTTCCAACGCCTATTGAATCGCCTCAATCGGAGTTCGGGTGAAGGAATTATGGCCGAAATACTACCTCTCTTCGGTCTGGAGTCAACTCGGTCCGAGTTGGATCCATCTCGGTCCGAGTTGAAAGTCAGAAAACTGCTAAATTGCCATCTCGGTCCGAGTTGGAGCCAACTCGGTCCGAGTTGAGAGCCGACATAGTGCATTTGGCAAGTTTTCAAGCATGGAAACTCAATATTTTGGTATGAATTCTTGCCATGACACCCTAGCCTCCTTTCCAAGTCCAGAATATCACTATTTATGCTCCCCTAGGCCAGAAGAAAAAGGGGGAAGCCACCATACACGAAATTCCACCTCCTACCACGTTTTGGCACCTTTCCACCACCGTTCTCACGCCGAAAGGCGTGAGATTCCACCTCTTTCATCATAGCACGACCATGGCATCATCTTTGGAGCAATTCTAGGCGCGACGGCGACGGAATCAACCCAACCACGGCTCTGGACGTTCGGTATCTTGAGTTAGAAGCGATATTTGGTTTATTTCTTCCATTCTCTTGATATTTTGATTTGATGGAGCTTGTATCTTATTTTGCTTTCATGTTAGGCTAGATTTATGTTGTCTTAGGAGTAGGAAAGTAATTTAGGTTTCGATGTGTTGTGATTTGACTTGATATGATATGATATGTTTTGTTGATTTGTTTTGTTGAGAATTATATTAATTGCCTGTTTGAATTGCTTGGTTAAGTCTAATTAACTTCTAGATGTACGGCCGCATTTAGTTAAGTTCTAAAGTTAGGATAATCAAGATAATTTAGATAAGTATTTGGGATAAATCGTAGATCCGAAAGGGGAGATTAGTTGACACCAAAAGTGTAACTTTTAGACAAGTCCAAAAGACCTCTAGATATCCTTATGAACTCCAACAAACAAGTTTAAGTTGATTGAATTCTATACCAAAAGTTGTGAACCAATCGAGTTAATTAGGTTAGGTTGTGATTGAACCAGTGTCTAGTCCAACAAGCGAAAGCTGAGGTTTAGAGTATCTAGGTTTGACCAACAAACCCTAGCACAAAACATAAAATTTCATAAAGAGTCAAAACCACACACTTATACCATCTGTTCGGATCGAACAGAGCGGTATATGCTTGAAAAACACCGTTTGATGCACGAAAGTGATAAGTTCTATGTTCTAGAGTCCAAACCGATGTGAAACCTGAACCTAAGACGACTTTTATATTGTTAAAACACCAAAAATATCTCTTTAAGCATTTAGATTTTTTTTAGATAATTAAAATATCCAAAAATATTTATTTACTTGCACCTTTAGATTTAATCAACCAAAAACTCCATAAAAATATAATTGTCTAGCTTTCGTGAGGAAGTAAAGTCCGGTACTCATTAATCCGTCCCTTGGGTTCGACCCTAAAGCTTAACTAAAACGACTAGTGAGGTTAGCTCTAGGTTTATAAATTTATTTGATTCCTAGGTTTTAAGCCTTCATCACAAGGTAATGAAGAATTAGACAGTTTTAGTTCTCTAAAAGAAATTGCAATTTGTTATGAGACTGATAGTGATGATGACATACAATTTGAAACAAATGAAAAACAAGAGAAAATTGTAGAACCAAAGTATGTAGCACCTCCGCCTAATGTCTCTCCAATTTTCATTCCACTTAGATTAACTTATATTGAAAAATCTAATGAGTTGGAATTGAAGGATCCTCCAATAGTCTCCGTTATTGATGAATCTGAGAAGAAGAAAGATGGTGATAACCCTCTCAGAGTCGAGGCATCCGACGTGACAAATGACAAGTTCACCAAATTCGACTTGAGCCCTCAACTTGAGAAATGCTTGGAGAATATCGATGCGATGAAAGGTAGCAACCCGCAAATCAAGTATCGCATCATAGTTGGACCAACCATGCACACAACCACGAAGGAGAACACCAAGCATTTTTCGAGAATCTCGCTCATTCATTTTTGGAAGAACTACGATGCTTTCAACGGACGTAAAGTGAAGATAAGATGGAATTGAGAGGTGGTCAAGCTCGAGACCTAAAACAAGCGCTTCTTGGGAGGCAACCCAAGAAATTTTTACTTTATTATTATTATTATTATTATTATTATTATTATTATTTTGTTGTAGAAAAAAAAATAATAAAATATCTCTCATGGTTGGTCTGAATTTCATTGTGGGATATGTAGGTTTTGATTCGTTGTGGATGTCCTACTTGCAACTCTCACTAGAGCACCACGGGTCGAGCAACAAAAAAAACACACGACCTCATACGAGTTGCATGCCACAAGAAACTTAGTTGAGTATCTCGATTGCCTTGTCGCTGCCCCAATGCCAAACAGTGCTGAACTTATGTCGAGAAACACGCTTTGATCCAGTTGGTTTCTTTTTTCCTCCTATTTTTATTTTTCTCTGTGTTGCATTGAGGACAATGTCTTATTTAAGTTTGGGGGTTGAAAGGAAAAAACGAAAAACGAAACAAGCCCTTATTCTCTTGAAAAATTCGTCAAAACGCTTGTTTTCTGAAATTTTTTTGCAAAACAGACCCTGCAATTCGGACCGAATTGCCAACTTTTCTTTGACAGAGCCACGAATTCGGTCCGAATTGCTTCCCAGTTTTTCAACAGAACCTCTAATTCGGTCCGAATTCCTTCTTGATTTTCTTGAACTGAGTCGCGGTTGTTTCTAAACTGTTTTTGAGGGTTGGAAACTTGATTTTAAGCACATCTAAGCTCTTCTTGATACTGATTCATTGCAAAAACTCAGTGTTTAACTTCTTTTCTCAAATCTTAACTTGGATTTCGAAAACTCTCGTTGTTGAGACGTTTTGGGTTTGTTCAAGTACCAATGGGCCGAGGAATTTCAAAACTAAAGGTATTTGGGTCCAAAACTTGGTTGCTTAAGAATCGTTTGAACACGAGTTAGTCAAAATTGAAATCTTTCGCCGAGTGAACGGACTTGTGAAACCGCTTGATTTTGAAAAAGACTTTGTTATCCTTAGAAATTGTAAAGTGAACCATGTCTTGTGTATGAAATTGTTTTAAGGCTTGAATCACCAACAAGCAACCTCAAATTGGACAAATTTAAATAGTTGTAAAAACGAGGAGCGTTGAGACTTCTTTCCACCAACTTAACCACAAACTTTGGGGCCGGAGCTAGTAGCAAAAATTGTGTAAAAACCGGACCGACCTCCCTGGCGCGACATGTGTCAGTAGCAAAGCTTGGAGGGTGGGGCTAGTTGCGGGCTGTCAGGAATCGATACCTTAAAGCTCTCGAGGACGATTGGGTAGTCCCTGCTAGTCTCATAGTGGACCGTAACAAATAAATTGCAAAAGAAACTAGACCAAACCCACTGGTGCGACATGTGCCAGTAGCTCACTCGAAGTCAATGATTCGCGCTTAATCCTCTAGGGTGCAAAGCCCCACGACTCGACTTGCAGAATCAAAAATTGGTGAAAACTTGAAAATTGTTTTGAGAAGGGGATCACTAAAAGATTTCTAATTTGAACAAAAATTCTTTTGCAAAACCTTTCGGGTCATGGGAATGAACGGGTGAATAAGCTCGGGATTGCTTCGTGGTTAAATGAATATAAGCTAGGAACCTTAGCCCTCGGTCAAGATCTTCTTAGGACCAAGAGTTGCCTGAACGGAATCAAAACAAACTTAACCCTAGTTTGAGAACCCCAATTGAGCATTTCTAAAAAAGCATGAATGAAAGTCAATCTGAACCGTGCACTAAATTAAACTCCTAAATCCAATTTCAATTTCTGTCGTAAGTCTAAGTCTTGTCAATTCTTCTAAGTTTAGAGTTTTACTTGAGGACAAGCAAGTTTTAAGTTTGGGGGGATTCGATATCTCATATTTATACTGATATTTTGGCCAGACTTTACATCGAAATTGCGACTAAAACCGTGATATTATCTTGTTTTTCTGTTTGTTTAGCAAGATTGGATACTTCCGTGGAATTTGACTTGTCTTATAGGAATTTGGTGGATCCGCATAATCATTGCATAAAATGGTAGATTTAAGAGAATCAAATAGCTAAATGGAAGCAATAACATTGTAGAGCTCATTGTAAGCTTTCCGGCGATCTTTGAATCACCTCAATCGGAGCCCGGATGAAGAAATTATGCTCAAAATACTATTGGTGCGCAATGCTGGCACAGGAATTCGGACCGAATTGGCAAGAATTCGGACCGAATTGCGTCACAGAAAATTACAGAGAAGCTAATTCGGACCGAATTGTCTGGAATTCGGTCCGAATTGCTATACAGGGAAGGTTTCCAGCTGTATTCCTGAGGCGTTTTCTCTTATGGAAAGGCCCCAATTTCAGCCTAAATCAAGGGAAAACGTTCCCAACCTGTCAAGGGGTCAGAGAGGAGTCTATATTAAGTTTATTCTTGCTTGAGGAAGGAGAATCCACCATTATCCATCAGCAGCCATCAATCTTTCACCTCTCAGCGCCGTTCTCACGCCGAAAGGCGTGGGATTTCCACCACCTCTCCACCATCACTCGACCATGGCAGCGATTTGGGAGCAGTTCTAGGCGCAACAGCGTTAGATTCAACCCAACCACGGCTTCGAACTTGATTCAAATAGAAGTAAACCTGGATATTGTTGTATCTCTTTCTTTTCTCTTATTTATTCTTGTCATGGAGTTTGTATCTTGTTTTATTAGTATGATAGGTTAGATCTTTGTTGCTTTAGGGATAGATGTAGCTTAAATTCAGGTTTTGCTTGGTTTGCTTATTTTGTTGATGAACGAAGCTAATTACCCTTGGGGTTTTTATTGAAATTGCTTGTGTTTGGACCATTTATTACTTGTATCGCTCGACTTTTGTACGCGCGCATTTGTTGGGAACTTCTTTACATTATATTAATCGAGTCCTGTACGAGTACTTCGAGGTAGGTCAAAGGCGAAAGTCGACCAATTAATAACCAAAAGTGAACGTTTCTAGTTACGCGAAAATCTAACTAGATACCTCGTAGAAAATCATTGGTAAACTCGAGTAAGTCCACCGAACAACGAAAGTTGGGGGTGCAATACACTCGATGAGGGTTATTCAACACTAGATCCCATTCCAAATACCGTACCCAATAGGCAAAAGCAGAGGGTTAGGGAGTTAGGTTTGGCTAGATGGACCTTTGGCTTGAATAAATCAACAAAAGAGTAAACCACAGCATTTACACAGTGGAATTCGGTCCGGAATTCGAACCAAATTAGCAAGGCTTCATACGACAGTGCTAAGTCTTGTGACTCTGTGACCAGATTTAGGTGAAATCGACCCCTAAGGCACTTTTTTTCATCATATTTTAAACCCTTAAAAATCCCAAAAATATTCTTTTAAAACGTTTTGCATCACTTTCATTCTTGCACTTGCA
This sequence comes from Rhynchospora pubera, assembly GCA_028095005.1. NCBI lineage: Eukaryota > Viridiplantae > Streptophyta > Magnoliopsida > Poales > Cyperaceae > Rhynchospora > Rhynchospora pubera. Next base: position 20,859,435 of record CM051463.1, read on the forward strand.
TCTTTTTCATTTCGCCTTTTAGTTTGTAGCACCAATTCGTTTCTAAACTTTTATTGTCTAGCTTTAGCGAACAAATAGGATTAGTATTCATCACCATCTCTGTGGGATCGACACTTTTGCTTTACTACGAACGTCTAGTCGAGTAAACAAGGTTATTGACCTAGGTTCACACCTCGATCAATGATGAACACTTCAATAACTAAATTGAACACTTATTTCTTGTATATGAACACTTCAATAACTAATTTTAACTTATCATTGATAACCTAACTCTAATAGCTACAAAACAAGTCAACTACATAATTCCAGCCTTATTTTCATATCACGTGTCAACAATATGATCCCTTATCCCAACATTAGTAGCCCTCAATATAACAATATGATCTCTTACCATCAGATCTAATAAAAAAAATAGAGATTATTTCCCAAATGTACTTTATGATCACGATTAATCGAAAATAAACCACAATCAAGCACACCTATGACAAAAAATACACTAAAATTAGAGATTAAAAGGTTAAAAGTGATTAGAATAATTACTTGATGTATGATTCTTCGAAACCACATCTTTCCTCTTCATTTGATAAGTCGAAAGTGTTGTCTTCAGTGATTGTCTTTGTAGAGAAAAGAGATTCCAACCTATGACGAAGAAAGAGATGTCGATTGAAGTGCAGAGTGATGGATTTCTCCTGAGAAGTGCGTGAATCAAGAAGCGAGATGTCGAAATTCTAATCCTAGGTGTTGAATTTTCTTCGAAGATAACAAGAGGAAGAGATGAGTGAGCGAGAGAAGTGTGGTGCGAAGAGGTACGAAGACAGAGAGAGGCGGCTCCTGCTGTATTGTTGAGAGACAGAAAGAGAGACAAAGGTGACTTTTTATGAAAAATAAAGAGATGCGTAAATTATACTACTGGATTTCTCTGTCATCACGTGACTATCATGTTTATCACGTGTCTCTTAATTTGGATGGATGGATGGAAAAAGTTGGGATGGTAATTACTAATTACCAATTAAGTCTAAGTCTTGCAACACCGCGTCTTGGACATTAGTTTTGACAGGTGGCGACGGTTAAGTATATAATAACCTAACTACAAAGTTTGCAAATGCAATGTTGTTGGAGTTTAATTTTTTATATATTTAATTTCCAATTAAATAATAATATACCGAGATGTTTCTATTGGACACCAAAAGTCCAAAAGCAAACGGTCAAGTCATGCTAACTTATTTAGACAGAAAGAAATACATGTTAAAAGCAAATTGAAAATGACACGAGTATGCACACATTTTTTTTTCATTGCTTCCATCATCCTTTCAGAATGTGACTAATATTTTTGGCGTGAATCTAAAAATATAAAAACAGTGAGGCCCGCTCTAAAGAGGGTATGCAATGGATATTAGAATTATAGGGTGCGTTTGGATAGGTGTGAGAAGAAGGAAAGAAGAGAAGAAGTGGGAAGAAGTATTGGGAAGTGTGTAACTATGTGAAGAGTTTGGATTGTTTATAATTTTTTTTCTTCTTCTTCCTTCTTCCAACGATCCAAACGCACCCATAAAGTATTTCGCACTTTACCAAAACCTATAATCATTATCTAATCATAATGAAACTAAAGTAAACTAATTATCTAATCATAATGTATATATTGCTTACATTCTATACGAGACCTTGGAGAAAACTAAACTAATTATACAAGATCTTTCCGTTGGGTACGTTTGGATATGTGTGGGAAGAAGGGAAGAAGGGAAGAAGTATTAGGAAGTGTGTAACTTTGTGAAGAGTTTGGATTGTTTATAATTTTTTTTTCTTTCCATTTTCCTTCTTCCTCTTCTTCTTCTCTCATCCAAACGCACGGGTTGTGCAAAGAATATTGAGACCCCTTAATATACTTCGCACAAACATGATTTAATTTTTTTTTTAAAGCTTAAAAGCACCCATAGACTAAACATTAGAAATTAAGTCAAAGTACAAATAGTGAAATACCAAATAAATCCGACAAAACTTCTACTACTCTCGAAAAATACCAAACAAGCTCCAAAAACAATAGGATTTTCGTTGTTCAAACTCCCCTCCCAGCATATCAATATTAATGAACATGGTGCATGCACGGGGAGGTCATTCTAGGTTTCTTCTTCAACTGCATTCCGTTAAATAGGGAGAAGAACCAGAAGCATAAAAGAATATGTATCTCCACATTACGGGGAAAACGTAAGTTGCAACTTCATCTTTGGGAATGATTTGTTGTTTTTGTATGTTTGTGTATATGTGGCCCGATGGACATTAATTAATTATTTATTTATTTGGTTCAAGTTTATATATTTATCCGTCCAATAAAACTGCAGTGAATTTCGAAACTCTTGGACGCCATTTTAAACTATCTAATATTTTCTCATTAGGCTCTCTTGTAGTCCAATAATGGTCGTTGTTCTTCTTTTTATCTGTTATATTTTCTCTGCAAGTCTGCATTGATGTGTGATTTATGAAATTTTTAACCGTGGTATATTCAAAAGGGTAGAATAGTAATATTAGTTCATCAATGGGAAAAATCTAATTTTTATTATTTTGTAGCGGCATAAAAATAATTAGACATTTCACAATGACATATTTCTAATTTAAAATTTTTGTAGTGGCATAAATTTAAATCACCTTTAAAAAAATTATGATAAAGTGTATTTCTCCTACCACGTTTCCGTTACACAGCGAGATAGTTTTTGTAAGAGAAAAAATAATTAAGAGACCAAATAACAAATTTTCTGATTAGTTTTACTAAAATCATGTACATAATTTTGATTAACATATTTGTTGTTGAAATAAACCTGTAATTAACACAAAGTACCCCTTTTCTAAATTCTATGGCTGTGTTTGGATAGTGGGAAGTGGGAAGAAGGAATAAGGAATAAGAAATTTTTTTCAATAAATTTATTCCTAACCATCCAAACTCTTCACAAAAGTTACACACTTCCCAATAAATTTACCCCTTCCCAATAAATTTCTTCCCTTATTCCTTCTTCCTACCTTATTCTCAACACATCCAAACGGAGCCTATATTATCATGTATTAAGACTCTTAATTATAAGGAAAAAGAGAAATATAAATAATATATAAACAACCTTTTTATAGTTCAATTCTGGAAAAAAAACAAGAAAAAAAAATAATTACAGCCTGCGTTGAGGGAATTGCTCAGATCACGCCAAAGTTACTCAAACACTCCTAAGTTTATCAAAATACCCTCTTCTCTCTTGTTTCGTTTTCTCAGATGTGAGCATTAGATTGAGGACATTTAGGTCATTTTAAAAAAATTGGGGGAGTGGATGAGTAAGCGTGTGCTGAGCAATTCCCCCGCGTTGAGGTGCTTTCAAGAAGCCAAGAAAGGGACCCCACCCACTCACACCTGGTAAAGCGCTCAGAAACACAGTGACGTGGCGACCTAAACCCCTCGACCAATCAAATTTCAGAAAGAAGGTACCCACGGATCGCGATCCGCACTAACGCCACTTTTATCACATCCACCGTCCATTCATACTCGATCCAACGATCAAAAACAACCAAACCTCCCAAATTGTATTTCGTTTCGCGCTCTTCGTTCTCTCCAAACCGCTTTAAAACCTCTCTTCCCTCCCTTCATTCTCTCAACCCAATCTCAAATCCCTCTCTCTCTCTCTCTTCTAACTTCTAAGCCCAAATCAAACCCTAACCCTAACTTAATCTTTCGAGTTCAACTTCAACCTCCAATGGCGCGTACCAAGCAAACCGCTCGCAAGTCGACAGGAGGCAAGGCGCCTCGCAAGCAACTGGCCACCAAGGCGGCGCGCAAGTCAGCTCCGGCGACCGGAGGCGTGAAGAAGCCCCATCGCTTCAGGCCAGGCACGGTGGCGCTTCGTGAGATCAGGAAGTACCAGAAGAGCACCGAGCTGCTGATCAGGAAGCTTCCGTTTCAGAGGCTTGTGAGGGAGATTGCGCAAGATTTCAAGACGGATCTGAGGTTTCAGAGCTCGGCTGTGGCGGCGCTTCAAGAAGCCGCTGAGGCGTACTTGGTCGGATTGTTTGAGGATACCAATCTTTGCGCCATTCATGCCAAGAGGGTTACTATCATGCCTAAGGATATCCAGTTGGCAAGGAGGATTAGAGGCGAGAGGGCTTGAGGTGTTGGTGTTGGTTTAGTAGGTTAGGAGATCTGTGTTTAGTAGTTGATTTGGGTTTGAAGGACATCCGGTCTCACTTATAGTTTAGTAGATAGGTGGTTTTCTTTTAATTTCTTTGGGATTTTGAGTTGGAGATGTGAAAAGTTGGATCTTGTATCAGTACCTTTGACTATGAATGAATGAAACCTGGTTCTTGTTAATTTTTGTGCAATTTTTAGTTTAATTTTGTTGTCTCTGCATTAGCAAGATTGTGTTTGCTTGCTAAATAGCAATTAATCTGATGAATTAGTTCATTTTGAGTCTGAATTTTAGCTTGAATTTAAATTGGCATAGTACATTGTTTCTGGGTCTTAAAAGATTGTCTTTTGTTGTTAAATGGTAATTTACCTGAAATTAATTACAAATTGGAAGACATTTAAGCATGCATACAGTTAAAACTGATCAACAAAAAATATATTAAGTTCTTTTAAAAAAATATTAAATGCCGTACCAGTTAAAAAATATTTGTTCCAAATTTTTATGCATCTTGCATTATTTTGAGTGTAGTTGGGAAGAAAAAAAATCTGGTATAATTTCTTTTTTTTTGAAGGAAAATCTGGTATAATTTCAGAATTACGCATCTTGATCGGTTGTTATTGGATGAATGAGTTGTCACTTGATTTTTTTTGTATAACATTGGAATTCTGTAGTTAGATTTGTCACCTGTGGTATAAATAATTTTCTTTTCAAGATAAGACCATAGGGAATTTTTTGTTCATTTTTTTAAAGCGTGTACTCAATTCAGAGAGTTGAGTCAGTGCCCTTAACATATTACAAAATATATATTTCAAACGAAGTGCCCTTATATTCCCTTAACATATTACATAATATATATTTCAAACGAATTGAGTCAGTTCTAGCTTTCTGTTGTAGCCTTAGGGAGGTAATTGGCTCTTTTACTCCTGACGACTACATTATATTTCACGGATTGGGGAAAAAAATTTTGGTCTCTAATTTGGGAAATAAAATATATGAACTCCTATTTTCCCTTCTTAAGTTTCTTAATTGGTCTATGATGATTATTTTCTAGGCTGTTCATTCCTAATCTTCATTATCGACACTAAGGAGATGTATCAGTTGTTCGCATTTTGAATTACATGCAACTCACAAATGATAAAATGAAATAAGTTAGAAATAATTGTTATTACCAGTATCGACTCAGAAATAACTGATTGTCAGATGGAGTACGGTTTGCCCCTTTTTTTCATTATATATTATAAGTCGACGAGTAACACTGGTTAATGGACTTGTTTCTGTTGGTTTTGATGTCGCTTTATAAGATTCACATAATCGAGTAAAATCAGGAGAACTAAAAAGTCGCAAGAAAGCAAAAGGCATGTAAGATTAACCTAACAGGCATTTGTAAAGTATAAAAAGAAGAAACAACTTGAATCACAAATTTGCCCAACCGCTAATTGACCACAGGAAACAAATCCCTACAAAAAATACAATCGGCCAAGAAAAAGTCTGATGCTGTCAAACCTTAGATAATCACCTCAGCGTTCAGGAAAGTTACCTCTGCCTCCTGCATCTCTGAGGAAAGTCTACCATCCTAGACTCAAATCCCATAACCTCTACAAATAGATTGTTATAAAAATAAATGAAGAAACTATTTTTGGCCCTTCCATAATCCATCCTCAACATTACCCAGTTGTTTCACACCAACAGTCACTTCACATTAACAGTTACTTCGGTTATAATATTGAACATCACCACTTTAGCATCTGAGGAAGCAACCTCCACTTTCTTTAGCTCCTCTATCATGCTCAGCTCACCATCATCATCAGCATAAACATCAGAATAAAGAATCTTCATTAGCTTAAGCACTTTCGCATTCAACAGAAAAAACTTTACCACTGTTATGCTGGTCATGACCTTTAGCAACAAATACATGCTTATTGTAACACGCTTTAAACTCTGATCGAGGCAGGATATACCATTTTGCTTCTTTACAAGTAACTCTCTCATTAGAGTGGCCACACCCTCGGTCTGATGTGAAAAGCTTAACAGCTGCAATAATTAATTTGATTAACATAATAATTTCTCTAAAAGACCACACAATACAATAAGGAATGGAAATATGAGATAGCAAAGCTACAGGCATCCGACACAGTCAGTGCATTGCACACACGACTGCTCAACACCAACAATCTTGTAGCCAGTAATTAGAAAGATTAGCAGAGAACACTACAAATAAATCATTGCTTTGCAAATTTCAACTAGAACACTACCAAATGAAAACTATGACAATAACTTCCAAATCTGTTACATTGTAGACAAATAACCGTTCGAGCGACAATAGGAACAACAGCTAAATGAAAAACAAATCCAAAAGAGGTTGATTTAAAACTGGGAAGGAATAAGGAAATAACCTTTAAGTGTAGTTCTTCAAGATAAGGCATGCTCTTAAGCAACCAATGGAAAACATCACATGTCCTCTTGTCCAAGGTATCCACATTCAGAAAGAACGTTAAGCACTTCAGTTGGGGGAAACTGAAACTAAATGGCAAAGCAAGTAGAGACAAAGTCTGTAGAAACAAAAAAAAAAAAAAAAAAAAAAAATACTCAGATCAAAATAGCCAAAGCACTTTGTAAATGAAAGTTCAGCTCAAGCTCATACTATGATAAACATCCTTTACCCAATTATTAGACCTTTTAAAAATAAGAAAAGTCTTGTTGTCGTTAAGATTGTATGTACCAAAAGGAGGAACTGTGCATCACAAGAGCAGCATTCTCGGTTTGGGTTAACCATGCTAAGTAATGGAACCTATTGCAACATAAGTCAATCAGGATACTAATAAAATGAAAATTAAATCTGCCAACATACAAAGCTTACCTCGAGAACATCACGATCCAGATGGAGAGAAGAAACCATGGAAACGCTAGTCAGTAGCCCAAGAGTTGCCCGAGCCAACTTTTCTGATCCAGAATCGATATATGTGAGATGAATGTATGCTTGCTCCAGACAAGGGGTAGAAACAAGACATATTTTATCAACCATCTTATTAATTCCAAATTCTACATTGGTCAGCAAAGGCAAACTGATATTTAGTGAAAGATCAGGAACTAAGTCTAAGTCTCGGGCAACAAACTTAAAAGTTGTTAGATTTTTGGATGTGTCCAAGAGCAAATGAAGATGGAGATTATGACATTTGATAATGACAGAGTGGTAAGAGAGTGGAATGCTTGAAATTCATTGGGAAGGACGAGTTGAAAGGGAGGGAGCCGGACTTTGACCTTGTGAGAATGATAGGAACCGAGACGGAGACGAGAGGGACGGGCTGCGTCACCTTGTCGGAATAATAGAAACAAAGATCAAGCGTCTGGACTGGACACCGCCTTTGTAAGTCGAGAAGTGTCATGTACCGTATATTGCATATTGGGAATCAGGATAACAGGTACAAGAATGTCATGTGCTAAGAATAAACAGCTGCAATGGAGAAGTAAAGGCAGCCACAGACAGAATGATCACTTTATTACCAGAAGGGATAAACTTAACGGGATAAGGGATAGACTTAATGGGATAAGGGATAGACTTAATGGGATAAGGGATAGACACAACGGTCAATTAATCTGGACCGTTCCTTCTGTACAGATGAGATTAGGGGGCTGAGTTATAGATTATAGGATTGATGTAATTGCTCAGCTATAAATAGGAGAGAACTCCTTGTAAGATGTATGACGAAAATTGATTAATGAAAGTTCCTTTCTATCTCCTTTCTCTTACTGTTCCCTAATTACCCCTTTACCAGTATCTATCTCCACCTAAATTATATCAAAATGAACCCAAATCACGCCAAGAACGTGACAAGTGGTATCAGCAGCCTTCCGATTGCATCTGGGAGTGCAAAACACTGTTCGTCGGAGATTCAAGATTCACCAAGCATCATGCCTCCAACAGACGATGGAGCAGAAGCAAGCGATGACGAGATTTTGACTGAAGATCTTTCAGCTCTAATCGTAGCAGCAATAACAGAGGCGTTCTCATCCATAAGGGTAGAATTGAAGGCCATCCAGGATGCACGTAACCAATGGGAGAAGAAATGGGCAGCTCGAGAAGCATCCAACGAAATGGGTACAACGGTCGACCTACAATCACTCTTTGAAAGGTACTTGCAATCCCATAATCAAGAACCAGCTACATCAACCAGGATGGACTTTCCTATGGTACAAGATTTTGATTATGGTGAAGGAGGAAGCAAGAACAGTGGTTGCATGGCAAGAAATGTTGAAGACCCTCTTTTCGACTTGGATGAAGAGGTTGAGATGCACCCAACTCAAGAATTGGTTGAAGATTCGAGCACTCCAGAGCAAGACACCAATACTATCAATTCAAATGCCAAAGACTATGACAATCCTGCAAGTCAATTGGAGATCTTGTGGGCACAATTCTTGCAATCTCAAGTCAACAAGCAGCCTGAAGAAGTGCAAAATCACGATTCAACTTCCAACAAGGAGACGAGTTGCAAAGACCCTCCTTTCGACTTGGATGAAGAATTGAGCATTCAGGAAGGCTCAACTAAGGAGGAAAGGCATGAAGATCGACCTAATGTTGCTGAGAAGGAAATTGATTGCCTAGAAGAGTCAAGCATGAAGAGGGAATTCAGCGATCAATCATTCCATTATCAAGGGTACAATGGTCATAAATCCTGGATTAAGTTACACTCTTTTCTTGTCAAACCTACTACTGATAATGTTGGTGACAACAACTCAACATTTAGAGGGTTTGTGTTGATGAATGACTTGGATTTTAATAACAAACAGGGTATAAATTTGTGTGAGTTTTTTTATGATTCTTTAGACACTCAAGGAATTTACAGAAGGAAAATGCTCATTGTTGAGTTGGATAGTGATGCACGAGAATGATATAGGAGTTGTATATTAAATAATTCACATCTATCTTGGCCGGTTTCTACAGTAGATATTGAATATGGATTTAAGAATAACTGCTCAACAAGCCAGGAAGTAGAGGTTCATGGTGTACTTCATGCCTCTCAATTTAAGAGCTTTATCAGCACGGATCAACATGTCAGTCCTACCATACCATTGCTAGGCCCTAATGGAGGGTATCTACTGGAGTCAGTCCAATACCGTGCAAAACATTTAGTACAATGCTTCAGTGAGCCGGTTGCACAATTATGGATCCAATGGGTCAATTCAGCTTGTCAGGATTCGGCCTTGAGTAAGTATCATGCCAACAAGGAGGGGACCTATGAATCCAATCCTAGCATGCAACTTCCCTTCAGCAACCATATGAACTACAGTCATGAGTCACAATTCCAACAGTTTGAGAAGATAGCTGGCTGTTTGGAAGAGCAAAGAAGAGAGAAGGAATTCAGAGCTTTAGACTTCCTTTACCAGGGGTATAATAGTCATACACTGCAGCTGAAATGTACTTCTTTTCATTGGTCTGAGATTCTAAATTGGATTGCGGATTGTGAAGCTTATTTTGGAATTACTCAAGTCCTTGCAATTTATAAGCTCAAAATGATCAAATTCTGGCAAGGAAACATGGCAAAACTGGGAGTGAAAATGATCATCCAGAACAAGGATGGAACTTCATGGAATTTCTTCAAGTTACTTTGGCATAATAGACGTCTAGAAGATGCTTCAGGTTTCATCCTTGGGGACAAGGATGTGTTGAAGAGGTGGGGAATGTCATGTACCGTATATTGCATATTGGGAATCAGGATAACAGGTACAAGAATGTCATGTGCTAAGAATAAACAGCTGCAATGGAGAAGTAAAGGCAGCCACAGACAGAATGATCACTTTATTACCAGAAGGGATAAACTTAACGGGATAAGGGATAGACTTAATGGGATAAGGGATAGACTTAATGGGATAAGGGATAGACACAACGGTCAATTAATCTGGACCGTTCCTTCTGTACAGATGAGATTAGGGGGCTGAGTTATAGATTATAGGATTGATGTAATTGCTCAGCTATAAATAGGAGAGAACTCCTTGTAAGATGTATGAAGAAAATTGATTAATGAAAGTTCCTTTCTATCTCCTTTCTCTTACTGTTCCCTAATTACCCCTTTACCAGTATCTATCTCCACCTAAATTATATCAAAATGAACCCAAATCACGCCAAGAACGTGACAAGAAGCCTCCGGAGAAGGTTTGAGGGATCCGTGTCCAAGAGGAGAGAGAGCTGGAAATGGATTAAGGGACCCGGAGAGAGGAGACGAGGCGGCGAACAATCTTGATCCAGGTCGAGCTGACAGGACGAGAGTCAAAGAATTTACTAGTGTCGTCTAATGGGTATGGATATAGCTACCGAGGCGGAGGGAGGGGAGGAGAGGAGGGTCCAGATGTGCCGCCAGGATCGAGCCAGCACCGATTTTTTATTGATTTTAGTACCCCTATTATTAGTACCGGTACAAAACCGGTACTAATAATACATTAAAAACCGGTATTAATGCTTTAAAATGGCCTAGTGAATTCCAGCTTCTTTAAGAGAGAACTTAAATTGAACAATGTAGGGATCAATAGAATTCCTGGAATGAAACAGCAAAATGTGGGAAGTAGCACCAATCAAGGCCCTGAGTTTTTTTCTTTAATTATTAATGAGTGCTCGAAGTTGATCTCTCTAAGTCCTGGAATTTTCAGCCGCCCTGACAGTGCATGTCTTCATGAACTTGTCATTTCAAATTGTGAAGAGTTAATCGTTTTACCTTGTTTTACATAACACATGAGCTTAAGATCAATCAGAGTTGAAAATTGCTCAAAAATTCTTTTCGTCTCTTCATTCCTATACAAAAACTTCTTTCCTCCAGCAATACAACAGATTATGCTGAGCTCTTGCAGTGATCTTGTTCCATGTGTACCTGAATTCTTACTTGGCCTTTCTTGTCTCTCTCTCCTGAAGCTGAAGCAATGTTCTAAATTGAAATCCTTGCCCTCTGAAAATGTCCTCCAATGCTTAACATCACTTAAGCAATTAGAGCTATTGAATTGTGGAGAATTGCAATCCCTCGTTGGTGTAGAAGCCATCCCGTTTCTTAAGATATTGGTGATTAGAAAGTGCCCAATGTTAACAAGGGAACAATAGGAGATAATTGGAAATTCTCCATGAAACAAATTATCAATGCAACTTGAAGAGCTCGACGTAGACAATCAGGATCTATTATCTGTAGAGCCGCTAAGGAGCATGCACTTGACAGAGAGAGTGTGCATAATTGAGTGTCCTCCTATGACATATTTGGCTGAGGAATGGCTACTCCAAAATGCATTGTCCCTCCCAACTTTGGTTATAGTGTGTGCTGATTCAATGGAGAGTTTACCAAATACTCTAAAACATCTCACGGGTTTAAAAGTTTTCATGTTAGACTTCTGGGAAAGGAACAACTACATCCTTAAAAAAAATCAAGTTTATGGGTAGCCACCGTATGGAGAATCTGGAAGGATAGGAACAATTGTATCTTCAATGGGACAAGCCCTAATGCACACACCACGATAAGAAAGACCATCCAAGACGCAATACTCTGGAAAGTTAACTTTTGATGTTTCCGGTATAAGCTAGACATAGGTTAAGGCTGTTGGCCTTTGTAATTAATTTCTTTTTACTTTGTACTTAGTTTCTTTCTTATTAATTAAATTTGTAGGGTTCACCCTACCTTCAAAAAAAAAAAAAAAGTTTTCATGTTAAGTGATGGTTTTGGGATATCCCATCTTCAACTCATTTTATTTCAGGTTAGTTTAATATATTATATAGCCATTATAAATTTCAACCCCTTTGTAATTTCCTTTGAAATTTTGAGTTTCAGTTTGATTTTGAGCCTCATTCTTTATTTTTTCTGCTTCTTTACAGCTTTTAGGACTGAAAATCTGTAGCATCTCGAGGCTTCTGCAGGATATCTTCAATTCTGATTTTATTTTTGTTATCCTTTCTCAGATAGCAGCTTTTAGGCGTTGTTTTCTTTTCTTTATCATTTTCACTTCTTGGAGTTCAAAAGGCTGGTACTGGAAAGTGCGCAATAGTCCCACTAGAATCAAATAAAGTGACAACACGTTTGCTGATAACTGACCATTATCCATCAATATTTGATTTTTTTTCGTTGCAATTGGTTTGGAATTCCTTATATTAATGATGCTTTTGTGCAATTTTGTTGTTCAAACTGTTTATAATAGGCCCCTGTATTTGTGTTTCAGCCAGGCTAGTTCATAGCATTCCACTGTATTTATGTCTGTATTTATGTCATCCATAATATATCCACGCTCATCTGGAAATCGTTTCGTCGTATATTTGAATAGGAATGCATTGCGCAACGTGCGAGAATAGAACTAGTGACTATAAATATACTTCTCCATAAACATCTTGGCAGCAGCTGCCTTAGCATTTTAAAAAGATAGTACTCCTCCAAAAAGATGGGTGTGGCAAAAAAGAAAAAAAAAGGTATCGCAAATAAATCGAACTAATTATCCCTCGCCTTTGCTGGCAATAGTTATTGAACGTGCAATTAAAAGCCAATTATCTATGTTTTCCTTCTTAGTCCAAATCAAACTAAATGTTACTGGGATTCAGTCAACCTTGGTTTAAAATGTTGCTCGCAAATATCCTGAAAATTAGACTCCAGCACATAGGACTCTTGTGTGCCGAAATTTTATAACCATCAGATCTGAAATTCAATGGCTCAGATCTAGGCGGTGGAAAGGAGATGAAGTTCCGTTTTCTATTTACTTTCCCGTTAGATTCCTTCACCATTTGCTTCGTCTCTCTCACGCAAAGAGAAACAAAAAAGTCTCTCTCGGTTCGGAAAGAAAAAAAAAAGAAACGCTCTCTCTCACTTCGTCTCTCTCATGCGAAAAAAACCACATCTTCTCGATTGGATCCGAATCTTAGCACCTCGCTTCCATCTCCGCCTCCGCCTCCGCCTCCGCTTTATTTTCTCCTCCTCCCTCACTCACACAACACTCCCCTCTAAACCTCGACGCTTAGTACTCATCTCCGATTTAGGCTAGAGGTTGAAGCGAAACCTAAACCGTAGTAGCGTTTGAGCCAGATCGGTGTTATGACAACATAGAGATTGATCTGACGCCTCCTCCTCATATCCTCTAATAGACGGTTCACTCCACCTCCTTAAACCCTAGAAGCTCGATTCAAGTAAGAAATAGTTTTTCTCTCTGATTGTAAACCATAATTTTGCTATTTTTGTTTAATTTGAGGTTTCTGTGTGTGTTATTTGGGATTAATTTTTTGCTGCTCTGGTTAATTTTGTTTAATTTATTCCTTAATTTGCTTTCTTTTAGTTTAAAGTTTGCAAAATTGATCAAATACATAGACTTGCACTGTACCTAAAATTGATGCACTATAACAATGCATGTACAGGTGCTTTTGAAATGAAACTGAGATGCATAAACGAGAAACCAGTTAAGTGATGTTATCGTATTTTGGTATCAATGTTGTTAGATCAAGTGATATTATGTATTTTTCTATTATATAAACCTATCAGTAGAGTACAAATTTTAGTCTAATTAGTTCAAAATTAGATATATTTAATTAAACTCGTTTACTAGTACTATCACTTGTTATTTTTTATTTCTTCGTTAGCCTTGTTAATTTCTTTGTTTTCCAGGGGTAGTTAGTAACATTGCAAGAGACATGTCAGGAACTTCGATACAATGCGTGAAACCAAAGAAGAAGGCAGCAGTGAAGACGAGATGAACTTGTATAGCATTTTCATGGAGATGAACTTGTATAGCAGCATAAATAATTTCTTTGAAGCTTTCTGGAGTGTATCTTCAATGTTTAATTGCACATAGCAATTATGTAAAAAACTCATGTTACTGTTGAGTCATCTTTTTGCTTATTTTCTATTATCTTTTCCTCTTTTAGGGAGTAATAATGAATATTATTTCAAATCAGAGAGTATAGCTCCTGGGTCTGATATATGATATTTAACTTTTACCAGCAGGTCCTTATTGTTAGAGATATGTCCTAGAAACCAATCATATTTGGCTACTTCTATGGTTTTATGTCATGGATGATTTTATATCATTTGTTCCTTGATTTATGTGTTGACAGTTCATTCAGGTTGAGGATCTGAATTATAGATCACTGGTTTCATTTAGTAGTAAATGACAACAATAAATCTAAAGCGTCCATAATCTTGATAATTAACAAGGAAAATTAATTATCAATAAGATTAGTATGCAAGTTAAGTGATGATTAAGTTCTATAAATCATAGGTTAAGAGTAACCAACTTAATTGCATATGTTTATGTTAATTGAACATAGTACAGGACATGACCCAACGAAATAAATATATGGATTGTGTTATGTGTCATTATTTATTTCGTTATGATTTTGATTCTAAGTTTGAGATGTTTATCTTTTCCACATGAGGATAGGTTCAATAAATATCGTCTACCGCTGATTCCCGATAAGGGCTGCTATACGGACGTTATTTATGTTCTCTTGAATTGTGCGGGGAAAAGCTAAATTATCAAGAAAACCGTATGTCCCTCATTAATTCATTTAGTGAGTGACGATATCTGTTTGGGCCCCTTGATGGAGATAGATTGTTTGCTAGCAACTGATACAATTATCTCTGGATCAAGAAACGTATAATCTGCAAGAATGACACATTCCTATCTTGGATTATACGATGATATCGTGTGACATAAGAATCAAAATAGAGATATACTTTTATTATCTTATGCAGGATTGAAATATTGTAGCTGTACATTATTTATGCGAATTGGGAATCATAACGTGTTGCTAGATACCGCTTATGATTATTGGAATTAAATAGCGATTTGACTCCATGTCCAACGTAGCATAAATCCTCAAAGGGTCACACAAAATTGGTGTTTTAACCATGTTTGCATTATTTATTTATTTGCAATAATTGGTATTGCAAAATATGATAAGTTGATTAATTAATTAAATAGCGTTATAGACCGTTATAATTAATTAAATCAAAGGGATCATATAGAAATAAATTAATGCATTTTCTAATCCCCAAATAATTATTATTAAGTTAATAATTATTTATTCAACACATATGCATATTAAAAGGCTTTAATTAAATAGTTAATTAAAAACCCAATAGGGAACCAAATTGGGAGCAACAAGAAAGGTCAATTTAATAATTGATTGAGTGGATTCTTTATGCAAAACACATAGCCCATAAAGGGCCCATAATGTGGCCGGCCTTGTGTAGAGGTAGGTGGGTGGCAATCTTGTAATTAGTTGGTGTGAGGTAGGTAGGGTTAGCACACTATATAAGGAGTTGTATAGTTGCAAATTCACCTCTCTCTCTCCTTCCCTAACCTAGCCGCCCCCTTTCCCTCTAGTGGCCGGCGCCTCCTCCCTCTCCTCTCTCCCTATTGCTCATGTGTTGAGCCCCCTTTCTTCCTCAAATTGATTAGTTGATTTGCTAGAAGAACGAGTTTTCTAGGGATTAGTCATATCCTCCAAAGCTACTAGCATAGTTCTTGTTGAGGATTTGGTTAATACCAAGTGGACTCGAGGAGATTCGACAAGGAGGCCGAAGGAGCAAGCACCACCTTCATCTAGCCGTGGTTCAAGTCCCCTTGATTACGATATCAAGAGAGGTACATCTTTGAATCCTTTCTCTTGTGTGAATGGCTTAGTACTAGTTCCTTTGTGTGTGCATGCTTAATTGTGGGTAATTAAGAGTAATTAACCATAAAAAATAAAATTGTGCACTTTACTAACACTTATAAACTTACCTTATTGCAGAACATTACTTGCTAGCATCCCAACTTATTTTCCAACAACTACAGTAACATTGAGAGACTCAAATAAACTTTATTGTGTTTATTCTGGTATTCTCAAATAAACTCAAACCACAGTTCAGATAACAGCATATAACTCAAGTGACAGACATTGGGATCAAGGTATTTATCGACAATTTACTCCACAAATTTCTCAAGAATGCAATATATCTAAATCAAATTCTCAGCATTTTTAGCATGAATCAAAGTCAACACTTGAATTCAGAGCACAATCCAGAAAGAAAATAAAATTGAATTGTGGACAATAGAAAGAAAGGGGTCAGAAACAAGAAACCAAATCATATTTAGCAAAAGAATTTATTAAAGCCATTAAATAAGCTCTAAATGACCCTAAAAATGCAAGATTAATGCAATTAAACTATTTAATCCCTAAATGATAGCAAAATAGTGCAATTAAACCCAACCTGGTCCCAACCAATGCAAGAACGATACAATTAGGCCACCTGGACCTTAACTAATGCAATAAAAATGTTATTTGTGCCCTGATTAACCTATTTGACGCAAGAAACATACAGTTAACCTATCTGAACCTTAAACGATGTAATATACATGAAATTAGACCCTAATTGACCTAATCAAGCCCCTTACTGGTGCTGATTGAGAGGCGAAATCTCAAATCGCACGGAGAAGGAAGGCCACGCCTGTTGTCTGCTTCGCACGAGAGAGATTTCGCATGAGAGAAAGGGAGAGACTTCGCTTGATCGGAAAGAAAGGGAGAAGCCGCTTCGACACAGGTTTTCTCTTTTCTCGCGTGAGAGAGGCGACGCAGGAGAGAGACTTCGTTTTTTTTCTCGATTCTAACAGGCAAACGGAGAGGGCTTGACGGAAAATTTAACACAGAACAGAACTTTTTATCTCTTCTCTAGCGCCTCCAGCGCCTAAATCTGGACCTTTAAATTTCAGATCGAACGGCTAAAAAAATTGAGTACACAGGCTCTCTATGTATTGGAGTCTAATTTAGCCTCTCTCTCTCTCTCTATATATATATATATATATAGAGAGATTGGTTAAAGTATACTCCAGCATACAGATCAAACCCGTATGCTAGAGTCGTTTCTGAAAATCTAAAATTCAAACAGTCGATCCAAACCGTTCAAGTTGTTCTCCATGTAAAAATATCCTTCAAGACCAAATTTTATATTTTTTCGAATTTTTTTGCTATATATTATGCTATTTTCAATTTGAAGGGTCAGAAATACTCCTTTACAACTCCTTTACAATGTTTTCTTAAAATAGCATAATATATAGTAAAAAAATTCGAAAAAATATAAATTTTAGTTTCCTAGGAGATTTCAATATGGAGAACAATTTGAAAGCTTCGGATCGACTGTATGCATTTTAGATTGTGAGAAACGACTCCAGCATACGGGCTATCTATATGCTGGAGTATACTTTAGCCAATCTCTCTCTCTCTCTCTCTCTCTATATATATATATATATATAGAGGATTGCTAAAATGCTATGCATAGCACGGATGACCTTCGTGCTACGGATTCGTTCTTGCATTTCATGCTTCAAACAACCGATCCAAATCGTTCATTATCTTCTAAATATTGAAATCTTATTAGAAATCTAATTTTACATTTTTTTAAAATTTTTTACTATTTTTCTCAGATTTTTGAAAATCATTGTTATTGAAGGGTCCAAAATTTATTAGATTAAGTATTTTAAAAAATCTGAGAAAAATAGTAAAAAAATTCAAAAAATGTAAAATTTGGTTTCTAATGAGATTTTAATATGAAGAAGATAATGAACGGTTTGGATCGGTTGTTTGAAGTATGAAATGCAAGAACGAATCCGTAGCACGAAGGCCATCCGTGCTATGCATAGTATTTTAGCAATCCTCTCTCTCTCTCTATATATATATATATATATACATATATATATATATATATAGAGTTTAGCTACGGTGAGTCGCGACTCACGGACCCTCCGGTGAGTCACGACCAAAACTCCTAGATCTAGATCAAAATGACCGATCCAAACCGTCCAATATGATCTCCCTATTGAAATCTCCGTGCAAACCAAATTTTTTATTTTTTCAAAATTTTTAAGTATTTTTTTCGAATTTTTAAAAACTGATGTTTTTGAATGGTTCAGAACCAATTAGATTAACGATTTTCTAAAATTAAAAAAAATACTTAAAAATTTCGAAAAAATAAAAAATTCGGTCTACATGGAGATTGCAATAGGGAGATCATATTGGACGGTTTGGATCGGTCATTTTGTTCTAGATCTAGGAGTTTTGGTCGCGACTCACCGGAGGGTCCGTGAGTCGCGACTCACCGTAGCTAAACTCTCTCTCTCTATATATATATCCTGAAATTACGGCAGCTGCTAACTTTCTCCGCACAACATTAATGGACGGTATTGCCCTCTTACTAACCAAATGCAATTAACCTTATGTTTGAATTTGCAATTAAACTATTTGTCGTACATAAGTCCACATTATTTAGATTAGACTATGTATCATATACATCACGCCACTAGAAAATATATTTGATGAATTTTCTCACACTGAATTTTTTTCCTTTTAATTTCACTAGCAATTTTGGATAAAATAATTTGTTATATACTTTTATTAGACTATAAACTTGATTTTTCCTCAAACTCATATTTTATATAATTTTAATTGATTGCATTTAATTAAAATATTATAAAATATAATATTGGAATAATATACTTAGTTAGAGGGGCAATTCTGTCCACAAATGTTGTAGCAAGAAAATTAGCTGCTGCCCGAAGCAGTGGCCATTTCATTACTAGTGTTGATTGCAACAACCAGATTTGGGTACTATCAGCCGCGCGTGCAATGTAATAGTGTTTATTTCCAAAAGAACCTACAAATAGCTCATATGAAAACTTTTACTTCCTTGTCTCTCTTTTGTAGAATGAGAATCTCAAATTTCTCAAAAAGACTGATTGGAAACTGTCGTCTATTACATAGGAATTTCCCTGACACATGTGTAGCTGTGTTATTATTTTATTATGCAATATGAATATTTAGAAAGAAAAGTAACAAACCACATTAGATCTGCAACTACAGCAAATTCAACATAAAACTAAAAGATCTTACAATTTAAAACAGCAAACAATTCATTAGAAGACGAAAATACTATAAGAATCAAATTGATTCATAAGAGACTGATCACAGCCACTTATCAGTCCTCGGCTTTGATGCGCTTGGCAAGCTGCTGTATTGGTTCCTTCACCTGTCAAATGTGCAACAAAACTAGAACAGTGAAAAATAATACAAAAGAAACTTGAAAGAGTAAAACAGTATTGTGGTCCATAGTAATTAAATGTTCTTCTTGGAATTATTTGAGTAAATATCTGTTTGAAAATAGGTTTTTCCTAACCCTCTAACTTCCCTGGGATAATTAACTTTGCATGGGTTAGAAGTTCTGTGCCATTTTGCAATATCTAGGGTCCTTATCACATACATTGTTTTGACTAGCAGTTTTTAAAGCCTGGATTTGTTTTAAGGCGTTTAAGCATAGATTTACAACATAAATTCTGCTTTATTCTTTTTTCTATGTAAATTACTGTTCTCAACAAGCACTACATGTTTTCAAGTTAATAACAGCCAACCACAAATGGTCCAAGAGCCACTTTTAATGATTCATTGGAAGGCTAGCATGAGAGAGAGTCTTGGAAGCTACCATCAAACTTATCTGAGAGAGAGAGAGAAAGAGAGATACCGTGCTAGACTTCCTTGGTCGCTTGTCTGAGTTGGATTGGGAATCATCACCACCAGTGGCACCATGAACTCTAGCTTTAACTTTTTGACTCAGCACTCCACTCTCCAGAGATTCAGCCGGCTGCATTGAAATAAAAAACATAACTGTTTATACTCACAATAAATCAACCAATACAAATTCTAGAAAGAAAATCTCAGGAAAAACACCTCTTTTACTTCCCTTAATTAGTATAGAACTATAGATAAAGTGAGAGTGTTACCCCTCGCATGCTAACAGGAGTGTGGCTCTGCTCTCTTCCTTTTGCACCAGGCGTATTGTTTTGCATTTCTGACCTCTCCCTGGTCAGAGTCTGATCAGAGCCAAGCGAGTGAACTCCACCAATAGTTGACCCATCTCTCATTATTTTATCTAACAAGATGAAGGAGAAATCAGGGTACTATTCTAAATATATATAAAATAAAGCAACTCGTGAAGATTTTGACCGAAATTATGTAAAATTAACAAGAACTAACACTGAAAGCAGGCATGTCAGTTTCTGGTTTCTGCATATCAGAAGTACACGTAGCAAATTTCGACAGGTACACTAATTATTGACTTTCAAAAATCCTTACAATGTAATAAAATGATTTCTCATAAACAATATAATGGATTCGAACCATTATTTGGTATATTACCAGTCTACAAACATAAGTCTCTGCGAGGCCTTAAAAATTACCTTTTGGATTGTCCAAGTCATCAAATTCAAATGCTTGAGAGCCATGGTTGTCTAGACCCTGTAATGAATTTATACAAAGCCCGGTCCCGGAGTTACATGAAAGGTGCATCAATTGTTCTATAGTAGAAAAAAATATTGCTATGTGCCAAGAAGCTTAATTTTCTTACCACTTCAAGTTTCCTTTTTATTTCAAGGAGCTTTTTGTTAGTGATCTCAGAATGGACGACCTGCTTGCCTGTAAATAATTGTTTCTACACTTTCAAAATTCAATTAAAGCATGGTAATTTAATTTTATTTGAGCTGAAGCAAATACATACAGCCTATTAAAACGGATAACATATGAGCTGGAAAATTTGTACCTACACTTGACAATTAACTCATATTTTACACATTCTTCTTTATCAGAATACTATATTAGTATCTTTAGCTAACATGGTAAACAGTGAGGCAGATAGAATGAACTAGAATGTACTACTGAGAATATAAGACAGGTCCGAGCAGACTTGAGTCAGATTGAGGGACTAATTGCATAAAATTTGGGTTAACATATGAATGAGCATGACTAGAAAGAGAAAGAGAGAGTAAATTAGCATTTTGGAAAGTGCATACCCAATCTTCTGTTGGTTGAATTTTTGACATAGCCTTCCTGTATCATACGGTCAATCAGCTTGCGCACAGTGTTCTGGCTTGCTTCTCCATCCAACTTGTTGTGTAGCTTTGCAATTGTCACATAATCCATGGGAAGGGCATGGTACAGAGCCTTTGAGAAAACAATGAACTTGTTAAGATAGGATGACCTTCTCATATTAGAATGCTGAAAAACAGTTCATATGTGGTATAGCTTCTTGTCAGTCAGTAGAAAGTAGCAGCACATCTTTTTTTTTTTTTGTTTCTTTTCATTTTCCTTGCCATTTCTAAATAGTTAATATAATGTGATTCCAGGATTAACTGAGATTTTCACAAAAGCTAAAACTGCCTAAAATGACTTGCATAAAGAAAGAAATGCATTGTATGTCCCTTATAATATTTACTGTACCTGCAGTGCCTTAATTGTTGGTGCAGAAAACTACCTAAAGTTCAAAAGATATACCATACAACAGACAGTAGCATACACCTTTTTGATACCTTAAGATAAACGAAATCCCCATCAGAACCCTTATTGACTTGTTGTGGTTCTATGACATCTTCCATTACTACTTCTTGGCCACTGGTTGGTGTCTGGCAGTTGCCCTGGCAATGGAAAAAATGTTACATTAATCTATAAATTAAAATTAGGTTTAACAGGTCAGGGGCAATTGTTGGTTTGTTTACCTTGATTATAGTAAAACTATCCTTGCTTGCTCTGGCTAAAAGCCCTTGGTTCACTAGATTATCCAGAATTTCTATAAAGACAAATGTTAGTTATTAAGGATATGATTCCTTTTTATAAATAATAATGTGACATAATATAGAACATTTGGGTTTCAGAATCAAATAGGGAAAACTAGTTCAATGAGGTTAATTACAATAAAAGGAACCTGTAATTTAATAGAAGGGTATTAAAACAACTCTTGGTGCCAGTATAAACCAGGCAAGTATATAACCTATTTTTCATTCCCTACTGTTTATCTAAAACAACCTGAATAAGAATAAAAAAGCTTAATCTAATTCAATTGTGGAATCTCTGCTGCTTTTCTCTCGTCACAGAACCACTACTATAATCCGATTCATCTAAAACAAACAGCAGATATGATCTACACCACCCCAAACAGCAGATATGATCTAAATCCGGTTCTTTGTTTTACATCGGATGGTTAAAATTTATTAAGTGAAAAAGCAGCATATATAAGCGCAAGGTAAGTCGGATAATTTCAGTAAAGGCTATTACACTATGGATTACCGTAAGGTATTAGTACTAAAAATAATTTAATTAATTCTAATCATTGCGTGCCATTCCCAACTCTGTTTGTCTTCACTACCTTCAATCAGTGCCTGCAAGTTCAATACAAAGAGAGAATTATAGAAGTTTCAAATGGGAAAAGCAAAAAAAAAAAAAAAAGAAAGATTAATTTATGTAATTGAAAACCCACCGTAGAAACCTTTGGGAAGTATGAGAGAACATCTGAGACATTAAAGGTGCTAATTTGCCTTGAATTGATCCATTCCCTTACTAAAGTTGTCAGTTCCTCTATATTTGTGTCAGCCATTACATTATCTTGAGTCTCATCTAAAGAAAAGAATAATTTTTTTAAGAAAAATGAATTCAGACATTGAATAGCAAAAAAGCTACTACTGTATGATACAAATGTAAATTGCATTTTAATGGGACAAGGATCAATAACCATCAGAGATCGAACCAGTTGCTCCCTTTTCCTTCTGGGGACCTGCCAAATTTCTAACTCAGCTTACCAAAATATCTCAATCACTTTAAGAGGAAAAAGAAGTAGAAAAATGTCTATTTTTGGGTACCGTTAGGAGCAATCACATAGCGATCAATTTCAGCAGTCCCAATCTGAAAATTTGTGTTATTTAAAATATTCAATTTAGAAAGATAATTTTGGGCTTGATTTGGAAGTTTGCACTGTCAAAAATTGTAACATGACCAACATAATATCTATGAACGTTTCCTTTTGAGAGATATGTTTGCTAGTCGTTCAAGGGCAAAAGCTGGAAACTCACAAATTTAAAGCCAGATATTTTAGTGCCTTGCTCTGATCAGATATGTGACTGGACACACATAAAATCGCATATTCACTACTCACTGGTTTGACATATGATAGGATGAATGGCAATCATACAAGGATTAGGATAGATAAGGGAAAAAAAAAAACATTTACAGAAGCTGTGTAAACAGGAAACCAAATATGCAAGACCATTGCAGACGAGCATTATGTTCGCTTGCAACTCTCAATGAAGCAATAAAAGAGGGAAAAACAAGAACCTTAAAACTCCTCACAAATCAGCACAGGAATCTAACTGACACAAAATAAAAAAAATGTTGTTTGCATTCTAAACTGATACAATTCATAAACAGACAAAGAAAGAGAGTAACCTCACTGTCAGAAGAGTCATTTCCATCTCCAAAATCATCTCCTAGGCTCATATCATCACCCTGAGCGTTTTCATCCTCACATGGATCAAGAACACTTTTGACCTACACAAAGATACACACATTGGCAAACATACAGATGCATGGACCAAACAAAACTAACAGATTTAGTAATAATAAAAGGAACGAGAAGTACCATAACATTGACAGGATTTTAGTTTCATCAGTAATGTGAGTATGTGACCAAGAGGGTAAAGCTAATGTTCTACTATATCACTACGTGCAATATTATTATTGCACGTGTCATTTGGTTGTGTTATTTTTCTCAGACACAATTTTGCACCAGACCAGTGAAGGTGAATTTGTCAGAGTACCTTGAGGGCTAGCACAAGGTGCTTGCTATTTACATTGCCGACCTCCATCTTCAAGGGATTCCTGTTCCATATATTCACTGCCTCGTTGTCCGTGCAACCTCTGAAAAATGGGGGCTCATAGTCCTCAGGCTGCAATTACAGGTATGCAAACATTTTTTTAGTAGAGAGTCGGTATTTTTAGTATTAGTGTGCAATTTATTGCAAGGAATTCAATACTTGAGTAATTAACCCAAACAGCATTAAATAAATTTTACCAGTAGGCTTTTACTTATTTTACTTTTGGATCATAACTAATGTCTGCCATAAATAACACTAAGGTGAAAGTTCACACATAAAACTGTGGTGAAACTCAACAAAAAGAAGGACAGGAAGACATATATGGTTGTAAGACTTAACTTATGACAAGTGATGCATATCTATTAACCAGCATTTTTGCTGATTGGAGGTACATGCAATATCAAACCAAAAATTAGCCTCCAAAAATATTTGCAAACATCCAAACCATGTATTAAAATGTACAGCACATGAGTTAATTGACGGAACAACATGAGATCTAATATCTTAAAAATTTGTAATATTCAAGCAGTAATCTAATCCTGTTGGTTGAATAAAAACAAATAAGTGAAAAGTAACTTTCACAGCTAAAAGCTTTGACATACCGTGACTTCATCATAGTACAGTAGCTTCATCAGAATGGTACGCTGGAATACAAGTATGAAACAATAGAATTTATTAGTATCTCCTCTCCAGTATGAAACTGGAGCTCCTTTTATGGGAATTACCACAAAGTTAACCTTAAATTTTTTACAATTGACAATGATATCACCTCTCGTTAAAGTAATAATTGTCCAAAAATTTTCACATATACACAAATAGCAAAATACATTTATGCATCAGATTTGTGTGATGGCAGAGACAATTTCCATTCAAATATTGATAAATTTTCGCTACTTATAATGAATTCCATTTTTCTAAGGAAAATTTGATATAAAACATGCAAATTCATCACAACAAGTAGCACCAATGGAAAACTGATGCAGCTAAACCAAGAAAATTTTATTGCTGGGGTTCACAATTCAAAAGAATTACTTACAGTCACAGACAGATTAGACCAAGTGAAAGTTACAAAGTTGGGAAACTATTTAGTGCTTTGTTCTTAACTTACATTAAGATTTTGCTTGTTCAGTATTACTAGTAAATAATCCCACAAAAACCGAAATGGGTTGCAAAATTAAAATCAAGAAATTCAGGTAGTTATAATTAATGGAAATAATGATTTGTATTTTCATGATCACGAACAAATATCATCTACCTCTTGAGGCATCTGGTCAAGAGTTCTCATAAGCGAAACAAGGGTTCTGACCATCTTGCATGCAGAGCGCCTATAAGCAGATGAAAAATTTCATATTTTTCCCTTAAATTTATGCATCATTTAGCTGTATCTTATTTTTTGTGGGAATATATCAAGAAAAATTTGGTCCAAGTTGCAGTTAAATTCAGGCTTAATTCCACCACAGATTGTTAGTTTAGCCAAATTAGACTAAGTTATGCTGAATTAGATGGCTGAGGTCATAAAAGGTTGGTTTGATCAATAGTTTGAGAACTGCACATCTGGTATTACATTGTTATAAATTGAGAGCATGTCCTAAATTTAAATCAATGCTATATAACAAGATCCTTGAAACTACTTTAAAGCCACTTACAAAATAATTCCTCTAAAACCTAATACTAATTTATATAGAGATATATGGAATTGAAAACAAAGTGAGAGAACTTGTCCAAAGAAAGAGGCATATAATAAGAACCTCATTTGATCAGGTGTAATATCTGATGTATTAGACTTGAAGGTAGCTCCACTCTTCTTGTTTCCATTGCAAGTCATGTTCATGGAGACCTCTTCTTCAGTGGTCTTAGGATAGCTGAATGAAACTGTCCAAAAAAAAATAACGAAAATATAATCAGACCAAACTCGTATTTGTTGGACAATTTTTCAAGGTTTTAGCAACACATCTGATGTTCTAGTGTCTGGCTTGACATACAATGAAAACAAGGAATTATCTTCCATTTCTTTTATGCATTCTTGGGTTGTGTTTGGTTTTGATTTGCAAAGTTGGTGGTGAAACAGCAGTAAGTTGGGTACAATTGAAAATTAAGTGAGGATAATCAAAGCATTTTTAGCTATTGATTACATTATCTAGGTTACCTTCTATACTACTATTCATCACTACTACCAATACATACTATTACTTATCAACCAATAATAGCGTGTCACATAGAGGGGATAAAGCAGCAAACCGACAACAAAATATTAGATATTACATGAATATTCTTCAATCATTGGGCCTTCCACTTTCTCACAGATGCAAAAGAGGAGCGTCTTGAGATACTTCTTTTGTAGGGCATCATAAACTCCTAATACATATTTAACCAATGAAGAAAAAATCTAGATAGATGATCTGAACTAGCAATAAAATTACAAAGAAATACAAAAGGTCCAGCTTCAATTAATCCCAATCAAACTTTTATTAACCACATTAGTGAACTAAGCCTGAATATGTTAGCCCAATTATTCTCAAGGCAGCATTTAGTTAACATGAAGCTTTAACTCCAGTCATAATCTATCCTTTAATGTGCCTCAAGCACTGACAAAATAAAAGGACTGAAACAGGAAGCTAAATATGATGTCACACTGGTTCAGGATCTAACTGAAAAGTAAAACTTATGCCGCATTAACACTGAAATGTACCTCCAGAGAACACTAATAAGGTAACAATACAACTAGGCAATTTTTTACCTTTCTCCATCCAATCAATAAGCCTCCTGGACTCTTCATCCATGGGCATCAGCTTTTTTATCTTCATCTCTACATCAGAAAGAAACAAAAGCAGAAATCAGTAACAAAAAAATAACTGAAATGGCGGAACTTACAAATTAACCTAAACTGAAAGGAAGAATGTGCACCTAAGGCTGGAACAGACTTGTCATTGAAGTACTTCTCAGGAAAGAGGCCCCTGATGTAGCTTATGTTATAAATCGCTATCCTAAGCAGATTTCTAGTCTGTAGAGATGTATAGTAAACAAATCACATTATAGATTCAGTTATCAAAAAAAAAAAAAAAAAAAATCTACAGATACATAAAATAAATACATAGTTATCCTTAGATTAAGAAGAAGTATGTGAGCACAAAAGAACAGGAAATGTAAGAGCTAATGTATATGGATCTGGTTTGTTCAAAAGCAAGAAGGGGATTAATACTTAGATCAGGATATCTATAACCGAACAGATCAATGATGAAGGGGGAAAACATAAAAGAGTGTTCTATTCTGCGTCAAAACTAAATAGAAACAGAAGACATTCTGACATAATCAAACTCTTGATCTCAATTAATGCAGAAAAAGAAAAAGAAATTCTCAACAGGACACAAGGGATTTAAGTCGAATGGGAAAGATAGAGAGGATTTATCAAATCTTAGAGTTCCAATTTCCTAACAATGCAATTCCGAAAATATACATGAGAAAGTATTTTAAAGCACAAATGAAGAAGAAACGATGATAATCAGACATCTAACTTGATTACTTTACAACAAAATAATGGAACAATTCGTAGATGAGCCAGTTCAAGAGATCAGATGTAAGAAATGTCAAAATCAAATCAATATAAACGCGGCTAGGTAAATCGAAATAAAGTAACAAACAAGCAATTAGTGGATCAATTGAACACTAGCGTCTAATAACTAAAATCGATCACAAAAATGCATCGTTAAACAAATCTAGCTCAAGAATTACTGAATCTAATCTAATACAACTGCAGGAATAGATCATACCAAAAGGAGCGAATCCTGCTCTGTTATTTCCGCCTCCTTGACCTTCTGAGCTACTACCTGCGTTTAGATTGAGCAAAATAACTTGTAATTTTAATCGAGAAGAATGATTTCGTCGAGAAAAATCGATAATACAAAGAAAGAGAGATCGCACCATTGTTTGATGTGGAGATTTCTTGGGGATGAGGCAAAGATGAGAGAGAGAGAGAGGGTGTGTCAGTCTTTCTGTGTACTGAGGCGAACACTGGGAAGTCCAGCCAGGAAAGGGTATATATAGAGCCAAAGGAGAAGAAAATTCGAAACCTTTTTTGAATTTTTGGGGATATTTTCGTATTGACCCTGAAAAAGGTTAAAACTATAATTCAAGGTTTCGCTTTCGCACACTCACTGTTGAACGCTTGTGAAAAATATTAACAGACGAAGATGAGTTCAGATTTTCATTTTGGTAAGGGGCCGGCGTACAATTTTTATGGTGCTAGAAAGTTTCTTATATATTATCATTTTACAGGGTTATTATATAAATCTGTTGAGACCGTTCAGTTGTGTGACTTGTGTCAGTGCAGGACGAGCGAGCAGCCGAATTAGCCTATGGTGTTTCGCGGTAAAATGTTTCGCCTGTTTATCAAGTCCATTTTGTGTTAATGGAGATGTTCTGTGTATAGCCTTCGGTTCTTGGTTGCTTAAGAAGTTGCCATTGTTTTTGAAATGGAGAGTCAAAGAGATCTCAAAAAGTCAAAAACTGCTTTTCCGTTTGGGATTTTCAGTGTCACATCGCGTGATCGGTTTACCGTGTCTTGTCTGGGTCTCTGGGAGACTGGTGCGCATTGTGCGTAGACCTGACTAACGTTGATAACGAACACGTATTTGGTTTAAGTCGTTTGCGTTATCGTTTAACAAACGAAATGATTGTTAAACCGCTTATCGTATCATTAAGCTAACGGAACAAAAATAGTTTGCGTTAGTCGTTTTGTTTAGCTTAACGATCTTAACGATTTGACGTTAAGCTGTTAGCCACAAAATCAACAGATTTTTAAACAAGTTAAATACAGTGAAATCAATAACCATACATGCATATAAAATCACATAATCATATGAATAAACATACATGCATACTAAATACAGTGAAATTGATACTTGTTCAATGACTTTCAACTTACAAATTACAAATGACAATACAATCTGATGCCCCAAGTTCCAAAATATAATGCCCCAACTTACAATACTAACTGTTCCAAGTTACAAAATATGACAGCCCTAATACTGAACAAATCTATTTGAATTACAACAAAAATTCTCTAAACAACAAGTTCAAGCATGCCCATTTGTATTTTCCTAATACACCCCTGAAGCCTAAATTTGTCATCAACTCTACCCAGATCACACACTCCCTTCTCAGTCTCAACTAATACCAATCTCAGCCATTCATGAAAAAAAAAACAAGTCGACAACATCATCATTGAAGATCAATGTATGAGATCTGAGGAGCCAAAGACTTGCTAGAAGAACTAGCAATCCAGGCTTCAACTGTGTATTAGGGCATACAAACAGATACTACACTTGAACTTGAAACTACACTTGAAACATGAATAAAAAAAAAAAACTCACTGCCCTTCCTCATTGATATCTTCTTCCTCAATAGTCCATAGTGGAGCAGGAATGAGTTTTCCAGTCTCTGCAAAATAAATATAAGTAATTAGCATGTCATGAACTTAATACATGAATAATTAAAAAATAAAAAAGAGCAAAGAAGGTATCATCTTTCATACCTGCAATGGATACCCTCAACCAGTCCTGAGCACAAAGTAGAGCTTCTATGCTCTCATCAGACAAGGAGCTTCTTACTTGGCTAAGCACTCTACCACTTGTACTGAATGCAGATTCAGAGGCCACAGTTGATATTGGAACAGCCAAGATGTCCCTTGTTAGCTGAGCAAGTACAGGGAATCTAGGTGCCTTCATCTTCCACCAACTAAGAATATCAAAGTCATCATCCAAGTTGGCATCATCTCTGTCAGAACCTACATAACAATTAACAAGTAAATAAATTAAGATTGAACTACTAATTACTAAGTAAAATAAGTAAGTTTATTACTTAGATATTCTTCTAATTCTATCTTAGTTTCTGTAGTGTCCTTCCTTCCTTTGAGATAATCTTTCAGTCCAGCCTTTCTATCACTTGTCATGCTAGAGGCACCAACATCACTCTTGTTCCTGTTAATTATCAAATAGAAATATTAATAATCAATAAGATTTAATAAGTTTGAATAATTAAGGAGATTGTACCTCTTGGACATGCTAGGTTGATTCTGATCAGGGGCTCCTTGCTCTTCTGCCTTGGCTTGTACATACTCATTGTACAACTCAGACATGCACTCCTTTATGTTTGAAATGAAGTTTTCACACTCATCAGGGCACATCTCTTCCATGTAGTATTGCACCACATCTAACTTGCATCTAGGGTCAAGCACACATGCAATGGCCAAGAGAGAATTCCCCATGCTCCAGTACTTATTAAACTTGGCATGCATTTGAGTACCCATATTCACAATAAAAGGGTACTCATTAGAGGCCATTCTCTTAATAGTAAGATATACCTCACAAAACTCAGAGAAGAAAAGGTTAAGAGTTGGGTATTTAGTGCCACTCAATTTGAGTGTAGCCTCATAAAAAACCTTCAAGTGTTTCACTGACTCATTGAGAATACCCCACTAAGAATCAGATAGTGCTTTAGAAAACTTCTTATCCAATGAAGCATACCTCACAATTGCTGGTTTGAGTTCCAATGCCAGCTCCAACATCAAGTTAGTGGAGTTTCATCTTGTTGGAACATCCCACTGTGGCTTTTTGTATGGAACATTCATCTACAATGAGAGCAGACAAGTATAGTTAAAACATAAGTAAATATATTTAAAATAAAATATAAGTAAAGTAAAGTTAAATAAATTAAAATATAACCTGAGAGCAGGCAAGTTTGAACTTCTCTATCCTTCCTTGAGAATGTTTGATCCATTTCATTGTTTCCCTTATACAGTCAATCTCCTTGTGTAGAGTATTGAGTCCATCTTGTACAATGAGGTTCAAGATGTGACAATCACATCTCTGATGGAAGATCTTACCTTCAACTGGTAAGTCATCCTTGATTGTTGTAGAGTAGAGAAGCTCAGATATGCATGCATCATTAGAAGATGCATTATCCAGAACAAGACTGAAAACCCTCTTATCCAAATTCTACAAGCATAACTTATCATAAATAGCACTAGCTATGTGTCTACCAGTATGTGGACTTGGCAAAGGTACAAAGGTCAAAATTCTTTTTCTCAAAATCCAACCTTCATCTATGTAATGGCAGGTTATAGCCATAAACCCCCTATCCCTACCCTTGTTTATCCACAAGTCACTTGTAAAGCTAAACCTACAGCTCAGGTTACCAAACATTTCATATAGATTGGCTTGTTCCTCTTCATAAATTTTCATACAATCAGCTCTAAGTGTTGTCCTTGATGGAATCTTGAAAGCGGGTTGCAACTCATTTAGAAAATCCCTACAGAAATGATGGTTCACACAATTGAAGGGGTATTCATGGGCTATGACCATCTTTGCCAAACCTTTCCTACACTTCATCTGATCAAATCTCCATGATAAGGGAATTATAACCTAGGTCAAATGAATTTATAACCTTGTTCTACCTTACTAATCGTTCTGGTAAAGCTAAGGGTCGAACCCAAAGGACGGTAAAAATGAGTACCGGACTTAGTTTTTCTTAAAAGCTAGACAAATAAAAATTGTGAGGATTTAATTTAAAGGAAACAACTAAATAACAATTGAAAACTAATAAAATAATTATAAAATATTTTTGGGTTGATTTTTCTGTTTTAAAATGTCCAAATGAATGCAAGAGATGTCCTAGGGTTTTAGTGTTCAAGTAATTTGGCTCTAAAGCACCTAAGTCTTCGATTACGGTCTAGACAGAGGCAAATTTCGGTCCGAAATATAAGTATTTCGGTCCGAAATTCTTAGTACTTTGGACTGAAATTGCTTTAGAATGAATATTTCAACTTGATATCTCTAGACGATGTTATGGAAAGGGTACTTAACAACCAGACCTAAATCATAATCTCAGTTTTCACGATTTCGATTTTAACTTGGTTTGGAACTTGGTTTTCGCCTCGTAAACAATCAACGTGTACTTTCGTCCTAAGCTGATTGTTTAAGTAAGTTAAGTCAGGGTTCTAGAAATATTTAAGGTCCTGTCAGATCAATAAAAGATGCACCTATCAGTCGCATCTAACCTCCTCTTTCGAGCGTTGGTTTATTTCATGTACTTAACAATTCAATTAATTGATTTTGGCTAATGTCCTAACGGTGCTGCAGACATCAATAGGTAGACAATAAAACAATTAATCAAACTAACTAAGCAAGAGATCAATCTCAACAAAACTCATCACATAACATAGCATAAATGATCAAGTCATAATATTTCACCAAATTTATCTACTAACTATCCCTAGAACATCATAATAAAGTTTAGCCTAACATGTTTATAACTAAAACAATAAATATCATGTAAAGAAGTACGATACAAGCCATGAAATAACGAAGCATGAGCATAAAAGAGTAAACCAAAATATCCTCTGCGAATATCGCTGTCCCAGGGCTAAGGAATCGATGAGAGAGACTCTGGACGTGCTGCCGCCTTGTCCAATTTCTGACCTAATCCCCAATCCCGTGAAAAGAGCCAAGAACACAAGTGCAAATTATGGAAAATATTCTAGAGCGAATAATCGATGCTTTCTGGTCAAGAAAAACGCATATAAATACCCTAGCAAAATCCCAGAGGCGGCCAGGGCAAGAGAGAGGTTTCCTTCTTTTCGAGTTGCCATAAGAAGACTTTCCATACATGGAATTTCGGACCGAAATTTCAGAATTTCGGACCTAAATTCTGCTGGTCTGGGCCGAAAGGTGGAGTCTGAGCATTTATGTGAGATCCAGGCTTGGCATGGTGCTTTGTAGGCCTTCTCTAGTCCATTTCATGCGTCTGTGGGCCAGGAATGAGACGTCTGGCAGTGACCTAAGCTCCAATTCGTCTTGTTTGCGTGTCTAGTCTTCAATCTTCACGAGAATTCTACAAAAGAACAAAGAAGCGGCGGCAGTACCAAATATCCTGAAAATCACAGTTAATTATGAGACAATTTATATTGGTTTGAGTGTTATTTTGGTGCTAAGTATGGTCAAAATATGCATATAAAAATGAGATATCAAATCCCCCCAAACTTAAATCTTTGTTTGTCCTCAAACAAAATCCTAAGCTTAAAAGAATTGACTATACTTAGACCTAGGATGAAATCATCTCAAACCGATCAATGAAGAATTAATTGGATTTTTTTAATGTTTCACACAAGTTTGAACAATTCAAGCAAATCAATAATTTCAACTCAAGGGCAAGGGTTTAATTTTCCTTTCGATTGAATTTGTGCATCTCTTAGTCCTAATGAATTTCATTTTTCAAATCAAAAACCCTAGCCTCTCCTTATCAAAATAATTGCAAACTCAATTTCTTTCGTCCGTTCTTTTCCACATCTTGCATAAATTTGTAAAGGCAATTCATCAAAGTTGAAAATTTTATAATGAACCCTTCTCAATTGAATTTATTTTTCACCAATTTACATTGTGCAAGTCGAGTCGTGGGGCTTTACACCCTAGAGGATATAATGCGGTGTCATTGGCCTTAAATTTGCTACTAGCACATGTCGCGCTAGGGAGGTTGGACGGGTGTTGCTCGACTATGGCCACGGTACACTTGGGCCATAATACTCAACAACTCCTTTGCCAATGCTTTCGCACCAGGTCCAATACCCTCCAATTTATGGTTAAGTTGGTGGAAGAAGGCCTCGGTGCATCCTCGTTTTCACAACTATTTAAATTTTTGTCAATTTAGAATTTTGCTCGTTGGTGATTCAAGCATTTAAAGAACACATTCTAGGGTCATCTTATAATTTTCAAAGTTCATAAAATCCTTTTTGAACAAACATTTGCAAGATATAAAATCGTTCACTCGACGAAAACTTGTGAATTTTGACTTAGATCATTTTGACAAACTTCAAGCATCCAAAATCAGGTTCTCAATCCTCAAACTAATTTTCAATTCGTTCTATTGGTGCCCAAATCAACTTAAAGCATTTTAAACATCAATAGTCCTTGAGAAAAAAAATTTCAAAATGCTTTCTAAAATTCAAGTTGTGTAAAACAGTAAGAAACTTCATCCAATTAATTAAACCAGAGATCAAACATTCATGCAA
Organism: Rhynchospora pubera; assembly: GCA_028095005.1. NCBI lineage: Eukaryota > Viridiplantae > Streptophyta > Magnoliopsida > Poales > Cyperaceae > Rhynchospora > Rhynchospora pubera. The sequence continues at coordinate 20,893,317 of CM051463.1, forward strand.
AAGTCATTTCCTAAATTTTCAGAATCCAAATTGCAATCCAAACAGAAGAAACAGAGAGAATTTCGGACCGAAATTTTGAAATTTTGGACCGAAATTTTTGCATTTAAGTCCAAAACAGCCAACTTCAATTTAAAAATTTCGTCCATGTTTCGTGTAACCCCCCCCCCCAAACTGAACAAGCACTGTCCCAGTGCATCATAATCACAAGAAAATAAAGGGAGGAGGAAAGAAAGGTACCGAATCAAAAGGGAGGAGGAGGAGGCCCCTCGGGCGGGGCGTCATGAGGCGGCTGTCCGGGAGTACCAGCGGATGGGACAGTCGAGTCAGAAGGGGAAGATATCCAGTCTGGCGGCCATTGATTGTAACGCAGGTAGTGGTGGTTGGCATTGGCGAGACGAGATAACTCATCCAAACGCTGCTCCTGACGCGCGACCGCTGCCTGTGTAGCTGTAGAGGTAGTCAGGATGGTCCTCACCATGCCACTCAACTCACCATACCATGAGGGGTACTCAACAGGAGCTGCTGGCCTATGGGAGCTCTCTGGCATGTCAGAACGAGGAGGCTCCCGCCGCGAAGGTGCTGGGCCCATCTGAGATACTGGGGCTGCATGGTCCATGAGAACTAGCCAGGTGGAAGGATCAGAAGAGTCAACCCTATGTGGATATGGCAAAAGAATGTTTGGACGGCGATTCATCTTCCACCTGTACCTGAGAGATGGCCCTGCATCCTCAATCTCCAAAAATCCCATCTCCCTGTACCTATCTGCGTCAGTGAAAGACCAAGCAGTGCACTCTGTATGCTCTGGTAACGGGTCACCCGCGGCAAGTGCAATGCATGTCACATAGGCCCCCATAGAAATGGCCCCAGTACCGCGCTGATCGCGCTGGTCAATCCAATGATCTATCATGAGCTTGATGATGCACAATTTCTGTGGCTCGGGCTGGAGAATCTGATCCAAGAGTAATAGGTCCTCTGAGACAGCACGTCTCATGGTCTCGCCGCGAGAAAATACCATGGAAGCTAAGGCACGGGTCAGAATCCTCAAAGTGGGGTGCTCAATCAGATGGATAAAAGTATCGGAACCTGGGGATCGTGTAATCCTGCTCCAAACCCTATCTCTCCTTCCCTTACTCCCCTTTCCTTTGAGATTGATAACTGCACATCCAGGTTCCAACCCAAGCATGTCTCCAATCACATCTGGTTTGGTTTTCACATCATGGTTGTTCAACCTATACTCAATCCAATCCTCCCCGTTGTGCTTAACCCATTTCAATGAAGAGAGAAATTCAAGAGTGTACCTTTTGTAAGCTTCTTGCCCAATTTCCCAAAATCGTTTGGTAAAACCAACCTGTGCAGTCAATTCCAGAAATTCCTCCTTAATCCCCAAATCTGCCAGCACCTCCAAGTCAATCAATCTGGTGTGCTCAATGGGACGCCTCATGAGCCGCTTGTAATTTTCAAATTGCCACTTCGTCGGCATGTAGAATCCCGCCGCGGGCTCATACCTTGCTGCCTCAGGGTCTCTGGCCTCATTGCTGCCCAAACGAGGCTGCCTGCTGGAAGAGGCCCCCGCACCAAGAGTTTGTGACCTGGTTTTGCGCCTAAAATATTCCATCTTTCACAAAAATTCAACTGTCAGAGCCAAAATTTCGCACCGAAATTTCAAAATTTCGGACCGAAATATGTGATGAAAATGTGCAAAGAGGTCACTGGTTTTGTGATTTCGCTTCAAACTTTTGAGAACAACCCAGGTTGACTCCCCAAATTCCCTTTTCGCCTTCCTTTCTCTTTGTTCTTCACCAGAAAATCCAATTCTCAAGAGAAAAAGTGAGAAGTACCAACCTTAAACCCTAGAAAATACAAAACAGCGCCGGAAAGAGAGAGAACGGCCCAGGCAGTGAGGTGAGGTGTGGTAGAGTGCCGTGGAGTCGCTCGATGGGGTAGAATACCAAATTTCGGATTGGTTTTGGTCCAAGGCCGCCAACTTCGATTCAAAATCTCATCGTGATGAAGCCACCTCTTGAGAAACCGAAGGCACCAGCGGAAAGAGGGCAGAGAGGCGCTGCGAAGGGTGGTTTGATCTGTGGGAATGGTGGAAGGACAAGGGTTGCGATTGGTAGAGAAGGAGGGGTGGGTTTGAGGAGGCGTTTCCTTTTTTTTTTGTGTTTTCAGTTTCTGTGAGGGTTTTCGAATGGGGGAGAGAGAGAGGGACGAAAGGGTGTAAGATGTGGGTTTGGGTTTCGGATTGGTTAATGGGTAAATGGGTTTGGGCACTTAGAAAATTGCATCCATTAAGAAAAACATACCATCTCCACTATGGGCCTGCATTAAAACAAAGAAAACAATTAATTAGGCCCAATAGACTATAACAACGAGAGGGCCCATCGAAAATGATTTAAAATGGAATTTAAACAGGAGGGCCAACCAAAATTTCGGTCCGAAATAAAAAATTTCGGTGCGAAATTTTCAGTTTGTTGCATTAAAACATGTGTTCTGTGGTTCAGTTCATCACGAAAATTGGACAGTAAATCAAGAAAAATGAGTTCAAATTTTCCAGTGAAGTAAATCCTGATTTTGTCTCTGGAATTTCAGAAATTGGCAAGAACATCTCCATTTTGTGTGATTCCCAAAATTGTTCATGGTGTAACTCGCATGAGGTCGTGCGAAGGCCTGATTCTTGCGGGCCATAGGTGCTCTGGCACGAGTTACTTTCTTCATGATGCCCCGATCAATTTTGCTCTTTTCTTTTTCTTTTTGTTTTGGATTTCCTACACCAAACAGATAAAAATGATTAAATACTACAATAACATATAGAATTATTATATCTATTATATATATAAATTTTTTTATTTTCTGATTCGTATGAATCGCACCACGTTTTTTTTTTTTTTTTTTTTTTTTTTTTTCAACAACGTATAAGACATTTTAACATGTGTGAGAAATAGAATTAAAATAGAGAGAAGAGATGATGTAGAGTCTTGGGCTGCCTCCCAAGGAGCGCTCGTTTTAGGTCATTAGCTTGACCGTCGTTGGCTAAGTTTCACTTGGAGGTTCGGAGAAGTAGAAACTAGCCACTTTCGCTATATCTTCATTGGCTATATAATGCTTTAGTCTTTGCCCATTGACCTTGAAAGGCTCCGAATCCTTATCACAAATATCAATGGCACCAAAAGGGTAAACCTTGACAACGCGAAACGGGCCAGACCATCGCGACCTCAACTTGCCAGGGAAAAGCCTCAATCGTGAATTGAATAGAAGTACCAAGTCGCCTTCCTTGAATTCTCTCCTTGAAATTCTCCTGTCATGCAAAAGTTTTGTTTTTTCTTTATAGAATTTAGCATTTTCATAGGAGTTCAGGCGTACCTCATCCAATTCGTGCAAGTCTAATATTCGCTTTTCACCAGCTTTTAGCAAATCCATGTTGATGGCACGAGTTGCCCAGTATGCCTTGTGCTCGATTTCAACTGGCAAATGACACGGCTTGCCATAGACTAGCTTGAAGGGACTCATGCCAATGGGTGTCTTGAAGGCGGTTCGATAGGCCCAAAGTGCATCATCAAGTTTGCTGGCCCAGTCCTTGCGCGAACGAGCCACCGTCTTCTCCAAGATGCTTTTGATTTCCCTATTGGACACTTCAACTTGCCCACTTGTTTGAGGGTGATAGGCTGTGGCCACCTTGTGAAAGACACCATGTTTCTTCAAAAGGCCATCAAAGTAACGGTTGATGAAATGCTTGCCACCATCGCTTATCACCGCCCTTGGCACACCAAATCGTGGGAAGATAATCTTAGAGAAAAGACGGATGACTGAGCTTGAATCTGCCGCCTTGCATGCAATTGCTTCCACCCATTTTGAGACATAATCAACAGCTACCAAAATATACTCAAATCCATGTGAACTTGGAAATGGCCCCATGAAATCCACGCCCCACACATCAAAAATTTCAACTTCAAGAATAGGGTTAAGAGGCATTTCATTCCTTTTGGAAATGTTGCCCGTTCTTTGACATTGATCACAAGAGGAAACGAAAGAATGAGCATCTTTGAAAAGAGAAGGCCAGTAAAAACCTGATTGGAGCACTTTGGCTGCTGTTTTTGAAAATGACGCGTGGCCCCCATAGGCAGAGGAGTGGCAGCTTGCAAGGATGGCTTTGACTTCGTCATGTGGCACACACCTCCTAAAAATGTTGTCGATTCCAAGTTTGAAAAGGTATGGCTCCTCCCAAAAGTAGTACTTCGAGTCTGATTTCAACTTCTTTCTCTGCTGGGAAGTCATGTCAGAGGGTAGGTAGCCACTCGCCAGAAAGTTAGCCAGATCTGCATACCAAGGTTCTTCTGCCTTCTGTTTTTCTCCCAATTTTCGGTCCGAAATTTTGAAATTTCGGTCCGAAATTTCTGCTACAGACGCGATCTCAGCCATCACATCTTCAAATTTTGCCCCCAAAATTTCCTGCACAGAGAACAATTTTTCGTCAGGAAAAGAGTCATTTATAGGCATTTCAGTTTCTTGATTTTGATTTGAGTGTAAGCGAGAGAGATGGTCGGCGACTGAATTTTCAGAGCCTCTTTTATCCTTGATTTCAAGATCAAATTCTTGCAAAAGTAGCACCCAACGAATCAGCCTAGGCTTGGCATCCTTTTTGCTGAGGAGGTAGCGAATTGCTGCATGGTCTGTGTACACGATCACCTTGGAACCAACGAGATAGGATCTGAACTTGTCAAGCGCGAAGACGATGGCAAGAAGTTCCTTCTCCGTGGTCGTGTAGTTGACTTGGGCAGGGTCCAGCACCTTGCTAGCATAGTAAATAGCCACTGGCCTCTTGTCTTTGCGCTGCCCAAGGACCGCTCCAACTGCATAATCGCTCGCGTCACACATAAGCTCGAATGGTTGGCTCCAGTCAGGTGGTTGTAAGATAGGGGCTGAGATTAAGGCTTCCTTTAACCTACAAAAAGCATCAAGACAGTCATCAGTTACAATAAATTCATTGTCTTTAATCAAGAGGTTTGTTAAAGGTTTAGCAATTTTAGAAAAATCTTTGATGAATCGACGATAGAATCCAGCGTGTCCTAAGAAACTCCTAACATCCTTCACACTCTTTGGCATGTCAAGCTTTTCTATCACCTCAATCTTAGCCCTGTCAACCTCTATCCCCCTTGATGTGACCACGTGTCCAAGCACGACCCCTTGTTGCACCATGAAATGACACTTTTCCCAATTCAAAACCAAGTTAACTTCTTCACATCTCTGCAAGATTTTAGAAAGGTTAGCTAAGCATGAATCAAAGCAAGTGCCATAAACAGAGAAATCATCCATAAACACCTCCATTTCTTTTTCAATAAAATCCGAAAAGACGGCCATCATTGCCCTTTGAAAGGTTGCAGGTGCATTACAAAGACCAAAAGGCATACGCCTATATGCATAAGTACCATAGGGACAGGTAAAAGTGGTTTTTTCTTGGTCATTTGGATGGATAGGGATTTGAAAGAAACCAGAATAACCATCTAAATAACAAAAGTAAGAGTGATTAGCAAGTCTTTCAAGCAGTTGGTCAACAAATGGAAGTGGAAAATGATCCTTTCGCGTAGCGGTGTTGAGCTTGCGATAGTCGATACACATCCTCCATCCAGTCACCATTCTTGTCTGAATCATCTCATCTTTTTCGTTCTTCACCACTGTTGTTCCTCCCTTCTTGGGCACTACATGCACTGGGCTCACCCATTTGCTATCTGAGATTGGATAAATAATGCCTGCATCAAGGAGTTTGAGGATTTCCTTCTTGACCACCTCTTTGAGATTAGGGTTGAGTCGCCTCTGCCCTTCAATGGATGGTTTGTGGCCCTCCTCCAAGAGGATCCTATGAGTGCAAATTGAGGGATCGATACCCTTTAAATCATCAATAGAGTAGCCAATTGCACCTTTGTGGGCGCGAAGTTCCACCAAAAGTCTCTCTGTTTGATCTGCATCCAATCCAGAATTAACAATAACAGGAAATTTTTGATCTGGATCGAGAAATTCATACCTGAGAGTGGCTGGAAGAGGTTTTAATTCGATCTGGGGTGCTAAATTTCGGTCCGAAATTTTGGATTTCGGTCCGAAATTTTCGGTATCTGCTGAGTTGACTTCCTCTGGCAGGGCAATTTCGTCAGTTTCCTGATCGCCTTCAAACTCCTCCATGCTCTCCTGTACTCCAATGGATTCCTGCACATCAGAAAGAAAATTTTGATACAGGATTAGAGCATTTTCATATTGGTCCTCAAGAGATTTTTCAACAATTGGCTCGGTTTCCTCAATCATGCAACAATGGTGGTTATTGGCGCTAGGGTATTTCATGGCATGCTTGATGGAGAAGCGAAGCGTCTCTCCTCCCACTCTAACCAAGATCGTGCCTTCTCTGGCATCCATCATCACCCCTGCGGTACTCAAAAAGGGACGCCCCAAAATGATTGGAACCTCTCTGTCTTCTTCCATGTCCATCACCACAAAGTCGCCTGGGACAAGGAATTTGCCAACTTGCACTGGAATGTCTTTGATTTCACCCATGGGTAAACGCTTTGATGAGTCAGCAAGCTGAATTGTGATGTTTGTGGGCAACAATTCACCAAATCCTATCCTCTCAAAAACTGACTTGGGCATCAGGCTTACACTTGCCCCCATATCACACAGTGCTTGTTTGATGAACTCCTTTCCAATAAGACAAGGCAAAACAAACTTCCCTGGATCCCCTAGTTTAGGTGGCATTTTTCTTTTTAGGGCCTCACTGCTCATCCTTGTCAGAACTATCGCCTTCAATTCTTCTAGGGATCTCTTTCCAGTGCATAATTCCTTGAGAAATTTGGCATAAATGGGTACCCTAGTGAACACATCAGAGAAGGGAATGGTGATATGGACCTCCTTTAGCATCTCCCAAAATCGCATGAACTGGATATCCTCTTTTTCTTTAGCCAACTTTCTAGGAAATGGTACAGGGGGCTGGTAAGAAGGCTCTGGGACTGCATTTACTCCCTTTTTCTTCTCTGGAGGGCCTTTTTCACCTTCTGGGCCAGAAATTTCGGACCGAAAATTCTGAATTTCGGACCGAAATTCTGGCTCAATTGGGTGATGTTGCTCTGTCTGCGCGCCGAACTGAGCTCCAGTTGTGTTGGTTGAGTCCAGGAGAGGTGGGGAAGGTAGGGCTTGTTCCAAACATGGCCCCTTCGTCTCCTTGACCTCCCTGCCCTTGCTGTTTGGTGGCTCGTCCGCCTCAAATGGCATTGGCGGGTCCATGTATTGCGTGCCACTCCTCAATGTGTGCAAAGCTTTGCACTGGGCGTTAGGATTCACCTCTGTTTGGCTCGGTAGCTTCCCTTGCTGCCTCGAAAAGTGTGATTCCATCATTTGTTCCAACCTGTTCAAAGTTCCAGCGTTAGTTTTCAGTTCCTCAGTCAACATTTGATTAAATTTACCCTGTTCATGCATAAAGCTTTGGACAACCGGTGGTACACCCTCTCTATTGTAAACAGATTTTCTTGGAAAAGGTTGGTCACGACCGTTGTTGTTAAATTGGGTATTTTTATACAAAGTTGGTTGGTTGGTGTTTTTGTACTGGTTCCTTGGTACAAAAGGTCTATCTTCATTGTTGTGATAATTAGGGTGATTCATGTCTGCCCAATTGGCTTGTTCTCGATCACTCAAAGAGTAACTGCGACTAAAGATATGTCCAGGAAAGTAAGAAGGTTCGCTGTTAAGCGAGTTGACTTGATGCCCATCGCCGCCTCCTCGCGCAAGTGGACAATCAATGGAATTGTGCCCTTCTTCGCCGCATGCTCCACAAGTGTTGGAATTTAGGTGGGTGCCTTGAAGTGACTGATATGCCGCTAATTCCGCTTCGAGCTCGGCAATCCTCGAGTCTCTTGTTGTGATCTCATTCACTTGGTGCTTGCTAGACGGGCGGCGGTTGTTGGGAATCGGATACCACTCGTAATTCCTAGCACATTCATCAATTTTGTCTCGTGCCTGTGCTGCATCCAGTCGCTTAAATGCGCCACCTGAAAGAGAATCAAGGTTAATTTTAATATTGTCATATAGACCACTGTGAAAAGCCTTAATCACCATCCAATCTTGGATACCATGGTGTGGACAAGAGTTTTCTAAGTCCCTAAAACGTTCCCATGCATCTCTCATTGACTCATTGTCCTTTTGGTGAAAATTATTGATTTCCTTCCTAATTGTGTCAGCCCTGTCGGCAGAGAAATACCTATCAAGGAAGGCTTGTGCCATTTGGTCCCAACTCCTAATAGACCCTCTTTTTAAGGTTTTGTACCATTTGATGGCTCGGTCCTTAAGAGTAAACCTAAACAACAAAAGTCTAATGGCCTGTTGGGATACACCATTAATTTTAACCAAACGTGTGCAATCAAGAAAAGTTTGTAAGTGAGCGTGTGGGTCCTCTTTGTCATCTCCGTAGAACGGATTCTGTTGCACAAGTGCTACATGGTTGGCGGTGATTATCATGTTGTTGGCTTCAATCCATGGAATCACCACAGGGCCACCCACGTGGCTGGCTTTTGGAGCTGCAATGTCCATGAGAGATCTGTTCTGCCCCCCTTGCTCCTCTCCATCTGAATTTCCATGAACACTTTCGTCATCCTGCTCCCATCGCCGCCTTTCATCTTCTAGTGCTCGCCTTTGAGTCTCAACATTGGCGCGATCGGTTGCAAGTCTGGCCTCCCTTTGTTCGAGCTGAAGTCTCAGGTTCTCCAGCCGCTGGGCCTCTGCTTCAACGTTGACTGGGCCCTGATTGGCTGCCATCTCGCCCGCTGTTTCAGTCACCACCTCAAAATTTCGGTCCGAAATTTGGAAATTTCGGTCCGAAATCTGTACTGTCTCGGATGTTGATTGAGCTACGGAGTGGGCCTGGCTCGAGGTTGCTTGGTCCGAAAGTTCTGGGTCTGAGTCAAGTCCCCTGGTGAAGTACTTGCGCACAATTGCGGGCTTTGACTTGCCTTTCTTTGGTTTCCCGGCCAGTTCTCAACCTGAAAGTAAGAAGATTAACAATGAAAAGATTAAATAAAAAGAAAAAATCTAGTCTCTTAATACTAAAATAAGTACTCGATATCAATACCGTCCCCGGCAACGGCGCCAATTTGATAAGGGAATTATAACCTAGGTCAAATGAATTTATAACCTTGTTCTACCTTACTAATCGTTCTGGTAAAGCTAAGGGTCGAACCCAAAGGACGGTAAAAATGAGTACCGGACTTAGTTTTTCTTAAAAGCTAGACAAATAAAAATTGTGAGGATTTAATTTAAAGGAAACAACTAAATAACAATTGAAAACTAATAAAATAATTATAAAATATTTTTGGGTTGATTTTTCTGTTTTAAAATGTCCAAATGAATGCAAGAGATGTCCTAGGGTTTTAGTGTTCAAGTAATTTGGCTCTAAAGCACCTAAGTCTTCGATTACGGTCTAGACAGAGGCAAATTTCGGTCCGAAATATAAGTATTTCGGTCCGAAATTCTTAGTACTTTGGACTGAAATTGCTTTAGAATGAATATTTCAACTTGATATCTCTAGACGATGTTATGGAAAGGGTACTTAACAACCAGACCTAAATCATAATCTCAGTTTTCACGATTTCGATTTTAACTTGGTTTGGAACTTGGTTTTCGCCTCGTAAACAATCAACGTGTACTTTCGTCCTAAGCTGATTGTTTAAGTAAGTTAAGTCAGGGTTCTAGAAATATTTAAGGTCCTGTCAGATCAATAAAAGATGCACCTATCAGTCGCATCTAACCTCCTCTTTCGAGCGTTGGTTTATTTCATGTACTTAACAATTCAATTAATTGATTTTGGCTAATGTCCTAACGGTGCTGCAGACATCAATAGGTAGACAATAAAACAATTAATCAAACTAACTAAGCAAGAGATCAATCTCAACAAAACTCATCACATAACATAGCATAAATGATCAAGTCATAATATTTCACCAAATTTATCTACTAACTATCCCTAGAACATTATAATAAAGTTTAGCCTAACATGTTTATAACTAAAACAATAAATATCATGTAAAGAAGTACGATACAAGCCATGAAATAACGAAGCATGAGCATAAAAGAGTAAACCAAAATATCCTCTGCGAATATCGCTGTCCCAGGGCTAAGGAATCGATGAGAGAGACTCTGGACGTGCTGCCGCCTTGTCCAATTTCTGACCTAATCCCAAATCCCGTGAAAAGAGCCAAGAACACAAGTGCAAATTATGGAAAATATTCTAGAGCGAATAATCGATGCTTTCTGGTCAAGAAAAACGCATATAAATACCCTAGCAAAATCCCAGAGGCGGCCAGGGCAAGAGAGAGGTTTCCTTCTTTTCGAGTTGCCATAAGAAGACTTTCCATACATGGAATTTCGGACCGAAATTTCAGAATTTCGGACCGAAATTCTGCTGGTCTGGGCCGAAAGGTGGAGTCTGAGCATTTATGTGAGATCCAGGCTTGGCATGGTGCTTTGTAGGCCTTCTCTAGTCCATTTCATGCGTCTGTGGGCCAGGAATGAGACGTCTGGCAGTGACCTAAGCTCCAATTCGTTTTGTTTGCGTGTCTAGTCTTCAATCTTCACGAGAATTCTACAAAAGAACAAAGAAGCGGCGGCAGTACCAAATATCCTGAAAATCACAGTTAATTATGAGACAATTTATATTGGTTTGAGTGTTATTTTGGTGCTAAGTATGGTCAAAATATGCATATAAAAATGAGATATCACTCCATGCCACAAGTACATCCCTTTCTACAATCAATCAAAACATATAATTAAATTAAAAAAATTTTAAAATGCACTTAACATTTAATTAACCTACAATTATAATAAACATATAAGATATAATTTAATACCTGACTTTGCTTGCAGCAACTTCTGCAGAGCTTCTGGCTTGTTCCTTGGGAACTTCTTGCACTTCTTATCAATGTGATTTCTCATAGAACTTGTGCCTCTTTGTTGACCTTCCAAGTATCTAACATAGTAAGAAGAAATATCTTATAAAAATTCAACCTTGAGAATTGAACATAATCACAAATTCAACTTAAAAAAAATTGAACATAATCATAAATTGAAAATAACTTTTCACCACAGTAGTTGCATGTGCCATAGTAGCTGCCATTAGGCTGAACAGGTCCCCTTGTAAAGTGCTTCCAAACATCACTGGTGGTCTTTCTTGTTTTCTTAGTTGGATTTTCCTCCTCACCACCAACTACTGCAGCTGCTGCTGCCTCACCACCAGTTGCTGCAGCTGGTGTTGCCTCATCATCAGGCTCATAGGTGGGGATCAACCTGTATCTGTATCCTCTCGATCTCCTCCTGTGTCTCCTCATGTATCCCAATACCCATGCTAATGCACACAGCAAACACATCAGCAAAGTTCAGGTGCAAGTTTTGTATCAGTTCAAGTGCAAGAGTAGTATCAGTTCAAGTGTAGTATCAGTTCAAGTGTAGTATCAGTTCTAGTGTAGTATCAGTTCTAGTGTAGTATCAGTTCGAGTCTAGTATCAGTTCTAGTGTGGTATCAGTTCAAGTGTGGTATCAGTTCAAGTGTAGTATCAGTTCAAGTGTAGCATCAGTTCAAGTGTAGTATCAGTTCAAGTGTAGTATCAGTTCTAGTGTAGTATCAGTTCAAGTAAAATAATCATACTCATCGTCAGACATCAAATCGGGCTCCGATACCACATCTTCTCTTTCAGGTGAAGCCATGACAAGTTGGCAACAAACAAACATAAATATTGACAACACACAAGTTCAAATCAGCACTCAGATCAAGCTGGACTGAACATATCAACAAAAAAAATTAAACATCTCAACAAATCTGTCCGAAAAACTAACCTTTTTATCACCTCTTTTTCTTCCTCTCTTTTCTCCTTTTTTTTCTTCTTCTTTGCCTCTCTGTTCTCTTCCTTTTAAATAGGCCAGAAATCATCATTGTTGCTGTTGGCTCACCCCTCTCAAGAGGTCTCGTCAGCAGTCTACAAGAGAGCCCTGTGGTGCCACGCACGTCTAGTAAACCCTAGCTCACGTCACGCTTACTAGAGCTCTCGAAACCAGCCGTCGTACCTTCAGGGGGCAAGCCATCAGCTCGATTTGCACGAGAATGCCACCAAGTCTCTACGTTTTAGCCATACGGGACAAAAAAAAATGATTAAAACAAAAAAAGAGAAATTTCTTCTTAGATCGACAAAAGAGATGACAAATATATAGATTGGTAAAGTCAAACGACAGAGAGAGAGCCAGACAGAGGCTGACCACCTTGCTATGATTACCGTTACGTCGGAGAGAGACACAGAGGATAGACAGATAAAGAGAGAGTCACCATCGCCATCGCTGATATCTCTTATTTATATATATATTTTGACCATACTTGGCACCAAAATACTACCCAAACCAATGATATTAACTGCACTTTTGCATTATATTTTGCAAGATTGGACACTGCCGTGGAATTTGACTTGTTTTGTAGGAACTTGGTGGATTGAACACAATAATTGCATAAAAGTGTGAAATTTGAAGAATAAAATGATTGAAAGGAGTCTATAGCATTGTAGAGCTCATCCTAAGCTTTCCAACGATCTTTGAATCACCTCAATCGGAGTCCGGATGAAGAAATTATGGTCAAAATACTATCAATGCTCGATTCTGGAATTTTGGTCCGAAATTTATAAATTTCGGACCGAAATTTCCAGATTTCGGTCCGAAATTTCTTTTATGGAAAGTGATTTTTGGTAATTTTCAAAGAAGGAAGGATTCCCTCTTGCCCTAGCCGCCTCCTGGTCTTTCCCTAGGTGTTTTTAAGTACGAATTTCGACCAGAGACGCATCGAACCTTCCATACAATAATTTCCACCTTTTCCACCACCGTTCTCACGCCGAAAGGCGTGGGATTCCACCTCTCGCAGCAGAGCACGTCCATGGCAGCAACTTTGGAGCGATTCTGGACGCGACGGCGGTAGAATCGATCCAACCACGACTTCGGACGATCAATATCTTGAGTTAAAGGCGATATTTGGTTTATTCGTTCCTTTTCTCTTGATATTTTGATTTGATGGAGTTTGTATCTTATTTTTCTTGCATGTTAGGATAATTAATGATGTCTTAGTAGTAGTTAGTAGATTAGTTTAGTATTTTGTGATGACTTGATTGATTTATGTTATGATATGTGATATGTTTTGTTGAGAATTATATCTTACTTGGTTAATTTAATTGTTTGTTTGATTGTTTACCTATTGATGAACTGCAGCACCATTAGGACATTAAACTAGAACAAATAATTGATTAGTTAAGTATATGAGGTAAGCCAATCGCTCGAAAGAGGAGGTTAGTTCACGACCGAGAGGTGTAACTTTTACTGATCCGACAGGACTTTAAGTACCTCTAGAAATCCAACTAAACATACTTAAATAGCTAAATCAGAACGAAAGTATAGGTTTAGTTGTTTATGTGGCAAAAACCGAGTTCCAAGTCAAGTCAGAACCGAAATCGCGACAGCTGAGGTTAGAACTTAGGTCTGGTCGTCCAGTAGCCTTCACATAACATTGTGTAAAGATATCAAGTTGAAACAAGAGGTCTAAAGTAAGTTTTGGACAGAAACAGTATGGATTTCGGTCCGAAATACATACATTTCGGTCCGAAATATGCCTATGTCTCGGTGAAAATTGTAGGCAAAGGTGCTTTGGAGCTAAACTAATTGAACACAAATTCCTAGGATATTATTTGCATTTATTTAGAGTCCAGAAAATACCAAAAATAATTTATTTAATTGCACTTTAGATAATTGTATTTCTAAATCATAAAACTCCAAAAAATTAATTGTCTAGCTTTCGTGAAGAAGTAAAGTCTGGTAATCATTTGTACCGTCCCTTGGGTTCGACCCTAAAGCTTAACTAAAACGACTAGTGAGGTTAGCTCTAGGTTATAAATTTATTTGATATCCTAGGTTAAAATGCCTTCATCAATCGCCATGGCCGACAGCGTGGGGAGACATTCAGTACACAGAGTCAGAGGCACAGAGAGAGATAGAGAGAGGCGACAATTTCTAGGGTTTGCGAAAGAGACATAAAGAGTGAAAGACAGATGCGGCTAGGGCTTCGGATACAAGTATTATACAACACAAGGAAGGGGATGGGGCGACTGGATATCTCCAGGGGGTTCTGGAGAGTTCTATTCCCCTCCCCTGCAATACTTAATAGCAGCCGCGTAAAATAACGGCAAAACAGCTTAACGGTAACAGCGTACCTCATTTCGCGTACCGTTCCACTAAGCTAACGTCATACCACTCAATACTGTTTGCCATTCCATTTTTCTAACGCACCTAATTTGGTGCCTGATATCTCGTATTTATACTGATATTTTGACCAGACTTTACATCGAAATTGTGACTAAAACCGTGATATTATCTTATTTTTCTATTTGTTTGGCAAGATTGGATACTGCCGTGGAATTTGACTTGTCTTGTAGGAATTTGGTGGATCGCGCATAATCATTGCATAAAATGGTAGATTTAAGAGAATCAAATAGCTAAATGGAAGCAATATCATTGTAGAGCTCATTGTAAGCTTTCCGGAGATCTTTGAATCACCTCAATCGGAGCCCGGATGAAGAAAGTATGCTCAAAATACTATTGGTGCGCAATACTGGAACAAGAATTCGGACCGAATTGGCATCAATTCGGACCGAATTGCGTCACAGAAAATTACAGAGAAGCTAATTCGGACCGAATTGTCTGGAATTCGGTCCGAATTGTTATACAGGGAAGGTTTCCAGCTGTATTCCTGAGGTGTTTTCTCTTATGGAAAGGCCCCAATTTCGGCCTAAATCAAGGGAAAATATTCCCAACCTGTCAAGGGGCCAGAGAGGAGTCTATATTAAGTTTATTCTTGCTTGAGGAAGGGGAATCCACCATTATCCATCAGCAGCCACCAATCTTCCACCTCTCAACACCGTTCTCACGCCGAAAGGCGTGGGATTTCCACCACCTCTCCACCATCAGTCGACCATGGCAGCGATTTGGGAGCAGTTCTAGGCGCGACAGCGTTAGATTCAACCCAACCACGGCTTCGGACTTGATTCAAATAGGAGTAAACCTGGATATTGTTGTATCTCTTCCTTTTCGCTTATTTATTCTTGTCATGGAGTTTGTATCTTGTTTTATTAGCATGATAGGTTAGATCTTTGTTGCTTTAGGGATAGATGTAGCCTAGAATTTGGTTTGCTTGGTTTGCTTGTCTTGTTGATGGACGAAACCAATTACCTTTGGGAGTTTTATTGATTTGCTCGTGTTTTGTGTTTATTATTACTTGTGTTGCTCTGCTTGTGTACGACCACACTTGTTTGAGACATCAACTCATTATAATAACTGAACATTTCACTAGTATTTCGAGGTAGGTCAATGGCGAAAGTCGACCAGTTAGTAACCAAAAGTAAACGCTTCTAGTTAGGCGAAAGTCTAGGTTAGATATCTCGCAGAAAATCATTGGTAAACTCGAGTAGGTCCACCGAACAACGAAAGTTGGGGGTGCAATGCACTCGATGAAGGTTGTTTAACACTAGATCCCATTCCAAATACCGTACCCAATATGCGAAAGCGGAGGGTTAGGGAGTCAGGTTTGGCTAGATGGACCTTTGGCTTGAATAAATTAACAAAAGAGTAAACCACAGCATTTACACAGTGAAATTTGGTCCGGAATTCAGACCGAATTAGCAAGGCTGAATACGACAGTGCTAAGCCTTGTGACTCTGTGACCAGATCTAGGTGAAATCGAACCCTAAGGCACATTTATTATCATATTTTAAACCCTTTAAAATCCCAAAAATATTCTTTTAAACTGTTTTTCATCACTTTCATTCTTGCACTTGCATCTTTTTCATTTCGCCTTTTAGTTTGTAGCACCAATTCGTTTCTAAACTTTTATTGTCTAGCTTTAGCGAACAAATAGGATTAGTATTCATCACCATCTCTGTGGGATCGACACCTTTGCTTTACTACGAACGTCTAGTTGAGTAAACAAGGTTATTTTTGTTTGACCTAGGTTTATACCTCGATCAGTGCCACTTAGCGTTCCGTTTCGGATTCACGTCACGGCATAACGACATAACCGTTACCGTTGACAGGCTTAATTGTGCGTGACATCTCATAGCCTAAATAAAAAGAAAAATAAATGGGCAAGTCGGATTTTAACTGTCATGAAATGAAAAAGTTTTTTTTTTTAACAAAAAAACAAACTGCTTGTTCGTAGTCTAGTCGAACTAATGATAAATAAATAAGTTGAGTACACTTACGAATTTGATAAATTTCAAATCCGACTTGTTTCAGAAATTTGAATTTGTAAAAAAAATTGTCAATAAGTACTCTTACGAATTTGATAAATCATAACTAGAACTTTACACTTACCAATTTGTTTCAAAAATGAAATGGAAACGGGTGCATGTCCACTTTTATATATATTTAAAAAAATGAATCTACATTATACCATCAACGTGCTGATAAATTTTTTTTTGTGACTTGAAATTGGCGGCTATTAAGTCTCGAATACCTTTATCGAAACTAATTATTAGTTTGATGAACAATTATATACGAAATATAAAATTTAGTGTTTCTTTACCAAAATTATTCTTTCATGAATAAATGCAGGCGTCATTTTCGATTTCATCCGAAATATTCGTCTCTCTATAAATCAAACAAACCGTACCAAGTTCATACCGAAATCAATCTCAAAGCTGGTCTTTCAATCCATCGTAGCAGGATTCCAACGAGATCGCATCCCTATGTTTGATAATAACACAATAATGTCCTTATTATATCTTAATCATATACAAGCATTAAGTTCGGCATTTGCCCCCGTGGTAGGATTTTTATTTTATTTTTTTGATATTCTAGAGTGGTAGGAAATTGTTACATCGTAAATAAAATGTTTTTATTTTCACTCAGCGAAATTCCAACTTGTATTTACTGTATTTTTCATGTATAAGAAGAAAAAACTATGTCCAAAACAATTTATATAGTTCGATCTCTTATAAATAAAAGGCAATTATACACTAAATCAAATAAGGGCGAAATTCTGTCAAAACTATTAGCAGGGCCCAAATTAACATCATACTTTTGGTCTTGGAGAACGAATTAAAGCTGTTCCAATTCACACCTTCCAGTTCCAGTTACAAGTTACAACTCAAAGGGCCTTTTGCTCCATATATTCACTGTAAGACCCATTAAAAGTTTGTAACAAGGCCCAACAAAATCGTTATGTGGTATCCAAACACAAGACAGCTAATTGAGTAACAGGAATTATAAGTGCCATCGGTAAATATACCATCACAGCCATCGCTAAATACAAAGTGAACATATACAGCAAATAAAGTGAACATATACATGATCTAAGTGAACACTTACAAACAAATAAGTGTTGTCATCACTTGTTCAAAAGTTTACATACATATTCAACTTATTTTCATTGAACTTATATTCAACTTATATTTAGCGATGACAGAGATGACAAAACTGCAGATGGTAGTAATCAATTTCCAATTGAGTAATGGTAATTGATTATCGCTAGCGGTGGTAAATCGCGCACCATCGTTGTTATAAGTATTCACTTTATTAGATGTTATAATAAACAGACGCTCTAATTATAACTGAGTAATGGTAATCGATGGTCCCACACATAGCGTCTGTTTTTTTAGTTCACTTCATTGTTATAAGTATTCACTTTATTAGATATAAACATTCATTTTTCAGTTATAATTATTCACTGTGTTATAAGTGTTCACTGTGTTCAATATATTTATTTTATTTTTTATTTTTTTATCTAAATATTCAATTGGGTAAGTACAAATATTTTATTAATTAAGTATAAATGTTCAGTTAGTTGTAATAAAAAATATAAATGTTGTAAGCAAAAATGTTCATTTTATTAAGTCTATGTTTAGTTTCGTAAATTCAAATGTTCAGTTTAGTAAGAAAAAATATTCAGTTTATTAAGTATTAATTTTCAGTTTTTTTTAATAGGTGCGATGGCAAAAGAAGAGGTCATAAACCGGTCCGGTTCAATTAAAAAAATTTTCGACTCTGCCCTAGCGCGTCCCTCTCAAAAATTGACGCGCGATGGTATGTAATAAAATCATCAGTTGATATATTTAACTGAACACATTTCATTATTAAATTGAAAATTTGCAACAGACACCTACTAGTTATATGAGACTCGTGCCGCGCCCTTTATGCAACAATGACGCGCGATGACAAATTTTCCGATGGGACCTATAATTTCTAATTATTTCTGATTGAGTAATTAGTGAGAAACAAGTAAACAATACATGTATGGGGGTCATGATGTCATGTTTTACCAAATATTGACGTGTACAAAGTAGAGACACGTGCAGAATTAGTGTTGGTTAGATATCAGTCTATTGGTAAATATAAATATAAGTTGAAACAATAAATTATAACAAGTAACAACCTATGACCTTTCCTTATCTTCTCGGTGAATGCATGTGTCCCTTTGTAGTTTCATTTTGTCAAACCGAAACTTCACACTTCCAAGCAGGACCCATCTTTGTTTAAAAGAAGATATTTAGAGAAATAGTTAATTTTATGATGTATCATGAAATTAGCATTTAACATATGAGTGGATGAGTTAGTAATTCATCCATAATCCACACTGATTCAACACATTGATTATTTTATAATTAAAAAATATAAAACTTCAAATCAAACTACCTGTAGCTACCTTATGATTAAAAAAATGACAAGGTCATATACCAAATGAATCTAAAAATAAATTGAGAACTAATTTTTATGTCTAAAAGCAAATCATGATGGGCCACTTATATTATGAATAATTTTTCAATATTCATAACTAAATTATCAGCTCATGTTTGAATATTCATAATTTAGCACCTCATATTAAATTATCGATAGGCTTTAGTTGGATGTTAAATCTAAAAAATATTGAAATCATATTATTTTGAGTTGTCAAAATAAATTATATAGCTATTTCTTTTTATATTATAACAGCTCAGCATTCATTATTTGATTGTCATGATTTTTGTATGATTGACGGTTTATTACGATTTAATGTAAACAAACTCCATGCCAATTCAATAATTTAAAAAAAAAAAAGAATAATGGTAGAGCATGATGCCAGCCGACGATGCAGGAACGAATTAATGGCCTGACAAACCGACCAACCGAGTGAAATTTTGTTCATATCAGTTAGCAAACCTTAAAATTCGATTATCCGACAAAAATAACCTTTTCATTCTTACACCCTTTGGTTGATTTAGAACAGTGTCAAGTACAACCCAACAAAAATATCTATTGTCTCGTAGTTATCAAAAACGTAAAGAAAGCGTTGCATTATTAATATGTACAAATCAGATATTTTGTGCACTTAATTATTGCCGACCCGGCGTTGTATATATAATAGATGGATGATATTTTCTTGTTCTTTTCTGGACTTTTTTCAACTTTGACAAAATAATATCTTAGGAATTTGGGAATTTGGGGAATTTGGGGAAGTTGCAATTCCTAGAAATATATTTATTGGGAAGTGTGTAATTTTGTGAAGAGTTTGGATTGTTTATAATAAATTTATGGTAGGAAGATGAAATTCCCAAAATTCCATGGGATTCAAACGGCCCCTTACGTGATGGTGTCAACACAGTAATCTGTGATACAGTAGGCTACTATTAGTAGCCTTATATAGGTAGGTATAACAGTCTTGATTAAAATTTGAAATGAGTGACAGTATTTAACATGGGTAAAATCACTGCAACTGTAGTTGGTCCGTGTGTCTTGGTGGCCAACCAACGTACGAGTTCCAAATGACCACGCATTATCTTTTGTTGAAAATTCCACACTTAATGTTTTTTAATATTAGTTACCAATTATATATTAATTTGTTGGTATTTGTTAGTAAAATATTTTAAATCATATATGTTAATATATTAATGGGCTTTGAAAGTTTGGAAAATTTTCACATCGGCTTGGTGTTGCCTTTTTACTTTTCATTTTTCATATTTGTGAATTGTGAGTAGCCAATAGATATTTCAAATTTTCTTTAGTGAACCTGCGATGTGATACATGCCCTTCTCTAAAATACTTGATGCACCTCGCTCAAAGAATGAAATTCAAATTTGATTACAAAAACAACTTAAAAATTAAAATAGTTTATTGTAGAATTGTTATATTAGTGGCTTGATTATCTCTTAGCATACTATATTGCACATCTTATATCGGGTCAAACAGGGACCAACGACTCCCTATGCTGACCTAACCAATGATTGAACTCAAAGAGCGGAAGTCAAAGAATTAATCCAACTGGTCTCTCTTGACCCGTTTAAAACAAGATTAGTTACTATCATAAGCATATATAGTAACTATCATTTTTAACCAAACAAAAGAAAATCAGTGACATACAAAAATAAATTAATTATATAGTTCCCAATAATCAATATTAACAACTATTCCAATGGTCAAAATAGTCAATAGTAGTCTAACAATTAACACAAAAATTTGATTGAAAAAAAATATAGACATAAATCCTCTGTTACATAACTATATGGTATCTATTCTGATCTGTCCATTATAATATTTTGAACGAAGTTTTAAAACACCCTTATATGAGTATTCGACTTGAATCAAACGGTCAAAATGACGTATTAATTTTTTTTTAAGATAAATTAGGGGCAAGCCTTCCAACTTATTTTTAAATTAAATATCTATAAAGATCCTCTAGCCGTGTTTCGAATCCGCGACTTTTCATCTGAGATGTATTGTTCTTTTGCTACTAGACCAAGAGCAGATGACGTATTAATATTATATAAACTTATGTCATCCTGGCAACTATGACAACCGATGCAAAACTCACGAAATAAGAACTATACTTGACAGTTGTAAAATATATATATATATATCTTCATGTATTAGATAAGCATGCACTTAAGCAGCCAAACAAGACAGTAGGGAAAACTGTCAAGCGGTCAAGTCTCTTATCTAATCTCGATGCTGTCATGATTAAATTAATGCCATCACGGTGACACTAGCAACCAATAAGAGCATGTAACAGGACATTGTTTAGATGCTGTCATTCTCACGCATCAGTATCACTTTCTAAATTAAAATAGTAGAAGTCTCAATTATGTAACTCGAGGAGAAGAGTAAAGCAGCCAACTTGCAAGTTGCAATTGTTCCCAAATCAAGGTACTGTACGCTAACGGTTTAGTGAGATTACAAGCATTAATTAAATGGACGAGCCCGACACCCCTGCGACAGATCAGTTCTGAGTTTTCAGTTTTGTAGTAGTTACATGGGTGTGTTTGGATGAGCATGGAATAAGGAATAAGAATAAGGAATTTCGGTATGCGTGCTTATCCAAATTCTTTATTCTTATACCATGGTTTTGTTAGTATAGGAATAAGGGCCCAAATTCCTTATTCTTGTGTTGTTTGGGTTGCACAAGAATAAGAATAAGCACGCATATCGAAATTTTTTATTCTTATTCCTTATTCCATGCTCATCCAAACACACCTTAGTAAATATATATCAATTCGAAGTTTTGAACAAAAATTTGGAGACCTTTAATGTTGCCCAGATGCTTTAATTTGGAAATAGTAAAGATGATGGACAGGAGACTATTTTTTTTTTTTGGTAATTCGATAAACATAAATTAGAGTTCGCGTAAGAAACTTCTTTTTGTGCACGTGTAAGGACAACGAAATATTGCGACTCTTTTGAAAAAAAATAAATGCAACGGAATTCCTACTCAAAATTTATTCCGAACGAACGTCTTTCACGTTGGTGGTGTCTCGAAATTCTTTGTTTTCATCTTTCAGAAGAAATTAACTGTTTCCGACACTTCAATAGAAAAAAAAAAAGGAAAAAAAATCACTGTCATGAATGGTGTTTAACTGTTAAGCTAGAGCAGTATATAGTTCCTTTTTTAAAAATATATATGTACGAATTAAATTGTCCACTCCTTGAAGCGCACAGTGGGCCTAATGTGGGCCTCCCAAGTACTTCACAAAATATAACATCTTACAGGTAATTACTACTTACCATCCATTTTTTTTGTCATCACCGTCATCCACAAGATCGGCGCCCTTCATTTTTTCGCGCGTCTCCATCGGATCGCCTAACTCCATCGCGTCTCTCCTCCCCTCCCCTCCCCTCCCCTCCACTCTCTTTCATTTTTCCGCCCCTCCTCCCACCTCTCCCCTCTCTTCTTCTTTTTTTTTGGGCGCCTACCTCTCCTCTGTCTTGCTTCTCTCCTCTTCCTTCCGTCTTTCCTCTTTTTCGACTCATTTTTTCTTTTCAATTATGTTGGATACCTGTTCAATTTATTTATTATAGATGTTCAATTTAGTTGTTAAACATGTTATACGAGTTAACATATTTGTTACATCTGTTCATTTTATTTGTCATTTCTGTTCAGTTTATTTGCTCACTTTTATTTTTCGTATGAGTCCACATTATTTGTTACATCTGTTCAGTTTATGTGTTATAACTGTTCAATTTATTTGTCATTTCTGTTCAGTTTATTTGCTCACTTTTATATTTCGTATGAATCCATATTATTTGTTACATCTGTTCAGTTTATGTGTTATAACTGTTCAATTTATTTGTCATTTCTGTTCAGTTTATTTGCTCACATTTATCTTTTTTTTTATGAGTCCGCATTATTTGTCATATATGTTCAGTTTATTTGTATAACTGTTCAATTTATTTGCTCACTTTTACTTTCTTTCTTTATGAGTCCATATTGTTTTTTACATATTTTCAGTTTATTTTGCTATTTATGTTCAACTAGTTGTTATATCTGTTCAATTTAAGAAAGCAGTATAAAGTGTGAGGGAGAGGAAGGAGAAATAGAACACCAGGGAGGAAGGAAGGACGGAAAGGATGGATGGCAAGGAAGGTTGGCGTGTTAGGAAGGAAGAGGCGCGAGGGAGGAAAGACACGTGAGGGAAAGAGGACGCGTGAGGGAGGTAGAGGCGTCTCCAGAGACGCGTGAAAAAAAAAATCGGAAGTTGAAGGGGAGGGGAGTGTTGGATGACGCGGATGATTATTTTATGGATGACGCTTATCACTCCCGCATATTACATTATCCCCGGACTGCAGCAATTTATCATCATGTAAATAAAACCATTATAAGCTATAAAAAACTTTTCATCGTATAATACAAATAAATCTGACACATTAATTAAATACGAGGTTGAAAATATTTTTTCCCGACCTAATAAAACCATTTAAGCTGCGGTTTTGCTTACGTGGCATATAAAGCAATGAATCCGAACATCACTGAAATTCTTTTAATTATGAAATTAGTACATACGGTCTTATCTTGTTCAACTCTGTAATACGAGAGCGACATACTAACGACTTGCCCCCACCATACTATTGACGTCATATCATTTTAATCTACTAATTATTTGGAATTTTTCTAAATGATCAATATTTATGTTGCTGCTTTTTTTTTCGCCTAATAAACTTTGAAATTAGAAAGAACACTGTGTATTTGGAAAAAGCAAGAATTAGTTGGTTCTAGTTTGTGAACAGCCAGTTCCTAGAACATTTCTAGTTCCAACAAAAGTTAGAAATAGAATAAGGCTCCGAACTAGCTATTTGGCTAGTTCATGGTGATATATATTGAATTATACTATTTGATAAATTTTGCTTCCAATCATGTATTATCGTATCAACATACAAACATAAGCACGTCTTCGTATTTCCGTTCTTCGTACATAAAAATATAATTTTTTTATTAGATTCTTTTGCGAAATAATAAATTCATTTCTTTATCATACAATTGTGAAGTCAATAGGTATATCATATGAAAAAAGTGGTGCTCGAATAATTACATAAAAAAATAAGAATACTTATCGTCCAAACGAGAGAAACTTAATTAAACGTTCAACTAATAATATTTTGACTATCCAAACATTTGTACTTAAATCAAGGTAATTGTCATAGTGTGCAACTATTTTAAAAATTATGAAAAGCATTACAAGTAATTGATTTTATAATTAAGTTCATATTATCATTAAAGATGACAACGAAAGACTTCCTTTTATAATAAATAACACAGTTATAGTTATAATTTAACCTTAGACGTGCTTACCATTTTTAATTAAACATAGACATACAATCCATATCCACCAACAGCGAGCGCAAAAGTATGAAATAAGTGTTCTTATATTTTTATTTCACAATGATTAAAATACCGTACCGGACCGGCCGGTTCAACCGGGTAAACCTTGAACCGGAGCCTGGAGCGGTAGGGTTAAGTCCAAAAACCGGAAGGTTAAAAAACCGGGAAAAACCGGATGAAAAACGGTAAACCCTGGTATTTATGTGTATCGAACCGGCCGGTTCATCTTTTTCCTGGCTTGTGTATTTAACCGTCTCAACTCTTCCGAAAGAAAGAAATTGTTTACAATACCTAGGTGACTAGGTCTGAAACTGCGCACGCCTCTAACTCTTCCCCCTTCCTCCGCCTCTTTTGCTGGGCCAACCGGCGACGGCAACGAACCCCTCCACTTATCTACTCTCTCTCCAATTTTCAGTTGCCACTTGCCAGGTACCCATGTTTT